>JACAZH010000003.1:6275000-7525000 GCA_014462675.1 Mycena sanguinolenta | reverse complement strand
TAGACTTGTTTCCACAGGACTTATTTGTGGAAGGGGAGCGGGTCAGTGTCCAGAATTCGTACAGTTGTTTTACCGCTGGTTCATGGATAGTTCTAGCGTTTAGCACGACCGATTATGCCTATCGACTGGGTGCGGCCACGCTTCTATGCCGCGCGCATAAAATCGTTGGTGATAGATTGGGACTTTACTGAGACTCCAAAAATCATGGACATTCTAAAAGCCATGGGTCTGTTCTACCCCAGCGGCGGGCTTCTTCCAAACCTTCGTTGTTTGGAGTGTCATTCGCATGGATCCTGTCCGGATCTTACGTCCCTTCGTGTCCTCCTGCATCCGCAGGTGAAGAAGATCTCCTTTACCTGCTCACCCTCGATCACCAACCTCTCGTTCCTCTCTGCGCTGCCAGTAATATGCCCCCGCCTCCGCTGTTTTGGCCTCTCGTTCTGTAGAGGAGAATACTGCCCTGAAGCTGCTGCAGTCGTTTCTACTCTCCTACCCGCACTGCAGACACTCAAATCTCTATGGCTCGATGTCGATATTCGCTTTGGGTAACTCAATCTGGCTTCGTTGCCCTTGCCCAATTTAACAATCTTTCACCTGACCAGGCCGACAGTGGCTGGGTCATTTCCCTGCCTTCAAGAGTTTACAATGCTGAAAGGTGGCGTCGCCTCGGTCATGCGACTGCTCTCCGCAGCTGCTGACCTCGACCTGATTAAAATCGACCTATGTTTATTCCCTGCGACAACCACGTCACAAATAGCCGAGTTGGTGCATACATTGAAGAGCGTAGTGTCGCCTACGTCTCTCAAGACTCTTTCGCTGTCGCTGCCACGAGCTGAAGGCATGGCGGGGGGATGTGATGAAAGCACACACACTGCGTGAACTTTCTTTTTTCCACGGCCTCAATTCCGTCTACATTGCATGGTCCTTTGGACCAGATCTCGACGACAAAACGCTCGACCTTTTAACAGCATCGTGGACTCAGCTCACAAATCTACAGCTGATTCAAGGAGGCAAGGCCACGAACCTAACGTTGAAATCTCTTCTTGCACTGGGTCAAAATTGCCCTCACCTGCAGTGCTTGCGTCTCATGATCGACGCGAGGGAGGTTCCGGAGCTCCCACGTGTTGCATCCCAACGATCTTTAGAATTGTTGGCTTTCGGATCGTCGCCGATTCAGAACGCCACAAAAGTTGCCCGATATCTCTCTGGGATATTCCTGGATCTCAGGTATATACAAAGTGATGTCTTAATCGAATATAGGCAGCTTTGGAAGCAGGTGTCGGAGCTGCTCCCCGAGTTCGTAGCGGTTCGGAAGGAAGAGAGGGAACAGGTTCGAGCAGGATGATGGGTGACGGTCTGCATCTGGTTTCTTGAAAGAGGATCGACGGGAACCGATTGGAAATGCAAATTTTAGGGCTGGAAAGTTCGAATATCATACAAATCTAATAGAATCCTGATTCCTACTCTAGAAAAGCAGTCGGAATCACTGTATGCTCGCCCATCAATGTATGTATTTAACTTCTTGAGTAATTCAGAGATTTCTCGAGCCAGTCTGCTTCAATTTCGGTCTATGCGGGTTTCATATTGGAGAGGAAGCAGGAGGAAGATCTGGATCAAGGAGGATGGTAAATTATGAGATTATCGTAGATAGTACTCAGCACACTCGATCGATAGCGAAACTCGAAAGTGTAGTCGAACTAAGTAACTACTTTTGTAGTAGCAGTAGTTTTGGCCAAGAACACCACGATGCTGCGATGCGAACTTGAAGTCCTGGTCCTGGGCACGAAAAACAAACCCGAACTTGAGAGCCCTGGGAGAAGCATGCAATACAGTCTAGTCACGTCGACTTTCTATGAAGTAACCGAACAAGGCCGGAGCGCCGGAGCAAGGAGGAGTGGAAGAGCAGTGGGGTCGAGTTGAGCATATGTTCCAGAGACTCGATCGAGTACTAGAGGGCAACTGACAGCTATACAGATATCAATGGAAGAGAGTAGCACTGGCAGCACGGCCGAGGCGATGTCTGGGCCCGGCACACGGAGCAGGCCCAACATGGAGAGGCGGTCCAGGAGCAGGGCGAGAACGGTTGGCCGCTTGTCGATGAGGAGAGGAAAATATGTCCCACTGGCGTCGTGTCAATGAGGTGGGGCTACGCGGGGGTCGGATTCAGGGAACGAGGACGAGGAAACGTGTGGTAGACTATCGATATCCTTGGTGCAGTTTTCGATAAATAAAAGAATCGAAAGCTGTGGTACCGGCGGTACGAGTGCACGAAAATGAAAACTGACTCGTAGGGAGGTCCCACCGGGTTTCTGTGATCATTCTTCGTGCATTGGTCGACTTCAAGTTAGAGGAGCGTCCAACTTGATTGTGCAGAGTACTTAGAGCGTTCCCGCCTAAACTGTTCTTCGATCTCCGGAGTTGAAGTTCATCGTCTGCCTCAGGCCAGAGAGACTAGGGTATATCTGAAGTGATTTGAGACGGACCAAGAACTTAGTAGGTGATCGTAGTAACTGCGCATCCCTTCGGGGGAGTACGAAACGAGTTCCTGTCTGAAGAGTGCGCCTTCGGGGGGAAATTTGCACAAGCAGTGCCACTTGACTCCGAAGGGTTGATGGTGACAGCGTTGGGAAGGGGGAGGCGGAAAAAGGTCAACCCCAGTGCGATTTGACTGCGACAAGTTTCGGTCCTCACCTAGTTTTCTTGAGCAGTTAAGGCAAATGAAAATTTCCCAGCTTCAGTACACGCTGATTGCAGTGCGGATTCAATCGCCAGTTGGAGCGCCATTTCACGAAACAAGCGTGAAGTGAAGCCTGAAGCGCGTGGCGTGTTTGATTTTGATCTCGGCTTCGTCGGCCCGCATCTTCTTTACCTCCACCAGCACCAAACAGTTTCCAAGTACCGCGCCACTTGAGAGGTATTGTTTTCCAGCCTGCGCCTCGTCAATTACTCGGATAATATCTCCAGGCTTGGAATAGGTCAAGGTATCGCTGTTTCCTTGCCTCCTCTTGCGTCAGTGTGGACTCTGGAGACTTCAACATATAATCTGGTACCTGGTTGCTCGAACTCCGATGGCTACTTCCTGAATTTATGGTCCTGCGAACCTTCTGCATGCCATCGACATATGGATGACATGCGCGTGTTGGGCCGCTCTATTTATTCATATTCTTTTCGCGCAACAGCGTTCTTCATTGGACGCTAGCGCAAGAAGAACGGTCTGCCAGCTCGTTTTCACAACTCTGAGCAGGTGGTATACTATCAGCGCAACTTGCATGTGTGGCGTGAAATCCCTCTGTGGATGATCAGCATCTGCTCTGGGATAGTTGGATTTAGAACACTGGCAAGAAATCAGCCGTTTAGAAGCTCACTGCGGAATATAATTTAAAAGGGTTCAGTTGTAGGTCGTGGTATCGCTTCCCTTTTCTTTTCACTCACGAGAAGAGTCCACTGAACTCGGCTGAACTTGCGAAGATGTATCCTGGCCACCGGTAAGCGCAGCGGTTTTTCAGAATCCCTGAACTCGAATTCCACTCTCAAGAGCCGTGAAAATGCCAAACAGCGCCAACTCGTGCCCTATTATTGGGTATGGATGTCGAGGCGTTGTGGTGACATTGAATAACATTCCGTTCAAGAATTGGCGGGTGGGCTCCCGACTTCGGGGAAGAACGCGCGGCCAAGGCCAAGAAATGGCTCCTCTCTGCCTTGAAGGTAGACATTTTGTTCGATTTGTTTCATTAGTGGCTGAGCATGTTTTCTACCAGAACGGTTACAGGTATGATTGAAATTTTGTCAGGGAAATTCATTTTCAACATTTCAACATAGGCACATCGATCCCGCCTATTCATATGGTTTGAGAGAGACCATTTTTCGATTCTTGATCAACACTTGAACAGGGACCGAAAAGGCTGTCGGGGAGGCAATCATCGAATCAGGAATCCCTCGCGAGGACATTTTTGTCTTCTCGAAGCTCCCGTGCTTTTATCGTTCAGTCAAATGAAACATCTTTTAACATCCTCTTCGTATTCAGGTCTCATCATGGCCGTGTTCTTGAATTGATTCAAGAGTCTCTAGACAACCTTGGGTTCAAGTAAGTCGTGCCATCGAAAAATTCAATTTAGAAGCTCACGTTACGGACCGGGATGACTCGCAGATGGTTGGACATGGTACGAGTTCCATATCGTCACTCTTATTGTGCTTATGACCTTGGTCAGTATCTCATGCACTGGCCCTTCTCAGCTCCATACGAACTGGAGGGTCTGAAACTAAATATTCTGTATGTATTTTCTTCTCGTCTGCTTTGAGCACTAACTTGTAAAATCCCAGTCAAACCAGCAATGAATCAAGTCGAAATGCACCCTTATTTGCAGCAAAATGATCTGCTGGAATTCTGTAGAAAACATGATATTGCCGTCGTAGCCTATAACCCGAGCGGTATGTTTCTGCAATTTTCTCGAACTTCCGACCAACTTCAATGAGTTATTAGGCACTGACATAGTTCGCAAGGATCCTGTCATAGTGGAGCTTGCGGCGAAATACAATGCCACTCCCACCCAGGTGCGCTTGAGTTTGACTGTCTTTACCATCTCCCAACGGAAGGTATTAGATTATTCTTGCATGGCACCTTTCGCGGAATGTCGTAGTTATTCCAAAGGGTACCAATGAAGAAAGGCAAAAGGAGAACCACAATGTGCGTGCAGCACGTCATGATGTCTCAGCTCGACTGCTTATTAGCAAACTAGCTGCCGACACTCGAAGAAGAGGACCTGAAGAAGATCAATGCTTTGGACCGCGGGCAGAGAATTTGCAACAAAGGAGATGAGAATGGCCTTGTATACGGCATGTCTATTGAAGATCTGGGTTGGTAGATTGTTAAGCAGAAATAAAATACCGGTGCATTTAAGGTGCATTAACGATGACATGTGCGACTTCATTATGCGCTAGGTCACTGAACATGAGTAGGGGCGGAACCTCATTGTCTTACTCCCTTTGATCAATGAAGCCGAGCAAGGGCTGCGATTTGACTATAGAGATCGGAAGGCAGGTTTCGTGGAAATGCGGGTGAAGATACCGCTCCGCAACCAAGATGATGCAGTCAGCTGCAGGTTTCTGAGCACGGTAAGCGCGAATAGATCATAAAACGGAGCGCACACATACAAACAAAATGACCAGCCACCCACCAGCCACGCATCTACGTTGTGGTACCGTCGAGCTCCTCATCCTCTCCAGCCACCCCGGATTAGTGAAGTTTTAAGTTTCGCCGTTGTTGCCAAGACCACAATAATCCTAGCATCGAATTCCTGCAAGAGCACCGTGTCCATGTACGATGACGGCGCAAGGTAGACTTGAGAGCCAGATTGTTGAAAAAAGTCGTCAGTTTTGTCGTCGTCCAGCCGAAAGGAAGCGTGAATCTCCACGTCAGAAAACAGTGGAAGTCTCTGAGCCAGCTTGTCGTCTCGTGGAAAAGATGCACAAGCCCGCCAGGAATACGCATCCAAACCTGCCGTCGTTTCTCCGGATTTGGTTCCAGCGCCAAAGCAAGGACAGAGCAGAGGGTAGCGTGTCGAATTTCTTGTGTGTATAAAATCCTCAGCTAGCTATAGCTTTGTTGCACGCTCCTTGCAGTCGTACTAGATGTATCAAGCCGCCAGTGTTCTTGAATATTGAGCTCCGAGATTGACAATTTAAGGAAGAGCAAAGGACGATGGCGGCAGTCCCACACGCGTCGGCTGGAATCAACTTCAAGTTTGGCGAGGCCTTGGATCCTTCAGGATATTGGTGACCAATTGCAGGCCTCCCTCCGTGCAAGTCTGGAACACAACTGACATCATGATGGCAGAAGGTCAAAAGGGTTTCCCACGGACAGCGTTCGCACCGACTCTATCGATTCTTGCTCGATACACTTCTGTCGTTTGGAATCGCTCGCCACTATGATAGCTTAGTCGCTATTCACAGCCGTAAATGCATCCTGTACTGGAGTGTGACGATATTTCCCGAGCAATATGTTCGACTTTGGAAGGCGAGGGCCACGGTCAGACCCTGGCGGCACTTGCGATAACGTGCAAAGCGCTCATCGAGCCTGCTCTTGACACCATATGGAAGGCACTGTTTTACCTTGGCCCCGTTCTGGCATTGTTTCCAGACGACTTATTTGTGGAGGGGGTGAGTGCTCAGAATTCGTGTTCCACCTCATTGCCACTGGCTCATGGACGATTGTAGCGTTTAGCGCGACCCATGTTACATACAGACTGGACGCGACCACGCTTCTACGTCTCGCGCGTCAGATCACTGTGGATCCTCGCGGGCATGAATTCAGAGACCAAATATGGCGAAGTGCTGAAAGCTATGAGTCTGTTCTGCCCCAGCAATGACTTGTTCCCGAATCTCTGTTGTTTCCAATGCCATGACATCTGGCAGGATCTTACTGCCTTTCGTGTCTTCCTGCATCCGGGACTGAAGGAGGTTTTCCTATCCTTCCCGCCGACCATTACCAATCTTTCCCTCCTCTCTGTGCTGGGAGTCGTCTGCCCTCATCTCATGCAACTGGGCCTCGGATTGGACGGAGAGGAATACTGCCCTGAAACCGGGGCAGTTATTTCCTCTCTCGTTGCCGCACTAGGGGCACTTGAAGATCTCACCCTCAGAGGGATTCACGATTGGGCACTCAATCTGGGTTTGTTGCCCAATTTAACAGTCCTTTACCTGATTGGGCCGAGCGTAGCTGGGTCATTTCCCTGCGTCCGGAACCTTACAATCCTGGGCGTTGACACCATCACGGCCATTCAGCTGATCAACTCAGCTGCTGATCTCGAGCTGGTTGACCTGAGTTTATCCCCTGCTACAACCAGTTCCCAGATGGCGCAGTTGGTGCATACATTGAAGAGCGTCGTGTCGCCTACCTCTCAAGGATCTTACATTGCGAACAGGTGTGATGGCGCTGGACACGTTGCACGAGCTTTCGTTTTTCTGCAGGCTCCAGTCCGTCCACATTTCAGGGTCCTTTCAACCAGATTTAGATGACGCAACCCTGGGTCTTTTGGCGGCATCGTGGACCCATCTCACGAGTTTGCAGTTGGATCAAGGTCTGCGACTAGAACCAAGCCCCACAGATAACACAAACTTAACGTTGAAATCCTTTCTTGCACTGGCTCGAAATTGCCCTCATCTACAGGACCTTCACCTCAGGGTTGATGCAAGAGAAGTCCCAGAAATACCGGACGTTCTACCCCAACGATCTTTAAACACGTTGTCTGTCGGAATGTCGCCGATTCAGAACGGCACGAAAGTCGCCCGATATCTGTCGGGGATATTCCCGGATGTTGAGGATATATGGAGTCGTGACTCAACAGAGTTCCCCGAACACGCGCGGCTTTGGGGGCAGGTTTCGGAGCTGTTCCCTGAGTTCGTAGCAGTCAGGAAGGAGGAGGCGAAAAAGGTTGAGAGCAGGATGAGGGCTGACGTTCCGCATCTGGTTTCTTGAACGTGGGCCCACGTGGACGTGTTTGGAAATGCGAAATTTTCAGGCGAGAAGTTCGAGTACTATACGAAACTACACAGAATCTTGATTCCTAGTCTAGGAGAGCAGTCTGAATTTCTGTATGCCTCCCCACCAGTGTATACAACTTCTTGAATAATCGAGAGACTTCTCTGCCTCGAGCCGCATCGAGTTTGTAAGTACATAGGTAAATTTACGGACAGTGTCGGGACCGAGGCGGAGATGGAGCCGTGCGCCGAAGCAAGGAGTAGATGACTTGAAGTCCAGTTAGGCATTTGGGGACAGAGACCTAGAGAGAGAATCGGCAGCCGGCTTATTTTGCAGGCAGGAAGGCAGAAGACTCCAGGAGCGACGGTTAACTCCAGAATCGATAGTCCAGCTCCTCTCGACTATCCAGAGTTGACTGAGTTGGCTTGGAGAATAATCTAAACCAGTGCCGGCCATCCCTCATGGGCTTGTGTGTGTCCGGGATGGGATGAAGTGGTGACGTCACGCGCTTGATTCCGAACGCCAACGAAGATTCGCGAACTTTCGCGTCCCGACTCCCCGCTCGCGAACGCGCTGGGTGACGCAATGTCCGTGACATATAATCGATGCCGCCGTGTCCCATACTGCATCCACTCGCCCGCTCGAAGCAAAGTCGCATCTAATCCCGAGCTCAGAAAGCATTGAAAATGTTCTCGTCATTCTACCCTCGCCACACGCCCTCCAGCGCGTATTACACCTCGCCTTACTCCTCGCCCTACTCCTCCGGGTACTCGAATCCATATGCGAACCCATACGGCCAGCGCCAGGCGTACGCACGCGGGCTAGCACAACAGCGTGCCCTCGCCCAACAGCAACAACAAGAGCCCGAGCGCCTCGCCCGTGCGCGGTACCTCCCCACCCGCGGCGGGTATGCGTATGCAGACAGCGACGATGACGACGAGGGCTACTACAATCCTTACGAGCGCAATGGCTACCTCGACCCGCGCCAACGCGCGCTTCTGGAGGCGAAGCGCCGCCAGGCGCTCGAGCAGCAGCAACAGTTACAGCAGGAGCAGCGCCAGAGGGCGCAACTGCAGGAGGAGGTGATGCGTCAACAAGCAGTGAGTACGCCGCTCGCGGATGTGGATGAAGAATACGACGCTGACGAGGCTGCCCAGGTCCCTCAACGTCAATCCCCCGCGCCTGTCCCGCGCTCACCTTCCCCTTCCACCACCACGACCCAAACACCCGCCCGCACCTCTTCCCCCGTCTCCGCCCCGCGGTCCCCTCCTCCCTCCACCCAAACACCCGCCCGCTCTCCCTCACCCTCGCAGAGCGCCGCACCCACCCCGACGCCAGAACAACTCGAAGCCGCCGCCACAACACTCCAATCAGCTTACCGCGCGCACCGCGCACATCGCGCTATCTCCGCTTTCGCCGCGCAATTCGAGGAGCTGAAGCGCGGATTCGAGGTGCCGAAAGTGATCGACTACCAGACGCCGAGTGGGGTGGTATCCGTGCCAGTTCCCGCATCTGTCTCATATCCATCATCTTCCAACACCCAGAGCGCGGACGCTGCGGATGAAGAGGGAGAGGAGCGCCCGGAGGATGAAGAGCGAACACAAGCGAAGCTCGCATACACACCAACCAACGTCCCCCTGCACACCTACAACGAAATGCTCTCTCGGCTCCTCGTCTCGCTCGACAGCGTCGAAAGTCGGGGCAACGCGGCCGTACGCGACCGGCGCCGCGCCGTTGTACGACGCGTCGAAGACGAGGCTGCGAGCCTAGAAGGATTTTGGCGGGATGTATGGGCTGCGCACGTTCGGGGCTCGAGGCAGGAGGAGCCGAAGGGGGAGGAGAAAGAGATGACGGAGAGCGAAGAGGAACGAGAGGAGAGGGAGGAGGAGCGAGAGGAGATGACGGAGGAGGGAGAAGAGAGTGAAGTGGCCCAGATAGTCGTCGACTCCGACTCCGCCGCACCCGCCCTCCCTTATGCCGACGCAGCCATGAGTTCCGAGGATGAGGACGACACGGAGGAGACGGAGGAGGAGGAGTTCGAGTTTCAGACACCACCGACGTCGCCTGTGATGGAGGTGGCTGGGGACGAGAAGGGTGAAGGAATTGTTGATGATTTCGTCCTCGTATAATCCATTTCACCTCAACCCAAATCGTGCATCTGTAAATTATCGCATTATTGTATATACTCAATCGCATTTTCAATACACAACATTCTCAATAACAATCGAATTCTCAATAACATTCAGTCCGAAGCAAGCACAAGCAAAGTACGAGCGAGCGAATGAGAAGCGGAGGTGAAGTGGAGGATAGGTGGAGGTGAAAAAATGAAATGAGCAACTTGACATTGAGAACTCGAACTCGAAACATGGTGGTTTAGCTTGGAGCGCGTATGGCGTCCTCCCTCCTCAGTCCCTGCCTGCCTTCGTTTATTCTTTCTTCCAAATTCCGAGTTCGGTTTCCGAATCCGTTGTTCAGTCCGCACCGTCGCGGGCCTGCTTTATTGGATTGCATTCGATTAGCGCCTGGGTCATGTCCGCCGGAGTTCGACGGGGTAACAGCTGAACAACAGTCAACAGCCCGCGCCAGCCTGACAGCTAAATAGACGAGTCGAATCTGAAGTCCGGTGCGTGCGAGCGAGTTGTGCGTGTCGTGCCCCTCCCCGCCTACAAAATAGATTCACAGCAAAGCAGGGCGTCGAATTGGGTGGATACTGGACGCGGCAGTAAGAATCAGTGGGGCGACGAGAAGTACGCCCTGGCTCGGTACGGCGCAGCCTGACGATGACGTGAAGCACGCGAGTGGGCAGGCTTTTGCGGCGGATAGCGTGCGGGTGCAGGTGCAGGCAAGGCAAGTAGATGCGTCGTGGCTTTATTTTATTTTGGTGAGCGAGGACGAGGGAGGGTGCAGCGGCCAAGACAAAGGAAGGTGAAGCGGAAAGGAATTCACTGGGAAGTTGGGGAAGAAAGCAAGAGGGACAGTACTCGACGCCCAGTGCGACGCACGAGCTGGAAGCCCGGCAGGCCGAAGCAAGCAAGCATAAACCAGCAGAGTCTAGCGGAGCCGAGCTGAGCATAAGGCGGCAGAGAGCAGCCGCGGCGGAGTCGAGTCGAGCATCGTCCAGAGTCAGAAACTATGATTTATTTCGAAGGAAGGACTCGGGGGCTGACATGAGGAGCGCGCACGAATGGACCACAAGCGCTTAGGAGCAGCCAGCGCACACGCGGGGTAAAGGAGCGAGCAGCGCGAGAAGAAGGAATAAGGAAGGCGAGTAAGGGGGAGCGACGCGTTGTCTAATGTCGACGAGCCCGAGTCCAATTTTTGAGAGGAGGATGCTCGGCCATCAGATTCATTCAAGCGGCATACTCAAGTTGTGATGTGAGCGTGACTGCATACTCGCTCTTCCTCTTGCGTCCACAACTTCGCCTCCCGCGTCAATATAGATATCCCATCTTTTCTCTGCTAGTGCGGGGTATATTCGCTTTTGCGCCTGTGCGCTCAGCTGGCACACGCTCAGCTCGCCACACGCTCAGCTTCCGTTGGCGCTCGAGTGCGTTCCGAACACGTTCTCACGCGGGTGTCCTATCGCGCAGTCATCGAGTGCACCCACGGAACTCGTCATCCCACTGGAGTTACGATTTCCTCACTTCCCTTACTTTCACCCCCATCCGGGACGAATTGCTATCGCCCAGCCAAGTTTGCCGAGCTAGCGCTCTCTGATCACCTGGCGTTCTCTCCCCTTGTCGTAACGGGACGGCACCAGGATATACCCACCCTTCATTCCCGTCCACGATCGTAAATGCATTCTGCGCTCGAGTGCGAAGATATAATCCAAGCTATATGCTCGGTTTTGGATGGCAGGAATCGGACCCTGGCCGCACTCGCAAGAACGTGCAAAGCCCTTAATAAGCCCGCTCTTGACGCCCTATGGGAAGAAATAGACCTTGATCGCGTTCTGGCGTTGTTTCCAGACGACTTAGTTGACCAGGCGGTCAGTATCTAGAATTTGTGCTGCCACTAGCTCACAGAATAGGTGTAGAGTTTAGCGCGACCAATTCTGTCTACTGACAGGACACGGCCACGCTTCTACGCTTCGCGCGTAAGGAGACTGTTCATCCGGCCGCAGACGGATTCAAACATCAGAATGTTCCACATTTTGGGCCCGTTGCTATGTCCCAGCGGCCTGTTCCCAAATCTCCGTTGTTTCACTTGTTATGTGGTCTGGCTTGACCTTACATCCCTTCATGTCCTCCTGAATCCACAAATGAAGAAAATTCAGCTTCACTTCCCGCCCTCCTTTGCCAATCTTTCGTTCCTCTCTACGCTGCCAGTCGTATGCCCTCACCTCACGCATGTTACAATTCACTTGGATGGAGTGGAATACTGCCCTGAAACCAGGGCAGCCATTTCCACTCTCTTTCCCGCACTGGAGGCACTCGAGTGTCTGGTTCTCGCATGGAACTACGAAGGGAATCACGATTGGACACTAGATCTGGGTTTGCTGCCCAAATTAATGGCTCTTGATCTGACTGGGCCACCGAAACCGGTAGCTTGGTCATCAACGAGACTGGTAGCTGGGTCATTTCCTCGCCTTCGAGACTTGAAAATCCGGCACGTTGACATCATGTCGTCCATCGAGCTGTTTCGCTCTGTCGACATCAATTTGGTTAAATTTCACCTGGCTTTATTCCATCATACGACTACGCCTCAAATGACTGAGTTGGTGCATGCATTGACAAACGTGCTGGCGATGTCCTCTCTCGAAACTCTTGCCCTGCACCCAGACTTCCCGATCGTGCCACCGCATGTGATGACAGCGGATGCGTTGCGCGAATTTTCGGTTTTCTGCGGTCTCAAGTCCGTCCACATTGCATGGTCCTTTGGACCAGATCTAGACGATGCAACCATGAACGTCTTGACTGCATCATGGACTCATCTCACAAACCTAGAGCTGGAACAAATAGATGAAGAAGACAACACAAACAACACAAAGTTGACGTTGAAATCTCTTCTCTCACTGGCTCGAAATTGCCCTCACCTACAGCACTTTGAGCTCACGGTCGACGCGCGAGAAGTCCCGGAGCTACCTGACGTTGCACCCCAAAGGATTTTGAAATCCATGGATATCGCTTCATCGCCGATTCAGAGCACCCTGAAGGTCGCCCGATACCTCTCTGGAATATTCCCCAATGTGAAGCGCATAGGGCCAAGTGATCACTCACCAGAGTTCCGCAAATACAGGAAGCTTTGGGAGCAGGTCTTGAAACAGCTCCCCGAGTTCGTAGCGGTCAGGAAGGAGCTGGAGAAAAAATTTCAGCGCAGGATGGGGAGTGACGGTCGTCATCTGGTTTCTTGAAGGTGGTGCGACTCGAAATTCAAATTTCCGATTGTTCATCCGAGATCAAACTTGTACAATAAGTATATGGCATCTTGATTCTTCTCCGTGCTCTCACAAGTCGTTGCTGAAAATCAAGTGAAAATGCGACAGCGGGCGCATGACGTCACGCACTTGTTCCCTCTCCAACAACTAGCGAACATTCACGAAATTTCTGAACTTGCGACCCACTCGCGAATGCGCTGAGTGACGCAATGGGCGCGGTATATAATTCAACGGGGCGCATCGCATCGCACAATCGCAGCTAATCACCCGCTGAAAAGCACATCTAATCTCGAGCTAAGAAAGTAACGGCAGGACCAAGGCAGAAGCGGAGTCAAGCGCCGAAGCAAGGAGGAAGGAGCAAAGGACTGGTGTTTACATACATGAACTGATTGGAAGACCGTGTGGTTGAACCTTGATATATTGAGTTTCGAGATTCAAGATGGGTCCGAAGTAGGGAGCAAGCAGCGCGATGGCGGTGTAACAGCTACTTGGATTCAAATCCTTGAATTCACTCGGGACGCTTGGGCTTCGCTCACACTCCACCACGCTTGTCAAGTGTAAACTTCGAATCACTCAATCATAATCTCAGACTCACAGACTTCACATAGTATTGAAATTTAAGAAATATCACAAATGCATACGGTATTGGAACGGTACGACGCGACGCATGCATGGGGCCGAGGTGTTCAACTCGCGAGTCTTGATGAAGGTGAAAATAATTCTGCAGCCAACACTCCTCTCGGACGTCTCACGTCCCTGGCCCACCTGATGCAAGACTGGATTCAGGTTGCGGCTCCTCGTCCAAGCACCATCGATGCTGCAAAGACGACGTGAACAACGTACAAAGTTGGGACTAGGGAAGCATAAATGATCTGGAAAACGACATCGCGCGTTATTATATACTCAAACGTTCTACCACCATTTCGGACGTCCCGCGGTGATACCTTTGCGCTTGCAACATGACTGATACGGGTTCACAAACGGTTACGAATAGCGCTTGAATCACGGATAATGCAGTACATAGAACATCGGTAATTACTAGTACTACGAAAAAATGTAAAATAGACAAAATTCCGTTGTTTCTTAATGCCACCAGGTCGTTGTGAATGTCATGTAAGACAAAAACGAATTTCTCTCAACAGAATGCAACGACGGTTTGGGAAGGTGATAGAAAGGACAAGATCAAAAGCACGGAACAATAAGGAATGCACAAACAAGATCACAACCCGAAGTTCCCCTGAATTTCGGTTTACTTTCCCAGCACGGTGATGTTACTTATCTTCTGCATCGAGTCCCAGTTGTATTTGCTGCGTTATACTTTGAACCATGACCGTCCCGAGCGCCAGCCGACTGACGATGCTCTTCCTGTGTCACTCACGCTCAAGTTCTAGCCGAGCGCCGATGGTCGAAACAATCTACTTACTTCCCTTCGGTTCACTCCCACTTGCCTTGGCTTCGCAGCTCACATCCAGCCCGCTTAAGCCCAGATCGAATCGCCCGCAGCGCCAAAACGACGTCGCCCTCTCCGATTATAACCTCCTGGGATGCCAAGTCGTCGCGCGGAAGAGCCATGTTGATCGACCTCTTGCGGACCAGACCAGGCCTAGACAACCATCGTTGCGTGCGGACATTCTCGAAAGCTACTACCGCGAGGCAGGTGAGGGACTACCATGGTATATGGGCGCGATACAGCAGCTATCGAGCGTGCCCCACTTTGTCATTTCACTGGCCGATCTGCTTCAAATCCCCCTTTAACAGGAGTTGAAATACGTTTTCAAAAAAATCGGCCGGTCCGAATCCGCGGATCTCTTAGCTGTCCAAAATCGCTGACAGGTTGACCACAGTGACGAACAGCATATTGGATTTTCAAAGGCGCAAAAGCAACCTTTGAAATTGTGTCCTCTTTGGGCATCTTTGGTTTTCCAGACCGGGAGAATAATGCATGCACAAGGAAGCAAAAAGGCTGCCTTTATGGCCTCAAAAGTAACTTTGTGCGATGTGCGGTAACTGATTACTACATCCCGAGTGGATGCGTCAAAACGCATGTCGAATTGGATGCGTAATTTGTTGCTCCCTGTGTTATCCTCCTTTTTTGTCCTGACGCCATAAGTTCCTTCCTTCCACTCCACCGTTTCGTTCGCACTCGATTTTGAAAGATCTGAATCATCTGTACCCGTAAAATTCGACGCGTCGGGGCTCTACCAAGAATCACTTGAGCATCGACTAACTCATTTACGTCACCATCAGAGGTTGCCACTGTCAGCGATTGCCGATGTTCAGAGTCTTCATTCTGCCTGCCTACATCGGAAATGGATATGCCAAAACCTTAGGCAGTAAATAAAGGCTCTCACCAATCCGTCCCGGAGCTAAACAAATCCGATAACACTCTGCCGCAGCCGGTGCACTCAACAACGCACTCGGCTGACACTCGCTATGGACGCCAAAAGAAACAACCTCATCGAAAACTCGTATTACCTCGGGACTACCGATATCCGCAACGAACTCGTTTGGAGGAAAATCGGATCAGAGGATATACTTGTCACGAAGGAATCCGCTGAGGCAGAAGACGCGCGCATTGCTAAAACCGAGGGAAAAGAGGCGAAGAAAACTCTCGAGGAGGGCACATCGGATGGATTTAAGACCGAGTCGGAGTCGGAGTCGGAGCAGCTCGACGATGACACTCTCCTGATTCCTGCACCCCTCACATTCGTCGGGTTGATCTCACCACACGACTTCTGGTTCATGTCAGATGCCAATTGGTATGGCCCAACCGACTTCACCAAAACATTTGCGGAGGTTAAGCTCAATGGCCGAGCGATTACCCCAACCAACACTCCAGCTTTTGCCGATGACTTCAGTACTGTTCTGCAAAATGCGGAATGGTTCATGAAAATCAAAGAAACACCTGGATATATGAAACAAGGGATATTCCAAGCAAAGGATCAGAACGAGTCGATCAAATTGCGCCACGTTCTGTTCGAGGTTCGTGCTCGTTTGACTACCATCATGTCTTTGTTCTGAATCTGAAAATGCTAGAAGACGGATAGCAAAGCTGAAGATGCTGGCAAGCCTTTCATTATTTTACTGCATATTTCGAACTTGAACTAACTCAATTTTCAGATCCAGAGGACGTCAAGTCAATGGAAGAATGGCCTGTCCAGCCTGAACATATTGAAGCTCAAGCTCAATTAAAGGAAATGAAATACGCCTATCGTGTCCTTCCGCTTCCTGCATACGACATCCAAGGCGCACTCATCCCTCCGGCAGAATATCTTACAGCCTTGAAGGGTGCTATTGTCCGGGTGACAGTTTATCTCAAACACTGGGCCATTCCGAATCAGAATAACAGAGGCGGCCGAGACACCTACACTGCAGACATACAGAACCTCCGTGTTTTGGTCGCTGCGCCCAAAATCGAGGGTCGCGCAAAATCCACACCTGGAAAACGCAAACCTCCACAGTCAGACCCGGGGACCCTATCGAAGAAGAAAGCACGCCTTGGTGCTTGAGGTACGAAATTCCTTCACCTTTTGCGATGATCTTGACATACTGATAAATTCCTGGTGTAGTACGAAGGGAACTGCATACGCAAAGAATTCCTGAGCCGTATAACTGATCGAATAAGTTCGAGTATTATACGTGCACAGAATCTTGATTCCTTAGTCCAGGAAAGCGCAATAAGAGTTACTGTATGCTCACCCAATCAGTATATAATTTGTTGGATAATCGCGAGACTTGTCGAGCGAGTCTGCCTCAATTTCGATCTATGCAAGATTGCAGAGGAGGCAGGAGGAAGATCTAGCGCAAGGAAGATGGTAAATCATAATATTATCGCAGATAGTACTCAGTACACTCGAAAGTAGAGTTAGAGTCGAACTTGGTTACTACTGTTGTAGTAGCGTAATTTTGGCGAAGAACATCACGACACTGCGACGCGGGTCGGGTGCCAAGTCCTGGGCACGAAACCGAATGTGAGAACTCTGGAAGAGGCATGCGATACAGTCCAGTCACGTCGACTTTCTGTTACCGATACACTCAAGGTGCCGTAGGAGATTCACCAGAGAAAAGTGTGAGAATCAGGTTCAAGGATGCATGTAAAGTTGTCGATGCACACAAATGTAACCCGCGCGCGTCTCGTTTGCGGGCCAAGCCGTAGCAAGCCGGCACTGCGGTTTTTGCAACCAGAGACTTTTTAGACGCACCGGAGCTTAAGAGAGGTGGCGTAGCCATAGAGAATAAAGAATTCAGACGAGTGCTAAGGCCTGGCAGAGGGGTTCAAGATCCTAGCTTTTGTTGGTGCGTCAGCGGTATGAGAGAGCGCGTTGGAGCTGGCGGTGGCCACTGTGAAGGGAGACTATGAGGACGGAGGAGTCGAATTTGAGTCGAATGGTCAGCGCGAGCGGGCTGCGGGAGATGTTGGTGTTTCCAAATGCGGACAGGTTTCGTGTGGTGGCGCGTGACAAATATTGGCATCGCGTTCTCTTCGCCTCGACGAGAATCTCTCCGGACGCTGTGAAGTTTGCTCATGCAATCCGTTTTTACGGCCGGAGGTTCCAACAATTCTTCGACTCGGAACCTTCTTGGACTCACATCTAGCAATTCCGAGCAAGTGCGATCAGACTGCGGACTGTGCAAGGGCGGGGAGATGTGATATATAACGCCGCAAGTCGCCGCTCGAGCTCTCCACTGCGCCTTCTGCGCAGCGCTTTTTGCACTTCAATTCCCCCTTTCGCTGAGCTGTACCTGGATTTCGCTTGGATAAATTGATTGGATAGCTGCCTCAACTTGACTTGCCTTCGAATTCACTTGACTTGACTGGCTGAAGCATGCCCGCCCTCGTCAACAGCACCGAATTCGACCACCACACGAGACCCTTGGACGCCTCCTGCCCTTCGCCCAAGCTCCCCACCTCCTCGCGCTCAGACAAGCGCTGCGTCCACTTCGACTTTACCCTGGATGACGAAGACGACGAGTGCTCGAATGAGGCGAAGAAGAGGGAATGTGCGAGCCGGGTGGCGGCGTGGATTAATCAGTCCGCGGTGAGGACTACTGCGGTACGTCCCCTTCCCTTCCCTCCTCCCGCTTTCCTTGGCACGTACTGAGACGTTTGCGCAGGTAACGTTCCAACCGTACACCTTTCCTTCCACCTTTCCTTCCACCTCTGCGTCCACATCGTCCCTGTCCTCCTCGATGTCCTCGTTGGATACCTCGGACTCGGACGTACTCGACTTCGATCTGGACGTGGACTCCGATTTCGATCTGGATCTCGACTCTACTTCCTACGATTCCGAGCCGCATAACCTTTACGCTACGCCTTCCCAGAACGCGAAGGTCATCCACGCACCCGTCCCGCGGCGCCCCTCCCGCTCTTCGCACTCGTCCTCTCACCACTCGTCGCACGGCCGGTCCTCCCGCTCAAGGAATCGTGGCCGGCACCAGGGGTACAAACTCCGCATGCCCTCACCACTCGGGTTGTATGTGATTCAGGAGGAGGATGCGGAGTAGACACGTGCGACGCCGACGACAATTCTTATTGGACCTTCATCTTATCTCATTCGAACTGCGTCTTCGTATGTCCCTGCTGCCTTGGGCTCGATCGAAGGACGCCTCGTGTGCATCTATTGGCTTCGGGTCGGGCAGCGGTCTCGACTCTCTTGGGGACTGCGCACCGCAGCGTACAGCCATCCGACGCCGCAACCCGCTCCCGCCCCGCCTCGGCTCGCTTCTAGGCTGATGGCTGCACTGCCCGGGCTGCCGACGGCGCAGCCCGGTTTTGCCCGCAGCCCTCTCCCGCGCCGTGTCGGTTCGCTTCTTGAAATTTGACATACACCACACATCGCATCTTCCTCACATACCGCATCGCATCGCATTCTTCCCGCTTTTCTTGTTTTCTTTCATCCGGATCCACACACACGCATGAACTTCCCGACATACACACATCTCTCGCATACATACATCCGTACATTCTTCCTTTCTCGCATTGGTTCTTGCATTGGTCCACCGTAGGACAAAATAATCCCTTCCGCACTTCCGCGTGTAGTTACACATGTAGCGGGTCTCAACTTGTATCCATATCTACCCATCCCACCCCACTGAATAAAAAAAGAGCATTTATTCGTACTCCCTCTCGTCTCGTCTCTGAGATCTATGGTAAGTGCTCGCGAAAACCCAAACCTTAGAACGCTAAACGTCCTGTGCGGGAAAATCTTTTTGACAAAAAACTGGTTTGGCGATGATGATGGCAAGGATGATGGGTCATGTGACCGTGTAAGTTGACCGGGTTTCAATGGTTCTCTCACCTCAATCGCGACTTGTTCGTCTCCCCACTGAGCTCTTGCTCGTTATTGTTCATTTTCTCTGTGCAGAGAACCCAGTTCCTCTAACAGAACATGAAGAGAAAAAATTTCCCCTCTCTCCTCGCCACCTTTGCTCCCTTTCGTTGGTCTGCAGGCGTCTTCGGGAAATATGCATTGCCACGCTATTCTCCCACCTGACGGTGACGCACACTGATCAGCTTCGGCGCTTGGCAGCCAAGTGCGCCGTTGAGCCTGAATTTGCTGGTCTCGTCAGGTCAGTCGAAATTACTGTACTGGAACATTGAACTAACCCTATGGATCCTCAGACGGCTTGATCTCGGAGATATCTACTCTCCAGAGGAGGATGAATCTATACGAAATGCGGGGACACTATCACCAGAACAAATATATCGCTATGGTCCGGATATTCTTCCTGATTTCCTGCCTCGTCTGAAAGCACTCGAGTGGCTTGCCTTGGGCGCGGAGCAGATTGATGCTAACATGGTTGCTATCATTAACTCTCACCCCACGCTGGGCACTGTCGCAATACGCGACCAAGATATAGACGCACTCAGGGCATTATTACCATCGACATCGCTCTCCCTGTCGAAATTTCGGGTTCATTCTGTCACATCGAGCTGGGACCTAGGTTTCCAGTGTCCTGAATTGCATTCACTGATGGGACGAAGCCTCAGAGTGACCAATCTCATTGTACAAAGTGAGAAAAACGTACGGCTTGGTCCTGGCGACCTACTCGTACCAGGGCTCGAAACACTCCACATTGGAGTGTACAGGGAACCCACTTTTCCCATGTCCTGGTTACCGGTTTTCGTCGGCAGACACCCCAATTTGCAACTTGTCAAGTTCTCTGGACAAGACCCATTCTGGACACGTAACCCAGATATATTATTCCCACTACAATTCTTTGATGCGTTGGAGAGGGCGTCTTTGACTTGCCCTGTCAATCTCCTCTCTTTCGCCATTTCCCGCACAAGCTCGGCCTCTTCTTTGAACGACTGGCAGATCGTACACCTCGAGATGGAGACAACCACAGAAGCTGGGATTTCGGCCTTGAAGATCGCGAGCTCGATGGCTCCCGGAGTCTCGTCATTAATTATTCGAATGCCCCGCTGGGCCGCTTCCCTGTCTATCAACATAGTAAGCTCCTTGCTGTCGTTTTCTTCTGTCACTGATGATAGCCAGAATGATTTGATCGCTTCATTATGCCTCTTCCAGTCTCTGCGCAGACTGGAGTTGCGTTACATTTTCGGGCATCTGCTTTTCGAGGCAGAGGCATCTTGGGCCCCGCCGCCCGACCCTACTACTCCGCTGACTTCACAATGCGCTCTCGCTCACGCTGCTTACCGGTGGATAGCGGCGTGTGCTGCGCAACATATATTTTCGCTCGATCTTGTCCGCATCACGGACGAAGGCCGTGACTACCTGAATCGTCTCCGCTATCCGTGGGGCCTTCAGCTCACATATAAGGCCCACCAAAATCGTAGTATTGAAGTTTGCGGTAATCCAAGAATCTTCGCGGCGCGCCAATTTCCCAAAATCTGCTGCAAACCCATTTGCGGCCCCGATCCCCTTTAACCCGCGTCGGCACGAACGGCTTCTACTTCTACTTCTGCTACCTCGAGCCCCATCTTCCCCGTTATACGCCGCGGCTTGATGGAAATACGGATCGCCTTTTGTACTTACCTGAGCATCGGAGGGCGACGGACACATACTTGCGTAGTATCTGCTCAATTACTTCGATTCACTCTAGGACCTTATGCATTCTGATGTGTCGGTACGGTGCATGCTGGTAGACTTTTGGGTGGGAGATCGGTATCCAGAAGCCGTGTACTTAGTAGGAGAAATAACAAGAGCGAAGCCAGAGGCGTCGATTCCCTTTTCGGGACACACGCCAAAAAATTTGGTGATTGTCATTACTTTCAGGAAACCCTGTAGTGGCAAGACATGTGTTACCGTTACACCAAGGGCGCAATATTTAGTATTGTATCTAAATTTTGGCCCGAGTACAAGTACGTTGCAAAGTCGAAGTACAACACATCTCTCGCATACATACATACGTAATCCTTTCTTTCTCGCATTGGTTCTTGCATTGGTCCACCGTAGGGCAAAATAATCCCTTCCGCACTTCCGCGTGTAGTTACACATGTAGCGGGTCTAAACTTGTATCCATATCTATCCACCCCACTGAATAAAAAAAAAGAGCATTTGTTCGTACTCCCTCTCGTCTCGTCTCTGAGGTCTATGGTAAGTGCTCGCGAAAACCCAAACCTTAGAACCCCAAACGTCCTGCGCGGGAAAACAAGAAAAAAACTGATTTATACATGCACCCTCGGGGAATCGTTTTTGCATGTATGGCATAGCGTGTTCGGATACACCAAGGGCGCTTGCACTGAAATGAGGACGCGATGCCGGGATGGGGGGTTGATGGGTTGATGAATGTGGGGGAGACGAGACACGAAAACAAAAACATCTACAAACGAGCACAAGCACCCTCGGGGAGTCGAACCCCGTTCCTGTCTTAATATCTTCGGCAGATGTGAATAACAAGACAAGTGTTACCAGTACACCAAGGGCGCAATACTTAACTGCGGCCCAAGTTGCAAAGTCGAAGTACAAGCGCGGGCCAAAGCAGCACTAAGTTGAACACCGTTATGTCCCATTCAAGTTGTATGTAGCTGGCGCCGCACTTCGTTCCAGAGTTGGAGACTGCACGGAAGTGGATACTGCAGGAAGATGGCCAGTTGGCATTAGAAGAGATGAGGTTGAACCATTGCAACTTGAACGCGCTGAAAGACGAATCTTGCTCGTCCCACACTGCACGACATGAAAAAGGGACGTAGACACCAATATGCGCCCTCGGTAACTTGACCCCGTACGCATCTCATCCTCCGTCATCAAGGTGTATAAGAACAGTAGAATAATAAGATATGTGTTACCGATACACAAAGGGCGCTGTAGGAGGATGCCCAGAGCAGAGTCTGGAAACCGGATTCAAAGATGCATGTAGAGTTTGAGCTTGCGTAGTGCTATACTTACATTTCAACCACAGCCGAGCCATAGCGAGCCGGACGGCCTGAGGTTGCGCAAGCCGCGATGCAAGTAGGTCGCCGTTGTCCGAGGGAAAAGGTATTGAGAACGGATACGGTAATACGTGTCGAGCACTCCAGCCGTTTAGCATGGTGAGCACTGTGCAAGGTAAATGTTGACGTAGGACAGGAATGCGCCAGGTTCATGAAGTAAACTCATCCCTGGGGCCGCAACAAGGTCGCCTGTGAAGTTCAGGCCCATGTTGGCGAGCAACCGGCACGGAAGGTCGGGAGAACATCTATGAGGACCAGCGGAAAGAGTTGAACCATATTCCCGAACCTTGGCAGAGTACACTGCGGATGACGTTGAAGTTCAAGTTCAGAATACCTTACGATCGGCGAGCCAGAGGAAGACTTCGAGTAAGCAAACGTTCATGTGGGAGCCATCCTTCCGCGACAAATTTCGATAAAGATAGGCAAAACACGTACTTTCCAATCCGCGTAAGCTTCAGAAATAATTCATAAACGCGCTCAAGCACCTTCTGCTCGCCGCTTAAGCCCCTCCGCCATCGCCCTCACCCCTAGCACCAAGTTCGCCCCAACAAAAAACCTCACTACGTACGCTAATATCCCACTAAACACCTCAATGCTCTCGTACTTCGTCTTGCCGTCAACCACCGTAAGCATCTGCCACCGCTCGGCAAACAGCGCCCACCGTGGCATGTACGGCGTCGCCGTCACCCACGCCGCGCGGAAATTCTCGTGGTCAACGGCAGTGATTTGCACGAGCGTCGTGGCCGAGCCACCAAGGCTCGGCTCGCCCATGGTGGGCGGGAGGTGCACGGGGCTGATGCGCATGAGGGTGTTGGCGGCAGGGGTTTGGTCGGGGAGAGCGGCGCCGGAGGCGGAGACGAGGGTTTGGCCGCGGCTGTACACGAACATGAGTAGCGGTGGGTCGAGGGAGGGAGGCCCTACACGAAGGCGTTCCTTTGGGTGGACGTCGTTAGTCAGACGAAGGGAGAAAGAAAGGAGGGGACGCCAACTGACCATTCTTTGTACCCTTTGAAGTCAAGCAGAATCTCCCATACTTTTTCCCGGGGTGCGTCAATCAGAATCGAGTCGGCGACTGTGAACACGCCGGAGCTGGCGAGAGGTGGCGTGGCCATATTGGGAATGAACACACAAGGAGCGTAGCTCGATCGGCCGGTGAGAGTTGGAGTTTCCAAATGCGGACTCGTCTTGTTGGGTGGACAAACAACGCGCGGTCTTCTCCGTGATTCTCCCGGGAATTGGCGCAAGGAGACATCGCGTCTGGTTACTGCGATAGACTGAACATGGGGGCTTCCAATATTCAACCTGAAAATGCCGCTTCGATGCAATCGGTTCACTGATCTGGTGGAGGTTATCCTGAATTTCCTCGAGCTCTCTGCGATTCTCGCGGCCTCCTCTTCGCCCCTCTCCTGGTTTGACGGCTCGCCTACATACGTATCTTGGACTTCTACTTCGTCCCGCAACATTGCGCCGAATTCATTCCTGCCCACGTCAACATTTGCGGGGATAGACAAAAATAGTGCACGACGGTATATGTATCTCGGTATCTTTCTTCCTGCAGCAGAGTGGATAATAAAACTGAATACCGAGGAGAACCTTGACAGGACTGGCTGTACAATTTTCTTTTCGCTGTCACTTGATTTGAAGACATACTGACCGTCCGCTAGCATTAGAAGTGATTCCACTATCGTATTCGCATCCAACTGCGATCCTTTCGGGGTAGACGGTTGGTTCATTAGACTGATGTACTTTTATTTCGTCATTTTCCTCCCGAGTAAGAAAACTGAATGAATCGAATCAGCTCTACCGAATTAACCAAAGTGACGCACGTCGAAAAGCGATCGATCGAAAAATGCAACGAAAGGTTCAGTCTGAGCTTCAGGCTTAGTGCGTGCAAGTTGTCTGAGACTTTTTTTGTCTCTGTTTCTGATTTAGTTTCTCTAGCCTCAGTTGGAGTCTGAGGCATGCAATCGCTGGAAGTACGACCAGTGGTTTCCTCTACTTGAAGCCCAATATTACGTGTCTTTTAGGAGTGTGGAGCCAAACTCTCCATTCGAACAAGGGTTCGTCGACCCTTTCCTCGTTGGTACGCCGTAATTTGACATGTTGAAGGCACAGTAATGCGTATAAAAGGAGAGTTCGCTTGCGCTGGATTTGTTCATCTGCTTGCGGTTCATTCGCTCTCGACCACTCTTGTGGTTCATTCGCTCTTTACCACTGTCGTTCGCTGACCTCAACTCTCATTTCACAATGTTCAACGCAGCAGCTTTACTTCTGGCTGTGACTCTCGCGATCTGCGTCACTGCCTCACCCACTCCCCAGTCGGCTACGGACCTCGAGGCAAGGGGAACCCCTATCCCTCTGCGTAAGAGGACCGGCTTCACGCTCGAGAATGGCGTCTTCGACAAGGACAAGGCTGAGGCGGCCGCGGCTAACACCATCAACAAGTACAGGCAGAATCTGAAGAACTTGGTGAAGAATGCCGGACCTGGTGCCTTACCCGGCGTGAGTTGGCGATATTTCTTTCCGTTCTGAGCCCCCATTCAATTCTGTGACGTTTTTAGGGCGCGAAGATAATGCCCCGGGCAGTCGTTTCGCGAGAGGTCGCGGAGCGCTTGGAACGCCGCCAGTCAGAACCTTTAACTGATCACAATGACGAACTGTGGGCCGGAACAATTTCTATTGGCACGCCCCCCCAGTATTTCACGATTGATTTCGACAGTGCGTCTTCATGTTGTTGATTTGTTTCTTCTTCTTCTGACATCTATACTAGCCGGCTCTTCGGATCTATGGGTCCCGGACCTCCTATGTGCAACTTGCGACCCCTCGATGCACAGATACAACCCGCTGGCGTCATCGACCATGAAACCCCAACTGGGACTCTTCCAAATCGAATACGGCGACGGCAGCGCAGTCGTCGGCGATATATTCACGGTGTGTCGTGTTTTTTTGTGGTCTCAGAAAATATTCTGACAAATCATCCGATAGGATACTGTGTCTGTTGCCGGGATGACAGCTACGAACCAGTACTTCAGTTCTGCAGAGATCATTACAGGGAACTTTGATAGTGCTGGCGTCGATGGCATCCTCGGTATGACTCTTGACAAACGCTTTCTCGTACTAACGCGTTCATTAATACAGGCATGGCGTACCCCAAGCTGTCGCAGCTCGACCACAATCCGTTCTTCAATGACCTCCCGAATGCCAACAAATTTGCCTTTTATCTTGGGGAAACCGCCTCGGAGCTGTACCTCGGGGGCACCAACATGAACAAGTACACCGGCAGCATCGAGCCCCACGCCGTCAACCAGGCGACTGGGTTCTGGCAAATCACCGGCGCCTCCGCGAAAGTTGGCAACTCTGTCGCAGTTTCGGGCTTCCAAACTATTATCGACAGCGGAACAACACTAATTTATGGGCCGCCTACCGATGTTGCGGCACTGTGGGCTCAAGTGCCTGGCTCGGCCCTCTACGACTCGACAAACGGTGCGCCGAGCTGTGCCCTTAATGTCTCCAGATTTGAACAGCGTTTTAGGCTACTACTCATTTCCTTGCGCAACCCCGCCGCAGATCAGCTTCAACTGGGGCGGAAAGGACTGGGCCATCTCGGCCGCCAACATTAACCTCGGGACGACTACAGCGGGGTCGAGCCAGTGTGTTGGCGCGATTGTTGGCCATGATATTGGACTCGGAGCCGGCGTGTGGTTGCTCGGTGATAGTTTCATGAAGAACGTATACACCGTCTTCGACTTTGGATCCAACACTGTTGGGTTCGCTTCTCTCGGTCAGTGAGCTCCAAGCTCCTTAAATACCAAATATCAGCAACGTTTGTATACTATTATACATTCAATTATTACCCTTTTCCATCCTATGTGTGTCCCCTTTGGCTGTGCAGTTCAACTCGAACCCCGCTTGGAACTCCCCTCCCCCTGCCTCGGCCTTTTTGAGGACCCAGCTCCTCCCTCGTCGTCCTCGCGGTGCCTCTGCTTTCCCCCAGTTCTCTCTCCTCCCTTTTCCGTCATCGATTTTGACCTCTCCCTCCCCAACCTCTCCCTCGTTCCGCGTATCCGACGTCTGCAATGCGTTGGAATGCATCCAGCGCTTAATAAGCATTTCAATATGGAAGTTGAACGCCGCTTCCGTAAAAGGGAAGTATTATTAGCGGCGTGTATGGAGAGCCGCGATGCAGTGTGGGAGTGGATTGGTTGGAGGAAAGCTATGCAGCAGCTGTACCTGTACCACTTGCACGTGGATCTCAAGTTTGTTCTTAATTTTTTTGACCCTCCGGATCCCTGTTGACGTACCTAACTCCAAGCCCAATCTCCTCGCGGCTAAGAAAAACAGACGGTCAGATGTTTCTGGATCACACGCATGTATCGCAAACTCATTTTAGCGATTCAACACTCAAACCAAAAATGGAAATCATGTTGAATTTGGACTAGACTTATTAGCCAGCCCCCGTCGATGTAACATCTCTCGTTGATGGTTTTTATTCAAATACTTCTCGGATACTTCCATACAAAACTGAGACACACAATCAACTTCACAGCTTACTAACTTTCCCCAGAGCTGTGGCGAAACCCTCGTAGATCGTGTCAATATCCGTCGTCACACTGACCATGTCGAAGCCTTCCTTGAAACGTTGCTCTGCTTGCTCTCCGTTCAAGCCTGTGCATTGGTATTGTTTGTAAACCGTTTGCACGCAATGCAATGCCGTAGAAGTATAAAGTATAATGACTCACAGAATATTCCTGCGACTTTGCCCGCCTTCTTAGTCGCTTCGAGGATCTTCGCTACTGCAGCTCGATGCTCTGGGCCTCCGAACTCGACGCCCATCGACACAGCGAGGTCGAATGGGCCTATCTGCACGGATCAGTGAGTATTAGGCGAATCCAAAGCGCAAGTGGGTTGTGAGAAGCGAATTGGATGTCCACGCACAAATGTCGCGTCGATCCCCTCTTGCACAATCTCATCAATTTTCGCGACTGCGTCCGGGTGTTCTATCTGCACCGCGACAATGACGTTTTCATTTGCGCCAGCCTTGTAGTCTGCGTTGATTGCGCCAGCGGCGTGCTGGAGCAAAAATTGATTATACATAACTTGAAGGAAAGGGATATTTGAACTCAAACGCACTGTGAACATCGGACCGTATCCTCGGAACCCGTCTGGAGGATACTTGGACGCTTGCACAATCTTCCTCACGATTTCCTAAGACCATTTTTGGAAAAACAAAGGAAAGAAAAGAGAGAAACACGCACAGGCGTATTCGCCATTGGTACCATTATTCCATGTGCACCAGAGTCCAATGCGCGCTAGTGTCGAATCGAATCAGTTAGGATTCAAACCAGCAATGCTTATTTAATTACCTTGATCATCCATGGTTCCTCGGCGGGAATGCGAATTAAAGGCGACACCCCACTGGCAGCGATAATGTTGGTCAGATCGTACCAATGATGATCTAACAGTCTGTCAGGGCACTGGTCACTCCGCGACTCTGGACCACAAACCCGTAATCAGGCCGTGCTCTGAAGGATCCGTCGGTCAGAAAATGTGAATCAAGTGGGTCCCAAGTCTACGCACCAGAATCGATCACGACCCAAG
Source organism: Mycena sanguinolenta (assembly GCA_014462675.1). Taxonomy (NCBI): domain Eukaryota; kingdom Fungi; phylum Basidiomycota; class Agaricomycetes; order Agaricales; family Mycenaceae; genus Mycena; species Mycena sanguinolenta. The sequence continues at coordinate 7,497,151 of JACAZH010000003.1, read as the reverse complement.
ACACGCCCTTTGTGAGAGCAATCGTACGCGCGATCGCGGTACTGCGAAAACATTATTGAATGCGACGACAGCAAGACTCAACTGAGACTCCGGACCCAACCTTGGGATGGTGAGCCACCCTCCTGCGGCACGAGCTTGTGCGATGAATTTCTGTCGGAGGGGGAAGCGGAGAGCCATGGTGACAAGAGTTGTGTGTGTGTGTTAATTTATACATCAAATGCACGAGCCGTTGTTCCGTCTAGATTGCACATGACCGCTCGGTCTGTGCTTCTCTGAATCTCGCGGTATTTGAACAAAAGGTGGTCGTAATATTCGTGAAAGGCGTAATAGACATGTACGGCATGCAGACGAGATGATAAAGGCACGAGTATCAAGTCTTAGTCTCGGGGGCGCTTGAAGCGGCTAACTCATTTGCTCGCTGTCGTCTGCGACTCCGGAGACTGTCCTCCGACCTCGAACCACTGCGATCGTGTGAGCTGATGTGTTTGACCACAAAAAGGAGCAAACGATTCTCACAAGCAACGGCAACAGACCATGTACTCGAGTAGGTCGATGATAGTCACAAGCACCTAACAGGAGTCAGAAACGAGACCGGGAGTAGCTGGACTTTTAACAGACCGTAAAAACCGCCGATACCACAGTAGTCAGGATCTTTGCTATAGCATTAATTAGAGCGTTGAGGCTACCCAGACCAAGGTTAAGCATTCCACGAGCACGAGGGTTGTGTTGAGCGTACAGATTGCCAATAGCGCTGAATACGGAGCCCATGGTTGACCTGTCTGTTGGACGGCTAGAACGCGGCCGCAAACTCAAGGGTGGTGGGAGGGAAGGAAACCAACGACACAACGCCAATGCCGATCTCCGAGTCGGGCTTATGTAGGATCGACAGCAGCATAGCCACTGACAGGAGTCAATTTACACGAGCTTGTAGTTGTTGAATTCGGCGGGCCAAGGCATTAGAAAGTGCACTGCCAACGAACGTGTGACTCTTCTTGACTGTCTCTGACTTACCATGTGTCTCTAAACGTTAGGTTTAAAAGACACCAGGCTGCTAATTGAACGGCCAACCCACTACCATGAAAACTCGAATATTCTACAACACCCACCCAGTATAACACAGAAAATCTTGGAAAATCTTTCATGTTCGGCGAATCAGACTCGGAGAGCCCTCGAGTGCCCAGCCCTTGGGATACTATCGTCTCGACTCCACCCTCTCCCAGCCCTGGTCCATTCGTTGCTGCTATCCCCAAGCTTGTTCCGGAACAGGACGACGGGAATGTCGAATACAAGCTGCAGCTTTTGTCTCCCTCCCCGGCCCGCTTCGCTCGTTTGGTCACGCAAATGAAATGGCGTCTACTCGAAGGCGGCGGCCAGGCATACTACGAGCTAGGAGTCGCGGATTCGGGCATGCTCGTTGGACTTCCACGCGCTGAGCTTGAGCAGAGTCTGGAAACACTTGATGCTATGGCAGGTAAGATGCTTCAGATAGATTTATGGACTTGGAAATGACATTATTAAAGGCGAGATTGGAGCTAGCGTAATTGTGGTGAAGGAAATAGAGGTGCCAGCAGCCATGGCTGGCCTTGTGGCCACTCAGACAGATTCATGGAACGGAAAAAGAGCCCGACGACGTCAAGCTTTGACCATGAGGTCAGAGGGGTCCACGGACGACTCTACCACGTCCACGTCCACCACTACCGAAACCGAGATGTCCACAACGGACGTCGACGACGAGGACGACATGTCATCTACCATTCTTCTCGAGCCTCCGTCGCCCAAGTACCGAGTCACGTCTCCAAGCAATATTTTCTCCATGGACGATTTTGACTCTGCAGCCGAAAACGGAGACGCAGAGTCCTCCGATACCGAGTCCCCCCCTGCTCCCCAGCAATTCTCCATCGACCTCGAAATCGCATCCGTCTTCAAGCCGCGTCCCGTGCGCACCATGGCCAGCGCGCACGTTCCTCTTCCCGCAAAGTCCAAACGCGGCCCGAAGACCAAGAAGGGGAAACACCTTCCGTTCTCGCTTTCCCCATCGACGTCCCCCGTCGAGCAGGCCGCTATGCCGGTGAAACCCACCAAGGCCCAGAACCGCCGGCAGGCACGGGACCGGAGGCGCGAGGAGAGACGGCAGGCGCTGATGATGTACGCTTCCGCTGCGCTTGAGGCCCCCGGTAGACGCGGCGTGCTCGCCAGACGATCCAGATCTCGTGTCGGGCCTTGAGGCGTTGCATGTCTCCGTTGACGTCGCCCTGGTGTCGGAGCCCACCATCCCCACTCTTGAGCTGAACGCAGCATCCGAAGATGACGATGGAGAGGACGACGTCTTTCCGTCCCCACTCACGGCTACTCCGGCGCCCTTCACCGAGTTCGCTTCGCAGCTGACCGTTCCTGTGGAGCACAGCGCCCGTGGAAAGGGAAGATGCGCCGCGACGGCTCATCGTGGAGGCTCTCGTGGTGCGCAAAATGTCCCTCGAAGAGGCGTTTCTGGATTTCGGCGGCTTTTCACCGCATGACTGATTCGATCTACTTTTCCAACCCGAGTTCTGTGGGTCATATACATAATTCTAGGTCGATTTCGTTTGCGTTTGCTTTGATTTGGACGTTCGATGCATGTTGTAGAATACAAGCATGTACACATATTTATACACTGTATGTAGTGTGTTCAAACTTTCAAGCACATAGTCTCTGGTCTCATAACATCGTTTCTACATTTGTGTAACGTTACCTACTGTACATAGAATACACGAACGTTGCCGTACATACGGCTCTCGAATGGAGTCGTAGTACAAATGTCCCGTGGACCATATAGCTGCAGGTGAGAATAGATAGAGAGGAATCGACGGTATAATATGTATGCAAAGAGGTATGATTAGAGGTAAATGTAGAATCATGCGCCTTCGCCTTGCGGGATAGTGGGTAACGGGGGTATCGCGGGTACGGCGGGTACTGCCGGTCGGTTATTCGATGGGCGCTTCAGCTTGCGCTGCTCGAGCTCTTTCGCGCGCTGTTCCTGCTCGGCTTGCATCGCGGTCATTATTTGGAGCTGCTGGGCGATGAAGTCGGATGTCCCGGGCCTAAAACCAGTCGGTTAATGAATGCACTGAGGAGAATGTGCACAATCTCTACCTCATCCGCAGTATTCGCATAATGGTCTCGCCGTTCGAGACCTCCTTCTCGTCCCGCTTCTCCTTCTTCCTTTCCTTGATGGTGCCGAGGTTGCGTTGCTGGTATACACTCTTTGCCCGTTTTTTCATGGTAGGTGCAGAACGCAAGCTTTGTTGCATCATGCGAACGCATTCTTCCATCAAAGCGTCGCTGGAACAATGAATGTTATAAAACGGTGGAGCATACTACGAATGAAGGACGTACGTGTGCCAGTCGTAGTACAACCGAATCGAGACAACGTCTCGATATTTCTGGTTCTGAATGGCCTCCAGTGGAACAGGACCTTCGCCACCAGCGTAGAAGTAATCCCGCAGGAACTAGCGAAGATTGTCAGCTCTTTAAACATCGACATGGCATTGCGAGAGTCACCTTCAGCCACTTGAAAACAACGTCTACTTCCTTATCGCTCAGCGGCTTCATGTCGCTTGAAATGTCCGACAGCGGAGGGATCAGAAGCCCTTCAATGATGGTGAGGATTTCCTTCCAGACCCTCGTCATCACCATCTCCTTCGCGAGGTCGCTTAAATAGGTATTGAGAGTTTGGAGGTTCGCGTCGAAATAGTCGAATAAAGGTAAGATGGCCTCCTCAATCTCCGCGTCCGTAAGCTCGTCTGGTCGAACGCGAGGCTTTTCGGCACTAGGTAACGGTATTTGAACTTCGTTGGAAGAGTTTTTAATCGCCGAGCCCCAGAGTGCCTGCACGTTGCTAATTGCTTTATTGTAATCCAAGCCTGAACCTGCGCCTTTCAGCAACGTCTTGAGAACGGATCGCGAAAGACATTGTTGGATGAACGGCGACATCTACCATAGCACGGTCGATTAGACTTGAAGACGACGATGATATAAGGATGCACCTTGTCAATGAAGATGCGGAGCATGTCGGCCTCTGCTCTCTTCAGCGAACGGAAACCACGGCCAAAGTAAAACTGAATATCGTCCTTCTCGCCTTCCATGCTGACCCGCACCAGCACTCGCCCTTGTGAGTCCAGATCCATCCAGAGGTCATGCGCCAGGAAGTCACCAAACCGCCTAGGATCTAGACACAAGTACGCTCTCCCGACAGTGTCGTGCTTGCCCACAAGCGCGCGATCGCGTACGCTGACCATTAGCCACAGTGGCTTGTCGACCGAAATGTCGAACGTCTCATCCCCTGCTTGAGCGTGAGCATGCTAACGTCTACAGAAAAAAATCTTGCTTACACCGAGGATTTAATGTCTCATAGATAGTTCGCGTCTTCGCCAGCCGCACACCCTCCTCGTTGCTCAGCGTGATGAAAGTATCAAGCTTCGAAGAAGGACTGCTATCCAGCGGGACCAACCCCTCAGCGATGACGATCTTGACTGAGAACAGGAACCGCTCCTGCTCCGTCTTGCTTGGTACAGGGGGGCTTCGCTTCAGCACCTCCGCAATCTTATCTGCCTGCATCTGATTGTACATATTATCCAAAAGCTTGCGCGCAGCTTCGACATTGTTGAGCTTGACGCAGGATTCGGGCAGGAAATTGAACGGCTCGACTTTCTTCTCGCCGGTAATCGCTAGCTGCCGGGCTTTTTCAAGCCAGGCGGAAGATTTCTGAGGTTGAAGATAGTCACTTGGTCGGGGGAACATTTCCGTTAAGAAAAGCCCTTCAACGTTCCGACAGTATTGCTCGATAGCTTTTGAAATAGTCTACAATGATCGAGTTAGATACGGTGAAGACGCGTTGGGCGAAGTACCTTGGATAGGGCAGTGAAGAACCGGGCGTCTTGGTATTCGTCTTCCCATTCGAGATCTTGCAAGAATTCGATGGGACTCCTCAGAGAATCAAACAGATCAACGATCGAAGAACTGTGGCCCTCAGTACCTTCCGCTTGGAACTGCGAGATGAACCTTCATTGAGTAAAATATCAGAGGTGTTCCACAAGTAACTAACTTTATCAGCGGCGATTGCCTAGAATGAGCTGCGTTAGTGCGGCGCTACTAACACGGATAAGGCTCACCGCTTCAACCCATTGTCCCGTTTTACTGTCCGTATTCATCAACCATTGACGTACATACGGTTCGAAGAACACGTTCATGTCGAAGTCGATGTGCCCCCTGGTGAGAAGGTCAGCACAAGACGGGGGACCAGAGATGATGAGCCGTACTCTGGACAGAATGCTTTAAACATCCCCAATAACGTCTTGCATCGCCGATACAGCGCAAAAGATATCCTGGATGGGCACGTCCGGAGTCGGCCCGTTCATCGAAGACTCGAAGAGACGCTTCTGCGAGGCCTGGACCTCCTGGATGAACTGCGGAACGGTTACTTCCACCGTCAGCGACACAAGGTCTAGTTGTCTAAATGCCATTTCGTGAGCTCTCGTTACCGGATTGAAAAACGAACGAACCCAAGTATTGGCTCGGGGAACCGCTTGTCCAGCTGCTTAGCCGCTTTCTCCAATTCATCCGTCATGAGGAGCAGGGGAAGTGCGCGGTTGACTCCGGGCGCCGACTGCAGTTCCTGCAGCTTGAGCGTATGCCAGTGCATGGCCACCTGCCGTACTTGTGCCTGCACGTCAGCAAGCCGTGCATTGACGTCCATGTCAAACCCGGAGCGTTCTAGCAGTCCACTATCGCGAATTTGCTCAAGAACGGCCAGGAATGGTTCGACTTCGGAGGGTTTGAGATTCGGAATGCCGTCCATAGCATGGTAGAGAGAGGAGAGGAAGGTGTTGAACAGGCCACCAAACACATTCGCAAGATAGTCACACTATCAGATTTGTTTAGCACTGAGTATCTGCATTAGAAACAAAACAAAAACGTACGTCCTGGGCTGGCCAATGTTCCAGTTCCATGTCGGTCATGACCTTCGAAATATGGGAAAGAGCCTCCGGTATGCACTCCATGGGAATGTCCTGGCGCTCGTAAAACTGTTTTACGAGGTCGAGGAAGCATACTGCGCGATATGGATGCCCTATCCGCCACCGCAATGCGCATTCGTTGAGCAAGTCCAGATGCGGCGCGGACAAGATCCCAAGGGAGACCTCGTCATTGTCGTCCACTTCTGGGCTAAGCATAATCTCGAGATCGGTGAGAAGACAGTGCTCAAGCAGCCGTCGGTAATATTTCTTAGGGTTGGAAGGAATGTATGTGAAATTGTGTCCAACGGAAATTTCATCGTCACCCATGACCTCGTCTTGTAGAGCCTCTCCATTGTTGTCCAGACCGGCTGAAGCATAGAACGAGCGTCGGCTACCTATCGAGGAAGTTCGTTGTGGGGGCTCGTAAGCGGAGTAAGAGGATCCCGGTCGGCCACCATAGGCTGCTGCTGAGGGAGGCGGCAGCCGACTCCGCAGGGAGTAGATTTGGCCAATTCAGGATTGAACTGTACCATGGCCACTATGAGCTGTTGAAGAGTCGTGGCCTCAGCGGTCTGCCACTGTTGCCAAGCAGCGTCGCTGTCGAAATCTTCTCGTCGACCTGGAAATGGTGCACCAGCGGAAAGATTTTTGAGACAGGTCTGGCGCCGGGTGTCAGGGAGAACCTCGAGCATACCAACAGAACGCACCTTCAAATCAGTCAAGGCAGCTTTCGCCGTGCAAACGCTCTTTAGCCCATCAATCTCTTTCTGCACCTCTGACTCGGGAATCCTGAACAATGCGGCCACCACGCATACAAGGTCCATGTCGGCAACATTGCTGCTGACCGTCGGGACAGACACCCATGAATCACGATCCCGAGATGTTGATGCGGAATCGTATCCAGAATCGCTGGAAGTTTTGGGACGGGGCGAGCTTCGCGGTGTATGTGTCCAATCGGCTGAGGAGCTCCGGGGAAACGTGGTTGACCGACCGAAGACATTCACGAAGCATCTTGACGAATACAGCGATGTGGTTATTTAGTTCAAGCTTCCAGCCATCTCCAGCAAGCGTCGGCTCCTTCTTGAGCACGGTTGTTGCATGGGTGGCGAACATGAGAATGAGTTCTTCGATCTTGCGGTTCTCCTTCATCTGACGCTTGAAACTGTCCACCAGGAACTGACCGTAGAATTTTTGCCATGGTCCGCCGCACAAGTTGGTCCGAATAACTAGCCGGTGAGATAAGTACGCGCACAATCCCCAAGAAGACACGCACGCCGGATCCTTTCCCATCGCTATGTTTTGAAGCTTTTGCTCCAGTACCTTTAGGAGCTTCTCGGGAAACTTGACGCTTTTCGGGCCATCGCGGACATCTTTGAAGAGGTCTCCGATAGAGAAGTTGGAGAGCGCGGACAATCGCGAGTGCATGTCTCGATCCCGCAGCTCCGAGGGCACGGTCGTAGCCGCCACCGTTTCGGTGGGCTTCGGCATCATGAGATAGCTGAGGAAGCTGGCATGGAATAAGACGATGAACAAGCAGTATACCAGCGCGCTTACGAGACCCGGAGGGCATAACTGAACAAGCATTGCTCAGTCAAACGCCATAGCATGAATGCAAACCGCTCACTTCAAGAGATCATCGTCACTGACATACTTGGAGACACGATTCTCGGAGTATGCACTTTGGTAACTTCGCCGCGACATTGGCGGCCTCAAATGCAAAGATTACAGAAGAGAGGGCCGAGGAGTGTGTAGGGTATTAGTAGCGCAGTAAAGGCTGTCCAGGGCGGGCAGAATCGACCAAAAAGTCAGTACTGCCCTCGCAGTCAGAGCAGAAGGTGATGCCAAACAATACGCGTTGCCAAATCAGGCTCTCGCTGCGCTCAATATCAATGTCATCATAACATACTAGCGCTTGCCAGAGCGCGCGCGTCTTTCCTCCCTGTGGCTCGGTTCTTCCCCATTAGCGAACCAAGCAAGTCGCGCCTTGAATTTCACCGAAATAGTCTCTCGGCACTGAGCGGCCCGACCCGAAACAGTCATTGATGTGAAAGTCTGGTGAAATCTAGAAAGAGCACGAAGGAGCGCTGGCATCGCTGCACGACCGCCGATATGCGAGGGCTCTTCACCGGCGGAAAAGCCTATAACTACCATAGCTCAAGTTTCGAACAGGACAATGTTCGGCTGGACACAACACCGGTCTCTGCGAAACCTTTTGATGATTAGCGGGGAAATCGTTCACAGCACATTGTGTGTTCCAGAACTTAAAATCCTCGAAAGTGTTGGGAAAATACCCTCAGGCCGTGTCTGCTATAATTCGAGGCTGATGTACGCCGGCGTTGGATTCATTCCATAGCAAGGGACCATATGCATCTTCCAATATTCAGGCATCCACGCCGCACATTACCAGTCCACGATACCCGTTGGACACAAAGTCTCGTCTACTAGGATGTTGTGGAGAAGGAATCCGGAAGCTCAATAGCGGCCCACCGGCAAAGTTGCAGACGCGCTCGCCATGCGGGCTAGGCAGAGTACGCAACTCGGCTATCCACTGGGACAACACGTCCTTGACGCGCTGCAGCTTGATTAATCTGTATCCAGTGCCGTTGATGGACGCCATGGAGATGGGTGGATATTATGAGCCACGGATATCTGGCGGCTGTCTGCGGCCGGGCTGGGTACAACATCCAAGGACCGGGATAGATGTATGAATGTGGACATATTCAGCGGCCAGTGGCTCGTTCAGACTCCGGCAATGCTTGGCGCAGACGTGGGGAAGACGATGAGCCGAGAAAAAGCGGTACCCAAAGAAGTGGAGCGCGCCAGTGGGTCGGGAGCCAGAGCCATAGCGATCACAAAAGACTTCCCCAGGAAGAAGTGCTGTATGCGCATAGATATAATTATGCACCATGACCAGGTAGCGAGTCGCACGCACCGCTGATACTTGTATGTCGAAGATGGCATAGTGGTTAGGAGCTCCGATCAGTGGCAGTGCCTCGAGCTCTAAAGCACACCAAATATGCTACCGCTCGTATCCAAAATAGGCAGTTTATCGAATACGAGAAAAAAAGAGCGAAGAGCATGGATGCGTCAGCATAAACCTTCATGAAATAATTTATTTCCGAACAGGCTCGAGCGAAAGGCCCGAATCATACGAACAGTGAATGCAAAAAGTGTGAGTGTTTACCACATTCGAGCGCGACAAGTTATCGGGTGAAGACATTGAGCACAGAAACTTCACGAATAATGCAGTGGAGGGTTTTTTGTGAATACCAACGAACGACTACTAATTGAAAATTTGCTGTTCCGCGGCATGAGTACTCTGACTTAGGAGCAAGTGAATACAGGAGCCGTTGATCGATCAATGAAGGTTCCAGGTCTCATAGCTTTTCGTTGTCTTCTGCGCCCACAGACCTTCAACTATTTTCCTTGGTCAGATGGCCATGGCAGACCCCGTCCTCAACGAGTTCAATCCGGCTCTATACATAGCCGAGAGATTCTGGGTCAGCATGCAGCCTTTTCTATGTGCGCAGGGCTACCAGCTTCGACCACGCTACCATGCGGACTGGATTTCCTCCTGGACCGCGGGAAGCCAGCGGCATGACCACGAAGATCGCGCTGGAGTTCTATTTGTGAGCATAGTATCCTCTTATCAAAATTTGAGTTCATGGAATTGCGAATTTGCAGGATTGTGTTCTTGACGCCATCCGCATTCTTGACGGCAAAAAAGGTCGTTTTGAAGCGTGTGCAGGCTGACTGTCCAGAAGTCGGATTTATGAAATCCCTCAATCGTCCATCTGTCCGTGACGACCCCCGAAATCGTATAATCCCGCTCTTAGACGTCATAGGGCCGGCGCCAGATACATCCTGGTCATTCCTCGTCATGCCTTACTGTCGCAGGTTCAACTATCCTCCTTTCCACTGCCGGAATGAATTCGTGGAAGCTATGACGCAGTTTCTAGAGGTATGATCACTTTTCTCAGGTCTGTACCACTCATTTTTCGTTTTTCGACCAGGGTCTACAATTCATGCACGAACGTAATATTGTTCATGGGTCAGGGAGTCTTCGATCCGAAACCTCTGAAACTCATCCCCGTGGTCCTACAGTGATATTGCTCCCCAGAACATGGTGATGGACGAGTCCGGAGTGGTCCCGCGAGGCTCACATTTTGCTCAACCTCACACACACACCGGTTTGGATAATGAGTTATTCTTCTGGAAGAATCGATGTACTGTCACCCCGGTCGCGTATTATTATATCGATTTCGGTCTCTCTGAATATTACCCGTGCGGTAAGGATGCTGCGCAGTGTGTGGGGACTCTCAGAACCTTCCCTACCATCCCCGAGCTGTCCCTCACCGTGCCGTACAACCTGTTCATGGTCGACATATGCCAGCTTGGTCTAACGATCGCCAAATTAGTCGATGTGTGTATACTAGTCCCAACTCTACGACCATCTGACAGACGTCCCCAGACTTACCCCGACTTGGAGGATTTTCGTCCCCTCGCGGACGCTATGATCGCCAGGAATCCCATGGATCGGCCTTCGCCTGAACAAGCCCTGGCTCATCTTCGCAGTATTGCAGATGCGATGACACCATCGAAACTGCGTGCACAAATATGGGAGGAGGGCACCGGGCGCTTCAAGAAGTTCTGTCGCGTAGTTCTCGGTGGTTGGCTTAGGGGCGGTTGGTATAACTAGACGCTCGCATTTGGCCTTTGCCCTTTTCGTTCAGAACAGCTTCGCGACGGCAAAAGCTAACACCCGAATGGCCGATAAATCTCTAATATATATTGATGCAGAATTACAACTCATCGTGGGTTGGTAATGGTACTTGCTCCTCCTCAGGAACGACAGGTGTCGCTGTCGGTATTAACGACTCCTCTGCTTCCGGTACATCGGCAGCGCTCATAGTCTCCTCCGCAGCGGCCGACGTCGACGTTGGCTCCTCGCTTGTCGTCGTCTCCTTCTTCTTCTTCGCTGCCTTAGGCACCTTCCGCTTAACGAGCTTCATCAGCGCCGTCTCCAGCACCTTCGCCCGCGCCTTCATCTCTGTCGTCTCAATGACCGGATCCTCGTTCATCTTGACCGCCTTCTGTTTCTCTACCCACTCGTTCAGCCAGGTCTCATGCTCCTTCAGCGACTTCTCCAGCGCGTCGAGCTCCTCTTTGGTCCACTTGGACGGAAGCTCGGCGGCCGCTTCTATAGTCATGTTCTCCCTCGCCTCTGTGAGGAAAAGCCGTGTGCTCCAGTTCCACATTTGGCTGTTATTCAGCGCCTGCGGGAACGCCTCGATTTCCTTATACCGGTGGATAATGGGACGTTCAAGGGTCCTGCAGGATAGCTGAGCACATTGGGTAGTTAGGAGATACCAGATATCTTACTCGAGGGCATTCCGTTTATCGAGGAATTGCGAAGTCTCTGCCACGTCACCCTTGTCGTGGAGCCACTCGAACGATTCATCAAGCTTGGCGGCGATGGCCTTGCGCTCCTCCTCTTGAGAACACTGCTTGAATGGCGTGTCGCGGTTCTCCTCGTCGAGAAGATCCCGCATCCGATACAGATAACCCTCGAGTGAGTTCCGGGCCTCTTCTTTCCTCGCGACTGCAGCCTCGTCAAGGTCGATTGCGCGGAGCCTGGAGGTTATAAGCAACGATTAAAGCGCAGGAGCTTGACAACTCACCTGCTTCGGGCATTCTTTTTGTGGTCAGCGGTCATGGGTGGTATGGTGGGGAAGACAACAGTGGTGTTAAGGGTAATGGTATTGTCCTTGGGAGTGGCTTTCTTTTTCTCCTCCTTCTCCTTCTCAGGGGTAGAATTGTTGGAGGCGGACGGTTTCGGCGACTCCGACGACGAGCTGGACGATTCACGAGGAGGAGTGTGCTCTGACGAAACCTCGGCCTCCGAAGATGAACCTGCACCGAAGAAGCCTTTTAGTTTTCCTGAGCGATACTCTCAGCATACGACCCCCAAAATCTTGGAGAACATACCGGCGATCGAGTCGTCTTTGATCTCTCCAAAGGCGACGGCATTAGAAACCGAAATGAAACCTGATTCTGACAAAACAACAGTGGCCTTAACCACAGGATCCAAAGCACCGAGTTCAGTCAAGTTCGCAATGGCCTCCGCCACACCTTCGATCCCGACCTCTAAGAATCTTCTCGGGAACCCTCTACACGATTAAGGTAAGAAACTGTAGGCAAGAATCGAAGACGACGCACGGCGCGACGGTATCCTTGTAATCGAAATTGATGGTGAAGTCCTCTTTGCGCTTGAACGTCATGACCTTTTTCGAGCCGGCCTTGGAGCCAGCGGGGAAGAGCAGGGAGGTGATCGTCCGGGGCGTAGCGGCGGTGGCAAGATAGGACGCTTGGATGTCATGAAGGCTGATATCCGTAACCTTGATGTTTTTGGTTTTGAATTGCCGGCTCAGTCCAGCTCCGTGCAGAGCTGCACCTGCGAAAAAATTCAATATCCAAAAGAAGACTTGAGTATCCACGACGTACCTAGAACAGCTGCTTCATCGGCGTTGACGTTGAGAGCGATCTTGTCCCTAGAAAGGTCTTAGCACTATGCGACACCCAAGACACATTCCACGCACTCTCCAACGGCAGCTTTAAGCGCTGCCTGAATCATCGGTGTCCTTGTGCTGCCCCCAGTAAGAATGACAGATGTGACATCGTCCTGCTTCCGTCTCAGCGATTTGGTGACGAAGCATGTTAGCGACGTACCAAAGTCAGATTTGCATTCCGCAGAGCTTCCTCTATAGGCTGCGCAAAACGAGGCTTCAGATCCTCACAGGCCGCTTCAAATTCGGCGCGCGAAACTTTCGCCTTAAAGTCGATATCCCAAGCTAAGCTCTCTACCTGGATACTAGCGGTTAGTGCGAAGAGTGCTAGAGAAGGCCAAGTAATACCTTACCGTCGCTGTAGCATCAGTGTTGGCACTCAAAATGGCCTTGACCCGTCCAGCCTCCTTCCATAGCTTCGCCATACCACGCTTGTCCTCGCGGATGTCTTTCTTGTGCTTGGTATTGAAAGCCTCGATGAGAATCTCCCGGAGTCGACGATCCAACTCTGTGCCGCCGGTGGAAAGATCGTACCCGACGCCGGCAACCACGATTTGAGTACCAGTTGTGGCATCAGGAGTGGAGAACGAGACGAGTGTCGCACGGATGGACGACGCGCCGGCGTCGTAGATGATGTGGTACTCGGGAGTAGGAAAGGTCCGCGTCATGGCATAATTGACCGCCACCGCAGTACCGTCATTGATGAGGGTGAGTGTCCGCATGCCAGCGATCTCTACGGCATCCACCACTGCGTCCCGTTGGAATTGGGAGAAATACGGTGGGACGGTGATCACAACGTCCGTGACCTTCTCGCCAGCAACACCCTCTGCGAGTTGCTTCACATATGAGAACTGCATCCCGATGAGTTCCTCGACACTCCATTCGTTGCCGTCAGACTGCTTCAATGCGACCGTGTTTCGAGAGGTCTTGAGAACCTCCGCGGTGGAGATGGTGGTATAGTATGACACGATATCGCTGTCGAACGGTGCTGCTTGCAGGTACTTCAAAGACGAGAACGAATCGGAAGGAAAGCGAGACGCCTGGCAAACGAAAAAAAATTAACGAAATGGATTCAACTCGGCCTCGACATGACGCACAAGGTTAAAGGCATCCGTGCTAAAGAGGCGATCGGTCTTCTTCCATCCTACGGACGCTTGGATTTTTCGTTTCGAGTCCTTGTTGAGTAGAACGTCAAACGGGACGCCTGGGCTCATCACCGAAGCCTTCATCCAGTCGGTACCATAATCGATGGCAAGCACGGAGGCAAGAGTAGAGCGGGGGAGAAGCGAAACGAGAGCGAGGGCAAGCGGTATGATATGCATAGCGAGCCACCGATTATTGCATTAAGCACACGTTTAATAGTAGAGGAGAAGCAGTAAAAATTGTTCGGAAAACGTAGCGCCACGTCGACAGGTGCATGCGATCACGTGGACTCATTTAACTCGCATCCGCTATCCTCGGTACGCGAATTTACGCGCCCTTAGCCTCTAGTATTGGAACAAAAATTTGCTATGAGAGCTGAATGGAAAAAAAAATAGTGAGTAGGTAATTTTTCGGATGAACAAACCAGCCTTCTTTCGAGTGACAACTCGTGTGACGAGTCGGAATTTGGATTGAAAATTCGTAAGAGGGTCCGGTCAAGTATTCGCGACTTGTGGCAGGACCGGTGATAATAGGTGAAGAAGCCTGATGTGAATCCTGACAAAATTTTGAGATTCTGGCCTCCAAGCCTGTTCAAAATCCTGACAAAATTGGGGTTTTGGTCGGCACGCCTGTGCTAAATCCTGACACGGCGCGCACTAGCGCGAGAATTTTTTTGAAAAATAGGCCCGAAAACGCCGAAAATTACGCAAAAATAATGCCTGGTGGTGATTTCCTGACATTTTCGGCCGATTTGGGGGTGTCTAGGCCTGTTGTTTTCCTGACATTTCTTGCAAAATCTGTCCTGACATTTTGGGTCCGGGAAATCAGGCCTTCACACCTACATATTATCACCGGTCCTCTTGTGGCCGTCGTGTTGTGTGATTTTATAATTTGACATGGCCACGCCAAAAAGGGTTTACTTCTTTCAACAACTATCGAATCACGAATCATTGTGAATTTTCCAGTCTTCAGATGGACTTTTGAAGATGATCAACATTCAGACAAAGTTTCCTGGCTGTTACGAAACTGTCTACTTGCATGCGGAAACAGCCTTGCAGTTTGTCAGCCTTTTTGCTAGGACTCAAAGATGGGTTATCCTCACGGTTCAGCTTACTTTGACGAACCCAATATTGTTCGATTCATTTGAAGACAAATGCAGTTAGGTTCCCAAAAAATTATGTTTGGAATCTATCAATACAATACATTAAATCATTGCAAGGTCCGTTTTTTTTGGCTAGCGGGGCATATAGAATACATCATTCCACGAATGGGTATCGTTACAAGTCGTAAATGTCCGAGTCATTAATAGGTTGCTGCAGAAGTTTTGCTCGTCCTTCTGTGTCTGCGGGCAGTAACACAACTGAAGAGAATCGTAAGTTTCTGAACCCCAAACTAGAAGAGGGGAACATACGCGAAGCAAGTTGCGATCGAGGCAAAGAAGAGAACAATCGTTGCAGCGACGACCATCCATATCGCATTGCCCCAGTGGGCGACGCCGCCGTTGTGGTCGACGTGGTCCTTAACAGACTGGAATAATGTGAGCAAAGAATGGAGGACGGATCGAACAGTAACTCACCCCGAAGATGATAAAATCGATGATCATCACGGCAAGCGAGAACAAGAAGGCGATAAATGCGACTGCAGAGGCAAAGAGATATCCGAGGCGGTGGGAGCAAACCGCTAGGAGGAATGCGATCCCAGCAATTCCGGCAGCAATTTGGTGGAGAATCAAACCCTGTGTTAGGCCGTGTAAGGAGGCGGCTTTGGCACCCGAGAAGGAGTTGATGCCAAGGGCAGAGATTTCGTTGGCTGCGTGGTCTGTTAAGCAACCTATCGACGCCGAGGTAACATAGCACTTACCAATTTTGTAGCCAACACCCGTTGGGGTGCAACTGTTCCCGTCCGGGTTCAAAATACAGAAACCGAGAGAGCCAAAGTTCACGGATGAACCTGAGTACAGTTAAATAAGTATGAAGAACTTGAATAACTACTAGCGAAACTTACCATTCGACAAAGGAATGGAAAGGAAGTCGATTTTCCCGACCGTGGGCGCAGATATGCTTGCCACAATAAGCAGAGCCATCGCGCTGAAGATGAGGAATGTGCCAATGTGTAACGCGAACATGATTTGGTCGTAAGTTTCTTCGTAAGTCGAACTCGAATGGGTGGTGTGAGTGAGTGCGGAGTAGCGAGCAATCGAGGATCTTTATAGTCCCGCCGCGCATTGCCAGTGCTGCGCGTCATGGCTGTGGGGTAGTATTACATCATTGAGCGAGGCTCCTATTTTTGTCTACTTTGGCGCACGCGACCGCGACATGACGTCACTTCGTCACCGCCGTGGACTTTCCAGCGCTAGCCGCTCACCTGGGATTTTTTGCACACTGAGCAGGCCAAGAAATGGTATCATCCAGGTACCCAGGACCGGGATGTGCGATAACGCTTTAACACAACAACAGATCTGAGTACCGTGCGCATTGGTATCAATTTGCTACACCGGGTTAATCCCACTTTGAGCCTCCGAATTCAGACTAGATCCACTCCATGGTTGAAAAAAAGCCATTTCTAGCGCGTTCCTGACGTCCGGAGATTCGGCGGGGAAGCGAGACCGTCGCTTCTATGATCCCGAATTATGCAAACGCACAATAATCTCGATCGTTGATCGTGTGCAATCCTATAGCATTGGCTAGCGACGTTACTTGTATGGATGTCCTATACGGCAAGCCAACTTGCTCAGACAGCCCTTGTGCCGCTGTGTGGAGTAGCACCCGTGATTCCATCAGCTCACTTCCCACGGTTCAATGGCACAGCGAGATTTGGACGGGTCAATATTTTTGGTTAATTGCGGGGTGCTTGTACACCACTGAGATGGAAGCAGGCCAGGGTTAATAACATCATCATTTTGCAAATGTCCGTTCATGAGGAGACGAGTACCGGCGGGGAGGGGAGTTGAACAGCTTCATCGTCCGTGTTCGACGGCGCTGTCGGTGGCCACACGTCTCGGCAGAAAATTACATTGCCGTTATGCATTCCAGAATTCAAGTAACAATTTGGTATTTGAAACTAGTAGTACTGCGGCGTGTGATTACGCCATCCGCCCAGCGCTAGTGCTATGCGCGAGAGTTTCTTCCAGCGGCCGATATCCCTTTTCCATATTTGTGCACTCAGTTTGGATGGTGCCATCGCGTCAGCAATTCTGCTTCTTCAGGTGAAGAACGCTCCATGGGATTCGCGGCGGTCATAGCATCCGCGACGGGACGAAAATCCTCCAGGGCGGAGTATGCCTGTCGTGAAATTGGTCAGAGAGTTGGGACATTGACCAATTTCTCAATAGTTAGACCCAGTTGGCATATATCAACCATGAACGGGTTATAGAGCACAGTGAGGGATAGCTCCGGGATGGTGAGGAACGTTCTGAGAATCCCCGTATGTTGCGCAGTATTTTTACCATCGGGGTAGTGTTTAGACAGGACGAAATCGATATAATAGTATGCGACCGGGTTGACAATGCATCGGTCCTTCCAGGAAAATAGACCAGTGCAGGAGCTATCATGAATGTGAGGCAGGGCAAAATGGGAACCCCGCGGAATCACTCAAAACTCATCCATAACCATATTTTGTCACTATGGAACCGCGGGGATGAGTTACAGAAATTCTAAAAATACGCGCACTCACGAATGAACAATGTTATGCTCGTGCATGAATTGTAGATCCTGAGCGAATTTGAGTGGTGGAAATCGAAGACAAATAATGTTACCTCTAGAAATTGAGTCATAGCTTCGACAAATTCATTTCGACAGTGGAAAGGCGGATAGTTGAACTCTCGACAATAAGGCACGACCAGAAACGACCAGGATGTATCTGGCGCCGACCCGATGATGTCCAAGAGTGGCGTCAAGAACAGAACGCTATATTACGGCGAGTCCAAATTTTGTTGACAAGATTATAGCTACAAAAAATACTCCAGTGCGATCTTCACGGTCATACCGTTGGCATTACCCGGTCCAGGAGGGAATCCAGTCCGGATGATAGCGTGGTCGAAGCTGGTAGCCTTGCGCAAAGAGAAAAGGTTGCATGCTGGCCCAGAATCTCCCGCGTATGTATAGGGCAGGATTGAGCTCGCCGGATCCTCGGTCTGCCATTGCCCGTACAAGGAAAATCGCTCGAGGGCTATGAGCACAGAAGACAACAAACAGCTCCTGTACCTAAGAACGTTGTTGATCGGCTTTTGTATTCGTTTGCTCCTGGGGCCAGAGGAGTCGGTACAGTTTCCGCAAAACAGTGAATTTTGAACTGATCAGGCACCATTTAGCTCAGTCCAGTATCATCTGAACTCTCAGTCGCAATATCTAGTCAACTATATTTCAGGCGTAATATGCGCCACCGATTCATAGCGTCGGGACAGAGTACCCCTATTTGTATCAACCATCTTTCTCCTGATGTTTTGTAACCAGCCGCACTAGGCCGCCACTTCAAAATATGCTGGGCAGTAGCACATAGCTCCCGGCCCGACAATACGGCATATTCCCACGGTTCAATTCAATGTTCCACTGTCTGCACAAAAGCCCAAAGTAGCTCCCGTGCGGCAACAAATAGTTTCTACAGGCTCAAAGAGGACTTGGCCTTACCCCAGACCCTCTACCCAATCATTTGTTTAGTCCGCCTCGAGCTTTTTTTCAAAAAAAATGTACACGACAATCGTACGAGCTGCTGTTTGAATACCTGGATCGTTAAGTATATTTCCGATGGCCACGGCTTGCATATATTCAATAGTCGTAATCTAGGTCCCAGAAGCTCGTTTCGTCTGTCGTTAAGAGAACTGTGGTTGGCATGAAAAGTGATGAGACGGCAGAGCTCGAAAGCGCTGCAGCTCGACACCCACGCCGTCGGGAGTCGCCAAGCTTAGCGAGATGCTGCGGCTAATGTCAGATATGAATGAAGTAAAGAAGTCGGAAAGAAATGAAGGATTTAGGTACCAGAATGATGCGAGTAGAAAGAATACTGTGGAGGGAGGTCTGTAATCTGGTTGAATTTCAGCCTGGATTTTAGGCAGCTAATCAAGAATACGACGCACTGCGCGCCTCCCGTTCGAATGGTAACCTATCACTCACAATGAGGGAAATCTCGTCAAAAAATGACCACGGATAGACGCACAGAGCCGCGGCAGATGATCAGGATGTTCACAATGCCCAGCGCTAAAACAGGAGATTAACACAGCCGGAAGACTTCAACAAAATTCGACGCGCTTATCATCCATGTGAAGTACAGGAGTCCTGAAAACGATTAGGGATTCTCCGAAGTTTTAGATAAGAACCCAACTGATACGTACCGTCGTTCCAAAGAGCACTTAACAGTGGAATTTGCGTGGGAGAAGTGATTTGAGAGCGTAACTTCATAATTCGAACCGCAGACAAGACCATCGTCACTGTGTAACCATTTAGGCTTGAGCTTCCCCTTAGTCTATTGAGACTTACTTGTTTCGTAGGCGATTACCACAACATATGGTATAAGATATGACTTTGAGCGGGTGTTCGCAACGACGATGCAATCTCCATCCACGCCTTCATCTACAAAGACTTGTAAGACAAGGAAGTAAAGCGGCAACCACATACCACTGTCCAGGTACGTGTCGTTGAGCCCACGAATCAGAAAGTTCGCGATCACTCCCACGGCCCCCGTAGAAACAAGGCACAAAAAGATCAAAATGCTTCTCCTCCTCTCCCAGATTGCCCATGTTCTCACCGCCAAAACAACTGGCGCAAAATTAGCACGAAAGTCCATTAATGCTCCCCAAAACCTACGTTCCGCGGCGAGGATAACAATCACTCGCAACGCTGATAGGGTATGAGTTGTAGAATTCAAGTACGAGTTGGAGACTGAATGTGAACTTGAAGAGAGACTTACCTGTGCTCAGATAGGTGACCAGCAATGACGTGGTCGGTGTCTAACGAGCAGGAATTCAGAGAGGATTTTGATCGTTTCCATGAATAGCTACCTGACAGAGAGTCACAATCGCGCTTGCCATGCCTGCGTAGCGCGTTATCCAAAACAAAACGGTACTGGTTGAACGCCTTTGAACCCAGATGAAGCGGAGCTGGGAAAATCATTCGATGGATGAATATCCAGGGAGTGTCAACAGCTTGCCTCGTCGAGAAACGTCACACAGTAGTCAAAAAGCTGAATGCTCCAGGATGAGTGAGACTGGCAAAGTGATAGAATGAGGAGAGACTTACAAATAGTGTGGCGCTAGCGTCTTGTCAAAAATGAGCTGCGGTGGAATGAAGATCATTTGCACAAAATGCATACAGGATAGCCCCTGTCAAGTAGATTGAATGAGTTCGACAACTAATCAGGCTGGAATTGACATACGGGGCCGAGTAGTTCTCTTGACAGACAGTAAGCCAGATTAACGGTGACTGCCATGGACAGAGGTAACGCGGAGGGAGAGAGCGAGTCGCAAGCAAATGGCTCTCGTCAGAGCAAAGGGTGGCCGCCATGATTCTGCCGCATGGTGAGAAGTACATAAGGGTTTGGTTATTACCCAGCCGTCCCGGTTATTACCCCGGGCCAGCCGTCATATCCTAATTCCTCCGTTTGATCTCTGAAAGACTCCGCGATGGTCACTGGTGGCCGTTGGAGCGAACTTGAGAACACGCAACTTTACTTCAAAAAAGAGAGACGTCTGAATGAGACCAAAACGGAGGATGAACATTTATGAACACTGTCGAAGGCGCCGGCAGTCGATCTTGAATGTGTAATGGCACTGCTTCTTCTCTTGAATTTTGAACCGAGAAGATCTCACTCGGGGAAATTCGATGAATCTAGGCTCCCGAACACGTTCCTAAAACAATTCGTTCTGGGAACCATTTCGGGAAACCCGGAAACCTTTCCTGTTTTCCGTTCCCAAAATGCATCAACTGAATTGTGCCTTGAGTTTGGGGAACGGATCAAGCAACGTTTTCCTGGCCTCCCGAAATTGGGTTGGGTTATTACCCAGCCGTCGGTCCACTCGTGTCTGTTCGCATATTCTAATTCCTCCGTTTGAATCTCCGTAGGTAGGTAGAATTATACGGCATGGTCCCCCTCAGGAACGCCGGGTCCACAAACTACTTCGATGTACATAATCTACACACGCCCTACTCTAGACCATTTCCATCATCTATGTAGGCCTCCCCAAATCCATCTAGACGAGCTCGCGGTCCCAGTAGATACTCGCCGTCGTAGATCTAGCAACCAAAAAGACCGCGATGGCCTCTGGGGGCCGTTGGAGCGAACTTGAGAACACTGTAACGAAGAGAAGGTGGACATTTATAGGCACTGTCGAAGGTGCCGGCAGTCGATCTTGAACGCGTGGCGGCACTGCTTCTTTCTGAATTTTGAACCGGGAAGATCTACAGAGAATTCCACTGGAGACGAATCAACGGAAGCAATAAGCCAGTATCCCGCGAGCGTGGAGAGTGCGTCGGCGAAAGTCGTAACCACGTCGATGAAAGCCCACCAACAGTACGACGTGTCCGCAAAAGTTCCAGCTTCAAGCTACACAACCAGTACAGTTCGGGCGTGATTTTGTAACATCAACTTGGGAGTAGCTGAGAACCTGACGCGGACTCTCTTCATTCTCTCAATATTTCACGAGCTATACCGCCCGCCATGGCCACTCCATGCTCTTCCTCATCTAAATCAACCACCAACTCAGATCTACAGCAAAGTCAGCAACCAAAGAAGATATAATCGGAAAATATTGCTCACTCCAGCCGCGAGATATAATTCCCATCGAGTTCAAGATCCAACGCTGGGCCAGAATAGCTACGGTGCGAGTTTTAATGAGCACAACTAGGCATGAGAATGATACGCACAGCTTGTTTCGAAGGGTGAATTGCAGGAAGCTGCGCCAGAATGGATCCTGCTGTAGAATCTTTGCGTTTCCGATTACGACCAAAAGTTCCTTAGCACGAGTTATGGCCACATTCATCCTGTGAAAATGAGTCACCAAAAAGTCAATGATATGAGCTCTTGACATACCGTTTCCGTTCGTAAACGAGTCCCAGACCTCTCGCGAGGTCGTCTTTCAAGAAACGAGTGCTCGAGCGTACGCAGGAGATGATGCACACCTTGAATTTTATTCAACATGTGACGTTATTCGAAACTGAACGGACTTACACGCATTTCCCGACCCTGGTAATCTAGACAGCAGATTTCAGTCCACTGATTCCAACTCTTGAGAACGCAATCACCTTCCACAGTGCCAACGTCGACGGCGCTCAGCTTCTCCTTACGCAGGTATTCACGAATCTTCCAAACCTGCTCTCTAAAAGCTGACATGACGCCGATTTCCGACGCTTGCAATGGGGGCGAGGACGAAGCGCCTTCAGCTAGCAGCGAAACTATGGTGTCCACGGTGCACTTGATCTCGCCGGTGTTGTACCAAGAAGCGCGCTGTTAGGCCGGTTGAGAAATAAAAATGAGATCGAACAAAGGTTGGAATACCTCATCCACGCATTCTTCCATGGATTCGCTACCAATGAAGAGAAGCGGGAGGCAGGGGTTGGGCAGGCGAGACCACGAGACGGTGCCGTTGACAGCACACGGCACTAGCGCATCGTCGTAAAACAACGTGGAGGCATTCATTAGGATGGCAGGATGGCTTGGTTCCTGTGTGAGACGGAAACACAACAGAGAAACGGAAGAGACACGAACCTACGATAATTCTATGCACATGTTGATTCTCTGTCTTGAAGAAAAAAAGAGAAAAGAATACCTTGACG
The DNA here is from genome assembly GCA_014462675.1 of Mycena sanguinolenta. NCBI lineage: Eukaryota > Fungi > Basidiomycota > Agaricomycetes > Agaricales > Mycenaceae > Mycena > Mycena sanguinolenta. The sequence goes on along the minus strand of JACAZH010000003.1, from coordinate 7,474,690 downwards.
AGATTGGTATACGGCCGGAAGCGCGCGGGTATTGAGGGCATCGCCTTCTCGGGATGAGAGGCGTATACCGGGCGATCAAACAGCCTTTGAAGAAGAGACACGTCGAGTTCAGCGTCTCTGGCCGCATCTGAGGTAACTGTTGGCCCCACTAAAAGGAAAAGATCAGCCGAATGCGTCCCGCAACAGTGCCAAGTATATACGTTGGTTGGGATCTCCGCATAGGACGAGTTGCGGCATAACAGGTGGTCGGATAGAACCGAAGGAAAGCCCATTCGACGGCGCCGAGGACAGGTCGCCCTGTGTACCTGGCAGAACTACAGATATGGGAATCAGAAGTTCTGGCTCGGCCGCTTGTGCAGCCTTCGCACGTCAATGTTGGTACACGAGTTTCGCATTATAATCTCACCTCGTCGATTAGGAGATGCGTCCAGTGAGGCATGATAGGTTCCCTGACTTGCCGTCGTGAATGCAACGAGCTGACAATGTCTGCTTCCAGCCGAGCAAGGGCAGTATTTGTGCAATGCGCGTCTACGAGTATGCCAGCATCCAAGCAAGAACAAACGACAACCCGATAGCGGAGTAGTTTATTCCAAGGCGGCAACGCATACTTGTCGTTCTCAACATCTAGCCGCCGTCAGTCATCAAATAATGAGAATAATAAAAATTAATACAGCAGTATTGTCGAATGTTGAGGGGAACTTTGAACATTGTGAACCTTCGGCCAAATCGGGTATGACGGCGCTTACCTTCTGCAAACGTTCGATTCGGGTCATTGAGCCGAAACATTTCGTGGGGTTGGAGAGTGGATCTGAGACGCATGACGAGCGTATCCGTGGCTGGATTTGAAGGTGCGCAGAGGACAATCGAAGCCTCCGAATGAAACCGAAGGATCTGGAGAACGGCTTCGACGGTAGTCCTTCAACCACACGCTGAGCCTCTCGTTTAAAAGTGTCACGCGTGACTTGCCTCGTTTTCCCTGTCCCAGGAGGCCCAAAAATAAGGAACGGAATCGGCGATTCGTGAAGAACAATCGAAGACACAGCGAGCTGTAACCAATTAGTATTTAATCCGAATCAATTCGTAAAAGGTTATGCGCACCTTTTGTTCTTCGTTCAATCCAGTGTCTGTCCAACTCTCGTCCGGTAAATAGCGCTGTATTAGATCCATGGACGACTCTTCCGAAAGGTCATCAGGAACGGGGAAAAGCCATCGCCTTGCGGCACGGCGCCTGTTTGTATCGAACGGCTCCGCCATCGCGTCGTGCAGCGTTCTTGCCGCGACGTCCATCAAAAACGACGGTCGGGCGGTGGGAACAAAAGAAATGTTGAACACCAAAGGAAGCACGTCTTCCGGCGTGAAAACGATGCTGCCATTCGGAAGGTGTCTTGAAGGATCCAGTCGGCCGACAAATGTCTGAATGTGGACCTTCAACGCCGGACAGAAGAAGTCTGTGTTTTGTTCAGGCACGGTTGTTTGGCGTCGAATTTGACATACGGATGATGCCTTCTCGCTTCCTGAGCGCTACGACTCGGCCTACCTAATATTAGAACGCGGACGATGAGCGATAATGCTGAATATCGCCTACCTTCGAATGCGATTCCGCTTCCGATCTTTCGGGTTTCGAACACTTCTCTTAAAAGGAGAAGGTCTCCGATTTCTAGTCTCGGGCTCGATTCGCGGATACCAGGAACAAACAAAAGAAACTCCGCGCCGTCCCACTGACCAACCTTGATGCCGGTTTTCCAAAGAACAATTTGTTCTTTTTCAACTGCTAATTTATGCAATTCCCAAGAGAGAAGAGCATTCCAACGTGGGTGATAATACAAAGCCGTGAGCGAGGGGGCTGTCGCTGGCGGCGGATTAGAAAGAATAGAAGACCGCTGGGCGGAAGAAGCTTCGATTATGGTTGATGGAAAAAAACGTTGAAGATATTCTTGGGTAGGGAAAGGGAGTATAGGAGGGAGAACTTGTAGAGAATGAGGTTGGTTTTGAATGTCTTGAAGATATTGGGGAATAAATATTTCTGCCTGAACGCCGTTTGGTGGAGAAACTAATGAGAGCAAGATACGCACATATTTGTCCAGTCCTGGTTCCTGGTGTTCCGTTTCCATTCCATTTTCCGCATTTTTTTTCGGGTTTCTTGTCTTTGGTATTTTCCTTTGCGATAGTTATACAAGACACGGAAAGAAAATAATTCGACAGACCTGTTTATTAGAAGTTTCGAATATAATATTGGAAGAATGAGGTGGGAGACGCTGAGAGGGATCCTGAGTTGGCGAGTCGCGTGGCGCAACTATTGGAACGCCACGAGACGTGTTTTTTCGCAGGAGACTTGGGGGTGAGGTGGCTCCCGGAAATGGCGCGAATCTGCCCTTCCAAAAATCATGGACCCATGTATCTGCGGAAAGCGTGGGATCGCTGGCCGTCGATGGAGTGCGCGACACGAGGGTAGCCGAATAAGGAAGCGAACCCGAGCCAAGAGGAGACTGCGGCAGCTGATGATTTGGGGGGATATACCATCCATCTACTGTCGGGCGAAACGCGACGGGAGGAGAACCGGGGACGGGAACACCGTTTGCGGGTGGGTAATACGGATTCGGCGGCGGTGGCGGATGGGGAAGCGGTGGACCACCATATGCGTAGAGACTGTGCCGGCGCGGATCCGGTGGAAAACCATTGGGATAGACCACCGGCGGCGAGATGGGGAGTCCCCCAAACTGCATGTTCACCGCGTCCGGTCCAGTTCCTGACCACTCTACGCAACGGGGATAAGGAATAGGGCGCTCGCGTGAAGGGTAGCTGTGTGTGACTGTCTCAGTCGGTCACAACTACTTAGCCCTGATCGGCGACAGTGCGACAGCCGTCTACGTATACGCTTTGACCGTTCGGCATCAGATCGGGCTATTAACCATCTCGTCCCGTTCCTGTCCAATGCACCCGCGTTCACCCAGCACTCGTTCGCCAGCGTAGCAACCGCCGTTTCGTGGCACTCGATACGCCGCGCTGCACATCAAGGACGCCACGGCTCGTTCGCGTGGTATGACGACCCGCTTCCCATCTATCTACTCATCTAATCAATGTACAGTGCAAAATTGGCGCGTGGGGATGCCGCCGCGCGCCCAATCCACACCTGCCGGCATCCACCCCCGCCGCGCGCAACGCCCGCCCGTCAACCTGCGCCGTAGTAGGCGACTCACCGCCGGGCAGTCGCTCGCCATCTCGACGCATGCGGCCGTCCCGTCTCGTTCTCGCGGTGCAACCAACACTCACCGCACGCAGGGACGGCTGCGCCGCCCTCACGGTGCAGCTTGCTCGAGAGCAGGCTACGGTGCGTGCGTTAATCCGGGTTTCATCCAGATCCAAGTCCATTGCTCGGTGACGAGGCTGGGACGTACAAAGGCTGCATGATAGCTTGCGAGTCAAGCGATTTAAATTTCTAACTATACCAACCGCCTAAAACTGCACGACAAAGCTTCTTCCAGCGTCCGATATCCTTTTCCCATATTTGTGCACTCAGCTTGGATGGATCCATCGCGTCCGCAATTCTGCGAAGATGAGCTAGTGCTTCTTCAGGCGAGGATCGCTCCATGGGATTCGCGGCGGTCATAGCATCGGCGACGGGACGAAAATCCTCGAGGTCGGGGTACGCCTGTCAAGAAATTGATCAGAAGAACGGAGAGTTGGAACTGTACGTACATTAACCAATTTCTCAATGGTTAGACCTAGCTGGCATAAATCCACCATGAACGGGTTATACGGTACAGTGAGGGACAGCTCGGGAATATTGGGGAACGTTCTGAGAGTCCCGGTATGTTTCGCAGTATTTTTTCCGTCCGGGTAATATTTAGACAGACCGAAATCAATGTAATAATACGCGACCGGGGCGACAGCGCATCGATTCTTCCAGGTGAATAATTGGTCGTACACGCCCTTGTGAGTGTCCGGTCGAGCAAAATGAGAACCCCGCGGAATCACTCGAGACTCGTCCATCACCATGTTTTGGGGTGCAATATCGCTATGGAATTGCAGGAGTGAGTCGAGGTTCTACATCAAATATACGCGTGCTCACAAGTGAACAATGTTATGCTCGTGCATGAATTGTAGACCCTGGCTAAAATTAAGTGATGCGAAAACGTAACCGGGTAATCTGACCTCCAGAAACTGGGTCATGGCTTCCACGAATTCACCTCGACAGTGGAAGGGAGGGTAGTTAAACTCCCGACAATAAGGCATGACGAGGAATAACCAGGATGTATTTGGCGCTGGCCCTATTATGTCCAAGAGAGGGATTGTCCGATTTCGGGGGTCTTTGCGGACAGCAGGACGATTGAGATACTTCATGAACTCGATTTCGGGACTGCTAGCATCAACGCGCTTCAAAACGACCTTTTTGCCGTCGCAGATACGGGTGGCGTCAAGAGCAGGGCGCTATATTATGGTGAGTCCAAATTTTTGTTGACAAGGGAGAGATCATGGTTACAAAGAATACAGCAGCGCGATCTTCACGGTCATACCGCTGGCATAACCCTAGGCCTGTTCCGGCGGTCCAGGAGGGAATCCAGTCCGCATGGTAGCGCGGTCGAAGCTGGTAGCCTTGCGCAAAGAGAAAAGGCTGCATGCTGACCCAGAATCTCTCGCGTATGAATAGCACAGGATTGAACTCGCCGGAGTCTTGGTCTTCCATTGCCCGTACAAGGAGAATCGCTCGAGGGCTATGAGCACAGAAGACAACAAACAGGTCCTGTACCTAAGAACGTTGTTGATGATCGGCTCCTGTATTCGTTTGCTCCTGAGGCCAGAGGAGTCGGTACAGTTTCCGCAAAACAGCGAATTTTGAACTGATCAGTCCCAGTCCAGTATCATCTGAACTCTCAGCCGCAATATCCAGTTAACTATATTTCAGGCGTAATATGCGCCACCGATCCATAGCACAACCCCCCGTCGGGACAGAGTACCCCTATTTGTATTAAGCATCTTTCTCCTGATGTTTTGTGACCAGCCGCCAATTCAACATATGCTAGCACATGGCTCCAACGGCTGTTGCGGACCGACGATACGGCATATTTCCCACGGTTCAATTCAATGTTCCACTATCTGCACCCGTGCGGCAACAAATAGCTTACAATCGTACAAGCTGCTTTTTGAACACCTGGATTGTTCCAGTATATTTCCGATAGCCACGGTCTGCATATATTCAGTCGCCGTAATCTAGGTCCCAGAAGCTCGTTTCGTCTGTCAAGAGAAATGTGGTCGGCGTGAAAAGTGATGAGACGGCAGAGCTCGAGAGCGCTGCAGCTTGATAACCACACCGTCGAGAGTCGCCAAGCTTAGCGAGATGCTATGGCTAATGTCAGATACGAATGAAGTGAAGAAATCGGAAAGAAATGAAGGATTTGGGTACCAGAATGATGAGAACATACCTATATCAGAAAGTTCACGTAGTTCGCCGTGAACTCCGTGAACTAACGCGTGAACTGCTTGTCTATGTTTGTCTTATGCTTGGCTCGCCTGCCGTTGATGGCATCAGCGTCTCCCTGCTCTCCCCACATCGATGGGCCTAAGTCCGAGATGCCCGGCTGTACTATCACGTACGGTTTTGCGCTGTGATTTGGTTCAGCGGGCTGGATTACGGAAGTGATGGCGAGCAGATCTCACTGCTGTACTACCTTTTACCACCACCACTAACTAGTGGCTGTCATATCTGACCGCCAACACCGACTCTCATTCTGGCGGTCAGATCGCACCGCGAAGTCGCACATTTATTCCGGCGGTCATATCAGACCGCGAACTCGCTCAACCGTATTGGCGGTCGTATCTGACCGCCAACAGCAACCCTCGTTCTGGCGGTCGGATCGCACCGCCAATTCGCTGATTTATCCTGGCGGTCATATCTGACTGTGCACTCGCTCACCTGGAATGGCGGTCGTATCTGACCGTCAATACTGACTCTCATTCTGGCGGTTGGATCGCACCGCCAAGTCGCACATTTATTTTGGCGGTAATATCTGACCGCCAATTTGCTTACCTGCCCTCGCGGTCGTATCTGACCGCCAACACCAACTCTCGTTCTGGCGGTCGGATTGCACCGCTATCACACATGTATTCTGGCAGCAATATCTGACCGCCAACTCGCTCACCTGCCCTCGCGATCGTATCTGACTGCCGACACCAACTTTCGTCTGGCGGTTGGATCGCACTGCCATTGCACATTTATTCTGGCGGTAATATCTGACCGCCAACAGCAACTCTTGTTCTGGCGGTCAGATCGCACTGCAAGCTCGCTCACTTATTCTGGTGGTCGAATAGCACTGCGGCCACGATAACTTGGACTGGCGGTCATATCACACTGCCGCCACCTTTATTGCACTCGCGGTCAGATCGCACTGTCAGTCTTCTGCTGGTATGATCACACACCGTGCTATCTCGGACTCACTGTTGAGACCTTGTTCCTTCCTGGTGGCTCAACGAAGTCTTGGACAAGATGCTGAGAAGGCCTTATGTCTTTGTATGAAACTCCGTTAAGGAAAGCCCAATGACTGGTACTGAGCACCCGGAGAAAGATTAGGACAGGGAGGAAACATGTAATATATTTATTATTAAAATGCGAAGTTGCAAATACATGAGTGGTATAGAATGAAACATATTGAATGCGAACAAACTGACTTGAATTTGGCCCCATTGTACGTTTGCAACTTATGCGTGTCGTACGGTGCTTTGTTCGTCTTGTGGGTGTTTCAGAGATGTCTGCCTGGCGGCATGTGCTCTGGTTACGCATAGCGAAACCACAACACCTCAGCAGCGGCTATCTTGAATGTGTAAAGATGCATGACATGGGATAGGATGAAACCGGATGGTGTCGAATGTAGTGTTCGACACCGAAAGGCGGGTGTATGTCAATTTTGTCCCTAAATTGTCTATGCATCGTTGGCAGCATATTTATCCCATAACAAAGAAATAAGACGAGAGCATACATACATCGAAATTTGTCTAAGGAAATATCTCCAGAAGTTCACGTCAGAAGTCAAGAGCCGGAGAGCTGCAGAGACACTGAAGAGGGACCCGAGAGGTTCGTGGAGACCCAGAAACCTAGCAAATATCTTTTAAGCTTGGTAGTAACGAACCTAGGCCAACAAGGAGAAAAGACGGCCCCGACATCTTGGCATGAAGTTGAGAATAGATATGTACTGTCATGGGCTGTTTCTCGAATTTCTGACCTCAACTGGGAATGAAACTAAGCTCGAATAAGAGCCGAGAAGATGGGAGGGTCAGATATTATACTTAGCTTGCCTCCGGTGACATACAGCAGCACAACGATGGCTTTCCGTAGTGTACTTGACAAACCGTGTATGAAGCGAATTTTGGCCATTTCCCAAACTTTCCAGGAAGTACCTCTGTTGAAACTATGCTCCAGAAAGGTTCAGTGACCCCTACCTCTTGCATTGTGATGGAATTTGAGGTAGAAAAAAAGTTTGAGGTGACATGGTGGTGGTCGAGTTCAAGAATCACTACACAAACACGGACCAACTTTTGCGCCAGATTGGGACGAAAGGTATGTTATGCATACCTGCTCAAAATTTCCGAAAATATTCCAGAATGAAGCTAGTCATACTAAATACATACTCTATATTTTATAAGACCAAGAATGAACAGTTCATTGAGTATGCGCAAGTACAATGTAGGCGCAAGCCGTAACGAGTTCGCGATGGACCCGTAACGAGTTCGTGACTTGGGTTGCCGTGTTTCAATACTTCCACAGCCTGTGGCGGAACTATGGCTTCATTTTGAACATTCTTGTATTCCATGCACTTGAATCGACTCAACCGAGTAAGCGGGACGACCAGAAAGAATGGTACGCAATCTCAGACTTGAAACTCCGTCAAACACTAATTCCTCATTAATATTACTCGAGTCGGCTTCAAGTTCACTGGTTGGCCATGCAAGATTTGCTGTCTCCTTTCCTCAAAACCTATTACATTCGTGAACAGCTGGCTAGCTAATAAACTGATTCATACACCGATGAAGCGGGAATAAAGAATTGTATTGCATTCGAAAATTTAGACAGTAGCACCTAATCACACCTTCACATCCCCTCATGCATATGAAATTTGGATGAACGATGGGCCAACACTAACCTATTGGTTGCAAAGGAAGTGGAAGGGAGGAGAGAAAGACGAAGCGATGAGTCGGCAGTGTGATTTTACTGCAGAAGCAAGCTGCGGCGGTGAGATCTCACTGCCAGGCCAATAAGTCGGCGGTGGCAGTGGGATACTACCGCCAACCGTTTCGTCGGCAGTGCGATCCGACCGTGGGTAGAGCTGAGTCCGTCCGCCGTGCGATCTGACCGCCAGTCGAAGTGATGGTGTTGGCGGTCAGATACGACCGCGAGGACAAGTAACCGCATTGGCGGTGTGATACAACCGCCAAGCCAAGTCAACGAGGTGGCGGTAGGATCTGACCGTGAGGGTGAGCGCTCTTGCGGTCAGATATAACCGCGGAGCCAAGTCAGCGCGTTGGCGGTCAGATACGACCGCGGGGCTGGTTGAACGTGTTGGCAGTACGATCTGACTGCGAGTCCAAGCGAGTGCGTTGGCGGTGCGATCTGACCGCCAGGAGAGGCGCCATACGCGTCGGCCGTGTGATCTGACCTCGAGTCCAAGTGAGGGCATTGGTGGTAAGATCTGACAGTATGATTTTTTTTGCAAGACCCGCGGTGTGTTCTGACTGAGGATAAGCGGGCATGGCGGTGCGATCGTCAGGTCAGTACGCTGGCGGTGTGATGTTACCCCCGGTGTGGTGAGTGAGTTGGCGGTGTGATCCCACCGCCAGTCGCAGCGAATTAGCTGGCGGTGTGAGCTCGTTGGCGGTAATATCTGACCGCGAGTCCAAGTGAGGGTGTTGGTGGTAAGATCTGACCGTCAGGACAGGTGAGCGCGTTCGCGGTGGGATCTGACCGCCAGCAGAAATGTGTGCGCCGGCGGTGCGATCCGACCGCGAGGACAAGTGGGCATGTCGGCGGTGCGTTCTGACCGCGAGAGCAGGCAAGTGCGTCGGCGGTGCGATCTGACCGCGAGTCCAGGCGAGGGCGTTCGCAGTGCGATCTGACAGCGAGAACAAGTGGGCACGTCGTGGTGCGATCCTACCGCCAGGCGCAGCGAATTAGCTGGCGGTGTGATTCCACCACTCGAAATGAGCGCGTCGGCGGTAGGGTCTGACCGCGAGGACAGTCAGCGCGTTGGCAGTGAGATCTGACCGCGAGAACGAGTGAAAGCCGTTGGCGATGTGATTCAACCGCGACGAAAGGGAAAGCATTGGCGGTGAGATCTGGCAGTGAGCACTCAAGGGCTAGCGGGGAGGATCTAACCGCCGTGAGCACAAGTGAAGGTTGGCGGTAAGATCTGACCGTCGGCACTGAAGATTGCAGCGGGCGGTAGGTGTGATTTCAGCAGGCTGAACTTTGTTTGGCAGTGAGACCGTACGTGATAATACAGCATAACATCCCACACTTATCCGCATCGATGCGCTCGCTCTCCCCGGCACTACCAGTGCCCGCCTAGCTCAAAACTTTGCACATTGCCGCCGACTCACCTCCAGCACTCCGCCAGCACATACTGTCTCCCAAACCAGCCTCCTGTCGGTCGCTGCATGCGAAGGCACCGTGCTCGACATCGACCATCTGGCCGTCACTCCGGCCAATTCCGAACAGCTCAGAATGACACTGTGTCTTGCACGCACTTCAGGCCTCTCTCTCCCGCCTTTGGCGCATCAAGCGATCCAAATCATCCTTGGGGCGTTTCACGGAAAGCAGTACCACACTTCGCGCCATATAGATAGTCACATGTAATAGTGAGACCGAAATAGCCGAACCATAGAGCAGGGTGCCAGAGACTGAAAATACAGGCGGCGGGCGTTGGCAGAAGTACGAGTCGGGGAGCATCATATGCATCGCGCCGAGTAGAGCCGAGCTGCACTGCAATTCACGCAGAGTTCACGTAGTTCACGCAGTGTGTGGAGTTCACGGGTAAGCCGTGAACTTTTCAGTTCAAGGATTTACTGAGAATGATGCGAATAGAAAGAATACTGTGGAGGGAAGTCTGTAATCTGTTGGATTTCAGCCTGGAATTTAGGCAGCTAATATAATCAAGAATACAACGCACTGTGCGCCTCCCGTTCGAATGGTAGCCTGTTACTCACAGTGAGGAAAATTTCGCAAAAGATGACCACAGAGTCGTGGCGGATGATCAGGGTGTTCACAATTCCCAGCGCTAAAACAAGAGATTAACACCACTGGGAGACCTCAACAAAGTTCGACGCCCTTATCATCTATGTGAAGTACACGAGTCCTGCAAACGATTAGGGATTTCACAAATTTTGGATTAGAGCCCAACTGACATGTACCGTCGTTCCAAAGAGCATCTAACAGTGGAGTTTGCGTAGAACTAGAAGTGATTTGAGAACGCAACTTCATAATTCGAACCGCAGACAAGGCCATCGTCACTGTGTAGCCATTTAGGCTTGAGCTTCACTCTAGTCTATTGAGGTTCACTTGTTTCGTAGGTGACTACCACAACATATAGTATAAGATATGCCTGTGAGCGGGTGTTCACAGCGACGATGCAATCTCCACCCACGCTTTCAGCTGCAAAGATCTGTAAGAGAAGAAAGCAAAGGGGCAGCCACATATCACTGTCCAGGCGCGTGTCGTTGAGCCCACGAATCAGGAAAGTTGCATTCACTCCCACGAACGCCGTAGAAACAAGGCACAAAAAGATTAAAATCCTTCTCTTCCTCTCCCAGATTGCCCATATGTATTCTCACAGCCAAAATAACTGGCGCAAAATTAGCACGAAAGTCTATTAGTGCTCCAAAAACCTACGTTCCGCGGCAAGGATAACAACGACTTGCAACGTTGATAGAGTATGAGTTGTGGAAGTAAGAGTTAGACAATGAATGTGAAGGAAGGACTGAGCGGCGGCGAGACGGGGTGGCCCCCAAATTGCATGTTCACCGCGTCCGATCCAGTTCCCTTGCCAGTCTATGCAGTGGGGATTAGGAATAGAGGGCTCGAGGATTCCGATTTATACCCAGAGAGGCTAGATTTTGTTCGAACAAAATTTGGGCAATTTTGGGCTCAAACTTGGGTCCAGTTCGGACAAAAATGAGGGCCTGGCGCGTGATGTTAGGTCCAGTTCGGACAAAATTCGTCCTCTCGAGCGGGTTGACGGCGTCAGTCCGCACCCAGCGCCGAAATTTGGGCAAGAAGCAGCCTCCTCTGCGAGGAAACCTTGGTCTCTCTTACAGAACCGATATATAGATGCCGAACAAACAGGTATATATATGAGAAAACCTCGCAGAGTCGCACCCTCGTCAAAAGGAGCCAAAAAAGAGCGAAACAAAATTTCACCTTATTTTTCTGCTGTGGGAGCCCATCACGGCATGATACTGAACTGTCTCACAACTAGCAATGATCAGCGACAGTGCGATAGCCGTCTATGCTTTGACCCTTCAGCATCAGATCGGGATATTCAGCCAAGGTTCGAAATCAAATAGTTGAGAAAGTAGGTGCAATAGGTGCAATATGTGAACAGTGAACTAAAAATTGGCGGCCAAAGTTCAGGCTTTGGTGAACCACACTTCTGCCCTTTCCTCTGCTGTATTGCCCTGAGGATCCGGACAGTCCTGCGCACCCCAAAGGCCGTTCTCGAACCCAAACCCGGTGGTGCCATCCGTGCTCACGCCAAACTCGACCTGGGTGCCGGTGAACCCGGCATCATAAGCCCAAACCGGCGAAGAGGCATTTCCAGTAGGCTACAAAATATTCAACCTTGGGTTCTAGATATTGGACAAAGAACTCACCATCCCAGTCCAGCCCGTCATGTTGAAAACATTCCCGTCGAAGTGGGCGAGTTTCACGTACTGACCTGTGCGGTCCCAGGTGAATGCGAGCGTAGGGACGGTGTAGTCGATCTGTGCTGGGAAGCTTGAGTTGAGTGTATTGACCAATGTGGTGCAGGCTTCGGACGCGTTCGATGGCGGAGGGACGATGAGGCACAGCTCAAACGATGTATAGCCTGGGTTGCTGTAATTTCCAACGAGCGACGAGAAACCTCCAGTGGGAGCCGTGGCGTTTGCCGACCTGGGAGTACTGACCGCTGCGGCTGTACCCTCGGCAGTTTCAACGGCGATTTCTTGGTACCTGAAAAAATATTGTCAGCAACTGGGAGTGCAACGATAGAGGAGTCCATCTTGCCTGGTGTTCCAATCGACGGGGTCGAGACCGAAAAGCTCGTCTATGATACGATACCGAATTACATCTCTGAGGTAGTATAGATCGTCGTTGATGAGGATCGCAACTCCGGCACCTTCGTACGGAAAACGGGTAACCATGCTGTGGAACCCTAGCGTGACACGGTGAGCTGCATTGTCGTCTAAGCCGACTGAAAAATACCTTGAACGTCACCACCGTGCTCGATCAAATCATGCCCACGATAGCTGCTCCCGTACTGGGCCCCGCCGTAGGTGCCCACGGAAACTTCGGGGTAGCTAAACAGTTCATAAGTTACTCATGAATATATGGAAAGAAAAGGGCGTACGGAAGGGTAAACGGCCAAACGGTGATACCAGAAGTCACAGTTGCCAGAACATCGGCAGGAATGACCGTGGCGTTGGTGGCGGGGTTCAATCCATTCGAAATCAACATTTTGAGCCAGATGGACTACCCAGACTGGTCAGCACACTTCAATTTGATGAAGATAATATTCACGAAATCGTTGATGCTCGTGATGACACCACCGGGACCAGAGACAACTGGACGAAAGTCAGGCGAGGGCTGAGAAAATGGAAAAATGGGACGCAACCGGTAGTGCCGTCAGTTCCACCAGCTTGGAGCCAGAATGGCATGGAGTGCGAGGGCTGGGTGATAGGGTTCATACTGGTATCACCCTCTCTGCCAAACCCATCCGCCAGCCTATTCGTCGCGTTGGCGACTTGGAACGAATACGTGGTGGAATTCATGCCAAGGGGTTCCAAGATATTGTCGTGGACGTATTGCGCAAACGTGGGTTTGGACGGGAGGAGGGCCGTTGGGAGATACGAAAGGGTCGTGTACATCAGGTTGTTGTACTGCGCAGAATTAGTACCGAACGAGGCAAAACTGAGGACTCGCAAATGTGCACCTGAAACTTTGAGCGGAACTCTGCAGACGGTTTCAGGTACTTCATACGTTTAATCTTTAAAATCAACACAAGTCAGCAAGATGTTCAATTCACGGCACTGGAAAGGTTTACAATATCGAGAGCTGTGTCTGAAATGCCCAGTGAGAGGTCGTGGCGAGGCATGCCGGTTTTGTGGCTCATCAAGTCAATAATTGAACTCCCGTTAGAAGCAATGGGATCCATGAGCTCCCATTCGGGGATTATAGACCCGATTTTAGTCGTCCAGTCAATAGGCGGTGTTAAACTCTGGTTCGAAATTAAAAGCCCAGTGGCCGAGATGTCGAATAACTGATAAACTAGTCAGCAAATTGTGTTGCCTTTGCCATCCCACTTTACCTTAGATTCCGATCCAATGGCAAACAGAGTGTCAGGCGTGACTGGAGTACCATCTGCCTTGGCGGTTCCATAGCCTTTGGTCTCGACTAACCAGCCTCCTTGGCCGTCCTGTCGAACGACGGCAACAGCGACTCCGGCCGAGGAGTTCCAGTCGGCGAGAATATTAGCGACAAAAGTATCGATCTCTGGCGTTAGGATTGTGCCATTGTTAAGGGCGGTTGCAAAACACAACAGCTGAGCGAAAGCAAGGGGAAAAAGAAGACGCATTTTGAATGAGGAATTGGGGTACCCCCTCAGGCTTTTAAAGCTCGCCAAATCGCACTGCTCCGTTAGACATCGGACTCATGCGCAGTTCAGAAATGTTGAGATGTTGGTTCAAGAATCGGGAATGTGGTAGCCTCTCGGTATAACGGCATCTAATCGCACTGCCTCGCTGATTGTATGACTGACAGAAGGTTGAAACGGAGAGATTTGCATATATCCACCGCATTTTTGGCCGCAGGCCGCAGTAATAATATTGATGTTTCGCCGCGCTCACTGCGGAGATCTTGGAATCAAAAGTGATGGTTGGAGGCAGTGAGTACGGTTGCCGATAAGTCCACGCTTTGACGTGTTTGGCAGAACTTCCGTTTTTCGTTTCTTCTACGAGCTTATTCTACTTCCTATGCTTCCAGCGCCTACCAGACCTTAGCTGGGGTGTATTTGACCTCTTCCAGTGGTTGCTAGGACCTGTTTGACGCGATCTGAGGCAACAAATGGCCAGGTCGGAACTTGGCACGTCCGATCTATGTACCGAAAGGACATGCAAAGCTGCTCGGTGCGGTCGTGTCGGGGACGAGCGAACGAATTCGATATAACGAGATAAAATTCCGTACAGACCACCTCCGTCTTACAAAGCACCCGCATCACAAACTTGAAGCAGCCCCCATCTGCCCTTGCTGCCAACAAGGCGACGAATTTGTCGAGCAGTCCATGGTACACTACCCGGCACACTTCCAGGCCCGCCAGATCCTGTGGCACACCGCCGGCCTCAACGCCCACTCCATCACCAAGCTACCCGCACCGCGACTCCTCCCGTATCTCTTCGGCGACCTTGGCCGCATCAGCCGTTTCCACACCATCCATGGCACACTGCCCGACCCTCAACAGCTGAGGTACCGACCCTCGCCGCCTGGTCGAGCAACACCGCTCCGTATTGTAAGTACCACATGAACATCGTAGACAGTGTTGAGTGGAAAGTGGGCGTGTGCGGCGAAGGGCAAGATAACATGGATTATAAAAATATATGCGTCTCAGGTCTTTACCCTGCACTGGCTTGCAGAACGAAGAACGTACTGTGTACTAAAGACCGCAGCAGCGTTCAGAGACCTCCGGATTGGGCGCTTGTCGCGTCAAGTCGCGTAAATGGGTCGTTAGGAACCATTGAAGGTGGCTCAATACGCCATAGATAAGGTATGTGGGGCTTGGAGGGGCTGGAGATACAGGAAGAAACGAAAATCAGAAAGTTGAGCCACAAACTTGTTGGCAACCGTACCACACAGGATGCCGACAAGAAGTACTTGCTGTGGCAAGATATCTAGATAATGCAATACAGTAACGATGCAATGGGATGGAATAGACAAAGACGTACTATGGAAACACACCTACTCGATGGTGACAACCCCCGACGGCGCACGCAAAGGTGGACTTTGAGACCCACTCCGCCTTGCGCTCGATGCATGAGATGTTTTGTTTCGATCGCGTCGAAGAGGAACTTGCGTTCAGCGGCCTCCTTAATACATGTGTCGATGAGCAGCGAGTAGGTCTTCGGAGTGCATGGACTTCATTATGAACTGGAACCTTCGAAGGCAACGAGCCTCGGCGATTTGCATTTCGTTCGAGAAACACTTGCGCAGGTTCTCCTACGAGACGGAGTCGTTCGCGATGCCGTTTGAACCCAGTGACGAAGGTGCCTGGCTCACTGTTTGCCGCGTCGGCGATTCCTAGAAGCCACCGGCAGAGGTCAGGTACACAATAGCCAAGGTCTAGGGCACGCTGAAGGCATAGCACGTAGGTTGAGCGCGCGAAGGAAATGAGAATCGAAAGTTGCGCCAAACAAATCAAAGCGTGGACTTGTCGGCAACCGTACAGTGAGGCGAAGCTCTTCTGATGATGTTCAATTTCTTCACAGGTTATTTTGGAGCTGAGTGAATCGATAGTTGGATTTTTTCTGTGCTTGATAATATTTCTGGAGATGTGACCAAGTTGTGTTGAATTCAGCGCGAGAAGAGTCTGCAGAAGGTCCGAGCTGTTTTTTAACGAGACCGTCACGTCATAACTTGATAAACAACGGCGACGCGTTGCTTGGGGCAATCGTTGAGTTCGGAGAACTTCGCCATGTGGCTGAGCAAAACGTGGACCGTGAGAAGATCAGATTGCCGCGATCGCGATCACGTTACTGTTGGACGCGCTGTTTTTGTTTGTTTGAGTGCCCTCCTCTTCGCCTTTGACCAGCATCAACATCGGCCGCTCAGGCCTCTCGCCACAGCCCTTTCGACTCTTTTCTCGACATGTGGGCAAAGCTGAGCCATGCTCTGAAGCCAAAGCAGGCCCAAGATGAGTCGGAGGCCAATTCCCACGGCGAGGTACTGGCTGGCGTCCTCGAACAACACCCAAATCTCTCTGTATTTCACCAATCATCAGAACATCCCAGTCCCCCACCATCCCCTTCCAAGAGTCGTATGAACATGTTCAAGCGCCACACCAAGGGTTACGACGAATCCCAGAGAGCCCCGTCGCCGATGAAGTTGCCAACAATTGGGATACCGAAAAAAGTCAAAAACACTCTTGGAATCCAAGGAAATGGTGGGGTCATCGTCTAATTCCAATGATGGTATCTCTAACCGCGCAAGCAGCTTCGCAAGTCTCCATTAGCCCATCTTCGCCGGCGGGCGCTGAGCTTGGCCGCGTTTCATCGCACGACATGCTGAGCCCCCCTGCGCCCCCGCCCAAAACTAAGCGTCGCTCATCATTCAATCTCTTGAAGCGCCCATCCATTGACGGCCTACGCGAGGCGGGTCCTGAACCGACTGAAGCCAAATTTGGCTCCGTTCGGTCCATTCTTGGCGGGCGCAACACACCTGACGGCCTGCGCTCCCCATCGGAGGCGCCCCGCGCACCATCTCGCGCGGAAGAAGCGCATCTAGAGCCTACTACTCCGTTCGAAGCCAAATCGGGCTCCGTTCGGTCCATTCTTCGCGACCGCAACACCCCTGGTACAGGCCAAAATGTCCGTTTCTTTTCGCGCGATGCGTACAAAGTTTTAAGCCCCGATCAATCCATGGACGCGGAATACCAATCCATGGCGACCCACCCCAACAACACGCCTGCGCCGCCAGAGGAATCCTTCTTGGACCGTCTGCAGCGCTCGGGCTCCACAGACAGCAATGTGTCGAGCTCCATGCCACGGTTTGCAAGCACCTCGAAATCCACCAAGTCGAGGCCTACCGTCGCCGAGATATTCTCGCCCATGGGTTCCCCGGCCGATAAATCGGCCTCCCCAGTACCTAAACCCGAAAACAGCGATTCTCAGCTGCTGTCCCAGCTCCCACCTCTTCCCGCACCCGACTTCACCAAATTCTTCGATATGTCCCAAGAACTCGAATTACCTCCCATGCCGCCGCCGGGGCTAGGATTCGACGTCGAGATGTCCTTGAATGAAACCGAAACGGAGGGAGAAGGAGGCCCCAAAGCCATGACCTCCACGCCCTATCGCGACAAAGGCAAGGGTAAGGAGCGGGAGGTCGACGTCCCCAAGGAAAATCTCGAGCCGACCGGTGTGGACGAGACAATATTCCACGCCAAGGAGAAGTCGCCGCGCATACCTTCTTCCCTTCATGACCGTAGCAACTCGTTTAGCCTGGGGCAGACGATGTTCTACTCAATGGCGCATGGCGACTCGAAACGGTCTTCCACATCGTCCGCTTTGGCCGACTATCCCGCCAGCGCCAAGTCATCCCCGATGTCTGCACAAGACTCCGATGCCCCTTCGCGCGCTTCGTCGCCCGGTCTCAAGGGCCGCGGCCGGGCGCTCAGCGAAACCATGTTCATGTCCATGCTGCGCTCCCCGTCCCCCAAGCTCCCCGAGGCGGACATCAACGACGAGTCTTCGTCGGACCTCGTCATCTACAGCGCCACGATGGACCCCAAGCCCGAGCCGGACCCGTTCAGCGCCAATGCGAACACGTACTACACGCCGCAGACGAATATACCTGCGACGCCGCCGGGGGCTGACAACGGCGCGGGCCTGGCGCATGCGCGCAAGGCGTCGAAGGAGGAGGACCTGATCTTCTCGCTCAAGACGCAGCTCGCACTACAGACGGAGCTGTGCGGGCAGTTTGAGACGGACCTCCGGGCGCGGGACGAGCTGGTGGAGGTGCTAGGTAAGAAGCTGAGCGAGGTGGAGAAGGAAGAGGCCAAGAAGCGGAGTGTGCTGAAGCAGTGGAAGAAGAAGGTCGTGGAGCTGGAGCGGGCGTGTCGATACCTCGAGGAGGAGGTGGAGGGGTCACGCCAGGAGAGCATGGAGCGCAGTATCATGGACGAGGCCAGCTCTGAGGCGCTGAGGATGCTGCACCGCCAGATCGCGGGCCTCGAGCGGGACAAGGAGAGCTGGAAGCGCGTGGAGGATATGCTGCGGGGGGAGGTTGTAACTCTCGAGGCGGTTTTGCGGGAGAAGAACGGCGAGGTTGAGAAGCTCGAGGAAATTTTACGGAAGCGAGACGCAGCTCAACGCGAGCTCCAGGCGGGGATCCAACTAGCAAAACAAGAGATCGAGTCGCTGAGCAACACCAGCATCCCGCTCATCGACGAGAACGAGCTGAAGAAAATGATGATGGCGAAGGATCAGGAGGATCAGGATAACGAGGAGCGCGAGAGGCACAGAGAAGCCGAGCTCGAATGGGAGGACGAGAAAGAGGAGCTCTTGGCCGCCGTTGAAACAGCAAAGCTCGAGAACACTGGTCTCGTCGTGGAGTTGGACAATTACAAACAACAGCTCCAGGAGCGCGACGACGAGCTTGCAATGCTCAAATCTGAGCTCGAGGCGCAATGGGGTCACTCCGAGAAGAGCGCGGACAAGTTGGAGGCTGCGGAAGCTGCCAAGCGTGCTGCTGAGATGGAGCGCGATACCCTGCAAGCCAAAGCCGACGAGCTCGAAGAGAAGTTAACGGAGATGGACGCGGAGTATGTCGAAGCCGAAAACAAGCAAATGGAGCTCGAAAACGACATTCAAGAGCTTTGGGATGTGAAGGAGGCGTTCGAGAAGGAGCGAGAAGAGGTTCATTCACTTTTCTCCAGTTCAAGCATGGATTCTGATTACTCTGGCAGTTACTGGAGCAGATTCGCGACCAAGACGGCCACGTCAAAGCCACTCAGCAGACGCTACAGGCTCGGGAAGATCGCATCGTCGAACTGGAGCAAGAGCGTCAGTATGCCCTCGACAACGTGTCGCGCCTCGAGGAGAACATCCGACGCCGAGATGCAGAAACGGCGGAGTACTCGCAACGTACGCTTCAACGCGAGGCGGAGACGGAGGCGCTGCGCGAACAAATAAGCCGCATGAAGCGCGAGCACACGAGCGCCTTGGAAGCCGTGGCCGCTGCTCAAACTGCAGACGCAGAAAAACAAGCTCGTGCCGCCAAGGAGCGCGCAGGCGACCTCAAGGCCGAGATCGAGCGTCTGCGGCGCCAGGTCCACGAACTGCAGCAGGAGAGCGCGGACAAGGAGGTGAAGCTCGTACAGATCACTAAGCAGCGCGCGCAGGACAAGGAGGACCTCCAGGGCCTCAATATCGCGCTCGATTCGAAACAGCAGGAGCTGGAACTGGTGCGTATTTTCCCGACGTCCTCGTTTGCCGTCATTCAGTTTGCAACAGCTCAAACGCCGGATGGGCGTCCGTGGTACGGCTGGATCGACCCCCGCGCAGCCATCGAAGGTCGGCCAGCGCCGCGATTCGGCAATCTTCACTACTCCTAGTCTTGGGTCTCGCCCATCATCTGTGATTTCCGACGCGGGTACCGACGGTGGAAGCGCCAACGGCAACAAGATTGCTGCACTCGGCAAAAGTTCGCGCCTTAACAATACCCTCAGCAGTTCTACGTCGAAACCCGCTCCGAGGGCAGTCGGATCGATGGGTCCCCCGGCGCCAGTGACGAAGCCGCGTCCGTCAGTCACAGGCACCCCTACGCCGGCTACCCGTGACCGCGCTGCTCCCATCCTCTCGCGCTCCTCATCTGCGAAACCTACCCCGACGTCCACGCCCGCGCCAACGGTGCATCGCCGCGTAGTCTCCGCTACGCTCGACCAGGCGACGGCGCGTGCGGTGAAGGCGCGCCAAACTGTGAATGCCAGTCCGGCGCCGGGCGAGAAGGAGAACGTCGACACCGCGCGTCCCGCTTCTCGTGCGCGCGTCCTGGTTCCGTCATAGTGCGTGTTCGACAACACCATGGGCATTTCAGACTATCTGCATTTCGGACCCTTTCTTGAAGTTTCTACTATATTATTCTCTTCCTCTTCGCTGGCTCGTCTCTTTACCCCCCTTCTTTTTCTACCCGCTGTCGTATATGCTGTGTCCTGCTTTGATCTAAGACTCATCCCACCCAATCTATATCCACTAGTAGCTATGACAATCCTCGCTGTGCACATTCTACTCCCCAACATCCTATGCCTTCTCTATACGCGCTACTATACTTTGTATAGACATAGTATAGACTCACTGCATTTCTCGTACACGTATATACAACGCATATACACCCATGTATTACGAACAAACGAATTTGTCCTTTTACCTGACCCTTTAGAGTACATCAATACGCATACAAAACAACGCCATACAACGCCACCGCGTTTGTCTCCTATCTCAAACCATGGCGAACAACTTACCAGACGAGATAATTTCAGAGATCCTCTCGCCGGCGCTCAGAGTATCTGACGCCGCATTCTCATCTTTATCGACCAGCTCTGACCCCTCGCCATTCATGACGTTCTCCGAGTCGCCTTCTGCGTACCTCGTCGTGTCCAAAGCTTGGCTTCGAGTCTCGACTCCGCTGTTGTATCACGACGTGATTTTGCGCTCCAAGGCCCAAGCACAAGCTCTAGCTACTACCTTAACTGTGAACCCCGCCCTCGGTCGGTTCATCAAGAAACTGCGCGTGGAGGGGGGATACGCAATCTCAATGCACAAAATCCTCCAGAACTCAAGAAATATTACTGATCTCTTTCTTTCGACCACGGTGGACTCCCCCGACAATGCGAGTGGCCTGTGTCGCGGTTTGCCTCTGCTGGACCCCGTTCGTGTTATCGTCGACACCGGGTATCCCTGGTCAATGGGAGGGAAAGCCGCGTTAAAACTCTTGGATACGCTCGAGAAATGCATTCCGACCTGGAATAAAATGGTGCTTCCTTCTGTATTTTGTCTCGCTCGTTCGTTTATGCCACTGTGCAGACTGTACTAGAGGTTTCAAGTCACTTCAGTGACAGACTTTCGGAGGTTGTGGCCCGAGCCCCTAGTCTCGAAACATTGGTGGTTTGGGATGAGGGACGTGTTCACCGGGTACTTCATGTATCTGTGGTGTTGAGCAAACTTGCAGAACTTGATTCTAGATACCGTCATGCATTCGAATCATCGCTGCAAACCCATCCTTGAAACGCCTTCGAATCGAGCCGGCTAGATCGCCGCAAAACGATTTCCAAGCCAACTTATACGCTGAGGTGAAGCAAGATAAGAGATTGATGGCGCTTTGGGATTCGACGAACAAAAGGTATCAGCTTCCGACGCTCAGTCGCCGTCTCACTGGTTGTGTTTAGTCTCGTTCCAACAGGTGATGCACCGTCGCCAAGTCCTTTCGTGTACCCACCCCAGCTTGCGGCTGATCCAGTGCAAGAGGACG
The DNA here is from genome assembly GCA_014462675.1 of Mycena sanguinolenta. Taxonomy (NCBI): domain Eukaryota; kingdom Fungi; phylum Basidiomycota; class Agaricomycetes; order Agaricales; family Mycenaceae; genus Mycena; species Mycena sanguinolenta. The sequence goes on along the minus strand of JACAZH010000003.1, from coordinate 7,453,218 downwards.
CCATCTGGAGCCGCGTGTTATATTTCGCCTTGTATCGCGATAGTTCGGACCTGCGGCATCCTGGTCTGGCTCCAATCCTAGTGTGCAAGAAATTTGCGCGGGTCGGCGTCCCACATCTATTCACCAACCCCGTAGTACGTCATCGACGTGCGGTGGCGAACTTTGCGTCGCGATTGGAGTCGAAGCCCGAGCTCGGCGGCCGCGTCCGATCCCTGACTTTAACCATCTCGCCTCATGGCGACATGACCTTCAGGAAAATTATCACGCACACGCCAGCGCTTACCAAGTTGGACGGCGGCCTGTTCTGTCGACCCATAACGTGGACGGCGTTCAGCGACCTACGCGAATCAACCGGCGCAAGCTTGCGTTCTTTCCAGGGTATCCCGGTCTCCAAGGCCACCAGCCCTGTGGATTCGAATCTGTTTGCTCTGTTTCTTCAAGTTCACGACTTCAACTGGGACTCGGGGACGGTATTTAAGACAGGCCCCGAATCAATTCCAGCAGATTCTTTCAGTCTGCTTGTGAATCTGACGGTCAACACATTCGACGCGTCTTTCCTCAAGGTGCTATCTCACATGGAGTGTGTTTCGGATTCTCCATTCCTAGTGCCGTAATATATAATATTCGCCAGACTTCCTTCGCTGCGCACCGTCGTTTTCGCCGCCACAGCCGTCGGCGGCGCCGACTTCTTCCAGAAGCACGGCGCCAAGTTGCAGAAAGCGACGCTATCTTCGTTCCAGCTAGAGGACCCTGCGCTCGCAATCTGGCGCAATTGCCCTTCACTCACCGTCCTCGGCGTATCCTGCGACGACAAGGTGCGTACGCTGCCCTCTGCTTGCATTGACGGAGCTCACACCCCCTACAGCATCCCCCGACCGCGTCCTGCCTCAAAACATCCGATATCAATCCGCACCTTGAGCGCATCGTCTTCCGAGTTACGCCTTATTATCGGTACAAATATGCACTCGCAATTACTAGTACCTTTGTTGAATCCACCATGTATTTCAGGCTGAAGCAGAAGCACGAGATCGCACTCGGTCAGCTATTGCTGTCGTTGAAATCCACAGCATCGTTCCCTGCATTGCGCGAAATCGAGCATCCGTGCTGCCAGTGGCCCATGACGGAGTATGTGGCTTCTTCAACGGAATTTTCTTTTAATTTTCGTTTTCCAGGCCGGCGATATCGAAGAGCCGGTGGGTGAAGTGGGCGGAGAGTCTGCATGAACGGGATATCCATCTTGTCGACCCCAACGGTGTGCGTTGGCGCCCGAGGTTGAAGTTCGTGACGAAGACGAAACAATAAGACATCCCTGATTCATAAATGTCTCGCTCAGCGGCAACGGTCTGGTCTTCCCCATATTCTATACATATTGTATTATTCCAGTCAATGTTCAAAAGTACAATGTGGTTTCATGCGACCGGGTTGCGACCGAGGATTTTCTTTTTTGAGCCCAAACAACGACACACAACGCCCCCGCGTCTGTCTCCTATCTCAAACCATGGCGAACAGCTTACCCGACGAGATAATTTCAGAGATCCTCTCGCCGGCGCTCAGAGTATCTGACGCCGCATTCTCCTCCTTATCGACCGGCTCTAGTTCGTTCATGACGTTCTCCGAGTCGCCTTCTGCGTACCTCGTTGTGTCCAAGGCTTGGCTTCGAGTCTCGACTCCGCTGCTGTATCACGACGTGATTTTGCGCTCCAAGGCCCAAGCGCAAGCTCTAGCTGCCACCTTAACTGTGAACCCCGCGCTCGGCCGGTTCATCAAGAAACTACGCGTGGAGGGCGGATACGCAATTTCAATGCACAAAATCCTCCAGCACTCGAAAAATATTACTGATCTCTTCCTCTCAATGACAGTTGCCTCGTCTGACAACGCAAGTGGCCTTTGTCGCGGTCTGCCTCTGTTGGACCCTGTTCGTGTTATAATCGACACAGGAGATTCTTCAACTTGGACGATGCTGGGAAAACCGGCACTAAAACTCATGGAAGCGGTCGAGAAATGCATTCCAATTTGGAAGAAAATGGTGTCTCCTCCCGTCTTTCATCTTGCTCATTCGTTCGTTTATGCCCCCGTCTAGACTGTGCTCCAGATTCCAAGTCACTTCACACCTCGTGATTCTCAGCCTTTCGTCGCCGCCCCTAGTCTCGAAACGCTGGTGGTGTGGCAGGAGGGTTCTCTGTACTGGGTATGTTATCATTATCCATTATTGAGCGAATTGGCAGAACTTGCATAGGTACCCCAGTGCATCCGAATCATTGCGAGAAACCCATCCTTGAAGCGTGTTCGCCTTGAGCCTCCTAAATTGCTGAAAGAGTCATTCAACGATAAATTATACACTGAGGTGAAGCAAGATAAGAGACTGATGGCGCTCTGGAATTGGATGAACGAAAGGTAATACAAGTTCCGATGCTCGGTCCCTGTCTTACTATACTATCCGTGTCTAGCCCCATCCCAACAGATGATGCGTCGTCCCCAAGTCCTTTCGTGTACCCAGCCTGGCTGGCGGCTGATCCAGTGCAGGAAGACGCTATTTGGAGTCGCGTGCTTTATTTCGCGTTGGAACGGAACAATTCGGAATCGAAGGACTGGACTCGTCCTTCCCGTCTGTCTCCAATCCTGGCATGCAAGAAATTTGCGCGGCTCGGCGTCCCACATTTGTTCACCAGGCCCAGGATATATTCGTCGAAAATTGGGTCGTTTGGATCGCAGCTGGAGTTAAATCCCGAGCTTGGCGGCCGCGTCCGATGTCTCACGATAGACCACCGTGGGGAAATGAGCGAACTCAAGAGAGTTATCACGCGCACCACAGCTCTTACCGAGCTGTATGGCTTCCCCCTGTCTGCCCATAACATGGAAGGCGTTTTGCGAGATCAGTGAATCTACTGGGGCAAGCCTGCGTTCTTTCCAAGGAATTCCGGTCATTAAATCCGGTGGCTCAGTGGACCCAAAAGTTTTTGCTCTGTTCCAACAGATGCGCGAGTTCAGTTGGGACTCGAAAACGTCGTTCAAGACGGCACCCAAATCAGTCCCGACAGATAGTTTCAATTTGCTTGTGGATTTGACCGTCAACACGTTCGACGTGTCTTTCCTCGAGGTGCTATCTCACATGGAGTGTGTCTCAGATTCTCCATTCCTAGTACCGTAAATTTATATTCGCTAGACTTCCTTCGTTGCGCACCGTCGTTTTTGCCGCCACAGCCGTCGGCAGCGCCGACTTCTTCCAGAAGCACGGTGCCAAACTGCAGAAAGCGACGCTATCTTCGATCCAACTAGACGACCCTGCGCTCGCAATCTGGCGCAACTGTCCTTCCCTTACCGTCCTCGGCGTATCCTGCGACGACAAGGTACGTACGCTGCCCTCTGCTTGCATTGACGGAGCTCACACCCTACAGCATCCCCCGACCGCGTCCTGCCTCAAGAATTCTGATATCAGTCCGCACCTTGAGCGCATAGTCTTCCAAGTTACGCCATGTTACCGGTAAACGGTTCACACTTACATTCGTTCGTACCCTTGCTAAATCCCATGCATATTTTAGATTCAGTCAGGGCCACATGAAAGAGCTCCACAATCTGTTGCTGTCACTGAAATCCACGGCGTCGTTTCCTGCATTGCGCGAAATTGAGCATCCGTGCTGTTACTGGCCCACGAAGGAGTATGCCGCTTCTTTTGGACGTATATGTGTTTTATTTTGAGCTTTTTCCAGGCCTGCGATATCGAAAAGCCCATGGGTCAGATGGGCAGAGAGCCTCCATGAGGAGGACATCCATCTTGTAAACCCTGATGGTGTGCGCTGGCGTCCAAGGCTGAAATTCGTGAAAAAGTCCAGACGATGACGCCGCCGCATTTGTACATGCCTCATTGCTTTTGCCACGAACTCGATCACAACTGTATAAGACACTGTCCTTGCCTTTCCCGGTACTGTACAACTCTTTATGCATGTGCAGGGCGCCTAGGCGGACGTGGCTTCATTGCCGTCTCACACTAGTGGCGCTTGGACCTGTTTATTTGCGTTGGTCATTTGTCTGACTCGTCCCTATTCCATTTCCTCTATCCCTGTTGGTCGCGGCGCTTCCATGGATGTTTGAGCGTCTTGTTCATGACGTTATATAGCGGTGTCCCGTTCCCGCCGCGAGATACGAGCGTACATCTTCAAGTTGGTGGAAGGACCCCACCCTTCGACAGAATGGGCCAATCTAGTGGTGGAAATCCCACTCAACTCACTGATCGTTCACGGCCCCGGGCACATACTAAGCTTTTTTCACTTGGTGTTTGGTAGATCACTTCTGCGAGAGGGAAGCAGCCTGCTAGAAAAGACCACGTAAGGTTTTTCGCTGTAGCACCATGCTATTTGTCTGGATTCTGGAACCTATTGCACAGGCTCCAGAGCAGAGAAATACAAGAAAGGGTCTGAAAGATAATTCAAGGGAGTGGGATGATGGGAGGTGATGGGTCCGATGGGATCACCTAGCTCCAGTCATCAAACTGGGAAACTAAGTCGTTCGACATTATTTGCGACGCGGATTCATTTTGCTGAGCTTGCCTCTGCTTGCTCTCCGAAGCCTATTTGGCTCAGCTTCAAGCACTCGCTGCCTACAACCGTGTTTCTACAGCTTGGCCCAAGCCTCGCTAGTCAGCGCTAGTAGTCTCTGTAACAAAACCGATATTGACGACGAAGTAGCTGTCAATATATGAGCTCAAGCCTGGCCTCATGACCGACCATCCAGCCCGACCTACAGCGTCGCTCACCGGAGATACACCCATCCCTTCTTCGTCGCGGCTTGGCATTCGGCATCCCCTTTGTCCGCAAGTACCTACGCTCATCCCCAGCCCTCTTCGTATTCGCTTTACTGCACACCAGGCCAAAGGTCAACTTTCCCCAGCCGTTTTCGCCCGCTACCAATCAAGCATTCCAAAGGCTCCGTACCACTTTCGTTCCATCGGAGCTATCCACCTGCTGCAATTCCTACTCTGCGGTCCCCTTCGCCGCCGTCATCAGTGTTGATTTCTTTTGATCCTCGCACCACAGACAGTACGCTCTTGGTGCCTCCGCATCGCCTCGAGCTTGATTTCCCACTTTCTGCTCTAACTTGGCTCTACCTTGGCTCTACCAAGTTTACCCGTGATATCATGATGTAGGTCAATTATGAGCCTCGAACTCTCGATTCTGGCATTCATCATCTTGGCGACGTACAACATCCCTTGTCGCTTACAGTCCGACTTTAATCCATCCTTAATCCAGACTTACCACTAGCATGGTAGCCTTGGGCATGTCCAATGCTGAGATTGCGACCATGCATTATTTCGGCAGCAGCGAATTTCTAGCCATGAGTACATTGAAGTAACTCCATTATATTCATTATCTAGCGCGTCCGTTGATTACGGTATGGAACTAGCGTCCAAGATGGCCAGCTTGCAGTCAACCCTCTTGGCAAAGCTTCGTCGCTGCGAAAATGGTGCGCTCGACCGCTCATTGTCGCGATCGTATATCTCAATCCGTTTTGGTCAAACGTCTGGTTGAAGATTTCCGCCATCTATCTTGGCTTGGCGATGGTGCTTCTCTTGGATCTGCCTTTGATTTTTAATTTCGGTGGTGCATTGCCTCTACCGAACCGTCTTGGCTTCAGTTCGTTTTCCCTCGTTCCACCTGTCCTTAGCGGAGCCTCGAGATTTGCGCTGTATTACCCGATGCGCATCCATCGAATCCAAGTTTTCGCCTTGTAATTTTGGGTGCAGTTGGCTCGACCTCACTGTAGTAGCCAGGAGGGAAAATTGTCAGGAGCAACCTAAACCAACCGGGAGACCGACTTGTGGGACTTTGACCACAGCGCACAACTGACATAGGACCACGGCGGCTGCGAATCCCCGAACACCTACGGCGATTCGATGCATCGTCCAAAGCCCGCATGCGTTACGCCGGGTCTGCATGAGTGGCGCTGGTTCGTATGCCGGGCTGCGCCGCACCCCTTCCTCGCCGCGGCTTGGCACTGGTTCGAGTCCCTTGCTCGTCGGTGGAAGGTCCTCGCCACCCATGCAATGCAACACTCTACCTTCTACTAGCGTCATCGCAACATGCCTTCTTCGAAGCTCCGTTGTCTCGCAATTTACCCGCGTAAATTAGCCGATTTGTGGTCCAGGTCCCACAAAAAAGTTGCGTTGATCCCGCAATCTCCGACATGACGCTTCCGCTTCGGGGCTTCATTACTATCCTTACGCTTGGCAGTCTAGGATGGAAGTTGGAAGAAGTTAGAGCATTTCGATGGCATTATCTAACATGCTCCCGCGAGGTAGCATTGCTTGGCGCAATTTTCGTTTGGTTGGCGTTGCTCCAAGTTCCTGCTCCTTCCGGTCCTTGTTGGCGTTACCCATTCATAGCACTAACGTTCGCCTCCATTTGATTTCTTTTTTTCTTATTCCGAATGCTCGCTTGCTGATCCTAGCAATCGATTATCGCTCTTGCTTTTCGTTGGTCGGTTGATCCTTCCGACTTTTCGGCTAATAAGTTTCAATCAACGCCAACCGCCGAAAAAGGAAATTTTTTGAATCCAAGCTCACATGTGTCGCCCACGAGATCCAGTTAATGTCCTCCTTATCCGATTTCAATCCTGCTTGGAAGTGCGTGCTGAAGCCCACTTGTCATTATTAATGGGCGGCTCACTTTGTTTCAAGTTTTGTTAATTGCTTCCTCCTCCTTGACGACCTTTGAAACAAGTGACGTTGTTGCTGTTCTTCCACGCGAATTCTAGCCAATGTGACCTCGGTGCCTGATCGACAAATAAAAAAAAGATAGTTATCGATGACGTCCCGACAATCCGACAATATTTACAATATCAAGCAATCCTAAAATACGTCCGTTCTCCAGGTGAAGTCGTTAACGTTGATTTTTTCTTTGTCCATAGACATAATGAACAATTAATCTGATCTCAGAACTACGAACGACGAGCTTCAGCCAGACCCAAGTCAAGTTCGAAGTCAACCAAACTTATTCTTGCTCCAACTTCGAGGCTTCATTCTCATTAGGGCGGCAAGCTTGGTTTTTTTTTTCTACTGCCTGGGACTAGCTGGGCGTCCTGCTTCCTGACCTTGTGAATCAGAATTTCCGGTTCTAAAGGTCGGGTCGGGCGGCATGATGTCAGCGGCGCACATTCTGTGAAAGCCTCCGCTGTTGCTGCTGTAACTTGGTTTTCTCTGCTCCACCATATCTCTCCGGCCGCCAGCCTATTCCTGCCGTGTTTCTCTTTTGTCGCTGGTTATCCGCTAACCCTCCGAAGTTCTACAACTGTTCAACAGAATTTCTGGTGCTGTCGGTGTCAATCTATCTCGGCTGATGTTGGAGATTATCAGTGCAGGTTTGAGGAGTCCTGTGGGTTCAGTGGAGACCTCCAAAGTTGAACATCACTTATTCCCCGGGTCGCCACCCGGAGTTCCACTTGCATACGACGACTCGAGATGGCCTTGGACCGCACCACCGACAGGGCCTCAATATTCCCAGCACCCAGGCTGCCAGTGCTAATTCATTCCCGCCGGTGTATCTGAAAGTGGGCCAGAAAGTTCAAGTCTAACCTCGGAAGTACTAATTCAATCTATTTATCGTGAGCCTCATAAATTTCATTGGTGGACTTTCTGTTCCTGAACCTTTCGACGTTTGGACGTCAGTGTTGAAACCAGCCTCTCAGGGTTATTCACGTCTCTCACAGAGCCTCCTTCTTGGGCTCCATGTGCACTCACTTCTCGACTTCCTTCATACATTTCTACTCAGTGCTGACTGGTCCTCCGCATTTCCCCGTGGTCGCGAGAATTGCTATTGGGCAGTGAGGCGAACTAGAATACGTCAACGCCTGCGGCTGCGTCGGAATCGGGATGTGGGTATATCTTCAAATTACTGAAGTGAGTCGAGTTATCCTTAGTACAGTACATGCCCGGTTGAGAGTTTGAACGCAAACTAACGTCGGATTATTACCTAGGTCGGGTGTTTCTTCGGCGTCGCCCAACGGCGGGCGTAATTCGACTCGGAACAGTCCAATCTCACACTGCCCGCAAGGCCAAATCCGAAACACCCGACGTGGACATCCGGCTCGGAGATTATGCTGCACACTGTATGTAGCTTGGAGTGAATTCAAGTCAAAATTCTCGGTGGAAAGTCAAACGTGCCATCCAGACGCTCACCACCGAATGCGGATTCAATTCCACACCCGACCCTTCTTCAACACAAGACGTATATATCGTAACCACCAGTCTGCGCGGGACGCGCGCCGGGGGCAAAGTTCTGGAATCGTTCACATTGAGACCGGCCGCTTCAACTCCTGCGACACAAGGCGCCCTAACCAATGTTATGATTCGAGCTGCAACCTGTATCATCTCATTTATTTCATATCAGCAACTCGAGGCTGAACTCCAAAATTCTCCAGCTCCGAACGTCCCGCAACACACGATCAGCATGGTCTTGCGGCTTCCCACTGGCAGTTCGGCAAGGCATGATGGTAGCGTTACAGGCCGCCGGCGTCTTCGAATGCCGGTCACTTAACGTTAAGTACTTACTCAATCTCCGATGTCTGTCAATATGATTCCTGTTTGCGTACCTCGCCGGAGATTAAAACACCCACAGAAGCAGAGGATGTCGTACGATGTCTTGTTTTTGGAAGAAGCTAATGCCAAAGGTGCTTCTTCCTGGAAAATTATGCTGTTTTTGGATATAGCGTTCAAGTTCGTATGCACACAAGTTCCTGAGGGAGGAACCAGTGGAACACGGTCTTGTGACTGTTAGTGAAAGACATAATTCTCTCTCAGTCAGACTGCAGCATTCACTAATCACTGTCGTCGCAGAACGTCCGCCTTCATGCAAGAGTCGCGACGAGTCCGGAAGGCGTCCCGGCTCCCGACATACATTTAACAATATCCGCATTGGTTTACTTCCCGAGTGGCCTTCTTTCTCTGATCAACACCTCGGCAATTCCCTTTCTGCAGAATTCGACCGAAGACTTCTCAGAAGGCAGCGCCACGACGCGACGCGTATTTCGCGCAGTGCTTTCCCAGCGCGAGGCAACGACGACACGACGCGTCACTGGCTATCTAGCGTAAGTTTGAATTGCACGCGTGACACGACGCGCGAAGACGCGTCGGATGCCGCGGAAGTATTTTTGGTATGATATGATATGGGATGGAAGACACGACGCGACGAACGTTTCCGTGGCATGACGAAATTTTACAACGTTCCTTGACCTGAACCTGCGATGCCGGCGTCGTGGAGATGAGAACTTTCAGGTTTGCAGGGAGGGACTCCGAGGGATTCAAGGAAGAAGGAAAAAAAAAAACTTTGGTCGGGAGCTTATCAATGCACTTACTTAGGAGGTGAGCTCGAAGCTGATTCGCATCGAGACACAAAGCGCGCGGCGACGCGCGTCGGGGAACACGAATTCAAGAACAGAATTCGAAACGAGAAGAGTCTCGACGAGTCTCCTGTCAAAGCGAGGCCAGGGGATCTGGATTCTAGGGTGCACGGAAAAATTGAACTTTCGAAAGCGAGAACATTGGGGAGGTGTGACTCAAGTGAAAGTGAAAGGGAACACACATAGGAGATACATACGTACGTATATAAGCAACCGCCTGCTCGAGTTTTCCCGCGCCGGAAAAATATGTCAACTGTCGTGGGTGCACTAGTGACGGAGATTGTACGGAGGACCCCAATTCTAGCAGCCGACAGCGGACATGCGTACGCCGATCACCAACTTGTACGAAAGCTCACATACATATATCCATACGCGTTTCTTGGCGTATCGCGACGCGTCAAACAAGTCTAAAAATAGAATTTCAACTCTCTATTTGCTAGAGTCGCTTTTTTACCAAGGCCCAGCCGGGCCCACAACACGACGACGACGCGTCACTCCGAGTCCGAGTAATCTCCGTCTCGACTATTAGCCTTTGCGTGCGTATCCGTTCCGCTGGACGACCAAACTTCGCGTGGGTGTAATTTCTGTCTCAGTGCATCGATTCAGGCTTTATAAATATTCGTATCATCAACACGAAAAAGAGGGGGTGTCGAATTTAGATTTCAGATATACTCACGAAGAAGGATTGGCTACAATGTCTAACATGTATTTGGAATAAACTTCAGCACGACTTGAACACTCAACTTCTGATAGATAATGATAACTTGAGACAAAAAGTGAACCCCAAGACTCAGGATCTAAACACGGCGCGAATGGGGTTCAACTTCGGGTGTATCGAACCAAGTGTGCTGATTTACATCCAGAAATTCAACTCCAGGCCCTGATTCCAACCTTACGAATTGACGCCGCGTCATCCAGTCCGAGTAATCTCCGTGGGGTACTTAGCGCTGGTGCTGGTATTCGTTCCGCTGATACACTCTCCGATCGCCCAGAGGCGTGGATGTAAGTAATTTCCGTTTCATCCTTCACCCACAAGTCTGCTGCGCTTTCCCCGTGTTATTTTCGTACTCTGTCGCGGATGTTTACTTTACGCTGTCCAGAGAGATGCATCCAGGGGAAGGGGGCAGTCATCTTCATGATCTGCACACTCGAACTTTAAGTCTGACTTGAATTTACCCATCACCGGCGCGGGGGAAGAGGGTGGGCATATATTTAAAACAAATTAGTCAGAGTGTCCAACATATGATAGACTGTGGTATAATTGGAATGCGATAGGCACCTGTGAACTGATCGCGTTGAAGTTCAAGTTGAACTGACAGTGATCGATATAGACGCGCGATCTTTGTCTCCGACTGGGGGCCAAGAGAGAATTGAGCATGCCAAGAAGTACCGTATTTTCCCAGGGTTCAAAGTTCCACTCAGGCTGGCCAGCTCGAGCCTCGAACCCAGAATCCAACTGAACGACTCGCGCGTCCCGGAAAAGAGTACGCCTTCAAGTTAAGTTAGCGTGAATGAATGGAATTGGGACAATTATTCCCCGACTCCCGAGACTCGCGAGATCCCGAGTCGGCGTTCTAAACCTGAGCTGAATATTTTCAAGTCAACGAATAATGCTCATCTCGCGGCGTCTCGACGCCGCGCCGGGAGGGTGAGTGAATAAGTTGAAAGTATACCCGGGGTACTTGAGGCACAGGCGGAGCTGTGTCGCCGTGTAGCTGTGCTGGTTTACATCTAGTCAACATTCATGTTTGGTGATAACGCGCGCCCATTCATAATACCGAGTTCGAATTCAGATATATTTCCTGCCTGGGACTTCCTGATATAATTGTAGTGGGATAGGCTTTTGTGAACTGATGCTGCCGGTGGGGTGTTCACCTTGAACCGATTTCGTTCTGCGAGTCAACAGAGGGCTTGAGAATTTATGTTTATGTTTAGTTTTTCCCATCGAGCCTTGGATTTCAACTTGAATCATCCACTGGTCTGGAAACAGGTACCTGAACACGAGGGGAAAGTGGTCTTCGAGCAATCCCCTAGGAAATGAGGCCTTGCTCCAGACGGGGTAAGTTCAAGTTGCAACAGTTACCTAGTTCCGACTCCCGAGTCGGCGTTCTGAACCTCAGCGAAATCAGCCACCGATTTGAATAGCGCAGGCGCTCAGATTCCCATCCGTCCCGCTCCATCCCGCGACGTTGAGACGCCTCCCCGGGCTACGATTCGGACTATAATAAAAAAGTGGACTTCAGGCGTACATACTTGAGTAGCGGTGTTGTTCCATGGGCACTAGCTAGTGCCATCCGAGCAGCCCGAGCCCGAGCACGAGCGCGAACCGATTCAGAGTTCTCGGCGTTCGAAGTACCGATCGAGCAAGAACTCTCGAGGAACCGGAAGAAACCGAGAAAGCAGGGAAGTATTTGAAAATCGCGATGCATTCAAACGAGCGAGCTCATATTAATTTAATGTTACCTCCATGCTCCCGATCATCCGGCCGTGGCTGGACGCGACACAACGCGGATCTACCCTGGCTCAATATATGATTAATATTATATCCAACTCGAGATAATAAGAAGCGCTAGCGCGTCGGCTGCCGGGCCGCGTTCGCGTTGCATCTGCGCAAGTGATCAATCGCGAATGTCTGTACACAAGCGATCAGACACGAATACAATACGCAAGATCAGACGTTGACGCGTTCGGATGCGCGGCGGCCTAGCTAGCGCTTATGCTAATACCCGCGAAGCTAGATGCAATGGCTTGTGATGGATGGATGAGACACGATCGACGCGACGTCAGGCGAGGCGACGCGTGAGGCGATTGTTCCTTTGTTTCCGCTGGCTCAACAGGCAGCCTGTCGCTGCACAGAATACAGTGCTTGATGCGCGTTCGGCTACGGGCACGGCACGGGCGTTGTGCCTCGCCGACGCCAGACGATGCGGGCCCGGCGTGCAAGGATCGTAACGAGCTTGCACGACTTTGATTCGTTCGAGGCTAGTCTCGTTCGTCTGTCTAGGTGGAGAAGGACGGACCTCGAGGTGTGCGTATTAGAGGTGAGGGTCAGGCGCCACGCCCGGCGGGCGCCGGGCGATAAGCAGAAAACCAACGAAGACACGCGCGAAAGACACGAAAGACGCGAGAGGAAGGTGGGCGCGTACCCAGCGGTGCGGGGTCGCTTGCACGCATGCGGGGTATCACTTGTTCTTGTTCTTGTTCTCATCCCATCGCACAGTTGATTGGTTCGACTGTATGTTGGGGTTGGGGTGAGATCATAGATAGCAAGAGAAGCCTGCTGCCAGTGAATGTCAGTGCTAGCTATATATGTCCTCTTCCCGGAAACAGCATGGTTCGCGGAAGACAGGTCGACGCCCACAAGGAGAATGTCATACAGAAGACTACGCGCAAGACGGAATGAGGCGCCCGGAGCAGAGGATTGCTCACTAATACTACTATCTGTTGCGAACTGTGATCGATGGATCGACGAATCGCGAGGGAGAGGACAGCACCCGTGACCGCGTCGGGCGCAGTTGGCAGTTGGGAATCGGAACGTGGTGATAGAAGGGTACTAGACCAGGCCAGGGCACAACAGAGGAGCGAGTAAGCAAATGTCAGCCAAGCAGCGAGCAAGGGTAGTAAGCAGCGAGCAAGAGAGCCAAGCACAGTAAGCATTGAGGAAGCAGCATGAAGCACGGAGTGCGGCGGGGCTTGGCGCCGGGGGGATCGCTACGGAGGGCAATAGACGTACGTCAGGCCGGTGCCAAGGGCGAAGGCTGAAGTAAGATGCGAAGGAAGGCAGGCTGAGCATTCGGAAGCAAGGAGGCACGGTCGGGGATAGGCTGCGTGGCGGTGTGAATCCGAGTCGGACGATTCGGATTCGGAATTGGATGACTGACGGGTCGCCAGCGAGATGTTCCCGGGGCGTGGCCTTGCGATGGCGGCGGGATTGGACAATTGGACGCCACCGAATGGGGTCAACTGCGCGATTTACGCCGGCAACCGCCACCGTGCCTAGTCTCAGACAACGCAGAGGGGCATTTGTGGAGGACAATGGAGTCTTCCAGGAGAAAGCAAAGAATAATAATAATAATGCTCGTGGCTTGTTACAATGGACGAAACGCGCGCAGTAAACGTGAAAGGCAGGAGATTTCCTTTTTTTAACCGGATCGGGTGGGCATGGAAGCGATGGCATGGCAGTCACGCTTTTGCGACGTGAGATGTGACCGTGACACTGTATTTGAGGAGAGATCCTTTCTTGAAATACAACCGCCATGTCCTCCCCGAATTCCAATTCGTCGTCCCGCTGGTAACCCAGGCTTTCCCCCCTCGCCGCTGCTGCTGCTGCTGCCGCCGCTGCCACTGTCGATGCCAATGCCAAACCCGATTCTCAAACGCGCTAGGACCGGCCCGCCCGACTACGACCCCTTCCCCCATGTCCTCGACGCCGAAGTGCACTTTCCCCCTTTCCCCCAGCCTCACACGCACCTTTTCTGCACTTAGCGCGGCCCAGTATGACCGCACCCCGATCCAGGTCTCGCCGAATGCCTGTGCACTGCCTGCGCGCGGCTGTCCCGGTCGGACGTACTACGACACCCAGCGCACCCAGCGTAGCAGTAATAGCTATGCAAATCCAAATAACAACGGAAAACCGCTGACCGGGAGGTCGCTGCACCCGCGTGCATTCGCGAGTGCGCCAGTAGTCGAGGACGGCTACGACGATGAAGACGAGGACGTGGACGCGGAGCGCACCCCGACCCGCACAAGTCCGTACATACCCCTCCCCGTCCCCCCGCCAATACCCCACGCCCCCTACGCCAATCCTAATCCTAATAGTCTTTATTCCGTTCCGCCTCCCTCGCATTCATATTCAAATTCGTATTCTATGGCCACCACCTTTGTTTCCCCCACGACACACACGCATTATCCCTCGTATCTCCCCCCCGCGCCGCCGCCTTTGGTTCCGGACCTCAGTTCCGAAAGCGACGAGAGCGATGGTTTTGCGAGCCCTCCGCCTGAGCCCTCTGGACCGCCCGTGCTTGTCGGTTAGTCAGCGCCCCTCGCCGTGTCTGACATTATCTGACCGCCCCCTCATATCATGTATAGGTGGCAAGTACGGCTACGGCTACGCACCCTACGCCCCCATGCCCTCGCCCTACGCTCCGCCAAATCCCTATGCCTCATATGGTTCCTCCTCCCCACCACACCAACAAAGACAATCTCAATCCCCACCCCGCCACCGCAGCCGGCCCCCACCTCGCCGCCCGCAAACTCCTTTTGCTCGGTCGACGGGCGGGGAGGAGGACGGGTACGAGGAGGAGGATCTCCCGCGGGACTTCTCTCACGCCGGCGCATTTTCGCGCCGAGCAGGGACGAGTCCTGAGAGAGAAAGGAAGCGTGAAAGCCCCTCGCGCAAATCCCGCTCTTCCACCTCTAGCACCTCTCCCTCCACGGCGTACACATCGGAGTCGCCTCCCCGCGAGCGTAAATCCCGCCCTTCCTCTATGTCCAGCGGGGAGAAACCCAAGCGTTCTTCCAAGTCCAAAGAGCGCAAGGACGGGAAGGAGCGTAAGGAGAGCAAGCGCGCGTCGATTTCGGGGTTGTGCCGCTCCCTTGCGGGGGCCAGCTTCCGGGACACGGAGGCAGATGGGTGTTTGGGAGGATTTTGACCTCTCCCTGCTCCCCCCTCTTCGGAGGCGGCGGCGGGAAACGACTTTTTTCTTCCCGCTGCGACTTTTTTTTGCACATTTTCACTTGACGACACCCACGCACGCACGTTTTTTTGACTCTTTTGCACTTCACTTGCACGTTACTCATATTCATATTTTGCGCAAACCAGTTACCCACTCGCATCGTTCTTAACTTATTGGTACATAGCTTCACTTCGTTGTTCACGAGTAGGTAGTATTATAGAGAAGGCAAGACAGTGAAAGGCAATGTATAGAAATTTCGGCAAACCACTTTGGCTGGCGAGACTTGAGTGAATAACTAGGAACCGGAAGGAGAAATGGATCTGCTCAGACTCACTCCAAGTCAAAGTCACTCGAGATGATTGCCACAAGACTCCGAGTCAGACAGAGTGGAGCGAGCTCCACGCAGCCACAACCTTCGCCGGCGCATGCCAACCTTAGCCAACGCGGATCCCGGTGCCCGGTATACTAAAGCTCCGGACGCAAAACGACAAAAAAAAATTGGCTGCGCGGGTGCGCGGGCCGGATATGCATCGATCCCAGGATGCGCAGGCACGGATCGCGGAAGTATATCGATGAATTGGAAGGTGGGGAGGGTGGAGCGAGCTGTGCTGGACTAACGACTCGTGCTCGTGGCCACGAGCGTAGTGGAGCGGGGGAGCTGGAACTCGGCCAGGGTGAAAGTATGTAACTCAAGATGATCCGGGCTCGACTCGAGGAACGCCGAACGCTGCCGAACGGGATATTGGTGAAATAGTGCGAAAGACGCCGACGCCGAAAGTACTGTAATGAAAGGGAAAAAAACTCAAAGGCAACTGCAAAATGAAAAGAAGAATGAAAATGAAGAGGGAACGGAAACGTGGAGGAGCACGAGCAGGAGACGCAATAATAGATAAGGCGGGTCAGGTCGGGTTTCAAGGCGAGGAGCAGGGTCGCAGATACGTGGCAAGGAGCAGGAGAGACAAAAAGCAGGTTCAGGTATGTAAAATGGTCGGGTCAAGTCGGGTTGTCTCGTCTCGTGGCGAGGGGAGGCGACGAGGGTCGCAGATACGTAGCTGCAAATTTTAATATTAGTAATGCAGTAATTATGGAGTTTGGTAAGGTACTGGGCTACGTGGAGGTGGTGGGATGCATAGACCACGCGGAGAATGCAGGGAAAGGTCTCGTGTCGGGCAAGGCCGGGTCGGATATAGCTGACTGCGAAAGATGGAAATGGAGTCGTTGGGTAAGCATATATAATATATCTTGGGTAAGCGTATATAATATATCTCGGGTTGGGTGGTCTCGGGTCGGGTTGGACGCAGGAGATAGGCGGAGCCGCGGAATAGAGTCTAATTGCAAGTGACGGAATTGATATTCAGTACTCCGCGGAAATACATCCAGGTATCTCATCCAGGATGGATAGGGATAGATACATGGACGCGCGGGGTCTTCAATATTGCGGGGGTGGAGCCAGTCAAGGGTGCGATATACATCGACATTAACACTGATACGGCTCGGCGCCAGAAGGAACTGAAAGGGAGATTGGTTGGTGGAGCGAAGGAAAAGGGAAAGCAAAAAGCCTCGCGGGAGAGGCGCCCGAGATGCTCAAAAAAGAGATGAAGAAATGTTACGGCCAGGTCGTAAGACGCCAAGCCAGCCAAGACAAGAAAAATATGAATCGATTAATCGCAAAGTACTCGAGACACGCGAGAATGGAAACGCAGCGACCGTACAGTAGCAACAAGACAACGCGAAGTGTGGTGGGACGACCTTGGCGACTGAGTAGGTAGAAACGGAACATTAAAGATTAATCGCGAAGTACTCGGGACAAGAGAATGGAGTCGGAGCGACCGTGACGAACGAGACGAGACGAGGTGTGGGTTGGAGGACGCAAAGGTGCTTGGCGATGACCGATGTGCAGTAGGTGGAAATGGAACAACAAGGATGCGGACGCGAACAAGGGTCAAGTAGTAGTGTCATGAACAATGACGGCGCGGGCCGGACGATAAGGGTCTAGACCAGGCCGCAATGGAGGAAGGCGCGATGCGTGGGCGTAGGTAGCGTGACTAGGCGTGAACGAACCCCGGCGTGGAAACGGCGCGGGAGGAATGGGTCGGACAAACAACTTGAGGCAAACGCGCGCCAATCATGACCAGCGAGTAGGAATGGAGGTGAGCGGCGACCATTGGCAAACAAGGGTGGTCGTTATGCGAGGACGCGTCCAGGACGCGAACAAGACGATTCGACCTAACAAACATGCAAGCCAAGGAAGTGCCATGACCAGGGAATGGAGGAAGTCGCGGGAAGGGAACAAGCAACAAACAAGGGCGGCCAGGACGCGAACAAGACGATTCGTCCAAACAAACATGCAAGCCAAGGAAATGCTATGACCGGGAGGAATGGAGGAAGTCGCGGCAGGGAACAAGTAACAAATACGGACAGGAACGCCAGGTGAAGACGCGCCGGGGGAGCGATGAAGGACACGAAGAAGACTTTCTTTGTGTATACGGTATTGATATCGGCGTCAAGAAGGATGTAGTAACTTGTAAGGGCGGGGACCCAGACTGTCGGGTGCGGAAGTTGTCGGGACGAGCCGAGAGGGCTGAAGACCATATGGAGAAACGAGCAAGGCCAAGCGCGAGTGAAAACGAAATGGAACGTCGCTCGAGTCGGTGAGAGAGACGCGTCGGACAAACGACCAGCAAGAATGGAGGGCAGTAGCAAACCCACGGGAGCGGGAGCGCAACGCAAGGACGCGTCGAGGACGTGAACAAGATTGTCAATGAGCATAAGGGGGCTGGCTGAGTGAGGCAAGAACGACTGGAACACGATTGCGTAACGGAGGTTTGACGCGAGTCACGCCTGCAGCGGCTTCATTGTCTGCTCTTCGTCACGAACTTCAACCTAGGGCGCCAGCGCACGCCGTCGGGGCCGACAAGATGGATGTTTCGCTCGTGGAGGCTCTCTGCCAACTTTACCCAAGGGCTCTTCGATATCGTCGGCCTGGAAAAATGATAAACAACGAAGAACGGATTCCCATACAGAGAAGCCACGTACTGCGTAGTAGGCCACTGGCAACACGGGTGCTCGATTTCGCGCAACGCAGGGAACGACGTCGTGGATTGCAGTGGCAGCAAAAACTGGGCGAGGGCGGCGGTCTGCGTGAATCTAGCATACATGCTGGATTTAACGAGAGCACGAGGGAATGCGAGTAGCCATTTTTACCGGTAAGGACGGACAATTCGGAAGACTATGCGCTCGAGGTGTGGACTGATATCGGATGTTTCGAGGCAGGACGCGCTCGGGGGATGCTATATGGCGTGAGCTCTGTTGATGCGGGTAGAGAAGCACCGTACACACTTTGTCGTCGGAGGACACGCCAAGCACGGTGAGGGAAGGGCAATTGCGCCAAATTGCGAGTGCAGGATCCTCTAGCTGGGAAGAAGATAGCGTCACCTCCTGTAGCTTCGCGCCGTGCTTCTGGAAGAACTCGACGCCGCCGATGGCTGTGGCGTCGAAAGCAACGGTGCGCAGCGAGGGCAGCCTGGTGAATATTATGAAATTACGACATTAAGAACGGAGAATTTGAGACGCACTCCATATAAGAGAGCACTTTCAGGAATGACACGTCGAACGTGTTGACCGTCAAATCTACAAGCTGGCTCAAAGAATCTGTCGGGATGCCGTCTTGAACACTGTTTTCGAATCCCAGCTGAACTCGTGCAACTGCGGGAACAGATCAAAGATTTTCGAGTCCCTAGGACTGCTGGCCTTGGAGACCGGGATTCCCTGGAAAGAACGCAGGCTTGCGCCGGTGGATTCCCCAACGTGAATGAACGCCTTCCACGATATATGGTGACAGTAGGAGCCGCCGTCCAACCTGGTAAGCGCTGTCGTGTATGCGATAATTCTCTGGAAGATGCGGTCGCTTTTGATATTCAGAGTCAGACATTGGACTCGGCTGCCAAGCTCGGGCTTCGTGTCCAACCGCCACGAAAACGACGCCATTGCGGAAGAAGATAGCTTGGGGCTGGTGAACAGATGAGGGACGCCGAGCCGCGCAAATTTCTTGCACACCAGGATTGGAGTTAGACGAGAAGGACGAAGCTCGTTCCACGCGAGTTTCGCATTGTCGCGATGCAAGGCGAAATATAACACGCGGCTCCAGATGGCGTCCTCTTGCATTGGATCAGCAGCAAGTCGGGCCGGGTACACGAAAGGACTCGATAAACTTGATGGCGGCCCGTCGTCTACTGGGGTGCTAGACACAAGGGGTGAGCTTAGGAGGTGGGGAGCGAGCTTAGGAATCTGGACTACCTTAGTGTCATCGAATTTAAATCCACATCCACAAGCGCTTTCAGTCTCTTGTCTCGATCCACATCAGCGTAGAACTTGGCTTGCGATTCGTTTTCCAGCGATATAGCCGGTTCCATTCGAATGCGCTTCAAGGATGGGTTTGCGGCGATGATGTTAACGCACCGGGGTACCTACAAACAAGTTCGGCATGTTCGCACAACACCGAACATGACGGGATACCTCGTGCAAATAATCTCCCCACCAAACCACCAGTGTTTCAAGACCAGAGGCCTGGGCCACCGCCTTTGAAAGTTGAGCGTCGAGGCGGCTTGAAATCTCGAGCACAGTCTACAACGCATAAACGAATGAGCGAGAAAAGGACGAAAGTCGGAGATACCATTTTCTTCCAGGTTGGAATGCATTGCTCGAGCGTATCCAAGAGTTTCAGCTCCGATTTCCCCACCGACCGGGAATACCCGGTGTCATCGATGATAACACGAACAGGGTCCAGCAGAGGCAGACCACGGCACAGGCCAGTCGCATTGTCGGGCGAATTGATCGTAGTCGAGAGAAAGAGATCAGTGATATTTTTTGAGTGCTGGAAGATTTTGTGCATGGAATTTGCGTATCCTCCCTCCACGCGCAGTCTCTTGATGAACCGGCCGAGCGCGGGGTTCACGGTTAAGGTGATAGCTAGAGCTTGCGCTTGGGCCTTGGAGCGCAAAATCACGTCGTGATACAACAGACGAGACTCGAAGCCAAGCTTTTGACACCAGGAGGTACGCGGAAGTGGACTCAGAGAACGTCATGAACGGCGAGCGACGGTAGCTGCTCGATAAAGCGGAAAATGCGGCATCCGATACTCTGAGCGCCGGTGAGAGGATCTCTGAAATTATCTCGTCTGGTAAGTGGCTCGCCATGATCTGAGATAGTGGGAGTTAAAAGTTGAAAGCGTGTCGCGTTGTGTGTCATTGTTTGGGCTCAAAAAAGAACATGCATTTCATTTTCTGGACTCGGAGTCCGTTTCTGGTACATACTAAAACCACATTATACTTTTGAACATTGACTGGAATGATACAATAATAGAATATGGGGAAGACCAGACCGTCGCTGCTGAGCGAGACATTTATGAATCAGGAGTGCCTTAATGTTTTGTCTTCGTCACAAACTTCAACCTAGGGCGCCAACGCACACCGGCGGGGTCAACAAGATGAATGTCCCGTTCATGCAGGCTCTCCGCCCACTTCA
Organism: Mycena sanguinolenta; assembly: GCA_014462675.1. NCBI lineage: Eukaryota > Fungi > Basidiomycota > Agaricomycetes > Agaricales > Mycenaceae > Mycena > Mycena sanguinolenta. Next base: position 7,432,633 of record JACAZH010000003.1, on the reverse strand, counting down.
CCCACCGGCTCTTTGATATCGCTGGTCTAGAAAATGAAAATTAAAAGAGAATTTCGTAGAAGAAGCCACATACTCCGTCGTGGGCCACTGGCAGCACGGATGCTCGATTTCGCGCAATGCGGGGAAAGACGCCGTAGATTTCAGCGACAGCAACAGCTGACCGAGTGCGATCTCGTGCTTCTGCTTGAACCTGAAAAATATGCTGGATTTAACAAAGGTACCAGTACTAATTGCGAGTGTATATTTTTACCGGTAATAACGCGCAACTGGGAAGACTATGCGCTCAAGGTACGCACTGATATCGGATGTTTGGAGACAGGACATGCTCGGGGGATGCTGCAGGGCGTGAGTTTTGTAGATGGGCTGATGGGCACCGTACACACTTTATCGTCGCAGGACACGCCGAGGACGGTGAGGGAAGTGCAGTGGCGCCAGATCGCGAGTGCAGGATCCTCTAACTGGGGGGAAGATAGCGTCAGCTTCTGGAGCTTTGCGCCATGCTTCTGGAAGAACTCGGCGCCGCCGGCGGCTGTCGCAGCAAAAGCGACGGTGCGTAGTGAGGGCAGCCTGGTGAATATTACGAAACCATACTCGGAATCAAGCATATAAGACACACTCCATGTGCGATAGCACCTTCAGGAACGACGCGTCGAATGTGTTCACGGTCAAATCCACAAGTAGACCGAAAGAATCCGCTGGAATTGATTTGGGTCCTGTCTGGAACACGGTTCCCGAGTCCCAGCCGAAGTCCTGCATCTGCGGGAACAGAGCGAAGACGTTCGAGTCCACCGGACCGCTGGCCTTGGAGACCGGGATACCCCGGAAAGAACGTAGGCTTGCGCCGGTTGATTCCTGCAGGTCGCTGAATGCCTTCCACGTTATGGACCGACAGAACAGGCCGCCGTGCAACTTGTTGAGCGCTGTCGTGTGTGTGATAATTTTCCTGAAGCCCATATCGCCATAGGTTGAGATGGTCACAGTCAAGGACCGGACACCGCTGCCAAGCTCAGGCTTCGACTCCAGCTGCGACTCAAACCGTCCCATTGACCAAAGAGGCAGTACGGGACTGGTGAACAGATGTGGTACGCCGAGCCGCGCAAATTTTTTGCATGCCAGGATTGGAGACAGACGAGAAGGACGACGCTCACTCCAGTCCTCCGATTCCGAATTGTCCCGTTCCAACGCGAAATGAAGCACGCGACTCCAGATAGCATCCTCTTGCACTGGATCAGCCGCCAGCCGGGCTGGGTACACGAAAGGACTTGGCAATGTCGTATCATCTGTTGGGATGCGGCTACTGGGACGCGGGCAATAAAATAAGACAAGGACTAAGCGACAAAAGCTGGATTACCTTTCGTCCCTTTCGTCCATCGAATCCCAAAGCGCCATCAGTCTCTTATCTTGCTTCATCTCAGTGTAAAAATCACTTTCAGATGAGTCTCTAAACAAAGGCGGCGGCGGCGGCGGCTCGATTCGAAAGCGCTTCAAGGATGGGTTTGCAGCAATGATCCTGATGCATGGGGGGCATCTAACCAAGCTCTGCAAATTCGCTCAACGATGGATAATGCATGCATACCTCGTACAAAGCGCCCTTACGCCACACCACCAGCGTTTGAAGACTCGGAGCCCGGGCCACAGCCTTTGCAAGATCGGAACGGAAGACACTCGAAACCTCGATTACAGTCTGAACAGAGGCATAAATGAATGAATGAGAAAAAGAACGGAAGGAAACACCATGTTCTTCCAGGTTGGAATGCATTGCTCGAGTGTTTCCAAGAGCTTTAGTCCGGATTTACCCACCGATGTCCAGCGGTACCCCGTGTCGATAATAACACGGACAGGATTCAATAGAGGCAAGCCACGGCAGAGACCACTCGCATTGTCGGATGAAGCAACCGTGGTTGAGAGAAAGAGATCCGTTATATTTCTTGAGTTTTGGAGAATTTTGTGCATTGAAATTGCGTATCCCCCCTCCACACGCAGTTTCTTGATGAAACGACCAAGCGCGGGGTTCGTAGTTAACGTGGTAGCTAGAGCTTGCGCTTGCGCTTTGGAGCGCAAAATCACGTCGTGATACAACAGAGGAGTCGAGACTCGAAGCCAAGCCTTGGACACGACGAGGTACGCAGAAGTCGACTCAGAGAACGTCATGAACGGCGAGGGGCCGTAGCTGGTCAATAAGGAGGAGAATCCGACGTCCGATACTCTGAGCGCCGGCGAAAGAATTTCCGAAATTATCTCGTCTGGTAAGTTGTTCGCCATGGTTTGAGATAGGAGAGGCGTGGTGGCGTTGTGTGTCGTTGTTTGGGTTTCGACAAGCGAACTTCCTAATAAGTTGTCTCAGGCTAAGGCAAGTCGAGAACATACCTATATGAGAAAGTCCACGGGAATTTCCCGTGGACCTGGTGGACCTGGTGGACTTGGTGGACTCGGTGGACTTTTCTTATGGACAAAGCTGTGCTTATTTGTCAGAGTGTGACAAAGGCGTGACATCCGATTTCTGTTCCGCCCACCGACGCCATGCAACGACATCGCCTGTTATGGATTCCCGCCTAGTTCCAAATGTGCTCTATGCTCACCATTAGATCGTCTGCTGACTTCCCCACCCGATGTTGGACGCTCCGAATCGCCCATCACGTCTCTCGGCGCTCTCACATAACAAGTCGCATCTGCTCGCCCGGACTAGTACTACCTCGCCGCTTCTGTCCTTGCCCGCAGGTTCCCGGCGTATGTTGCGCATCCTCCTCGTTTTTCCGCCTCACCTCGCCCGTCATTGTCTCTGCAGCGCCATTGCCTTTGACAGCCGCGGATCCCGATGCCCTAGGCCTAGGGCAGAGCCCTATTCTCATGCTCGACTCGAGGCTCTTCGAGGACATGTATGCCATCAATTAATTGTCGCACCCGTTCCGTAGCTCGTCTGTTACAGTATTACCTCTGAATTACATTCTTCTATTTTGGCTCTTTCAGCGGTACCCTCCTGAGAGTTCAGAGAGACCGGGAGATTTCCTCCACTGCAGCCAATGAACACAGCACACGTTGGAACTATTTGAAGGTGGGATGAGACACTCAGACCACCGCCGACGTCTGGATGCAATTACCATTTTGGGTGCTACCATGGCGCGCTTATCTAAATTGTCCACCAAGTCCACCGCGTCCACGAGGTCCACAGGTTTTGGTGGACTTTCGCAGTCAGGGATTTTCTGGGCAAGTCTTGTAAGTAATTGAGCACTAAGCAGATTGCCAAGCAGTGACCGCTACTCGCTTGGCTTACTATTGGTGAACAGTCACTTCAATTGGCTCAAAATTCTGGGGAACACAATATGAAGCTCTACCGACTGCATCCCCATGCTCCATCGATACCACTGAGAAATTGTTGCTCACCGGAGACAAGTACTTGTTCGTTCGTATTGGATACAATCAATCTAAAAAATTTAAATACAACCTGTACTGTTCAATACCCACCGAACAGTGCGCACACTGTACCTTTCATTATCAATGTCCAAATTTCTACACTCCGACCGTTACCAATTCTAAGTCCATTCCCTGCCGAGTCAGTTCTTCCAACTGCTCGAATGTAGCAGAATCGGGCTGAGGGAAAGGCCTAAACTCGGAGGCCCAGAAGACGGGTGAGAAACCGAAAGTAAAAACTTGCAATTGCTCAACATCCTTCGCGACCTGCTTGTTCCATCGGGCGACCAACATACGGGTCATCGCGTCATACGTCCACGACGTGCGGATTTGACAGACATTAACTTGCACCGTGAGTACGCGGAGCCTGGGGAGGAACATGGACGTCGAGTCGCACATGCGAACGAATATATCCTGCGCCGTGTTCCCTGCAAGAGGCTGGATGTCGAGACGTTCAAGGCTCGGCAGAGCGGTGAGAATTTGAACGGTCTCAACAAAAGCATCCGGTAGGTTGGAAGGAAATTCGAGGACAAGCTCGCGCAGCGCGGCTGATGACCGGGCGAGGAACCGATGTAAACCAGGGAAGTGGAATGGGGTCAAGGGCTGAGGAAGTATTGGGTTATAAAAACCACGAATTAAGAGGGTCTCGAGTGCCGGACACGTCAGGCAATCAAGGATGTCGTTGTCTTTCTCCGTCATAGAGAGAAGATGAAGCGCCTTGATGTTAGACCGCACGGCGTCCGAGCGGCCCCACGTTCCCGAAGTATTCAAATTGAGCCGGATTTCCTGGAGCCCTGGAGCTGCGCAGGCGACTTTCAGATAATGGGCGGCGGGAGCATACGCTCGAGACTCGAAATACGTCAATTGGTGTAGAGACAGAATGATGTTGTCGAGGCTGAAACCGTATCCCAAACAAACGTCCTGCAGCAAGGGAGCCGCGCTGAATAAATTTAGAGGAGGAAGAGGCGATTCAGGGTCGGCCCCTGCTGTATTTGCCGTGGCTGTAATCGAAAGCCTCTTCAGCTGAGTGAGACCTTCGTTGGCTTGCAGCCGGTAGAAATCGGCCAGGGGAAGCATGAGGTTCACGTCGCGCCAACGGGAGGAAGATTGGCTTAACGCCAATATGAACGAGGCAGGAAGGGCGTAGTTGGCGGAGGACGCAACACCATTGATGACCATGGTGAGGGGATAGCTGCCGCCACGCGAAAGCCAGGTTTCGAAAAGCCGGATAACGGCGGATCCATCAACTGTTTTGACCAAGTCGACAGACAAGATGAAGCTACACCACAGCGACGGGGTGGACAGAGCGATTTCTCTCCAGTCGCGGCAAATAGCCGCCAAAAGCATCGGCGCCCGCGTAGGGTTGGGTGCGGCGGAATACGCAGGGAGACATTCGATGAATATCTCGGAAAGAACTTCGGGGGGCAGCTGATGGATTGGGTGGGGGCCTGGGAGCATCTCCCAATCGTCAACCTGGCCTGGTTCGGGTTCCGCGCTATTGACCTCCAGAATATAATCTCGCAAATCGTCGAAAGAATGGGCCTCCATGGTGTGAAGAGAGGAATCTGACACTGGTCTCCGAGTCAAATTAAATAGAGCACAAAGCTGTGGCTGCCAAAGGGCGTGATCAACAGCCAAGAAGTGCTAAACGCGATCTCATGACACGATATCATGTTAGAAGGGATGTTGAGAGAAGTCCGAGTTTGTGTTGTTGACGAATGGCGCCACGACGAGATGAGCTGAAGGTGACGCTTTGGGATGTAGATTGTCACGTGTGTTGATCGCCACTTACCTTTTTGAGGTTGAAATAATTGATGGCAGCATACAATTCATTCGCTCACTCCGACGTGAACCATGGTCAGATGTTCATGCAGAGAAATTTAAATAATTCTTCTCCCGCGCCGCCTAAGCTACACCCGATGTAGAGTTAGGCTTCTTGGTTCCAAGTTTGACAATCCTCCAAGTGCTGACTGTCGCTTGGTCCATTGGATTTAGTGCCATGCTTCCGAATCCACTCTCGTTGGACAAGAATTTACTATTGGAAAAATATTTTGGGTGCTTTGATGAGTCTGATTTCGGAGCTGGGGATATTATTTTCCCCCTAGTGGAAATTAATGGACGGAACGAAGACCAGGTCTGTGTAGACTTTTGGAAAGTCCAAGCAGCAATGTAACAACGGCCTGCCCCAAACGGACGATGTGCTGACGTCCGTAAACATCCGGTTCATCAAGCTACCGATGAAAAGCGCGGAGTGTAAAACAATAACGGATGTCCTTATATAGGACCGCAATCGCTGTAAAATCCGATTGCGGGCGGATCGTCCAAACAAGGAGTATTGCCATTTCATCGATCGACGAGAAATATAGGAAACGGGATCCCACAGCACAGCATATCGCCCGCTCTTTTGCGACTTGAAGTCGGTGTGGCGCAACAAGCTCAGGATCCTGATTCGCTGTCGATTGGTAGCACATTCGGGTCTGATCACCAGATTATGAGAGATTTTTGCTGAGCTGGCCGAGTCAAACGTTGCGATACTTACTGCCTCAAGCTCAGAGAATCCAAATCTGGCACTCAACGCCAGACCACAAAACATGTGAATGATTCAAGTTGATTGACGCCAAGATTTTCAGGTTGCTAAGTCGTCATTGTACCGATCACGGAAAAAAAATTGGGAGGAACATGGCTAGCGCGGAACAAGGCTAGACAAAGCTGCTCTGAGTGTTCTGTCAAAGCGAGATTCGCATCACGACTCGGCGCCCATCTTTTCCGTTTGAATGGCTGGGAGTAAAATGTCAGTTTTACGCGAATTGTCTCGTAATGAGCTGGGTTTAGGCCAGCTCTCCACATCGGAGACTGTGAGGACAGTTTCAGAAAAGTAGACTTGAACCACGGCGTTTCGGAGAGCGAGTGATCCCGTCCACCGTAGACAGCAGCGGCCGCTGGCCTCTTTTTCTCCAGCTCAAGGCACGAGCCGAAGATAAGGTTGGTATCAGATACTACACCCGCACGCGGTGTGAGAGATCAGCGTCACCGCTGGCCCATTCAAATAGCCGATTCTAGTCCGCAATGCCCACCTGCCCCGCACTCCCGCACTAACGGCACGTACTACCTTGACGCCATGGCTAGCATCCACTCTTCTGTAGACGACGATGACAAGGAGCTTATCGCTCTGGGATATGTCCCATCCTTCAAACGAGAATTCTCAAATCTGGCGACGGTGTGTGGTGTGAGGATGAAATCTCCTAAATTTGCTGAAAAAAGTGCATACTTTCAGATCAGCTTTGCGTTCAGCATTATGGGACTATGCTCCAGCATTGCTACGACTTTCAACACTCCACTTTTGGCGGGAGGTCCGTCGTCAGTCGTATGGTACGGAATTCGTCTGGAGCAAGATTCCCGCGGACTATAACTTGTGACCAGGGCGTGGATCCTTGGAGCGTGTATGTGCTTCACTCTCGGTTCATCCATAGCAGAGATTGTTAGGTGAGTGAGAGAAGAAGAACAAGTTAGATATCCGATCAATCTTTTTTCAAGCGCATTCCCAACATGCAGCGGATTGTGATTGGCCTTCCTTTTGCCAGATTTGGCCTCAACGCCACTAAATATCGCGATATACCGCTTCGGCCCAGTTGACGCCCTTGCGTTTCGGCCTATCGGATGCCCGTTCACTCAACAAAGACATTCGATGATCTAATTTTGTGCAGGTGGGATGGGTCGTAGGATGGCTTAATATTCTTGGTACGTCCATCTGGAACGCGCGACGTTTACTACAGATACCTTTAAACGACATGTATAGGGCAAATTGCTGGTGTTAGCTCGACTGAATTCGGGCTTTCGGACAGGATAATGGCGGCAGGTCCGTTTGCTTTTGCTACCCTTTGCTCGACATTACTTATGTCGTTCCGAACCAGTTGTAATTGGGCGGGTTGGTTATACGTCTCTGGCAGGTCTCAAAGTTCTGACTCTGCCATTTTTCATGTTAGGACGGAAATTTTGAGGTTACCTCGGTGCGTTGTTCTCCGTGTAGCCTCTATTTTCACTCACTTTTTGTGCAGGGGAAAGTCGTCGGGCTCTTCGCTGGCCTTCTCGTCTTACACGGCTTTCGAACTCCGTCGCAACGCGCCACCTTGCACGATTTCCCAATACTTGGGTTCTTCGTTAACCTCGAGAAACTGCTCGTGCGTTCCTTCCCAGGAAAGTCGACTCTGCGGTGTATCGATTTTACATCCCTTAGTTATCATCATTACGCTGCTCGCGACGACTCCTCGCTCCGAGATGCACTCTGCATCATACGCTCTTTGGCTCTGCGGGCATCATAAACCAGACAGGTGGGTGGAACACAGGACTGGCGTTCCTACTTGGACTACTTTCGTGCAGTGGACGTGAGACCATTCTGGTCTTGCAAACATTCTCAAGCTAAATCTGGAAGCGTAGATGACGGTAAGCTCAGTAGCTTGTCTGCGTCGATTTCTCGCACTCATCACGAGCTCGTGCGTAGGATTATGATGCTACTACCACATCTCGTATGTCTGCGTTATGGGATTCACCTTGAGATACTAACATTACCACGATGCAGTGAGGAAGTGAAACGAGCGGCCTACGCAGGTTTTTAGATAATCGATCTCACTCATTACTGGACTAACTGTTTGATCAGCTCCGCTCCCATTTTTATCTCTGGTCTGTCCAGGTCTCGTCCATTCTGTGATAACTTGATCCTGGAGCTATTTCTAGTCATCGGCACAGGTCTCATTGGTGGCTTCTGAATATTGTTTTGATACTCTGTTCCGGTGATATGTCAGTCGTCTCAACTCCACTACCTTAAGCTAAAGTTTGAAACCCGCCTCAGAGCAGCCCTTCCCAGCAAGGTCAGGGTCGGCGATGCTTCAAATCATGACTTTGCGGATGGGTAAAACTGGCGCGCTCGTTCTCTGGTAGGAGAACTGCTCCTGCTTTCCATTCAAGCACAATCTGATTCATTTCTCATGTCTGGGTCTATGTGTGCTTCTCTGCATTCTTCGTGGTCCAGACCGCTCTCCAGGCTGTCTCGAGGACTGTGTTCTCCTTTAGCCGCGACCAGTGCGTTCCGCTCTTCTTGCTATATTCTTCTCTGAGCGTGGTAGTAGTGGCCTTCCCGACCGCGGTTACTTCGGTTATAATTCTCAATGGACCCACACCCCGCTGAGAGCTATCTGGTTCTCTACTGTCTTGCAGCATCCCCCCGGGGCTGCTCGACCTCGCTTCTCCCGCTACCGACGAACTTGTGATTTTCCAACACGGCCATTGCCCTCGATCTCAGCTACATCATCCCCATTTTCCTGCGGCGTGTATTCCAAAACCACCCCGAGGTTATGTTCAAGCCGAGCGTCCCTCTTCGCTCCCTGGCAGCGTACTTAGGGCTCCACAGAGGACCTTTTTATATGGGTCCCGGGCTGCTGGGGTGGGCGGCGAACATCGCCTGCATCGGCTGGACATGCTTCGTCCGTGTCATTTTTTCCTTCCCCACCCTCAAGCCCGTCACAACCTCAATATGAACCTATGCTTCCGTGCGTCGCAATCTCCTTGCAATTACCTCCCCCCGCGCTAACAAATCTGCGAATGCGGGGATTACGGACGGCGTTATGTTCCTGTCTTTGTGAGCTTGAAATTCATTACTGTGATCTTGAGATGTACATTGATGCGCGGCTTTGCGACATAGGGTCAAGTGGTATTTCGCCGACGCGCGCAAGCACCTGCAAGGGCCCAAGGTCCAACCTCCCGGAAAGGATTCCGAAAACCAGCCAGACGACGCAACTCTCGCCGGAGAAGCCAGGTATGGCGTAGAGATACTGCATTTATGGTTACGGTGATCCAAGTAGCTTGCTTTATCTACATACGACTTGATACGACATGTGCGAAAATAAAATCATAATCCTGATATTCAAGGAGTGAGAGACGCTATGTTACATACAAATACCACCATTAGCACCCAGCTTTCTGCTCATCGCTGTATCCTACATAACGGTCCCCAGCGCAGAGTCGACAGCAGCCTCGTCTCCAGGCCAGATTTTCGCCTTCGCCTCTTCCTCTGTCCACTCTCCGATAAACAGACGATTATCGAATGACGCCGCCCTTGCTTTCAGCGCTGGCGACAGTGTAATTTCCCCAGCGTTCGACTGGTGTAATGGGCCGCGAAATGAGCGCGGTAATAACAGAGTTGTTTCCACCGAAGCGCGAATTAACGCTCACGGATATCGGGGCGCGGCGCTCCGGTGCATGCTGTTACCCGAATTCAAAAAAATGATTGCGCGGGGATGAAAGTGATTCGAAACTTACGAGAACGAGTTTGGTAGAGCCCATCCTGGCGGACACCTCTATGCGCGTCTTGTTGCCGCTCGGAAGAGACTCCAGAGCCGACGACGTATACGACGGCTTTAATCTCCCCATGAAAGCTGAGATGTTCAAATGTGCCTTGCTACGCAAAGGATTCCGCAGGGAGAGTGGAATCTGCAACGTCGGATCGAGCACGAAGGTCCCATTCACTTCGCCGAGGCGACGAGTTAACGAGATGTAATTGGTGGGTTTGATGTTGGGCGGAGCAATAGAATGGGGCTGCGGAGGTTCATACGCCGGAGGAGAGGCATCTGTCTGGGTAGCAATTATTAGACGGAGACTAGAGTATACCAGACGCTGAGGCTTTCGCCCAGACACGCACCTGTTCGTCCGAGGTGACCGACTGGGGTAAGGCAGATTTAGGAGCAGCATCCTGCGGGATAATCATATTTGGGTTTGAGGCTTGAGAACTTGAGGCTTGGAAAGCCTTGTAAGGTATTTGAATGAGAGAAGAGCTGCGTGCGCAGCGGCTGTCCTATTTAGAATTAGACTGGCGGGACATGCCAAGGAGCTGCGGACTCCCACGCAATTTCCAGGGAAGGGTGTGGATCGTTGTGGATTGACCTAATACATGCGCCGACTTTACCCTGTTAAATCCGAGTGGAATGTTGAATATTCGAATGGTGACCGGTACCGGTGACCTCAGACAAAGAGTTGTAGTTGAATGAGCCGAGAAATGGTGGAGTGGTCCACGTGGATATTCTATCGGATCAAGATTTACTCAGTGATCCACGCGAGGATCGTCGTCATCGGATCGACGCTTCGAGCTTGGTCGAGTGACATCCGGTTCGATTTTCCGAAAGAACTATCTACCATTGGAACGTCGAGGAACTGTTGACCCGTCGAGGCTTGGCGAGATATTTGTTCCGTTTACGCGGCTGCAATGTTTTCAATTATTGTGCCAAGATCGGAAGTCGGGGGTGCTTGCCGACAGTATTTCAACCTCATTCCAACAATGTCTAGTCATTAAATTCACTGCTTGATAATTCTGTGGGCTTTTACTTCCCCAGTGAGGTACTTCGCACGATTCTCAGGTAGTTACTACTGTAACACTAGCAACAACCTGGGGTGACAGTCCTAGTCCCTGATCCTGCCAACCAAAGTGATAGTGAACTCCGGCAAGACGAGTCGGCATGAAACAAAACCGCCTTCCGGTATGTACGGGACAGCAAGTAAACTTTGGTAGATTTCAACGTCGGTGCTGATGGGACCGTACGTGGAATAAGTAAAATTTTTGCCAAGACGAAGTCCACAGTTCACAGCCATGGTTGCAGAGATTACTGTATCCCTGTGATTTGAGGTCCAACGATGCGGACATTTTGCAATCCGCAGATCACCGTCCAGCAATTTTTTGACATTGACGCTATCGCCACTGACGTCGCCATTTCGGCTTCAACGGCCCAACAACTAAATGGACCCAACATTGGTACCACGGACCACGATAAACCATTAAGCGATTAAATTCAGTGTATTCTATTCTACTCTATTCTAATTTATTGTATCCTATCCTATGTAACACTGTTTGAGATATATGTAGACTGTACGTATCTGGTGAACACCGTCTCCTTGTCACTTGTGTCAGGCTGCTCTCCTCCGGCCGCACATACATTGGGCGGTAGGGCAAATACAACCGTCGCTGTGCGTTTGTCAGGACCATGTCAAGTTTTTTTTTAGACAAGATACTTACTATGATGGCTGCACTTGGGGGTGGGACCAGGAATACGCTAAATTTCCCGGCGCCGAAACACCATAATAATTGGGTTGGGGATTGGTTCCGGAATAAGCAGCATTCACAGCCCCAGGGGGTTGATTTCCGTGCATCCTGGGCATACCGGGCTGAAACCCTGAGCCAGGAGCAGGAGGAAAGTATTGGGAGGAAGAAGAATATCCGTGGGGAGGAATCTGGCCTCTCGGTGGACCAGCTGGCTGCGCGGAATATCCAGGATACATAGCGGGGTTATGGGGAGGCGGGTGGAGGTGGATATGCGCCTTGACTTCGAGCGTACGATTCTGGATCTAGGGGTTCCACCCATTGGATATCGTGCCGTGAGGACGTGCCCTCATTGGTTGAAATAGCAACATATTCGCACTTGAGGCCTTCCTTTGAACATCGTTCGCACGGGAGTAGTCGGATTTGGATTTTTTCTTCTCTGTAATACACTGGAATATCCATCAGAATAACCAATGGGAGAGCACAATGTGTACCCTTACTTTAATCTTTTTCTTGCGGCAATTGGTACATGCGATGCGATTTCTCTGGTGTCCAGGCGGCGGCGTTATAACAGGATAAAATGAAGGTGGTTTGTGGCTGTGACTGGTGTGCGGGAGCATGCTGAGATATTTTATCGAGGACTTCGTCGAGTCTGACGGGTTTTATATGTATGCAACCTGAGCTCTCGCCGACGGTCCACGATTACTCCAAAAGGAACTACATCATAGTTATGGCGTCTAAATGGGTGTATTAGTGAGATTCAAAGTAGACGCTTAGTTGCGGTCGAGCGCTTCACGTACGAATGCAGTCCTCAGATGCTTTATCATTGAACTGTGCTCAAATGGGACCAAAGCAAATAACGCGTGAAACCTTTTCGGAAATCTAGACTTTATTTGGGCGTTGGTTGTAATGACGACTAGTACTCACTGGGCGGTTCATTAATATCTGCACCCGAACGTATGCATTGAGCATCTTCGAAAGACTTGTGCACCGCTATTCAGGACGAATATTAATGGGAGCGGGTGGCAGTTCAAGATGGCGCGGAATGGCAGTTCAAGGGGGACATAAACGATTAGAAGCCGCGTTTGGACGCGTCCGAGACCACTGGCTGAGAGAGTATAATGGAGGCAAAGTGCAAGTAATTGATAAAAAACAGTTTTACGTCGACGGCAACAGCTCCGGATGACAGACGTAAATCATTGAGGCTTCGATAGATCGCCAGTGTGCTTGGAGTAACTCTGCTGTAAAACAGTCGACAGAGAAAATGAAGATCGACGCGACAGAAGGGGGAAGTTTTGAAGGCTGAAGTCGGATGTTTTGGCGACGGAAGCAGACCATGTGGGTAACCACTTTGAGTATGTTGCGCAATAGAAACTGATTGTTTTCCATCGAGGTGGCCTGGCCGGTGATTTCATCGACACAGCCGCCTGTTGAACCTTTGTAATGAATTAGATCCACCCCAAAAGTGGCCTCATCACCTGAGTTCAAGTTAACAGACTCGCGCCCTTTTCTAGATTTTGATGACGTGAAGTAGCGACCGGGACGTCCGTGTATTGTCTAGGAAGTCAAAAGCTGTGAAAGATATAACTGATTTCTTGATCAAGGATGAACCTACTGCGGAACAAAAGAAATCGATGTGTCCACAATTCGGGTTAATAATAGATATGTCTACAACCGGACATGTTTTACGGGTCTTTCAGGTGTGGCGAGTTATTGCACGTCATTTGGGTTTCTCCAGGTGGACCGGGCCGATATGGCGATTATAAAGGTGCGGACGGGATCCACAAATCTGGGCGAAAATCGGCGGCAATGCACTGCAGCACTGGAGATACCGGTGGGTTCGGTTGGAATCCATCATAAGACACCGACGGATTCGGTTGAAAACCCATAACGCCGCCCGGTTCCCCTCCGAGGACAAAAATAATTATGTCCACGCGACATAGTTTCATATTTGGGTTTTTGCCATTGCAGTGGAAGAACCCTCTGAGGCAGTCGGACCTCGGACCATTACGTGGGACAAGTACGCCTGGTTCCTGGTCTCAGTTGAAATACTGAGAAACGTTCGTAATGCTTGCTGAGATTCCTCCAAGGCGATGGCTGGCGAGCCGCTGGTTGGCCGTCGGCCGCGGTCGCACTGTCTTGATGTTTCACTGCGGTACGAAGCGCACAAACATCTACATGGTTGTGGTTGGAAGAAGAAAAAGAGGACGGAGTTTGCCGTGGCCAAACAAAGGATCCAATATATCCGAGTTACACAGCCACTTTTTTTTTTTTTTTTTTTTTTTTTGGAACGTTTGGTGTAACGATTATCAGTCTGCAGAAGAATTCCAAGGTCGTCTGCTACAGCTGGGTGTGGGCCAGGTTTTGTTTGAGTTTTGCCAGGAAGAAGTCCGCTCAGGAAGAAGTCCGCTCAGGAGGAAATGCCGTTATGCACCGAGTCAAACCGTCAGCGACAATTCATTTGTTTGATTCAGATTTGGACGCGGATACGCATATATAGCGTTCTTGATTACAGAAACGTGGTGCTTCGACATCGCCGGCTGCAAGGCTCAAGCCGGCTGTGTGTGAGGAGGTTTCGTCTGTTTTTGCGTGTATTTCTCTGCTTGGGGATCTGGCGAGCGGCGTTGTCCGAATTATTCAAAGCCCTTGGGCGGCGGGCCGTGAAACTCCTGCTTCAAGCATACCAAGGTACGACTCGGAGGTAAAAGTTGTATCGTCTGTCTGAAGAGACTAAGCTCCTGCCAAGGCTTGTCCAGTGCTTGGAATGACCGATTTCGGCCCGAAAACTTCAACAGCCCTCGAAAATTCTTTATCGGACAAGGGTGTCTACCTATCACGCTAAAATGAGCACGATTTCGGTTGCGATTTTGGCAATTTTTAGGTAGTTCGCAGCCGAAACTAAGAGTTCTTACCCTTCCTAAGCTTCAACAGCAGATCTGAAATATCATTCTCTGCGACTGTGAGGCCTATTTCGGACGACGATATCGTCGATTTGAGGCCTCAAAAATCCTATCTTTCAGACAAATTTTGCTGAAGTCAGTTAGTTTTCCGAAGGGACAGTTATACGTAGATGGCGAAATTGTTTGACTAGGTGCTGGCGTTCCCCAACGAGAAGCCGATGGCTTGGCCGGATGATGAGTAGGCTTGAGTGGGTTTGAGTTCGTCTCGGTGAAGGTGAGCTCGTGCCAGCAATCCAACCCGGGACCGCACCGGGCTCTTGATCTATCCTGCGTGTTTTCTGAGAGACCAAGCAATTCTGTCCGTACGAAATAACATCACAGTAGCTATCTAACTTTACAACACGTTTATTCTTTTATTTATTTCATCTCTCGTGCCCACAGATCTACAAGTTAAAGCTTGGGATTCTTCTCCTCCGCCTCGTATTTCTCGCGACAGAACGTGACACCCTATGGGAATTGAAATGAGGAATGAACGAGGGGAATATGGGGGAACTCACCGTCTCGATGTTCTTCCGAAGCTCGGGAATAGCGGCCTTGACCAACTCAGTCTCACCCGGAGTGATCTTTCCAAGAGGGTGAATCTTCGCAACACCCTCCCGCTACAACGACGCGTGAGTTGAGAAGAAGCACTGGCCGGAAGGCAAGCGTACCCCAAGTTCAACATTCGAAGAGAAGAAGGCAATCTCCGTGGCGAGCTCCTTCGCCAAGGCCGCACCACCGGTGGGGTCTGCTTCGAGCGCAACGAAGCTAGGTGCAACGATGCCCTTCTCGCCCTTGAACGCGCGGATGATCTTGTTCGCAAACTCGAACCCGGCGTACGCCATCGAGAGCGTTGCGGACCCCGCGCCGTCCTTTGGCCTTGACGACCTCGTCACCGCCGAATTGGATGCGGTTTACAAGCGCGTCGAATTTGTCTTTGGCAAGGTCGGCCGGGAGAGGGTGCGAGGACTGCGAGAGGAGGGGGATGATCTGACGCCGGCAGGTGAGTGAAAAAGCACCAAGTCAGAATCGAGGACGTACGGTTACGCCGCTGTGACCGCCGACAACAGGGATGGTGACTTCCCGTACGACATCAGTTTTACCAATTATTTCGGCGACGAAGGTAGAGGCGCGGACGACATCCAGGGTGGTCACACCAAAAATCCTAGACGGCATCTGAGTTGGAGCTAAGCAGGTAAGTCTATTTATTTACCGCTTAGGGTCATAGACTTTGTGGTGTTTGAAAACCTCTGCGACGATGGGGACGGTGGAGTTGACGGGGTTGGAGATGACCAGAACAAACGCCTTGGGGCAAAAGGTAGCAATACCGGTGGCCAGATCCTTGACGATACCACCGTTGATCTGGATGGCGGGGTTAGCAACCAAGACCACCCGAGTGCGTATTTCCGCCGACCTTGAAGAGGTCGTCTCTGTTTTCTCATTAGTCCTGATCATAGGAAACGGTCTTCATAAACATACCTCGTCATCTGGATATTCACTGTATTAATTATCTATGCAACGAATCTTACGATCCAAAAAACTCACTCCGGGTTTACGGGGAACGCCAGCGGGAATCACGACGATATCCGCGCCAGTAAGAACAGCCTTCAGGCCGTCATCGGGGGGAAGCCGGCCGACAACGACAGCAGGAGTGTCGATGTGAGACAGATCAACAGCGACACCAGGAGTGTTGACGATATCGAAGAGGCCCAGCTAAAACAAAAGAAGCGTTGGAACGATGCGATTTGTGGACGAATTCACGATCGCATACTTCAGTAATGGCAGGGTTGGTCTTCAGAAGGAGCGATAGCGGTTGGCCAATTCCACCTGGACGAAATTAAGCGGAAATTATATCGTAACACGATCTGGCGCACCAGCAGCGCCGAGAACAACAGCTTTGACCTATATAATGAATTAAGGGTACAGAATCGGTCAAGGAATCGAGGAATCTATCCCACCATGATGACGAATTAGAAAAATACGGCGAGTAAGTCAAGGACAAGAGCAAGAGTTGAATCGATTTCGGGAATTATAGTCGCGTCAAGACACGTGATTTGGGGATCGCGTTCCGGTCGGCAAGCGGGCGCAAATAGCAACTCGCCACGACGGACCGCGATTCAGAATACGGAGAATGCGCTGATAATTGGTCCACACTGCAGGCTGATATAATTATGCCATGAATACTGTTCTCTGTTATTCCGTTCATAGCTCCGAAACGCTCCGACTCTACGCGAAAAAAATGATCCTTGGCCCTGACTTCCCTCTCTCGGGGACCCGAGTTCCGTTTTTATTCCCACATGATTCTTCACTTATCTCCCACCTTCACCTTCCACTCCTCCAACGAGATACACTCGCCATCGGAGAAATGTTCCGCTCTCTTCCGGTCACCCTGCACATTCGCGGCCGCAGCCCAGGAGCGAATATCTTTGACATCCTCAGCGGAGAGCGCAATCTCCGCGCCGTGCGCGTTTTCCTCGAGGCGGGCGACGTTCCGCGTGCCGGGGATTGGGAAAACTGAGTACCGTCAACTTTCACAACCTTTGTGCACGGAGAGAGAGAGAGCTCACAGTCAGAATGCTCCGCGAGCATCCACGCAAGCGTAACTTGGCCAGATGTGGCGTTGTGCTTGTCAGCGATTTGCTGCAGATGGTCGACGAGAGCGATGTTCTTGGGAAAGTTCTCCTCAGAGAAGCGCGGCAGCATTCGCCTGAAGTCACCCTCTTCAAAGTCTTCCCTGGAGCGGAACCTGCGCACGCATTCATCGCTGCAAAAGGAAATGAACTGCTACTTACCTCCCAGTAAGGAGTCCGCGTCCCTGTTAACTTTGATCAGAACTACGCGAGAAAAAAGGTAGGAACAACGAACGAGCGGCGAGTAAGCAACGACCGCGACACCCGTCTCCCTCGCCGCCTCCAACAAACCATTCGTCTCAATCTCCATATCAAACAGACTGTACTCCATCTGCACCGCAACGACTTTCTCACCAATACCTTTAACGGCCTTTGCCCTTCTCAGCGTCGCGGGACTACACTCGGACAGCCCCAGCCACTTGATCTTTCCCTGCTCGACATACGGCCGGAGTGACTCCAGGACCACCTCGATCGGCACGCGCGGGTCGACGCGGTGCTGGTAATAGAGATCGACGTAGTCGGTCTTCAGCCGCGCGAGGGAGCGCTCGAAGGCCTGCGCGATATACGCGGGGTCGCTGCACGGCGCGAAGACGTTCTTCGGCGCGTCGGGGCGCAGGTCGATCGCGCCGAATTTGGTCGCGAGGAAGATCTCTGCCCGCCGCCCGGTTTGGGTGAACCAGTCCCCGAGGACTTCCTCCGCTGCAAGACGCGTTGTACACTCAGCCCAGTTTTCAGCAGACGACAAGGGCAGACGTACATGAGCCGTAAATATCGGCACAGTCCCAGAAAGTGATCCCCAACTCGGCGGCACGCGACAACGTCGCGAATGCCTGAGCTTGGTCGGTTTGGCCGTAGTACGCGCCGATTCCCTGTTGAATATGGGTCAATACTTCAAGTCCAGGGAGGGAGAACTTGTGCAAACCATCGTCCCGAACCCCAAGGCGCTGACGGTGGGTCCATTTGCACCGAGCTGGCGTGTAGGAAAGGATGCAGACGACATCGATATGGATAAGAGAGAATTTGATTCAATGGCGACAGGATTGACCAGGTGCAGACATTTATATTCGCGATTCATCAAGCCGCAAGCCACGCCAGCTCTCGCCGATGACCAAGGATTTCATGACAAAAAGAGTGCAACCGTCGCCGAAGAAGGGCGATGACCAAGGATTTTATGACACGAGCGCACGATTGCGCACAATGACCAAAAACTTCATGACGAAACTGCGCGTCGGTGGGCCACTTTCCGCTCATGATCATGCATGTAGGCATGGAGAGCCTCTGGCAGCAGTTCTTGAGCTGCCTTCCACTGGCTTTGAACTACTCGCATAACCAAAACTCGTTGAAAGCTTTCTATTCGTCGCAGCTGTATACAACCTGCGGCGCGGAGCATATGTGTACAACAAACGAAACTACATTACCAGCTTTTGCTTTTGGATATTTGATTTCTAGAGCCGCTTTCGCTTTGACCCTGTTCTCTCTTCGGCACTCAGCAACGCGCCGCCCAACCAACGCATATTTAGTACCCGTCCTTCTTGGCGGCGTACACGAGGAGGTCGCATACGCGGCGGGAGTAGCCCCACTCGTTGTCGTACCACGCGATGAGCTTGACAAAGTTCTTGTTCAGCTGGATGCCGGCGCCGGCGTCGAAGATCGACGAGGCGGTGTGGCCGACAAAGTCGGTCGAGACGAGCGAGTCCTCGGTGTACTCGACGATACCCTTGTACTCCTTCTCCGACGCCTCCTTGACGGTGGCCTTGATCTCGTCGTAGGTCGCCGACTTCTCGAGGCGGACGACAAGGTCGACAACGGAGACGTCGAGGGTGGGGACACGGAAGGGAGAGACCGCTGCGCGAAAGTTAGCGGAGCAAGATACAGTGGTGCAGAGACGCACGTCAACTTGCCGTTGAGGGACGGGATGACCTTTTCCGACAGCCTTGGCGGCACCAGTGGAGGAGGGGATGATGTTGTTGTTGACCGCACGTCCGCCTCGCCAGTCCTTGTTCGAGGGCCCGTCGACGGTCTTCTGGGTGGCTGTGGTGGCGTGGATGGTGCTCATGAGACCCTCGACAATGCCGAACTTGTCGTGGATGATCTTGGCCAGCGGCGCAAGGCAGTTGGTCGTGCACGAGGCATTGGAGATCTAAAGACGAATTCGGCTCTACCATATCAAAACAAACGGAAATTACTCACGACGGTGTACTTGGAGTCGTACTTGTCGAGGTTAACACCGCACACGAACATCGGCGCATCGGCCGAAGGCGCGGAGATAATGACTTTCTTGGCGCCACCCTTCAAGTGAGCCTCCGCCCTAGGGGAGAATCGTCAGCAACCGAGACGGCGTTTAGGACGAATAGAATCACTTCTCGACGGTGGTGAAGACACCCTATGAACAATCATTAATGACGTACAATCACCATGACGGAAAGAAATCATACGGTGGACTCGACGATGTAGTCGGCTCCCTCCTTGCCCCAGGGGATGGCAGCAGGATCCTTCTCGCCGAACACCGTGACGGGCTTGCCAGCGATCCAAAGCTTGCCGTCCTTGGCCTCGACAGTGCCCTTGAAGCGACCGTGCACCGAGTCGTACTTGAACATATAGACCTGGCCAAAAATATCAGCACCTGCTACGAACCAATGCCAACATAGCTCCACACCATGTACTCAAGGTCGATGAAGGGGGCTGCGCCAGTATCAGACATGAACTCGACAAACTAGGTACAAACTCACTCGTTAATCGCGACAACGTCGATGCCCTGGGTCTCGAGGGCATTACGGAAGACGATACGGCCGATACGACCTGGTATCGACCATGAGTCGACTCACAAGCTGGATAAGAGATTCGCCACTCACCAAAACTGAAAACCAACACAATCTGATTAAAGTCTGAACGCGATAAAAAGGAAGACAAAAAAGTACCCGTTGATTCCGACTTTGACCTACACAACGCGTAATATAAGTTCTCGTCCAGAGTACGGACAGAGTAGACGCACCATTGTCGATGAAAAGGTAGATGTGGTTTGGAATAGAAGTGAGTTGATCGCTTACCAGATGTTTACGCGCGCTTTTATTCAGTGGCTGCTTCCCCATCGATCTTCGAACGTGCTCGAATGTTGACTCAGAATCCGGCCAGCGACACCCAGGCTGTGCCGTCTAGTTCTACCTGGAATGAGAACCATGTATTCGACCCCTTCGTTGTATTCGCACCCTGTACTGGTTTCAAGTACTGCTACCAAAATCAGACGCATCATCCATCGATGGAGGACCAGAACACTGCCGGATTCTTTGGGGACGATATGGGCATATGCAATCCAAGAATTCCCCTCCGAACCGCGGCCGATGATACCTATCCGCGAGGCATCTGATACAGTATATGTAATGGACGAATTGAGTCGACATACTGGTGTCCGAATATCCCGAAAACCAATAGCAAATCTCCGCCGCAACTTAAGGCCCTCTGCGACACCGGTCTGAGCACCCCGAAGCATGTGCATTGAAATTCAACCGGATGCTTAGTGAGGAGGCTTATTCGGCGGGGCCAAGTGCGGTACCGGTTCCAAAGGTGTCTTTTTAGTCAGGACGTCAGGTGCAAAGCTGAGAAAGCCTAGTTTCCATATCCGTGCACTTTCTGTGTTTCATGCGTGCGTTGTGCAGAATGTCCGATGAGTCCTTTGTTCCAATTTTCACGAATGAGAGTTGGAAGAAAATTCCAAGATAAAATACGGCGATCAAAACATTGGATTAAATCGCCGCTGTCAATCAACGCTCTTGCGTCATAGTGTTCGGATTTGGTTGAAATGTTCAAAAGGCAATGAATTGTTCGAACGAAACTACATGCTGATTGTCTCTCTGCAGGGACCTCCAACTCAAACATATGTGATGGTGCTTGTGCACGTGCCTGACGTAGAGTCAGAATTGATAAAAATATTGACACGAATTCCTTGCCGATATTTTCCGTTCCGGTCTGAAGGGTGCCAATTAGAATGGTATGAAGCATTCATACAGAAAAAACCCCACCTCAACGACATCGCCGTTGGTCAGCCATTGGGGATTTGCTTTCCCGAGCTGTACTCCGCTTGGAGTTCCAGTGTAGATTATATCTCCGCTGCAATAACTGGTAAGTGCCGGCAAGTGAAATCTGAGTTGCTATAAGATGGCCTACGGCAGGAGAGTTATGCCCATACTAATGACACTATGTTAGTATCATGTCTCTCAGAATTATTCGCACAGCACCTGAAGAAGGCTACCATATTCGCCACGCTGAAAATCATATTTGCCGTAGTGTCGTTTTTGCATCATAACGCCGTTAACCTTCGTCCACAGGTTGAGATTCTGCGGGTCTGTAATTATCGATGTCGAGACAATAGCGGGTCCCCACGGTGCCTGAAAATCATTAATAACGTTTCTATTCACGCCGAATAACTTACCCAGCCGTCTGCGCCCTTGCCCATGGAGTATCTATCCAACAGAATATTTTGATAAGCCTTCATAGCAGGAAACGGGTGCATGGAATACTGACTGAGGCTGCGGCTCGCCTCCACGGTCAATCTGCCACCCACGGTGGCTCACATCGTAACCCGCTGATGGCTTGTTGGATAAACGCTCGCTGGTCGGAAATAAAATATAGCTCACCAGCATAACCCAGGACATGATCCAGCGCAACATCTTCTGTGATATTGAACGCCTTCTTTCCTATAACGACTACCAGCTCCGTCTCATAGTCCATGGATGACGTGAAGTTGGTTTGATTTTGGTAGCCTTTTGTGATGGGTACGGGGCCGATGGGAGGCGCTAATGCAGTCCAGGGTTTGTAGAACAAAATCTAAGATATCTGAATGGAAGCGTTTAGTTAGGTTCAAGGAAAAATTACCGGGAAGGACGGAATCGTCACATTGACCTGCAAAAATAAATTCACAGTAAGTTGATTATTTTAGTTTTTCAGACCCATTCAAGCCTCTACCTCCATTGCATGAGCCTCGTAGTTGAAGCCCACGCATCGTACCTGGCGTTTTTAAGCCTTATTTTTGTCCCAAATAGGTGTAGGAAGTTACCGTGCGTGTTTTTTCTGGCGCTAACGGTGCCAAGAGTGTCTTGACCGTCTGGACCACTGAAATCAGAATAGATTGACACACAAATCAACCAGAATCTCACTTTCACTTCATCTGTGATTTGGAAGTCGCCAAGGATGTCGCCTGTGATGACCTTGGCTTGCTTGGTGAGCGCGGCATCGGTCGTACCCGCGGGAAGAATCGCGTCCCCGGTATACTCCTGCCCATCAGTAGCAATGAAACGCACGAAACGCTGCGCCGTCGCAGATAAAAACCAAACCGAGCAAGGAGAGGGCAGTCCCTTTACGCATGCTGAGTACAGTATATAATCCTCACAAGCGAGCAACCTGCATTAAATAACAACCTCATGAGAGTTCAATATGGAGCGACATCACCGTTCTGACGAGAACAGGTGCACCTGATCGGTCATTCTGTGTCTCTTTTAGGAAAAGATGGTTCGAAAAGTCACAAGGAACGGTCAAAAATGGTCATCGCTACGTCACCGGGGGTCCGTTGCGGAACGCAGTCACACAGGGCGCGGTCCCGTCTCGGTCCCGACTGGATGTATTGAATACGGCGTCTTTGGTTCGTCCTTTGGTTTCCCATGGCCGTGAGAAGATCAAGGCGGATCGCGACAGGCGGAGGAGAACCCACTAGTTGAACGCTCCAACGGTGAATACTAGCACATGGCCGATGTTAGGTCGGAGCTCAGCCCGACAACATGATCAATTCTGTCCGATTTACAGCGGGGCAGAAATCACTAGTGTTTAACGTTCCGAAACGCATGAAGCTTCGGAAGCGTCGAATAAATGCAACCGAACTTCGAAACTCTGCATAGAGACTCTTGCTTGAATTACTTGCAACCCGTTGCGTCGAAACAACGCGATCAACAATACGATCGCAAAGGGGAGTTTCAACACCTACTTCCAAAAAAGGAAATCAATGTTGAGATTTGAAATCTTTCAAGGCACTGTCGCGTTTTGGAATTTGTACCCGATTTAATCCGCCCACAGATGATCGGCGAGATTTTCAAAATGGTTTGCGTTGCCACCTGTGGCCTACTCTATAAAACCAATTTCGTGCTTTGCTCGCCACCATTTACAACCATGAAGCTGCAAAAGCCTTTCTTTTTATGACAAGATTGCGGTAGACCAGTACGACCTCATGTGAGTTTCCAATTCAATCAGCTTCACACGAGCCCCTAACTGTGTTCTCCAGATGGGGGTGAGTTTCTGTATCCTCCGAAATCAAATGGTGTGTTCAACAGGCTCTCTTCTCTTTACAGCCATGCTGAGCATCATGAACTTATGGTACGCACCTGACCATCATCCGCAACGTTCATCCATATCCTGCGTTGTAGTATGTCAGTATATGGCGCGACGACAGCGGAGTCCACAAGCCAGAAAAAGCAAGACACGGTGCTCGCCTGCGTTATAACCACGGCCTGCGTTAACATTATCGCCGCGTACATTCGGCGAGACATCGACGATACGTGGTTCGGTTGGACGTTCACCACGGTGCTACTGCTGGATAGCTTGCTGAACTTCACAACGGCGGCGCGCATAATGAAGACGTGTGCTTCAGATGGGCTCGAGCTGCCAAAGTGCATGCCACAGGTCAAGGTAGAGATGGGCGGAGACGCTAAATTCGTCGAGAAGAGTCGTCCATGAGGCGGTGGGGGTATAACCAGAATACCATGGGAGGAGGGATCCATAGAAAAGCTCAACAAATAATAAGATTGACGTTTAATTCACATATTTCAACATATTGGTACACGTGCCGACGTTCTCCAAACCAACCTGGACGAGTTATGAGCTGGCGCTGGATCCTCCTGCAGAGTGCAGACTCACCTCAACGACATCACCGTTGGTCAACCATTGAGGATCAGCCTTGCCAAGATTTACTCCCTTCGGTGTTCCGGTAAAGATTACGTCCCCGCTGGACAATAAGGATGGTCAGTGAAAAGAATTTGAATTGTTGTGATAGAACCAACGGTAAGAGAGTTGTACCCATGCTGAAGACAAGATGTCAATATCATGCCTCCCGGGCCTTCAGCTATTTGTACTTCACCTGAAGAAGGAAACGAGATGCGCGACCCCGAAAATCATGTTCGCAGTGGTATCATTCTGCATTGTGACACCATTAACCTAAGCGCAACATAAGCGTTGATTGTTGGATCGTTTCATACAAGAGTATGTTAACCTTCGTCCATAAATTGAGAGTTTGCGGGTCTTCGATGATCGACGTCGTGACGATTGCGGGTCCCCATGGTGCCTGCGAACTGTCAGCGGCGCTTGGAGTTTGTATTCGCCATAAACATACCCAGCCATCTGCTCCCTTGCCCATGGAGTATCTATATAACAATGAGCTTTCATCATGAACCGTGTGGTTGAAATACTCACTGAGGCTGCGGCTCCCCTCCACGGTCGATTTGCCAACCACGGTGACTTACATCGTGTCCCACTTCGAAAACAGTGAGTTGATTGATTGGCGCAAACAAAGGAGACCGACCGGTGTATCCGAGAACATGATCCAACGCTTCTTCGTCCGTGATGTTGAAAGCTTTCTTCTTCATAACGACTACTAATTCAGTCTCGTAATCCATGGTAGAGGTAAAGTTTGTTTGATTTTGATATCCAGG
Source organism: Mycena sanguinolenta (assembly GCA_014462675.1). Lineage (NCBI taxonomy): Eukaryota > Fungi > Basidiomycota > Agaricomycetes > Agaricales > Mycenaceae > Mycena > Mycena sanguinolenta. Next base: position 7,407,888 of record JACAZH010000003.1, on the reverse strand, counting down.
AGAGATGGGTATGGGATCTGAGGGGGTGTTGAGGCTGGTCCACGGCTAGAGGATCTTGAGCATAAGTCGCGAATCAAACATACTCTATGTACTTTGTAAAACAGAATGGGCCAGTCAGGGATTGTTGCGTTGGTCTTGGGGAAAGGATAAGCCTCGGAATTCCTCAATGCAGCACATCATTTACCTCGTTGATGTGTGCGACATAATTCAAACCAACCTGACAAGGCAGAATTTCATGCAGGGTTTTCCAGGAAAGAAAATGAAACTAACCATCCGTACGGTCCTCACCCTCTCACTCGGAAGAGGTGCTAAAAGTTTCTTGATTGTCTACCAGCAAGAGTCGTTCAGCGCATACTTAGTCATTCACCACACACTGAGGTTCACACCTTGACTTCGTTGGTAACCGTAAAATCTCCTAAGATATCGCCCTGTACAACCCGAGCAGTAGTACTTTTCGCGGCATCGGTGGTGTTGGCGGGGAGTATCGCGTCGCCGTAGTATTCTTTGCCATCGGTAGATATGAAACGCACGAATCGTTCGGCGTTCACCAGAAGAAAGAGGCTCAGAAACGTCAAAAAGTGGGATATGAACATCGTGGAAGAAATCCTGCCTTACCCTGTGTGGTTCGGGGGTGTTAAATACCTAGGTGTGTGGTGCCTCTTCGGGTGGCGTATGATCAGAATAATTGATGTTCCAAGTCAGCGGACAATAGAAGCACAATAACGCCAAGAAACTCACAGGCGACCAACATGAGCATTGAAGTATGACCATGGAACGCCCAATGAGATGGAGGATCGTCAGTGGTATTTGTTACCATCCAAACGAGGATCATCGCCCCGGCGAAGAGGGGCTCACGGACTCATGTCATATGTCTGTCTTTCGACCAAAATTGTGAAGGACCCCTATCGTTCACCATCCTTCCTTCCTTCCATTTGAGAGCTGTGGAATTCGGGAAGATCGAGTGAGCAAAGTGTTCGGTGATCTCGGCCGAACAATGTTTGCTCCAGTCTTCCGAATATGAATCTAGGCTACATTTTGCGTTTCATCTTGTCGGGGGTTTGCAGCCAATTATTGCGGCTCACAGAATAATACCGGAGTCTGTAATCACCCTTCCTCAGCTTAGAAATGTGGATCGGTGATGTGGCCCATACCCGAGGTGAATTTCGTGGTATATAAAAAGCGCGAACCTCCACCAGGGCCCACAATAACAAGTGCGATGTCTCGCCTGTTCCCTACCAGAAAACTAGGCGAAAATGGGCCATTAGTTAGTGCTATCGGGTTTGGGAGCCGGAGGTGATAAATGCTTTGGATTGGACCCACAAAATCTGACAGCGCGTCTTAGGCATATCTGGCGCCTTTTATGGCAAAGCTGATAGGACAGAGACGCACAAGATGCTCACGTATGCCGCCGACCGCGGTGTGACATTCTGGGACACGGCGGACTACTATCACTCATGTAACATACTCGTTGTGATTAAGCTCAACGAGACTAACCTGAGCTCTCCAGCCGAAGAAATCATTGGCGACTGGTTCGCCGCAACTGGACGCCGTTCCGAGGTTTTTCTTGCGACCAAGTTTGGGGCAGCCGATCTCCGGGAAGGGCCGAACAAGGGGAAGATCTGCAGCGAGCCGTCCTATATCAAGCAGGCATTTCAGCGGTCCTTGAAGATGCTTCGAACCGACTACGTAGATCTCTACTACCAAGTGCGGCCAAACCCACCTTTTTTCTGCGTGAAATTGATTTTCGTTTCGCTACAAACAGCATCGAGTTGATCCTACCGTGCCGATCGAAGTGGTCTTGGAGGCATTGCGAGAGTTTGTGGAAAGCGGACAGATTAAGTATCTGGGTCTCAGCGAAGCGAGTGCAGCAACACTGCGGCGCGCGAAAGCAGTGCCTGGTCTCGGCGAGAAACTCGTAGCCGCGCAGATGGAATACAGCCCCTTCGAGCTCATGATCGAGACCAGTGGGTTTCTCGACGTGGCGAACGAGCTGGGGGTTGCTATTGTTGCGTATTCGCCCCTGGGACGAGGCCTCATTACGGGCAGGTACAGCGCTCGTTCTCCATCTCTGTGCGGTACCTGAAAGTCCATCAGATATCGGAGCCCCGAAGATTTTGAAGAGGGAGACGTGCGACGACTACTCCCCCGCTTCTCAAGCGAGAATTTTCCAAAAAATCTCGTACTTGTTGAGCATTTCGAAGCGCTGGGACAGAAATACAAAGCGACTCCAAGTCAGATTGCTCTTGCATGGATCCTTGCCCAGCATCCTCATTGTATATCCTCTCTGTTAAACTTTCATGGAAGGAAAGACCGCTGACACAAAGACAGTTGTTCCAATCCCCGGCACACGGGTCGTTGCCCGCTTGGAGGAAAACGCGCACAGCGCGGAGATCAACTTGTCCCCGGAGGATGTGGCCACCATTCGCCGAAAGGTTGAGGAGGCGGAGGTCCACGGAGCGCGCCACATGATCATTGCCCAAGGCGACTGCATTGAATTAGTAGACTGGAAGGACAGCGGTAAACAGTAAATTTTGTATATTATGCCGCTACACAACTTCATCTCGATGTATGATATCAACCGCTTGAGGACCGTTTCGGTGCATAGCGAGGGAGCGACTCGATCGGTTTGGAGATCAGATAGCCTGTGCAGAGCAATAATAAGCGAATGGACTATCAGACCCAGCATCAGCATTACCTCTAAGGCCTGCTGCTTTTTCTCCCTGGACACCAAAGCCGTAGCCGATTTTGCCCTCCATAGGTGGCTTCTCAGAATCCGATTTGAACACGCTCGACACATTCGACGCAAAAGACGGCACTGCGGACGCGACTGGGCGGATGTCCACGCCAGCGACGTGTGTAGGGAGCGCGTTCTTCGCATGGTCGCGCCACGACGTGATGGAGCGCTTGGATTTCGCGGACTCACGGAAGATAAGCCCACAAAGTATATTGAGGATTCCGATGGAAAAAAGGAAGAATGCTGCCACCAGCGAGAACCCGTCAACGTGGTGCGACAGTACAGCCGCGCCAAGGCTGCAGACAATTATTAGTGAGGTGCTCGAGCATTGACAAAGGAACGTACAGGCATTGGACAATACCAAGGGGTCCCAATCCAAAGTCCTTGTTGCCAAGGATAGGGAAGAAGCGATTGAAGAAAGCGGAGGGCCAGCCGAACTCGGAGAGTATGAGAACAATGACTTGGAAGATGATCAACAGGCGATTGACGACGGCCCAGAATACGCCCGCAGGCTGGTTGGGAACAGTACTGTCGCTATCGGTGATCGTCAGACATTGGAAAGAGATAGAACGGCTGTAAGTCCTCACACTATGTAGTCAGCATTGAGGATATCTTCTGCAGTGGCATTGGTCGTGGTGGCAGCTTTGCCTTCCTGGAAGCGATTAACGGCTTGGACATCGTGGACGAGAGTAACAATGTTGCTCGAGAAGACCAAGAGCAGCGCGATGATCTTCAATAGCATCTCATCAGTCCTGCATGTAAGAATACACGGGACCAGCTCACGCTCAAGATGCGAAGACCATTCAATCCGATGAAGGTGTCTATGAATACGAGTCAGTAGCCGCGCGACGATTGAGGACGGAGAACGTACATGCGCGAGGTGGGAGCATCATAATTGCTGGGTTTGAATACAGGTGATACAGGTGGCGTGAAAAGAACTAGACGATACAGAAATGTTGATTAGGTGCACCAGCACAGAAACGTGAATGAGCGTGAAGAAAAGTTGAAGAGCGAGAACGATCGTGAAAGTTGAGGATGAAGGAAGACGTTTTAGCCGCGCTATATAAAGCACGGCCTCTTCATTCGGGTCTTCGAGCATAATAAGGCGACCATTGTCTTCATCCTTCAAGGTGTCACTTGTGACATTTATCCTCTTTTAGCTCAAAGAACAATAAATGTGCTTCGAGTCTCCTTGTATAGAGCTACGCGTAATCCTTGGCGGCAAGATAAGTTCCATTCCACTGCCGCGCGTAACATACGATTCAACGAAACAAGTCATCATCTTGTCGTACACGAGGAGGGGGTCGAGTCGGCACCACGGCGGCGACGGGCGAAAGCGAAGAAGCATGAGATTATTGAAGGAGGGGAAGCAGAGCGACACAAATTCGGAGCCGTAGGTTGGTACTTAGTAGCTATCTACACAAGTACGATCCAAATTCGTCGTTGTGGTCGGAAGAATGCCGTGCGACATGCGAATCTAACATGACCACACTCACCTAGGCCTAGCCGCCAAATTACTCAATTACATCCTGCACTAGCTGAGCTATACTACAGTACTCTCGATACATCTATGATCAATTATTTCCGAATATGGCAGCAATGCCATTCACGACGTTTGCGGGGTCGAGCCCTTGTACCAGAGTACTCGGATCGAAGCCGTTCAGTACGCTGGGGTCAAAGTTGCCCAATGTGCTAGGATCAAATCCTACTCCCGCTTGACCGCCACTGGTATCGAAGTAGCTCGTCTGGGGACCAGAATTCTGCTGCGAATCTTGATATGCGTGCCACAGCTTGCCAGCAGCATGCAGCCCAGTGCCTCAAGACTGACGGAGACGCGGGATTTTGCCCCCCAGCTGCGGTGAAACCGCCGCCACCTGCTACACCACCAAAACCACCGACGGAGGGGAGCGTTGAGCCAGCGCGCGTAGACCCAACTGGCCGAAGCGACTGGCTCACAGTCGTGACGTCTACGCTCCACTCGGTGGGGATGTTCCAGGACGCCGAGCCGTCGCCGTATGCCACATAGTATTGACCCGCCGCGTATGGGCTGAGGGCAACGAACTGGAGCGACGTTATCAGCGAAAACAAACGCAACAAGGGAAGAGGTACATACCGCGATTCCCTTTCGCCGTGTAGCTTCAGCAGAGTTCCGGATCATCGCATCCACTGCAGGATAATGTTGAGCCACGTCGAAGCTGACGTTCCCATTTGAGTAAAGCGCAACAAACGATCCGTGTACGCCGAGCGCGATAGTTGTTGGAGTGCCTTTTTTTATGCGTCCGATAATATCGTTCTCGAGCGCAGGCGGGAGATGTTGCCACGAATAACCAGAGGGTGAAATAGTAAAGTAACTCGCGTTCGGCCCAAAAACTGTTCGGGTGCAGTGCTCCCCATTCTGCGCAATGTTGCGCATGAACTCGGCTAGCTTAGCGTATCTTGGACCAAGGAAGAGCTCTATATGTAGATTCTCAGAAGTACGCGGCATAGAGGCGCAAGGACGCACCTTCGTAATAATCCTCTCCCTTCACGGTGCGCCAGCTCATACACCCTGAAAATTAATCGGGTCAATAAAAAGTCAAGTGAAGGACGAAACAAAAGACGCACAAGTGCCCGGTTCCATGGGAAAAGCCACATCATAGGGAAATTTATTAGCTTGTGGGTGGTTGGGGTCTTCAAGAATCAGACGCAGAGGCTCGGGGAGAGTGTTGTTGTCACTCCTGGAACGTTTAATGAGGTTTTGCGTTCTCGGCTCAAGATCTCGTTGTGCATACTAACCATGCCCAAATGGTGTCGGATTTCGCAAAGAATGAGCCGTTCGGGCCAAACGAAAAATCGCAGTCCATCGGTCGGTGTGCGGACGCAGATGTAGTGAAAGAAAAGGAGCACAGGCTGTGGGTATCGTGCCTGTTGCTTGCCGCGAATTGACAGGGCAAATGAAAGAGGGGTGATATAGATCACACAATTTTGGCACACTCAGATTAGATATCTTGAAGAATTAGACAAGTAGATGCCGGAGAGCACTCGGAATCTTGAGCAATGTAATGCCAGAGTATAAATCCCAAGGACCGTTGGAATTTGGTTGAAACATCCTGAAAAATCACGGTTTCTTCGAACCCGAGTTTGTGATTTCGTGTGAAGAGCGCCAGGTGGCGGTGCACTGTCAATCACATGTTTGGATCTATAAACAATCCCTCTCCAGGAAGGAACCGTTCCTTGGTTTCTTGTTCCCTTTCGATACCTCCCTAAGATCTTTTGGTAGAGCGCCTCCGCGAAAGGTCCATTTCACACACAGCCGGAAGATGGCTCTCCTCGAAATTCATTAATCTGGGCTCCGAGTCCCGGACACTTACAAAGCGTCTTGAAGGGTTATTTCACGGCCACCGCATGGCCAGCTCCGTTACCGCGGCTGATCCACGACGTATACCTGTCAGCCAAGTCTTGAACATGGTCATCCAGGCTCATCCAGACCATGAATTCTTGTACCACGGCTGCCGAGTCCCGACGCTTGAGAATCCATGTATTCTTTTATGAAAGTTCAACGGAGACAACAACAGACATGCTATCGACACCAGAAACAACTGCTACACGAGCTGGGGAACACACTCAGTCATCAATACCAACGGGGAAGTCGAACACGCCGGTAGGATCAAGAGTTTGCTTGAGCGCAAGCAAACGCGGGTAGTGCTCGCCATAGTACCGCTTTTTGTCTATGTATCACAGAAAACAGTTCAACTTCAGGTTGAAAAGAAAGGGCTGAACAGCACGCACAATCAACGAGTTTGTCCTCCATGTAGTTCGTGTATGCGCCGTAGTCCCAGTCTGGAGGGCTATTCGAGGTTATCCCATCCACCAAGTCTGTTGAAGAATAATGTTTGATTAACAGCAAAAGAAAAGAGTGATTCCATCGCACCATCCAAGAATGTGAACCCGAAATCAGGATAGGGCGGAGCATTGTTAAAAGAGGACGCATAGAATTGGATGGTGAACATCGAGCTCCGGTGCACAAAGGCCGTCGCATCCGTTGGGACGGCGTTGATTTTGGAGTTCGACCCGCCATAGAGCTCTACCTGGAAGAACCAGCTCTACACAGCAACGCCATCAACCAAAGTCCAGGAAATTGAACCAAATGCGTACGGTGTTGGAAGCGAAACCCTCATAAGCGAGGTTATGCATGAACGACGTCCGAGCTGCCTCGTTCATGGGAGAGGCCTCGGGAGTCATCAGCGACTTGGCGTAGACTTGCACATCGTGAGCAATATTGAAAAGTGTGAAAGTATTCGAGCTTACAAGTATCGGTATAGTCCGGGGCGGAGCTCGTGTTCAAGGTGCTACCAGCCAGGAAACTCACACTCTCGATCCAGTTCCCGGGAGTGAGAGTGACAGCGTTCAAAGGCGGCATCGCGGCAAGGAAAGGTGCAACCGTACGGTTCAACAGGTTCGGGTCTCCGTGCCATGCACCGGTGAGCCCGAACGTCACGTTCCCAGCGACAGCACCGCGCGTCAGCACGATCTCCGCACCGAATTCGGGCGACAAATTGGGCTCGACGACGAATTTTTGGAAGGTGTCCAGCGCTGTGGCCGCCGTGGGGACATCGAGATGCCAGTTGTATTGGAAAACAATAACCGAGGCGGGCGCAGGGAAGACATTAAATTCGATGGACGTGGTGATTGCGAACGACGGCCCGGCACCGCGCATGGCCTTCAGAGAATCAATAAAAAAAAATGGAATAACACAGTTCAGCGCACCCAAAAGAGATCAGGATTAATATCCTTCGATGCCTTCGTGATCGTGCCATTCGCAAGCACCAAATCTGTAAATACCTCAGGATCACGAACGCATCAGGATTCAGTCGAACAAAACGAACTGATAGACAAGACATTGTCCAGCGTCAGACCCCACATTCTTGATGTGAACCCGAATCCTCCGTACGCTTTCACATCGAGTCAGGAACACGCTTGAGAGAAGTGATACCCAACCCACAAGAATGACCGCCTATACCGACCTACAGCAAGCGTAAGCGCCCCAGGCCGATCAAACGCGAGAACAGAACAGAGCTAGCGCACATATGGACATGTTCCGTGGGGCATGGCCAGGCCGTAGTCATTCAAAGCCAGCGCGATGTCCCCGAGTCTGTTCCCGCTCCCTACGACAGCCGTGCGCGCGGAAGGGTCGACAGTGATGTTTGTGAACATGGCCATGTCAATGACGAGTGTGCCATTTTCCCCTCCGAGGCCGTTCGCGATGTAGCTATGCTGTCGTATGCATTACTAAGTGAGAGAATGGATGAAATCAGGAATGTGCGCACCCCACCACTGCGCGCGGTAACACGCAGGCGGTTGGCTTTGCCAATTTTGACAATATCCGAAAGCTCCTGCGAGACGGCAGTCTCGTTAACACCAATTCATTACCAGGAGTAACGAGTCGTTACCTGGACGGTTGAGGGGTACACAACAGCCACGGGCTCCAGCGTGAACCGCAGATTAACTGGACGAAGGTTCAATAACTTCGAAGAGCATGGGATCACGAAGAGGAAGCCTCACAAGGTCTGCTGGCATTCGCGTATCCGGGATCGCCAGGGAAAAACGAAGTCACTCCAGGAAGGGTGAGCTCACTTCGTAGATCGCTCGCGGCGGAGAACGTCGCAGAGGCCAAGGCCAGAAGTGTCCACGGAATGGCGCGACGCATGAACATGATGGTAGTCGACCAGTCTGTCTGAATGCTGGCGCGCTCAGCTGGCCGGGGTCATTTGAGAAGAAATCATGATCCATCATTGCTTCAATGCAATGTTCTTGATACGCGTATAAACGGCGCTGGGCGCTTTACGGGATTGGAGGCGGGCCGAGAGAAGGTGTTACGAGAAAGGACGACATTGTTTGGCAATCAACGTGTCAAATAACATCGCGTGCGCGTAAGCAAAGCGAGTGAGTTCGTTCAGTTCGCGGTTGGACTGGGGGTAAGAAATTCAGCCAGTGAGGGTTGACGAAATTTCCCGGGCTAATGGTTCTTGCCGCGAATATAGACAACATGAAGTGATAGTATACATTGCCCGTAGGGACATTTGAATCTGAGTCGATGTGGAATCGAGGCGGCCTTCAAGCCAACCCACCGAATACAATCAGCTTGGTGTTCATGTACTCCTCAATTCCGTGCGAGCCCTCGCGTCCGAGACCACTATTTAGAATTGTTAGCCAAGCTAAATGAGAGTCTGGCCGCAGGCCTCACCTCTCCTTAATCCCACCAAATGGAATGACCGCCTGGCTAATCAGACCCGTATTGCATCCAACCACTGCCAGTCCATCAGTACCTTGACCCACCAAAAGAAGGAAAAAAGAACAGGAAACTCACTTCCGACCTCTAGCTTCTCCGCGACGCGCCACACGCGTCCTACATCGCGCGAAAAGAAGTACCCCGCAAGACCGACGTCCGTACTGTTCGCGAGCTTGATCACCTCGTCCTCCGTCTCGAACTTGATCAGCGCTGCAAGCGGCCCGAAGGTCTCCTCGTTGTTGATGCGCGCCGTGACGGGGACATCGCACAGAATCGTCGGGTTGAAGAAGCTCGTTCCAGGGACGCTCTTGCCGCCGAGGAGGACCTGCGCGCCGAGCGCGACGGCGTCATCGACGTGCGCCTGCACCTTCTCGACGGCGCGCGTGTGAATGAGCGGCCCGTGGGTGCTAAGAATGGAAGTAAGCTGACTGTGCGGTGGGAAGAGAAGGGACGTACGTAGACGAGTCGAGACCATTGCCGACCTTGAATGTGGCAACCTTTTCCGCGAGACGAGAGGCAAACTCGGCGTAGACGGAAGACTGGACAAAGATGCGGTTGGCGCAAACGCACGTCTGCCCTGTAGTGCGGAATTTGCAGATAATGGCGGCTGCTACGGCTTCATCAATGTCGGCGTCGTCGAAGACCTGAGCGTTAACAGCCAAGTCAGTGAAGAAAATGTGAGCCAAATTATGCATACAATGAATGCTGCATTGCCCCCGGCCTCGAGAGATACTCTGTTTGTAGACTCGTTGGTGAGTACTTGGTTCAATAGAGCGAAACGAAACCCACTTTTTTGAGAGTCGAGGCCGCCATGCCTGCAAGCAGCTTGGCCACAGGCGTGGAGCCGGTGAATGTCACCTTCTTCACAATCTTGCTTTCGCACATCTCCTTCCCAACCTCAGCCACATTCTTCTGCGTGGTCACAACGTTGATCACGCCGTCAGGAACCCCCGCGCGGCGAGCAAGCTAGGCGGGTTCGGTTGTAAGGATCTCGAAAATGAAATATAGTGCTTACCTCGACGAGAGCGAGGCATGAGAACGGGGTTTCTGGTGGCGGCTTGATAACACTGGTGCAGCCTGCCGCGAGAGCGGCGCCGAGCTTCCGCGTTCTGGAGGACGATTAAACGGGAGGACAACGACAGACGACAAGGATGCTTAAATCATGGCACTGGGGAAATTCCAAGGAGTTAAGATTGCACTGAAGTGGTGTGAGTTACGAGTGAAGACAACGGAAATACACATACACGACACCTAGGATGAATGAGGATTGCAAGTAAGCAGCCAAACACGGTCCGCACCAACAGGTTGTTTAATGGTGATGTTGCGGACATTCTGGATGGCAGAAGGGATGTGTTCTATGTACACTTAGAGATATGAAAGGACTTGTAATTTTGGGAACACACCGCCGTATGTGCGGACAGCTTCCCCAGCTGCATGCACAAGTATTAATAGGCGCGAAAGCACGCGGCGTGGGACGCATACCAAACCACTGGGTGAAAATAAGAGGATTGAATGGTTATTGACGTCATCTGCCCTTACCTCGAGAAACGAAGCGCTGTACGTGTTTTCGCCCTGTGGGCGCAAGGTTTAGCGTGTCGGAGAATGAGGGACGTCGACGGACCTTCGCCTCTGTTAAAGTCTTGCCGTTTTCAAGAGTCTGCGGAAAATTCAGGTGACGCGACGAACAAGCAAGAAAATATGTGGACATACGATGAGCCTCGCTAAATCTTCATGGTGCTCTTGCATGAGCGCAAACATCTTCATGAGAATATCGTGTCGGTGCTGTAGAAGACAGAAGAGGTCGTTGGCATATTGTTTCGTCAAACCCGCAGGGTTGCTCGAAGGCCCGAGGATGTGAGGCTCACCTTGGCTGTCGTGTTACTCCACTCCGGAAGCGCTTTGGCAGCAGCGTCGATAGCCTCCTTTGTTTCAGCGAGACCCATCTCCGGGACGGTTCCCAGCTCCTCCAGAGTCGCAGGATCTGAATATGGACGTCCACATGAATGTCTCCACAACGACCAGACACGCACTCTGCACGACGATTTTTTCGCCGCTTTTCGCGTCCAGCCATTTACCACCAATGAATGCCTAGATTTCAAGTCAGAGATTGTGGAGAAATGCTCGAGGGACGAACCTGGGTCTTGATGAGGGTATGGTCCTTGAGACCAAAAGCTGATGCGTGGCTAGCCATCCTCAAGAATTGTATGGGTCGGGATGGGTTTCGAGGCAGCAGAGTGCTGGGAAGGCGTAAGAGTGTGAGCCGCATCCAGTGACCAATTTTGCGCGGCGGGAACCCGGGTAGCCGCTCGCGAAGGTTGAGTCTAAAAAAGGCAAGTCACGTCTCGCGGCATTTACCGGACCGTTCTGAACTTCCACGACGCGTCTCGCATTAGCGCGCTTGAAAAGAGACGGGATCATTCAAACTAAATTTTGGCGCGTCTCATTATCCTCCTTTCAAACTACAGTCCTCTCTGTTGAAGACGCCTTACTCCCCACGTTACCACCCCCATTTTTCGAAATAGGAGAACTGGTGATTTAGATCAGACCTCTCTGGCTCAGAAATCTGCCGCCCGGCCTGTGCCAACACAACTTGGCGTTCTCGCTTCTGAAGTCAATCAAGGCAGCTCAAAGCGATGGTGTTCTCAGATCCCGCACAAGCCAAGGACCTGGAAACGCGAGTGGCCAATCCGTTCCTCTCCGTCAAGTCACGAGGTGTTTGAGCAGGAATCTCTGAAGGATTCCAGTCGAGCGCAAGAAAATGGAGGCCGACCGTGTCAACTTTGAGCCGTTCTTGTGCTTCCAGAAACGACGTGTGATTCAAATTTCACACATTGCCGTGAAGTGGATGAAGCGGAACTGGATGAGAAGACTCGAACTATATGGTTTTTTGTCGCGCAGTACGTCGTACATTGATCAAGAAATCACCAAGAAACTGGAGTCAGCAACTTGAGTTAGAAAGCGGGAGCAAAGCAGTTGGGTTTATGAGCTGCCCAGGCAGCTTTCTGGTGCGCCACGCCGCACTATTTTTCGTTGTGAAATCGAAGATCGTTCCGCATGGATAGACTCACATAGACGGCCGACTTGCACCTATGCGATAAACCTGAATATTGAGTTCCCTTGGTAGAATCTTCTGACCTACCTTCCGCACTGAGACAGATCAGAGCCGTCCACCTGTACTTTGCGGGTGCACCCAGGACCTCCACATTTGTCGAGCTTGCTCTCAAGCATAATTTTCATGCCTTGCATCATCGGGCGCATAGCACTGAAATGCAGACTCAGGGGTGGTAGTATTTGAGCAGAATAGAATAAAACCGACGGATCGTCGTTCAATAAAGCTTGGCAGCGACCGGTGGTGTCGGACGCGAGTCGACCGGGGAACTTGCGCCCCCAAATCGGAAGATTCTGCAAAAGAATCGTTTTATCCTCTTCGGCGACATCCTGCACGCCCTGCAGGAGGAGGAGGGTCCACAACCATTGACCGACTTCGCCGACCTCGTCTGCGTTCATTGCGCTAATTTCCTTATCAGAGCTAGCTACGCGCTTAGCTTGCAGAGCAGCAAGACCTGCACCCGCAGGACTACGAAGAAAGCGAATGAAGTACGGTCTAAGGGGGCATGATGTGGATGACCCTGAACATATGGCAGCGGGACGTACGTGGTAGTGAGAACGTTCATGAGTGTTGTAACGGATCCTAAAGCTTCAGGCCGCTGCCTGAATAAATCTACCAACGACGGCAGATATTTCGCAGCAACTTCACTACATCGGAAATTCCGGTCGTTTGTTTCGGTTTTCGTTTTCGGTGGATGTAACGCACGAGTATATCTTCATTTGAAAGGCCATCGGCTTGGACTGAAGAATGCCGAGCTGGCATTGGTGTTAGTCAAGTTGCGCGGTTTTGCGACGAACATCCGATCGAAAATCAACACTGACCTGCGCTTTCAGGCTGGCGCTCCGCGCCTCGGGGCTGTCCCTGCTCCCATCAACATCCAACACACCCACCCACGTTACAAGAGATTCGGGAGTAACATTCCAGAGGGTGTTCATGATACAACTGCAGACATGAAGCTGGAGTTGAAGAAGCCTCTATGACACAGCCACGGACAAGCTACAGACCTTGCAAAAAAAAAAATTGTGTCAATCATATTGACTCCCTCCAGCCGTTTAGAGCCGTCGTTTTCTTTGATGAATTTAGGAATGATGATGTACACACACGCGCGACTGACGCTCTGCACGTTCTACAAGGCGCGGCAGAGATACACAAAAATCACGTCCCATTCTCTTTAAATTTGCCACCAACCCGGCCCAATCTAACCCTTTCCATCTCTCAACAGCACTCTGTAGTATTACTATTAGTATCATGATAGTTGTGGGAGCGTACACTGTGGGAGCCGTATGTAGAATTGGTTGATCATGAGGAGACATGTATACTGGGAGGAGCGCTTGTCAGATTTGCAGCATTGCTCGAATGAATGAAAGATATGAGCATACCGTGGAGTAATATTCCCGACCGAAGCGAAGAAAGTGGCCATTCTAGGGGGTGTCGGGATCATCGCGACGAAGAAAATAGATGGAGGACAAGTAAAAGATATATAAAGGCAGAGTTATTATCTGGTGAAGAATCCGAGATCGAAAAGGCGCGGCGCGGGAGGTATTGAGCGAGCCTGAAACGAAGATGTTAGATTCACCTCGGGGAAACACAGATGACGTGCCAGAAACAAGGGCGTGAAAGAAGTCCAGATGCCTGAGGGCACCGCATTTGACCGAGAAGCAAAATCTGCGCCGGAAAATTCAATTGCCATAGCACCGAGTGAGGACTTGTAGCCGGAACCCAAATGCGAATGCGCACTGCCAGACCTTGTGCCGCTTGAATGGGAGGTGTTGAGCGTTTTGTGGTCGTAAAACTTGTGGGCCGAGAAACTTGACGTCCAGGACACGCGGAAGAAAAACGACGGGAGTAGAGAAAGGAACGAGCCATTTGTAAGGTGGAACTTGGATGGGCTTAGCTGAGAAGAGCTAGCAGGGGTGGCGGGAGTGCGCTTGAAAAACGAGCATAATTTCGAAGCCAGTGACAGTGAACGGAAATCTTGGAACCTTGAGAGCGTGAGGATCCGACGCTATGTTGTCGATATTTTAAGATTGAGTCAACGAAATCGTATAGAAAACCTTCCCGGGCTTAGGGAGGGCCTTGATCGGAACACGTAAGGGAGGGCCCATAATCGCCCTGGGCTTCCGCTTCTCCTTCATACGGGTGACCTTGAAGACGAGCGCCTTGGTGGGACCGGAGGGTGGGTTGAAGAATCCCAAAAACAAAATCAGGGAAATCGTCTTGACCGTTTTGATACGGAGCACCAGTCGTGAGCGGGGTTTTGGGAGGGCCTTGAGAAAGGTGAGCTTTCCTCGCCGCCCAGGTGGCAGGGCTCGTGTAGCGCGCGGCGGCAGTCCAATTACTGCGCACAAAAGTAAATGAGCTCAGTCATGATAGGAAACTGAAGCAAGTACTCACATTCCCGCGGAGTATAAGGGTGGGCCTTCGCTTGGGCAACAGTCCGCGCACGGCGATCCTTGTTCAACAAGCCGCGAATGAGGTCTGAGCGCAGGTACAGACGGTGTCTTCAGGGTGGAACTCGAGTTCTTCGGTCGCGTAGGCGATCTGGACTTCGTCGATGTCGTTAGCGTCGTGGCCACCGAATGGCAGGCGGCAGGTGGACATCTTGAATATCAGCGGACTGAGGACCCACAAGTCCGCATCGAATAAGTACCCCGTCCCCGCATGTTGCGCCGGGGACATCCAATGAAGGGTGTCTGTACAGTCGCCGGTCGTGCAAGAGATGTCCTCGAACTCCGGTATCAAGAAGGAACCGGAAGTGGCCTCGGGGTTCACGTCGAACGAGATCGCCATCGGCTCGTCCTCCTCTGCGCCGCTCATGAATGTTGGTCGCAAGCGCTTGGTGAGGCCGAAATCTCCGAGGACGACGTTGCTTTCCTTAGTTCGGGAGACATTAGCCGGCTTGATGTCCCGGTGGACAACGTTCAGGCTGTAAGGTGCCTCGACGGCAAGAAACAGCTGCGCTATATAGATCTTGACCCGGTCGGACATGAACTTGGTGCCGTTGACAAGCATCGTGGACAGATCTTCGGCTTCGTACCAAGACTAAGCATGCAAGATTAAGCATGCCCGTGAGCAGTGGGTTCAAGGATCGAGTTAGAAAGGTTTACCGTGAGGATGTGAAAGCACTCCTTATCGGACCAGCTAGCCTCTAAAGAAAGGAAAGCGACGCGCGCCAGGAAGGGTGGAAACCGCCTTCAAATTTGCTTATTCTTGCTCGGCATCCGCAGGTTGGTCGAACTTTACCATTTGCTTAAGCACGTAACGCTGACCGGTGGCTTTCTCGCGGACAAAATAGACGGAGCAGGTGGTCGAAAGTGATCAATCACCAAAGGCAGCCAAACAGTGCTACGCCCTCTTCCCAATTTGGCAACTTTTCGGAGCCACAATTTTTTTTCTTCATTGACGCTCGCACCAGCCTGAAGGTTAAAAAACAATAATTCTAAATCTTCTGTCGGTTCAGGACACTGATAAACTTAGACCACGACCCGAAAATGAGTCGTAGGGAATCGTATTCCGGCACAGGGACACGAGGGATACAAAGGACTATTGAAACATGCGACATACAGGAATATATATACGAGTCTGGGGACGACGGATAGGGGGGGACGCGTGCGAGCGGCGCATCGCGATCTCCATTTCCAACACACTGTATTAGGATTCAAGATAGTCAAGCCTTTGAGTGACGAAATATCGGCACAGCGTGACTTGATAAATTAATGTATTCGTCAACTAGCGCAATATGCTACGGTCTGGTATATGTGCCAATAATTTCGCCGCTGAGGAGGATGTTATTTGATTTTCTGAGCATCAATCCTGCGATTGATGCCACCAGCAAGCACCTTTACCAGTCCCCTCGCAGTCACTGGGTGCAATTTATGGTAAGGCGTCGTGTCAACGATGTCCTGTCTGAGGGTCAGAGGTGCCGGAATCATATATCCTCTGTCACGTACTGGAATATCGCCTGCCTTGTGGAGTTCGTCGTCTAGAATTTGCAATGATTTGGTCGCCTTGGCGTCGTTACCTATTTGAACGAACTGGATCCCAAGCTAGCCTCCTCTCAACGACTGTACTGCAGAATAAACGTCACATCCGTACCTGTACCAAGCAGAGTTCTGGCATTGTCATGAGACACTTTGCAGCGTGGATGATCGATGTTTTGGGGTCGTCCGCTACGGTTCGAGATCAGTAACTGTCGATAATACGCTCAAAATGAATCGTACAGGCGGCACCGCTAATAAGATAGGGATAAGTAATATTCGGAGATGCAGATGGAATCTTACTCCGTGATGACAATAAGGTTCATGCGCTTTATTTCCTTGCCTGTCTCTCTGTCTACAGGCGTCCCATCTGGCCGGATTTTAGCGCGTGTAAGTCTTGTGAGGTATGGGCTGAGAAGTTGGTGGAGTCGGTCTCCAGTGGGAGTGAAGCCATCAGGTGTCACGCTGTCGAACACTTTCCGTACCGCGTCAGAAGTCTATCGGCATCCTTAGCTCAAGTCAAACAGTTCTGGAAATTCCCTGGTTATTGGATGACCAACCTTCAGACCGGTCTCCGCTCGTGGATGATTCAAAAAATGAATATCAATGCCATCGGAATCATACTGCTGTGCCGCTGGGGCCAAATCTGCGAGCGCATTGCTGGCCTAGAAAAAAAATGAGCCAACACATCGCACGGAGAATGAAATGACGACACCTCCTGCCATCGTGTCACTCCTCTCTTTGACCCACACATAGTCATCGAAAGTGAATCGTCCACAAGAATGACGGTATCATATCTTCGCAACGTTTCCAAATCGTTCTCCATGCTTGCTCGCCGTTTGTTGACTGCAAACGAGATTAGGAATTGTTTTGTTGCAGTCAAAGGTGGGTGCGCACGGCGTGGCGGTTTGTTCTCTGGGAAATATTTGGTCGATTTTACACCAGCCACCTCATCGTAAGGCGGTGGCGCATCTGGTAAGCTGCCGGACCCAAAGGAAAATAGACTGAAGCGTCGCCTCGCATCTGAGTTGGGCTTCGTATCCGACGACGATTTGGAGAAAAGGGAGCGCATGTTGACACGAGGGGCGATAAACTTCAGGACCCAACACGCCATCTTTATGAGGCTTGGGCGGGCGAAGCCGAAGCACCTCGCATCAGATTCGATTCCCATAAAGCGTAAAGGAAGTTGCCACATCGATTCGGGAAGCACTGTTAAAGCCCAATGGGCGAACTAGGCTGTGTCAATTGCTGTATGAAAGTGTATGGACCGTATGAATTAGTCACGTTCACCAGTGGATCTACACGCGTAAACCCCCTCTTGAGAATGTCAGAATGAGCACATTGGCCACTGCTGTCAGACGCTGAGATTTTTTCCGCTAATCATAGCACCATTCGCCACCATCGAGTCAAAAACCATCAGCCGCTTCACCGTGTTGTCGATTCAGGGAAAATTATTACAGTGCGCCTCAGTGAAACATTTAACCCCAAATACGGATGAAGTTGGCGTCGTATGGCATATATAATAATATATACATCGTGGTGTGGGCTGAAATGATGCCACCTCCCAGCCATACACATCCTCATTGTGCGGCAAGACTTCGACTGTGCGGTAAGTCATGAAGAGCGGTACTCAAGACCCAAGAGTCAAGAAAGAGCGAATTGACTCGGTTGTGCTTATTTTGACAGGGATGAAAACCCGAGTGATTCTATACCCGAACCGCGACACAATTGAAATTCGAGGTGGGCGCTGATCGCATTACCACCGACTCGCGAGGCATGCTCGACCACGAGGCGGTGCGGGCAGCGGGGTGCTGGGCGTAGTAATGCTGTTGAGAGTTGGGATCAAGCACCAAAGGCAACCAAACAGTACTACGCTTTCCTCTAAATTTGGCAATTTCCCAGTGAAGACTTGGTAACCGCGTATGAAAAGGTCAGTCCACTTCACTGAAAATCACGAGGTCTCAGTGAACTACGAGTATATTTCGGAGGCAGAGAATTATCAAGCAGGAGACCCATTAGCTTCCCGTTTCCCGGCACAGCTGAGATATTTGCATCAGCTTCAAATATTCCTCATACTAAGTAGCTTCAGCTACTGCTGATATCAATGCATTCCGTTAATAGCAAAAGGAAGGAATAGTCTAAAGATAAAGTCTATTTCTCGCCACGGATTTGTTCGGGAATTCCGACAATGCTTGCAAGGGCGGTCGGACCCGAACTCACTCGGGATTGCTGTATAGCAACAAGACTCAATACATTTCGGTGACTTATATGGAAGCCAAAATAAAATGCTGCAGTCGGAAGCTGTGGGATTCGACTACGAATGACGCTTCTTGGTCGCTCACCACAGCTTAAGAGATCCAGAGTTCTGGTCCTGCCAGTCCCATTCAAGAACGACGATCGTAACCCAATCGCCCGTTGCCCGGGAAAATAGCAGAACACTTCAAACACGCTTGCCATTGAAATCGAACACAAATACGTAGGGCACTGAGGGATAGTTTTTGCTGTTGGCTGGGAGCGCGTACGAGTACATGACCAGACTAGCCCAAGCATTAGAATACCGTGGGCGTGTGGATGGGTGGATAGATCTACAGATGATGCGTGCTTGCCATCACGCAGAGAGAATAAAACCGAGCCGTATTTTGGTGGTGATGCAACAAGGCATTACTCCTGAGCCAGGAACGGATTCGCGATCTCCTCTGAGCCGTCAACAGGGCTGAGAAGGGTGATGGTCGGCCCGCGGAGCACCGTGAGCCCTAGGGAACGTGTATGCGGTTCGGGTTCTAGGACAGCGGGAAGGCGATGAGACCTTTTAGCCACAAGACACCAATACAAGGGACGCACCAAGTAGTTGCTCCTCAACCTCATCTAATACGAGGTTCAACAATTGGTCGTACCCCTTGAGTATACCGTTTACTACACGCGACGCGACAGGTAAGCCGCAAGGACAACGACGGCGCAAGGATAGACACGACGTACCTTCTCGGCCCCCAGTGAACTTGACTCTAATCCGCTCATTTACATACTTGGACAGATCCAAGATTGCCTCACGCTTCGGCTTGTCCATCGTTGGAAGGGACCCTTGAGGTCCACCATGGCGCCCACCGCGAAAGTTGCCGCCACCACCGCCGGGACCACCACGGGGATTTCCTCTTGCTGCACCACGACCCTGGATAATGAGTCGATATGAAGAAACTGGCGAAAGGAAAGGCGGCGCACGCGGTCTGCCATTTCGAGTGTTTGTTTGCGAAAGGTAACCGCTGAATGCTGTGCTCTGGCCGAAATAGGCAATTAGGCGCTCCGTGGTCTGTCTTGCACGAAAAACCGAGTACATCGACCTTAATATAGTACTTGGGTGTCAGAGAACGGCCTTTCTTCAACGATCGAGTTTATGCAGCCAAAAAAGTATATTAATATTAATTGTTGCGTCTACATCTGCAGTGCTGCTGCCCAACTGCTACCAGTAGACCACGCCGCACAGCTGAAAATTGCCCAAAGATGGCACAACTAGCCCGCCTTTAGCTCTCTTTCCCGCTTAAACCCGCGCAAAAGGCAGGTTAATGTATTGGTCCCCCCATAATTTTGTACGTTCCAGTGGGTTTCCTGTGTCCCTTTTGTAGTTGATGAAGAGTGTGTTCGTGGGGGATAAATAGAAACACGAGCTTTGAAGGGAGAGAGCTATCAACTCATGTTTAGACATGCGCCATTTTTGCCTTGATACCCAGTCCTTCGAAACCAGCGTGAATAGTCGTGTACAGGAGGGTCATTCGTCGATTGGACGCCTTCGACTGCGGCACCGACGATCAACGCACCATATGCATGTCCAAGGCTCTGAAATGGAGTTAGAAACGAAGAAATACAATTGTTTGCCGCCTGAAAAATTGCATCAAAATCTCTGTTTTCTTGACCACCAAAACTTCGTTGCTCAGCGAGCAGAATGAGGGTACTTGCATGCGGGCTCTTATAAACGTGCTGCATTGTTGCATCAAATCCCCAGCATTTGACCGCTCCAGTCAGAGTCCAAACGTTGAATTTCTCCGAGTCCGTCAGATTTTGGGGTTGAATCGCGTCTTTCCTTCCTGCCGAACCTAAGCGATCGATGAATTCGAGTCCTACCCCAGCACTTTGGACACGTTGCAGCGTATTTAATGGTATTCCATGTGGGACTTGGAAGCCAGTGTTGCCCGTTGGGCATTGTCAGAACTTCCGAACGACCCGGCCACTAACATATTCGCAGGTGCGGCCGTAAAACCGATGGCGAAGACGGAGCCGGTGGCGCGTGCTGAGCTTGATTCTGGATAAGAGATATGGATCGAAAGGGAATACACGCTCGGCCGACCCTGGTCGCAGTCATTACAGCAAAATATGGTACTCACCGGGCTCGACTCGGAGTTAGCTTACAGTGGCTCAAAGTTGAGCAGCGGAAACGAGTCCTTGAGCGGCCGAAACTCGCAATATCGTCAAGAAATCTCTGGTTATTCACGGCGTTTCCTGAACCTGGTTACCTAAACTTGCAAGAATCGCGCGCGCACAGTATAGCGGATCCGGAGGTGTGGACCGAAGAGACCGGAGTCACCTAGAAGCGGTGAGAACATTGATCGCATCACCCACCGATAAAACCGACTCGAATTCCTTTTGCCTTTCTCGTCGTCAAGTTCCTAAATGTCAATCGTACATCCTGGATTCTTCAACACGCTCATTTGTTACGCGGCGCCTCGAGTTCAGCTCGAGTCCTTGGCCGTCTTCAACGTGCTCAAAATGAAAGACCACTAGCGAAACATGAAAATTCTCGCTCTAAGTACGGACTCGATGAGTTCTCTGCATAAACAGGATTTCCTTATCCAGATTCATTGACCTCTACCTCGCCGCTTTATCCTGCGTTATCCAAAAAATGTTTCCAAGGGCTAATGATGAACCGACCGGCATAGTTGTGCCGATCTCCACATGTTCTCCTTGAAGATTCGGTTTTCTTCGGATTATTCCTCTCATGTATAAAGCGGACGCGGCGTCATTGGCGCTCATCTATCCTTTGGTTCTCGTATCCAATGTCTACCCCAGTCCCAGCTGAAATGGCCTCTGACGAGTCCCATTCGCGTTCAACTGCTTCGGATCTCGACGTCAAATCCCTTCACAAAACATTTGACATCGAACATATGCCTGTAGACGACGACCCCCGCGACTGGTCATCCTTCCGCAAGGTCTCTTCCCTTTCCAATTTGTTTGCACAACGCTCACCATCAGCAGAACGTCGTCCTCGGCCTCGTCGCAGGTGCCTCCATGATCGCGGGACTCGCCTCAAACATCCAGAACCGTGAGACTTCTCCTCGTCTTTCAACCAAACCTCTCAACCATGTCGTTAGCTGCTATTGCCGAAATGGAAGCGGATCTGCCGGCAACAGCTTCACAAATTAGCTGGTCATTAAGTATCTTTATTGGCCTCCAAGGCGTAATGCCTTTGTTCTGGAGCGCAATGAGCGAAATCAAAGGGCGGAAGATGGTGTATGTTGTCTCGATCGCGATTTCTACGGCGGGGTCTGTTGTGGTTGCGACAAGCAAGACAATAGGACTGTCAGCAGCCATTCTTTCATTGTTATCAGCGCGTCTTATGACAACTCATAGGGTCATTATTTTTCGATGTGTACAAGCGACTGGGTACGCCGCATTTTGTAGTTTTTGTGGTGTGGACTCATTCTTGTTCAGGTCGAGTGCTGTTATGGCTATTGGTATTTACTGCTCTTGACGCTTAGTACTTCCTTCCATAATCGTATCTAGGTGCCGCTACATTAGCAGATATATTTGATCCTGTGGAGCGCGGGCAAAAAAATGGGAATCTATTACATGGGTGAGTAACCGATATATGGTCTGTCTCATGCTTACTTAGCATCCAACAGCGCCGCTCCTGGGGGTATGCATGAAACCGTCAAGGCTCTACCTGCTCACTATCTTGTAGCCTAGTTTAGCCCCGATTATGGGCGGTGTCCTCACAACAGCTTTTAGCTGGCGCGGTCCTTTCTGGTTCCTCGCTGCTGTCTCTGGACTGAGCGGGCTCTTGATATTGCTATTCTTGAAAGACACCTTTCGGAAGGAACGAAGTCTAACGTATCAGAATCTCCTACGGAGTCGTCTCAGACATGCAGCGTCCGCTGCGACCAGCTGCACCGTAACCATCGCGGAGAAGGAGCCACCTACGTATACTAACCAGCACAATACCCTACCTGCAGATGTGGAGAAGCAGCCGAGACCAGATTCGAAGCTGTCCAATATTCCTGACGCTGTTGCTGCTCTTCCCGACATCAAGCTCACGCTACGCGACGTTAACCCAATCAAGCCTCTCTGGTTGGTGCTACGGCGGATGAACAACTTTGTAATATTATTTGCATCTGGTGTGTACTCGTTCTACCGCGACTGGAGTGCTTGATAGAGGTTCTCGAAACAGGGTTATGTTTTGCGTTCAATTTTATCGTGGTGTTCACCGCCTCGCGGACACTCAGCTCCGCATACGGATACAACGCACTGAAGGTCGGACTAGTGCTGCTTTCGTTTGGGCTGGGTACATTCATTACCGCTCTCGTATCTGGTCTGCTAATCAGGATCGAATCCAGGCAACCTTGCGGGCAGTGTACTAGGCGGGCGCTGGTCCGATGTAAAGCTCGCAAGCCTCAAGGCCGCCAACGGCGGTGTCAGCTATCCCGAGGTCTGGAAACTTCTTCAACTTGACACCGAGTACTCAGCGGCAGATCAGATGCGGCTGAAAAGCACCAAGTTCGGGCTCATTCTCTTGCCGCCATCAGTCCTTGCCTACGGGTGGGTCTCAGCAAAACACGTCAACGTCGCCGCGATGTGTACATTCCTTTTCTTATCTGGTTTTTTCATGATGTATGTTTCATTCCTTTGGCTTGGTCCAGCTCTTGCATTTCTGATATTTGTGATATTCGCAGCTGGGCATATACCTCGACATTGGCTTACATTGTTGACGCCAACAACGGGCGCTCCGCCACTGCTGTCGCAACAAACAGCGCCTTCCGGGGTGTTAGTGCGTTTGTAGCGACAGAGGTTGCTGTCCCGCTACAGGTGCGTTCTTGCTTCTCCTTCCCTTTGATTTCCCGCTTTCTTGCTTCGTCTGTCCGCTCACCTTGGTGGGAAAGGATTCGCTCGGTGATGGTACGTTCGTCTGCCACCCGCAGTTGTGATGACTGACGAGGATCAGGTTGGCTGTACACCATTTGGGCGGGGGTGTTGGTGTTTGTTGGACTGCTGGTGTGGCTTGTTGTGCGGAAAGGCGGGGCATGGCGGGAGGCTGCGGAAAAGCGGGAACAGGCAGCGGCCAATAAATAGTGCAGGTTCACAAGTAATACAAGTAGAGTCTACGGGCTAGAGTTATGTACACTGTACAGTAAGCTATTGGCGAAATGCTTCCCACAAGGAGCCTTCGGCTTTAGTCGGCCGTGGCAGTGCCAATGAAGCTTTCTTTGTTTCCTCCATTTTCGCTCAAGAGTCTGAGTATGATGTCGCGGCGGGTGCCACCCTTCATACAGTGGCCCATTCTTTTTTCTCGTGCTGCAAATCAGCCCCTTGGCAGGCGAAGCAAAAGTTTTGAACAACAATCCAAGTTGACATTTGCAGAAGGCGTCTCCTCCCGAGGTAAAACCAAGTAAGTGCCTTTTAACTGAACACGACGGGTGCTTGTACGCCCCCAAACTTCCCGAGAAATACATATTCCCGTGCTGACAGGAAATGATTTAGAGCATGGAGTCTAGAGTCGTCACGTACTCATGCCCGTGAAATTGATGTCTCATTCTCAAATACGGGCACGCTCAGGGAAATCCGGGAACATTCAATATCTGCAAGTATGTCGCTTACTTTCAACTAGAAGCTCCTCTCGATGGTGCTCAGTCAAGAGTTCTCAGCAGGGAAAAACCAGGACAAAATGGACAAACCAACCTAAAGGCAATTCGTGCATATTCTGCCTTTTGTCACACCGTCATTGCCCAAGACTCAACCTAACTGAAGGGAATTGATCTACTCTGCCTCGGGGAGAAGCGGCCGGAACATGGACTGCATTCCTTAGATGTCGACCGTGCATCTCATTTTGTTACGCGGTGCCTCAAGCTTAGGTTTCGTCGGCCGTCTTCAACGTACTCAAAATCAAATACAACCACTGCATCCTGACCTCAATTAGACGGACCTCCGTCTCTCTCCGTTTACCTTCGCCAGGTACATGTTTCGCACGCTCATGTACTTACCTGGACGCTTCAACATTCACGGACCTTTGGCTCCGTTCGACGAGGCGGAGCGCAGACGCAGTGCCGCTAACTCCGTCTATCTCCACGCACATCAGTCCGCGCAGGTCAGCTACATCCCCACCTTCCAAGAGCGCGATAAATTTCTCTTATGGTACTCGCTTCGTCCACTCTACATTGGTCTAGGTCCGTCTACATCAAACACATAGATGAACTGCGCCCAAACGTAACACTGTATCCACATGGCGTAGACGGAGGTGCACAGAAGGGCTGCATCTACACGTGTGCAGACGACCCTCTGTCCGCTTGGGTTGGAACGCAGTGAACAAGCTCCGACATGAAAAATCGTTCTACAGAGTCAACAGATCCTCTTTGCCCAAGCCTTTTCATTAATCTTTCCCTGGTCGCTTTCTCAAGAACCAAAATAATGTTTTGAAGGGCCAACGATGAACCGAACGGCGTAGTCGTGCCGGTCCACATGTTTTCTTGAATCGTTACCTTCGTATTCTTCTTCTCATGTATAAAGTGGACGCAGCGTCACTGGCCCTCGTCTATCCTTTGGCTACCAGATTCCACTGCCTACCTTAGTCCCAGCTGAAATGGCCTCGACTGAGTCACATTCACATCAAACTGCTTCAAATCCCGATGTCAAATCCCTCCACAAAGCGTTCGACATCGAACATATGCCCGTTGAAGACGACCCCCGCGACTGGACATTTTTCCGGAAGGTCTCTTGACTCCAATCCATTTGTATGACGCTCACCATCCGCAGCACGTCGTCCTCGGCCTCGTCACAGCAGCCTGCATGATCGCGGGACTCGCCGCAGGCATCCAAAACCGTGAGACCGTATCTCTCCTTCCAGCCAACCCTCTCAACAACGTCGCCAGCTGCTATTGCTGAAATGGAAGAGGATCTGACGGCGACGGCCTCACAAATCAGTTGGTCATTGAGTATATTTATTGCCCTCCAGGGCGTCATGCCTCTGTTCTGGAGCGTAATAAGCGAAATCAAAGGACGGAAGATGGTGTATGTCGTTTCGATCGCAATCTCTACCGTGGCGTCTGTTGCAGTTGCGACAAGCAAGACAATTGGGCTGTGAGCAACCAGTCTTTCCTTCCTTCGACCCGTCTTGTTAACAACCCCCAGCGTCATCATTTTTCGATGTGTACAGGCGACTGGGTACGCTACACCTGCAGTTTTTGTGGCTTAGATTCATTCTTACCGAACCAGGACGAGTGCTGTCATAACTCTTGGTACATGCCGCGTTTCACGCCCGACACACCCACATTTATGATCGTCCAGGTGCGGCTACATTAGCAGATATCTTTGACCCTCTGGAGCGTGGGCAGAAAATGGGTATTTATTACATGGGTGAGTACTCGATATCCCGCCCGTCGCACGCTTACTTACCACATCCAAGCGCCGCTCCTGGGGGTATGCATGAACAGCCTAAAGGTTTCACGTCCTGCTCATCGCCTTGCAGCCTAGTCTAGCCTCGATTATGGGCGGTGTCCTGACCACGGCATTCAGCTGGCGCGCTCCTTTCTTCTTCCTCGCTGCTGTCTCTGGACTGAGTGGGCTCTTGATATTGCTGTTCTTGAAAGACACCTTTCGGAAGGAACGAAGTCTCACGTATCAGAACCTGTTAACAAGTCGGCTCAGACATACAGCGTCAGCTGCGACCACCATCGCGGAGGAAGACCCTCCCAAATGCCAGCGCAGCCTCCCCGCAGATTTGGAGAAGCAACCAAGACTAGATTCGGATCTACTCAATGTCCCCGGCACTGTTGCAGCTCTTCCAGACATCAAGCTCACTCTGCGCGATGTTAACCCACTCAAGCCTCTCTGGCTGGTGCTACGGCGGGTGAACAACCTTGTAATATTATTTGCATCTGGTTTGTGCTGTCGTCCTATCACGACTCGATTTCTTCATAGAGCTTCTCGGAACAGGGCTAACTTTTGCATTCACGTTTATTGTGGTGTTCACCGCCTCGCGGACACTCAGCTCCGCATACGGATTCAACGCACTCAAAGTTGGACTAGTGCTTCTTTCGTTTGGGCTGGGTACGTTTGTGGTCAGCTTTTATATGCGGCTGCTAATCAGAATCGACTCCAGGCACCCTCGCTGGCAGTGTATTAGGCGGGCGCTGGTCCGACGTAAAGCTCGCAAGCCTTACAACCGCCAATGGCGGTGTCAGCTATCCTGAGGTCCGGAAACTTCTTTGACTTGACAAAAAGTGCTCAATGGTAGATCAGATGCGTCTGAAAAGTACCATGTTCGGATTCATTCTCGTACCGCCGTCAGTGCTCGCCTACGGGTGGGTCTCAGCAAAGCACGTCAACGTCGCAGCGATGTGCACATTCCTCTTCTTATCTGGGTTCTTCATGATGTATGTTTGCACTCCTCTCGTTGTTTCGGCTACGATGCTTATACTGCTCTCAGATGGGCATATACCTCGACATTGGCGTACATTGTTGACGCAAACAACGGGCGCTCCGCCGCTGCCGTCGCAACGAACAGTGCCTTCCGAGGTGTAGCGGCGTTTGTTGCGACCGAAGTTGCTGTTCCACTGCAGGTGCGTTCATTCGTTCCGTTTCACTCCCTCTCAGTTCTTCCCTTCCTTGTCCACTCACCTTGGCGACAAGGATTCCCTCGGTGATGGTATGTCTGTCTGTCGTCCGCCTTTATGATATGACTGACGAGTGGCAGGTTGGCTGTACACTATTTGGGCGGGGCTGTTGGTATTTGTCGGGCTGTTGGTGTGGCTTGTTGTGCACAAAGGTGGGGCATGGCGAGAGGCTGCGGAGAAGCGGGAACAGGCCGTGGCAGTCAATAAATAATGCAGGTGGACCCAGGTACACCGAGCCAAGTATTGTCAGAATATTTAGAGCAGCATGAACCAAAACCACCTTGCCCTTTTAGCTCAATCACTGAAAGGACTTCGGCTTTAGGCGGTGGCAGTGCTGGTTGAGGTTTCTTTGTTGTTTCCTTCACTCCATTCCACTCGACCACCGAAATGCCCTCTCCTCAAAAGTCCGAGTACGATGTTGGGGAAGACGCCACCCTTCATAAAGTAACCCATTCTCTTTCTCCCGCCGCGTCTTTGCCACAAAGTCCCCGAAATACCGACCGATTCGCAGGCGAAACAAAAATTCCTTGAACATCTGGAGAAAGTTGATACGTCTGAAGGCCTCACCAACGATCTCGTCCTCAAGTTCCGTCTCACTCCTGAGGTAGAAGCCGCGTTGAATGCTTTCGTGGCTAACCACGGCTGTTTGTACGAAGTCTTTCTATACTTGCCGAGGAATCTCATGCTGACTGCCAATGATGAATAACAGTATGGAATCCAGAATTCTTAGCAGGGAGGAACAGGACAAAATCGACAAACGGCAGAAAAACGTGCGTGCCACTAGGCATTGATGCATGAGTTTCATTGAAATCACTTTTCCCAGTGTGCCCAATATACGTGGTTCCAAGTACCACCTGAGGCCCAGGAAAAGTATCTCAAGAGCCGCAATATCTCAGTGACTCCCAGCAAGAAAGCCACTCCCAGAAAGGCGGCGCCGCCTGCAAAAACCACGTCCGCATCCAAGAAGACGCCGTCTGTCAAAGTGGAAAAGGCTGCTAGCAGTTCCGCAAAACATCCTCGCAAAACAGCTAATCAAAGGAAAGAGACGCCTGAGTGTATGTACTTCCTCTCCTCTCACTTGTGGCGCGCATTAACGACAGGCAATTCAGCGGAGGAGCAGGAGGATGACGCTGCTCTAGAAACGGGCGACGTCGTGAGCATCCCCATCGGCAAATACGACGATCTGTGCGGCCGACTCGCCAGCGCGATGTTGCTCCTCCCGACTGTGGATCCTGCTCGCGGGGCTGAATGTCGGGACATGCTGCTCGAGGTTGCGCATGAGATGCGCCAGCTGAGACCTCTGAAGCGAGCCTTGCACGACGACGACGCGGGTAAAGGCGGATCTGCCAAGAAGCGGCGCACGTAGTCGAATTGCGCATCAGTGGATTGGCGACGTCAATGAGATGGCAAGGTATGCGGTGGTGTGACCAGACGAGGCAAAAGCTTTGAAATCCTCTTCGAGGGCATGGAGACGGTGTGTATTGCGAACAAGCTGTACTATCCATGCGAATTCACGTGTTGAAGTGACGGAGACACAATCGTGCAATCGCGAGTGATATTCTTGATTAAGATTTTGACCATAACACAAGCACTGTATGTACAGTTGTATATGCCACACGTGGGATAAGTCTGAGTCTACGATACTGAAGTCTTCAATTGGACGGTGGTATGTGATTGAGCCTCCGGGGCTGCGTACTCCCGCCCAGACAGAAAGACTTGTGCAGCAGAGAGTAATTTGAAGTGCTTGCTCGCAAGCTGGCAAGGGGAAGGGAGCCAGAAAGGGGAAATGGAAAGATCTAACCCCAGACTCACCTGTCCGTCGATCTTGATCTGTCTCGGGAAATGCAAAAATGCAAATCCCAGCTTCATTCGCTGTCCATTCCGGGTGCCATTTGGGATAAGACGGGCAGACGGTGTATGGTAAGAGCCATGGACTTTCTGGATCAAGCAATGACGCGGAAGCGGGCTTTCCTTAGGGGACAGAACTAAGGATCCCTGAGAATGCTGGGAGGGTGATGTGGATAACGTTCCGAGGGGCCGAGCGCGACCCAGGCCGTTGTGTGGCCAGAGGCTTTGCATTGAAATTAAGTAGAGCCTAGCACCGTCGAGTGATTTCACAAGAGTGTCCCGAATCACTGGGCTTAAAAGGGTCCTTCGCTTCCTGATTTCCACGGCCCAGGCATGTCCTCAACGTGGCAGGTTTCAGGGCTTGCTGTCTATCGAGGTGCCGGGATTTCGGTTGTGGGCGGTGATATGGATTCGACATACATAGCTTAGCTGATTTGTTTCGAGTACTAGTGAAACCGGGAATACCACGCAAGTGAATCGTTGGTTGAGTGCGGGAGCTTGCAATTGGACCTTGGTTGAGTTCGGGAGCCGGCCATTGGGTTCGGAACATTGATTGGGCTCATTACTGGTCGAAGGGGAGGTGATGGATTCTCAGGACTGTTCAGCCAGGTACAGGACATTAGAGAGATGGCTAGAGAATTGTCAGGAGCAGGGAAGGGCGATAGGTGATGGCGGATTTCAAGTTATTTGTGGGGTGACTTGTGTGACCGGCCTCAAACCGGCCTGCTTAAAATACCAAAGCACTGTCTCTGGACATTCGACTGCTGGCAATATGGCCTATTCCCAGCCGATAGAAAGTCCCGAGCACATTTCCCATCGCAGGCTGCCCACTAGGCATCGATTCTACGCCGACCTTTCCCAATGTCTCTTCGACTTCGTTATCGAATTATTGCCTACCGGCGAGGAGATGGCAGTTAAAGAGAACGTCCGCAAGCTCCTGGAGCGCCTCATCCGCACCATCGAGCCAGAGAGCCGTCTACTATCCTTCGGGAGCACCGCAAACGGCTTCAGTCTCCGCAATTCTGGTCTGTGGGCCGAAACCCGTTCGCCGCTGTGCAGAAGCTGACCAAGGGCACCAGACATGGATCTCTGCTGCCTGATTGACTCGGAAGAGCGCCTCTCAGCGACGGATCTCGTGACGATGCTCGGAGACCTTCTCGAACGCGGTTCGTGGACACCCTGTTGACCGCCACAAGTAATCATGAGCATCTCCTCGCAGAGACCAAATTTCACGTCAAGCCGCTGCCGCATGCGCGCATACCCATCGTTAAACTCTCGCTAGATCCTTCACCGGGCCTCCCCCTCGGCATTGCCTGCGACATCGGGTTTGAGAACAGGCTTGCTCTCGAGAACACCCGGCTTCTCATGTGTTATGCCATGATTGACCCCACGCGCGTCCGTACGCTGGTCCTCTTCCGTGCGCCTTCTGCTCTTTCCAAGATACACGATAAACACACAATTGTCGACTGGCCAAAGACGGATCGATTTCCAACCTGAAACGATCTCTCGTTAGCAAGTCGACAACTGCGTGTTTATGGTGTCGCTGCTCATCACTGACGCCCTTCCATATTCACAGTCAAAGTCTGGAGTAAACGCCGGAAGATCAACTCCCCGTACAAGGGAACGCTGTCGTCCTACGGCTACGTCCTCCTTGTAATATATTTCCTCGTGCACGTCAAAAACCCGCCGGTCCTCCCAAATCTCCAGCAAATGCCGCCGCTGCGTCCAATAACGAAAGAAGACACCCACCTCGCTGGATACAACACTTGGTTTTTCGATGACATTGAGTTATTGCGGACTCGCTGGCATTCGGAAAATACTGAGAGTGTTGCCGAGCTGTGAGTTTCCCCGTTGCGCCTTGTCCCACGTGCAACTCACTTGCGTGAAGGTTGATCGACTTTTTCCGCTATTATGCGCGAGATTTCAGCTATAACACAGGCGTCGCATCCATACGTGCGGGTCTGCTGAAAAAGTCCACCAAAGGGTGGCAAAATGATGTCGGTTTACTTTTTTCTGCGCTCCCGCATTTCTGAACACCTCCCACAGCTGTCTTCCGGCAGGTACAACGATTCGCGAGAGCGGAATCGCCTCTGTATCGAGGTGGGTTGTTCTATGTCATGACCTAGTTGTCGACTCAGCTCTGCCCCAGGATCCGTTCGAATTAGACTTTAACGTCGGACGCTGTGTCACCAAAGACGGTATATACACGGTGAGTGCGTGCCTTGGTTAATTTAGTCCAATTTTACTCACGCACGCAGATCCGCGGTGAATTTATGCGTGCCTCTCGTATCCTCGCAAATCGCCCGGAACGGGCTGTCGTCGCCCTTGCCGAGCTTTGTATGGAACGGCCCGACGAAGATCTCGTCTCACCCCCGTCTTCTTCATTTAACGTTTTGCGGCCGCCCCCACAGACGCCATATTCAGTCGGCAGCGGCAATGGGAGGTCTAAGGCGCCCGCTGCCCCCACAATATCTGCACCTATATCTGTTACTCCGAGTCCGGCGACCACGACGCTTCCGGCGCCGTCGGCAACCGCACATATGGCGCCGCGGCGTAGCAAATGGACCAGCCCGCCTCCGCCTGATGCACCGGAGGATGCCCGGGCTTTGTTTGAAACTAATCTCGGGCATGGCTTGGAGCTCGCAACGAGCTCGACGGAGGCCCGTGAGCGAGAACAACGTGCCCACGAGTCGTCTGAGCAATCCGCGTCTGAGGGCACTAGCGAGGTTTTTACCGACACCGATGCCAGTGCCAGTGATGCGGGGAGCGACGTCGTTTCCGTCCGCTCCTTTACAGAAGGTGTTGCCATCCGCGAAGGCGAGCCAAGTATGGGCCACGGCAATGGATGGCGCCGTCCGTCTTGGCACACACACAATCCCATGCGACCACCGATACAGCAACAGCATCTTGGTGTAGACGCTGCTTATTACGGTGCTTCTGGCCGTTTGGGTCCACGAGGGCGAAATCAGCGCGATCAGCGAGCTGCCCCGCCCCCGACCTGGACGAATGACTCGAGTGCGGCGACATCACGCCGATCGTCATCTGGCCCGCCACGGACAGTTGGCTGGTCCCCAGGTCCTTCATTAACTACCACGCCCACCGCAATCCTTCCACCTCTCCCTCCATCCCCCGAGTCTTCCCAACCCTCACCTCATTCCCCATCTGGACAGCATTTTTCCCATTTCGAATCTTCACATACTGTATATTATCAAACATCTCCGCGACCAAGCCCGCACTCCAGCCCGCGGCCCAATGTATACCCCGCCTCTGGATCATCACCGTCGTCTTACCCGAATTCGTCGCCCTCTTACTCCCCTGGAGGATCTTCTCCTTCGCGTGTGCCGCAATATCCCCAGTTCCTCAGCAACAGCCACATCATTGGGCTGGGCGTCCCAGTTGATGTGTTCTCGGCGAATCACCCTCCAATATCGCTGCCCTTGGGGTCTTCTTCCGGTGCAACCCCGCGCGAACATACCCCCCGTCCCAAAGCTGAATAATAACCATAATTCGAGCGTATACGCTCAGCCGAATCCGCCGTCCCCGTCGTGGACGCGCATCGTGTCGCAGCACACGCAGACGCACTCGCGGTCAAACTCGACCAACGCGCCGACCCCAAAGCCGTACGCGGCCCCTGTATTTTCACAGCAGCAACAAGCCCATGTATTAAATAGCCGCTCTCCTCTCCAACCCGACTGTCCTTCCCCTCCCGACCCCCCGTTGTCGCCACATGGGCCTAGCCTATCTAAAGACTACCTCCACCCACCTCGATCGCACGATGAGGACGATACCGATCGTGACCGTAATTCCTCTGCAGCGAGCTCACCGACACCGTCGCTGTCGACTGGGTACGAAACATCCGTTTCCATGTCTCCTTCTCCGTCCCCACCCCTCCAATCCAATGACACCACCACCACCTCAAAGTCCCCCGCCCTTGCTGCGGACGAAGACGACACACCCCGTGGGCCCGTCCCCGAGCCGGCGTTCACGCTCAAGTCCAAATCATGACACTAACTTGGTCTCATCTTGCCCTTGTCTTCAACCCGCTGTCATCCCCATCCGCTTCATGTGTATATCTAACGCCGTCTTTGCGTTCCATTCGTCCGCTATCGTCTCTGCATGTCGTATCTAAGCCAATGGGCACCATCATCCTATAGCATACTCACTCACCATTATCTACCAGTATCATCTAGATGTTACAGTCGCCACCGGTACCGCCGTGGCGTCGGCGCTTGCGCTCATTTGCTCGCGCCATTGCCTTGTTATGCATGTACTTAAATATCTCAAGCTGACAATAAACGATTTAACAAGGGCAATCTGGTGGTTGACTCGCGTCGATGCGATTATTGCCTGGATTAGTCATCCGGCAACCCTTTTGCATCTGCCGTCGACGCTCAACGTGAGGGACTTGCTTCGAAGCATTGGGCCACTTCTAAGATCTTTCGCTTTCTAGGCAAATGATGTATTCATTCAGCAATGCTGAAAACTTCAAGTTCCAGGCTCCAGCCAGGGATGCCCTGGGCCTTGAATATCTGCAAGTTGCAACACGGGAACTTTTCGTTTATCGCGGTGCTGCTCAGGACCGCCCTCCTCGCTCGTTTCATTTTCAATTGCGCAATGCGGTCACAGGTGATTTTTTTTGGCCGCGTAAGTGCGTGTTTGACGATGACGGCGCATTGAGTCGGCATCACAAATCAAAGAAGACCGAGTTCGCGTCGGGGTCACGAAGCCTCGCTATAAAGGAGCAGAGCACTTTCTGTCATCTTCACCTCGCGCTCCACCATGAAAGTCGCGCTTTCCACTGTGGTTCTGGCCGTTTCACTCGCCGGTGGTGCGTCGGCGCAATGTCCCGACTTTACGGCTTATTCACAGGTTCAATTCTTACTTCGTTTCACTGCTAGTGCGTCGGTACTGACATTTGCATATCTGCAGACACCGCAGGGAAATCCTTCCAGTGGACCGTTGGCCCTGCCGTTCATGCGTCCCGACCCAGGCGTGTGACGCTTCGGGACGTCAGGCGGTCCAGAATAAGAAGTCTCATTCCACACCCGTAGCGTGCCGTACTTTCAATAGCACGATTGTCGAGGTGCGTTTTGGTTGTATAACAGGCGGGCTTCTCTGTTGACGCGTCTGTTCAATGTTTCCAGAAAGTTATTACCGATATGCAGTCGCGCATCAAGGATCCCGATCTTGCGCGGTTGTTCGAGAACACATTCCCGAACACTCTTGGTGGGTTGAATTTGTGGTGCACATCGCTTCCGTGTTCACGCATTTGCAGATACAACTGTGAAATATTTCAATGCCGTGCGTGGCATGCCATTATTACTGTTCAATTTCAGAAACCGACACTGTCCTCACCATAGACCGAGAATCTTGCTTTTATTATCACTGGGGTATGTCCTATTAACAGAAGTGTCTTGGCAGCTGTCTGAATTATCCCAGGACATCACGTTTGTCTTTCACCTTGCCCGTGAGCCGATGAAAGGCTGACAGATAATTCCCAGCGCCCAGTGGCTGCGCGACACCGCAAATCAAGTACGTTTCCTTCTCCAATTCCACATTCCTCATGAGAACCTTGGCACCACTCAGCTCGCAATTTATATCCCGTTGATCCCCCTCGACTCGACCCTCGGAACCCTCGCCAAAGCGGTGATCAACAACGAAGCGCGCTATGTAATGCAATTTCCGTATTGTGAGTGTGCTCTGTTAGATGTGAACTTCTGACTAATGTTATATTTTACTCAGGCGGATCCTTCCAGCCTCCACCCGAGTCCGGACTCGCACCGAGTGTCAATCCTTCCGCTATTGGTGTCACCGTCAACCCGTGCGTCCTTTTTCTTCGTCGCCGGAGCACTGTGCATCGTGCTAATGGTTTGCCTACACAGCCCGGTGGACAACAACACTGTGTTCGAGTGCAAGGTGCGTGTGACTGGTTCTGAAATTGGGACTCCTCTTGCCAACAAAGCGCATCCAGTATGAAATTGATTCTCTCTGCGGGTTCTTGAAACTGTCACGAACTTACTATGGCGCGACGAACGACTCATCGTTCATGAATGTCAATTGTACAACTTTTTCATCCTCCCCTTCATGCACGATTCTTATGTGCAGGGTTCTCCGCTGTGACGCAGATCTTCCGCGTCATCGACGAGCAGTCGCAAGCCTCCTTCGACGAGAACTTCAACTGGGTTTCGTTCTTCAACTGGACCGGAAGAAATGGGGCCCTAAGCCCCGCAGTTGACAACGGCGGATCCGGCGAGCCGAAGGCGTACACAGGTGCGTCTGATCTCCCCTCTTAGTTTATCATTAATCCTGAGCACTAACCTGGGCTTAGGCATGGTCGGCACGCACCACCGTCCCTCGGACGATCTCTCCACCTTCGCATTCCTCACTCCCGCCAACGCCATGCTCTCTGTCGAGCTCACGCACCTAGCTAACATCCTCACTGCGTCTGGCCAGGCCAAGTCCGGACAAGGAAAGAACTTCACTCAGCTCGCGACATCGCTGAGTAAACGCATCTCGGATGCAGTTTGGGCGAATACAGTCAGTTCGAAACCCGGGATCTTCATCCGGGGCCGCTGTGACTGAATTACTTTCTTTCCTCCGCAGCTCGTCGACAATATCTTCACTTACGAGACCAACGGTGGGTGCTCTTTAAGAGGGAGGACGCTGCTCATTGAAGATCTTGGTTCGTGTAGGCTTTGGCGGGAGATATGTCATGGACGACGCGAACGTGCCCGTGCGTTTCCTCCCTTCCTGTCCCATTAACACAATTCAAATAACATCTCTCAGTCTCTCCTCTCCCTCCCGTACCTCGGCTTCCTCGACAAAACGCACCCCGCATACGTCGCGACGCGCAAGCTTCTTCTTTCCAGAGGGAACCCGTACTACGCCAAGGGTGCGAAGTTTGAAGGCATTGGGTATGTCGTGTTCCGTCTCTCTTTCTTCGTTTTTGATCTGATATTCATTTTCACTGATCGTGTATACTAGTGGCCCGCACGTCGACGCCTGGAATCCGTGGCCGATGTCCCAGATTACTGCGATCTTCGGCACGGACGACGACGACGAGATCTTGGAGAGTCTGTATTTGATAGCCAATGTGTGTTTATTTCTCCCTCCCCTTTCCTCCCAAACCTGATCGTGATGTGCACAGAACACCGCTGGCCTCGGCCTCATCCACGAGTCGCAGTCTATCTGCTCGACAACGTCTTACACACGACCGTGGTTCGCATGGGTGCGTCTCTTTTCTTGCTACTGGGACTGAATGGATGGGCTGACGCCTGATGGCGATTCACAGGCAAATAGCTACTTCGCGGAGATGATGCTCGACCTCGCGCAGCGCAAGCCTGGGCTGATCTTCAAGACCAACGAACCCTACACCCCCGGGCAGTAGTCGCAATTGACTCGTCGTCGCTGCAACATACGCATATGCAACGAATGTACTTGATAACATAAAATCGATTTAGTTCCCGTCGTAACTGGCTGGGTAGCGAGCATCAGGGCCAACTACGACTGAGGGGATGTCGCGTTACGATAAAGGTGCTTGTTCTAGTGTTTGTAAAATAACTTGTCCCGAGCGTTCAAACTCAGCTTGGTGCAGGGGTACCAGGTACGGGCACTGGCGAAGAACGATTTACTCAAGCAATGAAATTTTGCGTCCTCGACCCCGGCTTGTCCCGTTACGTAGATGCCTGAAACTTGGCATAACCTTTTGTGTGCTGAAACAAGTCAAGTTCGACCTGGGGCGAGTGGAAGAGTGACGAGAGATTTTATTTTAACCTAGGGACAGGCAAATACAAATTTCTTGATTCTCCACTCTCATTTTTCGTCAATCGACTGCTCTAGAGTAGCTAAACGTTTGCGCTCGGTTAGAACGTCCTCAGCGCGGGTCCACAAATTGGGCAGACCGAAGTGGGCAGCTTCCCAGTCCTCGAAGGGCCTGTTGATAGAGTCTGGCAGGACGACGACAATGCGGGAGTCAGCGAGCGACACCGCAGTCGCTACAGCTGCATCGCGGGTGCCGAGTGTCATCCCCAAAATCTGCAGATTTGGACAATTGTCGATCACCATTTGGGCGTAACTGTCGCTGTGTTTCGGGGCATACAAAGAGACGTGCGTCAAGCGGGGGAACAGTCGAAGCTGTTTTAGATCTCCATCAGACCGTTCCGAGATGCTCGTCTCAAGGTGAGTGAGGGTAGCAAGCCAAATCGGCGGTGGATGGGCGGCGATAAGGAATGCGAGATCTCTGAACGCTAGGCCAAGCCGCTGAAGGGGAAGCTGACTGGCAGCAAGCGTTGGATCGTCGCGCCCCAAGACCCACCATGCAAACGACTGAATTCCTGTACATTTGGACAGGATGCGAGCACAGATGGATGCTCCAACACCAATTAGAAGAAGTGATTTAACCACCGGCCCAAAGAAACCGGAGGGTTTTGAATCAATGAGTTCCACAAATTCAGCTCCACTTGCTTCGCCCAATATCATCACTATCTCGTAGAACACGGTGTCAACCCTGTGTAGTGCAAGTCAGCAATATGTAACCAACTAATTTCGAAAAAGAATGACCAGAAATGAACATGGTGGGCGACTAGGCTGAGTTTCAGTTTGAGAGCTGCATCTTTGTAGTTCGATCGCACTGCGATTTCGA
Source organism: Mycena sanguinolenta (assembly GCA_014462675.1). Classification (NCBI taxonomy): domain Eukaryota; kingdom Fungi; phylum Basidiomycota; class Agaricomycetes; order Agaricales; family Mycenaceae; genus Mycena; species Mycena sanguinolenta. The sequence continues at coordinate 7,370,443 of JACAZH010000003.1, read as the reverse complement.
ATATTTCGCGTTGCAGTTCCACAGGTAGGTTGGACATATCTCTGGTCTCAAATGGCTGAAGGTGAAAGACGACGTTCGAACTTCGTGCTGAGTACTACTGGTGGGAGGAAAGGTTAAGCGCCAGTCTTATCAACACTGCCACTGCATTTTATATACGTTGTGAACGACTGTCTTCAGAGAAGTATATAAAGTCTTGTATACGAGACTACCACTGCATTTTCGAGTTGACAACGTCACGGTTTCAACGGTTCCATGCACTTTCCGTAGGCTAAACTTTTTAGTCCACAAGGGTTACGATGTCATGCGTAGTAGACTGATTGTTCCAGTTGAGGGACCGCGTCAGTATAATATATCCTCCTCCTCCTAGTACACATGCCTTCACGCATGATTTTCTTCGTCTTCTACTTCGCTGGCCGTCCAGAATCTGGGTTCACCTTGCCTCTGGGTTCTTTACAGCGACTGGCTTCAAGTTCACCGGTCAAATCAAGAAATCGTAATGCCTAAGGTTACCTGGTCTCCCGCACGACTCGGTCCTTGTTCAATCAAATACGAATAATGCCTTGAGAATGACACGTACAGTACAAATCCACGTTACCATAATCCAAAAGCGAGGGAAGAAATTGCGCATACTTAGCCAACTCGATCTGTTCTTTACCAGTCCTAACGCGCAACAGGTTTTACCAACAATGGCAGCTGGTTCCCCGCCTCGCGGTCCGTGATGACGATTGGGCGCTGCACGATCGCGGTGCCCTTCCTACTCATCTCCTCTATGGGAACGGCTAGCTCAAACTCGAACGCACGGAGGAGAGTGAAGAGGAGGGCTTTCATTCTATGGGTGCATGAGCATTTTATATTCCAGATTCCTGCAGAGGAGAAGAGGAGAAAAACGCACTCAACAAGCGCGAATCTGAACCCGATGCAACTGCGCGGGCCGCCGAGGAAGGTGAGCATGTGCCCCCATATGCCGGGGATAGCACTCGCGCCGGGGATGGGGGCTTCCCACCGTTCGGGGCTGCAGTTATAGTTAATTCAATTGCGGCGTCGAAAGCCAGCAGCGAGAAGGACGCACATAAACTCCATCGCGTCAGGGCCCCAGATCTCGACATCGCGGTTCATCGCGACGATGGGGATGAGGACCATTTCGCCTTTGCGGAACCTGTGGGTGTTGAAGATGACAGATATTAGAGAATGACGAGACGACGTACCGCAGCGTCTCGTGCACCACACCTCTCGTATCTGTAACCGGCTCCGCGAGCGGCACTACGTCGTCTTTAAATGCCATTCGGCCTGTCAAGAGAAACCTTGTTAAATAGATCCCCATTCACTCGCGTACAAGGGAAAAAAAAGATGGGAGACACAAGGTAAACAACGACGCACTCGTGGCAGGCACAGGCGCATGCAGCCTTAACGTCTCCTTCACGACGCACTCCAGATACGGGAGGGCGTTGAGCTCGTCCATCGTCGGCCGATCCGTGGGCACGCTAAGAAGTTCATCCCGCAAGCGCGATTGGACGTCGAGCTTCTGCGTGAGAGCGAATAGAGCCCAGGTTACGGCTGTGCTGGAATAGGAACACGATAAGAAAAAGTTGAGCGAGCGAGAGTGAATGTTGAGTGCACCTAGTCGTTTCTGCAGCAAGATCATTAGATATTATATAAAGGGAATAGAATAGGAGAGAACGAACCGTGTCCGGCTACGAGGAACGTCGGGACCTCTGCGACTCAACATCAGCAAACGCGCAATTGGATTAGAACGCGAGACAGTGGTGGAGATGGATTGAGGCGAAGGAGAGGAAAACGCACGCGCAATAACATCCTCGTCCGAAAGCCTCTGGTTTGCCGGCAAATCCTTCGCCGTATTCGCCTTGACAAGAAGACTAAGTAAGTCGCGCGCGCGGCCCGTGCCCGCAAATGTCCCGTGCTCCGCGATCTCGCGCTTGCTGTCTGCGAGGAGCTGCCGTCCGATGCGCTTCATCGTGGCTTGTGCTGCGACGGTGACTTTGTCGCGCTTCATTGGCTGTTTTGATATTGGGACGTTGTTGGTATCTAGGTGGAGAAAGAAACAGGAAGGACACGACTCACGATGTGCCGCAAGATACGGATCCGGGTCTGTAAAAACCTCACAAGGCTGATACCGTTCTCGGCGGAAAACAGGGTTTCGAATGCCTCGGCGAGTTCATTGGGAGCGGCTCCTTCCTCTGCGCCGAGGGCGTTGATTTTGTAGTTGAATCCTGCCGGTGTGGTTAGAGAGAGGAGGGCGCTACCAAGACAAAGAGTCAGCCAGTCCAAGCTCACCTGCGAGGCCAATGATGTCAAGTGTTGCTTTGCTGAGCCAAGAAAGAACTTCCACACGCGCTACGCCGTTGTCGGATTTGGCCGTCTGCGCTGCCCAGATGTCTCGCAGCTAGAAAGCGAACAGAGTTTGGGTTAAATTTTTATGCCCGCACAGAAGGAGCGTGGAGGATATTCATCACACATACTCACCTGAATCGATTTATCCACGAATATCTCGGTTAATTCGCGTGTTTGAGGGACACCGAATGCGGGATTCTGTGAAATGTTTGTGGATAGTCAGTCTCCAAAACTGAGTGCAGCGCACCATGATTCTGCGCTGGGAAATAGTTCGTCATTTTTCAATTCAAATCCACTGGTACGCCAACAAACCTGTTGCTTATGCTGGTCGCCCTCCACGACGAGGATGCCTGCGAGGCGAAATTCGGTTGCATTCACAACAGATGCAGATCGGGTGAGAGCGAGACGCACCTGGCCCGACGACGCGTCCGAGACTGAATCTGGAACCTTCCGACTTCTGCCATGTGTGCGTGTTCGTAAGGATGTGATGCATTGCCTTTGTATCTGAAGTATGAATTGCAGTTCGGCCCTAAAGAGCCAGTTGCGAGGTGCCTATTAAATCGCGATTGTAGTAACAGTGAAACCACTCACGAAGAACCGGTGGAACCTGAAATCTATCAGGACGAAGGTTGCAGAATTTAAAAAAAAAAAACGCTCTCACTTGCTCGTACGCCCATATTCCCGGAACCACCGCTCTTCGAGCCCAGAAGTTTCCTAGAGAGCAGATGTGGTCGATCACGCGTTCAAGAAGAGCGGGAAGATTAACCTACATCCTCGATAAACTCCTTGATATTTCCCCAAAACCAGTGTGTGGAGGGTGGGCCGCGTAGATGTCGAAATGGCGAAGTTAACTCGCTATATGCAGCCTCCAGAATCCAATACACCGTGTACGCGCCGGCGGCACCGAAAACCGATGCGAGCAGTTTCAAGAACATGACCAAAGTCGCAGAGAGTCTCAACTCTCGAGCCTTGAAATAGTCGGCCGCCTGTCGGCGTGGATCCGCGAATATGAGGATCAGGATGTGTCATTTGGATCACGTAACCCGACGGATGTCGGCGATCAGCCGCTCAGTGTGATTGTCTAACTGACGTCTAACTGTTGTCTAACCAGATCGGGATGAACACGCAGCGGGGACGCAGCTTGCCGCCGACGCGGCGGTGCCGAGCTCTGGAATATATTCGGTCTTGGATGGGGAGTAATACTTAGATATCGTGAATAATGGAAGCAATGCGGCCGGTGGAGGGGGGTGTGGACGAAGAAAAGATGGAAGCAGAGAAAAGTGGTGAGTGGATATGCGAGAAACTTGCGAGTGTACTATTTGAGTAGTCAGAGTCAGGAAGAGAAAAAGGTCACTGCGTTGTCTCGCTCCTGCTCTCACAACCCGCTAGGAGTCCCGGTGATTGTAGGATCGGGTCCACTCGCGCTGGGCGTACGCTGCGAGTGCCGTGGGCCAAGCACTGCAGGACTACGGCGCTACTCCATATGTGCCCGGGAGCGAACCCCGGCATGAAGCTCGCGCAACCCAGTGCCCTCGCTAGTTCACCACGCGCGCCGGTTAGACTTGAGTAAATAAACATTCAAACCCACGGTGGGCCAGTCACCCACCATCATCTCAGCCATAGCCGTATATGTAGCCATAGCGTCGGTGCGCACTCTCGTTTGCTTGCGCAACGCCTTGCTATCCATGTCCTTGAAGCTGACCAGTGACAATAAGGATCGACTTCAACATGGACAATTTAATGGTTGAACGTACGTTGAACCTTGACATGATGATTTCCATCGAGAAACTTGTATTTATCATCAGCTGCTGGGAGGCATAAATCCTTGCCGAATTCCCAGAACGTGCAGTGTCTCCATTCAATTCCCCCATAACTGGCGACCAGAGAATTGAAATGAAAATCATTGATAACGTTTAGTTGAGCAGATAATCAGAATGTGGCAAAGGTATCTCAGAGTAAGCATCTAGCCGTCGATGTCGCATGGGCAGAAGTTCTTCAGCATAAACATCTAAAACGAGGAACGACTCAACAGCTTTTCAGGTGAAATGGATTTTCCGATAGCGGCAACCATATTGAGATGTCAAAAAGTCCGGTTTAGTGACACGCCAGCGCTCAGACTTGAAGAAGTTTAAAGACTGACCAATAAATTCAACAGCTTTATGACTACAATACATTGGACGCGACAGGCTCACGCAGACGTGCCTCGCATCTATGATGAACCGTTCTGATTTCAGCACCGCGGGTCTGGTGACAGAGCCTAAAAGGACTCCTGAAAATACAGCCTACATGAAGCCGACATCCATTGTTTAGTCTTGAAAGTGAAGAAACTCTCGCAGTTTCTCCAACGCTTTGTAGCGATGGGAGAGTTTATTTTTCTGGTCTGATGGCATTTCCGCATATCTAGAAAATTGAAATATAAATTTGGCGTTCAAAATGAAGACAGGAAGAACGGTTGCGTACGTTAATCCTGTACCGGTTGGTTCGAACACAGCGTCCCATCCGAAGATACCCGGCCCGCGAGCAGGTACGATCGAGCCGTCTGTCCTGCCTTCAAATAGTATCGGGTCGGCTCCTGAGTACAGCCTGTAGGTCCGATATCCCTATCTCTGTGTTTATTTTGCGTACCTGGACCCGCTGAGTAGGCAAAGGTGCACAGTGCCCACGCAGCTTTGGTCGGAAAGCCGGCTAGAAGCGCATTCAGGCCCTCATGACCTAACTCAGCCAGGAAATATTTTATGTAAGGTCCAGGCAGTCCCTTCAGTGCTTCAAAACACAGTGCGGTGTCTTCCGTTATGCAAGGGCATCCGAGCTGGTAACCAAGACGGTCAACTCCCGAGGAAATTATTATTATGCTGATTGACTACCAGTTCAGCGGCCCGGCGACACTTAGCAATGGCAACTTCCTGTGTAGTACCTTGAATTTCGGGAACTCCATTCATACATGAGTATGGGGCCGCCAGAAAAATGGAGTTAACTTGCTGTCCAGAGCTCGGGATTCGATTTCAATTGGATTCCCGCCCGATGACAAGATCGCCTTGACCTCCTTCAGCTTATTGGCGTTTCCGGTCACGAAGACTGCCCAAAGTCGATGACAGAAAATTGCCCGGCTTTTTTTCACTCACTAAGGTTGGATATCGATTTCGCCATTGAGGGTGCCGGTGGGATGACTCGAGTTCAAAAAAAGCTGTGCAGTGATATCTGATCATTACGGCAATCGCCGTTTGCTCTTTCCTGGGTGCTCGTCTCCGTACATATGTATTCTCGTGGACTGACAGCCGCGAATTAGCGCCTTGGGTGGCCCGCCGTAGGGACTCAGACGGAGTCCCGACAGCCTCGGAATCCCGGATCTGTTTCCGATCCAAGTTACTGGTTTCTGAGTATCTGAAGCTCATTCAACAGCTTATCGAACTTGCAAAGGATTGAAGCGCTGGTACTCTGAACCATTCTTGGCCCGAAATATCGCACTGGTGTGCACCTCTCCACATAGCACAGGGTAAGTATTCACTGCGTTCCGACCCCAAGCAGACGGACCTCCGTATGCCTTTCGCGAGGCCCTCTCTATATTCCACTACATCCTTACAGGTTCGTGTGCGCACCTCCACACCGCAATATAGACGGACCTTCGGCTTCTTTTGGGCAGTTTCGCTACAGGGCGTGGACGGAGTGCAGATACCTTTGTCTACCTTCACGTACATCAGTACCCGGATCTCAGCTATCTCCCAACCTTCCAACATTCTTTTTTCATCGCTTGAACACATCGCCCCGTCTATGTGGGTTCAGATTCGTCTACATCAAGACAGATGTAGAGAGACTGTCTACATAGCATAGACGTATGTAGGTAGACGAAGGGGTCTCCGTCTATGCATGCGTAGACGGACCCTCTATACACCCTCCGTCTCCTTGAGGGGTCGGAACGCGGTGATTGGCGAGACGATTTTCTTTTCGTCAGTTTTTAGTCGTTATGTCTATGTCTATCAGAATCTGATGGTGAGTCATTGCAACTCGTGTGGATATTCTCAGAGAACATGTATTCTTCAAAATACAGGCTGTATGCTGTGCGGATTCGTCAAGTCTGAGACGACTTTGACGGCCCAATTGTAGGCGAAACGTTTCACCGATTACAGCACTTCCATACAGTTTCGATCTCACCGCAACTTGAATTTGAATCTAGCCAGAGTGTCTTCTGGATTCTCGATAAAAATTTGTGTCTTGCTATATGGAGCGGGAGTTTCCCCAGGATCTTGCAGCATATTCGACCTCAGAAAGCCCGCCCGGCGTTATAACTAGTCCCCAGAATTTCTGGACTTTCTACAAGGCGGTGTTTATAAATAGCCGACGCGGAAGGCATCGCCTCGCCCCACCCGATTCGGTGTGACAGCTTTGTTCAACGCATAAATGGCCGCGCCAGAGCTCGGAAATTTATCCCTTCCGAATACTTTTGAACATGCTGTCACTTTTCTCTAAATCGTCGTCGGATTTCCCTTTGACGACAGAACCCGAATCGGATGCGCCAAAACGACGTTCGTTTTTGTCTGTCTTCCCGCGTGCAGGACCCAGTTGCTCGACGGATGCGCCACCACCTTACGATGAGATTTCCGGCACCAAACCTTTGCCTAAGAAAATCTCGCGACGCTGTGCGCACTTGTTTTTTTCAATGCAAGAAAATTACAACTAATGTCATTTAAAGCCAGCAAACGGCAGACAAGCATGGAGAACGATTTGGAAACGTTGAGAAGATACGATACCGTCATTCTTGTGGACGATTCACTTTCCATGACTATGCGTGGATCAAAGAGAGGAGTGACTCGATGGCAAGAGGTACCGCTATTTTATTATGTACCGATGGGTTTGTTCATTTTTGTTTCTAGGCTGGTACTGCACTTGCAGATTTGGCCCCGGTAGCACAAAAGTACGATTCCGACGGAATCGACATTCATTTTTTGAACGATCCGAGATCGGAGACCAGTCTGAAGGTTGATATCATTTAGTTCCCAGAAGTGTTTGACTTGACCTGAAGATGTTAGACTTCTGACGATGTCTGGAGAGTGTTCGACAGAGTGATACCCGATGGCTTCACTCCCACTGGAGACAGACTCCACCAACTTCTCAACCCATACATCACAAAACTTGCACGCGCCAGAATCCAGCCAGATGGGACGCCTATAGACAGAGAAACAGGCAAGGAAATAAAGCGCATGAACCTTATTGTCATCACGGAGTAAGATTTCAGCTACACAGACTTCTGAATATCATTACTCATTTTTATTTCAGCGGTGTTGCCTGTACGATTAATTCGGAGCGTACGATCGAAAAATCACTGACCTCGAATCGTAGCGGACGACCCTAAAACATCGATCATCCACGCTGCGAAGCGTCTGATGGCAATGCCTGATCTCTGCTTGGTACAGGTACGAATGTGACGTATCTCTTTTGCATTATGGCCACTGAAATGAGGCTAGCTTGGGATCCAGTTCGTCCAAATAGGTAACGACGCCAAGGCAACCAAAGCGTTACAAATTCTCGACGACGAACTACAAGAAGCAGGGCATATTCGAGTACGTCGTGTAGAGTATCCATTCCGGCGCTTCTTACCGGCAGCACAGGATATCGTTGACACGACGCCATATCATAAACTGCACCCAGTGACTGCGAGGGGACTAGTAAAGGTCCTCGCTGGAGCCATTAATCGCCGGATTGACGCACAAAAATAACGTTCTATTCAACCGCGCAATTATTGACTGTTTATCTCTCCTCGAGTGCCTTCCGCTGAGTGAGCAGTATGTAATACCAGACTATACCAGACTAGAATAACTGACGAATATTCAATTTTAACATCGAATTCCTCCCAAGTCACGCCGTGCCGATATGTTGTTTCTCAACAGCCTGATCTTCTCTAAATCCCCATGAACAGTGGTTTCATTTGTGAAGATTTTGGCCTTGTGCTAGTACCTTTGGCGGGATAAATGTCACTGAAAATGAACTTGAATCTCCATGCAAGGATGTAAGTCCTGAAGTTTAACCTTTTTTCTTGTGATAATAGCAAGGTTCTTCTTGAATTGGTGGCTCAGAGAAAATTGCCAAATTGGGAAGAAATATGTAGTACTGTTTGGCCGCGATTGGTGATAGGCTTGATCTCTTTTGACCAACACCACCTCCGTCTCTGCGCCTTGTATTCCTGTGCATTTTTCTGACATATAAGCGTTCTCGACAGGTTTTCAATTCCTGGAAAATCACATAAGCAGCTGGATGTGCGACCGTAAATCTGAGGGATTCTTTCATCGCAGTCAGCCACCCAGTTTGCATAATTGCATTCCGCTCCTGACCAAGGAAGGCAACATCGGGCTCGGGGGCTTTGGCTTGGTCAAGCGCTTCGAGCCAACCCTAATGCAGCAGCCTGGTAATTTTTCTGCGAGTAAGCGTGGAGCAGTTCAAAAATTTCGGACCTACTTACCGGCATTTTGCGGCACCTTGCGGTCACTTTGCTCCAATTTTGCTCTCTTTTAGAGGATCTTCACCGAGGCTCCACAGTCGAAACTGTCATTGGTCACCGCTTTGAATTTTCTTGTGCTGTAAGCAACTTTCTCATACGCCAAATGCTTACAAACATGACCTATTCCCGTTGAGTGATTGTCCATTTGACTGCACCCAGCTGCGAGGGGATTAGTAAAGACCTTCGCTAGTAGAATAAATCGCAGGATTGATACTCAGAAATATCGTCCTCTTCACTGCTCCATGATTGTATATTTTTCTTTTCATCTGATGTTGTAATACCAAATTCCAGAGTACTTGCTGAATATTCAACTGAAACAACTATTTCTCAAATCACGATGTGCTGATATCCAGTTCCTCAGTTTGACTCCGTCCTCGATCTCATGAAGTCTTTGTTCAAGGTTACTGCGATTAGTGCTAAAGACCTGGGTTGTCTGTTGGTACATGTGACGTTCCAAACGTCGCCGAGAAAAAATTGTTCATCCACATTTTCCCCCAGGTACAGCTGTAATTCCTCGCATGTGATACATGGTTTTTGATCTGGAAAGGCAAGGTAATGTCGGTAATTCTTGGAAATTGCCAAATTGGGAAGAGAGCGTAGCATTGTTTGGTTGCCTTTGGTGATTGATCTCTTTCCATCGACCACTCAATCATCGATGTCTGCACCTCTGTGTTCCTGCTGGTCTCACATCTATGCGTTCTGGAATGGTTTTCGAACCCCGAAAGAAAATCACATCAGCTGCCGGATTTGCGAGCCGCAAATCCCAGGAATCCTTTCATCGCAGTGACCAGTCAGCCACCCAATTTGCATTCCGCGCACTCCTGTCTATCTCCTCCAATTCCTCCTACTACTCCAACCTTCACCACAATCAACTAGCTACCAGTATGTCTTTCCTCAAGTTTCCTGTTGTACGCCTTCTTTCCACCTCCTCGACACTGGACTGACTTCTTCCGGTATGCTCGCACTGAATCTATAAATGAGACGCTATCCAGCATGTCTCTTACCAAGGATGATGCACAGGTATGACTGTGTTCCTCAATCCAGTCCTCCCGCCTCATTTTCCATTCCACAGCACATATTTACGCTCGTCTCCAAGGAACGCACAGCTCCTCATCGGTCACGGGGCCACCTGCTCCGTCTACCCCGTCCGTGAGAAAACTACCGGCCAACTTTACGCTATGAAACAGCTGGTGAAATGGGAGCTGGCAGCGGTTGTCGATCAAGAACAGGCAATTCTCAAGGCGATTTCAAAAAAAAAATCTTCCGAACGCCCCTCGCTCTTTACTGAATATTTTTATGCCCTCACAGTAAACCTTTCTAACTCGATCCTTGATCCCACTGCTCACGGGCATGCTTAGCCTTGGTAGGAAGGCAAAGATCTGTCCACGACGCTTGTCAACAGCACCAAGTTCATGGCCGACCGGGCCAAGATCTATATTATGGCGCAGTTACTTCTTGCCGTCGAGGCACTTCATAGCTTGAACGTTGTCCACCGGGACATCAAGCCAGCTAATGTTTTCCTCACCAAGGAAGGCAACGTCGTCCTCGGAGATTTCGGCTTCGCCAAGCGCTTCCGGTCAACATTCATGAGCGGCGCAAGGAAGGACGAGCCGACGGAGATCTCGTTCGACGTGAACCCCGAGGCCACTTCCGGTTCCTTCTTGATACCGGAGTTCGAGGGCTTCTCCTACACGACCGGCGACTGTACAGACACCCTCCATTGGATGTCCCCGGCGCAACATGCGGGGACGGAGTACTCCTTAGATGTGTGGGCGCTCGGTCTGTTGATGTTCAAGATGTTCACAGGGAGGCTGCTGTCTAATGGCGACGACGCGAACGAAGTTGCGGAAGTCCAGATTGCTTATGCCACTCAAGAGGTAGAGTTCCGACATGAGGATGCCATCAACCCCTGCGCCCAAGATCTCATCCGCGGCTTGCTTAACAAGAATCGCTGTGCCAGGATGTTGCCCAGGCGAAGGTCCACCCTTACTTCACGGGAAGGTGGACACCGACCCCAGTATTCCATACTCACCGCGCTCATTCTCCCTCGGCTGTGCTCAGAAACTGGACCGCCTCCCCGCGCCACACGGGCCCTGCCACCTGGGTGCCGAGGAAAGCCTATGTTCCCGACGGTCCTCACAAGACTCTTCTGACGCCTGGGGTACCGTACCAGTCCGGCGACGATTGTCTTCTGGGTTTCGTTTTCGTGAAGCCGGGTTTCTTCGACCCTCTTGGTCCCATCATTGGCATCAAGGCGCTCGTCCTCAAAATCGGTCGGGCTCTCGGATGTCAGAGCAAGAGGAGCAAGACCATCAAGGCGAAGGCGAAGATCATGCCGGGTCCTGCGTGTATCCCAATCAAGTCCCCCGACAACCCCAGGACGGTCTTCTTTACGATCTCGTTGGCCTCTTCAGCAAAGGACAAGATGCACCACCAGTATCTGACTCGCCGAGTCATCGGCTTGGGATCGCAAAGAACCCTCCGCTGCCTCTAGCTTCAAAAGTATCCTCGTTCTTCAAGCTTACTCCGCTCGGCGCTAACGCCTCCACCTGCTCCCTGCGGGATCTTGGACAACTCCTTCCTGACAAGTGGCTCGCCTCCAATGTCGTCTCGGCCCACGATCAGCAGCCTCCACCTCAACGCTCATGCGACAGCAACGCCAAACGGCAGGAGTTCCTCGTTCTTTTCTCTATTCTGGTCGTTTTCGCCCCAAATCCCCGATGCCACGGATCCGGGTGGACAAGCCGCACGACTCTGCACGACCACAAAACCCAAACTCTCGGCATTCTCCCTTCAAGCCCCTCAACACCAGCCTTGCCTTCGTTTTTGTGTTCCGGCCACAAGTTCTCGCCCTGCTTTCCGGTGATCGAATTCTTCCAGCGCAGGTTCCGCTTCAAAGCCCCAAGAATATCTATTCGACGACTTGTTAATCCCGGTCTCATCTATCGCCTCCGCTATTGGATTTTCTTATCTAAATATACCATAATTACTTCTCTGGGTTTCTCCATGGTACGTGATCGCTTTTCACTCTCATTTATCTCGGGAAATCTGACATCCGTTCTAGTAGATTCCTCTTGTCATGATTCTTTCTCTTTTCTGGACTTCCACCATATCACTTCGACCTCCTCTAATAACCATCCCTCTTTCTCATCGTATGGTATGTTATCTATATCGTTCATTATCATCCAGCTGACTCTAATACCTCCGTTTCAGCCTCCTTTCAGTGCTGCGCCTTTCATCTCGGGTCTGTGTCGGATAATACCTCCCTATGTTCTCTACGGTACTTTCTTCCTGTTTCATTCATGTTGATGACTATAACACTCATTCGTTCCAGAATTCCCTTTCTACTCCTCCGCAATCTGCCTCTCCCTTCGGCCGGCTTTCTCGACAATATCTTTCAATCCTCCTTCTATAATATGTGCTTCAGACATCGCTGTGTTCATTCATAAATCTGACCTGCGCTCTCCAGTATATTACAACGTACGACTCCCGCAACTATCAAGGTTCCCAATTCTACCGAGCAGTGTCGAGGGAAAGGGCGGTATAAATTAATAGGTTGGCCGCGCTAGACGCGACTTGTAGCATGAAGTGCCGCGTGTAACATATAATAATTCTGGGTGTTGAAAACAATCATGATTGTTGCGAGGATCCAGTGAATTGCGGGGACAAAAAGCCACACAAGGATCCACTCAGCCGCATAAGGGAAGATGCTCGTCTGTGGCTGTGTGATCGGTAATCGAGGTTTCCTCCAACCTCTGACCTCCAGCTCGGGGCGGCCAGCAAGAGGTCTGTAGTTGTATTTATACAATAACCCGGTCAATGGCCTTCTTCACGCGCCCACAATCCGCCAATGCCGCTATCAAGATTGTACGCCCAACGACAGGTGACGACTCTGACCTCAAGTCGGTAGCGCGTAAGGGTTCGTGTGGTTTCGTTGCGCTCGCCCAGGCGTCTCGCTCACCTATCGTAGACTCTGTCCAGCGTCAATGTAGGAATATCATGATTTACGGGTGTGCTATCACATGAAATATTTGAGTGAGCGAGTGACTGACATGGACACTGCTCAGTTCTTGCAAATTCGAGAATAAAGGTTGTGCTTATTATCATCCTCCGGTGTGTCTCTTAATCATCTGTATGGCTCATATCATCGCTAATATTCCTGTAGGCGCCAGACGCTATTCCACAGGCGTGCGTTTACCTCCATATTGACATGTGTTGTGCAACTAAGATACTCGTAGTCCGCGAGCGGAACCCCCTGCTAAAACCCTCTCTCCCACTCTGACCGCGAAAGCCGTCAATGCGCCCGTCTTCGTCCCGAAGATGGCCGTGCGCATCCAGACCACATCCACCCCGCCACCCGAGATCCCGTACGCTCTCGTTATCCCCGTTCTCATCGCCATCTCACTCTACGCAGACCATCCCCTCAGCCTGAGTATCATGATGAGCAGAACCACAATCAGGAGGCCCACAACGAATATGCGTATCCTGCTGGCGCCGATGATTCAATGCACGATGTATGTCTGAATTCCCAGATATTCTCTTCTGAGATTCTCATGTGTCCAGATGAACTCCAATAATTTCTACCCTGATCCTTCTTACGACGCGTACGACCACACAACGGAACACTCTTATTTTGCAACGCAGGCACCCTTTATGCGCCAGCCTGTGAGTACACTTGATATGTTTAGAGATAGTTAATTGACTTTCTCGAAGCTGAATTACCATCTTTACACATCCGCCATCCCGTCTGCGTTTGTGTCTTCTTCTACGAGCTCCCACTTTATCCCGCCCTCGTCGGAGTTGCGCTCACTCTTGCAAGGGCGGAGTGAGGATCTGCACATGGCCCCTCCTCATGGCATGTTTTTGCTTCCTCTTCGCATCTTGTGATGGTTTAATTTTGCTCTAGGTCTCAATCTTCCGGAAGAGATGCAGGGATATCACTCCCTGATCCCTCTTGAGAACATCAGCTCCACCGAACGCCGCAAGTTTGGCAACTGGAACTCCACTGTGTACCGTGCGGTCAACTCCCTCGACGGTGGGACATATTGTCTTCGCCGAATCGAGAGTGCGCCTCCTCTACTCTCTCGATTGGACTTTTAACAATGGTTGACGCGCTTAGATTATCGCATGAACCACCAAGCGGCGTTCAGTGCCATCGAGACCTGGGCGAGCATCCAGCATGCCGGAGTCGTCGCTGTGCACGAGGCGTTCACAACACACGCGTTCGGTGACAGCTCACTTGTCGTCGCCTACGCGTACCATCCGCAGGCCCAGACGCTCTTTGACGCGCACCTCAAGATGACCCAGCCATCGTACCAGCATGGTACCCGCGTCTTCCAGCCGCAGCCGCAGGCACAGATCCCCGAACGCACGCTGTGGTCGTACATCGTGCAGCTCGCCGGCGCGATCAAGCGCGTGCACGACGCGGGGCAGGCGCTACGCATGATCGACGTCACCAAGGTGCTCCTCACTGGCAAAAATCGGTCAGTTCTTCGTCCATCTATCCTTACTTGCATCGGTTTCTGATCTGCGGATGGGCAGAATCCGCGTCGGATCGTGCGGTATCGTGGATGTGTTGATGTACGACACGCCGCAGGACGTGCACATGCTGCAGCAGGAGGACCTGACGATGTTCGGGCGGCTGGTGTTTGCACTATGCACGGGGAACGTCATGGCCGCGAGCGGAGGCAACTTCCAGAAGAGCCTCGAGGTCATGGGGCGGCTGTACACTCCCGAAGTCAAGACCGTTGCGCTTTTCCTTGTTAATAAGGGCGGGCCGCATAAAAATATTGGGCAGTTGCTGGAGATCATCAGCTCGAAGGTGGCTGCTGAGATGGGCGACGCGCTCAGGTGAGTTTGGACCCATCTACGACTGATTATTCTTGGTGCTTACCCTGCGGTTATAGCGCTGCGGATACGTTGGAGAACGAGCTCATGGGCGAGCTTGAGAACGCGCGTCTTGTGCGCCTTCTGTGCAAATTCGGCTTCATAAATGAACGCCCCGAGTACGTGCTCTGCCACTGTCCTGAGCTCTAGAAGCTCATTGTTGTTTGGCATTCCTTCAGGTTCGCCCGTGAACCACGATGGTCCGAGACGGGTGACCGGTACATCGTCAAGCTCTTCCGCGACTACGTGTTCCACCAGGTCGACGAGAACGGGAATCCGATAGTTAACCTCTCCCATGTGCTTACTTGTCTCAGCAAGGTCTGTTTTGTCGTTCTGCCTACATCACACGCGTGGCTCATGCTCACCGCCTTGTGCAGCTTGACGCGGGCACCGACGAGCGGGTGATGCTCGTCTCACGCGACGAACAGAGCTGCCTCGTCGTGAGCTACAAGGATATCAAGTCGTGTGTCGAGTCCGCTTTCACGTTCGTCGTTTCAGGTTCTTCCTTCCCTGAAAAATTGACTGACACGTCCATATACGCATAGTGACCTTGCGCGCGCGGGAACCAGCGCGGCGACATCAGGGGGATACCGCTAAAATGGATGGACGCGTGGATGTATGCAATAGAGGTCGAGGGGTTGTTGCATAAAATACATAGGTACAATCAGAAAAAGACGAAGAAAAGTAGAAAAGCCTGTTCCTTTTTTTGTTTGTTGGTTCGGACTGTCTTTCAGTGGTTGGATTGAGAACAACGTGTCCACCAAGGAATTCTTTTTTTTCGTGCGCGCAAGACCGAGATTTGACGTTTGTGGCTGTGTCCGAGTCTGTGCACGGAATTGTCCGGTTCGTGCTTCAACCAGTCTTCTCTTTCCGTTGGGGCATTGGTCCGGTTGGCTTTCTTCAGATCCGGAGTATCTCGATTCGGACTAGGCCTAGAAGCTGACTGGCCTGCGGAGCACCGAAATCAACACCGAAGTTCTAGATACCACGCGTTGGAACTTTGCCGCAATGTCATGCGTTTGAGCTCGTGGGTCCACCCTGATCGATGACCAGTACAATATACGTCGGAACGGCCTCTATCTGGGTCGTGTTCAAACCCTCCACGGAAATTGGAACTTCGCCTCGCTTCCTGTGCCACGCGGTACCGTTATTTCGAGTTCGTGGGTCCATCCTGATGCACGTTGCGCGAGGAGCCGGAAAGTTCTGCGCAACTGGGAGATTTTTACCCATACCGTTCCCCATTCAAATAAGCATCTCTGTCAACCTCTCCCTCCCCCGTCCAAAATACACAATGGCTCTAAAGTATACTACGATTGAGGATTTACAGTCGGTACGACAAGGACAATACGCGTCTGAACCGTGCTCATCCCGGTGGCTTAGGCTCATGCGGAGCTGCGAAAGTCGTTCCAGGCCAAAAAGGCCATACCGCTGGCGTTTCGTCGCGCACAATTACTGCAACTTGCGCGGCTCTTTCAAGAAAATAACGACAGTCTGATCGCTGCTCACAACTCCGACTTGGGGCGTCACAAGCTCGAAATCACTCTTCCCGAAATGGGACCCATTGTCTCCGGAGCCGTTCGCGCAGCTGAGAGCTTGGAGGAATGGAACAAGCCCGAGAAGCCAGCAGTGGAGGAGTGGCGCAGTTCCTGGGACACGACCGTTTATACGACTCCCAAAGGAGTCGTTCTTATCATTGGGTGGGTTTCCAGACGCTCATGAACCATATTCACGAAATTCACAGCCCTTGGAACTATCCTTTTGTCTGCACCATCCTTCCTTTGATCGGGGCAATAGCCGCGGGCTGCCCCTGCGTTGTCAAGCCCTCTGAATTCAGTCCAGCTTCCGCGCAGCTTCTAGCCGAGCTGTTTCCCAAATATCTTGATACGTCGGTATACCGCATCGTCAACGGCGCTGTCGAAGAAACTACGGCGCTTCTCGAGCTCAAGTGGGAGCACATTTTCTTCACCGGGAGCGGCCGTGTTGGGCGAATCATTGCCGCTGCTGCCGTTAAGCACGTTACCCCTCTCACTCTGGAGCTGGGTAGCAAGTCTCCTGTGTTCATCGACGCGGACAACACCGATATCGAACTCGCAGCAAAGCGAATCTTGTGGGGGAAACAGCAAAATGCCGGCCAGGTTTGTACATCCCTCTTCATCCTGCTTGCGATATTTACTATATTGGTTAGTGCTGCGTGTCTCCGGACTATGTTTTAGTCCCACGGGCGCACCAAGATGCTGTAGCAGAGGCGTTCAAGAAGGCCTACCGGAAGTTCTGGCCTCATCCCAAGGGAGCGCTAGATCCGTCATCCGAATTGAGTTCCATCCTGAATCAACATCACTATGGCCGTATTATGGAGCTCCTCCGTCGTACGCAAGGGAACATCGCGCATGGGGGCAACGCTGATGGGCTCAAGCGGATTGAGCCCACCTTGGTGACCGATGTAGGGCTTGACGATTCCCTCATGGAAGAGTACGTCGCATTACATAGCTAATAGCTCCATGACTGACAGCCAGCCCTAGCGAACTTTTTTGCCCAATCATTCCAGTCGTGCCAGTCGATGACGTGCTTGACGCCATTCAAATCATCCAAGCACGGTCAGGCTCATGCCTGGTTCTCTTGAGACGATACCGACTGATCTCGTTCATATCAGCCCTGTCCCTCTCGTGATTTATGTTTTCACAGACAGCGAGGAAACCAAGAACAAATGCACGTCGCTTCTTGGAATTCCTCCGAAGTATCTGGCTGACTCCTTTCCGCACCAGTCCTTGAGTCTACCAGCAGCGGCACGCTGGTATTGAACGACACATTCACGCAGCTTGGGAGTATGTACAAATTTGATCTTCTCGCTCGCTGTTCATCTTTCCATATTCAGTCCATGAGATGCCTTTTGGAGGCCAGGGTGATTCAGGCTGTACGTGACTCGCTTCGAAACCAGTGGCATGTTCACTTACGCATTGCATTCTAGATGGGTCATATTTGGGGAAATTCTCTTTCAACACCTTTGTTCATCGCCGCAGTTACATCAATGTTCCTCCCTCGTATGTTTCTACCTGCTACTTCCCGTATACAACGACCTCAGATTTTTTCAGTTTTGAGCCCTTCTTGGGGCACCGCTACCCTCCTTTCACTGAAGAAGGTTTTCAGGCGCTCTCAGCGCCGGCGAACATTAAAATCCCAGATCTTTGACGTGCTATTGAATTGTCTTTCTTACCGCTCATGCTCACTGTACTATAATACATGCTGTCTGCATGTTCTGCCCATTTGGTTGTCATAAATGGTTCACGCAATTGCCAGTGGTTCCGTCGGCCTGAAGTTACGGCTGAGGACCGAAGTGCGAAGGCAGCACCACCACATCAATCCTGACTTGACACGAGTTCCGGTTTCGAATTATTTCCCTGTCTTTATATGATTGGACTCGTCTGTCTGAAACCCTCTTAGCCCCCGAATTTGCCGATCCCCCGTAAATTCACCTCAAGAACAGAGGCGACGCAGCGCCGCAACTTTGTTGATTCCCGTGTGATAGAAGAAGAGGAGTTTTACCGCCGATGTTTGTGTAGTAAGTTAGGGTCCACTCAGTCATTTCGTGTGATGCAATGCCCATCCCGTGTGGTATCCCTCGTTTCTACGCGTTCGACGGACAAAATTCACATCCTTTTCTTATCCGGAAGAAAATCCCAGTCATCACCTCTACTGAAGAATCAAACAAGGCGGCAGAGGTGAATACGAAGACAACAGAAATTCCCATTATGGCCCACAGCAACCCGGATTATCTTAATGGACCATGGACCTTGGAGGGCCTGGTGCACTGATGAATGTCTCCTCTCTTCCCGCCATCCAGCCACCTGATATTATTGTCCGCAGTCATTGGGACTTTTATTGTCCAATTCTATGTCGTCGGCGTGGTATGTGAGCGAATCTATTGTTGGGTCTTCCTGATCGCTTCCGTTCGTAAGATAACAGCCTTTGGAGTTTTCCTAGACTTTTACACCCGGGAGTGGTTGAATAATTGCTCGGCGTCGACCATCAGCTGGATCGGTGGTGTGACTTATTTCTTTGAATTGGGCTGCGCTGTTCGTCCTCGACTGACCATTTCATGACTGATGCTCTAATGTCTTGTTAGCCTATCGGAGGGAAATTGTGGGTGCTTCATGGATTGACTTGGCAAATATTTGAATGTCTCCAGATATGACGCAAGTTTTGGTCGCTCATCTGTGTGGTTCGGCTCCTTTCTCTCCATGCTCAGGTAAATCTCTTTGATTATGCAGGGACGAGCGAAATCTGTATCACCTTCCCTCCACCTTCTTTTCATTGTCTCTTGCAAAGCCTCACCAATATTATCAAGTCAGTTTTATCGACCGTTCCCGGACTAAAACTGCGTTTTACAAACCTTGGTTCTTCTTTCGCAGGGCGTGGGTATGGGAATCGGGCTAATGCTTGTTTTCGGGCCCTCCATGACAATGGTATCGGAACACTTCCAGACTCGGCGTGCCCTTGCAATGGTGAGGCCCACAAGATAATATTTACTGTTGCTGAAAACTGTCAGGGAATCGTGGCGGCAGCGTCGCCCGTTGGGGCTATTGTATTCACAAGTGAGGGCCATCATCCAACATTATGCTCAGCCAGAACTCCTGACGTGTTTTGCAGTCGTTTTGAACCACCTCTTCCATTCTTCGATCGGGTTCATTTGGGCATTCGTATCATGGGTTTCATGAGTCTAGGTTGCTTCTTAATCGGTAATGCGTTAATTTGCACCCCCCGAAAGGCCAGAAAGCAGACGAATGAGCCCTCCTCGACCACACCGCTTGCTCCGATATGGGACCTTCCGTACATTTTGAATCTAATCAGCGGTTTTCTATTGGCGCTTGGGGCGAACACACCGAATTTCTATATGCAGCTTTATGCTGGTACCAAAAACATTAACCAGATTCTCGTGCTCGACTCGTTTGCCATCCTAAGCTTTGGAAGCATTTTCGGTCGCATCCTCCCTGGCTGGATGGCAGATCGATGGGGAGCTGCTAATGTCTTTATCCCATCTCTAGTCGCGTTGGGTAAGGCATACTGTCTGTGCGCCAGGAGTATTTTTCAATTTGCATGTATCTGCAGGGATAACTTGAATGTGCTTCGCCATGCTGGGATGTAATAGCGCTGCAGGTCTTGTTGTCCTTGCGCTAATGTGAGTGTTTTCAAACAAATTTTCTTCCCGCTGACGGCGCTCTGTTTAGCCACGGTTATCTCTTGGACACCAGTGCGTTCCAAATCGAACATGAATGCAAATTCATCTAATCTCTAGTCATTTCAATTTATTTGCCCATGATTCGGGATCTCACGCCGGACGGGACCAGCATAGGGTACGTACTTTTTTTCCACAAGTGGGGTAGTTCTAATTTATTAGGTCTCGACTGGGGTATTCACTCTCGCCGATAGGCAGCTGATTTTCTTTCCAAGTCCGAGTTCAGCATCGCCTGACCCAGGTATTATTTTTGCAGGTTTGGGATCGACTGTTGGCCCTGCAATGATTGGCGCTGTCCTCTCGGCAAATTTTGTCTGGTGGAGGGCGATAGTGACTTCCGCAGTAAGTTGTGTTTCCCGGTTCGTGGAACTCTTGAGCTGATTCCTTCAAGGTGATTGTGCTCTCTGCGACGTGTTTCAATGTAGCTGCACGGCATGTCCACATTTCTAGAAAGCGGGCGGTGGCTGTCACGCTTTGACGAGATCACGGAAGAATCTCTGTTTAGCTGGACCGCGTTATTCACTCGTAGATACCATTCGACTGAACTCCAAGAATTGACACTCACATTCGCTGCCATACTGACTCAGACACATGATATTGTCGCTCTTGACGTGTAGATATCTTGTGGAACAATTGGGGAGAGCTGACATACGCGGGGTCGCCCAAGGGATGTTGTTTCTCGCTCTAAATAGAGAGCTTGTCACGAATAACATCCTGAAAAGTGTCGAGCTCATGTTTCGGACATCCTGTGTTCGTATTAGCCGTGTCATCTGGGACCTGACTCAACCTTAAGCTTGTAATTCAGGCTTGCGGAATAGAACAACCGAGCTTGGCAAGCCTCCAAGCCGACAAATTACAGTCGGATAGTTGGTTAAGATCGCGAAATTTGAATCATTGCAGTGTGGGCGCGGTATACGATGAAGATGGAATGTACGCTGGCGAAAAATACGCGTCAGGAATCTTCGAGATTGGAAGGCTAGTAACAGACGTTTACCACTTTTGTCGCAGTAGCGTGATTCTGAACGACTGTCCTCAGAGAATCACGAAGGCTTTGCCTGAGCCTCAGCGTACAGGCCCCGCCGCCGCAGGGAGTGGTTGGTGAGTGGCAGTGCATGCGGCCCGGAAACGTCCGAGTGGGCAGTGTGCGAAGCTTGAAGTACAACTTAACGCTCTGCTCCTTCCGCGCGGCGGCACCGTTTCTCAAACATATCGACTCAGCAAACTTCGATGTCAAGTACGTTACGGTTGTGAAAGAGCACAGAAATACCCTTTGGTCGATCACTACTTCGCAACCGCGAAGCAAGTTGTTCCTTCAGGTGTTGCACCGTTGCATTTTTCATCTGGGGCAATGTGGCTCGCTACGAGAGACTTCCCAGCAGTCATATTGTGTTTTTCTAGCCGTGGAACGCCCTCGTAAGCCACCATTCGTCGTATGTGTCCTATTCTCCAGACCTCGGACGATCAGCGACTCGTCTTGGGGGAAGAGGTCTGGGACTTACGGAAATGTTTCACCATGGCCTTATCCGATTCCGAGAGCTTCCGCAGGCGGAGGCGTTCATACGGGGCTGTTCGTCAGGAACCCGAGGGGATGAAGGGCCGCAACGCGAAGCTCGCCTCTGAGTCCGCAACCCACGCTAAAGGCAAAGCGAAACAGGTCGAGGAATTCTGGTAGAGATCCCGTCGCGAATAATTTACAATGCAGCTAATGCAATGATACCTCAGTCTACGTATTTTAGCTTGGAATATACACGGTCGCCTCGCTCTCAAACTCACCGATGAAGAGATTATTGAGATGATTAAGGCCAATGATATCACAATTTTCCAAGAGACGTTCCTGCGGCCAGGGGACGAGAACTGCGTCGATTTACCGCGCGGGTACAGTATCGTCTCCATGGCACGTCCCAAAACCGCCGACTTTCAGCAGGCTTGGGGGGGACTGGCAGCAGTAATCAGCGACTCGGTTGAGTACACCGTGCGTCACGACCTGTCTGCGCCGGACATGATTGTGATCGAATTCGACGCTCTTTTCCTCATTGGCGTATACCTCCCCCCTCCCGGCTCGCCTTGGAACCAATGGGCGGATACCGACCCAGAACAAAGGCTTGAGCAAGTTGTCACCCTGTGCTCAGCAACGTCCAAGTATGTCGTCGTCGAAGGGGACCTGAACGGCCGCGTAGGTGACAAGACCCCTGCCGGGGCCCCGCTAGGTCGCTGTTCGCTCGACCCAGTGGTCAACACACGCGGCCGGTGGATCCTACGGCTATGCAAAGACTGTGGCTTGACTATCGTGAACGGCACGGTGAAGGAGGAAGCATTCCCAGGAGCATTCACCTCCTTTCAACCACTAGGACGCACGGTCATTGACTTCGCCCTGGTATCAAATGCCCTGGTGGACTTCCTGCCAGACAAGTCGCTGCGTGTGCGTGATGCAGCTGACTGGTCTGATCACTCGCAGCTGTGGTTCGAAGTGCCTGTGCGCGGCGCAAAGAGGTACCGAGTCCCAAAGCCCAAGTCCATCCCGATCCAGCTTGGCCCAGAGACAGATCTCGACCGGGCGGCAGCCCGCTTGTTGACGCTGAGTGTGAGTGCTGAAGATGCGGCACGGCAGCTATACGGGCCTGTGACAACTCAGTCAGATCCGATTTCGGTATATGTCGCAGCAACATGTCGTGACGCTGGGAAGCCATACTCGAAGGCTGGGTTTGCACTGTACTGGGGCCCCTCGAACTCCGCAAACACCATGCTCCGCATCGACCAAGGGTCTGAAAGTCGGGGTGCGCTAGCTGCCGTGTTGCATGCGACAATGCTGGCGCCCAGGGACTCCTCGCTGACTATCTACACGTCGTCGCATTACGCAATCCGCACCTATTGCTACTGGGCTGGCGAGTATGCAATGGCGGGATGGCCTTGCGCGCACGCCGACGTCTTGCAAGTGGCAGCAAACGTGATTCGTGCTCGCACCGCTCCACTCCGCCTGCTCTTGAACAAGCCCCAACTGAACCACCATGCATTGGCTGCCCAGGCAATGGCTCGAGAGGCAGTTGCGAAGCCTGAAACACAGAGATGGTCCCTCCCGCAGGTGGACTCGGTTAGCCTCAATGCAGATCATGCCGTGGCGACTACCATAGCCATCCCAAAGGTGTCAACAACGATACCGGAGGCTGACGAACACAAGAAGAAGACACCGACCGAAATCTCTGTTGATGAGGTGGAGGATCCGGATGACTCTCATCGTGGTCGTCGAAGGTACAAAGTCTACCTTGGAAACCAATAGTGCTGATATTAAATCAATCACCACAGGGAACGCGAGATGCTACGGAAGAATCTGGTTGCTCTCCTGGGCTGCGAGACAGGGCGCGAGTTTTGGGACCTGATGCGCAGCTGGACAGATGAACGCCCCTCGCGGCCGCAGGTCTCGCTCGATCAGTTGCACGACTCGTTCAAGGCGCGCTTGAACCCGCCGGCTGTCATGCCCGCTCACTTTGACGCAGAGTTACACGAAACTCTCGCGCTGATGAGCGCAACCATTCCCGCATGCACCATCGACTCTACCCCCGAGGGATTCTTCTCGCGCCGGGTGACGGACGAGGACATTGTGCGCCTGAAGAAGAAACTACGTGAGAAGGGAACAAGGAGCGCACACGGGATCGATCTCATCACATACTCGAGGATCATGAAGATACCGAACGACGCCCTGCGAGACCTGATCCAAACTTGCGTGGACCTTCGCAGGCACCCCAGCAGTGGTTGGTGACAATATTAATCGGTGTTCTGAAGGCAGGGAAGGCTGTCGACGACCCAGAAAGTTACAGGCTTATCGGGTTGGAATGCTGTCTGCTCAAATGCATGACCCTTCTCTTCGACGACCGGCTTCGGGAGTGGGGGCTGGTGAATAAAATAGTGCCGCCTACCCAAAATGGATTCCAGCCGAAACGCCGTACCGACGACAACTCCTTCATTCTCCGTTGCGCAATCGACCGCGCCCGTGCAGAGGGGAAAACGCTGTATGTCTTCTTCGCGGACATGACAAATGCCTTCCCTACAACCGATATCGCAACCCTCTGGAACCTCCTCTACACCGCGGGAGTGGGTGGACCTTGGTTTGACTGGATCCGAATGGTCTATGCGCGCATGTCGTACATCGTTAGAAGCGACGGCGCATACTCAGCAGCTTTCCGGTCACTTATTGGTCTGCTCACCGGGGACACCGCATCTCCCGGCTTCTGGAATGTGTACGCTGCGGACCTCAAACTGCCGGTCCATGACAGCGACATTCGTCTGAATGGCAGGCCTGTCAACCAACTGGAGCAAGCAGACGACGAGGCGATGTTCAGCACAGAGGCGTGGACCTTGCAGGCCAAGATGGATTACTTTTACAACTGGTCCTGCCGAAAGTTCATGTTCATAAGCCCGCCTAAGTCAGAAGGGATGATCTTCGGACCCCTTCCAGCTGTGCTACCAGTCTTTCGTGTCGGGCCTGATGCGGTGCAAATTGTTCCCAGACACAAGTACGTGGGCGTGTGGTTTACATCCACACACCACAATATCTTCGCGGCACACTATGCCGAGAAGGCGTCGAAAGCAAGGAGGCTAGCTAACGCAACATTCGCGCGTGTAAAATCACATCTGGGCTCCCTCCCCATGAAAGAGGGACTACAGCTCTACATGTCGCGAGTGGACTGCTACCTGATCTCTGGCGGGGAAATCGCACTCGATGTGGATTCGAGTCTGGTCGACGAGATGGTGGAGATTCAACAGTCATACTTACGTCGCCTGCTCGGATTGAATTCCTCCTCAATGCTTTCAGTTCTATACACGGAAACTGGACAGGTTCCTATCAAGATCCGTCGTCTGCTGCGCGCCCTCTCCCGCCTGCGATACCTTTTGACTCTTCCGGACTCGGAAGACAGGATCGCGCGCGACGCGCTCCTCGATTCTCTTGCACTGTTTCGGGCAAGGAAGGCGTCCTGGATTGGGGATATTGCCCTGGTGCTGCAGCGCCTCCCCACTCCAATTCTGGTGACAGCTGAGGACTTAAGCAACGACGATTCAGTGAAGGCGATCACGGAGCGGGTACTAGAGGTGCTCGATGCTGACCTCCAATGCGACATCGACACGTTCGAGCGGACTCACCTGCTCCGGGACCGGGTTGAGCGCATCAGCGAAGGGGAGGACCAATTCCGCTTGGGCCTAGTGACACGCCGCCGTCGACACTATCTTGATATCGTTGTTCCTGCGCACAGGAAAGCAATCACTCGCCTGATGCTATCTGATCACAACCTCAGCGTGGAACGACTGCGTTATCCGGGACGATACAGGGCCGCTGCGCCTCGAGACCTACGCTTATGCAGGTTCTGTCGTGGTGCAGTGGAAGACGAGGCACATGCACTCCTCGTCTGTACAGCACACCCAGGCCTCCGGCTGCTGCGTGAGACGTTCTTGCGAGACGTGATGGTTGAGATACGCGGAATCGAGGGAAGATGGTCGGCAGACAGGCCGTATGATTTCCTGAAACTGCTTTTGTCCTCGCGCAAAACCACCGCACGACTCGCTAAATTCGTGGCAGACGTTATGGCAATTTACGACTCGCATCCGCGTTATATACCGGCTGTGCTGTACTTACCTCCCCTGAGAACGTAGATGTAATGGACAAACCAGTTCTGTGCACATCCGTCTGTGGAATCCGTGAGACGGGACCTCCGGTCTCGACTTGCAGCGTGATAAACGAACGAACGCCCGATTGAGGTGTGGATTAACAAACACCCGGTTTGAGGTGAGGATGAAGTGCTTCGCGTATAGTAAGTCGTCGGCAGGAGGAAACGGTCACAGCGGCAAAGCAGGTAGATGTCCGTAGCATACTTTGACGCCGTGTATGTAGTACGGGACCCGCTATGTTCCTCATTGGGACCGCTGCGGTGCAAATACACTTCCTTCCTTCCTTCCTTCCAGCTCAGCATCAACATCATTGTACATGTTCTTCTTCGCCACCTTCCGAATATCATATTCGCGCAATGTATTTAGTCGGGTGCGTTGCGGTCGAGGGAGTTGAAGTGCCTCGATTTCTGGTGCAGGATATAGTTGGATGTCGAGGAACGCATCAACGGTGCGGATGACCAGACACACCATCGATTCCATCTAGCGCCCATCCATGTGGGCCCTGAACGTATGCCATCCAAAGCTCTCTCAATATGTTTGAGTCCGTAATATTTGTCGAAGAAGTATTTGAAAATCGCTCGCTACAAGAGGTGTCAGATCTCTGGATCTGGCACACTCAAGAGGCGGCGAAGATCTGGATCTGACCCACTATCAACAGCACGTGCGAGACCCCCCCCCTGCCAAATATTTGTCCTTTGATCTGAAATCAAAACCTTCGTTCAAGCCCGTATGCACCTCAAGTGTTGCAGGTGGTGGTCAAACCAGTTGAATATGTATTATAAATGACTTCAATGCATTTTGGCTATGTGGAAAGAAACCATTCCTTTCCTTGGTACACATTATGGGTTGAAGCGCGGTCTACCGAATCGGGACATAAGTCCGGCCATCCCGTTACTTTCGAGCCCGTTTTACCTGAATGACTGCGAAAATGTACAGTTATATTGGGATCGTTTCCAAATCTTTATCTACCTCTTCAAGAATTTTTACTGCAGAGTCTTCGCGCTCGCTCAAGCTTCCTTCCAAGGCGCGCATCAAAAGGTCACGTGCTGTTGATAGTGGGTCAGATCCAGATCTTCGCCGCCTCTTGGGCACACTGATTATCAACACCTCCCCCAGATTAGGAAGTCGCTCCGAAAACCATTCGAACTCTGTCTTGAGAGCTTTGAGACGCTGACGTGGCTTTATATATTGCATTTAGTGCGCTGTATAATGCGTATATATGTTATATTTGAGCAATAAACCTTTGGGTCAGGGAGCTTCAAGTCTAAGTCAACATTCCCGACAAATCCGATGGCTGATGGGCCGACTTGAGGCCGACTGATGAGCCAACGAGACGTCGCTCAAGTGCCACGCGAGTTGATCAATGTGCCAGATCCAGAGATCTGACACCACTTGGCTTGCTAACCTCAGCGCTTCGACAGCCTTCAAAGGCCTGGCGACTTCGGTGTTCTCGATAGCTTCGACCATGAGATGGTATTGGGACAGCCTACCAGTGTGCGTTAATCACTCCAAACTTCGTCAAGGCCAATGAAAGTCTAACCTTGCGTTCCATTTCCATGAAAAGCCTCGCGTTCCATCGTTCGGTGTCTCGGTAAATGTCCGATATACCAGCTGTAAAATTGTATTTATTCCGAATCTTGGCGTTCATTGAAATCATAATAAACGTTCGATGTCAGTTTCCCGCCTGAAAACCAGATGCCGAATCGCCGTTGCAATGCCAAGGGATTCCGAGGTTTTCTGGAAAGTCGACACCCAAAGTCTCGGATTGCGCCTTTCTCACGACGGATGAAACTCCCCATCTCAAAGAAGTATGAGCTCCAAATGCCTTCCTCAACGAATTGCATGCTGTCCGATAAGCGTGCCTCAGATATGCGACGCATTCAAAAAAACCCATTCAACCCGATGATCCCATCTCATCTTCGCCTTCCAAAGTACAGCGGACTGCTTCAAGTTTTTTTGAATCCAATTTATTTGCCCCTCGCCGCTTGCTGCGTGTTGGGCATACTGCTACACTGGCTAGTCTACGAATCTATGCGGTAGGAGTGGTATCTGAAACCCTCCTCGGTGTGCCGTGTTTGCTACGGCATCAGACGGGCGCGATTGTATTATAAGTCGCGTGGGGCCTGTGATGTAAGGTAAGTGGTCCCGAACGTATGGTATGTGCTGCTTCCAAGTCACATTTTCTTGCAGAGCGATACGCAACGAAGTGCGAAACTGATTAATGTGATCCTTGTTCGTTCCGTCGTCCAGAGAAGCCTCAGGAACGAGAATGGATTCTGTAACGGAAAAAAAAAAATAGGGCGGTAAGGTCGGAGACTCCCCGGCCGGTTGCCTTCAAAGGTCGGCCGAGGCGGCCAGGATCCGCCTCCTGTGGTGATGAGATCCACGAAATCTTTGCCAGCATCTTTCGTGAGTTAGACGGCCATTCTCCTCATCAAAGCTACGTTATTCAACAGATATCTCCGCTCCGATCCCGCTATTAGGCTCAGGTTGCCGTTCAATCGCCCTTCCCTATTCTATTCAGCGCCGATATCCGGACGAATCCTCTCGGTTTATTGGGTATTCCGAGCGCCAACAAAGAAGGCTTGTAGCCTCGTACGTTGATGTACACTCTTATCGACAATGTTTCGAAACCGATCCTTATGCATAGACGATGTTTCAATTCCAAGGTAATTGTTGCATACCCGGCACTTTGAATACTCGGTGGTCCTCAGTACAACAGCATAACGAGATCTCCGTTCCCAATATATAATTCAGTTCCCTCGTTCGTGGGTCCTTGGTGGGTCCCTTCGCCCTGCCCTCTGCCTTAGGCTCCTTCCTCCCCCAATCATAGTCTCGTATACAAGACTTTCTTTACTTTTGTGAAGATAGTCGTTACCCCAATCATTCACCGAAATGTGGTCCATCCCTCCAGAGATTTGGATCGAAGTCTTCGCTTTTTGCTGCACAGACGACGGTCGCACAGGCAGAGCATTATCCCTGGTTTCTCGGGCCGTCCATACCGTATCGAAACCGCTAAAATATCAGTCCCTTTGCGTTGTCGGATTGGCTCGGCTCCTGAAACTTTTGGCGATCCTATCCGAGTTGCCACCCGGCGAACGGAAAGTTGAATATCTGTTCGTTGCCGATTTGGACGGGCCAAATGGACTCTCAGACATGGCACGCAGGCGGCTCCATGCAGATACAGGCATCACTGATGGTGAAAAATCGCTGAACCAAATTCTGCATCTCGTGGCTCCCGGCCTTCGTGCACTTCATATCCACTGCACCTCGACTTGCCGACAATCTCTTTTCCCAACCATGGAATTGCCGCTTTTAAAAGAGCTAACACTTCACGGACCGTTCAAACCATTGCACCCCCACGATCTTCGACCTCGCACACTTTTCCCATCTCTCCAAAAAATACAAATTTGCCACTCTTCTTTTCATCCCCCAAATTTCCTTTACCAAGTCGTGCGCGCAGCTCCACGGCTGACGCATTTGCGCTTGCCCCAGCGCTCGTTTACCCCATACGACATACAAGTGGCTCTACGCATGTTGCAGCCGACGGGATCTGACCCTGCGGAGATTTACCTCCCGCACAGTCTTGTGGAGCTCGTAATAGAAGTTGATCCCTTTTCGAGCTTCCTCGATGAGGGTGCAGAGAGTGCTGGCCGCGCAACCCAGTTTTTCAAGAAATTTGGCAAGATTACAGCAAAAAGCAATGGTAGAGTGCGTTTGGTAGATGGGCGAAGGGATTGGATACCAACTGACCAGGCGAAAGAGGAGTGGCTAGCTAACGCTCAGTGAGAAGGAGGAACACCATACGCAAAAACACTGAACGTTTGCGGACCACCCTTGATTTCCTGATTACTCCGAGCTCACCGAATCCCAGGTCTCCCAGCCCAGTGATGATTGGTCTCAAGGCAGGGCTGGATGTCCCATAATGTTGTGAATTCCAGCCCAACTGGATGATTCTTGCGTGTTTCAACATAACTTCCCACGGTTGCAAAAGAGTAAACTTGAATAAGTACAATCGACAGACCGTGATGTACTATTACGGTACAACAACAATCCGCAATTAAACAATGCTACACATACATCCCAATCTAGTCCGTCCGTATGTTAATATAAGTGTCCGTGGGGATTTTTGAATCACCGAGTCGTGAACTGTAAAGGAATGTCCTCCGGCGGCTGTAATGTGATGCCGCCCGGCTTACGTCCGCTCATAACCTTCTTCGCCCACTCCGCGGTACACCCATCAGCCAGTTTGACGCGATGGCGACGCAGGAGCGTGGAGACAACAACTACGAACTCGACCGTGGCGAATTTCTTGCCCGAGCAGGCGCGCGAACCTTCTGAGAAGGGGAGGAATGTGCCCGGGGCGGGCTTGAGGATGCCCTGTGATGTCGCGGATGAAACGGACAACGCGGGCGAGGGTGGGCGGTGGGAAGTGGAGTGGGGAGTAGGTGGCGCTTCGAGGAGGTCGGAAGAGTGCTTGTCGTTATTGAATGTGGTGGTTTGCGGGGAAGAAAGCGACGTCTGGATCCAGGCCTGCTTCTCGTGACTTGGGGAAGGCGGGGGCGTGAAGGCAGGAGTTTCTCCGTCCGCGATCATCCATCGCGCTGGGCTCCATGATCTGGCGTCATTTCCCCAGACTTTGGGATTGAAGTGAATACCACAGCCGTTGACGGAGATTCGCGTTCCCTGGGGGATCACAAAGGATTGACCGTCGAAGGAAATCTGCTGATCAGAGTTCGTCCATTTGTTGGTCATTCCTGTTGGCGCATAGACACGCGTGGTTTCATACTGGAAACAATGATGAGATGTATTTTCGAAAAAGCGGCGGTGTTCGACTCACCATGATCGCGAACGCCCATCTAGCTCTCGAGAAATCTTTTTCGTAGTCCAGCTCAGTCCGACCCTCCTTCAGGGCTCTCTCGTAAATCGAATCAATCTCGTTCAGGAGGGCGTCCTGAACATCTTGATGGAGAGCCAAGCACAAAAGGGCATAGTGAAGCGTATTAGCTGTCGTCTCGTGCCCTAAAAAAAACAAGTCGTCAGGGCCCTGTTCGGCAAGGTAAGGAGACTGGAATCGGCCTCACCGGCAAACAGCATGATGAACATATTACCCATCACCTCGGACTCGCTCATTGGGCGACCAAGTTTGTCGTCGCTTTCTGCCTGAGCGCGAAGGAGGACGGAAATCAAGTTTTCCTCCCCGGGGGACGCGGGCTTCTCCTTTTCTTGGTCGAGCATCCCCTTCATGTATCCCCCGAAGGCAGTATAGGCTTCCCATGCCCGGCCCCACGTCGAATCCTTGCGACCAAAGAAACGTAGTGCCCAGTGTGGTGTCAAGAAAATCGGCATGAGATGTGCGTTGAGTTGTTCCATGGACTCTCGGTACGAAAGGGAGGTCTTGACAGCGCATGGCGGATTCGAAGACCACGTCAAGGGTGTCCCGTACGCGGATCCAGTTATGACGTTGAGCCCAAGTCGGAACAAGTCGTCGCCAATGCTGTTGGCCCGGAGCGACGTAGGAGAAGTAGGAGTCCAGGATTGCATCATGAACTTTGCCTGGCGCATCCCCTCGCGCCATACGTCCCCGTGAATGCGCTCGCTAAACACAGGACCCGTCACCCGACGGTGGAACCGCCAGATGTCCCCATCAGTGTTGATGACATTTTTGCCATATATCGCGATTATAGCTAGTCTTGTCAGAGCGTCTTCGCAGTTAAGAGGCAATTCGCTCACCTCCAGTGTTGGGTGGTTTGGGGTACACCGCTCGCTTCCCATTGACCGTTGAGGCTACCTTGGGATCCGCGACGATCATCGTGAGGCCCATGGGCGAGACCGTCAAGAAAACGTCGCCCATTTCCTCGTGAAGCTCGTACCCATCCGGTCGGCCCATCGTCAGCAGCTTGTGGAGCTTGGTCCCAGGTTCCAACATGCCAAGCTTCTTCAGAATTTGGAAAAGGAAGAACGAGAAGAGACCTGGGGGAAAGGGGATGACTTTGAAGGGTAGACCAGTCCTCCGCGCTGCTTGCAAGTGGCCATACAAAGCAACGAGAGGCCGACCGACTCGAACGAGTCCATAGACGATGCTAGCCCAAAGAATACAGAGGATGGGGGAAAACATCGTAAAGGAGTGTCTGTCAAATGAGGGTGGGGGGTTATAAAGGAATGAAAGGGGGCGGAAAGGAGGAAGGGGGAAGTCGGAAAGGAACTGGGGTCGATCATCAAGCGGAAGATTGATGGGAATCACGGAACCACTGAATTGAATGACATTCGCATGGAGGGAACTCGTGCGACGCCATGCACGTCTCAGTCTGTCTTTCATTGACCGATCTATCTTCGAAATCAACACATTCTGGACCGGGAGTAGCAGATTTAGCCGGGAGGTATTTGTGAGCTGGCGTTTGTTGCTTCAGCGACCGTGGCTAGCCGTGGCTCCACTGCCGCTCCAGATCGTGTCTTGTTTTTTGCGTGATCGGAGTGTCAAGAATCACCCGAGGCCGAGATAAGATAGCGGATATGATCGGGTTTTGCACTGGCCTCTAAATTTTTGTGGCAACTTCCTATGTTGTGCGGTGCATTTTGTTCCGAATTCGACGGGAAGCTCTTAGACCCGCGCATCCCTGAATCTACCGAAAATTTGGCCTGCCAGCCGGACCAGGGATGAAAAACTTCATGCAATAACTTGAGCGCACAACGGATGCAAAGACCAAGATTAAGGTACTGTTCCATGGATATCAAGTCGAATTAAATTCAGACTGTCAATGTTGCAAGGGTTGACGGATTTGAAAAGGCCGTGCTTGGCGCCATTGCGATGCATGACATTATCGATCATGTTCCATTCGGTGCAGTCTATATCCACTTGTCGGAGAAACTCAAGTACAATGAGGAGCAGCTGTGTAGGGGAGATACAATGGCGATTAGACGATTATCAATGCAAGATTGAGGACGTACATAGCTTTGAACAACCGGATTTGAGTAACCTGTGGTCTGGTGCGCGAAGTAATGATAATTTGGGTTGGCAGCTATGTCGCACAAAGTCGATGTCAGATCCCTCAAAACGCGAACATGCCCCTGCTGTCGTCGTTGATTATGCGCTAACGGTCTGGAGTGAGCGCAGATTCTCTATTGTACGCCAGAAATGCACTATGATGCTTACCACACTCTGGACCAGCGACGAGCACGACAATTGTCCTGGACCGCGATTCGTATGAGTTCTAGGTACTCCTGGAAAGATATCGGACAGCGGCCGCAGGTCGTTTCAACATCTTCGGTCTATCTTCGCCGCAGATAAATGTCAATTGACAATCGATCCTCGAGGCTTCAGTTTCCGTTCGTCTTCGCTCCCGCCCGAGCATCTCGCGCCTGACAAAAGTGCGGCTCCGAGTGACTCTCCGCAGCGTCGGACAGATGGTTGTGCAGCTCGAGCCGGATTCCATTTCGTAGATAAGCCGGCCGCAGAATAGGTAGTCCCGGTAGAATAGCTGAAACCCAGTAACTTGAATGTTTGTTTTGGTTCCTAGCCTATTCTCCAAGTTGAAGAATGAGGCAATATAATGATTTTATCGGCGTGTTTCCTCATCTAGGGATGAGGGACCACTCCGGTCGGTGTAACTAGTGCACAAAAATCGACCGGTGACCTTTCACCGGCGTCGACAGCTCGACCTGTCTATAATTGATCAATTGAATCTTGTCTGTCAAACAGTTGCTATGTTTGGATTGACTTGAGCACGAGCGTCTCCCCGAAGCAGCTTCGAAGGGAAGGTGATTGATTCGTGATGTCAGACAGTTGAAACGACAACTGAAGAGAGAACCTATACTGTGTGTTTCGAGCGGAACCGAGAACCGACTAGGTCAATGTTAGATGATGATGGTGGGTGAATCCGTTGTTGGATGTGCCTAACTTAGCGCAATACAAAAGGCTAGTACAAAAGCCGGCGGCCTGGGGTTTATGAGAACTTCGAAATTGCTTGCTTCTTCATCCTCCGATAGAGTGGACGGCCAGTACAGCGAAAATGGTCGGAACTAGAAGGGAAGGTAAGTGAAAAGGACCTCTGTAAACCAAATAAGCGTGGCGCCGGCAACATTGGATGGTCGATGTCGACGTCGAGACAAAAACGGATCGTTGTCGGAAGAACAACAAGGAAGATCATCGCGGTTCCGCGGATGCAAGGCGGAGCCGCACATCGTGGCGTGTTCTCGGATGCACTGTATTTTTGTTTTCTTTCCACGAAGAAGATTTGCAACTCTGTGAGAAAAGCAAAGTAGGCGTGCGCTTTAGCCAAATTTTTGAGAGTGAGATGGGTGGCTAGTGTTGAGGATGAGCGAGCAGACACGAACTTGAACGACCTTCTGTGCGCGGTGGGGCTCAACCCCGGCAGACCCAGCGAGTAAAAGGCTGCGGGAGGTCCGGGTCGGAGGAAGATAGGACCAGATGGAATCCAGACTTGACCGATCGCGTGCAATGCTACCAAGAGCAAGGAGAACCACCAAAAAGACGCAGGAGAAGGTGCAGGATGGAAGCTAGGGACGGCGTTGTAAAAGGAACGCGTTCATAACACGCGAAAGATGATTTTTTGTGTGAAGATGAGGTGTTGCAAAAAGGCGAAATGGGCGCCGTGGCTGTGCAGGCGCTGTTCTACGGATCAACTTGAATGGTGATGGCGGCAAACTCCGTTCGGTTGCATATTCTTCAATGTCGGTACTTATTCTTCGTTGCTCGAGTCGGTGCGGTGTAAGTAAGGCCGCCGCGGTCACATTGTATTCGCGGACCGATTGATGCGAAAGAAACGCCCTTTCGAAACCCTACCTTACCGTACTTAGCATATGCATATTTCGAGGTTGCTTGAGATCTGGAAACTCGAATTCATTACAACGGAAGAAACAGGCAAATTGGTTTTCATATCCCGTTTAGCCTATGGTGTCAGTATGTATCGTAACAGGAACCAGAAATTATTATCATGTTCATTGACAACCTGTCGTGCGCGTGCATCGTACACCTGTCGTGCCTGGCTCCGCGCCACCAAAGCCGTACTCTCCCCGACGTTGTACGCTCATCGACTCAGTATTCCGACCGACCCGCACACCCTAACACACACCTCGTACGCCCATGAACACAAACGCCGAGAATACGCCCACTAACAAACACACAGCTCTGGACTCATGACCCTACTCGGGACCCCGCTCTCAACACGACTGCCCACCTTCGAATCGTCGTCGTCGCTTTCCTCTGTACGGAGCTCCCTGTAGCCCTGTGAAGCGTAGGTAAGCATATGAGCGAGTCGAAAGAGATGGGATGGAGCAAGGACCCAGATGATGCTGGCGACGTCGAAAGCCGAATTTCAATTCGAAATGGGTCCAGCAGGCGGCCACCGGCGGGACCGCTGCTACCGCAGACCGTGAAAATTTCCATCGCGAATCGACATCGGTGTCGGTGTCGCAATAGGGTCACCACCGCGACGCGAGCGTGCGTGCCAACCTACGGATGAAAGCATTGTCAAAGCAAGGATTCCAGAAAGTTAATTTCAGGTGCGTGAGCAAAGGTGCATGGCGAACGGCGACCACCAAACCGTCAGATATGATCAGAGCGAATCTGAGGAGAGTAATATGAGCCCAGTCATATTGGGTGCACACAGTTGGAACGCGGTAAAGTGGACGGCGGTCCATTGAGCTTCGATCAGAGACGCTGTTACACCTTTGTCTATGTCTAACTCCAACTCCAGCCTGAGTTCTTGCAGCAGGAGGTAAGAGATAACCGGAAAAGATGCTGTCCACCAGGAAACGAGGCGTAAACTACGCAGCTGATTGAACTGGATGGGAGTAGTATCTTGTCCGACAGCTTTAGCAGGCCCAGACCATGAAAGAATGGTTATTTTCACCATGACGAGACTTGCGCATTGGGTGAGAAGTTCAAGGCTCACATCCGGATACCATCCGAGAGAAAGCTCGGTGAGTTAAGCCCTGCACTCGGCCAGCCATCAGATCAGCCACCGCTGCGCGGTCTGAGTGCCGTGCAATCGCAACGGACCAACTACAGCGAGATGCAACCTTGCGCATCTCCATGATACCAGGATTCATCTGATTCAAGTACTCCCGCATGAAGAACATGCGGACAGGCATCGGGGCGGAGCGCACCAGCCATGATCCAAGGCCGTCCATGTCCTGCTCTTGAGTCTTGAGTTAGATCAACTCCAGACGCCGGGTCCAAAGCCGCGGTGTGCTCAGTGCTGTGTCCGACCCGCGTACAATCCAAGCAGACCCGCGATATCCGGTGCCCGTCTTTTTGATGTGCGTCTCGTCCTCAGTTGCAAGATCAAAGATCCCCGCTCGTAATTCCGTCGGCAGACTGTGGATGGGCGACAAGGTGTATTTAAGCATTGTATTTAAGCGCGAGTACCCGCGCGCGCTGGGAATCGCGCAATTCGAGGAGAGAAATAGGACCCCGGATAGTTGGGCCGAATCCCAGGTCCCAATCCCGACAAGTTTGGAAAAATTCTGCGATTTTGTCTGGTTCAAATCCCGACAAAATGGCCCAAATTTCGCTCCAAGTCAGGCTCAAGTCCCGACAAATTTATGCCTGAGGAGGAAGATTTTGACAGATATTGCCAAATTGGGCCTAATTTCCCACGCAGGCCTGGGTCAACCCCGACAAATTTGCCCAGTCTGCGCGATTTCCAATCCCGACAACTTTGGCTTGGGTGGGACCAGGCATTTTGGCTGACTATCCGGGGTCCTAGAGAAATCTGCGATTGGTAGCACTGGGAATCGCGCGATTCGATGAAAGCGCTGATCTGCGATTAAGAGATTGATATCAAATTCGATCCGTGTAATTTCCACCTTCGAGAGCAGTCTCTAGTTCCCTCTGTTTGATAGAGGACAGCTTCGCGAACGTGAGCTGGGGTGTCGGCGATAATGGGCGTGTGCCACAATGGGACGTTGAGCGCGGAGATGGACAGAAGGTAAGCCTCTAAGTATGGGATGAAGCTTCTGTGCAACTCCCAGCGCGCACCAGACATCGCCTCGGATTGGCCGGGCCCAAAGAAATCAAGCGGGTGGGGCCGACGGGCGGCGTGGCCCGCTGCCAGCTGGGGAGGAGAGACCATCAATGAAATAGAAATCAGCATGTTTAACGCGACATTTTTCAACGACCCTGTGATACGGAAGGGTGAACGTCGTAGCAGTGCACCCAAGTTGGAATCAAGATATTTACCATTCACGATGATCCATATGGGCTGAGAATTCGTCGATTGCCGAGACGCTGTTGGTGGTTTGACCTGAAGAGGCAATTTGTGGCTGTGCGTGAGGCCTCTTCCCAACTACGACCAGCCTCAAGGACGTCCGATTTCCTTCGCTCTCCCTTCGGAGTACAAATTTGCACGCCAAATAGTCTCGACCATGATAGCCATGCCAGCCTCTGTCCACGCCATTTTTGTCGAGCAGATCAAGCGAACCAGACAAGGCCCAAAGCTTGAGGTTGAATGAGGAATGGGACGTTGTTGAAGCGGCCAAGACCACCTGCCCTGGTGCTTCCCAATCGGATGCCTCGAATCTCGTGCCACGAGAGCTTGACTTGGAACAAGTGGACTTCGAATGAGCGAATGACGGCGAGTGACGGTACTTCGGCGGAACCTGCCCGGAACTCAAGTACTTGCACATCGCCAAGTCTGAGACTCTGCTCAAGCCAACCACGTTGTAGTAAATGCCGAGATTGCCGCCCTGCTGTGTCTGCATCTTCCAGTTCTTTGACGGTCGCTCGGAAAGGACTCGGAAAGTGAAAAAAAATGGATTGTTCACCGATTAGGACCCCGGCCTTTGTACCAGCTCCACACAATTTATTGAGAGTACGTACAACATACTTCAAAACGCTGAAAAGATCATCGAGTTCTCGACCCCAGGTAAACGTTTGAGGTTCGCGGACTGGAACGCCGACTCTTGGCCCGTAGACATCGGCGTTGCACAAATTCTAATAGTTTTCAACAAGAGTATAAAAGAGTATCCAGCAAACCCTACTCTCCTCAGTGAACTCACACTCACAAAGTCCATCAACCAAACCGTTCGACTGGTGAGCTCAAGGTGAGCTGGGATTTTTTTGGCCAACCACTTACTGACGCTGTTCTAGAAATCAGCATGAAGTTCTCAACCAGTTTTATTGTGCTTGTCGCTGCTATGCTGTCGCAAACCGCTACTGCTACCACCACTGCTGATGAATGTGGTGCTCTCGGCGTCATGAAGGTCCCTGATGTCCTCCCTGAAGGCGTCAGCGCCACCGACTTCCGCAAATGCGCCGGCCATCCTTTCGAGGTCAACGGGACCAGGATCAATCACGACGGGACCCTCGGTCTCGTTAATCGTGCTGCCGACACTTGCGAGACTGGCGCGCCATATGGTTGTACTATGAAGAAGGGCATCGGGTATTGCTGGAAAGTCTGCGGGTCTGGTGGGGAGTGGTGTTGGACGGCTAGCAATTCGGGGACTGGGGCTTGGGATACGTGCAACACTTATAAAGACTGCGGCACCGATAATGCTGCGTATGGCTGCGGTGTTGGATGCGACAGCTGTGGCTGCAGTTGCTAGAGTCAAAGATCTCAGTATTTGATGTACCATGATTGTCAAAGTAGTTCAACTTGATGGAATATCGAATAAGTTTGGAATAAGTAACTCAAATATAACGCAGAGCAGGATATTCTTTCGTGTTTACAGATATCACCTCCGAGTCGAACAGTGCATCAACAAGCTGAACAGTAGGCGAAGTCAGAGTGGAGAATTTTGCGTCAATTCTGGATTCGATTCCATTATAGCTGTAGTATGTAGTGCGCAGCGAGACGTTGCGCTTCCAATAGCGACGCCGTACCCCCTTTGGTATAATGCGATCTGGTCGACGATCATCGGTGCTCTTTCGAGTTCTCGTCCTGCATGAATATGACGGGTCAGGGCTCAAGCCCAAGCCTGACCTAAATCCGGGCTTCTGAGCCCAACCCTAGGCGGGCTTCGGTAAGGCTCAAGGTCGGGCTCAGGATTTTACCAGGCCCTCGACCCGGGCTTGGGTCGCCCTGCATAAGCTACATAGGGGCCAATTAGGTGAGCGAATAACGACCGGGAGTCGACTTCGAACATACTCAAGCTGAATTGAACTGTCGACAAATTTGGGATGTCCTTCCATTCCATCCTCCATGTCGGGTAGATGAGGTGGGAAATTCCGACTAGATTTCGCTTACTGGGTTGATTCTCGCGTCCATTCAGGTGTCAATTCAACCACTGATTCAGAGGTCGATTCACGTCTCGATTCTCGGTATGATTCCTGACCAACTTGAAGGATATTCTCATGGATTGACGCCGTAAGCGACTTTTGACTTCCCCTATTTCTTGGATTCAGCTCGATACTTGATGAATCGCCAACAACCTCGGTTCTCCGTCGATTCTTGGTCGAGAATCGACGGGAATTGACCTCTTAAGCGAACTTTGACCTCCCCTATTTACACGGTGATTTAGTTCCTGACTTTCGGAAGAGGTTGGTCACATTACTCTTCAACCAAAAAAAAATCACTTCGCATATTTGGAAAAAGTCGCACTCAAGCCCAAGCCCAAGCCCGACCCTAACCCGAGCCCGACCCTGGAGGTAGTCTGATCCGACCCGACCCTACCTCCAGGGACAGGTGAGGATATTCTCAAGCCCAAGCCCTCCTCGGCCCGAACAACACTAATGGCGAAGTGAGGTTCTCAAGTTGATGACGATCTCCGGGACTCGGCATGTTACTCATGAGCACGCCCGAGGTGCGAGATGCAGCACCAGTGGGAGACAGGGTCGTACAGCGAATATTTATTTACTTACGTACCGCTTGTTAGCCTACGCCGTGTCTGGGAAGGGAAGGAAGAAAAGGGCGCAGAACTCCAAAAAGCCACTCTTACTTTGGAGTCCAAGTTAGGTCTTTCAATTTCTTTGGCGCCGCGAGACACCTTGGAGCTTGGAACGACGGCTGTTAGATGCAATGCGAGTGAGGACCCTCGTCTTGTGGGGCAGGGTGGGACGGGCGGCCTTGCCCGGGACAGGGAAGCAAGCAGGGCGCGGGCGGGCGAGCGGGCAGACGGGCGAAAGAGTAGCGATGCTTCACTGCGAGCGAGCGAGTGAGAATTATCTAATGAAAAGAAAATAGATTCCCAGCGGGTGAAGTTCGCCGAGTATGTATCATGTGCAGATCGGACCAGCTCGTGCAGTGAGTCCGAGTATGAAGCTTTGTAGACTGGAGTCGCGTACGGATCGGTCATCTCTGCGTCGACTCGGTCGGTGCAGCGTGCAGTAGGGGTAGCGGTGTTTTTTTCTCCGAGGGAGGGGAGTTAAGTAGTGCCGTATTCTTCAAAGCGCCCATGGCGCTTGCACTGGAGAAAGGATTATCCACCTTCCTTCAAGCTATGTCCAGAAGATGGCAGTCCCTATTTGCAGCGCCAAAGACTACCCGACATGGTATGCGATCCGGGCGCTGTCCATGGCCAGGATGCGAACATAAGTACATACGCGTCGAAAAGACCCAGGGTTCAGATTTCGTGAGCAGACCAGTGGCAGGTTTGGGCTATTTACAGTTGGAATGTTAGGGTTCCCAGAAAGTTGGATAGGGTTCACTGACTCGGAAGTTCGAATCGTGCCAGCTGATGTCTTGGAATCGAGTTTGGTGTACTATTCGCATGCGTGCGTATCGGCGAAGATACCGCTATGCGATTGTGCAGTACGAAAAAGACGCCACGGTGGCTGATGAGTACTCATTGGCGTGATGTTCAAGCGCCGTGATGAGAGACTAGAGTGCTCTGGAGTGGTGAAAGAACATGCAGCACGAGTCAAGCTGCAAGCAGGCGACGGCCGTCCGGGGCGGTCTTGCCTTGCGACGAGTAAAGCCTGCAGTGCATTCGAAAAAGCCCAGTCTTCCGAGTCTCGTGCAAAGGAGCAAGTGGTGGCGAATGTTGGAATCAATCGCGCGCTAAACTCGACCAACCAACACTACCTTCCAAATGCGGTAATTTTATCTTTTCGTGAACCTCCGCTATGCATTACGCTGACAAGGCCCATGAGTAGGAATGGAAAGGTAGAGCCCATAAGTCAGACGTGATGTAACGGAACATAGCCTCTACAGTCCAAGTGGCTGTTCGCGGGCTAAGAGGTAATCCAGGGTTCGAATCCCTGTGTCTGAGTGATGTCGAAGAGAGAGGTTTTGTTTTTCAATAATTTTTCATCTGCATCAAGCACCCGATTGAATAAATTTGAGTCCTAATAATTCGTACAACAGACGAACTTGAGTCCCTAGGTCTGAGCGAGGCGCAAGCAAATCTCGTATGTAAGAATTTTTATTCTTTTTTCAATCTGCATCAAGCACCCGTCGAACTCGAATCCCAATACTTCGTTCAATACATACAACAAAAAGAACTTCACAAACTTTGTATCTAATGCGTATCATATGCCTATGTACCTCTCTTGGTCTATGGTATCAGTGTGCATCGTAACACGAACCATCGTGCACGTTGTCCCACCTGTATTGCAGCTTCCCAACACCCACACTCCGTACCGCAACTCTCACAAAGACAGCCCAAGAGCACGCAACGTACCACCACGGCGCTAACAAACCCCCGGCCTCAGCCCCGACGGCCCCGGGCTCGCAACCCTGCTGGGCACCTTGCTCCCCGCGCGGCTGTCGTCGTAGTCGCTCCCCTCGGCGCGGAGCTCCGCGTGGCCCTGCAGGGGTGAGGGTGCGAGGCGAGCAGAGAGGACACAAGGGGCACAAGGGAGGAAAGGGGTGAGGTGAAACCAAGGAAAGGGGAGGCGAAGAGACTGAGCGAAGTGAAAAGAAAGAAAGAAAGTAGAAAGGGGAGGCGGGGCGAAGACGAAGACGAAGACAACCGAGTCCCAAAATGAAACAGGGTCGAGGACAAATCAAACGTCGAAGGCAAATCGAATGAGAAAGCGAGCCGAAAACAAACGCATCGAGAACGAGGAACGCGTCCCAGATCGACGATCGAAAACAAGCGCCCTCGGATCGAACGCCGAGGGTGAATGAAAAGAAGGGGGCGCGAAAAGGTGGCGACAAGGGAGCGAGAAGGCGGAGGCACATAGTGACATACCATCTTAATCAACCAGCTGTGCATCAAACGCCCTTTGGCGATACCCGCTCACGATGCCCGCTCACGATGCGCTCGAGCAGCTCCGAGGTGGACACGCCGGGCGTGCGGCGCGTCGGGATGAATTCGCCTGTGCGTCAAAAAAGAGAGTGAATATCGCGTTGAAGGGAGGCGGGGAAGATGAGAAGGTGGGGGGAAGGGGAGGGAGGGAGGGAGGGAGAGGGTGTACGCCGCGCGCGGTGAACGGGACGCGCCAGGACGCGTAGGGACAAGTGGAAACCCGCAAGGCACACGAGCAGCGCGCAATCTCACCCGTCAGAGAACAAAAACAAAAAAAGGTGCGGAGGAAAATGCGAGGCACCGCTCGGCATGACTCATCACCCCCCTCGCCTTATGCTCGATGACCTGCTCGTCCGAGTTGACGCCGACGAGGAGGTAGACGGAGGGGAAGGAGAGCTTGGCTTGTCGGAGTTGGAGGGCGTGTCTACGCGCGTGTTAGTTAGCTTTCGATTATCGTTACATCTCGCTCCGTTAATTATGAGAGGGAATTGGACGTGTGCATAGAAGGGAAGTGCGGGCAAGATTGGAAAGGCGAAGCGTCAACGGATTGGAATGGAAGACACGCCAATAATTGCATTGGACTGAAGACAATTGGATGTGTGCATGAAGGCAGCAGGACGTGCATGCGAGGTGCCAAGAAAAAGAGATGGAGACGGAGACGTACCCGAAATGGAAGAGGTCGTGAACGCCTATTATTTAATTAAGTGCCGTCAGAAATACACAGAGATAGCAGAGGGAAAAGACGAGGAGAGAGCAGAAGAGAGAGACGCACCATCGTAAACCCTTACAGGCCGATCCGTCGGTGGGGATAATGAGCACGTCCGATTTCCTTCGCTCTCCTTTCGGAGCACAAGTTTGCGCGCCACACAGTTTCGACCAGCCTCTGTCCGCGCCATTGTTGTCGAGCAGAGTGAACGAACGAGACAAAGTTTGAAGAATGGGAGCGTCACAGAAGTTGCACAGAAGCGGCCCAGACCATCTGCCCTGCGATACAAAGCAGCCGCCCGGCGGCCCCAGAGTTCTAGCTCTGGTGCTTCTCAATTGAATGCCTCGAATCTCGTGCCACGAGAGCTCTGCTTGGAACAGGTCGACTTAGAATGAGCCAGTGACGGTCGGGGACGGTACTGGGGCTTATTTCTGCCCGGAATTGAAGTACTTACACATCGCAGAGTCTGCAAGCCAACTACGTTGCCGCCAATGCCGAGGTTGTCACTCTGCTGTGTCCGCATTTTCTCCGCTTCCAGTTCTGACACTCGCTCAGCGATTGCAGTACCTTTCCATTGGCGATTCGGCACACTATTTCAAAAACGCCCGACCTTATAGCCATCGTGTATTAGGATCCAGAAGAAGAACCTTGTGGTCTTCGAGATCTCCTTGTCTCTTGTCGACTGCTATCATCTGTGCTAGTGGGGGTTTTCCCTCATCCATCGCTGCCGCTTTGGCTAGTTTCATGTTCCTCTTCGTGGCTGGCTGGACGTTTCCAGCATTTCCGGAATGGCGGTCGAACTCCGTTTCTGCTTCCTCTCGTGGATCTTCGCAGCTATAAGCTCAAATATGTCTCCATTCAAGACTGGAAGCCATAATCTTGCCAGTTTTGTAGCTTTTTGGTGAGTCTTTCTATGGCATATTTCGAGTAACTGTACATTTCAGCGGGGCTTCCAGCGGCGCGGCTTTGACAGCTTCCTTATCGCCCACTTGATTCGATGGTCCCATGTTCTCTGGCATCTGAATCGCCTTGTTCCTCGGGTTACCAGTTCCGAAGAATATCTCAGTTCTGGCTTTCACGTTGTCAGTAGCATTGTCTATAGCGGATCCCTCCATGTGCACTTCCACCCCCCGGTCCCAAGACGGGAGTAAATGTTGTATCTGGCGTGTTGCACGCTTGGTTTGTGCGGTCCCTGCCGAAAATCCGGAAAGCATCCCATCTGCCAGCGTGCCCTCTGTTGTTACTTTGGTGTCCAAAACTGCCGCATTCGGGTGTTCTCGTTTTCCCTGCCTCTGGCTGCGTCAACCTCGGGTCTCCGGAGAGTTCAGGAGTTCTTAGGCTTTTGCCTGGTGTCCACACCTCGCTATTTCTCTGAAAACTCTGCACGAGGCGCATCTGCAGTCTACCCGGTTCGTATGCCTCGGCGTCCCTATTACAATACTTGTCTTGACCCTTATGAGGCTGTTGAAAACCTGACCGCTTGACTTAGGCTAGTAAGGCCAGGCCAACCCAAGTCAGCAGATTCCGATTTTTCCGACATACATTCTTTCTTTCCTTCCTGCCTTCATTCCTCAGTCCCAGGTCCAAGCAAGGATAGTGGAAGCTTCAATAGAATCATTCGATTGGTACACCC
The DNA here is from genome assembly GCA_014462675.1 of Mycena sanguinolenta. NCBI lineage: Eukaryota > Fungi > Basidiomycota > Agaricomycetes > Agaricales > Mycenaceae > Mycena > Mycena sanguinolenta. Next base: position 7,326,342 of record JACAZH010000003.1, on the reverse strand, counting down.
ACATTCTTGGTCCGTCAACATCGGCGTCACAGCGCTCCAAACCTATTATTATGTCGGACTCGAAGCAGCATAAAAGACCGTCCAGTAAACCCTACACTCCTCAAGCAACTGACCCAGACTCACAAAGTCTATCAGCTCAACCGTCCAACTAGTGAGCTGAGGATTCTCCCAGCAAACTACATACTGACTCTGTTCTAGAAATCAGCATGAAGTTCTCAACCAGTTTCATTGCGCTTGTCGCTGCTATGCTGTCGCAAACCGCTGCTGCTACCAGCATCGATACCACTGCTACTGATGAATGCGGCGCCCTCGGTGTCATGCAGATCCCCGACGTCCTCCCTGACGGCGTCAGCCGCACCGACTTCCGCAAATGCGCCAGCCATCCCTTCGAGGTCAACGGAACCAGGATCAACCACGACGGGACTCTCGGACTCGTCGCGCGTGCAGCCGACACCTGCGAGACCGCCTCACCATACGGGTGTACTGTGTCGAACGGCGTGGGGTACTGTTGGAAAGTCTGCGGGTCGGGTGGTCAATGGTGCTGGACCGCTAGCAATTACGGGGCGGGTCCGTGGGATACGTGCAACACCTTCAAAGATTGCGGCATCGATAATGCTGCGTTTGGCTGCGGTGTTGGATGCAGCCAGCCGAGCCAATGTGGCTGCAGTTGCTAGAGCCAAAGATCGATCTTAGGATTTGATGTACTATGAAATGTTGCCATCATGATTGTCTTGGAAGTCTTTCAGCTTGCGAATAGGTAACTCGAAATATTAGCTGTGATATCGTTTCGTGTTCACAGAAATCATCTCCGTGCATCAAGACACATCAAGTTCTTCCAGCTGAATAATATTCGAACCATGTTCCATCAAAGGCCGGGTTCAACCCATTCCATGGGGGAGCGAGAGAAAGAAGTTCTTTCTCTCGTTCTAAAGCCTGCTGATCATGATAACTCAATCTGGTTCCATGCCACACAAACCAGTTATATGTACACTACTAGTAGTACGCGGGCCACATCCCACGAACTCATCGTTACCCTAGGTCATATGTAGGCTAGCGGGTCACTCCTGCCAGTGCGGGAATAGGGCCCCCGCCCTCATAAGCTCATACATACTTCGCAATACAGTGTACATTGTCAATACACCCAAGCCCAATTTCGAATAATTCGTCCAGTACATACAACAAAAGAACTTCACAAACTTTGTACCTAATGCCTATCATATACCTATGCATCTCTCTTGGTCTATGGTATCAGTATCGTAACAGGAACTACAGTGCATGTTGTGTTCAGGTTTCGTGAGCAGACCAGTGGCAGGTCTGGGGCGTTTACAGCTGGTTAGGGTTCGCCAGCCGCTGATGTCTTGAAGAAATCGAATTTGGTGTTTCGCATACGTATCGTTTATGCGGCCGTGCAGTGCGCAAAAAGACGCCGCAGCGACTGATAACTACTGGGTTTTGGACTCATTGGCGTGATGTTCCAGCGCCGTAATGGGTGAGTGGTGAAAGAACATGCAGCACGAGTCCAGCAGATGGCGGTCTTGCCTTGCGACGAGTAGAGCCTGTAGTGCACGAACAAGCCCCAGCGCGTCCTAGTCGTCCGAGTCTCGTGCAAAGGAGCAAGTGGTGGCAGAATGAGCGTGTTGCAATTGGAATCAATCGCGCGCCAAACTCAACCAACCAGCGCTACGCTCCTTTCCAAATGCGGTAATTTTCTCTTCTCGTGAATTTAGGATACGAAGGCCCATGACTAGGACTGGGAAGACAGAGGTTGTAAGTCAGACGTGGTGTAACGAAACACGGCCTCTGCAGTTAGAATAATGCGGAAGGGTAGGAGGCAGCTCAGGGTTCGAATCCATGTGTCTGAGTGGCTTGGTTTGAAGGGACTTTTTTCTTTCAAGAACTTTTTTTATCTGCATCAAGCACCCAACTAAATTCGACTCCCAATAATTCGTACAAGAAGAGAACTCGAGCCCCCGAGATGTGAATCTCGCACTTTCATTTTCTCATCTGCATCGCGCACCAAGGGCCCAATCAACTTCGAATCCCAATAATTGGTTCAATACATACAACAAAAAGACTTCACAAACTTTGTACCTAAGTAATGCGTATCATATGCCTATGTATCTCTTGGTCTATGGTATCAGTATCGTGTCAGGAACCACCGTGCATGTTGTCCCACCTGTATTGCAGCTTCCTCCCACTCACCCCGTCCCCGCCGGTGCCCACCAACACCCACCTACACACGTACGCCGACAAGAACACTAGCACACCCCCAGCCTCGGCCCCGACGGCCCCGGGCTCGCAACCCTGCTGGGCACCCTGCTCCCCGCGCGGCTGTCGTCGTAGTCGCTCCCCTCGGCGCGGAGCTCCGCGTGGCCCTGCAGGGATGTGAGCGAGCGTAAGCGAGGCGAGCAGAGAGGACAAGGACACAAGGGACACAAGGAAGGAAAGGGCGAAGTGAAACAAGAGGGAGGGGGAGGGGGGGCGAAGTGAAACAAAGGAAAGAAAGCAAGAAATTAGAAAGTAGAAAGGGGGCGGAGCGAAGACGAACACAAAGACAAGCGAGTCCAGGGTCAAATCAAATCAAACGCCGAAGGCGAATTTGAACAAAGGGAGCGGCGAAACAAGCGCGCGGCCGTCGCACTCGGAACGCGTCCCAGATCGAGAATCGAAGATTGACAAAAACAAGGGCGGTAGGAAAGTAGAGAGGGGAACGCACCATCTTGACCAACTTTGCATCAAACGCGCGCTGCCGGTACCCGCTCACGATGCGCTCGAGCAGCTCCGAGGTGGACACGCCGGGCGTGCGGCGCGTGGGGATGAATTTGCCTTTAGGTGAAAAAAAGAGGGTGAGTACGCGGTTTATCTCGAGTTTTATGTGAAGCAAGCTCAAGTCGCGGGGGGTTGACAACCGCGGTCGATGCAAGGTGGGCTCGACTCGAGATCAAGGACCAACGCGGACGCGGGGAGGGGCGCAAGCAGTCGCAAGCCACCGCCGACGCAAACGCAAACCTCACATTCGCAAAAGCAAACGATATAAACACAACTCACCCAACCCCTTAACGAACCCATACACATCGTCATGCCCGCTCGCGGCGTAGGGCTCCTCATCGTGCGCGACGTAGTCGATCTGGTACTTGTCGATGAAGGACTGGGTGATGACCCAGGGGGCGTCGGCGACGATCTCGTCGACCCAGCGGCAGTGGCGGACGGATTCGAGGCTGTTCGACCCGTTAGATAAAGGTAATAGGCAGTTGTGAGGGGGGTAAGAGGGGGGAAGCAGAGGGAGGGGAGGGAAGAGGGAGCACGCCGGGCGCCGTGAACAGGACGCGAACAAGAGCATGTGGAAGCCCTCAACGCACACACCACGCACGGCAGTGGTACGCCGGCATAACCCCCCCTCCAACCTTTTGGAAAGAAGAAGGAAAAAAAGACGCAGCAAACGCACGCACCGCTCTGCATGAGTCATCACCCCGCGCGCCTTGTGCTCGATGACCTGCTCGTCCGAGTTGACGCCGACGAGGAGATACACGGAGGGGAAGGAGAGCTTGGCTTGTCGGAGTTGGAGGGCGTGTCTGCGTTAACGGTGGTTAGTTAGCTTTCAGTTAATTCGTAGGACACGTTAATTGGATGTATGTATGGAAGGCAAGATTGGAATGGGGAACAAGTGGCGATGGGAGTGGAATGGGGAAGCCGCGCCAATTGGATTGGAATGGGGGAGCCACGCCAATGGGAGTGGAATTGAAAAGACACGCGTGCATGAAGGCAGCAGGACGTGTATGCGAGGCGCCAAGTGCCAAGGGGGGAAAAGAGATGGAGACGGAGACGCACCCGAAATGGAAGAGGTCGTAAACGCCTATTAATTAAGTGACGTCAGTAATCCACCAAGCACAGAGATAGCAGAAGCGAGGGAGAGACGAGTACACAGATTGGAAGGGAGTACAGAGACCCGCAGAGAACACCAGAGCGAGGAAGGGAGAAGGGGCACACACCATCAGCGTAAACCCTTGCAGGCCGATCCGTCGGCGGGGGATTAATCTTGTACGTGCGCCAGTCCTCGCCGTCGATCGCCTTTTGCACGAACGCTTGTATGTCCAGAGGCGTGAGCGACGCGGGGTTGAACGCGGCCATGGATATGTCCGCCGGGGCGGGCTCTTGCGTCGCCTGCAGGGGCGCGGCGGAGAGGAATATCGAGTCTTTGCGTGCGGTGCTGGTGCCCGCCCCAACTGTGCCCATCGAGGCGCTGCGGGGCACGGGGATGTCGCCGGGCGTCGACACTGGCGTCGGCGATGCAGCGACGCGGGAGTCGAAGGTAGATGTGGAGGACGCGTGGTGGTGGTGTGTCGGCCGTACGCCACCGACGCCACCCGCGGAAGACAACTCGCGATGATCTGGCCCGGCGGTGGCGCTGCTTTCGATGTCGCCATCGTATGTCGGGGAATCGACGCCATCGGAGTCGGATAACAAACTGGATGCAAGCTGGTGGCGCGCCGAGCGCTGTGCGGGTTGCTTTGGATGGGAGCGGGCACCGAGTCTCGTGGTGGATTTGGAGTGTGCGTCGTCACCGGAGAGCGGGTCGTTGTCTTCCTCCGATGCGTCGTATGCAGGCGACTCGACAATCTTTGGGTGCTTGCCAAATGACCGCTTGGGTTTGTGCGCACTCACAACATCGCCGTCCATGGCAAGAAATTTGGATATCACATGTCACGCAGTCACGCACGTGTGATACGCCAAGACCATGAACCTTGCTATTTTTCTCGCGGTTCCATAAATTCTGCTGCAGGCTCCGGATCTGGTGCGATTTGGAGCTCGTTCGTGCCGATCTCATATTCGTTTGGTCCGGCCGTGAATCCTATCTTTCTCGTTTAGCGTATTACGGCGCGTTAGACGTGAGATCTAGGGTTCAATATGCCTTCTATTGGCGTAAATACTATCCTGGTGCATATGGACCACGTATCACGCGCCTTTGCGCCACAACTACGAGTTCACGAGAAAATTACCAAATTCGGAAGAGAGCGTAGCGCTGCGTGGTTGAGTTTGGCGTTTGATCCCATCAAACACCTTCGCTGTTAACTTGGACCCGCGACCGAGGCTGCTGCGCATTAGACTCTTTGTGAGCCTCGGCTCATTTCCCACTATGGTCGGATTCCGCCCCCTGGACGCTGTCCTGTCCGCGAACCTTCAAACCTGTATCGGCGGCGTCTTGTACGTCGTTGAAATGCGCAATATACAACCTATATGCCGGCAATGATACACACGAAACACAGCGCATGCCGATGGTGCAATAATTCAACAATCCGAGGAGTGGTAAAGACATCTGACGCGATTGAGTCAACATTCAGCAGCCCCTTCACGAAATCCGAAGCCCTGGTCGTTCATGCCCGAGGCAACACGTATACATATGCCGGATGTTTATGGCGGTCTTCAGGTGGATGGCATATCGAATAAGTATCGGGCTTGGGCTTAGTGCGATATTAAATCTCCTAATACCGTCCTTCTCGGCGCAAGAAAACCTGGCAAGTGCCCTGAGCGCTCGAAAGCATGTCAGCTCCCCTTCCCTCCTTCATTCTTCTCATCTGATCTACCCATCGAGTCGCACCCCTCTGAGTCGAGGAAGAGATAAGGATACGCGATGCTAACGACTCTGCAAGGCGTCAAGCCATACGAACGTCGAATATTACGTCTTGCGATGGTGGGGGCGAGGCAGGGTGCCCATCATAGCGTGCACTTCGTCCCTTTTTTTTCGACGAGGAGATGATCGATACGCGATTCGGACTCTGGAAGGCGTCAAGCTGCTCGAACGTGAAATATTACCTCTGGCGATGATAGGGTGGGGGCGAGGCGAGATGCATATCGATTGTCGTTTTCACTCCCCCGCAGGACCGCGAATTCTGTGCGGCTGCAACCCAATGTTTCCGCCCGCACGCCCGAATCCGCCCACCCCTTACTCGTCTTCGTCCCGACTCCCCGGCGCATCTGACGGCCGTCGAGCTTCAAGACGTCCGCGGCGCCAACGAAAACCCTAACCTCGTTGCGGATCTAGGACCCCTTTCCCCGTCTTCCCGGATACTCGACATCCCCAAGCAGCAAGGAGTATGCACGCGCTCGCTGTACGATACCCCCGCCCCCTCTGCTTGCGGCATCCTACCCTGCACCTCGAGCAGGCGCGAGTGGCATGGCATTGGCACTGATTCACGGAGGTCGTTAAGCTCGCCGTGCGCTCCGCTCGCTCGCTCATCGATACCGGTCAAGCGCCGTACTAAAAAAAGAAGCATCAAGGCTCCTCGCGCACTACGCCTCTTTCTTCGTCCTCCGTGGCGGTGGGTGAGCTCATGGATCCGGGGAGAGAGGACGAGCGCCTCGCCTCTGTCGACCTCACGAATGCCGACGCCAACGCCGCCGCGGCGCTGTTTCCAAGTCGAGACTGCGCCAGGAATGCCAAGGTAGGAAATCCGATGCGCACATCGGCATTGAAAACGGTATTGGGAAACGCGACAACGAGAGTGGATGCCATTACCCCCCTCATTCTTACTGTACTATATACCGAGTTTCCCTAAATCTTGTCTGATTTTTTCCGAAATCTCATCCGATTTTTTCTAAATTCCACATATGTTATATGTATGTGCTTGCTCTATGCAGACGAAGGACCGGCTGGTGTCGATTCAGCCCCAGCCTCAGCGAACGTAGGCGCCTGGCTAGGGCGGGGTCAATGCTGTCGGTGGAGGCGCAGGTAGCAACTCCACTAGGATTGTCCGCTAAATTGGCCCAACCGTCAACGAAGAAGGTAGGCGTTTGTGTGCAGTTTTCTAAATCCTGGGCCTGGGCTGGCGCAATTACTGATCTGGAATGGATCCTAGACGGCAGACGACGGACGGGAATGATTCAGAAGTACTTTGAACGGCTCGGATTCATCCAGAGACGGGTTCTTGCCGGAGGATATTTGTCGGACCGTTTATCGGGCCACTTTAAGCGGCGAGCCGTCACGGTCTGAACGAAGCTGTGCTGAGTTGTTAGCATAGTCCTAAAGTTGCTAGTACACGGGTGTACGACGAGCTCTCGTCAGTAGCGGTCCGTGAAGAAGTGCGGGCTCGAGTTCCTCCCTGAGCCGTCCGGAACGCAAACTGTGCGCAGATTAATGTTTTGTCTGGCCAGCTTGAAAGAACGCCGCCGCACCGTGCAGGTCCGGTTTTCGTCGGTGTTGCATTGGTGTAAATAATTGTAAAAAAAAAATACCCTGTTGTACACGTCACAGAGTCAAGGATGCGCGTCCACGAGAAAATCACCAAATTCGGAAGCGAGCGTAGTGCTGGTTTGGTTAATTTGGCGATTGATTCCATCAACACTATCTGCTTTTCGTACGCTGGCGTTTATCCGCATTGCGCGACGGAGTTTAACGGCCGATCGTCGTGATCTTGCGCAGTGTACAACTGCACAACAGCAATGATAGACGCGAAAAAACGGACACGATCCCGATTCCTGACGACGCAGTGGTGAATCTTCGCAACCCAATCATGATGGAACCCAGAACTAGTCCAAGTCTACTCAATCCTCTTTTCTCGTCTTTCATTCCCAAATCTCAACACGTATGCATACTCGCATCCTGGATGCCGCATGTTCATCGCGCCTCTGCGCGGGTATCGGACGTGATGCGCTTTGGAAGGGGAGATGTTTTGATTTCTTTGGAGACAACGAAAATACCGCAAGCGCCATGGGCGCTCTCAAGCGCGGCACACTGCTAGCCATTCTTAAATTCCTCTCCTCCCTTCATCACATCCTCTCCAGCCATTCCTAGTGCCCGGTGTATTGCACATCGATGACCGATACGCGACTCCTCCGAGTTTTCCAGAGGTCAAACCACACGAGAACTATTGCGTATGTCGATGGGAGGGGGTGATGTGCACGCCATACTCAGCGCCCTTTTCATCACTGGGAATTCCATCGTAAAATAATTCTCGCTCGTTGGCACTGACAAGTGGAAGACCGCGAATTTTTAGTCCATCTCTACTTACTTCTTCCCCTCCCGCTCGCTTGCCTACCCGATTCCGCACTGTCCTCCTAGCTTCCCCACCTCCGTTCCCCTCTCCTGGCCAACCCACCCGCCCGCCGCACCAAGACGAGGGTCCCGTCACACCAAGACGAGGGTCTTCAAACCACACGGCCGTGAAGCCTCAAGGCGTCTTTGGCGCCAAACGACAACTCGTTCGTTTCTTGCCCTCTTGCCCTTTCTTTCTCCTCCCCTTGCCAAACGCGACGTAGGCTAATAACTAGTAGCACTTAACCTCTCTACGACACCGACTGGTGCTGCATTCTATCCACCTCACCTCGCACTTTCACTCATGGGCCTTCCTTCCCGGAGATCTTCAACCTCGCTTCGCCACCCGCTTCGTCCTTCTCCGATTGCTCAATCGCCGATGCCCGTCAAGCAGATCGTTTTTCATTGTATGAGAAAAAGTTTCCTCGCCGCACTACGCTTCTTTGTACATGTGCTCCATGGCGGTGGGTGCGCGCTCACCTTAGACTTGACGAGTCCGACTCGAGCGCCTCGCTTCGATATGTCGACAGTGGTCCTCATCAACCAGACCTTGCATTCAATCCATGTGCTGCGGGTCCAACGGGAGCGCGTCATTCATCGATCCGGCGAATGCGACCGGCATGTCGAAAATCATCGCGCACATCGGGAAATGAGACGTGCATGCTGGAGGGAGTGTCCCAGGTAGCTCGGTGTCATCTTCATCATGATTTCCGATCCGGATTCTTTCTCAATACCACTCACGCAGGATCCGCTGCCGCCGATGCAGCAAGTGGTGCGCAAAAAAGTGGACCGTCTGGCAAAACTGATTAACTCGTCGATTGCAACGGAGAAGGTTATCGCAGTTTTCAGGCTTTTGGGCCGTCCAATTGCTGATCTAGTTCTCTTGGCGTCGACACATTTGGTGGGGAAAGAATAAGTAGACGATGATAAATGACAAGAATAAATTCTATACTTTTCGCGATGAAATAAACTAGATGCTTTTCGTGATGGGTTCAAGTAACATCTGAAATTCCTGCTCGAGATTATGAGGTGGATCGTTTGGTCTCCGAAATTGAGCTGAGAAAGAATGTGGCATTCTGCGGGTTCGAGTTTGTTCACAGCGCTGAGCACACTCCGTGATCTTTTTGCTTGATTCGTTTTGGCTATTGCGTCAGGTGGACAAGTCCCTCTCCGCTGCTTCGTTTCAAGTTTCGAGTTTTCACGGTAGGAATTAAACAAAAACATATGGTAATACTGACGCGCGACAGGGGTATATGTAAGAACGTGGATATCAGCAGCCAAAATGTCGCTAGGAGGACGATGAATCCGTCGGAGCCGACACGTACTCGCCCTTGTCGAGGTGGTAGTTTTCGTCCACAGTAACAGGCCTGCGCCCTGCGCCCTTTGCCCATTGGGCGTGATCTTGCCCTTTAGCGGCGCCAGTCATCGGTGTGGAGGGCGGCATATGCGCAGGATTGAATCCTGGACCGTTTGTGGATGGCCGCAGCGCTGAATCGCCCACGACGATCCTGCCCGGCCCGGTGTGTGTCAAAAGGAAGCGCAGGTACGACACCCTAAGCATCCCCGTCACGAGCACCAAGGCAGCCATGCCAAACGTCGGTAACCAGAGCAGGAGGAGGATGAACATTGGTATCGCGTATCGAAGGTCATACGCAATGGTGGATACGTTCGCTTGCACGAGTAAGGTGCTTCTCGAGTCCGTCCCGACCAAGTTGTTGGCTATGATATCCGTCCACATGAGCTTGCGTATCTGCGCAGCTCCATTCAACGGGTCGGTGAGAATGAGTTCTTGGAATTTACGAAGGAGGGCATAATTCGAGACGCCCGAATAGTCGACAAACTCCTTATGGGTGAGTCCGTCCGAGATGGTGCTCCACGCAAGCGCAGGGACAACACTTGGCATCCCACCCTCCGTAGCACCCCACATGTCGGCCACACCTGCGGGCACGTAAAAAACGTCGCTGCGAAGAGTTTGCAGATTGGGGTCGTCCTCAAAAGAGTCTGCAACACGGCCCCAGAGCGGATCGACTTCTGCTATGGTCATACCCGTGGCTTCGGTAGCCCAGAGTACTGGTGTGTCAATATCATGGCGGGTCATGGCCAGCGCAGTCAGATCCATCGTGCCATTGAACGCAAAGTCGATGGTCTGCATGCGAGCTCTGGTACTACTTGCACAAGCAAACATGCGCTGGCTCCATGTCGAATTATCTGCAGGCAAAAGCGGGTTGCCACCGTCGGTGCGCTGAGGCGGCCCCAGGAACATGCTGCAATAGACCTGGAGGAAGTTTTTCCCTCAGTTGTTGAGTTTATGTAGTCCAAAGAATACCCTACCGCGACATTTGAGATATTAGCCATGTCCAGACCGCCGTAACCCTCGCATAAAATTTGTAAGTCCCCTCCGTTAGTTGTAATGTTATCGATGGTGACAGAACCCATGTACAGCATGTCAATGGTTTGAGTTGAGCCCGCAAAGAACATGGCTTGGGTGGAGTTGACTGGAAACGCTTTGCCTGCGAATAGGTTAAAAACTAGAAAGCAAATGACCACAAAGATAGTCAATACCTTCGTGAGATGCGTTCCGCGCTGCAAGGTCAAGGCCGGACATGGTGTAGAAGTTACTCAACACTGCACCCTTGTATGCATGTTGTTGCAAATTGATATTCTGTCCGTCTCTGTCGAGCGTCGGATAGGTCGTTGTGAGATTATAGAAACCTCCGTGGTCGACGAGGTTGTAGTTCTCGACTTGATTCGAGGTGGAAGCGGCGTCTTCCAACACATAATCGATGGTCAAATTGGTGTCCACGCATTCAGACACGGGTTCGCTGTGGAACCGAAGCATATACGTTTGAATAGAAGATTAATCGACGAGGAAAGAAAAACGTACAGCCATAACACATCCTCGGACCATGTCGCGCCGCGCGACGTCCCGACAGGTAGAGTATGGTTCCACAGACCAATACCGGGATTATCGAGATCGACGATCAGCCCATCAACTGCGAATATGCCATTGCGCAAGATGAGGGACTCAGTCGTTGCAAACTGGGGAGCCAATATCGAATAATTGAACTCTGTACCGCCCTCGTCAGCGTTTTGATCGACAGAGACGAAACTTGCTAACCTGCTGTGCCATTGTAATACCGTCTGAACTGCGATCGAGGCAAATCAAAATCCGAAAAAAGGCAGAATAATAGTTGAAATATACCTGCATTCCAAAGTTCCCATAAGGAGTGGAGTTGAACCTATCAATAATATCTGCTGGGATGACTGTAGTGTTGACCGCATTCCCAGGACACGCCACAGGCTCGAAGGTGCCACATATGCGACCATATACATAGTTGTCTCTTGGGGAGCCGGCGAGACCTATCGGCGAGGTATCTGCAACAAACGATGCGGACGAGGTTGTCGAAGGCGCATGGAGATCTGCTCCAGTACCGAGTCCTAGTGGCATAACGATGCCTGCGACAGCGACGAGAAGTGCTGTCAAGAGGGAAAGATATGAAAAGAACGTGATACGAAAGCCCGACCCGCGCAGCTTGTCTGTGCGCAAGAGGGTCGGCCAGAGGGAGGAGTGGAGTTTTTGGCCGATAACATTCCAGGCTACTGCGGGATTGACGGGGGGAAGAAAGTAGATAAGGAGAGCGACGATGGCAAGGCCAAGGGTGTACTGGAAAAACACGATGAGGATGTTGATAACTGTGGCAGCCTAAGTGAAAATCGTCAGCTTCGAGAAAATAAACAGGAAGCTCGACATACTTCGCCCAAAGTTATGTGGGAGATGAGCAGCTTCGAGCGCATATTTTTCCCGAACTGAGGTGCCCATAGCACTTTCCCATTTATGAAAGCTAGACCGTGTTCGTAATGCCTGATCGGGAAGGTCCCCAAATACCAAGCCTCTTCAAAGCTATTTACTATCCCTCGTTGTTGGCCACTTCTTAGGGGCTTGTGAAACGCTAACTGCACACCCATTCATTGTCGCCGTGTTCTGCGAATTGGCCTATAGCGTTCTTGATCGGTCCAACGGAGTTGGAGGTGATGTAACTCCGTCTGAATAAACATTTGTTGTTCTGCCTTCAATCGAACCACTTGAAGTTCATGGAATTGTCAGAGCTTCAGTTACAAGTCGTAGCGGCCGCTGTTGCAGTCGAGGTTTCCAGCTTGCGCATCGGAAGGGCTTCTGGTCGGAGAATCCTGTCGCCGCCGGCGCAAGCCGTAAGTGCAAGTGTCCAAGAATACCGATGGTTTGAACAGACCATCAGACGATCCTCCATCGTGGATGTTGGTTGTGGTGGCGATAATCAGTCAGCTCGATTACAGTTGTAACGCTTGAACATCGAATAATTCAGCAACCTAGTGGTCTTGAAGCGAGCGCGAGGCCAACATCCCTGGCGGATTATATGGATTATATGGGGAGTGAGATTCGTTTCGGGGCCCAAGTCTGAACAAACTCTGCAAGATCGTCGGTTTTGTGTTCCCAGCCGGGTCTTCATTTACGATATGTTGATCTGAGACCGTACATACGACGGACATTAGCCCAAGTTCGGGTGTATGCAACGGTGCATCCACAGATCTGTTCTGCGACCACGCGTGCCACTCGCAATTTCGCCACGCGCCTGACCAGAAGCAAAGATAACTATGCTCTGTTCCAGTGTTCCAATCCTGGCAGAATTACAAATCAAACAGCCCGTCGACACCTCCAATTGAGTCGACCGTGGCCAATTCGAAGGAGTAGAGAAGAGTAGAGCGTGATGGCACACCGCACTTCTGCCGTGGAAGATGCCCGCCAAGTGATCCGTATAGGGTTAACTGGTCTTCGAACGCGCCCATTGCAGTTGCAGACGATTTCACTAAGAATCGGCGACGCGCATGCCAAGCGCGGTGTTGCGGTGGTGCGGCAATGTTGCGGTGAATCATGGCATTGTGCGGCAATCCATTTTGCCCAAACTCCGACTCCAACACACCGGCGTCGTCGTCGTCGGCAAGGCAGCGACGCGAGAGTTGAACGTGGAGGTAGAGGACGCGTGGTGGTGGTGTGTCGGCCGTACTCCACCGACGCCACCCGCGGAAGATAGCTCGCGATGATCTGGCCCGGCGGTGGCGCTGCTTTCGATGTCGCCATCGTATGTCGGGGAATCGACGCCATCGGAGTCGGATAACAGACTGGACGCAAGCTGGTGGCGCGCCGAGCGCTGTGCGGGCTGCTTTGGATGGGACCGGGCAGCGAGTCTGGTGGTGGATTTGGAGTGTGCGTCGTCACCGGAGAGCGGGTCGTTGTCTTCCTCCGAGGCGTCGTATGCAGGCGACTCGACGATCTTTGGGTGCTTGCCAAACGACCGCTTGGGTTTGTGTGCACTCACAACATCGCCGTCCATGGCAAGAAATTTGGATATCACGTGTCACGCAGTTTTTCTTTCTTTTTTTTTTTTTTGTTTTTCTGCATTTGTATACCGCAACAAGTACACGAACTACTAAGACGCGGTGGCTTGTAGAGCCGAATAAATAATTTGGGTTCCTCCAGGCATGATTCTCCCATCTCGGTATAGCTGTGGGTCAGGTTGTGGTTCGGGGTGTTTGTCAACGTCTCGGGTGCCGAGTCGCATAGAGGCATAGGAACATGTGCATAGAAGCATGTAGGGGTTCGGGGGTTTATCCATCGGTGGTGAGTCGTGTGCGCGACGCCTCTGCGCGTCTATCCTCCTTCGTCTTCTTCATCTGATTGTGGGTCCGGTTCGTCCTCGAAGGTAGGGAGCTCAGTTTCTCGCCTGGGTTTACCCGTCTTGGTGAATGCCCCGGATGCCTCGAGGAATTTAGCCAATGCGGCTATCCCATCCTTTGTGCCCAGGATCTCGGGTAGGGATAAATCCCGGGATGTTTCTCGTAGGACATGCCGTTGGTCCTCGTAACGGGGACACTCGCAGAGCAAGTGCTCGCGCGTCTGGAAAGCCTCCCCACACTCGCAGTCAACGCTCTCGGAGAAGACGAATCTGTTGTAGTACTCGCCAAAGAACCCGTGTCCAGTCCTGCATTGCATCAGGCGCCCGAAGACCTCCCGTTTTCCGCTCAGTTCTTTAAAGTGTTTCGTCGGTTTGAGGGCTGGTGGGAAGCGGTTTGCAATCGCGTAGTGTCCCGTTTTTGGCGACTTTTTCCACTCTTTCTTCCACACCTTCAGCACCCTCTCCTTCGATTTCCGGAGCGCGTATGACCTCGTGCCCCGGTTTGTGGTTGCAAGCTTGATTCCGGCTTTCGCAAGCTCGTCTGCGCGTTCGTTACCCAGGATGTCACAGTGTCCTGGGGACCATGCGACTTCGACTGTGTTTGCAGGGTCTTTATCCAGAAATGCGCACATGATTCCGTGGAATTTATGCGCGTACGTCTGCCCGGCTCGCGGTTTTGGATCACATATCGTGGCTAGTGCGGCAGTATTGTCAGCAAAGAAGTGTAAGTGGTGGATTGACCTGTCCTCCTTCACAAGCCGTTCCACTCTCCCTGCGGCTAGCGTGAGGGCCTCCATCTCCCCGTCATAGACTTCTGCCGCGCTTCCCAGTCCCGCCGAGCCAGCGAAGATTTCGTTCCCCATGTGGTATATCACTACTCCTGCTCCCACTCGTTTGACCCGGTGTAAGGCCATCTGCGAACCATCAGTATAGATGAGTATGTGTGCAGGATTGTCACCCAGGTTCCTGATCCTCTCTTTGTGTGCCTTGGCGGCATCCTCTTTTTCCATCGCATTCGTCCCTGATACGTTGTACCGCCCGTCAAACGAAGTCGGGGTGCGGCGCCATGGAGGAGTGAGGTATGGGGATATCCTTTCTGTGTTGGGGCTCGAGTGTTGTGCCATCCGCGTTAATTGAGTTTGTTTCCGCTGGTCCACTTTGTTGCGGTTCACCGGGCGTGGGGGGCAGTGGCGGGGCTGCCGATGGCGCTTTTTCTCCTCTCCATCCGTCCGGTAGCCGTTGTATGATTGGGCTGTTAACTGCGAGCTTGTTAAGCCTGATTGCTGCATTACGGCCAAGTTGGTCGAGCGTGAGTCGTATCGGTGGTACTGACGCTTCGATTTCGAGAGCGGTGATCGGAGTGGTACGGAACGCTGCACAGTTCAGCCGTAGCGCCTTCCGCTGTACTCGTTCCAGTTCCTTTTCGTGGTATTTGAATCCCGTCCACCACACGGCGCTTGCGTACGTCATTACGGGTATCACGCATGCCTTGTACAGATGGCGTAAGTGCACTTGCGACAGGCCCCGTACCGTGTTCGAAAGCATTGTCAGCCCATTCACCGTGTTCGCCGCTCGCGCGCACAGGGTTTCGACATGTTTTCTGAATGATAGTCTCCGGTCAAGGTAGACTCCAAGCCACTTCACCGTCACGGACGGTGTGACTGTCATCATTGTGCCGTTCGTGCTGGGTAGGCGTATGCATGGTGATTTGTCGCCTTTCTGTCGGGTGTAGTGTTGGAGCTCGAGTTTTGCGTCGTCTGTGTCTAGTCCCATGCTCTTTGTGATCCGTTGCACTTTGGCATAATCTTTGGCGAGAAGGGTTGTATTCGTGTCGAGCGAGTCTGATGAGACATAGATTTTCCCATCATCAACGTATAGTACGATTCCTGTCTTCGTAGGTGCGTCGGGTATGATGTTGTTGGCGGCCCGAGTTTCCTGGTGTGTCGACTCAAAAGCCTCTAAGAGCTCGCTCGAGTAAAATGATGATAGAATTGGTGACACTGGCGATCCCTGCGGTATCCCGTTTTCCACCTTCTTCATTGGTCCTCGACGTCCGTCAATGCATACTGCCGCCTGTCTATCGCTCAGGAATGCCGCTGTCCACTTCACATATTGAAGTGGAATTCTCTTTCTCCTGAGTTCACATAGTAAGCGTTCGTGGTTAACAAAGTCAAAGTATCCCTTAATGTCGAATGTGAGTGCCGTCGTGACTTTCCCGTGGTTCCATGCAGCCTGTACATCATTCGTAAATGTTAGCAACGCATCCATCGTGGATGAGTTGGATCGGCCTCCGAATTGGTTTGGGGGGATGAGGTTGTACCGTCCAGCCAGGTAGTCGAGTCGTCGTGCTACTATCTTCTCCAGATCCTTTCCGAGACATTCAAGTAGCTGGATGAGTCGATATGCTCGCGGTTTGGAGTAATCTGGCTTTCGGGGTTTTCGCAGAGCCACTGCTATTGCCCTCCTCCACGATTTCAGGTGGTGTCCATTCGCCAGGCATCTCTTCATGAGGATGTAGATCTCCTCGCTTGCGACCGTCCATGCCCATCGTATGATGTTGTGGGTACTTGACTTTCACCCGGTGCTGTTGCTGTGCTGGCCCCGAAGATCGCCTCTCGTACCTCTGTCTTGGTCACCTCCTCATATGGAAGGTCATCAGCATGTATGGACGTTAAGTCAGGGTGGTACTCAGCGTCGAGTTTTGGAGGGGGTTGGAATAACTCCTCCCTCAGCGCTTCGCACTTGTCTTCGTGTGTCACTGCAGGTGTTCTCCCTTCGCCTCTGTTGATCGTGGGCATAGGGTAGTTGCGGCCGCCTTTGGACCACCCCCGAAATCCCCCAGATATCTTCTGTGGTCGCTTCCTGTAGTTTCCCGATTGCCCATTTTGTTTTTGTGGCCTTGCATAACCTCTTGAAGAAATTTGCACACTTCCGTACCCTCGCCCGTAGTACCGTACTCCGTGCTGCATGTCTTGTCTCGTATTCCTTCAGTTCAGTTTGCGCAGCACTTAGGTTGCTCGCCGCCTTCCCGAGATCCACATTCCACCACGGTTTGGCATTCGGGCTATTTGACTTCTTCTTGCCCACCTCCGCTGTTGCCGTCTGCATCGCTCTCGTGATTGCCTCAGCCGCCGCGTCCAATTGGACGTCAGTGACGGGGTTTCCCTCCTCCATGATTGGGTCTATGTCTGTCCTTTCAGCCTCGAGTGCTTTGCGGAACGCACCAGCCCAGTCCTCTTGTTTCACCTCTTTGAGACTGTATTGGATTCCAGAGACGTTCTCTATCTCTCTTCGTCCGTGATCTAGAACCCATCAGATGCCGTAGTGATCTGACCCATAAGACATGGAGGGGTCTATTACCCAATCCTTGATCGTGTCGGCTGCGGCCGCAGTGGAGTTGACAAAGGTTAGGTCAATGACTGAGCTTGCCTTGGTCGCGTCGTGCGGTGTGTATGTAATCTCCCCTTTAGCATTCAGTAGCGTCGCCTGCGGCCCTTGGTCGTCTTCTGTCATCCACTCTAGAAAACGCCGTGAGCTAGCATTGCTACGTTTGTCCTCGCACGACCACTCCTCATGGTGTAGGTTTGTGTCCCCCAGGTATACCGTTGGTTCATCATGGGTTATCGTCAGTGCGCGTACCCTTTCTGCTGCCGGTTCTCGTTGTGTCGTGTTGTTGTAGAGGTTCACAAAAGTCACAGTGGGTGCCCCTTGTTGGGCTACCTCAACAACCTGTATGTCTGGGTCCTTCGCTAGGTCGGACCGCAGCGTCACCGTGAAGTCGTTCTGTCTTTGGTAGTAGGTCATCACTCTCGGGGTCAGTGCCTCCGGGTCAGACGTGTCCATGGGCAGGATCGGCGTCCATGCCGCCTGCCCCACTGGTCCAATGACAGATTCACCATTCTCTGTTCCTATCCGTCCCCATCTCGGTTCCTGAAGGAAGAGAATGTCAAAATCTTTGATTCGGTAGTTTAACAAGGCAAGAGTGGTGTCGCCCTTTCGGTTCACACTGTTCAATTGTCCCATCCGTATTGGTCTAGTATGGGTCATCCTCGTCCCATTGTGCCCTATCGGTCCCATAGACATTAAGCGGTCTGGGTGCGTGCGTTCGACGTTAGTTCCGCGAGTACCCGTTCCCGATCGAGCGTAATGCCCTGCTTGGCCGCCTCCGCGATGACCCATTCAGCGTTGGGGGCGGTGTCTGGTGGTTGGAACGCTGTGTACCGGTTCTGTGTTGTCAGTGGGGTTCCATTGGTGCCACTCGCATTTTCCTTGGATCGTCCCTTCCGCGCGGACACCGTCGTCCATCCTTTATCGGCGTTGTCATTTGTCTTGTTATTGCGTTCGTTGTTTCGGGCTGTGCCGTAGGCCTCTAGCCGTACCGGACATCGGCGAGAATCTGCTGGGTGGTCCACATTTTCTGTGCCTTTACAGTTAGCGCACTTTAGGTTGTGTGTACACACCCTGTCCCCTGTCTCCATCCCGCCATTTGCCTCCAATTCTGCTTTGCATTCCAAGCAATCTTCCTTGTGTTTCTGTTCCGTGTGTCCTTCGCCACATAGACGGCACTTTTGTTCCGATTTGCATTCAGCTGCGATGTGCCCGAGCTTGAAGCATGTTTTACATTGTCTCGACGCTGTTGGAGCCTTGTCAGCGTATCTTTTAATGCGGCATAACCAGCCAAAGGCTGCAAGCGACTTAACTTCTCGGAGCAGGCGCTCCGCCTGCTCCGTGTTCTCTACTGCAAAGACGATGGAGGATTTTGGTTGTCTTGCAATTTCCTCTCGAGCTCGCATCCACCGGGGGAGTTGGGTAATCTTCAGCTCTGCATACGCTGGGTTCTTCGCCTTGAGTTCTTCGTGGAGGGTCTCCTGGTCGTAGATCGTCGGTAGCCGGTTGTATGCGCCAGTAGGGACACCGTCCACTTGTATCTTCAGCCATTTTGTATCTTGTCCTGCCTTGATCCTGTGGCCGGGCGCCACTACGTCCTCGAAAGCTTGGGGGTGCGCCAGGAGCTCCACCGCTGACTGGTCTGCCTGCGTGAACAACACGCAGTTGCCGTTGTGGGTCCATTTAATCGACACGATCATCAGGTGTTTTGTTTCCGGCGTTGCGTTGAGCCTGCGGTTGATTTCTTTAATGGTATCCGAGTCGTTGGGACGTTCCTCGGGCTTGAGTCCGTTCGGGAGTACCTGTATTATTAGCCATGACGGGTGGTGCGCGTCCATGGGGTTTGCCACTGGTTTCGGGGGTGTCGTTCCTTTTTTCGTCGGTTTGTATGTCGGGCCTAGTGCCGTGGTGTTTACCCCCGCTCCGGGTCCGCCGCCGTTCGGTGTGGAGTTTGCTTGTTGGGCTGTTGTCCTGGCTGCATTCTGCTGTGCCACGAGTGCTGTCGCTGCTGCAGTCGCCTTCGCTGAGTCCGCCACGGCCGTTTCGATGCTGTCCATTCGTTGCGTTAGCTTCGTATCCAGGAGAGCTACTTGTCTAGAGATCGTGTTTATTTTGCTGAGGAAGTCGTCCATCTTCGCTTCATTGAGTGCCGTCCTGGCGTCGATCCGGTCCATTACGGGTTCGGGCCACTGATGTCCGTACGCCTCGTTGTATACCTCTTCGATGAGTTCGAGTTCTAGGTCCCCGAGCCTCTGTTCCTCGCTGTCGCGCCGGGCTAGGCGAGCGAGGCATCCGACGGCTGTGTGTAACGCTATTCTGAGCTGTTGTTTCAGTTGTTCGGGCGAGGTGCTTTCTAGGGCAGCGGCGATATCGTCTTCGTCTTGTTCCATCTCGTCGTCGTGTTGGTCGTTGTTGTATGTGCTGATGCTCCGGTTGTCGTTCGTCCAGTTTAAGTCTGCGCCGTGAACGTTCACGTGTCCTGAGATTGGGATCGCGCTTTCGGGGTGCTCGGTGTCGGTCAGTGTCGGGGTCGTGTCGTATCGGATGGGCTCGATGGGTTGTATGACAGGGGGTGTTCGGGACGGTGGGGACTAGGTCCAACCTCCTCGGCGTGGATGCAACTGAGTCCAGTGACTTGCCATGACTGGGAAATCGGGTGAGACCGTGAAAAATAAGACAAATACTAACCCAGATACACAGAAAACGCCGACATCGGGAGTTATACGAAATGGAGCCAAGAAACTCACGGGAATGCTGCTGGGCACGTGTCACGCAGTCACGCACGTGTGATACGCAAGACCATGAACCTTGCTATCTTTCTCGCGGTGCTGAAATTAGCTGCAGGCTCCGGATCTGGGGCGATTTTTTGGGTGGTCATGCGGGATACCGTACTTGTATGGACCAGCTGTGCATTCTATTTTGCTCGTTTGGCGTATTACGGTGCGCTAGACGTGAGATCTAGGGATCAATATACCTTCTATTGGCGTAAATACTATTCTGGTGCATATGGACCATGTATCACGCGCCTTCACGCCACAACTACGAGTTCCGAGAAAATCACCAAATTTGGAAGGGAGCGTAGCGCTGTATGGTTGAGTTTGATGATTGATCTCATCACTCTTGGCAGGATGCTGCTGCTTCTTGGCTGCTTCAAATGCATTGCGTATGAGACTCTACTTGTCTTCACAGAGCTAAATCCCTGCTCGTCTCGTCCCCCCGAAATAGTCGGCTTCGTTTACTTGTTCAGCAGCCAGCCTCCTTAACCTTGTCTGGCGTGTGCACGATGAAGTGTGGTTGTTACATACGAAACAGCGGATGCGATATCAATTCGAGACACCAGCTGCGTTTTGGTTCGCCAATTGTAAACGGCTGAGATCACAAAATCCTCACCCTGGTTTTCATTCCCGATTTTTGGCACGTACGTGTGTGTGCATACCGGACACCGCGCGTTTCTCGCGCCCTGGTGCGGATCCCGTACCAAATATTGTCACGATTTTGCCTTTTTTCGCGACATCTTATCTAAGCACTGAACACGTGACAAGATACCACGGATAGATGCTAGACGGATTAGATGTATGTAGACGAAGGATAAGTCAACGTCAGAACCCTCAGAGGGCAGGCAACAGGGCGTGTTACACGCGGTGGCTCTATCCTTGCGAGTACAAGGAGGCAGCGCCAGAGTTTCGGACATTAATTAAACAACACACGTCAAACGTGTTGTCATGGCGTGGTTATTATTCAGAACACATGTTAACGGAACGATATTTGATCGGACCATACATACAATCGCATGGTCTTATTGTTCTAGTATACTTTCTCACGACTCGTAGTACAGTATTTAAACAGTAGTTACTCGACTGTATTCTTTAGTCTTTTATTCCATCTCTTTCGAGCCTCCTACCATTGAGTCCACTGAACCCTTCTGCTTCGCCAGAGTTCGACCTCAAAGCGCTTGAACGTGACATAATAAAAGACTACCCTTCATACCCTCGTACCGCCCCTATTCAACTTCCTTTCCTCTTCCTCCCTACCTTTATCCACTACTTGGATTCATACTCCTTTGCTCCTACCCTGAAGATCCATTTCCACATTCCCCGACATCTCCCTCGTCCACACCGAGGTTAAATAATTGCAGCGACCCTTGTCGTCGGACCAGATCGATCTGACTGCACCACGCTACGGGAAATGTTGAGTCCGTCCCTGCGCAACGGTAGCAACAAGGCCACAGAGTTAATCCTCGGAGAGGCTCTGGGCGTCGTCATCGGGTGTGTCGTAGAAGGCCCGGGGCGATTCAGACAGCAACAGTCCGGGGCAACCCCACCCTCCGCTTAGTGCGGAATTCTTACCATTGACGCGTATCCGCGCCCCCTCCGAGACTTCCTCGTCCTCGAGCGAGTCCGTACCCTCTCACCTTTACTTCTCCGCCTCCTCCTTCCACACCTACCACACCGCCCATACACATCCACCGACTACTTCGGTCCCTTTTCACAATCTTCTTTCCTCCATATTTCCGCATCACCTCATACCCGCCATGTCCCAATCGCCTCCCCGCCAACAATCCCCCTGGCGAAACATTGCCGGAAGATACGGCATTGACACTGAGTTTCCTAGAGAGGAAATTCCCGCCCGCGCCCCTTCCCTTGCTGAAGTATCGGCACATATGGCTTCCCGGCAGCCGTCGCCGGCCCAACCCCTCCCCGAACGGCCAGACCGGCCAGCATCACCCCTTCGCCCTACATTGGAAGAAATAATGCAGGGTTTCAACACAATGCCGATGCGGCTTGCATCGGTGTTGGGAGCATTTGGACCGAGCCGAGGAGGCTCCTCCAAAATTGTATACGCCAAGACCCCGCCGATGTTCAACGGGAACGACAAGTCTAAATGGAAGACTTGGTCGGAAACCCTGTCCAATTATCTTTGGGCATATGACTCGGAATTTCACACCGAGAAACAAAAAATCACGTTTACTCTTTCCCTATTGGGAAGAGAAGATGGAGCTGCTTGTCCGGCTTCTATTTGGAAGAGTAACTGGAGACAGGAAACTCTCCAGCATGGGACCTTCAAGGATCCCAATTATTCCATGCTTGATTTCATGATCGAGCTGGAATTAAGTTTTAAGGACAATAATGCCATGCAAACGGCGTCGTTGCATCTCACTCACACTCGGCAGGGAAAGACCCCCTTGGCCGATTTTATTCAAGCATTCGAGATGAATGCTGAGGAGGCCGGTTACAGTGTGGCCGGAAAACAGTACGATCGTTTCTTGGCGGAAACGATCGAGGACCTCATCAATCAGGAGGTCAGGGACCAGCTTTACGCTGGAGGAAATGATGTTCCGGAGGTGTACAGCCTCCTGAAACCCCGATTGATCACCATCAATCGGATCCTTGAGCGAAAGGCGCTCAA
This sequence comes from Mycena sanguinolenta, assembly GCA_014462675.1. Taxonomy (NCBI): domain Eukaryota; kingdom Fungi; phylum Basidiomycota; class Agaricomycetes; order Agaricales; family Mycenaceae; genus Mycena; species Mycena sanguinolenta. The sequence goes on along the minus strand of JACAZH010000003.1, from coordinate 7,303,809 downwards.
GGAAGCAAAAGCCAAGAGCCAATTCTGGCTCCGGGCACCACCATCAGCGCCGCTGGGGGCTATGGCGACAACCCCCAAGAATTCGGGCGGAGCCCCGAATTTGTCCAAGAAACCGGCTCCTGGGAAGCCGGTAGACATGGATATTGATCGTTTGCAAGCTAGGACGATCAAATGCTATAACTGTGGCAAAGAAGGCCACATGAAGAAGGAGTGCCCGGAGCCTTCTAAGAAGAAGTTTAATATTCGATCGTTACAATACGATCAGTATTCTCGCGAAGACCTCGAGGCCGTTGCGGCCGCTCTTCGCGAGCGGGGTTTTTAAACAGGGTACCGGTCAAGGCCAAACCGGCTAACCCTCCTATTATGAACAATCGCGGACACGGACAATATGACATTCTTACTACCATGCCTGATACGGACTTATGTATTAAAAATGTACTAGAAAAGGATAAAAAAGATGATGTAGTTACGATTTCTTCTGTTTCATCTTTCCGTAATTTAAAAGACTGCGATAAACTCTCTAAATTACGTTCCGCGATGAAGAAAAAGGCCCCCGGAGCTCCCACCGGTAAAACAAAGGTTGAGAAGAAAAAGGTCGTCATTAATGACGGGATGGCTCAATCCTCACAAGAGGAGGAAGCGCCAAAAGAAGAATTTCCCAAAGACAAATATGGAACGGTGTTGACACCGAAACCCACGGAAAGCCCTCAGGTCAAGGGTGATCCTCGAAAATTCAAATGGGTTCCTATTTGTGAATTAACAAGTCGAAAGCCCTGGGTGGCTAAACGTGTTTGGGAAAAAATGCCTTATGGAATTAAGGCCAGGGAGACAGCTCGCTGGTCGGCTAAACGGGCCATAGGGGTCACTCCCGAACGATTGGCGGCAGAAATGCGCACCTTCCAAGCACAACGTAAGCATCATGAGATGCTGGTCCCCACAATGTTACAGGATGTCAGTATGGGCAAGACCCGGAAAATTCGTGCGTTGTTGGACACAGGATGTACCACAACGTGTATTGATCGGGATTTCGCCAAAGCTTCGGGCTTCGAATTCAAGAAGCTACCAGAAGCAATCCCGGCAAAAAATGCCGATGGTACCGAAAATATCAAAGGCAGAATCACTCACTATGTTGACATGGTGATGACGATTGGCAAACATGCTGAACAGATTAAGTTGTTTGTCACGGGACTTGGGAAGTCCCGAGTATTTATTGGATTCGACTGGATAGAGCACCACAACCCGAATATTGATTGGCGTGCCCAGACAATCCAGTTTAGTCGATGCCCTGAAGCATGTAATATGAAGAAGCGACGAGACTGTTCAGGGAACAGAAAAGAACGACCCTATAGAGGAGGGTGAATCTATTTTATTGGTTGACTTTGCACCTGCAATTGAATTGCGTGCGAAGGGTTCCCAGGCACAGCAGTTCGCGGAACAGGCTGATGCCGAAAAGGAAAAAACGACGGAAGACAAAATCCCGGAACAGTATCGGGATTATATCAAAGTTTTTGCGAAGGAATCCTTCGATTCCCTTCCAGATAAACGGTCGTGGGATCACGCGATCGAATTAAAACCGGACGCCAAGGCCGTCGATTGTAAAATATATCCACTCTCGCTGGACGAACAAAGGAAGCTTGACGAGTTCTTGGACGAGAACTTGAAAAGTGGACGTATCAGGCCATCAAAGTCACCGATGGCTTCGGCATTCTTCTTTGTTAAGAAGAAAGACGGATCGCTTAGGCCGGTCCAAGATTATCGTAAATTAAATGAGATGACGATTAAAAACCGTTATCCCATTCCTTTAATTTCGGAGCTGGTTAATAAACTTCGAGGCGCAAAATACTTCACGAAGCTGGACATTCGATGGGGTTATAATAACGTTCGGATCAAAGAAGGCGATGAATGGAAGGCTGCCTTCAGAACGAATCGAGGCTTGTACGAGCCGCTCGTGATGTTCTTCAGCCTTACCAATTCCCCGGCCACGTTCCAAACCATGATGAACGACATCCTCAGGGATCTCATCAACGAAGGACGGGTCATCGTTTATCTGGACGATATTCTTATTTTCACGGAAACTCTTGAAGAGCACCGTGCAATTGTCAAACGAGTGTTGGATACACTCCAAAAGCATAAACTTTATTTAAAACCCGAGAAGTGTGATTTTGAGAAAACGGAAATCGAATATCTCGGAGTAATTATTTCACACAACTCCATGCGCATGGACCCTGTGAAAATCAAGGGCATCATGGAGTGGCCGGTCCCGAAATGCGTTAAACACGTTCAAGCGTTTCTGGGATTTGTTAATTTTTATAGGCGATTCGTCCAAGGATTTGGCGACGTCGCAAAGCCGTTAACCTTATTAACCGGCAAGGCTGGATTCTCCTGGGGAGAAACACAAGAAAAAGCGTTCGCCATGCTTAAACAGCGAATCGCCGATGATGTAGTGCTGGCACTTCCCACAGACGACGGCAAGTTCCGCGTCGAAGCCGACGCCTCCGAGGGTGCCACAGGTGCCGTCCTTAGCCAACTTCAAGAAAGTGGCGAATGGCGACCTGTCGCATTTCTTTCCCACAGTCTCAGTGAGACAGAGCGGAATTACGAGATCTATGACAAAGAGATGCTCGCGATAATGCTCGCATTGGAGGAATGGAGACCGATGCTCCTGGGAGCTCGGCAGACGTTTGAGATTTTGACGGATCATCAGAATCTACAATATTTTAAACAGCCGCAGAAATTGAATCGGCGACAAGCGCGATGGTTGTCTGAGCTTGCTCAGTACGACTTTACCTTGCAACATCGGCCTGGAAAGCTTAATAAGCAAGCAGATGCTTTATCCCGCAGGGCGGATCACGATATGGGGGGGAGTGATAACGAAGACGTCACTCTTCTTAAACCCGAATATTTCTGAGCCGAAGACATCGTGCTCGAAGGACCCGAGAAGGCGATCAGAGATCAAATTCTCGCAGAAAAGAAGATCGATAAGACTGTCAAGATCGCTCTTCAAAGGAAACTTCCCAGATGGGAAAAGAAGGATGATGGCATTATTTATTACAAAAATGCTATTTATGTTCCGCGAAACAAGGAGCTTCGCGATAATATTATCAGTTTACACCATGATAATCCCTTGCTTGGCCATCCTGGAGAAAACCGAACACAAGAGATGATCGAACGTAATTATTGGTGGCCTCGACTTGGCAACCAAATTTCGGAATATATACACGCGTGTGAAGCATGTCAGCGGACGACTATACACCGTTACAAACAGGGCAAACTACACCCGCACAAGATTGCAGAAGGTCCCTGGCAAATTATATCTATGGACCTGATCGGTCCGCTGCCAGTCAGCAACGGGTTCAACGCCATACAGGTGTGGGTTGATACCTTTACGAAAATGATACATGCGGAGCCTGTGGCTTTCGACATCGGCACGGAGGGAGTCGCACGCTTGACGCGTGACCAAGTAATTCGGTATCACGGCATTCCTCGCAAAATTATCTCAGATAGAGATAAACGTTATATATCAGGCTTCATGACGGAGCTTAATAAACTATTGGGTGTCGAGATGAATCCCTCGACAGCTCATCATCCGATCACCGATGGACAAACGGAACGGATGAATCAAGAGATCGAGAAATATCTCCGTATTTATATTAACTATCGGCAATCAGATTGGGCAGAATGGCTCACCTTAGCCGAATTCGCACATAATGATAAGGTCTCGTCATCGACCAAGTCATCACCATTTTATTTAAACACCGGCTATCACCCTTGGAAAGGGATTGAGAACGCCGTGGAAACACGAAATGAGGCAGCGCAGGACTTCGCCGACAAAATGAAGAAGGTTCGCGATGAAGCATCAGTGGCCCTCAAAAAGGCCCAAGACAACATGAAGAAATATTATGATGCAAAACATCGCGATGCTCCTGTATTTAAACCCGGAGACAAAGTCTATGTCGAAGGGAAAGATATAAAATCGGATCGACCTTCTGAGAAGCTCGAGAATGTACGGCTTGGACCGTATGAAGTTATAGAAAAAGTCGGCGAAGGCGCCTATAAATTAAAACTTCCGGAGACGGAAGGAATGCATGACGTATTTAACGAAGCGAAGCTATCGCTTTATGTGGAACCGCCTGAGAAAAGGCGTGAGAAACGGCCACCGCCGAAGTTGATCGGAGAACACCTCGAATGGGAAGTAGAGGAAATCCTTAAACACCGGAAGAAGGGCCGCGGTTATCAATATTTAATCAAATGGAAGGACTGGCCGCTAGCGGAACGCACGTGGGAGCCTACTCGGCATCTCACACATGTCAAGAAAATGTTGTCCGAGTACAACAAAAAACATAATATTAAAATCAGGGCTGTGCCCGTATTACGATATAAACCACGGGAGGAGTCCCAAGAATACTCGACGAAGAAACTGTTTGATCCACACACTGGTGTGTTTATCGAACAAAGGGATAGCAGGATTCGTTATCCTTCGGTCGAAATACCGGAAAGATCCTCAGCCTGGATCACCGAGATCGCCGAGGACGTCGATCCTTAAGAGGGGGGTAATGTCACGATTTTGCCTTTTTTCGCGACATCTTATCTAAGCACTGAACACGTGACAAGATACCACGGATAGATGCTAGACGGATTAGATGTATGTAGACGAAGGATAAGTCAACGTCAGAACCCTCAGAGGGCAGGCAACAGGGCGTGTTACACGCGGTGGCTCTATCCCTGCGAGTACAAGGAGGCAGCGCCAGAGTTTCGGACATTAATTAAACAACACACGTCAAACGTATAAAAGTATTTTTCACTGAAAAATATAAGGTTGAGGTGTGCATGGTAAGGTCATGAACAAGCATGTTAAGGTTGTGAGCAAGTACCAGGTTGAGCACAAAGGTTGAGGACGAGTACCAGGTTGAGTATGCAGGTTGAGGTTTAGAACAAGACATGTGACATTCAGGATGAAACTGGTCAAGTTGAGTTCTGAGGACGACAACTCACATATTATATAATTTTTGATGAAAATGCTATCATTTCCTCTTTTTTAGGCAACTTCCCTATTGGGAATACTAATACTTTCCTCCAAAAAAGGAAATTTTGCGGAAATATCACTATCTTATTTAATATTTAGCCATTTTACATGATCAAACTTTACAGTGCCAATGTTCAATGTGCTTTCACAATTATAAGAGTGTTCTTAAGCCCAAACTATACATTAATACAGTGATAAATACCTGAACTGCTGGACTACGTATCAAAACATGATATCTTGACTATAGTGTTTTATCTACCTGTTCCAAACACATCATATTGTCTATCATAGTATTCAGAATATTCTCAAACCCTTGTACCAGGGGTAGCAGAAATCTTTTGACTACATCAGAAACTTATACCTATTCCTATTACTAGCTATTGAAGTATCTAAAGAGGTGTATTAAAACTCTTGTAGTATATTCAATTCTATATCAATCTTTTCTGAGCAGATATACTTCCTCTGCTTTTTCACAGATTGAAGATTATAGTTGATCAAGTTTGGAACATATTTTTCATTGTAATAGTGAGTGAAGTATTGGCTTCAAGTCAGTCAAACTATTGACTCCATTCAGTAAACAATTGACCCCATGTCAGTAGTATTGTCTGTATTGACTTAAGTCAGGAGCATTGATTTATTGACTTCAAGTTAATAGTATTGACTCTAAGTCAGTACAGTATTGACTTCAAATCAGTGAAGTATTGGTTTCAAGTCAATAGAAATGATCCATCGACTTCATGTCAAATTTAGCTAACAACTAACCTGATTGACTAAAGCCAGATTTCACTGACCTCAAGTCAATAGTCCCAACTTTGAGTCACTACCAACTTGAAGTCAGTAAAATATTGACTTCACTGACTGAAGCCTTCTGGAAAGGATTGATTTACTCCATTGACTTCAAGTCAATACAATGTTGGCTTTACTATCAATCTGGTACAATAGTCAGTAATATAAGGTTTTATTGCTGATGATGGTTTGTACAACAACTGATATCTGATATTAGATCAGACTGAAGAAGTGTCAGCAAAGATGTTAGGTTGTATAGACCAAGTAAGCTTCATTCAGCTGATAGTTGGTCAGTGTTCTGTATTGATTCGTAACAAGGTTAGGCTTTATTACTAGGTCAAATTGACTTGCAGTCAAGAAGATAAGGATTTCTTACTCATTGCAGTCATATTAACTTGCAGTGTATGGATAAAATACAACAGGTCACATCTAATGCTAAGACTGTTTTTGGTTTATGGTGTTTGTTTCAGCCATGATTAAATTTCCATCCCACTCATACAGACAGGTATGGTAGCAAAGATTTTTAAATCACTAACGATTGGCAGCAATAATTTCTAGCTGGCATTAGATTGTATTGATTTGTGGCACATAGCAAGCTAGTTATATATAGTTTCCATGTTGATAGTAGGCCAGCTTCACTGATTGTGGCTTTCATAATCAACTTTTTCTGCTTTAAAGACAGTATATTGCATTTTACAGCTCAACAAAATATCCAATAACAAAACTCTCTATACAATGAGATTCATATTGAAGTGGGCTACAACTTGGATTTCAAGTCTATTTTTAGCCAAAAGGCTCTTCAGTAATCAAAATTTGCATTTGTATGAGTACTTTTGTGATATAACAAAGCATCTGATAGAAAAAACTTTCTATACAGTGAGATTCATTTCAAGGAGGTGTACAACTTTGGTTGGGGTCTATTTTAGCCAATTATCTTTTCCTAAAAACCTGGGCCAAATTGGTCTAATATAACACAACTTTCTATACAACTAGTATCATCTTGATATGCTCTAGAACATTAGTTTATCCATTTTTAAACCTATTTCCTTTTTTGGGTCACCACAGTGTGCAGGGGTTCACCAAGTGCCAAAGCTATGGAAAGTTATTTAACAAGTAGTGAGACTTGGCCCTTTGTCTTAGAATTTGAAAAATATACAAAAAGTATCTATATAATTATTGCAGCTAACTATAGACCACCCAAACCACCAATAACCAATGGCAGGATTACACAGAAGACTCTACAGTAGTTGTAGGTGTTCACTGGGCTTTATAGGTGCAAAATATAATAGTTTGACCAGCAATTCTGCAGATAATCATATTCTTTTGATCATAACACTGTATCAGGTCCTGTAAAATATGGTATAGTGCTGTAAACATTTTGAAAGGACATTGAATGTAAGCCTTGGCAAGTTAGATCATTCAAAATAGCCAAATACTAAGGAAGATACTAAAATATTGATAAATTTTCCTTTTTTAAATAGAAGTGTTAGTGTTCCAAAAAGAAATGACCATCAACCATCAACTCAAGACACTTGTGAGAAATAATGCCTTCCAAATTGGGACATCTGCTGTCAATCATCAGGACTTTCGTCCTCAACCTCATTAAATCATGTGATCTCGTTCTTCAACCTCAACCTCAGACTTCAACCTCAACTTGAAAATAATACTAGAACCTGCAACTTCAACCTTGAAAAATATGACAAACTAGGACCTCAGCTATGCAAAACCTCGTTCTCAACCTTCATTCTCAACTGTATATTTTTCAGCGATAAATAAGGTCATACAAACGTGTTGTCATGGCGTGGTTATTATTCAGAACACATGTTAACGGAACGATATTTGATCGGACCATACATACAATCGCACGGTCTTATTGTTCTAGTATACTTTCTCACGACTCGTAGTACAGTATTTAAACAGTAGTTACTCGACTGTATTCTTTAGTCTTTTATTTCATCTCTTTCGAGCCTCCTACCATTGAGTCCACCGAACCCTTCTGCTTCGCCAGAGTTCGACCTCAAAGCGCTTGAACGTGACAAATATTGACCTTCGGCTTTGGCACGATACTCAATGTCCCAATACTGTCTCGCTCGGCACAAGATTCCCTTGCGTGCAGCGCCCCACTAGCCATTCAATTCCCCCTTCCCCTTCATAACATCTTCGCGACTACGCATCTCCAACGCACATCGAAGAGATAACGATACGCGACTCGGACGACTCTGCAAGGCGTCAAGCTGCACGAACGTGAAATGTTACCTCTTGCGATGGTGGGGTGGGGCGAGGTGAGGTGCACATCATCATGCGCGAACTTTTCACTCGCTGAGAATCCGAGCATCGTTGACTCTCACTTGCTTGTAGGTCTCGCCCCGCGAACGCCGTGTGTGTTTCTTCGCCCTCCTCGCCTCCTGGAACCATCTCCGAGCAAAGCCAACCCCGCCTCACCACGCCAGACTCGTCGATCGCACTCGACGGCCGGCCAGCAAGACCAACCCAGGACGATGCTGGCAGGTGGCTTTTTTGATCCCATGGTGTATTAGACTCTACTCCCTCGTCACAGAACATGACCCTGCTCGTGTCATTTGCCGCCTGCTGGATTCTATTGCGCTATGTGGACAAGTCCCACTCCGCTGCTTCATTCAAAGGTGTTCCGAGTTCTCAAGGTATGAATTACACAACAACGCGCGACAATGGTATATGTAAGAACATGGATATCAGCAGCCAGAATGTCGCTAGGAGGACGATGAATCCGTCGGAGCCGACACGTATTCGCCCTTGCTGAGGTGATGGCTTCCTTCTACAATAACAGGCCTGCGCCCCGTTCCCTTTGCCCATTGGGCGTGATCTTGCCCTTGAGCGCCGCCAGCCATCGGTGTGGAGGGCGGCATGTACGCAGGATTGAATCCTGGACCATTTGTAGATGGCCGCAGCGCTGAATCGCCCGCGGACGATCCTGCCCGGCCCGGTGTGTGTCAAAAGGAAGCGCAGGTACGACACCCTGAGCATGCCCGTCACGAGCACCAAGGCAGCCATGCCAAACGTCGGTAACCAGAGCAGGAGAAGGATGAACATTGGTATCGCGTATCGCAGGTCATACGCAATGGTGGATACGTTCGCTTGCACGAGTAGGGTGCTTCTCGAGTCCGTCCCGACCAAGTTGTTTGCCATGATATCCGTCCACATGAGCTTGCATATCTGTGCAGCTCCATTCAACGGGTCGGCGAGAATGAGTGCTTGGAATTTACGAAGGAGCGCGTAGTTGGAGACGCCCGAATAGTCGAACTGCGTATGGGCGAGTCCGTCCGAGAGGATGCTCCACGCGAGCGCAGGGACAACACTTGGCATCCCACCCTCCGTAACACCCCATAGGTCGGACCCACCTGCGGGCACGTAAAAAACGTCGCTGCGGAGAGTTTGCAGATTGGGGTCGTCCTCAAAAGAGTCTGCAGCACGGCCCCAGAGCAGATCGACATCTGTTATGGCCAGACTCGTGGCCTCGGTAGCCCAGAGGATTGGTGTGTCGTTATCGTGGCGGGTCATGGCTAGCGCAGTCAGATCCATCGTGCCATTGAACGCGAAGTCGATCGTCTGCATGCGAGCTCTGGTACCACTTGCGCAAGTAAACATGCGCTGGCTCCACGTCGAGTTATCTGCGGGCAAAAGTGGGCTGCCGCCGTCGGTGCGCTGAGGCGGTCCCAGGAACATGCTACAGTGAACCTGGAGAAGGTTTTCCATCAGTTCTTGAGCTCATGTAGTCAAACGAAACACCCTACCGCGACATTCGATATGTTAGCTGTGTCCTGGCCTCCGTAACCCTCGCATGCGATTTCCAAGTCCCCTCCGTAACCTGTGATATTATCGACGGTGGCAGAATTTATGTACACCATGCTCAATGTTTGAGTTGAGCCCGCAAAGAAGTACGTTTGGGTGGAGTTGAGTGGAAACACCTTGCCTGCGAATAGGTCAAAAACTAGGAAGGAAATGACCACAAAGACAGCTAATACCTTCGTAAGATGCGTTTCTCGCCGCAAGACCAAGACCGGACATGGTGTAGAAGTTACTCAACACTGCGCCCTTGTATGCATGTTGATACAAATTGATATTCTGTCTGTCTCTGTCGAGCGTTGGATAGGTCGTTGTGAGATTATAGAAACCTCCGTGGTCGACGAGGTTGTAGTTCTCGACTTGATTCGAGGTGTAAACGGCATCTTCTAACACATAATCAATGGTTAAATTGGTGTCCACGCATTCAGACACGGGTTCGCTGTGGAGCCGAAGCATATGCGTTGAATAGAAGATTAATTCGACGAGGAAAGAAAAACGTACAGCCATAACACATCCTCGGACCATGTCGCGCCGGCGCGACGTCCCGACAGGTAGAGTATGGTTCCACAGACCAATACCGGGATTATCGAGGTCGACGATCAGCCCATCAACGGCAAATATGCCATTGCGCAAGATGAGGGACTCGGTCATTGCAAACTGAGGAGCCAATATCGAATAATTGAACCCTGTATCGCATTCGTCAGCATTTGATCGGCAGAGACGAAACTTGCTAACCTGCTGTGCCATTGTAATACCCACATCGGGATTACTGGAATTTCGCCCCACATTAAATTGACTCCAATATTTAAAGTTTCAAATTGAGTATCAACTGTCGGGAAATTGGACAAGAAATTACAAGTATATGTTGTAAAAATGCCTCGGGCTTACTATATATGGGAAGCCCGAAGCATTTCGGCGCAGAGAAAATGCAAAATATCTGGTCAATTGATACTTAATTTGAAATTTCAAGTATTGGAGTTAATTTAATGTGGGGGGAAATGCCGGTAATCCCGATGTGACCGTCTGAACTGCGATAGAGGCGAATCAAAATCCGAAAAAAAGGCGGAATAATAGTTAAAACATACCTGCATTTTAAAGTTCCCATAAGGAGTGGAGTTGAACCTGTTAACGATATCTGCTGGGATGACCGTGGTGTTGACCGCATCCCCAGGACACGCCACAGGTCCGATGGCGCCACATATGCGACCATACACAAAGTTGTCTCTTGGCGAGCCGGCGAGACCTATCGGCGAGGTGTCTGCAACAAACGATGCGGACGACGTTGCCGAAGGCGCATGGAGGTCTGCTCCAATACTGAGTCCTAGTGGCATAACGATGCCTGCGACAGCGACGAGAAGTGCTGTCAAGAGGGAAAGATACGAAAAGAACGTGATACGAAAGCCCGATCCGCGCAGCTTGTCTGTGCGCAAGAGGGTCGGCCAGAGGGAGGAGTGGAGTTTTTGGCCGATAACATTCCAGGCTACTGCGGGATTGACGGGGGGGAAGAAAGTAGATAAGGAGCGCGACGATGGCAAGGCCAAGGGTATACTGGAAAAACACAATGAGGATGTTGATAACTGTGGCAGCCTATGTGAAAATCGTCATCTTCGAGAAAAACAAAAGGAAGCCCACATACTTCACCCAAAGTTATGTGGGAGATGAGCACCTTCGAGCGCATATTGTCCCCGAACTGTGGTGCCCATAGCACTTTTTCATTTATGAAAGCTCGACCGTGTTCGTAATGCCTGATCGGGTAGGTCCCCAAATAACAAGCCTCTTCAAGGCTATTTATTACGCCTCGTTGTTAGCCACTTTTCAGGGTTTTGAAACGCTGACTACATACCCCATTCACTATCGTTTTGTTCTGCGAATTGGCCTATAGCATTCTTGATCGGTCCAACATCACTGGGACGGAGTTGGAGGGAGTACATACAACTTTAGTAAGATAGTGATTGGCCAAATAACTACTGCAGGCACCAATCACTATCATTTAAACGAATCACTATCGCAGGCTCAGACTCGGAGCGCTTGCCATTTGGAGCTTCGGGCTGTCGGTCGGTTGGCGCTGATGGGTCACACTGCGTGACACTGCTCTTTCTTCCTCACTACCAACTCGATCTAACCTCGCCCGCATCCGAACCCCGTCCATAGATTCAGCACGCCGTCAGCGAGGGTGGAATTGTGGGCAGGGTCATTGAGGCTTTGGGCACGGTATGTTCTCCCAACTTTTTTTGCCGCCTGTTTCCGAGCTTATGACTTACGAATTGAGGCCGCGTCGCGCAGGTACGTCTCTATGACACGCTTGCGTGCATTTTAAAATGGTAGCCAGAGAATGCGTGACGCGAAGCTGGGCCCCGATAGCGGGTCGGCGAACGCGGGGGCCGCGGCATCATGACGCGCTCAGCTCAGGGAATCCACGAGGCGATGCCGAGCCCTGATGGCGCGCAACCACGGGTGCGCGGGAGAGCACTAGCACCTTGCTAGGCACTAGTTGCCCGTGCTGTCAATGTCAAGTTTCCTTGTCTTTTTACATGAATATTTCCCATATAGATACAGCTTGTATTTTTTATACAGGAAGTAATCACTCGGAGAGATGACGGGGCATTTAGGTAACCTGCAATTTGGGTACAACTTTAAACTCGGCCCACACGGGCACGGCGCGAGCCGGCGCGATGGCGTTGCGCGCTTTGTGCCGCGTATGCAACATAAATTATTTCCGTGGAGCCGTCGCGAGTGCGACGTTTAAATTTTCATGGGGTGGCGGAGTCAGACACGTCGCATTGGTCACCCGAGGGCGCATCAATGCCAGTGGCGCATCGTTGATGAGTCCATAGCTGATGGATAGTTGTTCGCCCATTGCAAGAGTGATTGGTTTGAGGGAGTAGTGATTGGTGCCAGGAGTAGTTGTTTGTGCCCAGAGTAGTTGTTCGCGAATCACTATCTTACTAAAGTTGTCGTGCCTCAGTTGGAGGTGATGTAACTCTGTCTGAATGAATGGTCTTCTTCAGTCGAACCACTTGAAGTTCATAGAATTGTCGGGGCTTCAGTTAAAAGTCGTAGCGGCTGCTGTTGCAATCAAGGTTTCCAGCCTGCGCATCGGAAGGGCTTCTGGTTGGAGAATCCGGTCGCCGCCCACCTCAGGTAGCACCTTCCGGGTATTACGTGGGCACCTCTTAGGTACCCTCTTCTGTCGTAAAGTAAGGTACCTAAGAGGGGCTGCCACGGCGATGTCGCTCATGTAATCCGAGGCTTCTGACCGGGATAGGAAGTCGATTAGATTATCGATTGTGCTTATCAGCCACCTCCTTCCGGGCCCTCCGCCACCTTGGCCGAAGCCGCCGAGGCGGGTGGCAGGGTTGCGCCTCCAGCAGCCTGCAAGAGGGACGCAGTCAGTGCACATGAGGCGGTGGTGGCACGGTTGTGTAATGCAACGAATGCACACGCCTCTTGAGAGGCGGACTGACTGCTTTCGGAGGCCGCAGTTGCTTTGGGTGGCGGCAGTTCAGGTATTCAGGGCGGCGGGGCGCATAATGCGACGGTGGGAATGGGCACACGAGTCCAATGGGTAAGTTAATTTTCATCCTCATTAAGCTGGTAGGCATCATTGTGGTCTGGAGGCTGGTGGGGGGCGAGGGTGGCGCGTGGGTTGGCAGGAACTGCAGACTGATGTAGTAGTTGTCAGAGGAATTGACACTACTATGTCGGCGAGGGCGAATGTGGACCACCAGAGCGAGACAGCAATGATTGAGATGACAGGGAGAGCCCTTTGGAACGCCGCGGTGGCACGTATAGTGCAAAATTAGGTCTATGCGGCATACCTTGCTGCTGGTTGGGTTCTCAATGACCAGCAGATCCACAATTGTCCTCCCTCCCTGCCATTCGATATATCTTGAATAGAAATCAAGCGGAGGCCAGTGAGGAGGTGGCGCGGAGGTGGCGCGGAGGTGGCATCTTTATGTAAATCTTTGGGCTCCAAGTGAGAGAAACGACAACCGAGGTTATAGAGATGCCAATGGCGCATGGAGCATGGCCTAAAGCGAGTCGAGTTGGTGCTGGTGGCTCAAGAACAGACAGCGCGGCATATTTAGAGACGCTGCCGATTAAAGCCGACCGCCCCCGATCAAGGCCGACGGCTTCGATCGGTGCCACTTACCTGAAACATCAACCAATCAGGTGGCGAATAAACGTCCACCCCTTCGCTTTTTTTTCTCCTGACTAAATCTATGACGGAGCCACCCAGTTTGAAGGTGGGGATCGGGCCTGTAGCGTTGCCCGCCCCCGGCGTGATTTTTGTTGCATTTTTCCCGGCACTTTAATTTGGTGTGCACCAGATTGACCGAAATCCAACTCAATTTCCTTTTATAACTTGCGTTCAACTATCATCCTCAAGATGAACATCGCACAAAATACCTCCCTGGCACTGCGATTTTTTTTAGAACGATGCCAATATGTTGTTGGACACATTCAGAGTCCACGGTGCATGAGGACGCGAGCCAATGCCTTGTTCAAGGTCAGTCTCTGAAAAACTTGTATGTACTGACAAAGAGGTTTTCGCGGTTACATGACGCACCCTGTTCCTCAGGAAGTTGGAAAACTCTCAAGAGCCTTCTCCATACTCTTTTCTCTGCCCTGGGTCTCACGATAGCCACTTCGCTGAGCACAGGAGGCGCCGTCACGGCCCCAATGAAGATACTGTCGCAGTGGATGCTTGCGCGCAGTTATCTCCACCTTGAATGTGCATTATGTTGTGTTATCTGTTGGGCTGCAACTTCAATTCCATGCACCATACCACCATTCTGAGCGGATGGCTCCACCCCCGCCGCCTCCATGAAAGCGCGGGAAGCTGCCGTCGGCTCGAGCGCTGAGTGAAAGCTCCCCGTGCCATGCTGCAGAATTTCAATGCGCCGCGCTTTCGCTGCTGGAAAAGTGGACCCGAGGCCACTGACCCGGAAAGAGCCGCTACCTTTGTAAACCCTGCACCACCACCCCATGGGTGTGGGCCGTTACCCCATGCGCTCCGCCGCCACCACCTCCACGAGCCGGATGTATCCAGCTGCCGCGGTGGCAAAATTGCGCCCCCTGCCGCCGGCCCCGGAGCATCTGCCTTCTGCGGTGCTACATTGCCGTCTCGAGACCACAGTGTAGTACTCGGGATCGTTTCGCGAGCCGCGCCATCACCTCCACTGCGGCAAGAGTCGTCTCCGATGGGTTTCCCGCCATACAATCGCAAAATATGGCACCCGCCACAGTGGCCCTGGCGGCCCCGAAGCACCCGCCGACAATACAGAAGTCCACTCACCATTGTCTCATATGCACGGACCGCCGCCCCAGCATCACCTACCGACACGGATGCGCACGGCCGCCAGCGACGCACGGACCACCACGGCGGCGGCACCGCCAGGGCTCAAAGGTGCTTCTTTTAGTAATGACATCGTCCGAGGCGGTACCCCTTAGGTACTTGACTTCATTGCAGAAGAGGGTACCTAAGAGGTGCCTACGTAATACCCGAGGGTGCTCCCTGAGGTGTCGCCGCCGGCGTGTGCCGCAGGTCCAAGTGTCCAAGAATACCGACGGCTTCAACCGACCATCAGACAATCCTTCAAGTTGTAGTGACAATAATCAGTCAGCTCGAATATACTGTAATAATAACGCTTGGAAATCGAAGACTCGAGGAACTTAGTGGCCTTAAAAGTGAGCGTAAGGCCAACGTCCCTCGCGGATTATGTGGGGAGTGAGATCCGTTTCGGAGCCCAAGTCTGAACGAACTCTGCAAGATCGTCAGTTTTGTGTTCCTAGCCGGGTTTTCATTTATTTACGATATGTAGATCTGAGACCGCATATACGACGGACATTAGCCCAAGTTCGGGTATATGCAACGGTTCATTCACAGATCTGTGCTTCGACCACGCGTGCCACTCGCAATTTCGCCACGCGCCTGACCAGTAATCAGAGGAGCAAAAACAACCATTCTCTGTTCCAGTTCTGGCAGAATGACGAGGCAAACAGCGCGTCATTGAGTTGACCGTGGCCAACTCAAAGGAGTAGAGAAGAGTAGAAAGTGATAGCACCCCTTGAGTCCTGCCGCGGAAGATACAAGTCGCGGCAAGAATTGGCCGCTCAGTGATCCGTATTGGGTTAACTGGTATTCAACGCGGCCATTGCAGTTGCAGACGATTTCACTAAGATTCGGCGGCGCGCATGCCAAGCGCGGTCGGTGTCTCACAAGGAGAAAATATCACGTGAATAATGGCATTGTGCGGCAATCTTTTTTCAAACTCCGACCCCAACACACCGGCGTTGTCGTCGTCGGCGAGGCAGCGACGCGGGAGTCGAATGTCGAGGTAGAGGACGCGTGGTGGTGGTATGTCGGCCGTACTCCACCGACGCCACCCGCGGAAGACAACTCGCGATGATCTGGCGCGGCGGTGGCGCTGCTTTCGATGTCGCCGTCGTATGTCGGCGAATCCATCGGAGTCGGATAGCCGACTGGATGAGAGCTGGCGCGCCGAGCGCCGTGCGGGCTGCTTTGGATTGGGAGCGACGGCAAGTCTTGTGGTGGATTTTGAGTGTGCGTCGTCGCCGGAGAGCGGGTCGTTGTCTTCTTCGGAGGCGCCGTATGTCGGCGACTCGACGATCTTTGGGTGCTTGCCGAACGACCGCTTCGGTTTGTGCGCGCTCACAACGTCGCCGTCCATTGCAAGAAATTCGGTTATCACATGTCACGCCAGTCATGCCAATCATCCATTTATTCCACCTCTCTCGCGATTGCGAAAATTCTGCTGCAAGCTCCAGATCTAGTGCGATTTTTTGGTCATTCGTGTGCCGATCTCGTATTCGTTTAGCCCAGTTGGTCTCTATTTTTATCTCATGGTGTATTACGATGCGCTAGACGTGAAATTTAGGGTTAAATATACCTTCTGCGTATGGAGCATGTATCACGCGCCTTCACGCCACAACTACAAGCTCACGAGAAAATTACCAAATTTGGAAGGAAGCGTAGCGCTGCGTGGTTGAGTTTGGCGATTGATTGCATCAACGCTCCAATGGCGGTAAATTAAAACATTACATTTTCGGCGGCTGACATGGCCTCTTCTTTGAAGCCATGGCCGTCTCCGCTGACAGAAAACCCACAACGCCGCCCGCCCGTGCGTCAGGCGGAAGCGATGCCCACCAACAACAACCTCATCCCACAGCCAGCATAACCGTATCTCAACTAACGCATTCCGCCCCACGCTCTCCCCCCGTCCTCCTTTCTCCTGGAGACCCGCATCCCCGCCCCCCTCACTCGCCGCCTTTACACCTCTCACTTCCTCTCGACTTGGAACTCCCGCCTCTTCGAGTTCGGCGCCGTTCTGTTTCTGGCTAGCATCTTCCCCGACACGCTGCTACCCATGTCAGTCTACGCGCTAGCGCGCAGCGCCGCGGCGATCTTGTTGGCGCAGCCGGTAGGTGGGTGGATTGACACTGGAAATAGATTGAGTGTCGTGAGGATGAGTGTCGTGGGTCAGAGACTGGCGGTGGCGGGGTCGTGTGCGGTTTTCTGGATACTACAAGCTGAGAAGGACTCGAGGGGTGGAACTGGTGGAAAGGGGAGGGAAAGGATGGGGTTGTTTGGGTTGAGCGTGGCGTTGGCTTGTGTGGAGAAGGTGTGCTCGGTTATGAATTTGGTGTCGGTGGAGAGGGATTGGGTCAGTCGGGGAATACCCGATATGCTTTGCGGACTATGCTGACACCGGCAAGGTCGTTGTTATCACGCAGCATAATGAACAGGCTCGAAGGGAGCTCAACGCAGGCATGCGACGGATAGATTTGCTCTGCAAGCTTCTTGGACCGTTGGCCATCTCCACTATCGCCATTGCATCAACGATGATTGCTATATGGGTTACACTTGCCATGAACCTCGTCGCAGTTCCGCTGGAATACATCTGCATCGCTCAGGTGGGACACCCGAGTTCTGACTACTCCCGCTCACAAGCCGCAGGTGTACAAGCTAGTTCCGGCACTGCAACGCGAACAACCACGATCGGCGTCGACAAACATCGATACAGACGACGAGGCACACCCGACCAGCAGAGTCCGCGCCTCTGCATCCCGCCTTCGAACCGCCTTCTCCCGCGTCCTACCCATCTCCTCCCTCCCGTTTTACCTCAACCACCCCGCCTTCCTCCCCTCCTTCTCCCTTTCGCTTCTCTACCTCACCGTCCTCTCCTTCTCGGGCCAAATGATCACCTACCTCATCTCCGTCGGCTACACCCTCTCTCTACGTCGGCCTTGCCCGCACCATCAGCACCATATTCGAGCTCAGCGCTACCTGGATCGCGCCGCGCATGATGAAGCGTCTCGGTATCATCCGCAGCGGCATCTGGAGTCTGAGCTGGCAGATGATCTGGCTGGCTGCGGGCGTGAGCTGGTTTTTCGGGGACTTTCATGGGCTGGGGACGAATTCGCTGCTATCTGCGACGGGACTGGCGGTGGGTGTTGGGTTGAGTCGGGTTGGGTTGTGGGGCTATGATCTGTGTGCGCAGAATATCGTACAGGATGTAGGTGTTTGTTCGCTCCTCCCAAAAGACGTGTACGATTGGCTGGCTTACAAAGATACGAATGAATAGGAAGTCCAAGGCGAATACAGGGGGACCTTCTCGACGGTAGAGTCTTCGTTCCAGAACCTGTTCGACTTGCTATCGTACGCTACGACGATCGTCTTCTCCCGTCCGGACCAGTTTCAGTGGCCGGTTGTGATCAGCGTCGCGGCTGTTTATGTCGCGGGAGGGCTATACGCCTTCTTCGTCCGGAAGCGAAGGGGCCATCTCTTCCATGCGCCGCAGTGCATCTGTCTCAAGCACGAGGTGGGCGAGGGGGGAGGGGCGTAAGGCAGGGATAATCTGCTGTAGATAATGAGCATAATATCGAGCCTCGATGGATCGACGAGGAAGGCGCGTGAACATTTCTTTCGTTGAAGATAAAGGCAAGTTGTAGTCTTTTCACTCTTCTCTGTTACCAGCTCCCATTGGCTTAAGCCAAGCGTGTTTTTATCACGCAGCCGTTTTAACGGATTTAAGCCTTTCACGCCGGTTTAAGCTTTCCCGGGGGTTAGAAGGTAATACATCTAGTACCAGGAAATTGGAAATTGAATCCGATTTCTAGATTAAACGATGCAATAGGTCACGCCGAATTCAGTCAATTCCGAAAGTCAGGGTTAAGCCGATTATTCAAGTTGATTGAGCCATTAAACAGATTAAGCGCTGCAAGAGCCAGCTTGAGGGCACAGGTCAGTTAATGGAACAGCATCCAGCACTCACCTAAATCAACTGCGGAACCAATAGTACAGCGGTACTGGACAGTGAGGTGGTAAAAACTGACCCACCCCTCAGCAGCGAAGGTGCTTTTACCTTCCCATTGCTCATAT
Source organism: Mycena sanguinolenta (assembly GCA_014462675.1). Classification (NCBI taxonomy): domain Eukaryota; kingdom Fungi; phylum Basidiomycota; class Agaricomycetes; order Agaricales; family Mycenaceae; genus Mycena; species Mycena sanguinolenta. Next base: position 7,284,772 of record JACAZH010000003.1, on the reverse strand, counting down.
GAACCAGATCTTCCTGCGGAACAAGCTTCGACTTGTCTGGTGGGGAACGAATAGATATTCATAACAGTGATGGGATGGATTAGATGGTTTTCGCGCGACTTTTCTTTTTTTGATTTTGGAGACGACGCGTGTGTATTCTGCGCGACATCTTGAATCATCCAGAAGGGGATTTAAAGAAAGTAATTGAAGGTGTTGTTGGAGTCTTGTCTGAAGGTTGTTAAACTGCATATGGACGCGCCTTTGCGCCACAACTACGAGTTCCGAGAAAATCACCAAATTTGGAAGGGAGCGTAGCGCTACATGGTTGAGTTTGGTGAATGATCCCATCACTCTTGGCAGGACGCTACTGCTTCAAATCAACTTCAAATCCACTCCGCATTGGAGCTGCCTCGCCATAAAGCAACAGACCGTTGTGTCGTTTCCCGCTATAGTCGGCTCCGCTTACTTGTTCAGCAACCAGTCTCATTACGCGACCAGCCGCATTATCATTATACTGCCTCCAAAACCTCGTTTTTTACATTCGCGGCGCGCACGGTAACGAAGGGCCGTTGTAACACATGAAACAGCGCACAGGATACCAAATTCAAAGATATTAGACGCGATTTAGGCAACACTCTCCAACCCAGACTTGGTCTGGTCACGAAATCCTCACTCTGGTCTTTCTTTCCCGAATTTCAGCACGTACGTGTGTATACCGGACACTGCGCGTCTATCACGGCTCCCCTCAGGCGGATCGCATACCCAATATTGAGCTTGAGGTTTAGGTCTTAATACCGTCTTTCTCGGCGCAAGGGAAACCTTGCGAGCGCCCTGAGCGCTCGAAAGCATGTCAACTCCCCTTCCCTCCTTCATCTCCTCTAAGTGGATCGGTCCATCGAGTCCCACTGCACTGGGTCGACGAAGAGATTACGATACGCGACGCCAACGACTCTGCAAGGCGTCAAGCCACACGAACGTCGAATATTACCTCTTGCGATAGTGGGTGGGGGCGAGGCGAGGTGCGTATCATAGTGTGTACTTCGCCCTTTTTTGTTCGACGAGGAGATGACCGATACGCGACTCGGACGACTCTGGAAGGCGTCGACGTCAAGTCGCTCGAACGCGGAATATCACCTCTTGCGATGGTAGGGTGAGAGCAAGGTGAGACGCATATCGAGTGTCGTTTTCACTCCCCCGCAGGACCGTGAATTCTGTGCGGCTGTAACCCTATGTTTCCGCCCGCCCGATTCCGCCCACGCCCTACTCGTCTTCGTCCCCACTCCCCGGCGCATCTGACGGCCGTCGAGCTTCAAGGCGTCCGCGGCGCCAACGAAAAACCTAACCTCGTTGCGGATCTACGACCCCTTCCCGGATGCTCGACATCCCCGAGCAGCAAGGAGTATGTGCGTGTTCGATGTACGACACTCCCGCACCCGGGTAGTGCTGCATCCAATCCTCCCCTCGCCCACGCACTCATGGCGCTTCCCTCCCCGAGCTCGTGCGTCAAGCTCGCCTCGCCTGGTCACCCACTCCCTCCCCTCTCCTTTCGCTCGCTCGCCGATGCCCGTCAAGCAGACCGTTTTTCATGGTATCAGAACCACAAAGTCTCCTCACCGCACTACTTCTTTTTACAGTGCTCCGTGGCGGTGGGTGCGCGCTCACCTTGGATTCGAGTCCCTCGCTTCGGCATGTCGACAATGGTCCTCGTTAACCAGACCTTGCACTCGATCCATGTGCCGCGGGCCTAACTAGAGCGCGTCACCCATCCGCTGCCGCCGATGCAACAAGTGGGACGCAAAAACGTGCCCGCAATGGGGTCAATGGTGTCGGCGGGAAGCCCGGATCGTCTGGCAAAAAATGATCAACTCGTCGATTGCAGATTCTCGCAGTTTTCAGGCTTGCGGACCGTTCAATTACTGACCTGAAGTAGATCCCCCTGCGCAACAAAGTTCTCGACTTTGGTGTCGACTCATTTGGTGGGGGAAGAATAGACGATGCTAAATGGCAAGAATAAATTCCATACTTCTCGCGATGAAATAAACTGGATGCTTTTCGTGATAACGTCGATATCTTTTGACCCTTTGGCTCTTCGAAATCCACTTTTGACGAATTCGGCATTCTGTGGGTTTGATCGAACGCTGAGCAATTATCCTTTTGCTCGATTTCGCGTCGCGATTCCGTTAGGTGCGAGTCTCTCTCCGCTTCTTCGTTTTGTGCTGCTTCGATTTATTTCATTGTAGGAATTACACAAAAGCATATGATACCAACGCGCGACGGTGGGATATGTGAGAACATGGATATCAGCGGTCAAAAATGTAGCTAGTAGTAAAACGATGCATCCGTCGGAACTGACACAAAACTGCCCTTGCTGAGGTGGTGGTTTTCTCCCACGAAAACAGGCCGGCGTCCAGCGTCCTTGGCCCATTGAACCTCGTCGTGCGCGTGAGCACCACTAGCCATGGGTGTGGAGGGTGGGATATATGCAGGATTGAATCCTGGACCGTGTGTAGATGGCCGCAGCGCTGAGTCGCCCACGACGATCCTGCCTGGCGCGGTGTGCGTCAGGAGGAAGCGCATGTATGAGACCTTGAGCATTCCCGTCGTGAGTACGAAGGCGGCGATGACGAACGTCGGTAACCAGAGTAGGAGGAGGAAGAACAATGGTATCGCGTATCGCAGGTCATATGCGATGGCGGACACGTTCTCATGTACGAGTAATGTGCTGCTAGAGTCCGTCCCAACCAGGTTATTGGCCATGATATCTGTCCACATGAGTTTCCGTATCTGTGCAGCTCCATCTAACGGGTCGGCAAGAAGAAGATCTTGGAATTTCCGTAGGAGCGCATAGTTCGAGACGCCCGAATAGTCCACAATCTGCGCATCGGTGGAATCGGTCGAGATGGTGCTCCACGCAAGCGCAGGGACAACACTTGGGAGCCCACCCTCCGCAACACCCCACAGGTCGGTCCCACCTGCGGGCACGTAAAAAACGTCGCTGCGGAGAGTTTGCAGATTGGGGTCGTCCTCAAAAAGAGTCTGCAACACGGCCCCAGAGCAGATCGACATCTGATATGCCTATACTAGTAGCTTCGGTGGCCCAAAGGACTGGTGTGTCGATATCACGGCGGGTCATAGCTAACGCGGTCAAATCCATTGTGCCATTGAACGTGAAGTCGATGGTCTGCATGCGAGATCTGGTACCACTTGCACAAGCAAACATGCGCTGGGTCCATGTCGAATTATCTGCCGGCAAAAGCGGGTTGCCGCCGTCGGTGCGCTGAGGCGGTCCCAGGAACATGCTGCAATGGACCTGGAGGAAAATTTCCCTCAGTTGTTGAGTTTATGTAGTCCAAAGAATACCCTACCGCGACATTTGAGATATTAGCCGTATCCAGACCGCCGTAACCCTCGCATACGGTTTGTAAGTCACCTCCATTAGCTGTAATGTTATCGATGGTGACAGAACCCATGTATAACATGTTAATCGTTTGAGTTGAACCCGCAAAGAAGCCCGTTTGGGTCCAGTTGACTGGAAACGCTCTGCCTGCGAATAGATTAAAAACTAGAACGAAAAAGATGATAAAGACAGCCAATACCTTCGTGAGATGCGTTTCTCGCTGCAAGGCCAAGGTTGGTCATAGTGTAGAAGTTACTCAACACTGCACCCTTGTATGCATGCTGTTGCAAACTGATATTTTGTCCATTTCTGTCAAGTGTTGGATAGGTCGACGTGAGATTATAAAAACCCCCGTGGTCGACGAGGTTATAGTTATCGACTTGATTCGCGGAGTAAGCAGCATCTTCCAACACATAATCGATGGTTAAATTGGTGTCCACGCATTCAGATACGGGTTCGCTGTAGAACAAAAATATATGCGTTGAACGGAAGAGTCATCGGCGAAGAAAGAAGAACGTACAGCCATAATACATCCTCGGACCACGTCGCGCCGCGCGACGTCCCGACAGGTAGAGTATGATTCCACAGACCAATACCGGGATTATCAAGGTCGACGATCAGCCCATCAACGGCAAATATGCCATTGCGCAAGATGAGGGACTCGGTCGTTGCAAACTGAGGAGCCAATATCGAATAATTGAACCCTGTACTACCATCATCAGCATTTTGATCACCAGATGAACCTTGCTAACCTGCTGTGCCGTTGTAATATCGCCTGAACTGCGAAGCAAAAGTCAGAACTCCGAAAGAAAAAGAAAAAAGTATCCAAAACATACCTGCATTCCAAACGGCCCATAGGGTGTCGAGTTGAACCTCTTAACAATATCTGCTGGGATGACTGTGGTGTTGATCGCACCCCCAGGACACGCCACAGGCTCGAAGGCGCCACATATCCGACCATACACAAAGTTGTCTCTTGGCGAGCCGGCGAGACCTATCGGCGACGTATCTGCAACAAACGATGCGGGCGACGGTGTCGAAGGCGCGTGGAGATCTGCTCCAGTACTGAGTCCTAGTGGCATAACGATGCCTGCGACAGCGATAAGGAGCGTTGTCAAGAAAGAAAGATACGAAAAGAACGCGACACGGAAGCCCGATCCACGCAGCTTGTCTGTGCGCAAGAGGGTCGGCCAGAGGGAGGAGTGGAGTTTTTGACCGATAACATTCCAGGCTACTGCGGGGTTGACGGCGGGAAGAAAGTGAATAAGGAGAGCGACGATGGCAAGGCCAAGGGTGTATTGGAAAAATGCGATGAGGACGTTGATACCTGTCGCAGCCTCAAGTGGAAATCGTCAGCTTTGGAGACAAAAACAGAAGCCTAACATACTTGGCCCAGAGTTATGTGAGAGATGAACAGCTTCGAGGGCATGTCTTTTTTGTCCAACTGTGGGTGCCCATCGCCCTTTATTAGGCGTCGAGTTTTTTTTTTTACAACTTGACGTCTAATCGGGAAGGTCTTGTACAAGTCTCTGATCTTCCCAATGCCAAGCCTTTTCGTGCATGAAGTGAGCGATGGAGGGCGTTTTGTTGACCATCCTGCGAGTTGGAGCTTGCAGCAATTTCGTCTATGCAGACTCGACGAGTGACCGTGTCCCCAGGCACATATTTCAGCTGGAGCATTCCTCGCACATTGCCAAATTGAATAGATCCTTAACAGTTTTTATCAGGCTGCAGGAGCAACTTCGGACGTTTCGTGTCGCAAGCAGTCCGAGCTGCCACATGTGCACGGTTTACGAGGCGCTGGAGGCAAGACGAAGAGACTCCCGCCTCCCGCATTCTTGATTGATGGTGTCGAAGGCCATGTAGCTCTCGTTTGAAACTTCGAACAGATAACTTCGCCTTCGAGGCATTGCTCTGCCCCCAATTCAAGGGTTAGGGTTAGGCTAGGGTTAGGACCACTTGATACTCATGGAATTGACAAGTAGTAGCGGCCAGTCAAAGTCTCCCCACCATCGCACAGGACAGCTGCCGCATCTCTTATCCATTGTTTCATAGATTCCGAGGATCGCCAAGAGAGTTGCTAAGATAGACATTCTGACGCTCGTAAGTGCTTCCGTAGGTGCAAGTGTCCACGAATACCGACGGGTTGAACCGACATCAAACAATCGTTGATGTTTGGTAGGAATTCGTAGTGATAATAATCAGTGGGCGAATTGTGCAGCTCGATTATCTTGTAACGCTCGGAGATCGAAGGTTCGAGGGCCGAGTGATTTCAAAAGTAAGCACGAGACCAACATTTCTGGTGAATTCCAGGTGGGGTGAGATGATGAAGGTAAGGTCGATGAACTCGAAGCCAGATTTCGGAGTCTAAGCACTATAAATAATCGCGTGCTTCGTGTGTCGCGGATTCTTGGCTGAGACTTCATTAACGATGGATGATGATTTGAGATCGTATGCGACCGACATCAGCCCAAGTTCGGTTAGGTTCGTTCACAAATCTGCGCTTTGCGACCACAACTGCCACTTGCAATGATGAACGGCCGCGCCACACACCTGACTAGCAATGGGAGGAACACCTTTCCGGATGATGACCGTAGTACCGTAGTCCGTGGCAAGCAAGTGACAAATTGCGTACTCAGACTCGGAACGACGACATGCCGCACTTCTGGCGCGGAAACGCAAGCCGTGGCAGGAATTGACCAGCGGGTGATCTGTAGAGCTGAGCTGCAACCCTCAAACGCGGCCATTGCAGTTGCAAACGATCGCGCATTCTGGACGCGTCGTGGCAAGGAACATACTTATCACGTGGTCCATGGCATTGTGCACGCGGCAATCATTAATTTCAGACTTCGACTCCCAAGCCATAACGCAAGGCAGTCGAGCCTATATTCATGAATCGTCCATGCACACAATTTTTCAGTGTGCTACTCCTCGCTGTCGATGACTTTTTATTTAAGCCATGAATGTCAACACTACTGGTCATGCTTAAAGCAACGGTACTGAAAGTAGCTTTTTTACATACCGAATTTCTGGAACTATTTTCTTGTTCTGTGGCATATGGGTCCCGTGTGCTTTCACGGTATGATTCCTGGTTCATAGCAAAAATTCCAAATTTGGAAGAGAGCGTAGCGCTGGTTGGTTGAGTTTATCGAGTGATCCCATCACACCTGCGCTTAGCAGGACCTGCTGCTTTGAACGTATTGCAGATTAGACTGAGCTCCTCGCGTCACGAAACAAGTTCTTTGTCGTCTCGTTCCTTTGGCTGCAGCCAGCCTGCGCATGCTGCATGTTCCATTACACGAGCCATCGCCCAAACCAGTCTCGCTTGCCTCTTTTATTGTCTTTTGCGCGTACCGCACTGCGCAATCACTTACAACAACAATGATACAAACAAAAAGCGCATGAGGTGATATCTCGGTGGCGCCAATGCAGGGAGTACTAGTCGTACAGACATCAGGCTCGATTTAGTCAATCCTCACGACCTAGACCTGGTCTGCTCAGGAAATCCTCACCCTGGGCCCTGCTTTTCATTCCCGATTTTCAGCACGTATGTTCGCATCCCGGATACCGTGTGGTTACCTATCGCGCACCTGCGGGTCCTAGAGCGGGTATCGGATTCGGACGATCTTTGGCATGCGCCGAATACTTAGTAACGGTCTTCTTTACTTTCTTCCTTAAAACCGCTCTTCGCACATTGACATCGACATCAGGAAACGCGACAAAGAGTGCGGAGGCAACTCGGGTGCCATTTTTCCCCCCAATTTTTCTCTAAACAGTGTAGGTGTCTGCGCGGACGAAGGGCCCGCCGGCGTCGATTCAGCATCCTCCAAAGTAAATGCAAAGCGAATGTAAAAGCAAAAGCGGGAGCGAAAGCGAAGGTAGGCCCCTGGCTGTGGTGGGGCGGGATTAATGCCGTCGGCAGAGGCGGGAATCCTGACCCGTCTGGGAAGTGAAAGCTGAGCTACTCGCCAACGAAAAAAAAAACGTTTGTTTACAGTTTTTTAAATCCTGGATGTTGCGAGTGGTGATCGTGGAGTGGATGCTGGACGGCGAACGGTGCACGGTGCATGAGAATGAAGTATTTTGAGCGGCTCGGAATCCCAGAAGCGGGTTTGAGAGTCTTGCCTGAGGATGTTTGTCGGACCGGTCAACTTCAAGCGAGCCGCTGTAGACCTAAGCGAGGGGGCGGTGAGCAACCATGCGCAATCCTACAGCTACTGGCGTACGACGAGCTCTCATCGGCAGTGCAGAGGCGCGAGCTCGTCTCATTTTTTCCGCCGTCCGAACCCGAACTGTGCGCAGATTAATGTTTTGACTGGTCATCTTGAAAGAACACCGCACTGTGCGGATTCGATTTCGTAGGCGTTGCATTGGTATAATTGTAAAAATACCCTGTTATACCCACCACGGAATCAAAGATGCGTGTCCACTAGAAAATTACCAAGTTTGGAAATGAGCGTAGGGGTGAATTTGATTGATTCCATCTCACGCGCTCACAAATTTCGTTACATTTTATCCCAATTTTACAGAAAATCTCCAATGATACAGAGAGTAGTACAGTAACCCCCCTAAAAAGCCTATCACTGCGCAACAATGGTATACAGCGGAAGAATATAGAGTAGATATTAGGCTCCGAAATGCACTCAGGAAGGAGTGAAGTCCGTCGCAACTGTCGAAACACCGCCCTTCTCGACAGGGCTGCCTCCAACGCAAACAAGTCTGCGCCCTCCTTCCTTCGCCCAGTGGACCTCATCCTGCGCGACTCCGATGCTACTCATCGGTGTAGACGGCGGCAAATATCCAAGATTGAATCCTGGTCCGTGCGCAGCGGGCCGCAGCGCCGAATCGCCCACGACGATCCTGCCTGGCCCGGTGTGTGTCAGGAAGAACCGCAGGTATGACACCTTGAGCAATCCCGTTGCGAGTACGAAGGCGGCGACGACGAACGTCGGTAACCAGAGCAGCAGGAGGAGGAACAGTGGTATCGCGTATCGCAGGTCATACGCAATGGTGGATATGGTCTCCTGCATGACTAGGGTGCTCCGGGAGTCTGTCCCGACCAAATTGTTAGCCATGATATCCGTCCACATGAGCTTCCGTATCTGCGCAGCCCCATTCAACGGGTCGGCGAGAATGAGTTCTTGAAATTTACGAAGGAGGGCATAATTCGAGACGCCCGAATAGTCCACAATCTGCGTATTGGTGAGATCGTTTGAGATGGTGCCCCACGCGAGCGCAGGGACAACACTCGACATCCCACCCGTCGTAACACCCAAAATGTCCGTCGCGCCTGCGGGCACGTAGAAAACGTCGCTGCGGATAGTCTGCAGGTTGGGGTCGTTCTCGAAAGAGTCTGAAACACGGCCCCAGAGCAGATCGACTTCTGCTATGGTCATACCCGTGGCTTCGGTAGCCCAGAGGACTGGTGTGTCGATATCACGGCGGGTCATAGTTAGCGCGTTCAGATCCATCGTACCATTGAACGTGAAGTCGATGGTCTGCATGCGAGCTCTGGTACCACTTGCGCAAGTGAACATGCGCTGGCTCCACGTGGAATTGTCCCCCGGTAAAAGTGGGTTGCCGCCATCGGTGCGCTGGGGCGGTCCCAGGAACCCGCTGCAGTGAACCTGGAGGAGGTTGTCCATCAGTTATTGAGCTTATGTATGTATATAAAGAAAATATCCTACCGCAACAGTCGAGATGTTGGCTGCATCCCCACCTCCATAATTCTGGCATAGGACCAGTAAGTCTCCTTCGTTAGCTGTAAGGTTGTCAGTGTTGACAGGACCCATGTACAGCATGTTAAGCGTTTGAGTTTGGCCTCCAAAGAAGGTGGTTTGGTTGTAGGTGAGCGGAAATGTTTTACCTGCCAATAGGTTAAAACTAGGAAGAAAATGACCACGAAGACAATACCTTCGTAAGATTCGTTTCTCGCTGTAAGATTAAGGTTGGACATGGTGAGGAAGTTACTCAACACTGCGCCCTTGTATGCATGCTGTTGCAAATTGATATTCTGTCCCTCTCCGTCGAGCGTCGGATCATCCCTTGGGAGATTATAGAAGCCCCCGTGGTCGACGAGGTTATAGCTATCGACTTGATTCGAGAAGGAAGCGGCATTTTCCAAAACATAATCGATGGTCAAATTGGTATCCACGCATTCAGATACGGGTTCGCTGTGGAACCAAAGTATATGTATTGAACAGAAGAGCAATCAGAGAGGAAAGAAGAACGTACAGCCATAACACATCCTCGGACCATGTCGCACCGTGCGACGTCCCGACAGGTAGAGTGTGGTTCCACAGACCAATCCCCGGATTATCTAGGTCGACGATCAGCCCATCAATCGCGAATATGCCATTGCGCAATATGAGGGACTCGGTTGTTGCAAACTGGGGAAGCAATATCGGATAATGGAACTCTGTACCACCCTCGTCAGCGTTTTGATCAACAGAGACAACAAACCTTGCTAACCTGTTGCGCCGTTGTAATACCGCCTGAACTGCAAAGGAAAATTCAAAATTCGAAAAAAGCCAGAATAATATTAAAGACGTACCTGCATTCCAAAGTTCCCATAAGGTGTCGAGTTGAACCTATTAACAATATCTGCTGGGATGACCGTAGTGTTGACTGCACCCGCAGGACATTCCCCCACTTTGCTGCCACATAGCCGACCATACACGTAGTTGTCTCGGGGCGAAGTGGCGAGACCTATTGGCGATGTATCTGCAACAAACGACGCGGGAGACGTCGTCATAGGGGCGTGGAGATCCGCTCCAGTACTGAGTCCTAGTGGCATAACGATGCCTGCAACACCGACGAGAAGTGTTGTCAAGACAGAGAGATATGAAAAGAATACGACACGAAAACCGGATCCGCGTAGCTTGTCTGTGTGCAAGAGGGTCGGCCAGAGGGAGGAGTGGAGTTTTCGACCGATGACATTCCAGGCTACTGCGGGGTTGACGGCGGGGAGGAAGTAGACAAGGAGGGCAACGATGCCAAGCGCAAGGGTGTAATGAAGGAACCCGATGAGCACGTTAATGACCGTCGCCGCCTAGAATGAGAATCATCAGATCCAGAAAAAAGAAACGGGAAGCCCAACATACCTGGCCCAAAGATATGTGGGAGATGAGCAGCTTCGAGGGCATATTTTTTCCAGACTGTGGTGCCCATAGCGCTGTTTCCAATTTATAGATGCTCGACGGTGTTCGTGATACCTGACAAGCAAGTCTCTGATCCCCGAAATGCCAAGCCTCCGAGTCTTCAAGGGCATTTGCGATGCTGGCCTCTTCTCAGGGCGTTGTGAAATGCCAAGTGCATACTAGCTTTATTCATTCTTGTCGTGTTCTGCGATTTGTGTGTTGCCAAGAATTAGCGTTAGTCGCTCCGAGCTCGCTGTCAACGCCGCCGTCACCGGTAACTGTTCCTGTTCCTGTTTGCATTTATTTTGCACAGCGCGGTAATTAATTTCTCTCCTTGTCTCTTAATATTCGCTCCAGTTGATTTAATTCTTCTCTTTTGGATAAATTTGTTCCTGAGCATTCGTAGTATAAGTTAAGTATGTAGATTCTTACCAATTTTGACCAGGCAGCTGCGGACGCTCAGGCCGGTGTATGATGCGTTGGGGTTGAAGCCTCTGCCTCTGGCATTGGCCGGTTCAAAATATCATCATCAAGACGGTGTTGGAATCACAGATGTCCGACCGAATAGTCGTTGTCAGCTTGTTCTGCCAGTGCGCGCGTCCAGTCAAACCACATGAAGGATATCGAGCTTTCAATCACAAGTCCAAGAATATCGACGGGTTGAATCGACCAAGATCCAATCCATCCTCCATCGTTGATATTGGTTGTAATCATAATAATGATCAGTGAGGGTGCAGCTCGATTAGTATATTGCAACGCTTGAACATCGAAGATTCGAGGGACCTAGTGGTCTCAAAAAGTAAGCACAAGGCCAAAGTACCAGGCGGATTCCATGTGGGGTGAGATGATGAAGGCAGAACTCGTTTGTGCATCGAGTGTCTCGAACACTGATTCTCGCTTGAATAAACCATTGGACGGCGGAGGTGTATTCAAACATCGCATTCTGCAGGGAAAAGTCAACTTGAGTCAGACATTGGTGCAGTACGTTCGAATGATCAACGCACTCTGAGTTCAGCTCTTTGGCTTTGCGGGGAGCTCAAGGGAAGCTGATGATATACATGATACAAATGTGTGTAGCTGGAGAAAATGGGAATGTCTGGATCCGGCGAACAAAATTACCAAATTTGGAACGGAGCGTAGCGCTGATTGGTTGAATTTGGCGATTAGATTCCATCACCTGTCCTTTTCACATGCCGCTAGCGAGGCACCTCTTCAAAAAAAAAGCCCACCAAATGGATTAGAGTTAAACTTCGCCATGCAGCCCCTTCGTCACACAACAAGCCCCTCAATGTCTTATCTTCCATCATATCTATCGATTGCCTGCTGCATGCTGCATGTCCGAGCCCATTACGCGAACTCCAAAACTGGCATTGATTGCGTCTTTCAAGGTCTTTTGTACTATAACGGCAATGATACACAAAAGCGCATGTGCTAATGCCCAATTCGAAGACATCGGACACACCCCTCCGTACGTTCACCAGTTGTATGCGGCCCAGACTGGTCCACCTCACGAAATCCGAATCCTAGGCGAATCTCAATACGTAGTTCGCATGCTCGATGCCGCGTGTTTATCGCGCCCTTGCGGATCCCAGAGCGGGTATCGGATTCGGACGATCTTTGGCATGTGCCAAATAGTAACGGTCTTACTACTTTCTTCCTCGAAACCGCTCCTCTTCGCTCAAGCGCCATCGGCGCTCGAAAGTTCAGCATGCTGCGCCACTTGGCTATTTAACTCCCCTTCCAGAGAAATATCTCTTCTACTAGTTCTCCCCTACGCTTCGATGAACGGTACGCGAACGACTCTACAAGGCATCAAGCCGCACGAGAAATATTATTTCGATGGCGGCGATCTGCACATCATCGTGAGTGCACTCTGTATTGTATTGAGAATCTGTCGTTCTCACTCACCCGCAGGCCGAAGACCGCGAATTCCGTGTGCATCGCTACTTCTTCGAACGCGAGTCGGCCCGATTCCGCGCCCTGCTGGCGTCTCCCCTCCCCCGGGGCACCTCGACAAGGCTCCTCGCAGCTGACGGCCGTCAAGCTCCAAGGCGTTACCGCTAAAGACCTAGAAAAGTTTCTCTTCGTCTTCTACAACCCGTGCGTCTCTCTCGTGTCCTCGTTTCTTGGCCTGACATTTAACCAATCAATAGCACCTACTCCCTCTACGACACCCCCCGTCTCCGACTGGGCATGCATTCTCCACCTCGGCCACGAGTGGCAATTTCCGGAGGTTATCAAGCTGGCCGTACGTGAGCTGGAAAAAATGCCGATGCCTGTCGTCGACCGGATCGCGTTGTATCAGGAGCACAAGGTCGCCGAGGACCTCCTCATTCCGCACTATGCCGCGCTGTGCACACGCGGCTGCGCGCTTGACCTGGACGAGTCCGAGCGCCTCGGCATGCCGAGCGTGGTCCTCATCAATCAGACCATGCACTCGATTCATGTGCCGCGCGACGCCAACGGGTGCGCGTCGCCCATCGATCCCACCAATGCAGTCGTCATCTCCAAGATCATTGCGCACATCGGGAAACGAGATACTCCGGTTGCAGGTAAGTAGCTTGGTGACGTTTTCGGTCGTTTTCAATCAGAACCTTTCTAAATATCACTTCCTCTTGATCAGGATCCGCCGGCGTCGATTCAGCAAATGCCAATGACACACAAAAGCGTGCCCCCAACGGGGTCAATGGCGTCGGCGGGAAGCCCAAAACATTTGGCAAAAAGCTGATCGCCAATCCGTCAATGAAGAAGGTTCCACGTCTTCCCTCTTGGGCCATCGCGATTTCTGACATGAAGTAGACTCCTTTTCGGAGCAAACTTGTCGATTTTGGCGTCGAATTGTATAGTGGGAAATAAATGATAACACCGGATGAAATATACTCGATGCTTTCTAAACGCCTTTGAAAACATCTGAAATTCCTGTCCGAGATCATGCAGTGGTTCATTTGGGTCTTCGAAATCCACCTAGGGAAAAAATCCAGCGTCCTGCGGGTTCGAGTTTCTCTCAAACGCTGAGCATACTAAATTATCTTTTGATTCCCGTCGCGGTTCCGTTAGAAGTGAGTTGCTCTCCGCTTCGTTTGACGCTGTTTCGATTTATTTTATCGCGAGAATTACACAGAAACATATGATACCAAGGCGCAACAGTGGTATATGTAAAAACATGGACATCAGCTAGGAACATGGATATCAGCAGCCGAAAATGTAGCTAGTGGGAAGATGAATCCGTCGGAACTGACACAAAATCGCCCTTGCTGAGGTGGTGATTTTCTCCCCACGAAAACAGGCCGGCGTCCAGCATCTTTGGCCCATTGGACGTCATCCTGCCCGTGCGCACCGCCAGCCAACGGCGTGGAGGGCGGAATGTATCCAGGATTGAATCCTGGACCGTGTGTGGATGGCCGCAACGCTGAATCGCCCACGACGATCCTGCCCGGCCCGGTGTGTGTTAAAAGGGAAGCGCATGTATGACACCTTGAGCATTCCCGTCACGAGGACCATGGCGGCCATGCTGAACGTCGGTAACCAGAGCAAGAGGAGGAAGAGCATCGGGATCGCGTATCGCAGGTCATACGCAATGGTGGATACGTTCTCTTGCACGAGTAGGATGCTTCTGGAGTCCGTCCCAATCAAGTTATTGGCCATGATATCCGTCCACATGAGCTTGCGTATCTGCGCAGCTCCATTCAATGGGTCGGAAAGAATGAGTTCTTGGAATTTTCGCAGGAGCGCATAGTTTGAGACGCCCGAATAGTCCACAATTCCCGTACTGGAAACTTCGTCCGAGATGGTGCTCCACGCGAGCGCAGGGACAACACTTGACATCCCACCCGTCGTGACCCCGGAAATGTCGGTCGCACCCGCAGGGACGTAAAAAACGTCACTACGAAGGGTTTGGAGATTTGGGTCGTTCTCGAAAGAGTCTGCAACACGGCCCCAGAGCAGATCGACATTTGATATGTTTATGGTAGTAGCTTCGGTAGCCCAGAGGACTGGTGTGTCGATATCACGGCGGGTCATAGCTAACGCGGTCAAATCCATCGTGCCATTGAACGTGAAGTCGATGGTCTGCATACGGGCTCTGGTACCACTTGCGCAACTGAACATGCGCTGGCTCCACGTGGAATTATCCCCCGGTAAGAGTGGGTTCCCACCATCGGTGCGCTGAGGCGGCCCCAGGAACATGCTGCAGTGGACCTGAAGGGGTTTCCCGTCAGCTGTTGCGCTAATGTTTCCGAAGAAAATACCCTACCGCAACATTGGAGATATTAGCGGTGTCCAGACCTCCGTAACCCTCGCATGCGGTTTGTAAGTCACCTCCGGTGGTTGTAAGATTATCGATAGTGACAGAACCCATGTACAGCATGCTAATCGTTTGAGTTTGGCCTCCAAAGAATGTAGTTTGCGTGAAGTTGACTGGAAACACTTTGCCTATGAATAGGTTAAAAACTAGGAAGAAAATGACGACAAAGGCAATCACTACCTTCATAGGATGCGTTTCTCGCTGCAAGGCCAAGGTTGCTCATGGTATAGAAGTTACTCAATACTGCACCCTTGTATGCATGCTGTTGCAAACTGATATTCTGTCCGTCTCTGTCGAGCGTCGGATAGATCGACGTGAGATTATAGAAGCCCCCGTGGTCGACGAGATTGTAGTTATCGACTTGGTTCGAGGAGAGAGCAGCGTCTTCCAACACATAATCGATGGTTAAATTGGTGTCCACGCATTCAGATACGGGTTCGCTGTAGAACAAAAATATATGTGTTGAACGGAAGAGTCATCGGCGAAGAAAGAAGAATGTACAGCCATAACACATCCTCGGACCACGTCGCGCCACGCGACGTCCCGACAGGTAGAGTGTGATTCCACAGACCAATACCGGGGTTATCGAGGTCGACGATCAACCCATCAACCGCGAATATGCCGGTACGCAAGATCAGAGACTCGGTTGTTGCAAACTGGGGAACCAACATCGAATAATTGAACCCTGTACCACCATCCTTAGCATTTTGAGCACCAGAGACGAGCCCTGCTAACCTGCTGTGCCGTTGTAATACCGCCTGAACTGCGAAGCAAAAGTCAAAACTCGAAAAAAACAAGACATAATAATATCCAAAACATACCTGCATCCCAAAGTTCCCATAAGGAGTGGAGTTGAACCTATTAACAATATCTGCTGGGATGATGGTAGTGTTGATCGCATCCCCAGGACACGCCACACCCTCGAAGGCGCCACATATGCGACCATACACGTAGTTGTCTCTGGGAGAGGTGGCAAGACCTATTGGCGACGTATCTGCAACAAACGACGCGGGAGACGTCGTCATTGGCGCGTGGAGATCTGCTCCAGCGCTGAGTCCTAGTGGCATAACGATGCCTGCGACAGCGACGAGAAACGTTGTCAAGAAAGAAAGATACGAAAAGAACGCGACACGAAAACCGGATCCACGCAGCTTGTCTGTGCGCAAGAGGGTCGGCCAGAGGGAGGAGTGGAGTTTTTGACCGATAACATTCCAGGCTACTGCGGGGTTGACGGCGGGAAGAAAGTAAATAAGGAGGGCGACAATGGCAAGGCCAAGGGTGTACTGGAAAAACGCGATGAAGATGTTGATAATTGTCGCAGCCTAAGTGAAAATCGTCAGCTCAGGGAAAATAACCAAAAACTCGGCATACTTCGCCCAGAGTTATGTGGGAGATGAGCAGCTTCGAGGGCATGTTTTTGCCAAAATGTGGTGCCCATACCTTTGTTCCCACTTTATTAGGCGTTCATAACGCCTGATCGGGAATTTTGACAAGTCTGTGATCTGCCGGAACGCCAAGCCTTTTTTATGTGAGAGTTAGGGGAACGAATGGAGCGTTCCACAAGCTCCTGAGGAAGCAGTGAGCGATGAAGGGCGCCGTGTTGACCATCTTCCGAGCTGCGGCTCACTCAGTTCGCATCCAGTTCGTCTATGCCGACTCGACGAGTGGCTGTGTCCCCAGGCACATGTTTTACTATTTAGCTGGAGCATTTCGATCTCGCTAAGTGGAATAGATCCTTACCAGTTTTTACCAGGCTCCATGAGACAATTTCGAACACCTCGCGTCGCAAGCGACCCGAGTTGGCATAGGCTGAGCTCAATTTCACCCTGAGTCTTATCCAAGTTGAAGAGACTACCGTCTCGTGGATTCTCCATCGATCCAAATACCAAGGGTCCTATCGAGTAGATAACGTTACCCTATCTTCAAGATCCAAGACGGTGTCGAGGCCTTTCGCTCGACCGACTTCGCATTCGAGGCGTCGTTCTGCCGAACAACCATCAGGAAATTGACAAGTAGCAGCGGCGGCTGTTGCAGTCAAGGTCTCCCCCGCCTGCGCATGGGTCCTCTGGTTGCAGAATTGCCGCGTCACAGCTGGAACTGTTGCCGCTGTTGTTCATTCCCATCCGGGTCAGGGCCGCCTATTCGTTGCTCTACAGATTCCTGGTAATAGAGTCGTTACGATATGACTGCCGCCAATGCTGCCGTAGGTGCGAATGGCCGAGAATAGCGGGGAGCTGAACCGACCATCAGACAATCCTCCATCGTTGATGTTGGCGATGAAGTTCGTGGTGATAATAATCAACGAGGGAATTGTGCAGGTCGACTACATTGTAACGCCTAGAGATCGGAGATTCGAGTACCCTAGTAGTCGAAAGTGAGCGCAAGGGCAGCGTCCGAGGCGAATTTCATGCGGGGCCAGAAATTAAGGTAAAACTCTGCAAAAAGATCGCATGTTTTGTGTGTTGCGGTTGAGCAAAATGACGGCATGCCGCACAAGAGGCGAGTGATCGGAAGATCTTGGCTAACGTTCCCACGACCACCCCTCCCCAAATAAGGAAATCTTTGATGCCAACAAACACCGGCAAGAATGGCAAGCTATCATATCTTCTACTATGCATACCACCACTCCTCAGCGAATATTCTTCTAACCAATCTTGAGCCTTGTGTGAGCTAAACAAGACATCTGCAGAAGACAATACGCTGCATTTGAGTTCCCAAGGTACGATCGGATTTTGCCGACTCCTCTCACGTGTCAACATCAAATGCCAGCATCAGCCGATCACTCACCTCTTGATGCCGCACTTCTGCCGCGAACCGAAGCAGCACTAAAATTTGGCCGGTGGGTGATCTGTGGGGCTGAACTATCCCTCTAACGCGTCCATTTAGTTGCAAACGATTTTACTCCAGCGACGCACATTCTGGACGCGTCGTGACAAGAGACATATCACGTGGTCTATAGGATTGTGCGGCAATTCTTTTTAATTCAGACTTCGACTCTCGGGCAACAAGAGATAACTCAAGTCAATCAAGTCTATATTCATCAATCGTACATGCACACAAACCAATGCTACGTGCGCCAAAACGTGCTTACTTTTTTCCTGTCGATGACTGTGCCTGTTTTTGCACTAAAGAGTCTGGGCTCTGGACAGCGGATGTCAACGGGCGTGCATGAAATGGGCGTCAATAAGCTCAGGGATATCCGGTTGGTGCAAGCTTTTGTGCCTGTTATATTGTCGGTTGCGCTCCCGCGATAAAATTCCGTTGACATGACAAAATTTCCAAATTGGGACGAGAGCGTAGCACTGTTTGGCTGGGTTTGGCGATTGATCCCATCATGCACTCGTTGACATCGAGCTAAGCATTTTCAAGAATGGAGGGCCTGGCCATTCGTTTGTATCAATATTCTTGAAACTTCACGCCAATGGCCTCCACTAACGCCCTTTTGATTGACTCGAAGACTCCCGCTTCGCCACAGTGAATGCAAAGTTGGTCTTCGCTCTTGCTTTCGCATTTCGTTATATTCTATCCCAGTTTTACAGAGAGAACAATAAACCCAAAAAAGACCTAGCACCACGCGACGATGGTATATGGAAGAATATGAAGTATCAGGGTGCGAGATGCGCTCAGGGGGAAGGAGTTGGGTCCATGCCTTTCTCGAGGGGGTTTCCTCCCACACAAACAAGCCTACGCCCTCCTTCCTTCGCCCAGTGAACTTCACTCTGCGCGACTCCGGTGCTATCCATCGCTGTGGACGACGGCAAATATCCAGGATTGAATCCTGGACCGTGCATAGCGAGACGCAGCGCTGAATCGCCCACAGCGATCCTCCCTGGCCCGGTGTGTGTCAGGAAGAACCGCAGGTATGACACCTTGAGCAATCCCGTCGCGAGTACGAAGGCGGCGATGACGAACGTCGGCAACCAGAGCAGGAAGAGCAAGAGCACTGGTATCGCGTATCGCACGTCATATGCAATAGCCTCCACGTTGTCCTGTACGAGAAGTGTGGTACTGGAATCTGTCCCCACCATGGTGTTGGCGATCATGTCGGTGAATATGAGCTTCTGTATCTGCGCAGCGCCGGTTGTCGGCTCGTCGAGCATGAGCTGCTGGAATTTCCGCAATAGTGCATAGTTTGAGACGCCTGAATAATCGACGAGTTGTGCATTGCTGGTGTCGTCCGTGATGGCATTCCACGCCATCGCAGGGAGAACACTTGGCATCCCACCCAACGTGACACCGGCAAGAGCAAGGTCGGTTCCGCCAGCGGGGAGGAAGAAATAGTCGTTGCGCAGAGTTTGCAGAGTTGGGTCATCCTCCAAAGAGTCCGGAACAATGCCCCAGAATAAATCAACATCTTGAATGTTCATGTCAGTGGCTTCGGTAGCCCAAACCACTGGTGTGTCGACATCTCTGCGGGAGATGGTCAACGCGCTCAGATCCATTGTGCCATTGAACGCGAAATCGATGGTCTGCATGCGAGCCGCCGTTCCGCTTGCACAGGTAAACATGCGCTGACTCCACGTCGAACCGTCTTCCAGTAGAAGCGGGTCGCCACCGTCGGCGCGCTGAGGCGGTCCCAGGAACATACTGCAATGGATCTAAAAATGATGTCCATCAGATGAGGACTCTCGACGTATTTGAATGAACTGCCGTACCGCTACATTTGTGATGTTAGCCGTGTCTTCCCCTCCGTAACCCTGGCATTCGATTTCTACTTCTCCTCCGGTAGTTGTAATACCATTGAAGGTGGTGGTGCCAAGATACAGCATATTAATCGATTGGGTTGAGCCCGCGAAGAAGTTGGTTTGGGTCCAGTTGAGCGGAAACGCTCTGCCTGTGGATAGCTTGAGGATTGAGAATGAAATATGCAAGAGAACAGTACGTACCTTCGTAGGAGTCCGTCGGCAAAATACCAAGTTTGAGCATGGTGTAAAAATTGCTCATCACCGCACCCTTGTTCGCATGTGCTTCCAAGTCGAGATTCTGTCCGTTTCTATCAAACGTCGGAAAGGTTCCCGGTAAATCATAGAAAGCCCCATGGTCGACAAGGTTGTAGTTATTGATTTGGTTCGGGGTGAGGGCGTTGTCTTCCAAGGTATAATCGATGGTTAAATTGGCGTCCACACAGAAAGATACGGGCTGGCTACGATTTGTGTGTCAAGCGCCAGAGTAGTCGACGGCCAAGTAAGAACGTACATCCATAATACGTCCTCAGACCAAATCGCGCCGCGCGACGTCCCGACAGGTAGAGTATGGTTCCACAGCCCGATGCCGGGATTATCGAGGTCAATGATTAGCCCATTAACGGCGAATATGCCGTCGCGCAAGATGAGGGACTCAGTCGTTGCAAACTGAGGAAATAACATTGGGATACCACCCCCTGCCACACCGTTCGTCAACACTTTCATCGAATGCCTAATAAGACCTTCGGCTTACCCTCCGTGCCGCTGTAGTAGCGCCTGAACTGTGATCGAAACTCAGAAAAGCAAGCTGAAGTAATGATTTTCAGACATACCTGCATTCCGAATGCACCATAAGGTGTTGAGTTGAATTTGCTCACGATATCGTCTGGGATGGTAGCGGTGTTGATCGTGCCCCCAGGACACTCCACGGCTTCATTGTTGCCACATGTCCGGCCATAAAAGTAGTTGTCTCTGCGCGAGGTGACGAGACCCAGCGGCGACGTATCTGCGACGAATGACGCGGGAGACGTCTTCCAACGCGCGTGGAGATCTGGTCCAGCACTGAGCCCTAGTGGCATAACGACACCCGCGACAGTGACGAGGAGCGTAGTCAAGAGAGAAAGATATGAGAACAGCGCGATACGAAAACCGGATCCGCGCATCTTGTCCGCGCGCAACAAGGTTGGCCAGAGTGAGGAGTGAAGTTTGCGACCAATAATATTCCAGGCTACCGCAGGGTTGACGGCGGGGAGGAAGTAGATAAGGAGGGCGACAATGCCAAGCGCAAGGGTGTAATGAAGGAACCCGATGAGCACGTTAATGATCGTTGCCGCCTAAAATGAGAATCCTCAGCCCGGGAAAAGAAACGGTCCAGCCCAACATACCTGGCCCAGAGTTATGTGTGAGATGAGCAGCTTGTACCCGGGCATGTCTGTCCCAAGTTGTAGCTTCCATACTTTATTTCTACTTTATTTAAGCTTTTCGAATGCAGAATCAGGAACGTCTCTGATCTTGTCTTCGAAAATTGAGCCAGGAGAACGGAGGCGGTGAGGTTTCACAAACTCCTAGCGGAGAACCTACAGCCAGATATGAGGGAACTTTATCCCAACGAGTTGGGGTCGGTGTTGTCTGTCAAATACTTGCGAGTACTGATAGTCGCATATAGCTCATTGTACTTTGAAGTATCATCAACAAAGATCCAACATACGGTAGGTCTTCTGAACGGACGCCGAGAAAGCTCCTGAAGTGAAAGTGCGTTCAATTCGGGAGGCAGTTTCCCGTCTATTGTCTGTTGTCGATCGTACATCGAATGCTATGCATCGAGTGTCTCGGAGTGTGATTGTGTGATTTCCGTCTGAATGAGCCAATGGACAGCGGAGGCGTATTCAAAGATCGTGTCTCGCCAGAGTCAGGCGTCGGTGCAGTGTGTGTCGAAGAACTGATAAACACATTTTGCTCGACTCTTTGGCTCTGCGGGGAGTTGGTGATACCTGTTTTCAGGTGCCTGAGGATCCAGGCGGCGTGCGGTACTCAAATGCGACCATGGTGGGAAAGAAAAGTGAGTTGCCATTTTCGGTTGATTTTCGGTCAGGCAACGCTAGTCTCGTATACAAGACTTTGTTAACTTTTGTGAAGATAGTTGTTCACATAGCTCAACGCCAGCTGGGAAACAGTAAGTTTTGACTCGGTAATCCACAAACTAGATATAATATAAGTACTTCCTAAGTATTTAAAGTTACGCGCATGCAACTCCCAGATATAATACAAACGAGCAATGTAGCTAAGGAAAATGAAATGCTCAGACCCAAAGGCACCCGCGCGTTGCGAGCGCATGTACAGTGAAAAGGTGTCGCGTGGGGAGGTCGGGAAACGAGTTGCAGGGAACGCGTGCAGCAACAGGGTATGCGATATACACCGACCACGACACCGACACATCGGTAAGCCGGACGCGCCGCCCGCGGCGGGCCCGTGCGTCAGAAGCGGAGGCAGACCTCTCGCGCGTCTGCCTCGCCCGGTCACCACTACGCGCCAGTGTCAAGACCCCGCATATCCGTAGGCCGAACTCTCCAGCCCTGCCTTGCTCACACGACGCATCGGCTGCAGCGTATTCTCATCAACTGGCGCTCGCCTTGCATGTCGATACCTTCCCGCGGCGTCCCGCACCTCCATGTCCTGCCCAGAATTGCCCAACATCTCACTGGTATCTCCGCCGCCAAAGTCTTGGGTATCTGGCGCGGCGCTGAATGATTGTGTCTGTGAGAAAGCTGGGGGAAGACTCTCGCGCACATGGCCGCCACGGCGCCCGCCAGCCGCGACGCCGTAGTTCGCATTGTGCGCGTGCCCGGCACCGGGCCCGCCGTGGCCGTGAGTGTCGCCGCCGTCAACGTTCGGTTGTACGCCTATGCTCTTTCCACCGAGTTCCTCCTCCTCGAATGTCATCAACTCACTCACGAAGCCGATATTGGGGGAGATGCCTTTACGGCGCTCGAGCACGAACGCGTAGGCGCGCGAGAGCGTCCAGTGATTGGCGTGGATGAGGTACGCCATGACCGCCGTGACGGAGCGACTCTTGCCGGCCTTGCAGTGCACGTATGTGGCTGCCGAGTGCAACCGTGCGTCGTCTGGGGACTTGATTGATTATTCCTTCAAAATGGATAAATGAAGGCCTACCAAGAATTTCGCACACTTCTCTGACCCCACGCGAGATATTCTCTTCCTCCACAGTATCTCGCATCGGGATCTTAGAGTACCGCTCAAACTCCTCCTTTAACCGCAACCCGTGATCGTCCGCATCGCACTCGATCGCAATGTTCAGTATACGTTTTACGCCGAGTGTCTGCAGCTCCTTGACGTGTTCGGGGAGCGTGAGCTCGGGCCCGAGGAACAGGAAGTTTGGAAGAATTGTGCTGATGGTGAACTCGCCCATCGCTTCCTCGGTTGTTGGTGGGTCCTCTGGGCGTGCTGTTGCCGGCGGGTCTGGTCCGCGTCCAAAAGGAAACGCGCCGAAACCGTTGGACCCCTTTGGGGGTGCCAGGTGTATGCGGCGGCGTGTAGTATGCGGTGGGGAACTCGTCTGAGCCCGAGATGGGCGACGAGAGCGACCAGGGCGTGGACGGTGACGGCGCGGAGATAACGGGGTGTGGGGATGGCGGTGCTAGGGCGAGGGAAGTGAGTGATTTCGAGGGGACGGGTCTGACAGAGAGTTTGAGGCGCTCGGCGGACTTTGTGTCCAGTTTGCGCAGGTTGGGCGCAGAAGGGCGCCGGGGCGGGGGTGGCGGACGCCGAAAACCGGCTTGAGAGGGGGGCGGGGAGGGCGAGGCGTCCACAATGTTTACCGCTGCGTCGCCAGATGTAGAGACAGAGGACATCATCGAGGACATGAGCGGAAGTGGGGAACGTGGGGGGTGGCAAGTTTATGTTGAGAGACGACATGTCCATCGAGGAACGGGAGTCAATCTCCGGCAGGGTCTTGGAGCGAAGCGCGGCGTGGGTGTCGAGCTGGAAAAGGCCGCTATTCCGTTCGTGGTTATCTGAATCGGATAAAATCAGAGTCTCGAGCTCGGGATGGTGGCCCGCAGACGAAATGCCGCCCTTCAAATAATCGACCGTCCCGTACGAGAGAAGAGGTGCTATTACGGGCAACAGCGTCGTGTCCTCCTCTTCCGCGTACACCACGACGTCACCATTCCAAGGCCCGCCCGGGTTCATGAGGGTGTCCCAGTCGCGTTTGCCTTTTTCCGTGGTGACGTACTGGCGCAAGGCATCCAGAGACTGAAACGGGGTCTTTTTGGTGCGCTTGAGTATCAGGGAAGGGATGGCGAGATTGATGCTGTCGCGTATATGGAACGCGAGATGAGCAGCGGGCGGGCGAGTATCGATCAAAAGTGGTCGTCGGGGACCAGACAACCGCTTGAACAACGCACCCGGCTCGATTGCCTGACCTTTCCGTGAAGGCGAAGGAACAGGTGGAGGCGTCGAGCCGACGAATTTTGCGCTCAGCGGACCCTCTCCTGCGGGGGTGAAATACGCGGAAATACTGGATGCGGGGCTGCCAATGGACGGATCCCAGGGCGAGGTATCGCCGAGTTGGACTTTTGGCAACGAGCCATTTGAGCGAATAGGACGCAGTCGAAGATTCTTCTGGACATTCTGGCGCAGCAGCTCGAGGCGCTCCAGAGACTTTGATATATCGTTTTCCTCGTCGGAACCAGAAAGGGGACCAGGCGAGTCAAGACTTAGGTCTCCAGCCAAATCAAGTCCTTCGTCGTCGTGGGGACTCTCCAGCTCAATGCTAGGCGGCGCTGCGGGCGCGGCCTGGAGGGTCAAATTGGGCGGTCGACCCCGTTTCGCGGTGGCCATGGCTGAGAGACGGTCCAGCCAAACACGATCAATGATTTATTCCAGAGTGATGTGAGTTTCCAAATATGGCTCAAACTGTTGAGTTGCTGAATTGGTGGTTCTTGGCTAGCACTTAAGGCGCACCAACATCTTGTGCGTATTATTATTATTTGGGAAAGGAGAACGTTTCAATCCTCAGGTACAGAGCCAGAATCAGAATCGGTCGCCCGGAGGCAAGCCTTCAAGTTCCAACCGGCGGGCAACAGCAATCTCCGCACATGATAATGGTATCGCATTTGCATTCAGACAACGTTTCTACTGTCAATGTAGGTAACCAGGGCGGTAGACAGGGAAAGTCAGAAGAAACCGATAGACCTCTGGAACTTCGGAGGTAGATAGATGGACAGCTAGCTGCGAGCAAGCACGGCGCTGGGGTATATTTAACTTGAGAGTTGTGGACTTTGCGTCGGAGGCAAGCTGCGACCGCGGTCATTGAGCCCAAGTGACCTGCTTGGTGGCAATTAGATCACGGTGAACTCCGGTTGCTTTCTGAGATTTTCAAGTTTCAACTACACATTGCTCCGAGCGTAATGAGAATAAATTTACACAAAACGGGTCTGTTTATTTATGACTTTCACTCGAATCGAGCCCTACCTATTTTCCAGGAAGGAAAGGGAGTCGGGCACCCGCAAAAGTGTCGGCATCGGAGGGACTTGCAGGTGGTTCCTTGTCGGGGGCCCGACTGAGTGAACCGCTCACCTCATCGAGCGTGATGTTGTTGAAAGCTGCATCGACACGCTGATCGAAAGTATTTCCAGCGAGGTCAATGTAACTGAATCTAAGGACAACTGCGCGTGAATTTAACTTGGAGTACACTGCGAAAGCGTACGTACGTATTATTACTCGTCCCGTTTCCCGTGTTTCCTGTGGACGCAATAGTGAAGAAACCTCCTGCGGACTGTCGTTCCTTGATAGTGGAGCCCAGAATAAACGGACTAGGAAGTAACGTGCGATCGTAAGAGTGGTCAATGAAGGCGGAAACTTATTGACATGAGTATCGAGTTGAATACAAATTAAGAAAGGCGTACAGAAAGTCCCCGCCGCGTTGAATAAGGTCATGTTAACCGTGATGGGGTAAGAGAATGTGTCGATGACGGCAGGAATATTATTGTGGGTGGAAAGCACATTGCCCGACGATAATTGAAAGAGGTTCTGGTACATATACATGCAGTTAAGCCATGAATAAATCGAATGTTGAAGACTACAAACCATGACAAACATATCGTCGAAATAGTTTTGTTGGTTCACATACTCCAGATTTTGCGAAAAGACAACATGGTTCGCTTCACCGCTTCCACTGAAAATGTCGGCAGTGATGTGAATCTTGCGCGAAGCCGTTACAATAATGCTGATGTCGCCATTTTCGCTGATGTTACCCGTGGTGCTAGTCTGAGCGAACGGCTCCGCACTGTACGACGTGATATTCCCCGTGGTCCGTTTCGAAGACGCGTCCGTGATGACCTGAAGCACACCAGAAACGAACCAATTTTGCAGAATGGTCCTGTCGGGTTCAGCAGACGCCACATCAATAGTGAACAGATGCGGTTGTCCGTCTGTCAAAAGTGGTACGAAAGGTGTTAAATCTGACGGAGGATAAGCCTTCATTCAAGCATAATTCACTCTCCGTAAACACGAACCCAGGAAGTATGTTGGTAAATCAAATGCCCCGTAAGATGTGATTGGTCTCCAAGCTGGCGGAAGTATACCCCCAGTGAAGATGACCTTGGCTAACATCAATTTAGAAAAAAAGAACATGAACGGATCAACCTACCGGGTATGGAAACGCAACTCCCGCAACCATCGAGTCCACTAAGAGTCGGACTTCTCTGAAAGGTCCCTGCCCTACGTGCGTCTCTGCATGTCACCGAGATTGGTGGCAAGAAACGACTCACCCAGCGTCATGTTCGAGAAATCGCCCGTTGCAAGGAACTAATTTCAACATAAGTCGCGTGCAACGAATTGGAACTTCGCGAACGCACCTCGTCCGGGACATTTGCATACTTTGTGAAAAATCAACTCTTCAGCAAACAGCAAAGCAATCAAAGGGTCACCCAGGTTTCTGTGTTGAACCATCATTCACCGAAGAAATCCTGAGCTCCAGAGCGTACCTTCGTCACCGTTTCCTGAGGGTAACAGCTTACCAGCAGCTTCAGCTTCTTCAGAAAGGAGGTTGATAATCACCGTACCTCCGCATAAACTGCAGATGCTGATCAAACCGGAGATTCACGTGACACGTACATCGACACCACATACCTTCGACCGTATTTTGGGGTAGCGTTACATTTATCTGCATAGATGAGTTTTCACGTCATGAAACGGTTGTTAAATTCACCGAGAAAGATGGTGGAACAGATGCATCGTTTCCGGTGTCATTCGCGAGGGTTGAAAGTGGGATGATCATATTGGCCTGTTTAGCTGGGGGATGCTCTTCGGACGACGCATAAAAGGTTGCATGTAGAGTCGCTAAAGATGGTGCTTATAAACAGTACCTGAACTAAAAACCTAGCGTGAATACTTACTCGAATATGTGCCGTTCAGACCGGCCTGTCTTTTTTTGTGAACAATTTCATGCCCATGCAAAAGTAAGCACCTCGATAAGATTGTCAAGTTGGAGAATAAATGTTCCGGGCTTGGCAAAGAGTAGACTGAAGCGTGTAACATCCTTTATGTAGTTCCAAATGATTCCTGAGACGGTTGGTTCAGCTGTGGAACTGCGCCAAACTGCTGTGTTGATTAATGTTGAATAACAGACAACCGGATCTACAACTCGCTTTCGACGTTTTGGAAGGTGAAAATCGCGAGCCTGTCGAACTGGGTGCCATTGCTGGTGACCGTGAAGTTCAGAGTGACTGCAACCCATGAACCGGGTGTTCCGCAGTCTGTAGGCGGTCTGCTGCAAGTATGAATTTCTTTTCCAGATGTTCGAGACTCAACATACGTGTATTGAACGATTTCCGCGCTAAGTACATCAATTTCGGCTCCGGTTTTTGTTCAAACAAGCCAACTAGCACACGTACAGACCAAAAGAAAAGGCAAAATCGCGTCTGCAGGCAAATGTCAACTCAACTATTTATATGAACATGACTTGATCACTACTGGAGGATTTGCACAGTGCATTGTTTAGCATCTTGCGGAACAGGCGGAGGTTGGGCAACTTGAAAATCGACAAGTACTGCTGTGCATAGGGGCGGGAGAGCAGCAAATAAGAGTGGAAAGATGAACCACAATGTATAGAACATCCTCTGTGGGGTCGATGATAGGATCCTGAGACTCTGTGGCACTTATAGTCGTACTGTGGGAATGCTATAGCGGATAATATAATTCGGGAAGAAAGCTCCCGCTGGCTTCTCTCGGCGCGTGCTTTTTTGTGGAGCAACTTGAAAAGTCAACTCGGTGCAAATAAAGTACAGCTGTCTATCCGCGCTTCAAGGTACAATTTGAAGCACCGGAGAAGATATTCCAGGGTAGAGGCACCAGAGATAACACCTCGTCTACCCGCACGATGGAACGAGGTGCCGGCCGTCGGACCGTCAACTTGAGACCGAGGTTTGGAATATTTAGCGAGTGAACGGTAGGACTGAGAACTGTATCAGCGCCAGCTCCGGCTCGCTCTTACATATCTAAAAATTTCGATTCAGCTGTTGAACTGGCAACAGTGCGAAGGAAACGGGGTTTCTGGGGTTTGAGCGGTCGGGTTCTTGAACAGTTCAACCAGGAAAATATCCCAAAAAGAATGGGGATATTGGTACAACAGAATTAACAATTGGCGTTGCACGACATGAAGGGAAGTTGCAAGCGCGGCGTGACGGAGGTCACGGGTCACTCAATTTCCGGAACGACAACCACAAGTTACCACGAAGCTCGGCTTCGCATTTCAGCCAAGTCGAGGCCTTTTGTTCGGTGGAAGGTTGTACGCAGTTGTATTCTATATGTCCTTCTCCACTATGGACGACGCGCCTCCTTTCCCTCCAGAACTGGAGCGAGAAATATTCGAAACCGTGGCGGAGCTATACCCCCAAACTATCCGTTCCCTTCTTCATGTTTCGCGACAGGTTCAAGATCGGTAAGTCATGCAATCTCCGCTCAAGAAATGTTCATTTTATGGCAGGATTGAATGGATACAGTATAGAACTGTTACGCCACATGGGACGCGACCTAGCCTGCTCAAGTTTTATGAGGCAACCGAATCCAATTTGCAGTCCGAGTCTTTCTTCCGCGACCGCGTTCGACATTTGCAGCTTGATGCGTTCAAATGGAAGCTGCACACAAATTTCTTTCTGTGTGCAGCGGAGTCCAAACCCTCCAGACAACTACCGACATCGAGCCCGATCTGATTCTCCCCGCCCTCGCCGCTCTGAAGCTGCGACGACTAAGCGCCTATCTCCAGTTTATATTTGCTAGCCCGATGCCCAGTCCTATACCAATGCTTGCCCCAGTTACGCATCTGAACATATTCGATTGGTTTCCCTCTTCCCCTGCGAACGTCCAATTTTGGCTTTTATTCCCTCCTCCCACCATCTCAGTTGGCTCACTCACTTTCCTGTCTTTACCCATGTAGCATGTCGTCATGATTCTGTACCGTTGGCCAAGAGCATACTGGCCGCCTGCAAGAACCTTCAAGTTTTGGTTTTCCTGCATGGGGGATGCAACAAGTACCAAAAGAGGGATGATATTTCCCCGAGCTAAGACCGGCGTTTCATCAGGATGCTCGCAAAATTCGCTGGAAGCGTAAAAGATTGGATAACTGGATCGAAGGGAGGAATGGATTTTTGGTCCAGCGCAGAAATCTTCATTGCGAGGAAGCGTTGCGGAGAAGTTCAACCCAGTTCGTCTCAGCATACATCCCATATTATTTGTATACTTATTATGACTTTTCTGCTGGAATCTCGTTGCTAGAAAAGAGGATGGTACCGGATGTGAATACTTCCCCGACAAATCCCCTTCAAAGTGATTCCATTTCCTTCGTAGCCCTACGAGAAAGGGTGTCGCTTGAATGAATCCAGGCGATTTCAGGCCATCATATCCTACCCAAAGCCGGCGGGGCGCAATTGCAGACTCATAAGAACGAAGGCGGCTCGAGAACGACTGACGATGCTTGACCAACATATGTCTACTTCTCAATTCGCTTTCAAATATGACGAGGTGTGTCAATCTGTAGTTTACGCACCTCACCAGATTCCCGGGCGAGATCCTTGCTCACTAGTTGCTTTCTCGCAAACCCCTTCTGGACCCTACTCGTTCCTGTGTATGACGACACTAGTGATACAGCCGCTCTCTCTGCACTTCCCTGTCAGGCGTAATAGTCGCCTTCTGAACTATTCACAAGAATGCGCTTCTCCCGACTCCCGAGGCGCGATAGGTCCCGACTCCCGATCGTCGATTTAAAGCTTGCCGTCCGACTCGGACTTGCAATATTTCTTTCTTTGGCTGACTCAAAGGCTCCCCGGTCCCACCTCCTCCATGCGAAGGCTCTCCGAAATTTTCTTCTTCAAGCATTTGACGCGTCTTCCTCGGGGCCAGTCAGGTTCAATACGGCACCTGTCCCAACTGATGCCATTTTTGGTGGTTGTTCTGGAACCGTCCTCCAACAAGATCTGCCATGACGGCCAGCGTAGCCTGCAACAGCATCCGTCGCGGTCATGCTCCCAACTTCCTCCGTCTCTTCCTGCTTTTTTTCACCATAGTCTACGTCCCCACGGAAATACAATCAAAAAATTCTCGTACCTCCCATGGTTGTTATATCTCTTATACAAAAGACAGCGTAACGTAAAACTGTGATCGACCAATGAGAACGCTCACTTACATGGGAGACAAACATCAGGACAAACATGTCAATCAATTCTCTTGGCTGTCTTCCTAGCGCTCGACAACACTCCTATGAATATCGGACTCTGTACTCCTGCACCTCCTGCTTCGAGCTCTATGCTCTGCACTCCGCATACGTGCATCTTGAACGACATGATCATGACCATAGTGACGGCTCGGACGGTATCTCAGGATCCCAAATCCCTCGCGAGAATCTGAGGGGAAATGTATACGTAGATCTCAGTGTTCTGTGAACAACAAGGGCACATAAAAACTCTCTCTATATGACCAATATATCTTTCCTTTGCTTCAATTACTTGGCAGACAGAAAACCATATCGGACACTGGATTTGCGACACAAAACAGCATTGGTCACCGACATACAGATGTCCTTTATCAGCTCCTATGTGCCTTAGAGGTCCAGTACGCTTCTAAGGCCATCTTTGCTCGCTCCGCACAACCGAGTTCTGACCAACGGGTTCCTTGAGCATACGGGTGAGTCAACATTCTTCTCCACCGCGGTTCTGTGGATGGGAATCCGATGGGCGATGCGAGAACGGGGTTTTGGTCATCAGCACAATGACACTGGAATATGCCATTACTTTTTTGACACTTCGAGGGCCAACAAGCGATCTTAGGGCTCGATCTGAGGTTCAAGCATCACACGAGAAGGTTGGAGCGAGAATTGAACTTGGTTTCAAAGCAGTAAAACGGGAAGCATGTTTACGGGGCACGGCACTGGCTTCGCTGAATATTCCAGACAAACTTTGCAAATCTTCACACATCCAAGCACGGGTCGACAATATTGAAATTTGCCACAGGGACCCAGGTAACAAGCCCCAAGTTGGTTCCAAAGATGATCATAATATTATGGAAGCGAGGACAACTCAAACAGGACACCAGGACACGAGGAACCAACCACATTCAGTCCAGTTCACAAGTCAGCATGTATTTTGTTTTCTCACTTTCTGATTCAAATATGCCCGTAGCGGAGCACGGGTTTCTGCTAGTTCATTTACAGTACATGCCCAATTTGTGTTTATGCATCGTTTTCCCTGTCTTTCAGGCGAATATCGACCGCAAAGCCTATTAGAAACCGTGAAGATCAGTCTGACCTCCAGACGACGAGCTGGCAGTATTCCCTATACAACAGAAATAATCCCATTTGCACAACTGTACATACATTAAGCTATACATCGCGTTAGATACATTATAAGTAGACCGAACAAAGTACAAGCAAGGTCCACGTGCCAGCGAGCTCTTCCCGAGTTGCCGCACCAGTCGCTACATGGTCCATGTCGTCACAATCTTTCCTCATCGTCGTTACAACATCTCATCGATCCAGATGCTCTTGGGCATCTGCTTCTTCGCCTTGGCTTTGCCCCTGCGGCTACTTCTTCAACCCCTGCGGTCCATGGAGCTTCGTGTGGCAATGAACACACAGCGGGTCGCCGTCATGGTCCCGCAGGCGGTTCGAGTCAAGCAGAGTGTTGCATTCGGTACAGCGCAGGCAGCCCTTGTGGTAGATCTTGCCGACGGCTTTCACCTATGTACGTCGCGTCAGCAACAGCTCAAAGAATCACAATCACGAAGCGACGCCATGCGCTTACCTGCTCAGCAAAAAACACGCTCTTCGCGCAGCGCGCATTTCGGGTTGTCGCCCCCGAAGCGGCGCGGGGAGGGGCTCCCGCCGGTGAGCGTACGCGCGACGGGCCGCGGCGGGCTCTCCCCGTCGCCTGTCATATGCCGCCGCTGCACCATCGCGGCCGACGCGTAGCGCTCCGCGATGGGTGCCATCGCGCGGCTCGAATAACCGCTCGTATTGAGGTCTGCTAACGCGTCGTCCGCGTCGACACCGTCGTCGGGAGAGTCTGGCGCGCGTGTGGGGCTGAGTTGTACAGTGCGCGGGAGGGCTTCGGCGCCGAAGCGCCCCGTGTTCGATGGGGTCCCGGATAGCGGGCTGGGGCTCTCCTCACTTGTGTCTGCGGTGGGCCGTTTACGCGGCGGGGTCCGCAGCGGGTCAGGGCGGTTACTTATGTTGTGGGTCCCGAAGTTCTTTGCATGGCATGATTTGCTGGAGAGTATTATATGGCATTCCCAGAGCGACGAAAACGAAAGACCAACCAATACGGCTGTAGAAGCATGAGTACTGGCTTAATTAGCGTAGCGACGCAACACATACCTCCTGGTCGTGTTCTAGCAGCGTGAACGAATCGAGACGCTTGTTGCAGGTCATACAGGCAAGACATGGCTGCGAGAGTTCAACATAAACAGGATCATCCGAGAGTCGTACTTGAGCACCTTATGATAGAACTAGGGGTAATTAGTGTGGCTTTCAAGACATTGAGATCTGAAATACTTTTCTGCCGGGCCCCAGAACCTGTTCTGCAGCATATACAGACTTTGTGCACTTTGGGCATATCGCGGACCCGCCGAAGGAGGCCATTGGAGTCAATACAGCTCAGTGTTAGGGGAGCAGTGCTTATGGCGACCGCGTCCGGATGCGGAAGCGGAAGATCAATCGGAGCTTGAAAATTTTGAAGCCCTCCTGCTTGTCCACTTCCTCTACCTCTCTTAGATTTCCCGGCCTCATCTCCTCAAAAGTACCAACACCCCATGTATCTTTTAAATCGATTCCCATCCTCGCCATCAAGCTAACCCATTTCAGAGCCATCATGTCTGACGATGAAGCCCAACACAACCAGACCTTTGAGCAGGTTCGCGCGATTTTTTGTGATTTTTTCGCCCAGTGTGCTCATTTCTTCCCCAGGCGAGCGCCGGGGCGTCGGCGACGTTCCCCATGCAGTGCTCTGCCCTGCGCAAGAACGGTCACGTCGTCATTAAAGGTCGGTCGACTCCAAGCTAGCCGCGATCTCACGAAATCGATCGCGCTACCAGGCCGTCCTTGCAAGATCGTCGACATGTCCACCTCCAAGACCGGCAAGCACGGTCACGCCAAGGTCCATCTCGTCGCCATTGACGTGAGTTGCCGTTTTTTTCTCGTCGTTTTGCGCCTAGTGCTCATTGCCGAATAGATCTTCACCGGTAAAAAGCTGGCACGTTTCTCGTTCCCTTTGCGCCGGATGCATTGTTTTAACCCTCTCACAGGAAGATATCTCCCCTTCCACCCACAACATGGACGTCCCCAATGTCACTCGTGCCGAGTACCAGCTCGTGCGTCCCTTTCGCTTTCCTCCGAATCTTCTAACCGATCGTACTGGTGACTCAGGTTAACATCGATGACGGGTTCCTTAACCTCATGACCCAGGATGGTGTTGCCAAGGACGACGTGAAGGTCCCCGAGGGCGACCTCGGCAAGGAGCTCCAGACCGGCTTCGACGACGGCAAGGATATGCTCGTCACCATCATCTCCGCGATGGGCGAGGAGCAGGTCCGCCCTACCTGTTACCGATAATAATTATCGCGATTCTAACCATCCCTGTAGGCCATTTCCTACAAAGAGATGCCTAAGGCCGGTTAACCGGCTCGACCTACTCTCTTTGGTGCGCATCCTTTTCTTTGCATCATCCTAACTCCACTCCTCCACCTTGCTTACATGGTCGCAGGCTCATATATTATCGCTGTCCCCATTACGATCACTCACCCTCATCTCCCTCCATATCATCCGCCCTTCTCCACATTCCACACCATACGCCATCTTCCCTCTTACCTCTCACCTCCGCCCTCCTTGCCTCTTTCGCACGCGCCCCGTTCTTTGTTGTCTTCAATGATGCATTTCCCCCATCTGTGTGACTAGGTAGTTAACTGTAACTCAAATATACTGAATCTCGTAGGAGGCATAGCGTTGGTTGGTGTGGTCTCGTGCGAGTCATTGTTTGGCGCTTGTGAGTCGGCGCCTGTGCGGCGCGTTGCATCCCGCGTCTGAATGAATCAACGAACGTCAATTCAATTAGCTGATCGGCGTCCTTGGGAGGAAGGACTTTCTCTGGCTCTTCTTTCTGCGCTGTGCACGAGATGCTGGTCACAACGGGGTGTGAAGGCCGTCTCGAGGACGTCGGTTGAGACAACTTCGAGATCGGAGATGCAGGCCAGTCCGTTTGTCGAAGTCGAATCGACCCCCTCCAGTAGAAGATGTAAGACTGTATAAAAGAAAGCTCTGGCTATTCGATACAAAGACACCAATGAAAAGCAATGCGTTGAAGAAAAGGGTCAAATTGAAGAATGAAAAAGAAAACCTCCAATCTCATTGCTCTTTAAAGGGATGGATAATAAACAGATGGACGGGTGTGTGGATAGGCAGTGCGACAGGGACGAGTAGCTGATACATGAGTGGTGTGTGTGGCAAAAAGGGACGGGACTCGGATACCGAAAACAAAAGGAATCTGGTGAGCGGACGGCGTGTAGAAAACGTGAGTGGGCTGGCTCGGCATGTAGAGAGATATGATGAGAGAGGGATGTAAAAGTAGCTATGATATGGAATTAGCCAGCTGCCGTCTAATCATGCATCGTGAGTGGTGCGCCTCCTTGAGATGGCTTGGGATATAGATTGCATGCGCGCGAGGTGAGAGATGAGGTATGTACCTAGGTAGAAGGAAAGAAAGAAAAGAAAGAGGAGTGCGAAGAGAGAAAATGTCTATTGTGTAGCCAGCTTGACCATCTGGAAGCGAGAGGTGAGTGAGCAGTTCTCCGTCGCCGAAATGTCACAAACCTCCTTCGCCCATCGCCGAGTCTTGTTGGTTTCGGCTGGCATCCGGTGCTTTGTCCGCAGCTCCTGCGCAATCCATGGCTTGAGCAGCAGCTGCTTGAGCTGGGGGCTGCCTTGGAGCGCCTCTGCCAAGTCGCCGAGCAGACCATACGACAGCTTCATTTGTGCGTCCGTTCGTTCCTCATCGACGGAGCAGCGATGGATTAGCTCAAGGATAGATTCCGTGTACGGAAGCAGAACAGAGACTGACGACGTGAGTTAGTTATGGCCAACCGGATGAAAAAGCTTATACGAACCTTTCTCTGTGCCCTTGAAGCCGCCAACAAGACCGGTATAGGCCTCGAGAATTCCCTCTCGTAGTTGCCCGACATAATCCATGAGATCGTAATCAAGCTACACAGCAGTCAGATATAGTTCGAGGCCAAGAAAAAAGACTCGCAGGATTAGGTTGCAACGCGCCTGCCTGCCGCAGCACACTCATGGTGGTCTCCAAAAACGGTTCGAACGACGGCCCAATAGCCATCGCAATGTCGCCGAAACCGCTCAAGATACTGATCTTCACGTTACGGTTCAGCACCTCGCTCTGAAGATTCTCCAGGAGGACGGTCATGAACTGGCTTGCGTACTGCGCAGCCTGAGGGCCCAGGGCGCGCGAAATATCGCCGATGATGCCAACAGCGACGGTACAAAGCTGGGTGTCGTCGTGTGCTTTGAGAGCAGGGTACAGGTACGGCAGGAACGCCTGGATATAGGGCAAGAAGTTGGTTTCAAGCGCTGTGGGAACCGAAGATCAACAAGCGGTAGGAGCAACCAGGACAATCACGTACCAGCAGCAAGGGCGCCGACGACGAGGAAGGCATCCTCGAGAACTGTCGAAGTCTTGCCCGCACCTTGAATGAGCTCTAGAATCAAAGTCATGATACGGTCAGCCAGTGGTGCGATTCCGGCGTTGAGTTTCCGAATGACAGCCTAAAAGTGGCTGGAGTGAGGCATTGAAGTAAACTCGTCCAACAAACACACGCACCATGACAACACTGCAGAAATTGCTTTGCAGCTCATTCCAGTTGTTGCGGTCGTCAACACCGAGGATTTGATTCTAGTGGAATATATAAATATATCGAAGGAGGAATGAGCCATCAACGCACCTGCATGGCCAGCAGTTGCTCCATTCTGTTCAAAATAGTTACGACCGTATTTTGAACCACAGGGATGCTGTCGAGAGTAGCCCCGCTGAGATACGCTGAGATTGCTTCATATGCCGCCGTCCTGAAGTTGTGCTCGTTTCCCGCGCTATCGGCAGCGATGAGCAAGAAAAAGAAGTCCAAGGAAAACGAGGCACCTCTCGGTGACGCGAAGGAGCGCCTGCACCACACCTTCGGTGTAAGGCGAAAGAGGCCCGGTCTGGGGAGGCCCATCCTGCTCGCTGTCGAAGGTGCCGAGCTGTTCCGCCAGATTCATAAGCGCCCAGCAGCAATTTGAGACAATACGCGGATGCTCGTCCGCTAGACCTCCAACAAGAGCAGAGACCAACGCATGCAGATGCACGTCGGGTTTGATGGTCTGGATAAGGAGATCGCATATCCGACCAAGGGTCCATGCCACGGTGTCCTTGACGTCCGCGTTGGTATCCGCCATCATGTCGATGAGGAGCGGGAGTGCCTGCGCAGTAAGAGGCGTGAGAACGATAGGATCGGGGCCCTCCAGAATACAGCCGAAGGTCATAACAGCGGCTTCGCGATGATGCCAGTCCGTGGACTTGATATGAGCTTCAATGAAAGGAATCACAGCCGGTACTATGGCATCTTGTACCGCGCCGGCCAGGAGGGAAAGACAAGTGCTAGCGGCCATCGAAATATTCCACTCATCTTCTTCCGCGGCCTCTTCCTGCTTTGTTAACAGAAGGAGGAGAACGGGAACGATCTCCGGTAAAGCAATTTTGGCAAAGTGTTTTGACTCGGTCTCGGGCGATTCTCCGTACTCTTGCGCCTTGACGTCACATCAGAACTGGGTCGAGTGTGTGCACAGAATAAACTGACCTCTTGAGCTTCGATGGCGAGATCTACCTCTTCCTCACAAACCGTCGACCAAAATTCCACTGCCTGCATTGCGACTCGTTCGTCTTGGTGCTTCATCCCCACCACGGTAAGCTGCATCGACATTAGACGCTTCGCCAAACAAAGAACGAGCAATGAAACTGACCCCAAACAGTGCTTGCTCCATATAAAAGCCCATTTTATCGTAGTACAGGCCCATAATTCGCACGAGATTCTCAAAGGCGCCGACCTGAACGGCGACGTCTGGATTTTGCGTTGCTTCGCAAACGACCTGCATGATATAGTTGCGCTCGCCCTGCAACTGCGTCGGCACGACCCGATATCGATCATGGATAAGACTGACCTCTCGTTCGAAGTTGTCGCGTACAAATTCGAGAGAGTTGTAAAGGGCATGGATCGCAGCCAACTGAACCTGCTGTGATGGTTCGTCCTTTCGAGCGCCGTGAATGACAGCAGTGAGGATTTCGTTTGCACGAAGGGTGAGGATTTCAGGTTTCTGGAAAAAAAAATCTCGCATTGCCCCAAAAAATAGCCGCGGACTCACTATTGACTCGCAGATGAAGCCGATCGTCTGCAAGGTAGCAATACGCAAGTTGACATTAGTTTGAGCGTTGACGAATCCCAACAAGATTTCGATGAGATCTCCCCATTGACCGACCGGGAGCTCCACAGCCGCAATGGCAGCTACGACCTGAGATGCAAAAGTGCCGGCCTTTTGGGAGGAGGATCCCAGAGTAAGAAGGGCGTCATTCTTGATTTTGGTCTTGGCCTCTGTGCTGAGATTCATCCATCGATTCGCATACTCAGTGGACCTTCCGGCTTCCTGGCGAAAGACATGGATACCCGGAATTGGCAATGCGTGAAAAAAACGTACACGGGCGGTCAATGTGTTCTTCAGGGCCAACCCTGCCGCATTTCGGACGTGCAGTGGTGAGTTTTCATCGACCAGCACCGACGACAGCATGAGCATATACTCCGGCTACATGTTTACAGGTTAGACGAGCCAAGGACGACGGAAATGTGGAAGAACGTACGTAGTTTTCCCGGGAAGCATTCTCAAGCTTTAGGGTAGCATCTTGACGCGTATTCGCATCTGCAGACGGGGAGGACCAGAAGAATGGGTGAGATCCGAGACAGAAAACGCGACAATGAAGAGTGGCACGCACCCGCTGAAAGTGTGTTTGCGAGGAGGTCGGTCGCATTCATTGTGGTTATAAACAAGGAAGCGACTTCCTACGGCGAAATAGGATTGGATACGGTTTTGGAAGAGTCTATGGGCGCGGTGGAGGCGAGCCGCAGGTGCGCACAAAACGCCTGGAGAGAGAAACAAATGGACGGCCAAAGCACAGCCACAGAATTACATAAGCGATGCCTTCGAGGCGTTCACCCCAAAAAACTCTTCGAGCATGTTCGACAAAGCACACCCGCCTCTACACGTTGCAATAATACATTCTCATTTCCATACGCTAAGAATCTCGTTCAGCGATCTCACTGTCCAGCCCGATCCCAGCGCCGTGGTCAACTTCGTTCCCGTCGCGTGCAACACCTCCTTGATCCCTTGCTCCAACGTCGCCACGTCGTCAGTCCCTTCGGGAGGCGGTTGCCCCAAACACTGCGTGTACGCCTCATTTGCGAGATCCTTTAGAATTAGGAGCAAGGTCGAGACCGGCACGCTGTTCCGCAACATATACCACGCAAGATACTGCGAAATACTGGGCGACACGGTCTCATCCACGACCACCGGTTCACCGCGAGCATACAGTCTCAATGCGGCGAGGAACTCGGGCTTCATTCGCACGACCTCGAGCCGCTGGTCGAGCGCATACAGCGCCCCAGAAACCGTGCTGTCGCGAATCAAGGGTATCCGGTAGTTGTTTTCCCTCCGCCCACTGAACCGCCGGTCATATATTTTGCTGTAAAAGTCCGCCGCAAAACGTAAGTCTTGCAGGTATATGCTGAAGTACCGCGAGCTTGGCGCGATCATGCGATAGCGGAACAGCGTAAGGTGAGACTGCAGCGTTTGCGGCTTGCCCTGCAGTATGCTGTCTAGCAAATTCGCGTGACAATATCGATGGAACAGCCGCTCGGCGTCCGTCTCTCCTTCTTCTCGTGCCATGTGGTCCGCGAACGCCAAAAAGAGAGTGTCGTTCGAAAAGGACGTGATAAACTCGGACAAGTCGCCGGCAGGGTGAACCTTGGTCTCTGTGAGCTGCGGGAAGTCGAGCGTTGCCGCTTCGCCTGTGGACGACCGTGACCGGACGAAGAGGCTACGACTCCCACGAGGATCTTCGGTATAACTGAGGAATGCCGTCCGCCGCTTGACGTAGAGTGTTTGGCTGCGAAGGAGACTTTCTTTGTGTCGCGGGATGTTGGCAGTGTCGAAATGGAAGGGCCAATAGCGCGGCGTATCGACGCGGATAGCTGCGAGCCGATCCAGGTCAGGAATGAGCGTCGGGGAGATGAGCTGTGTCGTCCCGGTCTCTGTGCCATCCTTGACCGTGATTTTTACAGGCAGATAGACCACCTCGGTCGTCTCCACGTCGCGCGCAATCAGACACCTCGGCTCGATAGCAAGGACCCATAGATGGCGGAGCGCCTGGAGAAAACTTTTATTGTCCGAAGACAGGTGGTGTGCACGGGGGAAAAACGCCGTGACCATGCAGGCAATGGCCGCGTCGGACGTCCCGAGAGTGAATCGACCGCCGCCAAGAAAGAGTAACCCCAGAGACATATGAGTGGCGACGTGGATCCCATATTTGAATGCGGGATGGTACATCGTCTGGTGGTACATCCCGTACGCGAATCGAAGGCGTCGCAGGCAGGATATTTCCCCAGTTCCCGCCATGACCATGCTGAGCGAGATCGAAATCAGGTTCAGCCCATCTCGCACAGCGGATCGCCTGATCTTATGGTCGAATGCCTGGCCTGAGGAATGTCAATATAATGGAAAGGCGGAGTATATAACAACGTACTGTTGGAATACACCATTCGAGTGAACAAGTCGAAATATCGTATGATCATCATGTACGCTTCCTGCCTCGCAGTCCCCGCGAATTTCAAGCCGATGACAAAACAAGATGCTGCCAAAATGTTATAATACGCCAACTCGAGCGCGTCGTCCATCGGCTTCCCTTGTTTCGTGCGGGCGTCCACTGCTTCTCGAATCGTGGTGGGGATTTGCGCTGCCTGCCAATCGGACGTCGGCGCGACCGAATTCCACATAATCAACGCCTTCGCCAGCACGCGCATCAACAAAAAGCTGGGCTGAATGCGGTTTAGCGCGAGGACGGTATCGGGGATCGTGAGCATATCCGCGACGTCTTGGCGTTCTGTGCGGAGATACATTAACCCAAGGGCTAGGGTCGCGGCTGGAGAGGTGAGGTTGAGGTCGAACGACGGGCCCTTTCTCATGACGGTCGACTTGGCCTCGCCGTGGATGAGTACGTTCAATCGATTCAGGAGCGCCATGTCCGCCGGAATCATGGTCCCCTTCCCAAGCATGATCATCCCGAATGAAAGCGCCGCGGAAAAGGTGTACGCCTCCCGATACTCGTTGCTCAGATCGGGCTGGACGAGATCACGACGGCTTATTTCGTTCAAGCAGACCTCCGCCATACGTCGATTCTTTGTTCCCATATAGAGAAGCCCAACGCCGGATATTCCGGCGGCCTGCGTCATGAGAGGGACATTGAGGTCGACCAATGGCGTGGGCAAAAGAGCAGGACTATGGACGGCAAGCAGCTTCGTCACATGTTGGTCGCCGCTCCCGACATTGGCCGCCGAGAGCCCGAGCAAGACGCCGATGGAGGTGAGATCGTGCTTGGGCGTGAGATAAGCAAATGTATGCCAAGTAAGCATTTCTTTCAGATGTCCTGTAAGACCGAGCGCGAAAAGGAAACCAGCATGCTCGGGTGTCAGTTCCTGGGGTTTGTTGAACGCGATCCACGAGCTCTCGACGCCTCCAGCAGACGGCGAGATACGCAATCCTGCCGCAACGCCGTTGTGGAACTCGCCCCAGCTGAGAGACTCTATGTGAAGTTTTCCCGCTTCCGGAGAGACTGTCAAGTTGAGAGGCTGCAGGCGGATGGTGAACTCCATCTTGGGAATGGTATAGGCCTCTCTGGTGACGGTAGGAAGCGATCCGAAGGTGAACATTGCACGGCCGTACGGGAGCGCAAGAGTCCGCTCGGCTATGCGCAGGACCTGGTGCTGGTGTTCTTTAGCTTGATCGTGCTCGCTGCCTCGAGATCAGAAAACATTCGAGAAACATGCATGGCATCACATACTTCAATTCCGGTCGCTCCATGACCCGTACAGATGGGATGCTCGAGGAACATAACATCCGCGAAACCTCTTCCAGCCTACGATCCTGCCCGAAACGTATATCCGTGAAATCATCGAGGTCGAGCTCGACACCCGAGACTGTTTGCACTTCTCCAGAGCCAGCAGTCCTGGCCTCAGCCGCAATCTCCCCGATCGTTGGACGCGGGCGAGACGGATCCTAGTAGCGACTGTCAGGGAGCATGACAAAGATGGATTTGAATCCAACCCACGATCAAGTCCTTGGTGGACTTATAGCCGTCACCAAAGAGCGGGTCTGGAGCCTGGCTGGCGGAAGCCGCTACGTCATTGCGGCCCACGACGCGATACGCTTCTAATGGCCAATCGCTCGGAGGGGCGAGTTGACACGTTCTTGCGGCTTCTCGGATGGGCGACAACACACCGAGAGGTAAACGTTGGAGGAATTCGGGACCGATGCGCAGTTCGACCATGCGAAGAATTGCATTCTCCGCACGTTTTTGGCCCGATGGTTCCGCGCTATCTGCTAAGCATTTGTAAAGGGCGGTAAGTTTACTGAGAGTGCCAAGAGGGTCGATGCGGCCGAAGGCGCAAGAGGGAACGACATGGAATCGACTGGCCATGTGCTGTGTGTCATGCCATGGCACTTGCCACTCCGGGTTGCTGATTCTGCCGTACAGAATTGCAGAAACATCGGGAGGCCATACTGGAAGTCGATCATCGACTTGATGGTCTAAGAGAAAATGATGAGGGCGATGAGCATGAAATTCTAAGGATTGACAGACCGCTCGTTGTGGGGTGTGGCCATCCGGCCATTGCGTCCGCACATAAGCGTTTCCAATAGTCGGCCCACTCTGGTCGAATCATTAGAGCGACCATGCATATAACAGGTGCTAATTTGGTGAGGGCTTTATAATGATCAACGCTCAGTCGTAGATCCTCGCCAAGAGTATGCAGGGCGTAGAGAATAGGAGCGAGCAGAGTCTTGCGCTGCGGCGATGAAAAAGGAATGTCGGTGCTCGATGTGATGATCGGGATAGGTTTGGTGGGTCTCCGTAAGCGGCGCAACGCGAGGTCTTCTCGGAAGCGATCGTGAGCGGGGGAATTCGCTAAAGAAGACCAGAGGTCGCTCGCTGGCGAGATTGCAGGACGACGGAGCTCAAAGACGTGACAAAGAGCCGAAGTGAGGCATTCAAACTCGACTCCGTCAGATGTGAGGTACCCGCGAGACGACCAAAGCTCCAGAAAATATCTGTGAAGCTCGAAGAAGACATCTTCGGGCAGAGTAAGAGCCAAAATCTGGAGGGTTTGACTCGTGAGATAGTCTGGGGGAACCAAGTCAATGGAGACGGGCTGTTCATGACTTCGCTGGCGGTCATCTTCCAAGATTAGGGTTGCTGAATGGTATGACTCGTGTTTGAGCCCAGTGATTTGGACCGTGCCCTCAACAGGCTGAGCCACGTCGAACTCCATTGCATTGTCTGGGTCGAGCACTTTGAACGAGACCGACAACGGGAGCACTTTAATCCCATGAGT
Source organism: Mycena sanguinolenta (assembly GCA_014462675.1). Classification (NCBI taxonomy): domain Eukaryota; kingdom Fungi; phylum Basidiomycota; class Agaricomycetes; order Agaricales; family Mycenaceae; genus Mycena; species Mycena sanguinolenta. Next base: position 7,242,013 of record JACAZH010000003.1, on the reverse strand, counting down.
GAGGACTACGAGTTCGTGATTTGGCTGCAAGACAAGCAAATCCCACACAGCTCGACGAGTTATGCGAAGTGAGACAGCCCCAAGTGCAGGCAGCTGGGAAATAAATCTGAGCTTCAGGTTATGGTCCTGCGTAGCGTAGACATCAAACAAATGCAATGATTTGGAAGCTGGGAAGTGGATGGATAAAAGCGACCGCTCTGAGGTTCCATACCAGCGTCCGTCAAACGACGAGCATGAAATACCACGCCAGTCACTAAAACTATGCGACGTTGTGAGAAAATGAAGCAGTTGTTAAAGGAATGACTGACTCAACGCTGGAGAGTTCCTGTGAGTGTATTCTTTCCATCCAGTAGGACGCTTTCATTCTGCCATGCTCAATTGGAGCCAGGGTACCATCAACATCCGATTTCCTCTCGAGAACCATTCGATCCATCGTAACGCTCAGATCATTACGTGTGAGGGAATTTCGACGGGGTCTTGTGGGTCCAGACCACTGGGACGAAGTGCCCGACCCAATCGAAGCCATGGTAGTGGTGGTAGAAAGTGCAGGGGCCATGCCAGGAAGAGCGGACAGTGGAGGCATGTCGGAAGGTAATACAGGAAGGTCAGGTAGAGGATTTGGCTCGCGAGACCCTGCTTTGGGCGAACGAGGATGAAGTCGATCCAAATCGGAGAACATCGTGGATGTTCGTCGGGTCGTCGCTGTCGACAACGATTGTCGGTGTCGGGCTACCTTTGCTCGTCCGAGAGGAACTGGAGTATCCTTGGGCTTGATATAAACGTACCGCCATACGGAAAGTTGTCGTTTGTCTGGGTCCACAGTCACCATGAGGTCGTTGTTGCCACCAGGACCGCGATGGGTAACCCAAACGACAGTTTCCGTAGACGGTACGGCCTTGAGTGGCTTCTTGGAGATCTCGTCCTCGTCCTTGAGAGTAGGTGCGCTCACGAAACCGCCAGTTATTCCTGAAGTCAGACCGACTGTACCTGCCTCTGCAAAGGGGCTGGTAAGGGAGAAGATGGTAGGAAGTAGAGGTTCTCCGGTAAGAGCGGCTTCCTCTAATTCGCTGGGCCCGATGCTCCTCTGAATCATGACACCATGGGGAAAGAGCGGCCATGCTTTTCGGACAACAAATGGGATGGAGAAGGTGTAATCCAAACCGTTTTTCAAAAAATATCTTGCCAAGGCTTCGAAGAAATACGAACACGGCTAGGACTCTGGTGGTTTTGTTTCTTTGTGGTCTACGATTTTGCTGGAGACGAGCGAAGGGACCAAAAGTCGGTCGCTCGGAAGGAGGGGGAGGAACAGAACTCGGGTTGGGAGGCTGGCCGACCGGATTGAACTGGGATGCGGGGGACTCGGACGCATTCTGTTCGAGCCAGCCCAGAGTCGCGTAATGGACGTGTTGTCCCTCCTGGGTGAAGGTCCACTTTTTGCGCATGACGCCGCCCAAACTCCAGACGACCGTTTCGGAATTCCATGTAATGTCCTCTTCTTCCCAAATATCTCCCCGAGGAGACAATAATGGAGAGCTCACGAAGGTCGAGTGTCTCGGTTCGGGAGGATCGGGTGGTGAGCCACGAAGCGCGGACCGAATTGAATTGAGGAGGTCGCTTCGTGGGCTTTCCAGCTCGTCTACAACTTTGAGGCCAAGGTAGGCAGAAGCGGCAGACTCTTCATTTGAAAGAGTGACCGAGATCGCACAGGGCTGCATCCTGCATCGACGCGTCGGTCGAATGTGGCAATGTTTGCCGTCGCGAGCCACACGTCAATAATCCCCAACAATCTTCAATGAACTCTCTTTTCCTCCGTCTTCGCTCTTGTAAGACTTGTATCCAATTTCATTCAGCTCTGTCAATCTCGCGCGAAGTAACCGCCGGTTTGGATTCGGGCGGAATCTAGGACGTCAATGGACGAATTTGTCCGTTTGGGAGGTTTGCCGGCGATAATTGCATAGACAAATCCGTCCATACCCTTGCGTGGCAACATTGCTATAAAGTGGTGCAATCAGGATTTCTCTAATACTGGTCTCCCGGCTAAGTAGGTATCTGTTAGTCTCTGCTACAGAACCGATATACTGATGACGAACAAGTATATGGTCTGTTTGCAATCACGATCGGCTCAGGTCCTGAGCGATCGGGGGTTACTATCAGACTAGGTATCTGTGCATAAATTCGCGATCATGCAGCAATTTTTGAAGCTCGATCAGCTCAAAAGCAACGGGGCAAGGCCGAACAAAACGTCTGAACTTCTCAGTCTCACCCTGAACAGAACAGACGACTGGAGCGAGCAGAACCTGTTAATTGTCCCTCGTAATACACTGGTATCTACAACTACGGATAAATACATGCGACCTTCACCGCCTTTCAGAGAGTTACTGTTACTGGAGCGGCACCCCCGCTTGAAGTTACAATGACCTCTGTCGGTTTGCCTTTGGTTCCGATAGTGATGGTGAATTCACCGGCACCCAAGGCTACCATTGGTTCAGCGGGAGTGTTATCTGCACCAAGAACTTGCGCGAAGAGCTGCGCCGTAGGACTAGTCGTCAGTGCGATCACAACGGTCGTGGTCGTTCCTAGAGAAATGCAAAAACGTGAGTACGGGAAAATATAAAGGTGTGTGCTGACCTTTTATGTTTTGCGTCGTGGCTGAAAGAATTTCGATGACATCACGGGTACCAGTCGCTGACATGCTCGCGGAACTTGAGGTGGCAGTGGAAGTGACGGACACAGAGGTGATAGGCGCGCAGGATGTGGTCGCTGGTGGGATGTCTCCGGGCCATGGGTCCAACTGACCGACAATGGGCGGATTTTCCAGCGGAGGAGTCAGGAAGTTCCCGAATTCAAGCGGTCCAGATCCCAGAGCGAGGAAATCGATCCTTTCGAACTGGTTAGGGAGCTCGGGCGATCCGGGGGAGATGAGTTCCGGGAATAGGAAAGTGAATATAGGTTGGATATATTGCCCGGCCATGATGCCTTTAGGGCCATCCTTCCAGAAAATCAGACTTGTGATCGAGTAAAGGAAAAGGTATGCATACCGAAATTCCGTTGGTGTAACGGAAGCCTACGTTCCTTGTCGCAGGTGACGCATCTATTTTCCCCTAGCCGGTATACAGTGAGTCCGATAGGGGCAGCGTCTTGAGGCTCCTCAAGCAAAAGATTGCGTTCTGAAACCTCCCCAGTGCAGGGGTCAACGTCCATAGCAAACCATTGAATCGCGACTGTATTATCTGAGGCCTGATAGAGTGATTAGCGAATACTGTCTCTTGATTGGGGGCGTCACAATACCATGGCTGTCGCACCTGTTTTTTATTGTCAGTCATCAGTGGGCGATATGCCGAGAAAAAATACGGACGAGTCTCGTCTACTTCAACGGTTGGATCGGGATCCGCGATGGCATACTGAGCTGCCTCTACGGTGACGTACGCTGGTTTCGTCCCCGGAGAAGTGAAAATGCCCAAATTGGACTCTAAATTGTAAACCGCAAGGAGGTCGCCCTCGACTTGAGTGCCGCTGACTGTGACATAATCTCCGACCACGAGGGGGACCATGATGCGAGGGTCAGGATCACCAGGACCGACAAGGGCTGGGTCAGGGAAAGTGCTGAAAAGGATACGAATTGCTCAGTGAAGATTGGTCATGTTACGCTGCTGGACTTACAAAGTGGTCAGGTAATTCCCGTTCCCGTCAAGAGGACTGAAAAGCGTTTGTCAGAACGATCCATTGGTAAAATATACCACCCACCGGTTCGTTAACGGACACTCTGGATCAGTGGCATTTCGAGGAATGCAAACAGGAACAGACTGCGAATTTTTATCAAGATAACATGGTGCTCCTATGATTTATGCATACCGTCGAGGTGTGGATCGAAGGATTATCGGGATCTACCGTCCACAAAGGGTTGTCGGTATAAGGCAGGCCGTAGCGGCCGAGCGGGCTAAATTTAATCATTCAGTGACGCTCACTGAGTCTGGGATTCACCAACTCGTTCAACACGCATTCCAAGTCGGTACCAATCCAAAAATGCCCAGTGGTCCAATCGATCTCTGTGACAAAGCCTTGAAGAAGGTTCAGAGATTCCTGGACGATAAAAAATCAAGCCGGCAATCTTTTTGGCCGCTAACGATGTTTCCGTAAACCTTAACACAAGACATTAATCTCAGTGTGTCCATGAACTTTAGTTGGATACAACTCACATTAGCCTCCCAAGAGACAGTACCAAACAATGGCAGCTGAGGTGTGGCATTCCCTGCATCATCGACGACGAACATCTCCGACCATGCAACCGTGATGGACGGTAGGGTGATGAGAGTGTTCTGGTGAGGGCATTGAATGCAAGAACAAAGCGAGTTTTATCCAAACCGACCTTCGGAACAACAACTTCGAGATCATTCACGGTGATGGTTCCACCACCCAATACACCATCAGCGACATTTAGGGTCATACTGCGAGGTGGTGAGTAGGATGTGATGGAAGGAATATGCTCAGACACACGCAGTAATGTGCCCGAAGTAGTTGAACGGACTAGGGTCATATGTTGGCGTAGTCGGTGATGCGGACGTCGCCAGCCCATAGACGGCGTCCACGAAGGCGACTAACGCCAGCGCCTGCCGGAGGGCAAGCCCCAAGTGGAGAAACATGGCGGGGTGATGGTAGATCAAGGCAGTAAGAGGCCTTTATATTGCGCCAAAACATAATCTGCCGAGTGCCAAGTCTAATGGTAGTTACCTGAAGCCGCAGGAGTTCACAGACCGGTAGCGTATGAAAGTCGAGGAAATGTGAACCACAAGGCATCGAATTGTCCTAGTTGAGCAAGTACCGCAAGGAACGACCGAAAACCAGGAGGTCGAGGGGTAATTGATCCTCGAATGGTGGTTCGTCATTTTATCCAATGGCTGAGGTCACTATTCCGCCGTAGAAAGATAGGATGAATATGTAGGTTGAGAAGATTGATTGACAGCGTCGGGCCGAGAATCCGAACGCTGCCGGCCAGAATTAGGTTCACTGTTCAATTCAAGACGAACTTCCGCCTTGTGGGATAGATCTGCTCTTTGGAGCGAAAAAAATCGGCCGTACGTGCAGCAGATGGAGTGCGCACCCAGAATCAGCGAAACCCAGTGCGACGGGGCTTGAGAGCGACGCGTTTAATCAGATTCTTGAGAGCCGAAAGCAAGCCGAAAGGATGCCGCGGAGCCACGGGGTTTTGACATGAGTGAACCATACATATCGCAAGAAAAGATCTTGTGGGTGCCTGCTTCTCAAGGACGGTTCCCATCGTTGCCACTTCCGGTGCCTTGAAATGATTGAACACGACCACCATACTGGATCTGCGTGACGCAATTGGATAACACGAGGACTTGTTTGATCGTGGCGAAAAGAGCCAGTTCAGGAAATCTTCCAGGTAAACGGATAAGGGGTCGTTGTGTGTACCCCTGGAAAGAGAGCTGTGAGCAGAATAAGTCAGGGACGGTTCATAGCGAATCACATTCGTGGCAGAAAAAAAAGGTGCAAAATAGTACGATTGGCGTCGAGATAATTATTGGCTGCCACCGAACGGCCCCGATAGGAATCATAAATCGAAATATTTTTTGACGAAGTTGTCGCCGGAAAATCTTTGCGTGCCGCCAAGAGTCGTAAGCAACCAATGCCCAGACATTCTCAGCGGTTGTCGGGTCCAGAACAAACTCGAATTTCGGCAGGAAGCTGTCATGGCCAAAAGTTTTGGGTCTGGGATACACCAGTACAGACGCCAGAATACTGACCCGAATTAATCGAGCACAAACCAGCGATCTCCGGCCCAGTCCATCGTTGATCCCTTCTCCCAAAGGTGGCAATCCCGGGGCAAATATGTTTGCTCCGAGTTGTCTGAGCCCACGAGATGAGTTGAAAATGGCCGCGTCCACGCTTCTTGTTCGGAGCCGTCGTTGAAACCCTGCCAAGCCCAAAACTCGCCTCGCGGAGTTCTACCAAGGGCAAGCTGCCACCGACCTACCCATGCTCGCCAAACTGAACCGGCAACATTACGCAGGAACACAGCCTGGTCGCATTCCTCGTCGCGCCATATCTCCTCGTACTGCGTCATGATTCCTGTAGCGGGGTTCACCATCTCGCCTGCTTCTAGTGTCCTCATGCCCGGCAGAGGGGTGTTGGTGCCGACGTCCACGACTTGCAGCGGATCCTGGGTCAACGCCTTTAAAATTCAGTTCTAGGGAAGCCGCAAAGGTAAGTTACGAGCGTGCGCGAGTCGATGTGGTGCGTGAATTTTGTAGAAGTAGGTGTTGGAGAAGATCGGTAGCCCGCAAACGCCCAGTCAAGATCGCTGGCGCCAGCTTCCTTGTTGAAACGTACGTCGAGAAACACGCCGCTCTTGGCAGAAGTCAGTACGATTGTTTGAGTTGGCTCAAAAGGCTCCTCTGGAAGCCATCGAATTGACTCGCGAAACGAGATGAACGCTGCAGGCATAGGGCTTACCAAGACTACAGCCGGTTTGTAAACTATAGAGGGGTTTCGTAAAATGTTCACGCTCATTTTTTGCTTACTTCTATTTGCCCAAATGTCGTCGGCTAAGAGCAGCTCCACACTGCCGTACCCCGTCACGGCTTACATTTGGCTGGAATGTGGGTCATTCAACATGGATAGACCACTGTGTTCTTCAAATCTGGTCAAAATACACATAATTGTAACCTTGCGCAGTTCAGCTGGGGTGCACCAAGTGATAAACACAGTTCGGCAGTGTTCTGAGGTATGGAGCCGATGACGCGACAGCAAACAGAGGTAAGCAAAAAATGAGCGTGAACATTTTACGAAACCCCTCTATAGTTTACAAACCGGCTGTATCGCATCACCCAAATCGGGTTGTCCCAACAGCTGCCACAAGACTGCGTGCTACAGTTTTCTCATTTGTCCCCTTCCAATATTTTACGGTTATACTGGCACCGGTATCGAAATGAGCATGGGATATAGCTCGACAAACCCTTTGCAGCCGCATACTAAAGCGACGGTGGCAGCGGTACGAAACTACGACGCCCCCCGCTCGCCCCCCGCCATCACCTGAATTCGAATGTGCGTCTTGAGTTTCGCCAACGCAACCAGTGGAACCACCCGTCTGCATATTTGCTTGGTTGCTCTTTGCTTCATCACCACAACAGATTTGCGGTTTGCGCTCAGCTGACCTCATTCTTCCTTCGTCGCTGATAGAGATGCCATTTTTATTGAAAATATAGCTTTGAAGAAAGGACCCTCTCGGGTCCGTTGCGGCAGGGCGGCAGCATCCTAGACTGTGGATGGTACCTAGGCATTCCCAAGGGCACATAGCACCGAATTCGCACGCTTTCACGCACTGGTTTTCGCTCAAATTTTCAGATGGTGCATGCTCGCTCTTGGCGTGGACGGTCGAGTTCATTGCTTCGAACCCACAAGGTGAAAAGCTCAGTCTGCGTTTTGTCTGAGCTTTCACTCAAGTACAATGGAAGACTTGTTCCGAGTTCTTGGTCCGATGCTGTCAATCAGTGTCCTGGGATTATGTCTTTGACCATGTGCGGAACCACGACTCGAAGCGTTCTTCAATCATTGCCCCTCGTCCTCGGTCGTTCCTTGCGAATGGACGCGGTCACTAGGATAATTTGACGACTTGTGGTTGGATGGAATACACATTTCCACTATTTCCATGCGCTGCTGGCTTGTGAACTACGTCCTATTCGCTTTCCGCGGGCGGATGTTTTATATGCCAAGATAAAGGTCTCTGACTGGTCCAGGTCCACTACCACTCCGCCATGTTTCTGAATCTAGGGCTTGTCTTCCGGCAGGCGCTGGCGTTATGCGCCCTCGTGGACGCCGTCTATGGTCAGACGCCGACCGCAGCGACCTATGATCCTAGTCCATTCAACTATCTCGGGACCATCGATTCGTATGTCTCAGCATATTCCTTCAACATCCTACTAACCAACTTGCAGGATGACCTTGAATGTCGCCGATGGTCCATTAGCGGGCGGAACAATCACCGTGAATAATCTCACAGTTATTGTTCCAAAGGTCGGTGTCGATCCAACTGGCTCCGACCTTGGATTAAATCCATTTACAAGAACACTCTTATCACCCTACCGTCTATCACCGTCGCCTGGTCGGAGATGTTCGCCGTCGATGCTGCAGGGAACGCCACACCTCAGTTGCCATTACTCGGCACTGTTTCTTGGGAAGCTAACGTGTGTTGCAATTTGTGTTCTACATCTCATGGACACATTGAGATAACGCCCATTGTTTTCAAGGTTTTCGGAAACGTCGTCGGCGGTGAAAAGATTGCCGGCTTGATTTTCATCACTCAAGAATTCGGGCAAATTCTTCAAGGCTTCATCACTGAGATTGACTACGACACTGGACATTTCTGGGTTGGCGGCGACTTGGAATGCGTACTGAACGAGTCCGTAAATACACATTCAGTGAACGTCACTGATGATTAAACTTAGCCCGCTCGGTCGCTTTGGGCTTCCTTATACCGGCGATCCTCTGTGGACGGTAGATCCCGATAACCCTTCGATTCACACTTCGACGGTATGTGAACAGTGCGAGACGGTTGTCTGAGCAGTTGCTGAACGTGTCTTCTCTCCAGGGTGTTCCGATGTGCATCCCGCGAAATACCACTGATTCCGAGTGTCCTTTGACGAACCGGTGGGTGGTATACTTGAATCCCGAGGATCTTTCTGACACGCGCCTTTCAGTCCCACTGACGGGAATGGAAATTACTTGACTACTTTGTAGGTCCAAAAGTGTGATTTGTCGTCAAACTTTACAATTCTTTTCCAGCAACTTCCCCGACCCTGCCCTTGTAACTCCTGGTGGCCTTGATCCTCGCATCATGGTTCCTCTTGTGGTCGGAGATTGGGTCTTACTCGCTGGCACCAAAGTCAAAAATGACCTCCTCGAAGTCTATACTTTGACGGCCAATTTGGGCATTTACACTGCTCCTGGGACGAAGCCGGCGTATGTCACCGTGGAGGCCGCTCAATACGCCATTGTAGATCCTGATCCAACGGTTGAATCAGGCCAAACGCGTTCGTATTTCTTCGAAATCCCGCTCGCAGCGACTGACAATGAAAACAAATAGGTGCCACAGCCGTGGTATGATGGTGCTCACAATTAAGAGACAGTATTCGCTGATGGCTTGATCAGGCCTCGGATCCGACGATCCCAATTCAATGGTTTGCCATGGACGTTGACCCATGCACCGGGGAGGTTTCAGAGCGCGATATTCTGCTTGCACAACCCGAAGGTAACGCTCCCATCGGCCTCACCACATTCCGCCTCGGTAAAACGGACGTCTCGCCTGCGACAAGGAACGTAGGCTTCCGTTACACCAACGGGATCGCGGTATACCTTTATTTCTCATTTTCTTCATCGCAAGTCTGATTTTGTGAAAGGACGGCCCCAAAGGGATTATAGCGGGACAATTTATCCAACCAGTAATGCTTTTCATATTCCCAGAACTCATCTCGTTTGGGGCGCATGAGATCCCTAACCAGTTTGACGAAATCCCTTTCCTCGCTATGGGATCCGGATTGCTTGAATTTGGGAATCTCCTCACTCCTCCGCTCGCAAGTCCAACCATCGTCGGTCAGTTAGACCCGTGGCCCGGCGCCACCCTGCCAGCAACCACATCCTGCCCGCCTCCTTCCACGTCTTCGACTTCCACCTCTACCTCAAGTGCCCCCACCTCGTCGCCGACGGGTACCCCAGGTATCATCGAAATCATTACGGCTACGGCTGTAAACCAACAAGGTCAGCACCTCCGTCTCTGAATTCGTTCCGTTTTCACCACTTTTTCTAGGGGTCGTGACGTGCTCTGTGGAGGCACTCACGACCGATATGTCAGCGCAACTTTTCATGCAAGTTGTCGGCATAGATAACACACCCGCCGAACCCATGGATTCCTTGGGTAACGGTATATTCGAGCTCACAATCGCAGTCAAAGGGAAGCCGACGGAGATCATTATAACTTCAGACGATGGTGCCACTCCTATACCAATAACTGTGGTCGGAGGTTGAGACGCATTGTTTCGACGCACGTGTTGTACATTAGACGAACATTCGAATAATTAAAGGTGTAATTTTGGGTCTCCATGGCGGATAGTATCAGCATCGAGATCATCTGGCGCTGTGCGCGGCGAGGCAGGGTCTACACTCGACTCTTGGCTCGTCCGCAGCGCCGCAATCGAAGCCCTTCCCAGCAGCGATCGCCGCTCATCCACTCGTCTGCAACGTTCCCAACAGCCCTTTCACGAACGTCCGGGCATTGCCGCTGCTCTCCTGATACTTGCTCAAGAACAGCTCGTCCGCGCCCGACTCTGGCTCTACACCGTCCGCATCTTCGACGGTCGAGTCGAATACATCATGGTCTTCGTCCTCGTCATCCTCGTTTTCCTCGCTATCCTCTACCTGTTCCACATCGGCCACGTTCGTGCGCATGAGGTCCCCGATGGATTCAGGGTTCGCGAGAGCGGCGCGCACGCCGTCGGACACAAGGCTAGCGATCTCGGGGTCGGACCCGAGTTCAAGAGGCGTGTACGTTTGCGCCTCCCCGCCAACGACGTTTCCTTCTCCGGCGAGCGCCTCTGCGGCGCGCACGAAGTCGTCCTCGGCGTTCGCTCCCACCTCCTTCAAAACCTCGTCGCCGACATATTCCCCGTCCTTCGCGACACTCATACCCAACTCTGTCGGCTCATCGAGGGACACCACCCGCGCGTCCTTCGCCGCACGATCGAGCGCCCATGAGCGCATCTCCATCTCCTGGTCCAACGCGCGCATCACGTCAAACTCGCCGCTATTGAGCTCCGCCTGCAGCGCCGCAATCTGCTTCCCCTCGTCGAGCGGAGTCGGCGCTGGTACCGGTGCGGCGGGGCGGTTGGCCCTGGCGAATGATTGGGCAGCAGTTTTGGAGAAGCTGGTGGGTTGTGGCGGGGGGTGTGGGTGGTGGAAGAGGGTGAGAAACGGAGGGAGAGGCGTTGTCCGATTTGAGGTCGGCGATTCCGTCGTACGCGTACTCGGGGTCATTGTCGACTTCGGCTTTGACGGCGCGGTATCCCGCTTGGAATTCAATGTCCTCACGGCGGTTGGCGCGTCGTTGACCGCCTATAGAGGGTCAGTGTTAGCAATGAGAATGAAAGGAATCGACAAGGAGGTTAAACGATCAAGAAAAAAATGAGGCAGCTTGTTCCAGAACAACGGGCTGAAATAAAAACTCACCAGTTCTCAACACCCCAGCATCCAGCCACATCTCAAACAGACCCGCCGCCTCCCGTACGGACAGAGTGTCTGGAACCCGAATCGCACGCAGCGCGCGCACTATGCGCGTTTTTGGTGGTTCGGGAAGGTTTGTCAGGGTTGGTGGTTTTTTTCTTTTTCTTCTTCGTGCCCTCCGCTTCCACAGCCGCGGCGCCATCTGGCGTACCATCCGCGCCGGAGGCATCCTCTCCGTCGACCTCCCCTTGGATGTCGTACAAGCCGCCGAGCTCGGCAGCATCAGCGGACTCATCGTCCCTCGGCATGACCATCGTCTTCCATTCCTCCGTCGGTTTGGGGACGGGGAATGGGTTGACGGCGGTCGGGGGAGACGGAATCCTCGTACGCAGGCAAGTTGTAAGCGGCCCAGCCTGTCCACGAAGCATCCTCCGCCTCCCCAAAGGCCTGTTCCGCGTCAGAGTCCGATAGTTCCGCTTCAGATACTTTCGAGTCAGCCAGGGCAGAAGAAGCCAGCTCGTCATCGGTGAGTTCAGGGTCGGCGTCGATTTCGGAATCCAGGTAGGCAAAGGGATTTGTGGGTTCTTTGGAAGAAAATAAATAAATCAGGGACCAGGAACCAGGCTGTGAACCACTTACCCTCGACCTCGCGCTCCAAATAAGCTGCGAGCTGCGCACTCCTACGGTACCTCACGCTTCGGGGAGATGGAGAGGAGTCGTTACTCAGATTGAGGGCGTCGGACAGTTGCGGCGGGACGGGGAATTGCGGGTCGGTGCGGGTTAGTGCGGTTAAGACAAGGCCGCGCGCCTAACGAGTGGATAAATGAACATAAAAATTGCCAAGAGCGCAGTACCCACTAGCGTCCTTCTCCCGGATGCATACTCCAATAACAGCCTCGGCATGCTCAAGTGATGCGGCCGAATGCTCTTGAACCGCGGGTCCCGATAGAGCGAGCGCCCGCACAGCGCCTGGAAGTCGTCGATGGCGATCAAGACAGGGAAATGCTCCTGCCGGCCAAGCTCGGAGAGGACAGCGTCGAGTATGAACGGCGCGCGGGAGAGTGCTTCCACAGATGGTGCGGTGCCGGCGGTTGAGTCGGTCGCGGCGCCCAAACCTGCGTCGATGAGAGTAGTTAGGGGCGTGCCCACGGGGAAGGTGCGGCCACCGTCCGGGAGCACGACCTCGGATTGCGTGCTGAGTTGCCGTAGGAGATGGGCATTGGCGCGCGCGAAGCGGGATAGAGTTTGGTACGCGGCTCTTGGTTGGATGTATGTTCTCGTTGCTAGAGAATATTGGTACGCAGTGCTGGCGTCGACGAAATGGCGCGCGCGGGGGATGTACAAGACGATCCATTGGCGCGTGGCAGCAGCGTACTGGGCGGCTTGGAGGAGAAGGAAGGATTTGCCGACGCCGGGGCGGCCATTTAGTACGAGACGCGCGGGGAGGTTCTTGGATTCTTCGAGGACTCGGATAAGTGAGAGCGTGGTGGAGGTAGTGATAGAGCAGGGTATGCCAAGCAAGCGGAACTATTGGGTCAAGTTTTTAGATGTGAATTAAAAGGTGGACTATGAAGATGAAAAAGCACCTCAAGAAGCATATGCTTGGGCACGCCATACACTCGTATCGGGCTTGTTGAGTCCATGTCGTGGAATCGCATCGCAACTCCCGGCGCGAGCATCCTAGGCCGCATCGGAGGCACCGCGAGTTCCATACGGCCAGGACTCTCGTTCTCGAATAGCGCGTGTGTGAGAGAATTGACACCCAGAGGTTTGAACGTTCCAAGACTCTTTTCGCGCTGCTTGACGATTGGCCGCCCCATTGCATCGCGCTGGACGATGGCCTTGCCGTTCTTGCCTTTAGCGGCCTGGTTGGCCGAGGGTACATAGTATGCAGACCGTTTTTTCTTGTACCGCGCGCCGAAGCGCAGTAATGGCGCGGGGCCCAGCACTCCCCGGCCAAGGAGGAACATCTGCAACCGCGGAGACCGTTTTGCGGCAGGTTAAGTTTTTGACGCGACTCTTGATCGGAGCTATCTTATTCCCTCCAGTAGTTTTGCTATGTATTTGTGCATGCTTCCCGGTGTTCAATGGCGCGATAGCTCAGCTGGGAGAGCAGCAGACTGAAGTCACGTGACCATCTGAAGGTCGGGCGTTCGATCCGCCCTCGGGCCATATTTTTATGTTTTTTTTTCCCCCCTGTATCTGTGAAAACGCGAAAAAGACCAAGTCTAAATTTGATCTCAACTTGGTAGTTTTTACCATTTTCCACCGTGCAGTGAGAAAATAGCGAAAAACGACAAAGTCCCGCTCGGCAACGGACTTGGTACTTTTTTGCCATTTTTTCAATGTGTCAGAGGCAGCGAAAAAAAAATGCTAAGTCCGAATTTGATGGGGACTTAGTACTTTTTTGCATTTTTTTTCAGTTGGAACACCACCCCGCTTCGCGGGAAAATACAGCGGATTACCCGCTTCGCGGAAAATACAGCGGATCGTACCCGCTTCGCGGAAAATACAGTGGTTCAATCGCGGAAAATACAGTGGTTCAATCCCCGCTTCGCGGAAAATACAGCGGTTCCAACCCTGCTTCACGGAAAATACAGCGGATTACTCCCGCTTTGCGGAAAATACAGAGGTTTAAGCCTGCTCCACGGAAAATACTGGGCACCCATGCCGTTCCCCGCTTCGCGGAATACACTGGGCATTTTCGTAGCGAGTCTTGCCCGCTCCGATGAATACACTTAGGTTGACTGGTGTGCTGTGAATAGAAGTTGCCACGTATTTTTGCTGAAACAGTGAGAGTATACATGTTGACGTTGTGCAAGGCTGTTGTTGAGACTGCTGTTGGGGCGCAGCATAGGAACATGCTGATTGGATGGTTGTACCACTGGAAGCACGAAAGATTTAATTGGAACGTAGTATTGATTCGCGGTAGTACGGTCTAACCTGTATAAGGACCCTGCTGCAGCTAAATAGGAGACGGAGAGTGACGGTTGACGATGCTTTTAGACACAGAGATGTCGAGAGTGGGGTGGTTGTCAGTGTGCTGCTAGAAAGAAAGACGGTTTTGCTGGGACGAGGTTATCGATGGAGAGCGTTGAATAATAGACGACAGCTGCTTTCGATGACGGTAGATGCGTGGCGGGTTTCGACTGTCGTTGTCGTGTCTGTGCTGCTCCAAGCGTGGATGTGACGTGGTCGTATTCAGACCGAGGCGGGGCGAGTACGGGCCAGTGATTGGGGCAGACGTTGCCAGCAGAGAGATGGAACGGCGTGGAGTAGGGTGTCATGCGACAGTCAAAGTTATTCTGGGATTGCAGATGCATGGATAGTAGCTTTGGCCGTGGTGCAGCGAAGGGCCGCCGTTCGATCCCAGAGGAGATGTTAATGGAGGCACGAGGCTTGGTCCGCGGGCGAGACGGTGTCGGCAGGGATTGGTGCTACGATGAACGTGTATCTGACTGCAAAAGTGAGAGTGGTCAAGAGAGCAGATCTTGTGCCGACGTTCCTTCTGCGCAGGACATTGAATGGACAGAACGGGAAAGGGCCGCGCTGTTGGTTGGTGGCAAAGGGGCGGCTGCGTCGTAGGAGATGATGAGTGGACTGACTCTTGAGTTTGACATGCATCGATGGACGTTTGTCGAGATGGGCGGCGCGTTGTTGAGGGTCGCCGTTGACTCACAGACGAGACAGAGAGGATGCGGAAGGTGCCGGAGATGTAACGGGCCTTGCGTGGACGAGCAGGCACACGCAGCGTGCTTGTCGCCCACTTTAGCTTCCTCAGAGACGACTGAAGGGAATCAACTGTATGAATTGAATTGGAAGTATTATCGTAGTACTCTGATGTACCAAGCATGTACTTATCGCTGGTCGTATGAAGAGATGCGCGGTTGGTTGACGATATTTGACTATGAAAAAGGTTAGTGCACACGTGGTACAGTGTTGTGATTGGCATACCTTGTTCCCTGAGCCCTCTGGAGAAACGCGTCGCTGTTCGATTGCTCGATGACGATCAGACTGGCTGACGCGTCGATGAGTTGCTGTAGAGCATGGCCTTGTGGACGATCAGCTGCGCGGGGACGATGCTGCGGCGATGAAGACGTTCTAGTCGTGTCGACATTTGAGTTGGAAGTGGAGCCTGTCTAGGAAGACGTAGCGCGGCGATGAGGATAGTCGTGATTATAACGATGGCGAGTGTTCTTGATTTGGCGGCGTTGCGGTAATGGATTGGATGCAACAGATGTGCCAAATTGAAGGTGTTGTTCGCTCTTGGATGACGCAGCGGGCTCAATCAGACGTTTGACGCGTTTGGGCGGTGGTCGATGAGGCTGGGGTGCTGGAGCGTTGCTGGACGGGCCGCGGCGTGGGGACGTTGCTGAGGTTATGGATGCGAGGGCGGGATGAAGACGTGAATGCTTTGATTGACTGGATATCGAGCGATACTCGCGTCGTGGTGTTGCTCACGTCCTCGGCGTCGTGAGTGTTGTCGTGGTCGCATGGTGGGTTGCTGGAGACGATGCGCGCGTGGGGACGGTGAGCAGCAATGGATGCGAGGTTGGGGTCCAAATACGTGGATGTGCATTGAGATGAGGCGACGGGCCCGGGTTCATGGAATGTTTGGCGTGGTTCTGGCGTCCTTGTGTTACTCGCGTTATCCTGTTGCGTCGTCGACGTCGTGACGTTGTTGGAGACGATGCACGGTGGGAAGGGTGAGGCGGCGATGAATGAGAATGCGTTATGCCGTGGCGTCAATACATGATATGCGTTGGGCGGCGGGGTGAACTCAAAATGCGCCGAAACTGCTAAGCGGCGCGGATAAAGAGAAGCGTCCTTGTCCACTCGCGTGGTCAGCGTTACCGCGGTTGTTTCAATGTTTGCGTTGTCGGAGAGCGAGAGGACGGTGGATGAGAGGGCTGCATGCTGTGCGTTCGCCTTGACCGCAGTGGATTGGGCGGGAAATGTCGGCGCTGAACAAAAAAGAGCGTGCACTGACGGGATTGAACCCCAGACGTCGTCGCAGACATCGACGCAGTGACAACGTACTAACCAGCTGCGCCATCGTAGACATGTTAGCATGAGAGCGCCATGTCAAGATAGGAGGCCTGGCACGTACCTGAGGCATGCCAGCTGAAAATGTCGCGCGCGGTCGTGTGCACCCCCATCGTCGTCTGTGGCATCCTGGGCGTCGTCGTCGGGGTCGGGGATGGCATCGGTGCGTCGGCGTGGTCCCAAAAAAGTCCAAAAAGGCCCGGACCCCAACTCCGTAGCTTGAACCGGTCACGTGGCGAAGGTCCCGTGTTCAATCCACGGTGATGCCATTATTTTGGCTCTTTTTTCACCTTTTTATTTTGTACATTTTGTGCTCCTTGATGACTTTTGTGGCTTCGTCTCTTCCTTCTCTTTTTCCCCATTTTTTCCATCTTTTTTTTTGCACCCTATGCCCCGAGTTTAATCCACAGTGATGCCATCATGTCTTGCTCGCGCTCCGGCGTTGTAAAATCAAAATTCCGCTCAAACCTTCCCCCCGCGTGCTTTTGGTGCAAGACTGCAAGTGTCCGCCATCCATACTGTGGTTCCGTAGCTCGAACATGTCCTCTGTTTAATTCACAGCATATGGCACACCCAAATTTTGTTCACTAGTCCTCAACTCTCTGTCGAGAGAATTGGAACATTATAAACAGTTTGATTGGATGCAGGATCCTATTTATGCCCGATCTCTGGCTGGTACAGGTACGCATGTTATGTTTCTTGTGCTTTACGGCCGTTAGAAGGAGGCTCGTTCGGGATCTGGCAGTTCGTTCAAATAGACCACGAAGCTAAGCGTGACCACAGTAACCACGCAACCAGCAACTGTTCATGATTGCCTGGCGCCAGATGAGCATTTTGCAATACTAGACTACACTACCTGACAAATTTTTAATTTTAGCATCCTCTCGAACCATGTTGTGCTCATATTTCGTCTCCCTTCTCTGGCTTATGCACAGTGCGTTCAAGAGCCTGATGAAGAATAGCCAAAAAGTTTTGAAAAAGATGTAAGATATTCGGACGGGTCTAGGCTTCTACACGAATTTGGAGTGCGACCGTCAACGATGAAGAAAAATTGTCGGTCGCTCAGAGAAATTGCTAAATTGGGATGAAAGCGTAGCACTGTTTGACCGCATTTGCCGATTGATCTCTTCAACCACACTCCGATGTAGGCGCGCGCCTGGTGTGTTCATGCCCACTGGTCTCACATCTGTGCGCTCTGCAATGGTTCTCAACTCCTTAGAAATTAAATAAACAGCGAATTTGCCGACCGCGGAATACTTTCATCGCAGTCAGCCACCCACGCGCTCCTGTCTCTCCAATTCTTCCTTGCTTCTCACTCTCATCTGCACGCACCCCAAAGCTTACAAGTATGTCTCTCCTATCTCCTGCTGTACGTTGTTCTTCCTCTTCTCGCGACCAAGGGCTGACTTGTTCCAGTCCACAAAGACTGAATTTACGAATAAGGAATCTACTCTCGGCGACAATGACATAGAGGCATGGCTGCCTTCCTCAATCTAGTCCTCTCCTCTCATTTTTCATTCCACAGTATAACCCCACGGTCCTTCCCGGCGAACGCACCCCGTCCCTTGAGGACTTCCACCAACTCCTCCTCATCGGTCGCGGTGCAACTTGCTCTGTCTACCTAGTCCGCCACAAAACAACTGGCCGCCTGTACGCGTTGAAGCAGCTCCCGAAATGCGACCAAGCTGCCGACGTCGAGCAGGAGCTCGGCATCCTCAAAAGCAATTTCGTCGCTCCCAGACACACCTTGCTCGTTGCTTTTGCTGGAGGCCAGTTGGACTGACGCAGAATACTACTACTTCGTCACCGTAAGTCTTTCCGCGCCCATGCCTCGATTTCATTGCTCACACGCATTCTCAGCCGTGGTACGAAGGGAAGGATCTGTCGGCGGCGTTCGTGAATGGCCAAAAATTTTGCTCTGACCGCGTCAAAGTCTACATGGCCCAACTTCTCGTTGCCGTCGAGACGCTGCACCGGCTAAATGTCATCCACCGCGACCTCAAGCCTGCCAACATCTTCCTGACCAAAGAAGGCAACGTCGTACTCGGCGACTTCGGGTTCTCTAAACGGTTTCGGACGACGTTGATGAGTGGCGCCGAGGAGGAGGAGCCTACCAACATCTCATTTGATGTCAACCCCGACGCCACTTCGGGTTCTTTCCTCGTGCCTACCTTCGAGGACGTGACCTGTACCACAACTGACAGCACGGGAACGCTACACTGGATGTCTCCGCAGCAACATGCTGGCCTTGACTATTCATTCGACGCCGACCTCTGGGCGCTCGGTCTGCTGATGTTCAGGATGCTCACCGGCCGCCTACCATTCAATGGCGATGATGCAAACGACATTGACAAAGTCCAGATCGCTTACGCGACTGAAGAGGTGGAGTTCCGGCCTGAGGATGGCGTCGACCTCTGCGCTCAGGATCTCATTCGTGGTTTACTCAAAAAGGATCGCCACGGGAGGACGACTCTGGCCGAAGCCAAGGCTCACCCGTATTTTACCGGAGTGTAAGTACCCGAAATTTTCTATCCCTACCCAACTCATTCTTCTTTGCTTGTCCGCAGCAATTGGTCTGCCGCTGCGCGCCACACGGGCCCTGCCACCTGGGCGCCAAGAAAGGCGTACGTTCCTCAGGGTCCCCGCAAGACTCCGCTGACAACCGGCGTTCCCTATCAATATGGAGACGATTTCCCTGATTTCGTTTTCGTCCGGGCCGGCTTCTTCGACCCACCTCCTGGCCCCATCAAGGCGCTCGTGCTCAAGGTCGGCCGGGTCTTTGGACGCAAAAGCAAGAACATCAAGGCGAAGACGAAGATTATGGATCCTCCTTCGCGCGTCCCGATCAAGGCCCTGGAGAAGCCCGTGTTTTATACGATCTCTTTGACCTCGTCGGCAAAAGACGAGATGCATCACCGATACCCGCAGTGCCAAGTCTCCCGATCGGACTCTCGCAGCCTCAAGGTCGCAAGGAACTCTCAGTGGTTTCTGGTTTCAAGATTATTGTCGTTTTTCAAGGCTACCCCCACGTCGTCTCCCACTTTTATTCCAATCATTCGTAAATCCAGCCGAACAAAAGGCTCTCTCTCACTGCAGTCTAGTCATCCGACCAGCCCCTGCTTCAAAGCCGGCGAAACATCGACACAAAAGGTCGAGGCTCCTCCGTCGATCTTTTCTGTAATCCGCTCGTTCTTCTATCGTACGCCCTCAAGGCCAAGGACTCCGGCTCACAAGACCCCTAATCACAAACTCGCCAGCAGCGCTCCTTCAAGCGGCTCACGTTCACTTCCCGGTCGTGACCACAAGCTATCGCTCGGTGCCCTCCCGATCGAATTCTTTCGACGTCGCTTCCGCTTCAAGGTCAAATGCGGTTCTTTGAAGCAACTAGACTTGACGACTTGCTGATTGCGGCTTCATCTGTCTATTCGCGGCATTTCTTTTCAAAGCGTGGTCTTATTTTAATTATACCCTAATGATTTCTCTGGATGGTGAGCGATCTCTCCTCATTCATTTCGGAGACCTGACACCCGCTCTAGATCTTCTCAATTCCAGCTCAATATTTCATGTCATATTCGACTCGATTTCATTCAATAATTCCCTCTATACATACGGTATGTTCCCCATATTTTCATTTCTGGTTCATCTGGGTTCTGACATCTCCGTCTCAGACTCGCTTAATCCGTCCTTTTACTATTCTGGTCCGACCTTCTGCATAGTTCTGCTTCCCATTGCATTCCTCCGTCTATATCTTCATGGTACTTCCTTTCCATTTCCATACATGTCGATAATTCTGACACGCTCTAGATTTTTGTCACTATAATTTACTGCGCCTTCGTCTCCCTTCGGCCCCCCTTTTCTCTATGATATCTCTTGATCTTCCTCTATGGTACTTCATGTCTATTTTCGTCCGAACGAATCTGACAACCTCTCGTCGCAGATTACTTCTTCCTTTCGTTCAACTAATCCTCAAGAAAAACTACTACATACGACTGCCACAACTTATTGCGACACGGATCTAGTTTTACTCTTTAATTACGGGGCCTTGTTGGACGAGAAAGAGGGCGGGTTGGTGCAGGCTGGGAGGGGCTGGTTTGATACATTTCTGCGCGAGATGCCGACTTGGAGATTGTAAGCACCAGTCGCGGCATATATGTAAAATATAATCATTGTGAAGCCTAAGAAATTGTGACTCGAAGACACAACTTGGCAAGGTTTTCGGGCCAAAGTCTACGAAGCCGGCATCAACTGATCGCAATCGCGCAAGTTGACCAACTCGACTTCCGCCACGCCGTCACGTCCGTCCTTTTCTCAAATGTTCAAGTGGTTTGCCGACGAAATACCTCTAGGGCCAAGCTCTCATGAGTGAAACCACGACATTCACCGGAATCTACAACTTCCGAGATGTAGGCCTCGTCGTCAATACTTTGGGTGACAAAAAGCTGATTCACGAGAAATTCATTCTTCGTTCTGGACGTCTCGACGACGCGACCCCCGCCGACCGCGAACTGCTTTCTGAATACGGCCTGAGAACTGTCATTGACCTGCGGACCAAGTCCGAGCATATCAAGCAAAAAGAAACTCTTGTAGCCAAAAATCGGTATCTTGCGGCACCGAATGTTGAGGAGGTGCCTTGGGATATCGTTTACATCAACTTCGCTGGGAGAAATTTTGAGATGAATATGCTCAAGCAGCTCAAGTGGTGGCAATTAATGTGCGACGAGGCCCTCTACTTTACTCTTGCCTAACTTTATTACAGATGCTTTCTGACATTGATGATCTTCCGATTCAGAATGGCTGCCATTCGCATCCTCGGACGCAATGTGCTCGGCCCCAAAGGTAAACTCGTAAATTATCTGGTGTCCTGTGTTCTAACGCGTTCCCCGGAAACTCCCCCAAAAGGCCTGCTGGGTCTGAGCAAAGATTCATTACGATTTTGTCAAGCAGAAATTTGCGAGGCTCTTGATGTCCTTACGGACTTCAAGTCATATCCCGTACTCATCCATTGTACGCAAGGCAAGGATCGGTCAGGCTTGATCATCATGCTCGTCCTTTTCGTCCTGGGCGTGCCGTTGGAGCAAGTCGCGGCAGACTACGCCTTGTCTAACGAAGGACTTGCTCCCGTCCGCGCATCGATGATTAAAGAAGTGGAGGAGATTGGAATGGATGCCAATTACACCAAAGCCCCACCAGAGGTCGTGGAGACTGTCTGGGATTTTTTGCACACTGAATACGGTGGAGTGGACGAATATTTGGATCTCATCGGGTTTGGGGAGGAAAAACGAAAGACGCTTCGAAAGCTGTTACTTACTAGCGTAGCTTCGATCACGGAGTTCGATAGAAATCATTATTAGGATTCCACAAAGTTTGAATCCATGTCATCACTGTGCATTGCATAGGCTTCATTGTAAGTATGCTAGACGTACAAAAACATTGGAGATGGAGAGGAGAGTGCATCGACGAGAGAGATGTGCGAAATGAACACTGGAAAAAAGACAAAGAAGAAGCAAACGGCAAGATCTTACTACCTCCACGTATCCGCGACGAGTACTCTACTGCCAGTACTGTTGCTGTCCTCCCCTGTAGGGATAAAACTCGTTTTGCGCCTGCGAGTAGCCGAGATGACCCTGGGGGCCCTGCTGGTGGTGGGCGCTCTGCTGCGGGCCCGAGCCGCCCGCGCCGACGTTCGCGCCGCCGACACCGCCGAAACGGTTCCCGCCATAGAATCCTTGCCCTTGCGGCCCGCTCTGCCCTTGGCCCTGCTGTTGCTGCTGGCCCTGTCCCTGCCCTTGCTGCACCCCGCCGCGCGCCGCGCCCACCCCGACGTCCTTCCCATACGGCTTATACGCCGACTCGGGCGAACGTCCGCCCTGGCCGCCGCTTGCCTGCGGTCCGCCGGCACCGCCCTGCCCACCGAGGCCCATGAAGCCCTGCGCGCCGCCGCCATACAACTTCCCGTACTCCGCACCGCCACCCTGTCCCAGCCCGAGCGCGTGCTGCGGCTGCTGGTGCGCGGCGTGTCCTTGGGACTGTTGCGCGTAGTCGTCATACCCGCCCTGCTGGTACAGTCCCTGCGTGGGCCCGTACCCGCCAGCCTGTCCCTGCGCCTGCGCACCACCCTTCACGCCGAGGCTCCCTTGACCCTGCTGCCCAGGCGTGGGGCCATTTCCAGGCCCAGGTGGGCCTGGGAACATCGTCGGATACTTGACGAAAGGTGGCGCGACGCTGTAACCCGAGTTGTAGGGTGCACCGTAGTACTGGTTACCCGGGTACGGGTAGTAATGGTACGGCAGCGGTGGCGGGTAGCCCTGCTGACCCTGCGGACCGGCGGCCGGCGGGGGCTGCTGCTGGCCGGCACCTTGCGCTGCGTGCTGCTGCGCGGACTGGGCGGCAGACTGAGGAAGCGCACCGCTGCTGGGGGGCTGTTGCGGCGCACCCTTGACGTCTTCATGCCCAAGAACGTTACGGTTCGCAAACGCAGACTGCTGGTATGTGTCGTAGAAACCCTTCACAAACCCAATCAATGCCGAGATTAATAGATACAGCATAACAACTCACCCGCTGGTTCTCGGCATGGCCGTAGTCTTGCTGGCCGAACCCGCCAAGGTGGCCACCCTGCTGGTGCTGGCCTTGAGCGCCGAGCTGACCGAATGCACCGTAGGGCGAATCTTGCGTCTGACCGGCGGGAGGCGTCGGCGTGTGGAAGTACGGCGACGAAGCGCTGGGGGTCTCGTTCCGGAAATAGCTCGAGTGCGCAGAAGCAGCGGGCTGGTGCTGCGGGGTCGATTGTTGGGACGGGTCGATATGAGTCGGGAGCCCGTGCTGAGCGTACTGGTGTTGTGTGTGCGATTGGTGCGGGAGATGTTGGTGTTGTTGTTGCTGCTGCTGCTGCTGTTGCTGCTGCAACTGTTGTTGTAACTGAGGCGGAACATATCCTCCAGCTATATGCTGTTGCATATATGCCTGTTGCTGGGGGGTTAGTTGGTTAAGCTCTTGCTGCATAGCAGGAGAGATGGGAGCCGGCTGAGCAAGCGCTTCTGCCAAGGGCACGACCTTAGGCGCTTGCGATACAACAGGTTGCGAGACGGAGCTCTGGAGTGTGTGCTGCTGCTGCGCGGGGACCTGCGCGGAAGCTTGCTGAGGGAGCCCTTTGTTGGAAAAGCGCCGAGCTGAGCGACGCGGATGTAGTCGGTACCGACGCGGCCGGAGGCTCGTGATGCGCCGGGGCTGGGGGTGGGGGTGTTGGAGGAGACTGGGGTTGCGGCTCGGGGAGCAGCTTCGGGTTCGGGGGCTTTATGGAAGTTAGCGTTAGAGTCGGATGACCAATGAAGGCACTTACGCGTTGTCGAAGGAGCTCTCTCCGCCAAGACTGAGGCTTCCAAATTGCATGCCGACCTTTTCGATGCCGGAGCCGAACGAGCTGGGCATGACGACTGGTTGGTCGATCGTCTTGTAACGAGCACTGTTCCGGTGGGAGGAAGCGCTGGGACGGGACGCACCCGCAGGTTTTATGGATGGTGAGGGGGAGGCGACTGGGGGAGCTGGCTCAGGCTCCGAAGGAGGAGGAACAGATTTCTCGACGGGTTCGGGAACAGGCGGCTCCTCGACTGGCGGTTCAAGAATTTGCTGTGGCTCCGGGGTCGGTTCTTCCGGCGGTTCGTTGACGGTAGAAGCCCAAACGTCTGCTGCGGATGTAGAGGGCTTAATAACTGGCGCCTCTTCCTCCCAGGAAGGAGTTTGAACGGTGGTCGGCTCCTCCCAGCCAGTTTCCTGGGGTTCAGGTTCTGGTGCAGGGGGAGCAACCGGCGGAGGCGGTGGTGCGATTGCAACCGGTGCAGGAGGAGGCGGGGGTTGGCTTGTCTTGAGGCCTGCGTCACGTCAGTATCTACGTACCACATGAAATAAGAGCGAAAAAAAAACGAACCGTGCAATCTGAGCCCAAGACATTTTGGACGTAGCCGGGGTTTTTACAACCTTTGTCTGTGGCGCAGCCAGAGACGCGGTAGATCCGTTGACGTCGGTGTCGACCCAAGTGGAAGTGGATGCGGTGGTGCCGCCCCAGGTCGAAGGAGTGGCCGAGGGAGTGGGTGTATCGACGGACTCGCCCCAATTTGAGCCTGTGGCCGGGTCAGACGACTCTGTGCCCCAGGCGTTGGTGGAGTCGGGAGCCTTGTCCGCAGCGAGGGGAGCGTCCGCCCAGGCGTTTGCGTTTGAGGAGTGTGTGGGGGTCGCGACGGTGTGGCCATTAGTCGGCGCTGCGCCTCTGATCCCGCCGCGAGCGCGCGGTGAAGCGCCGCCGCGTGTCGAACCACCACGACCACCGCGCGCACCACCTCGTCCGCCACGGAAGTCACCGCGTGAGGAAGAGAACGAGTCTTTCGAGACATGGGTTGGCCCGTGCCCCTTCTTGTCCTTTTTGCGCGTTACCGCTCCCCATTGCTCTGCATGACCTGTGTGGGGTTAAAAAACCGTTCAACAGACAAAGAAGGAATTTACCCTCGCTGATTCTGGTTGCAGCAAGCTCGACGTCGCCAGCAACCTCGTGCAAGAGTGACTGGAGGTCTAGAATGAAAAATAATGAGGCGCGTCAAAAGCGGTGGGTCCCGAACTGACCGTCGTTTGACCAGGAGGGAAAAAGCTCCTGGAGCTGGCGTGCTTGTGCGCGGTACTTTGAGTTGTCGGTGGTTGCAGGCGCGGTGGCCCCAATGGCAGTTTTGTACGACATTTGGCGGTAGAAGGAAGGCGTATAGGCCGTGCCAAACATCACCACACATACCCAATACAGGAATAGCCCCTATTGCTATCCGCTATTTCCGCACCTAACAGTTCACAGTTTTATTTCCGCCGTTACTGGGGACACGAAACCAAAGTTGAATGGTGTCTTTATTTTTGGACCAATTTGCAATACGAACGAATTGGCGGACAAGATGGATTTCAGTCGAAGAGTGTGGATGTACAACATCTCATAGAAATTACTTATAGAAAATCACCTCTATGCCCTCGAAGTCTAAACATATGCTGGACATGGTAGCGGCATCGTGTCTGCATGCTGTTCGCAGATTTGAAGGAAGCATTGATCACAAAAATTAGGTGGAAGCACGACGTCGAGTCCCCGGATCCTCAGAAGATGGTCGGAGAAAGAAAGAAAACCTGCGGACGTGTCTCTGATTCAATGAGCCTCGCGACTTGATCTCGAGCTTGACGAATTCGAGCACGGAGCACACGAGAATGATCCAGGGTGGCAGGAGACGTTGACCGACTCAACTTCCGTATTAAATGGGTGAACCGTCAGATTCAGTTTTCTTTAGTGACAGATAACAGAATACAGAGCCTTGAGACCCGGTGCACGGTCAGGTTGAGGGAATAGATCGGACACGAGTACGTGGATCAGAAAGATTCTCCGCGCGGTGCCGCCAAGGCTCAGAGACTTTCTTCGAGACTAGCTCGGTCGCAAAGTTCTCCATCAACTAGCATCTTCAGAGAGCAAAAAACCAAAAAATGAACGCGCGCGTTGACGAACAAAGAGAAGCGCAAAGACCACAACTCAACCAAACAACACTACGCTTGGCTCCAAAATTGGCAGTTTTCTGCACTGCCACTCGGTGGCACGCGTTCGCTTTGGGCCTTCAACTCGACGCTGTTCCTCGGCTCGTTATGCACCCATCCGCCGCTCGCTCTTTTTTAAAGCCTCTTCTACGCGTCCGCTCACAGTCTCTAGCGGTGGTAAGGGCCGGGAACCGGCGTAGGAGCGATAACTATTCGCGAATCCTTCCGTATGTCTCCGTCCTCGATTAGCGCTCTTTATTAGCTTCAAGTCGCGTTATCTAAGCCCGCATATTCACAATAAAACCACCACGCGCGCCTTTTCTTTCACACCTACGCCACACGATCGCAAAAAGATGCTGAAAACCGTTGCCCTACAAAAGGCCGAAATTCAGTCCCTAACCACCGAGATCGCCTCTGGACGCGCCAAGATCCACGCTTCAATTTCCCAGATTGAGTCCATAAAGGCAGAGGCTGACTCCGTGTACACAGAGCTTCGCGCCTGGGACGCAGAGCAAAAGTCTCTACAGGAACAGCTGGAAGATCTTCGAGTGGTCACTTCCAGGACGGCTCCAATTGTCCTTGATGCTTCACTAACAACCTTATCCTTCGCTGTTCTCCTCATTGCCATACGAGATGCTAAAGGATTTGCGCGCGAAGAAGCGCTCACTTCGTTACACCAACTGCGCTATATCCACGAAACTCAAATCCTTCACATCCCAGAAGTCCTCCCTGCATCCAACATTGATATCCTGCAACTATCCTCTTCCTTGCTCTCCCAAAATCCAGCTCAGCCCCCTCCGACGAAGCCTTTCTCTCAAGAGATATTTGAAGAGCTCCGTGAAAGCATGCGCATGCGCAGCGCAATCCCTCCAGCGAAGGCGGACCTTCTGTGTGATTCACTTCTCAAAGTAATTCTCTCGATCTTTATCCGCCTCTTGACAATTGAAAACACATCTTCACAGGCCCATTCGCTGCCCGACGACTACGAGGTGACGCTTGGCCAATTTTTGTTTACGGCGCGGTTTCAGATCGCCGAGGAGAAGGCCGGCCGGGTCCCTCCCAATCCCGATTGGCAGGAGGCAATACGGCTGTGGGGGAAGGTGGCGGGGACACGGAGCTTGAAGAGTACGAAGTTTAGCCGCGAAGAGCTTGCGATTCGGTTTTACAGCAGTCTGTGTTTGCGCAATTTTAACGCGCTCTCACTAATACCTCCTCCAGTACTCAGTGACGTCGACAAGGAATAAATGGCTTCGGTGATCAAATGGTAAACCATTTCGTATTGAACAAGCTCATTCTTTGCTCGCTAACACTTCGTGCGGTATAGGAGAAGTTCTTGCAACATCTCTTGTAACGGCGGTTCGTATCTGAACGAGGATATTCTTCAGCCTTTTTCCGACTCGGACTAATAGCTGCTCCTCTAGTGTCCGATAAAGGTAGAAAGAAAGATGTCTTGGCCCGGAGCTTGAAATCATTTTGCAAGAGCAGTTCGTATTTGAACTTGCTATCTGCTTCAGGCCTTCTCTAACGAATAGCTCCTAGAGCGCAATGACGTTGAGGACGAGAAGAATCTCCGCTCGCGCCGTATGTACGAGTCGATGCAATGTACAACAGATCGTGCAAAAATCCAATTATTTCTTGGCACAACTACGACTGCGTTGTAAATATATTTCGAGCGAGGGGAAATGCGTATCACAGCCTTCGTTTTTACACATCACTCTGCGAAAACGACGACAAGGTTGGCATCTTCTCCTGTCCCCAGGCTCACCCACGTACGCAGCGGGTTGCTAAACCGCGGGCGTCGGCAGCAAGGAGCGGTTGTACGCCATGTCCGAGCGGATGAGGTGCCCCACGACAAGCGCGCTCATGAGCGAGAGCTCGCAGGTGATGATGCGCGAGGGCCTGTGCGTTCTGCCCGGGTGCGTGCCACGGAGGACCAGCACCTTGAGCACGACGCCCTGCAGGGCGACGACCTCGCCGCTACAGACGCGCCAACATGGATGATCGCACTTATACGGTCATGAAGAGGTCCTGGTCCGTTCGTACTCTGCGCGCCTGAACATCAACTCAGCATGTGCGAGGATCGCAGAAAGGGGAATGAGGAAGACGCGAGCGCCTTTTCGGTGCCATTCGAGATCATGTTCATTCCCATCGTGTTAGCAACGCGCACAAGAAGCGTCCACACCGTGGGAGCAGTCTCCAGATCAGCGAGGTGCGCGAACCTCGCTCCCAACCCCCGGCAGGTGCGCGCAGCTGCAAACAACGAAGACAAAAAGACTCCGCTAAAAATCTCTGGACCCTGTAGGATTTGAACCAACGACCTTTCGCACCATTTATCCGCGTTTCTACGGCGTTTCTGCGAAGCGAACGCGCTACCATCTGCGCCAAAAGCCCGTGCAACCGGCCGATGAAATGCTGATGAAGGATCTTGAGGACTCACCGCGTCAGGCGCAGCACCCCAATGAGCGTTTGGTGCCGAGTTCGAATTCGAAACCGAAAGTTGCTGAGCGAATAAAACAAGCAATCGGTGGCCGGGCGGCGTCGTCTGTGGTGCGAGGGGCTGCGTCACTCCAGATCCGGAGCTAAGCAGGAAGAACTGAGGGAGGACATGAGCGGCGCGCTGAAGTCGAGCTTGTACGCGAGGCCTCAGGCAGCAACTTGAACGGCTCATCGGGCAACCCGATCGTTTGCATCCAGTAGGCCCTTGCGCAAATCTTTGAAGATCGAGGCGCGGGATGGCGTTGCGGTTTGACAGAGGTGCACCGGGAGACCCAGCCGTGGTGTAGAGCTTATCGCAGAGTGTGTTATAGCGTTGAGGATTTAGTACGCGTCGAAGACACCGAGGAAGACGATGGCTTCGATGGGGCAGTAGTAGGCGGCGTGGAGGCGTAATTTCGTGGTCGCAGCTCGTCTTTTGCAAGGCTCCCCAAAGCAGCACTAGAACTCCAACGTGCTAATGACAGGGAGCATCTCTGGTGGTTGTAGTTTGATGTAGGGACCTGCGTTTTTCAACAGAAAGCAAAAAGCGGGAAAATTCGCTTCTAGTCGGCGGAACGACATTGGTCATAGTTATGTTCCGCTGGCAATTCACGGCGAGCAGTAATGAGTAGATGTAATATCCATTTCATTCGATAAGGCCTGGAAAAAAACGATGTTCGCGAGCGACTCGGAGGCGTCCAGTTGTCTGATCCATCCCCGCCGTCCAGCGAGAAGGTTTGGTCAACCGAGCGTCGTGTCCGTTGGGCAATAACCCGAGTCGACATCCAAGAGGGAGAATTCAAGTGTAGGTTGAGCACGAGCCTGTCAGGTTGTCAGCAGTCCAAGCGCTGAAGTTGAGAAACAAGAGAGCTGATAAGAGCCTGAGGCTGTACAGCCCCATCACGGCTCGCTTGGTCGCCCAGAATTGTCTTATTTTTTCTTTCGCTCGTCCCTGACATCCCTCTTCTTCTAAACGTTGCTTTGGGATTCATTCGACGTCAACTTCGTGGGCAGTTCGGCGTGACGAAATTCTTTGGATCAGCTCGCATCCTCAACCAACTCATGTATGAAGAGCCTGAACCTCCCGGTCGCTACACCTGGCGATATTGCACCCCTCTGCTGTTCGGATGGTAGAATACGCCAACCCAGAGCTTCTCACAGCAGCGGTGCACGAGATCAAATCCCGACAGTATCTTTCCCTTGTATTGGAGAAGCCTCCGTGGTGTCGAGCTAGCGACTGTCAGCTCATTGCCCCGAACCTATCTACCGATCCAACCCTGCACACTGGGAACCCGAGAACCTCTTGATCCTCGTTTCGAGTGGCCGTTTAATGGCTGCGTGATTAACACGAGCGATACGAACCCTGTCACTGTTCATTTCACCCCCGACTATATCGACACGGTGAAGAGTTTGCATATTCCCTCGGAAACTGAAGCCATTCGTTTCCAGGAAGTGTTCACGAAAGACGGGAAGCATTTCACGTCATGCAATTCGAAGAACGCAAGAAGGAAAGACTGGCAGAGGGATTGGCCCCTGTTGACTACTTTCAGCCCAAAAAAGTACATAAATGCCTCGAGTGCCAGGAGAATTCTATCCAAGGCTACTAGGCTTACTTATCTGCTATGATCTTTCAGCCATAAGAGGCTTCGGTACATTGAACGACTGGCAGGAGGAACGTGAAACCATCCTGAGGTGGTGCTCAATCTATTCTGTTGGACTTACGGCTGATTTCTGTCCAGGCTGCTTGCCCGTTTGTCGCAGCCCTCAACTGAGAGAGCTATTCGTTGGGTGCACAATATTCAGGTACCAAACTCTCGTTACGTCTGCGATTTAGACTGAATGAGTGGCCAGGGTATTTAAACTCCCCCCATACGCAAGAAAGTATTCCTGACTTGGCATGTGCCCCGTGAGTCGATATCGCATCGTTATTCGATAGACCTGCTGAATAAATCCGATGCTGCATTGTAGTCTCAAACCGACGGGGGAGATCTATATGAAGACTACCCAGAATAGGACGGAGACGGCTGTATGGCGCCTTACATTTCGGTCCAGAAACCACCACCCCCTCAACCGAATTTTGATTTTTCAGTAGTTCAGGTCATATATCTGGATGCTCATGGCACGCTTGTAGTATGCCTCCGTCTTCGTAACATCCTTATCGCTTTTTTAGGACAAAGAAGCGGGAATAGCTGCAGCCTTGTCGCCTCTTAGTCATTCTCCATATCAATTCGACTTCTATGAAGCAATCGCGTTCTATCTTGAAAGCGAATATGAGGTCAAGAAGCGCGCTCCCGAGGCGTCGTATACACGTATATTGTCAGAAACCTATGAGGTCGCCCTTCGTCTCGGCATCGAGTCAAGAAGTTCTGAATCTGCATTATTTACGGATTCCATCGCCAACTGGCTTCTCGTGCAGAGTGGTGTCTGGCGACCCTCCGCACCATCTCCGGTCTGTTGATTTCTGCGATAGCGGACAAGGACCATGACTCGTTACACCGGACGTCTGCCTTTGCGACCCTTGCGCCGTACTTGAATGCCATATTTTTTTTTTTGGGAGGCAAGGTGCCTCCAAATTCAGATGATCCATCCTCGTCTTCTGATTCGGGAGGGGAAGAGTGGTCGTCAGATCCAAATGACTTCAGTTCGGACTCGGAAGACCCATCGGATTCAAATCGCGTGTTGAGATAGGAGAAGAGTTTTGTCGGATCCCCACTTGCATACTTACGGTTAGCGGGATCCAGAAGGCCGTTTGATCCCCGAGTGCGAGGGACGAAGCGTCGGACGACGGGCTAGCTATGAACATCGAAGTTTTCGAAAAAAATGGCTTTAACGAATGCAAAAAAGTGACAAGAGTGGGATTTGAACCCACGCCACATTACGTGATGAGGAACCTCTTCAACAGGCAAGCCGTTAAAGCTTGAATCTCACGTCTTAGACCGCTCGACCATCTTGCCTCCAGGGGCGGAGGAGAGAGGAGAGAAGGAGGAGGAGAGAATGAAAAAAAAACGAACGCGATCGAATCAAGAATGAACGAGATCAGAAATGTGACCCTGTCATGTCACAGTTGTGTCACAGCCCAATCCTGGGAGCGCGTATGGCAATGTGAATCTTCGACATGCGCCGCTGAGGAGGAAAGGGTGAGTCTGGGGAGGAGAAAAAACGGACGAGATCACCTTGCCTGTCAAGGTCTCTCCCAGACCCATAATTGAAGCTGAGAATCACTAACCGCCGCGGCGAACATTCCACAATGTTCCCTGTTCAACCCGACTTGACCCGTTATTCTAGATAGACCTCGACGCTTCACTTCTCACCTTATGGACAAATGGTATCCTACCCAGGAAAAATTCGAAACCATGCAGTCTCAAGGGCCTGCGTTTCGTGCGGCAAATGCCGTGAATCAAGTAGTATTGTCGGCGGAACCTATTGGGCAACGATACCCTCTATTCCTCATCCCATGAGCCGCCACCCAATCCATCCAGGTCTTGAATCACACCGTCACTAGAGTCATACAGCATCCAGCTGCCAAGATTGCTCCGCACGTCCACGCCAAGAGGCTCAAACCGGGGGCTCACGATTGCAAGCAATCACTGCGGCATCAGGTCATCCTGGGGAGGGCCGTCGAAGCCATGCAGGTGCACAGACTTTTCACGCCAACGACAAGTTCAATCGACCTGAAACTTGCCAGCGTATACGCTGGTGACTTGCTCGTGTTAACCCGCACCATCCTTATGGATATGTTGTCCTCGGTGCCACTTGGTGTCTTGTTACCTCGCCTTGTGGCAGAATGTGTCTTCGTAGCCAGACACAATAGCATCTGGGATTCATGTGGTGCAGAGACGCTGCAGCTGATTTACAGCTGTCTCAGTGCTTCTTTCCAAATCTGGGCTTCGATAGCTATAGCCGCGCTGTCAATCCCAATCGCGCAGTTCTTGGAGACGATAAACTCTTTTTTTTGGCCCTGTAGGTTGCGGTTTTCACACCCTGAAATTCTAGCTCAGTGCCTAAATCCTACACAGTAGCCCCAACCATAATTTATGTTTTATTCCTCGTGCTGAAACAAACTGGAAATTTGTTTATTCGGGTCCGAACTTCTTCGTCGCATCACCGCCCCGAGTCCCGACGTGAATGGTCAAATATTGTAAAATGGCCCCAAAGAACTACTGTCACTTCTGTGCGTCACGCTGAGGCGTCTTCGGCGAGAGCTTGGGGTGCTCGTCTCCCGTTTCGGCCGCGGTTTGGCTGGGGCATCACCGGACTCCCGTGATAACATGCCCGTTCTTGGATCCCGGTTCGGTTTGGCTGGAGCCTCAGTGCCGTGGATGGATTCTTGACGCGTCTTCTGCGTGACAAGAGCGCGTTCTCCTTCCACCATGGCGAAACGCTGTGTATGTGATTTTTTCTCGCCCGTCTCCCATGTTTCTGACCTTGAACAGCGTGATGAAGATGAAGATGAGTATGTTCCCACCGATGAGGACGTGGATCATGACGAGGATGAAGAGGAAGAAGAGGAAGAAGAGCCGAAGGTACTTCTTTCTTTTTGATTTCATGTGCAGTACTCCTGGACTTACTATGCTTTCAGAGACGGGTGGAAAAGCGTGCCAATATTGCCACGAGAAAGCCAGGAAAAAGAACGGACTCGCCAATGGTTAGTTTAGTTTTTCTTTCCTTTTTTTGCTCACAAGCTTGACGGTTCTTAGCGTGATGGTGACGAAGACGAGAGCGAAGACGAAGAGAATGAAGATGAAGAGGCAGAAGAGCTGCCCAAGGTACGGCTTTTTTTTCTCTTTTGCATGTGCTACACTGAATACTCTGTTAGAAACAGTACGCCTTTCGAAGAAGCATCACCAAGACGCAAAGCAAAGAAGCGGAGACGTATGCGGTTAGTTAATTCTTTTTTATTTTTTCGTTCGGAACCTTACTTCGGACCAGCACGACGAAGAAGACGACGAAGACGCCGAAGAACATGAGCACGATGAAGAGGAAGACAAGGAAGAGGACGAGGAACAGCATCCATGGCCGAGGGTTCGTTTTTTGTTTCATACGGAGAGCTGTTAGACTTACTACTTTCTCAGAAACAGGGTCCCAGCGCTGTGAAAAATAAAGGCAACCAGCCCGACGCGCACCGGGTTAGTTCATCTTTTATCTTTTTCTCCGTTTTGCGTTTATTGACGGTTCTTAGCGCGCGCAGGATGATGAAGATGAGGAGGAAGACAATCAAGACACACCTCCCCCACCCAAGCGGCGCAAACTGGTATGGATTGTTTTCCCAGTGTAGGATTATTAGACTAACCAACATGTGGCAGAACACGGGAGCTTCTGGGAACAAGAGTGCTTCAAAGAAGCCAGAAGAAAGGCTGGACACACGCCCGGTTAGTCCAAGTTTTGTTTTCTCGGTTGGGCGAACTTGACCATTCTTGTAGCTGTACCAGAAGAAGTCGGCGGATGACAGGAAAAAGAAACGAGCCACACCATCGCACAAGGAGGCGCTCGAGGCGAAGCGTCTGGCGACTGCAGTGGAATGGCACGAGCCAACCGCTGAGTTTTTGCTGGAGAACACGTGCGAACTCCTTCTACAGCGAAGCAAGTTCCAGCAGCTTCTGGATGAGTGTCCGCGCAACGCCACAGAGAACGAAATCCGCCGCACTCTGCGGTCGATCTTCGACTTAGCTTGTGAATTCGACCATGTGGTGCGCGCGTCGCCGAGCCATGGCTTCTGGCTCGTATTCAACAGGCTCACCTTCCCAACTCTACGATTTCTTATTGCGCTTGCGCACGGCCTGACGCTCAGCGATATCGACGCGGCCGTTGCCGCTGGCGTCCTCGAACACAGCGCGCCGAACGACCTCACCCCCTGTGGAAGGTTGTATAACCTACATTCGCATCGCGCAAGACAAGCAAGGTCCCTACGCGGCCGCAAATTACCTACTCGCGAATCCCGGTGATGCA
Source organism: Mycena sanguinolenta (assembly GCA_014462675.1). Taxonomy (NCBI): domain Eukaryota; kingdom Fungi; phylum Basidiomycota; class Agaricomycetes; order Agaricales; family Mycenaceae; genus Mycena; species Mycena sanguinolenta. Next base: position 7,207,774 of record JACAZH010000003.1, on the reverse strand, counting down.
CCGTATGCTGTTTTGCGCCTGGCGGAACTCGGTGCCACCCGGGACGTTACGGAGAAGCTCCTGCATGAAGCCTTTGATCCGCTAGGCCACAAGCCCACTATCGATCGCTGCGTCAAAGAGCTTGGGGAGGAGTACAGCCTGACCGCCGTTCCAGACCCTCAAATCACCACGTACGCAGGTACGAGCGCGGACACGCAGCCCGTATATCGACACCTCCATGACCATAAGCGAGCGCGGGATGGCAAACTCCCGACGCACCTGGGCGGATGGATTGTCGTCAATGACGCACATACCGAGTGGAAGTGCTATCGGATTAGAGAATTGTGCCTGCCGAAGTCCTCCGGCGTCCGCACTGACCCCGTAGCTGCAATGTGCGAGCAGTTCACAGTCGCAATCCAGCTCGGGCGTGATCTGAACTCGGCGGTCGGCGGCTGGTTTCGCCTCTTCGATCCGCCGCCGGAGATCGCAGCGATCCTTGCTAAAATTCCTACTCCCATCTACGGCTCTTCTATCACCTCCGCCTGCCGCCAAGGCTCCGACATAGTCCGCGCGTACTATGGCGCCGAACGCAACCACGTCGGCTCGCGGATCTGTGACGACTCCTACGCGACTGCCGTCAAAAATGTAGCTGACGCCACCCGGTCCAACGGCGACACCATCCCCTTCTTGCGCATCATGAAGGACCTGACTGAGGAGGCTCTCACAGGCCCCAGGTCGTTTTGGGAGGCAGACGCTGGAAAGGGGCCACAGCTCTATCGCCATCTATTGCGTCTCCTCAATCCGCACATCCCCGAGGCTGGCGACCTTCCTGAGGCTGTCATCGCATCGGACGTCGGCCCGACCATCGACCTCTATCGTCTGGTTGCTGGCACCCGGCATTTCTGGGTGCACGCGCTCGGGACCAGTACTCTTCTTGTGGCGTTGAAACCCATCATTGTTTCCACCAATTCCAATGCTGTCTTCACAACGGTTGCAGAGGGCTACCTGCGTCTGGTCTGGCAGGGGATCCCGGAAAGTGTAGCAGATGAGATACTCTCCGGCCAACTGCCCAGCAACGTTGCTCAATACTTGCCATCCGCGCATGACGATCCTTTTTGGCATCCTGTGTCCACCGACGGAGTATTTCTCGAGAACATTGGTGGGCTCATCATCGGCCGGTATGGCGCGGACGATCATAATCTTGCCATTATTATTCCCAACCTTCACCCTGGTGTCTCAAAGTACCGGGCCCGCGAGTCTATCTTGGTCGAAACGATTATAACCTTGGTGTGCGCCATAGAGAGTGTCGCACTCGCTCACGTTCAAGAGCGGCATGATCGCGGCGTTTTTGTGCCTCGCCACGACGCGACCAGCTTGCGGAGCTACCTCATCGACCTGCGCACCGGGATTGAGGCAGATCTCGTCCAGAAAGGGCTGCGGGTCGAACTGGACAAGGTCAAGTCTGAGTACCGCCGGCTCGCTGAAGTTCCTCGACATTTGGAAAAAATGCTCTTCCCCATCCGCAAACGCCGCTCGCCCCTCTCACGCGCGGACCCATATGAGATCCCCGGGATCACGCGAGCCTCGGCCCCTGGAGCGCCGCGTCTCGAGCAGTACGCGTTTATCAAGAGCTACCTCGAGGATCTCTTTGAGACTGGATTAGTACAGCGTGCCCACAATATAATCCCCTCACACTTTCGTACCAACTTCCAGTTTGACGAGTTCCGGAAGTGGCTGCTCAATCTGCGCGAGGGTGTTCGAATCTCTTGCTCCGCCCGTGTTTGGGGCAACAGCCCAGAGGCTCGCGCCAACCAGCTGCGCTCGCATGAAGCTTTTGCGAAGAACACCGCGGCCCATAGCGCTGGTGGTCAGGCTACCGCTGCGAAATGGAAGGAACGGGACGAGTTCTATGCCATTCCCAGCAACAGGCTTCGCAAGATAATCGAGGACACTGCCGACCTGATCAAGACGCCTCCACCCAAGCGGAGAACAGGCGGCAGTCTGGCGTTAGCGGACACGCACCGATGGTGCTTCTGCGAAACCTGCGAGGAGCTGCTTATAGCATCCAAAGAGGACTACAAGCACTCTTGCCAGGGCGCACCAGCAGTATATTTTCGAGAAGGGATGTTCCCCACCCAGCAGAGCATCGTCTACCCCCATGATATCCTCGCAAATCCGGATCTTGCCCCACTCGTCTCGCACTCGGCGGATCTTGTCACTGAGATTGATGTCCAGACAATCTTCAAATCCCCAAAGAATCGTAAAATAGCTCTGGAAGTAATCCCCGATCTCGATTTCTCCGAGCTTCAAGGCTCGATCTGGGCCGCGAAGGACAACGAGAATATGAAGGACAAGACCATCACCACATTGCACGTGGCGATGGCTTTGGATCGCTGTGCTGAGTCGCTCTCGCAGTGTCCTGCTCATCTTCTTCCCAAGACAGCGGGCGACAAGGCAAAAGCATGGGCATATGATAGCGACAAGTGGCTGGGAGGCTCCAAGCCGAGTACGCGCCTACCAAGCTTGTGTGTTTAATGCCTAATTATGTTTCAGTCTTCGTGATGCGCTGCGAATTTGGACACTTTGAAGCCATGGAAAAATACAAGGGACGGTACTTCGACCATCCATGCGCAGGCACCGAAGCACGCCGACCTGTCGACCCAAAGACGAACCGCCGCATCCCAGGTACTTGTGCGAAGGGAGGCGACCGCGACTGTGGCACCCAACAATCCCATGAAGTCCGTAGCATCCGAGACCTTCCCCCCGAACATATTCGTCGCGTCATTTACACCAAACTTGTTGTGGACTTACAGCCCGAACGGATAATAAAGAGGAGAAAACCACGCAATAACAAGACCAAAACAGGAGCTGTATAGTTTGGTATTTGTGGTAATTCGCTATGGACTCTGTTGTATTTGCTGTTTTTTTGGTCACGGACTCGTAATTCTTGTAGCCCTCACGTTTGTACGCTCATCGAATTTGTATCAATGCACGCTTGTAATTGTGGCACTCTCTCGTAGGGAATTGAAGGGTAGTGGGTTGACGGTCGGACTCGAGCTCGAGCGCTAGAGGTTCAGAACGAGAGTGCACGCGGCAATCTTTTATTTTAGACTCCGACTCCCAAGCCATAACGCAAGGGAGTCGAGCCTATATTCATGAATCGTCCATGCACACAATTTTTCAGTGTGCTACTCCTCGCTGTCGATGACTTTTTATTTAAATAAGCCATGGATGTCAACACTACTGGTCATGCTTAAAGCAACGGTACTGAAAGTAGCTTTACATACCAACTTTCTGGAACTATTTTCTCGTTCTGTGGCGTATGGGTCCCGTCGCTTGTGCTTTGACGGTATAATTCCGCGTTCGTAGCAAAATTTCCAAATTTGGAAGAGAGCGTAGTGCTGGTTGGTCGAGTTTGTCAAGTGATCCCATCACACCTGCTCTTAGCAGGACCTGCTGCCTCAAACGCATTGCGTATTAGACCCAACTCTTCGTGTCACAAAACAAGTTTTTCCTCGTTTCATTCCTTTGCCAGCCTGCGCATGCTGCATGTTCCATTACACGATTCATCGCCCAAACCAGTATCGCTTGCCTCTTTTATTGTCTTTTGCACGTACCGCACTGCGCAACCACTTACAACGACAATGATACAAACAAAAAGCGCATGAGATGTCGGGGGCGCTAATTCAGGGAGTCATACAGACATCAGGCTCGATTTAGTCAATCCTCACGACCCAGACCTCATCTGCTCAGGAAATCCTCACCCTGGGCCCTGCTGTTCATTCCCGATTTTCAAGACGTATGTTTGCATCCCGGATACCGTGTGGTTACCCATCGCGCACCTGCGGATCCCACAGCGGGATCGGACTCGGACGATCTTTAGCATGCGCCGAATAGTAACGGTCTTACTTCTTTACTTTCTTCCTTGAAACCGCTCCTCTTCGCACATCGACATCGGTGTAACATACGTTCTGCGAAGAGAGTGAGCTGGCCGAGAGAGGCCGGAGGAAGCAAAAACGAAGGCGATCGAATCAGAAATGGGCGAGATCACAAATGTGACTCTTTGTGACACGTCTGTCACGTCTTGCCGCACGGTTCCTGTGCTTTCTTGATCGCTTCAGCATGTTGTTGCTTTTGTTGAATGCGTGTCTCGATGCGGCGGTTTCGACGCTCCAGATTTCGCTGTGACCATGCAAGTCAATGAATATCTATGGCCACAATCATACACACCAGTGTCTTTGCTGACTGATTGGCAGCCAAAGAAAGGAGGAATATGGGGACAATGTGGAAAGAAAAAACGGAAGTGATTGAATCAAAAACGGATGAGATCAGTGGGTGACAATATGCTGAGCTTGAGTGCACTGCCACTGATCATCAATATTGACTCTTGTACAGCTGTTTTGGAAACAATAGGTGGGTTTCGTAATTTCTTACTCCTCAATTTGTGCTTACACACCTGTTTGCATGAGCGTCGTCAGCAAAGGCTGGCTCCACACTGCCATGGAGTGCCGTCGCTCCACACTTGTACTGCATGGAAAATGCTTTGTCTAACTTGCCAATGAATGTGCACACATTCACTTGTCTTGGCCCAATGAAACCAATTCGGACCTTTTGGCACTCAGCTGCAGTCATATAAGGACGAAACAACTCGACAATGGGTGACAGCATGCGATGCAGCAGCAAGCAGAGGTAAACACAAATCAAGCAGTAAGAAATTATGAAACCCACCTATTGTCTCCAAAACAGCTGTAACTTGTTATTATATTTGCATTTGCAAGCACCTTTCATGGGTTGTCCAAGATATTCATCTACTTCGTCTATCAAATAAATTCTTTCATGATTTGTGCCGATTTTTTGAAGCACTTCCATACATTCCTGTTCTCTTCATCAGTTTTGAGTACCCCCTCATACCTGGCTTTTCCACTACTGCGCACCAATATCTGGGGTAGCAAGGAAATTGTTATGGGATGTTACATGCAGCTTGCTACTTGTCCACCTGTAAATGTGTCAAAAATGACTTTCTTTCACTGCCCTATAATTGAATTTTACTTGCCTTCCCAGGCTGACTATGGCTTCTGCAATTGGGTGGTCGTTCCTTTCCAGAGTGAGTTACATCTTCATAAAACTCCAGATACCTGATCAAAGTCATTAGCTCACTTGTGTGATGCCATTCGCATTGTCAAACTTGACGTACTTGAATCATTTGCCAGTGAACTAAAAAAATCAAGTTGCTGATTGAGAATAGCCCCAGGATTCATTGCAAGTTTTTGTCTTCATACGAAATTACCAAATTGGGCAGCGAAGCGTCGTATTGTTTGGCTGAGTTTGGTGCTTGTTCTCCTTTGCATTGCAAGTTGTATCCTGGATAACGGATTCCCCAACTCCCCATTCAAAGCCACCGCGTTCACGCCAGATGGCGAAATTCGACTGATTCAAGTCCATGTACTTCTTCCTCGCTCGCGCACCCTGATCCGAATTTCCAATCGTGGCACGAGGGCAGATGAAGGCCTGTCGGCGATGCAGGCTACCGCAGGCCGGGTCGAAGTACATGGATGACGACCACTCTTTTTGACAACTAAATGTCATCCCCCGCGACATCGAGCTCGCCGACATCTTTCTGATAAATGTTGCAACACTTCAGTTCCTCCAGGCTATTCCAGACAACTCTGATGAACAGCACAGGAAACGAGGAACAGACAGATGTCGACCCCCAAGGCTCGAAGTCACTTCTAGTTCATTTTTGATCCCGACCTGTGAGGATCTAGGCCTACTCCACTAGCGCACAATTCGTCTTCCCGGTCGGCTGTGCCGTTGGAACTTTGTGGAATCACTAAGGGAACCGTCCCACTAAACCCAACATCTTGAGTCATCATACTAGGGGCTGAGCCTCTCTCAAGTCCTCCAGCATCTTGATCTGTTGCGACGCCTTCCGCCGAAGTATCTGATGCTCCCTCTCGAATGAATTCCGAGGTTTCATAGCGCTTGCTCCAAGTTCAAAGTTCAAGAAACACCATTTTTTCTCGGTCCCGGGCCTCGGCCAAAATTTCAACTCTGGAAGATTACTCAAAGTCTCGAACCCCGCTGTTTCTTCACTCTTCCTCTTGCAGCTGTTGAACGGTTGCTGTTCCTGCTCAAACCCTATCTCAGGTCGGCGTATTTTTTCGTACCTATTTATTCTCGAAACCCATTTTGCTGTATTTCCAGTGGACCCTGGACGAAAATTTGACCCAGATAGCACTGAGTTTAACATGGCACCAACTGCTGAATGACAGTCTTCCTCTCAATTTCGCAGAGTCTCGTCGGCAAGCCTTCTTTGTGGACTTTCTGGCCAGCACTTCTTTCGCTTTGTGCGCTGAATATTCCAAAGGTTTTTTTGAATTAATGCCAAGAGGGATGCTCAATAGACGGGAGGACATTCTTGTAGAAGAGGTTTGGTAAATCGGGACAACGCGCCGCAATGGTTGAGGGTGTTCTGGACGGGTAGGCTTGAGGATCACCTAAAGATTCGATCCCCTCGCGGCGTACGGCATGCATCCTTCGAAATACGCAAAATATGTAGACGATTGATCGACGGGTTTGTGGCTGCTAAAATTGTGGCGCTTAGCCTTGAGAATGCTCGTAGAGCCCAAACTTATTCATCCTAGAGCAAGTTTGCATATATTGGATTGGTTTAGAGTGTGCTCAGCATTATAATTACAGGAGAGTCTAGCACTATTGAGACAAATAGCAGTTTCAGGTACAAAGCGACGACGGACGGGAGCACACTACTGAGCCGCGCGCACGAACGCAGGTGGCCGGCTGAAGCCCGCGTCCATAAGCGCCTGCCGTCTTTGCCCCACGGCGGCGTTGAGCTTGTCCATCATCTGGACCGTCGTCGCCCAGTTGACGCACGCGTCGGTGATGCTCACGCCGTGCTTTAATCGGTGCGCGCCCTCGCTCGGGACGTCTTGACGCCCGTCGTTGATGTTCGACTCGACCATGACGCCCGTGATATTCCGCTCGCCCGACGCGAGCTGTTCGCAGATCGAGTCGATGACAAGCGGTTGGTTGTTGTGGTTTTTCTGCGAGTTGCCGTCTAAATACGGATGCGAGAATTATGCGTGAGAGGAAGAAGGCAGTCTGAAGGCGCGAACGTACGGCTGCAGTCGACCATTATGCTGGCCCATTCTTTCTTCTTGTAGATGGCCGTGGCAGCTGCTTTTACGTGCTCGCTGGCATAGTTCGGGCCCTTGGTCCCGCCGCGGAGGATCACATGCGTGTCCTGGTTGCCGCGAGTCTTGACAATGGAAGCAAGGCCTAGAGAGGGGGTCGTTAATCTTAGAGATTCAGGGCACGAAGGCAAGAATGCAAACCCTGCTCGGTTACACCCATGAACGCGTGCGGTGAGCCAGAGGAGAACATTGCGTCAATAGCGACAGAGACGCTGCCGTCGGTTCCGTTTTTGAAGCCGATAGGGAAGGAAACACCAGAGGCCTAGGAGCCGAATTAGTGCCCGAATACGAAAGCTGAAAGAAAACACGTACGAGCTCGCGATGGAGCTGTGACTCCGTTGTTCGGGCGCCAATAGCGCCCCAAGATATTACTGTAAAAATGTTCAACGACGGCAGCCACCATATTCGGCTCCACTCACAGTCCGCGAGGTACTGAGGCGAAATTGTATCGAGCAGCTCCGAACCGACCGGAATGCCCAAGTCGGTAATGTCGCATAGCAGCTGCCTTGCAATTCGCAGACCTTTGTTGATCTTGAAAGAACCATTGATGTCCGGGTCGTTGATGAGACCTTTCCATCCAACGGTCGTGCGCGGTTTCTGCGGACATGAGTGTGGGTTGCAAAAATGAAGTGTAGAGAGTCACCTCGCTACGGTACGTGGGTTAGTTTGATGGAATAAAATGTGGGGCAAAAAGAACCCACAAATAAGCCCGCATGATGATCAAGAGATTGCCCCACTCGGGGATTTTGGACTTGAGCAAGTTCGCGTACTCGAGCGCCTGCTCCGGGGAGTGGATGGAGCACGGGCCGATAATAACAAGTACGCGATCGTCGTGGCCTGCGACGATACGCGCTGAGTTGTAACGTGCAGACGCGATAGTTTTTTGCGCGTTAGCGGTCGATAGGATTTCATGTCTCAGGAGCGCGGGCTGGACAAGAGGGTCGTACTATTTTGGTGTGAATACAGATGCAAGGTGCGGGATGGCAACACCTACACCAATGACACGACGGTCCTGGATGTACTGCTGGACTCTCTCTGCATCCTCAAAGTCGGGGTAGGGTGTTACGTCCTTGTACATGTCGTCCTCGGGAACAGCTGCAACGTCGAGGTAAATATTAGATTAGAGACGAGGAGGAGGAGGGGGGTAGTTACGAAATCGAAAGGCGTTATGGGCCGCTTTTATAGGATTTTTGTCCATCGACATGTGCGCAAACGTTCGAGTCAGAGGGAGATCAAATCTTGGATCAAATGCTGCAATGTGGCACGCTCAGATGGGGTAACCCAAAACGGAACACCGTCCAAAAATTGCAAACGGCCGGTGGCGGTACACAGGCACAATTTGCTTCCTTTCCTCCGAGCCTCGCGATGTCCAATATCTCGGTTTCGCTCAAGCCCTCGGCCGGGTTCTGTATAAAATCTACAACCCTCAAGCCGGCCGCGCTCAAGGTCGCGTCCTCGGCCGTCCCCCCTGGTCCAAATTCTCTTGAGCCACACCACTCGTCTATCGCAGTCCCCGTTAACCAGAAAATATTTGTCAACATCGCATGGGACGCGCAGGTCAAGACTGTTTCGTGACGCGCCATCCAAGCGTTGAATCTGGCCGATGCACAGGTCCCACCTCCACCAGAGGGTAATGAGGAAGCGATACAACGTGCGATGCACGGAGAGGACGAACATCTCAACCCCGATGCTTGGTTCGTCCCCGTTGTAGTCTCAGAACCAAGACAGGACAAGGATAAGGGTACGTTTGTGCGGCTTTCGCGGCTAGCTACTTGTATTGCGATCTCCGCGCACCGGATTGCGCTGCTCTTGAAATCGCCACATGCTGACAAATTCCTTGCCAGCCGGAAACTCCGCTCTGGTGTTCGATTGTATATACCACTCCTCCATTAAATCCCGGACGGTCCGTGATCCTGCGTTCAAAATTTTCATCCAAGGCGCGTTAGCTTGAATGTCAACATTTTCCACTTCATAATTAGGGTTCCAGAACTAGCGCTACAACGCATCGAGGCACAAACTTCGCTAGTCCTTTCGCGACAAATATCTACTCCAAATATCGCCTCCAAAGGGAAACTCCTCCCCCGAACAGTCCTAATCCCCTCGGTCATCCCGACTGCTCCAAATAAGAGACCGCTGATCGAAGAAATATCCCCTTCGGCGCCTATCGCTGTTAGCGACAAGAAAAAATCCGATGCACCTGTAAAGGGAATTCTCAAGTCCAATGCGCCACCAAGCACGGCCACCCTCGGCGTACGGCCAACATGGAGCTGGTCCAAGAGTGCGAGCGGCTCCATAGAAATAACTATCGTTATCCCGTTCCTTGCAAGTCCTCCCATTCTCTATATTTTAAATTTAAATTTAATTCCTTCCTGCCCCACTGCCAGACGCACGCTTTGGTTGCCGAGACGACACTTGACCTAGAACCAAGACGAGTAATTCTGACCGTTCCGGGGCACCCGCCGCTGGATATCAACCTCGGCGTGTCCGACGCCGAGATCGTCGCCAAGTCGGGTGCTGCCACGCCCAACGGCGGGTTGTCCCTTAAACGCGAGCGGGAGCTGAATGTCGACGCGGCCACGGCCGAATGGCGCGTTTCCGCCGGGGTCTTGGTCGTCGTTGCGTGACTTAAACGGTGGGACGCTGCGGGCATCGCGGAAAGGGATGTGGATTGCCTATTTGTCTTGTCTAGACGATATCTTATCAAGCTGCGAATGTATAGTGTTCACTTCAAAGTCTAAAGGATCTCCTTAGGCCCACAACCCGTTTCTGTGACGTTCGACGTTCGCTTCGATTCATCATTCGGGGTATCGCTGTCTTGATCGTTGACTTGGCTGGTAGCGGTGAGATATCCTCGACGTCATGTCATGCTCTATCCATGGTGGTCCTCTCAAAGTCCAGAGAATCTCCTTGGGCCCACAACCCGGGTCTGTGACAACGTTTGCTGCGATTCATAATACGGCTACGGGCCGAAGGATTGCATTGCTGACCTGATCGCTGCCTAGACTGAGATACGCTGCGGCTCTGATACGCTCGGCGTCATATCAGGCTATGTTTCGGCTAGCGTCGCCTACTCTAGTCTCTCGCGGAGCAGCGACGAATCCGGCGATCTGGTGCCTCGGGAATCGACGGGAAACGCCCTGAAATTCACAGTTGCAAGGATTCCACCTTTTGAGGAACTTTCCGGTTTTCGAAACAAGCTCTGCAGTCTACCTTCAACGATTTCTATACATTTATGCATCAAGCACCTTTTGACGAAGGACTATCATCGGAAAGAGATCATTTTTGTGTCGATCTCTAGACACGGTGCCAATCAGCGCGATGAATACGCCGTTGGTCAGGGATTGGCTGCGGATGTGGGGGTGGGTCGATCAGCCATCTAACGAAGCGGGGGCGGTCCTGTTGAGACTGGCGGCGGGTTGTGGCAGCGGGACATTCCTTCAAGTTGCACCTAAAATGAATTGCAATGACAAAGCTCTTAATCTGCAGTTGATCGCTGCCATGTGACTTTCAGCTCGCGGTGGTCAACCAACTTGAAGTTGAACCACGGAGATCTGCCCGTCGCTCAGAATCACAAGTATCCGCCAAACTTGCAGTTGAAACGCGGGGATTCTGCGAGGTCCCAGGCTTATTGAAACCCTAATTCGGTCATTGTGTTGTGGGGCGTTTCCACGCCAATGCGTAGGCGAAAAAAAAAAAAAAAAAAAAAAAATGGAGCGTTGCAAATTTTTGGGATCGGTTGATCAGACTTCGGTAGTTGTGACAGGTCACAGTCACAACCCAGTAGCACTTTTGTCTGCAACCACGACCATTGCTCGACGAAAGGCCGCTGCCGCCGCCTGAGTTGAGACCATACTCGGAGAAACCGAGATACAAACGACTCGGAGGAGCGGAAACCATCTCAGGTCGCTATGGTTATTTACGACTTGAGTACATATGTACTTGCGAGCACTGAATGAACGTCGTCGTGTTTACAGATCCCAGAATCTTCGAACATGCCCACTGACACAATCCCACGCTTACTGCGATGTGAACCTCAACGACGCGTCGATCCATCAAGCGCCTATGAGCGTCTATACTCCACCACTGGATCAATTACTCATGTTAATAGCTTCGGAACACCGCCGCCACCCCCATCTCACTCTCTTCCCGACTTTCCTTCATTCCTGAATGAGCACGAATGCCCGACATGAAGAAAATGGACGATCTGGAGAGGAACATACCGGGATGGAATCCGTCGGTGAGAAGGAGAAGGAGGCGTCGCAAGCAATTCAACCACTCGGCCCGTTTAGATTGCTCCCCAAAATATTGATTCATGAATCCTTGCTTTCGTTCCTCAGAGGTGCTTGCAGCACCCGTGTCCCGGGGTAAGTGATTAACTACTGTCTCACATTCGCGTCTCAATATTACTTTAGCCGAAGTTTCAGTGAGGTTGCTCAGTTCAAGACGGCTCTGGACGACTACACTCTTTCTATGGCATCCAACAATGTGGTTAGTGCTATCGTTGGAAGTTTGGAATCCCGAAGAACACTGCTGGAGGTATGAACTCGACTTTATGACTATTCCGGTTCTTCTAATCCCGGTCCAGCTGTCGTCCCAGCTTGGTCTGGCCAACGATCCAAAGCTACGGGCTGCCCAACGCACCGATGACGAACGGATTGCTGCAAATCTTATTTCCATATTCAATTCCAAAGACGAAGAAGATGTGGTCCTGCGTCTTGAGGGTGATCCAGCGCAATATTTTCTCGACGTTGTCCAAGAGGTAAGTCCTTGACGCTGCCATGTAATAATACTATTTCTATATTTTAGACACTTGATCAAGGGCTTTTGCTTGAGGAGAATCATAGTCGAATGGCCCGTCGTATGATTCGAAAGCTCTCAGAAAGATGCGACATGCTCCCCTCGTCACTTTTCATCACCGGAGTGAGCGGGCGAGAAGAACACCCAACTTTTGGAGGGGGATACGGCGACATTTTCCGCGCTTCATACAATGAAAAACCAGTCGCTCTGAAGCGCATGCGTTATTTTCTCCGGGGTGCAGAGCTACGTCGTGTTCATCTAGTGAGTTCGTCAGTGGTTCATCTTCTTAAACTAACCGATATGCAGAAATTCTGCCGAGAAGCACTAGTCTGGAAGGATTTACGCCACCCACATATTTTATCCTTTCTGGGCATCGATCGAAACAGTTTTCCTGCGACCCTTTGCATGGTGTCGCCTTGGATGAAACATGGGACCGTTATGAACTATCTTCAACGCCAAGGTCATGCAAACGTGGATAAACTGGCAAGTCATTTCCCTGGCCCTGTCATTTATTCCGCTAACATCACATTGCAGCTCTATGAAATTGCGCAGGGTCTTCACTATCTGCACTCATGCAACATCGTCCACGGTGACTTGCGAGGGGTACTTGGATACAAAATGCGTATATCCCTCGCTAACGATACCATTGACTACAGGCGAATATTCTTGTCAACGAAGACTGGAGTGCCTGCTTGGCCGATTTTGGGCTAAGCAATTTCGCCGACGCCACGTCTTCCATGACCACTAATCGAGCAGGCAGTCTTTATTGGATGGCCCCGGAATTAATTGATCCAGACCGCTTTGGGCTTCAGTTCGCTCGAACACCGGCAACCGATGTGTACGCATTCGGTTGTGTCTGTTTAGAGGTCAGATATATGTATTTTTGCTTCCAGCTCTCCCTTCTGAATTCGTTCAGTTATATACCGGGCGACCTCCATTTGCGGACCTACGCGAACCTACGGCTTTGCTGAAAATAATGAATAATGAAAGGCCACAACGACCTGTTGGTCCTCCAGTGGTGTCGGATACGCTCTGGAGTCATATTTCCGCGTGGTGGGCAGATGATCCTCGAGTCAGGCCCGGCACCCAACTGGTGGTTCAAATTATGAAGTCATTACATTCACCAATTGTCCCTCCACATCTGCAGCGGTCTCCGCCGCCTTCATTGTCGATGCCGTCTTTCCTGCCGACACCAATGGCAGCGCCTACTAATGACCAACACAAACCCGATACCCAACAGGTTCAGCCTTCGTTATGGCCATCGCCTCGCCTTCTAGACTCCATGATTCCAGATCCGGTGCCGTCTTCCCTGCCTACACCAAAGATGACGGCGCATGCTTTGTTGCCTCACAGTAAGTTCTTTTGCCACATAATATTCTTGTCTACTGACTTTTCCCATAGTTGATGATCTTTGGCCTCCGCATATCCAGACCGGCGACCGCGTCGGCGAGTTCGAAGCAGGCCCCAACTGTACACTATTCGCGTCTCTTCTATTGTTTATTTCGCTCTGACCTTTGTCTAGACGGACCAGTTCTCGAGCCCCTTCTCGTGCGCGCGGCACACGCCAAAGTGCGGTTGAATCCGCTCATACAGCCGGTTTCCGACTCTCTCGCCGCGACACCGCCGCCGTACCTGAAGTGGAACATGCTCTTCCCCTCCAACCAATGTCGGCGCTCTGACGAGCCCGTGCACGTAACTATGCCGTGGTCCAATGGCCGGGCGGAGCCCGCAACGTTTCCACGGGTTTCACTCGTTCGGCTCGTCTCGGACACGTTCCCCTTTGTGATCACAGTCCCCGCGAGAAACCGCGACATCGGCGTGACGTGCGGCGACCTTATCGACTACATCAGCCGCGACATGTACCAGCTCGCCTCGCAAGCGGAATATGAGGCACTCCCGGCAAACAAACGGCGCATCATCCTTGAGGCATACCGGTACAATCGGTCCCATGCGGACGGCGTTCCCGGCGCCCAGTTGCATCAAGGGATGCTGAGGCTCGACTGGTTTGGGCAGGACACAATGTTTGGTGGAATACGCAACAACCGAAGGCTCGTGCGGCTCCTGTGCGGTGGGGATGTGCTTCCGTGCACGTTCGAACTGGTGTGCTTGCGGCGGTATCCTCAGTCTTTCATCGACGACATATTTCTTGGTGCAGACTCTCAACTCGTGGGCAATGAATACAAAATTCTGCACGACTGTATGTGCGTGGCATCAAAGCTCGAGAATGGGCTGACTTATATTTACTTGCCAGATACAATCCCGACAGATAATCCAAGCAAGATGACCCACCTAGAATCGGAGGCTGCCGCGCACAGAGTCGCCTTTCCTGCTGTTGCACCCGCCGCCGGGGCTATATGTACACACCATGAACTACTTACTGCCGTACAAATTGGTACAAAATACAATATCTAGTAAATACAGAAATGCTTCGAAAGCGATGCAGTTAGTAAGTTATTGTGATTTGTTGAAGAACGAAGTGATTATTTTCGACGACGCCTTCGAGGTATCCAACTTTCGATCCGTCACATGTAGATTCATACACTGAACAAGAACCCTCGCACCTTGGGCGTGGGCTTCGACTTCTTGGGTGACAAGGGGCCGTCGACTATTTGGACTTCAAAGTCGTCAGAACTGGGAAGCGATTTCTGCTTGGAAGTCGACCCGCTCATCCGCGCTTTTTTCGATGACGAAGGACCATCGACGACCTCGATCTCGTCATCGTCTGCGGGCGAAAGATTGCGTTTCACCGACTTCTTGGGAGATACAGCTACCTGTGCTCGTTTCTGCTTGAATGCACTGCGGGGGCCAAAAACTTTTTCACAAAGGAAAAGACCTAGGGAAGATGGATCATTTTCCTCACCCTAGCCAAAACAAAGACTTTCGGAAAATGTTTCATCTTCCTTGGCCCTTTTTCTTTGTGTGAAATTCTTTGTCCACCGCAGTGCATATGCCGTCCTTGCGATTCGCCACCGGCTCGATGAAGGTGGATGATTCGGTACCTACTTTGCCTACTTTCGGGACTTGATAGCTAGGATTGGGCGAGAATGCGCGTCGTAGCGAAGGAAAGCGGGAATACGAACCAGTCGAGAGCATGGGTCGTAGGTGTGAGAAGGAGGATGAGGTCTGAGCTCCACTTGAGGGAAGAGGTGTCCAGCCACGCGTCGAGTGCTTCGGCGGTGTGCAGGATGACGAGCTGGCGCTCGTGCAGCCACGAGAATGACGAGTTAGAACTTGGCGGTCGTGGTAATGATAGTGAAGGTCTACAGCGTCTCGGTTTCGCCTGCGCAAACGTACCACGGTGGAAATAAGACCGTTCACAACCACAAACGAACCGTGTAGAACGACAGAATCATACAAGCCAGCCATGAGCATGAGCCCCCCGGCCCGTCTTTGGGCTTGATGAAATGCGGCAGCTTGTTTTTCCCTTTGGTGAGCCATTCGTAATAGCCCTGGCATGAAACAACGCAGCGCTTTGGGCCCTTGAGGCTTGCCCATATACCGCCACCCTCGACTAGGTTTTCCGCACGCGCATTGGTGTTCAGATTCTTATCTTCGAATTTACTATAGTGCAGGACGAGGCCCCATTTCATGGAGGACATGACAAGCGGATGCACGTACGACACACTTTGCGGACAGCTACCATAGTCGATAGAACAGTAACTTGACAACTTGACAAAAATGAAAATCAAACCGAATCAAAAAACAATGACAAGCCACTTTTGTTCTGAAACAACGATGACTGTTGTTCGACTATTCGCCGCTGCCGCCGCCTGCGTTGAGACGATACCCAGCGCAATAGGCATGTAAACCGAGGCGTAGACGATCTCAGGCGACCGCGATTTTTTGCAGCTCAAGTACTTGCAACGCGATCGCGACTCGTCTTGTAAAATCTTCTACCTCGATATGCCGTTTGACACAATCTCACACGTGCTACTATGGAAGACCTCAACGAAGACCGACTCGTGCAACGCTTTAGAGCGTCTATCTTCATCCATCTGCCACTGGGAGCCATCGCTTCCCACTGTTCCACTGTTAAATTTATGATCAACAGCTTTCGAACACCGCCATCCCGTCTCGTCCTCTCCCTGACTTTCATTCTTTTCTGAATGACCACGAATGCCCGGCGCAAAGGAAATGTCTACCGGGATACCGGGATGAAACCTGTCATTAAGGAGCAGAAGGCGTCACCGGCTATCCAACCACTCGGCCCATTTAGATTCCCCTTCGCTCAGTTCGAAAAGGATGGAATTGTCGCAGAGACTAACGTCCCTAAATCCCGGTGAGTCATCCTGTCCCAAATTCAACCGGGCTAACGGTATATTCATCCCAGGCGGTCAAATTTATATTTTTTCATAGCTTCGCCTGTGCGAGGTAGCTTCATCATTGTCTTACATTTCAAAGGCAGGGAAACGCCGGTCCAGAAAGGGGAATTGAAACTCGATGACCTTTTGCAGATGGTGCGTTTCGTTTCGTCTCTAGTATTTTAACTTATCTGTCTGCCAGCAAAAGGAAAGCAAACACCTCGACTTCGAATCCTCTCAATTGAACCCCGCTAAGTTGATAGAGCTGCTCCAGAGACTCTTTCCCGCACAGGGTTTAGCAACGGACCGACAGTCGATGCTCCCCAAAATATTGATACATGAGTCCTTACTTTCGTTCCTCCGAGATGCTTGCAATACTCGTCTCCCGGGGTGAGCGATCAAGCATAGTTGTACATTCATGTCTCAATATCACTTTAGCCGAAGTCTCAGTGAGGTTGCTCAGTTCAAGACGTCCCTAGACGACTACACTCTTTCTATGGCATCCAACAATGTGGTTAGTGCCATCGTTGGAAGTTTGGAATCCCGAAGAACGCTGCTGGAGGTATGAACTCGACTCCATGACTATTCTGGTTCTCCTATCCCGGTCCAGTCAGCGTCTCAGCTTGGTCTGGCCACCGATCCAAAGCTACGATCTGCTCAGCGCACCGACGATGAACGGATTGCTACAATTCTTGTTTCCATATTTGATTCCAAAGACGAAGGAGATATGGTGCTGCGTCTCGAGGGTGATCCGGCGCAGTGCTTCCTCGACGTTGTCCAAGAGGTAAGTTCTGCATTATCTCACTGCCGCCGACTGACACTATTCATATTTTAGACACTCGACAAAGGTCTTTTGCTCGGCGAGGATCACAGCCGGATGGCCCGTCGGATGATTCGAAAGCTCTCAGAAAGATGCGACATGCTTCCTTCGTCGCTCTTCATCACCGGAGTGAGCGGGCGAGAAGAACACCCAACTTTCGGAGGGGGGATACGGCGACATTTTCCGCGCTTCGTACAACGAAAAACCAGTTGCTCTGAAACGCATGCGTTATTTTCTCCGGGGTGCGGAGTTGCGTCGCGTTCATTTAGTCAGTTCGTCAGTGCTTCATCTACGTAGACTAACCGATAAATGTAGAAATTCTGCCGAGAAGCACTTGTTTGGAAGGACTTGCGTCACCCACATATTTTATCCTTTCTGGGCATCGATCGAGACAGTTTCCCTTCGACCCTTTGCATGGTGTCGCCTTGGATGGAACATGGGACCGTTATGAACTATCTTCAACGCCAAGGTCATGCAAACGTGGATAAACTGGCAAATCAATTTCCCTGGTCCTGTCATTTATTTGGCTAACATCAAATTGCAGCTCTATGAAATTGCGCAGGGTCTTCACTATCTGCACTCAAGCAACATCATCCATGGTGACTTGCGAGGGGTACATAGATACAAGATGCGTATATCCCTCGCTAACGATATCGTTGACTATAGGCGAATGTTCTTGTCAACGAGGACTGGAGTGCCTGCTTGGCCGATTTTGGGCTAAGCAACTTCGCCGATGCCACTTCTTCGATGACTACAAATCGAGGAGGTAGTCTCTATTGGATGGCCCCGGAATTAATTGATCCCGACCGCTTTGGACTACAGTTTGCTCGAACATCAGCAACCGATGTGTACGCATTTGGCTGCGTCTGCCTTGAGGTAAGTTATATGATATCCTCTTGTCTCTGGCCCTTCCTTCTGAATCTGTTCAGTTATATACCGGGCGACCTCCGTTTGCGGACCTACGAGAACCTGCGGCCTTGCTGAAAATCATGAATAAGGAACGGCCACAGCGACCTGTCGGTCCTCCAGTGATGTCAGATGCGCTCTGGAGTCACGTTCTGGCGTGTTGGGTCGATGATCCTCAAGCCAGGCCCGACACACAACTGGTGGTTGAGACAATTAAGTCTTTCCATTCTCTACCTCTCCTTCTAAATCCGCTGCCTCCGCCACCCTCATCGTCGGTGCCGTCTTCCCCCGTCTACACCAATGGCAGCGCGTACTGTGTTACCTGACAGTAGGTTCCTCTGCCACAGAACATTATCATCCACTAATTTCTCCCGACAGTGGATCCGATTCTGCTGTCTCCACGCACCATAGACCAGGTCGGCGATCGCGTCGAGGAGTTCGAAGCAGGCCTCAACCGTACGCTGCTCGCGTCTCTCCGCCCTTATTCTGTCCTGACCCTTATTTAGACGGGCCAGTTCTCGGGATGCCGTCTTCACCACCCACACCAGTGGCAGCGCCTCCTGCGTTGCCTCACAGTGAGTTCCCCTGCCATAGAATACTATCATACACCCACTTGTCTTCCCGTAGTTAATTCGGCTCCTTTCTTTCAGTCTTGTCAGTCTTTTATGAAATATGCAGCAGATTCTCCACTCGTGGGGATATGGGAGGCTCCCCAGTCGGACGAGGATATCGATACTGACCGCGTGGAGATGGAGATTCGAAGCCAAAAGAAACACGGTGATGCACCTGCGGCACGCGTCCAGGAAGGGAACTGGAAGAAGATTTTAAGATTCGGTGAGCTCAATGTGGATATCTGCACGAGAGGTTAACAGCCTCCAGGGACCACGCTACTCGAGCGGGACAAGGGAAAGGAGAAGGGTAGGAGTAAATTCCCATCTACCAACAACTCGTCGAGGACGAACGGCGGGGGACCTGACGACAAGGACAATGACAAGAACGAGGAGAACGAGCTCATCCGCAAAATCAGTCCGTGGCTTGATACATCCGAGCTGCTGTATTCATTTTTTTCTAGGTTTCCTGACTGCCACCGGTTCTGATGACTGGACTCTGGTGCTGGATATCTGTGATCATGCCTCTGCTACGAAGGCCAACGCAATGGAGGCAATGCGCGCGCTGTGCCGTGACTTCAAATACGGAGAGCCTGCCATTCAGCTTGCAGCCGGCCGTGTATGTTTGTCTACACCTTGTATGCTATCTGCTCACCCTCGTACAAGTTATGGGCCATCATGCTACTGAATTCCCCTAAAACGTTGTTCTATCAGTGTACATCTGATGGATTCCTTGACACCGTTGAAGATGTGCTCCTCTCGCCTCGCACGTCTCCCCTCGTGCGCGAACGCCTTCTAGCAGTTCTCTCTGCGGCGGCGTTCGCCAGCGGACCACGTGCGTTTCTATTATCCCTGTCCTCCTTCATCCGTTTCGTTCGATTTTTTTTCATATGTGCGTCGTGTCTGCGCTGGCTGTATGACGTGCAACGGCGGCGCGGCGATTCGGCGACAACAACCTTCTCTTTTCCTGACACTGTTTCTTCGCTTCTGTCTCTTTTACTTGGCGCCTTCATTTATATTGCCTCCTTTCGCAGTCAAACACATGGGTTTCCATGGTTCCTGGGCCCGTGTCAGGCCGCCCGACAAGCCTGACGAAGGCGAGCCTCTTGGCATTGACACGCTCGAGGCGCTTAAGCTGCTTGACGAGCCAAAAGGAGAGAGTTTCCGATCTAATGAACGCGCAGGGCAAACGCGTGGGGAAGCTCGGAAACAGACTGGTCGAGAAACACTGGAGATGCCCGCAGATTCCTGAAGTATGTACATATAATGCATTATTTACTGGCATACAAATGGGTACAGGATACAATATGTAAAATACAGAGATTCCCCGAAAGCGACGCAGTTGGGAGTTGTTATGATTTGTTAAAGAATGAGTTGATAGTTTTAGACGACGACGCTTTCGGGGTATCCAACTTTTTCTGCTCATTTAATTCGTCACACTTGAATTCATGCACAGGCCAAAGAACAATCTCACCTTGGGCGTGGGCTTCGACTTTTTCGGCGACGAAGGACCGTCCACGATCTCGACCTCATCGTCGTCAGAAGCTGCAAGCGGTTTCTGCTTAGAAGTCGGCCCGCTCGTCCGCGCTTTTTTCGATGACGAAGGACCATCGACGACCTCGATCTCGTCATCGTCTGCAGGCGAAAGATGACGCTTCGCCGGCTTCTTGGGAGACGCGGCCGCCTGCGCTTGTTTCTGCTTGGTGAACATGGCTTGGATGCCGTCTTTACGATTCGCGACCGGTTCGATGAAGGTGGACGATTCGGTACCGACTTTGCCGACTTCTTTCGGGACTTGGTAGCTAGGGTTGGGTGAGAATGCGCGCCGTAACGAACGAAGACGGACAATGCTGACCAATCGAGGGCACAGGTCGTAGGCGCAAGGAGAGGGATGAGGTCTGGGCTCCATTTCAAGGAGGACGTGTCTAGCCACGCGTTGAGTGCCTCGGCGGTGTGCAGGATGACGGGTTGGCGCTCGTGCAGCCACGAGAATGACGAGTTGGCGGCGGTGGTAACGATAGTGAAGGTCCACAACGTCTCGGTTTCGCCTGCGCAAACGTATCATGGTGGGAATGAGATCATTCACAATCACAAACGAACCGTGTAGTACGACGGAATCGTATAAGCCAGCCATGAGCATGAGCCGCCCATCCTTGGGCTTGATGAAATGCGGCAGCTTGTTTTTCCCTTTGGTGAGCCATTCGTAATAGCCCTGACACACAACAGCGCAGCGCTTTGGGCCCTTGAGACTTGCCCACATACCGCCACCCTCGACGAGGTTTTCCGCGCGCGCGTTGGTGGTATTCAGACTCTTATCTTCGAATTTACTGTAGTGCGGAACGAGGCCCCATTTCATGGAGGACATTACAAGCGAAGATTCTGTTGGGTTGCGTCTCCGAACGACAGGAGCCTGGGTGTGCGGAGCAATGTTGTATCGTGGGATGAAGGCGTCGCGGCGCTCCCAATCGTCCACAGACACGTTATACCCATCGAGCTGCTGGATTTCTGCGGCCTGGAATACCGGGTAGCTGCATATTACAGAGAATGAGCATACTCACGTCCACGCGTAGACTGTATCGTCCGCACATAACGCGTCGAGTCGCGGTCAAAAGCAAAAAAGCAGAGCAACACGTGATTCATAGGGGCCTCTACTCTTTTGGGCGCGTTCATTCGAAAAGGCTTTGGACACCAAAACGGTCTTCTGAATCACGCTGGCCGCGTTCTTTAATAGTGACGCGGATCTTTACTGACCTCGCAGGTCGTGCTTTTTTTCTTCCACAAAAAGGGCAATAATTATGAAAGTCAGACAGAACCTTGACAGAACCCATTTCCTCCTAGTCTCTCTCAGACAGACGCTATAACAATTAGCTCGTACCTCGCTAGTTATGATTTCCTCCCATTACACTCGCTGAGTGGTCCGGTCTGGGTTCGGCGGGTCTTCCGAGTCTGAACTCGACTCGTCTGACAACCACTCTTCCCCTCCCGAATCAGAAGACGAGGGTGGATCGGCTGAATTTGAGGGCACATTGCCTCCCAAAAAAGCAGTAGCCAGATCAACAAGATTCACGAAACCCAAGGCGGGATACGCGTTCTCCCAGGGCGCTACAAATTCCGCGAGTCTCTGTCGATAGGATATCCAGACCCCAGGAACGCCAAGTTCTCTCGCAGGTTCCAAATCCAGGAGCAAGCTCGCCGACACGATACATGTATTTTCGTGCTCCACTCCAAGCGCGTCGTAATGGTGCACAGGGCCTTCGAAAACGGCGAGGGCGGGTTTATACGCGGCACACATGTCGGTAGTGAACACAGTATCGAAGTACGGCGCGAGGGTCGCAAATGCAGATGTGCGGTGCAGGGAGTCGTGGTCCACGTCTGCAATCGCGGAAATGGACAGGCCGGGGATGGTGCGGAGGGTCGCCAGACACCGCTCGGCATGAGAAACGAGAGGCCAGTTGGCGATGGAGTCGGCGAACAATGCGGAATCGGAGCTTGTCGACTCAATGCCGAGACGCAACGCGACTTCCTCGTGCGTTTCTGACAATATACGTGTGTAGGAGGCCTCGGGGAAGCGTTTCTTGACCTCATATTCGCTTTCAAGATAAAACGACATCGCTTCATAGAAGTCGAATTGATATGGAGATTGACTGAGAAGAGGTGACAAGGCTGCGGCTACTCCCGCTTCTTTGTCCTGGAAATTAATGAGTGTATGTACTGCAGAGTCGCGACGGAAGCATACGATAAGCGTGCCATAGACATCGAAATATATGACTTGTACTGCTGGGAAGGCAAAGTTCGGAGCAGGTGGTGGTGGTGGTTTCCGTGCAGAAATTCTAGGCACAGGACAACCGTCTTCATCGTTTTCTTCTTAGCATCCGCCTTCACTGTCGCTCCAATCTTCAGCCACATCGTCTTCCTCTGTCATCTGAGTCGCCGATGCATCCTCAACTTGATTTACAGGACTCGAAGGTCTATCGAGTAAAGACGCGAGCTTGACTATTGGTGCACAGGTCAAGTCCGGAACATTTTCTTGCCTGTAGGGCGAGACGAGATACCCATCCAACACCTGTACGCAGTGAGTGTAAGTCGCAAATCTAACGAATTCATTACCTGAATATTGTGCGCCCACCGAATGGCTCTCTCAGTTGACGGATTTAAGAAACGAGCAAGCAGTCTAAACAGGAAATCAGCCCTAAATTCAACGAAATGGATTGAGAACCACCTTAGAATAGTTTTGCGTTCTTCGCGCCAGTCGTTCAACGTACCGAAGTCGTCTGTGGCCGAAAGATCATAATGGACTTTGGCGGACAATAACACCAGTCTTGGAAAGAGTTCTCCAGGCAATCGGGGAATTTGTGTACTTTCCGGGCTGGTACTAGTCCACCAATAATCAGTGCGATCCGAGAATCCCGCTGCACGTCGGTCCTCTTTTATCCGCATCTTGCGTTCCTTCTCTTGTATGATGTCGATCTCTTCGCGGTCTTTCATGAACACTTCACGAAAACGAACGGCTTCGCTTTCTGACAAGACATACGGAGCTTTCCCAGTGTCGATGACATCGGGCACGAAGATGCCAGTGACAGGGTTTACATCGCTCGTATTGACCACGCATTCGGCAAACGGCCACTCGAAGCCAGGATCAAGAGGTTCCGAGTCTCGTGTTTGCGATGTGCAGGGCCGAATCGGTAGATATGTTTGAGGCAATGGACAAAGAGTTGCTGGCTCTACGATAAAAGCGATCCACGACCATCGCCCAAACCGGTTTGGGGGCTGCTCCAGTACAAGCGCAAGATACTGTCGGCATTTGATTTCACGAGCCGCTGCTGTGAGGAGCTCCGACTTCGCATATTCAACTGTCGGTACAGGAGAAGGCTGAATCACTGCCCAAGTAAAACGGCTCGAAGGCTCTTCTTGCATCGATGCATGAGTTGGGAGAACAAGCGGGTTCGTCACGCGACTGTGTGACCCCGAACCTGAAGATCGTTTGATCAGGACCAACACATGTATTCACCAACAATTCGCTGAAAAATGATTCTGCATCTGGACGGTGAGTGAGAAGGTTCGAGGTTCTTGAGGACTCATCGATCATAATCTCAGATATTGAACACGGCTTGAACTTGAGACATACTTGGAGCACTGCCCCAGCGTGTAGGCGTTTGTAGGCGTCGTCCAAATATGATCCTCTAACTGCGGTAGTGCGGAAATGTGGTTGAATTCTTTCATTGTTGATAATCGAATACGCACACCCAGCAACAAGACTGGGAGGGACCCTTGACTTCGCCAGCTCGCCAACCTGTCTCTATTCCTGACAATGACCGCGCCTGCCTCCCAATACAGACTTTTCTGCTGGGACCGGCGCGAGAGCAATCTCAAGTTCCATCAGCAACCCGCGCAGGACCAAGGTAGCCTCGAAAGTCGTAGTTGTCGGCAGAGTAACAGTTACAGCCAGAAAACAATGGCAATAATACCTCCCAGCGCATCAGTGGCCTCTCAGCCGTCCTCAAAGTCGCTGTCTGCCTCGCACCCGATGAGCAACAAGAGTACGTCGCGTGAAGGGCCCAAGGTCGACGAGAATATGCGCATACTTGTCGTAGAATCCAAGATCGGCCGGGCAAACGCTGATATTCTGAGCCAGGCGCTCGAAAGACCAGCCTGGATAAGCCTTTCATCGTAGTGAGCCTAGCCGTCTGCATCTTACTTTTTCGGCCGATACTCCCAGGACATGCAAAACCTCATAGCTCATTTCTGCACAGATTGCACAAACCGCACCTGCGGAGCAGAGTCGTGTTTCGAAGGATAGGGAAAACGAGAAGGGAGCACTGAGCCTGGGGATACGTGCGAGGAGAAGCTGCTTGCGGCCTTGTGTGCCGCGAACGAGGAGCTTGACGCGCTGAAACTGTATAGTTTGAAAGCGGGTGTGAATAGAAAGGATTATTAGAGTGGAAGATACATCGAAACAGAGTATAGGATCAATTGGTGTGCGTTGGTCGTGGTGTTGAACTGGATAAGGGCAAATGGCACAGCCACACACGCGGCCGACTTGAACCAAAACCACCGGTTTTCACCTACAGGCTTTTTTCGCCTATTCCTCTGCCTAGTGGACTCCCCAAAGCCGTGCGCACCTCATTGATACTCATGCTCATCGACGCTTCTGCCTCGACCTCTGCGCCAGCGTCGGTGTACAAGCCACGGAACGTGTACCCACCATGAGCAGGACGATCTACGGTTTCTGTTCTGCGAATTCGGACAAACCGGCACGAACTTATGATCTCTCCGGGTTTGTGTCGTGCTTTCGGGGCGGTCTCCAGATTTTCAGGTCGGGGCCCATTTGAAAGGGACAGATCCGTCGCGTTTGACGCGCTATGATCTTCCGCTATCCTCTCGACGTGCATTTTTTACAAGCGCAATTGATTCTCTGTTCATATGTAGGTGTACTACGGAATAAATCTAATCAGACAAAAGTCATCTCTACCCATCCTCCGCGGAAGACGTTGGCGGGTTCTCTGAACTCGACTCTTTTGGATTTGGGACCTCTGAATTTGGGGGCTTCGGATCTACGCACGATGCCGACAACGGTGGCGACAGGTCGTCAGCCCGTGGATTCCCAGCCGTATCAACCCATCTCTGCTCGTGCGGGAGATCATCAGCAAACGCAAACACTTCAGACACCAAGTACTCTGCCAGATCATAAAGACCGAAAGCCATCAATGCGGGAAACGCGCGCTCCCAAGGTTCTACGTGCTCTGCGAGGCTCTGTGCATAGCGCATCCAGATACCGGGGATACCGAGCGCGCGCGCGGGCTCCAGATCCAGCAGCAAGCTCGCCGACACGATGCATATATTTTCGCGCTTGGGATAAAGCGCGTCGTAGTGGCGTACGGCCCCGTCGAAGATGGCGGGCGCAGGTTTGTACGCGGCACACGCGTCGGTGGTGAACACGGTATCGAAGTACGATGAGAGATCCGCGAATGTGGGGTTGCGGTGCAGGGAGGCATGGTCGACGTCTGCAATCGCGGAAATGGAGAAGCCGGGGATGGCGCTGAGGGGAAATTAGACTCCACTGGGCATAAGGAACGAGTGGCCAGTTGGCGATAGAGTCGGCAAATTGTGTGGATTCTCAGCTGGTGAGCTCGATGCCGAGACGCAGCGCGACGTCCTCATAGGTTTCTGAGAGGATACGTGTATATGGGGCAGCGGGAGTACGTTTCTTGATCTCGAGTTCGCTCTCGAGATAAAATGAAACCGCTTCATTGCGGTCGAATTCATATGGAGAGCGATGGAGAAGGGGCGACAAGGCTTCGAATACTCCCTGTTCTTTGTCCTGATAAGCTAATAAGATGGATGTTACAGAATGGCGACAGAAGCATACGATAAGTGTGTCATGGACATCGAAATACATGACCTTGACTTCTGGAATACCTAAATTCGGCCGAGGTGGGGGAGGAGCCGGTCTCCGGATATAAATTTTAGGCATATCGTCGAGATCTTCGTCCGAATCATCGTACCATTCACCGTCGCCGTCGCTCCAGTCTTCAACCACATTTACAACATCCACATCGCCTCCGTCAGCGGTATGGGACTGCGATACTCGTGCATCATCAGGGCTCGGAGGCCGAACTAATGAAGACGCGAGCTCGACTAACGGCGTACAGGTCAGGTCGGGAACGACGTCTTCCTGCAGAGTCGAGATGAGACCGGCCGGCTGTTCGTTCAACGCCTATACGCGGTGAGTATGATATAATTCGCGAAATTAACGAGTTCGTCACACCCATCGAATCGCTCTCTCAGTCAAAGGATCTGAGAACCGAGTAAGCAATCTGAGCGACAAATCAGCTCTTGTGAATCGAACACAGCGAATTGGAAGTGAAAATTAACCTGAATATAGTTCTACGCTCTTCTTGCCATCCGTCCAAAGTACCGAAGCGCTCCGGGCCCGAAAAATCATAGCAGACCGCGGCAGACAAGTCCACAATTCTCGTGCAGTATTCCCTTAATACACAAGGAGTTTGTACACTCTTCGGACTGAAACTCGTCCACCGACCGCAAGTACTACCCGGATCCGATAATCGCGATAATCCTGCTGTACGCCGCTCCTCTTTAATCTGCGTCCAGCGTTCGTCCCTCTGCATGAGGTGCACTGCTTCTCGGTCTGCCAGGAACACTTCCCGAAAACGCACGGATTCGCTTGCCGAGAGGACATGCGGCGTCATACTAATGTCGATGAAGGAGGGGACAAGGATGGCTGTGATGGGGTTCGTATCGCTCGTGTTTGCCACACAGTCGCCAAAAGGCCACTCGAAGCCCGGGTCGAGCGGTTCACGGGTGCCCAGCCTGCAAGGCGCGATGGGTGAATACGTTCTTGGCAACGGACCGCCGGTTGCTGGCTCGACGATGAACGCTATCCAGGACCGATCTCCCCACTGGCCCGGGGGTAGCTCCAGAACGAGCGCAAGTTAGTGCTGGCAGTGGATTTCGCGCGCGGCGGAGGTGAGGAGGGGGGGAGTTTAAGTAGGCGGCTGTTTGGACGGCGGAGGGGTGCATGATTGCCCAGGTGTACCGACCGGGAGGTTTTTTTCGTTCTTCTTCCATAGATGGGATTGGCTGAAGAAAAGAAATTTGGATAGGGGCTCGGACTCGTGATTGCGTGCACCGCCACTGCGTGTGGGCGCATATGGGCGGATGGCGCATGGAGAAACTCCTTACGGCGACTCGTCCTGGCCACGCAGGCATGCGTGTGACGCCCGTCCTCCCTCGCTGCAATCGGCCAATACTTACTACGTTTTTTGTCGGTGCGGAAATTACAGCAAGTAATGAACGCGCTTGCCGTTGCGTTTGCGGAGCAGTAGTGGGGTAAGGGAGGGTGCCGCCGCGTCGCTCGGGAGCCAGCCAGGTCCAGGCCAGACGAATCTCCGCCACTGCGAGCATGAGAGGGGGGAGAGGTGCGGGTGCGGGTGCGGGTGCGTGGGGCGGGTGGGGTTCTTCCAAGGCTCCAGCGTCGGCTCGGTCGGCCTCCAGCACAACGCACCGCCCGCCCGTCCGTCCGCGTTACATCCACCCGTCGCGCAGTTCCTCCGGCTTTAAACAAACAAAGACGCCGTCTCCTCTCTCCGCTTTCCTTCCCGCCCACCTGACCGAGAATCCAGAGCGCATTGGGAATGAAATGCAAGATGCAAAATCGCCGCCCCGGGCACGCATGCTCGCCAGACGCACGCCGGAGCGCATCATTGTGGGGGTTCGTCGTCTGTATTTCTTCTCGGTCATCGGTTCGCGGTTCTGGGTTCTCGGGTGCAGCAGAGCAGAGCAGGTCCCGGGTAGCAGGGCGTGTCTGATGGGGCAGAGAAGCGGGGAGTAGGGCGTTGTATTTGGAGCGGAGTGGTCGGGTCGCGCAGCAAGGGTGATCATAAGCCGGGGCGGCAAGATCACGATCATGAACAGAGCGACGGCTTGGACGAGGCGCGCGCTAGCAGAGAGTCCGATTGAGTGTCCCCGACGAATGACCAGCCAAATTTGATTCTGATCTGGAGACGGATATGGGCTAGAGTAGGTACCCGAGGCAGACTCAAGGTCGTCCTGTAAATCCAATGCAATCTGATATAACGCGCAACGCGAGTGAAGCCGAAGCGGGAAAGGTGCTCACCAAGAACACACAAGAATCCTACCGTATTCATCCGGTGCTCGGCGAATAGTAATGCACTTGCTCGACGGATCATAATGCACTTGCTCGACGATGCACTCGCTGGGCTTCGTGGTTGGATTGGGCATAAGACGGCGGTTCCATTGGCGTTGAAAATTGAAACTTGATCAGGATTGGTGCTGAGCGCTGAGGTTGACAATGGGAGAAAAAGAAAAAGTGCAAGTGCGGCTCGGGGCAGATATATTCAGCAAAGAATTAGTACAGAGGCGTCGTCGCTACACCCGCAGCCCACTGCTACTGGCCGACTTGCACGGCCGGCCGCACGCAACGCGCGCTACACCACAGCACGACTACTCCGCCTCGTTGGCGCCGGCGTACTCGTCCCTGCACCCCTGTGCCCCCTGCGCGCCCCTTCCCCGCCTCGGATTCAACGGTGCCCTGAAAACCTTCACCTCATGCTCGGGCTGGGAAAAAGTACCGCTTACGTACCGCTTTACCGCTTTTAGTACCGCTTGATGCCGCTTGAGACTTGAGTACTACCGCCATAGCGCCAACTAGCTTCCATGGCTCGGGGTCTATGCACAACTCATTCGATACTGACAACAGGTAATATTTTTTCGGTAGTAGGATTGAGTGTCACGGTACTGTTCAATTACTCAAAACTTTGATGCAGTGAGTGCATAGCCTTCGACTGTGCTGCAAACCGCTGCAAACTACAACCTCAATGAAGGCCCGATACTCATCAGTATAGTGCTCTAGTGTCAGTCAGTGCAAAGTCCATGACCCTCCCAGTATTTGAGCCCATTCGGGATAATTGATTTTAATTTCTACGACTGATTTACGGCTAAGTTCGTTTTGCGCAATCGACGACAACTGCGTTGGCTATTCTTTAGGCAGACAGACGGAGGTGTAGGGTTGGCGGGGTGCACTCTGTAATCCCGGGTAGTACCGCTTAGACTCGCTGATCAGGTACTGCTACCGTCGACTGCTGCTCCCTGCTGCTCCTTGCTGCTCACAGTGTTTATAACATCCTGACATGTAACTCAATGTGCCCGAGTGTGTCATACCCGCTCGCACCAGTTCCAGTTCTGTTTGTCTCGGTTGTACCGGGACTCGGACGGTGGGATTGAGAATGACTTGGACCGTGACGAAGCGCTTTGAGTGGACAAAGGTTCTTTTGTGATACAGTCATAGTGCTGAACAGGTGTCTTTTGGTCCTTCAGGAATAATATCTCCGATTAAATTCACTTAGAGAGAGGCCCCAAAATTTGTCCATCATAATATGGCGAAGTTTTAGTCGGCTACCAGTGGCACGGACGACTCAGAATTGCATTTGAATTCAATATACCATTCCAAAAATCCAAAGGATTGAATGTTGAATCAGCGAGTACATGCGTAGCTGCAGACACATAAAAGACAGGGATAGAGGTGCTTCTTAGGGTTGATGTTGGACTCGATTAAGTGTTGACTAGGTGTACTAAGTAGTACCGCTGTGGCAGTGCTAGTACCGCTCGACGATTTGGGTGGCTGTGCTATTACCGCTTGACTACCGCCAGAGTACCGCTGATGTACCGCTGGAGTACCGCTGACGTACCGCTGGAGTACCGCTGAAGTACCGCTTGAGTGCCGCTGACTCCCGCTTGAGCACCGCTGACCCTCACACAAGTACCACTCATGTTCTTTTCCATTCCTACGGCTTCATCGCCGCTGTTGAAGTTTGGTTGAACTTGGAAGTTTGAAAGGTGCATCACAGTTGAAATATTCAATAATCCTGGCTTGCGAATCCGACAGCTATTGATATTCTCCATGTACTTCTTTCATTATTTTTCCACAACCCCCTCTCCAGTCTGTGTTACATTGGCGTGTCTCATGCAGATTTGGTCTTAGGCTTTCTCAGACATTGAATATTCAATACTACTAAGGATTATTCTATTTGGCGCCCCGGGGCGCTACTCACAAATGCAACGCCCCTTCCATTTTGAGTAATATTCCGATGGTGACCCGGTAGCCAGATTTAGGCAAAAGCCGGCCGTGTTAGACTCATCTTTAAGGCATGCAAGTGATATTAAATGTCAAATAATCAAGTTTTCAGCGACAGCTCTTCTCAGTACCTTGAGGAAATATTTTCAGATTTTTTGAGCATGCTTCTGGGAGGATATAAATGTTTCAAACATATACTCCGGGAATGTCACAAATGTCGGAGAATATTCCATTCGAGTTATCCTGTACTCTATAGGGCTTGCACTAGCTAGAGATTCAGTAAAGCGATACTCTGAAAATGAATTCGTCTCCCTGATGTTTCTCGCAGGAAGTGAGCAATAAATGGGGCGGTGGGCAGTGATTCTTTCGTTCCAGGGCTTATGATATCATGCGGCACCATCCGCCGCCCGGTGAATTGCCTAGAGTGGAAAGGGCGTCAAATTTATAAGCAACGCCCCGGGGCGCCGAATAGAATCATCCTACTACTAAATACTACATGAATTCCTACGAAGCATTCAATATTCAAAGTTGTCAGCGCTGATTCATCGCGGAGATTAAAGCTGCCAATATGGCTCGGAACCCTAGATATA
Organism: Mycena sanguinolenta; assembly: GCA_014462675.1. Classification (NCBI taxonomy): domain Eukaryota; kingdom Fungi; phylum Basidiomycota; class Agaricomycetes; order Agaricales; family Mycenaceae; genus Mycena; species Mycena sanguinolenta. The sequence goes on along the minus strand of JACAZH010000003.1, from coordinate 7,176,951 downwards.
GCGTTACCTCACAAACATGGCTCTATACTCGCTGGGAATATTGCGATGGATTCAAGAAACAGTAATTTAGGCGGTTTTGCGGGAAATTACCGCAAAAGTTCCCACGCGATTACCGCTTTTGATGGAAAGCGGTACTTTCTCTTTGCCCCTCATGCTCCCACGTCGCGTACACCCGTGCATCGGGTATCCGAGGGCGACGCGGTGGCGGGTGGGGGTGGGCGCGGCGGACTCGCGGGTGGGATTTTTGAGGATGTGGTGAAGGCTTTGAGGAGGGCGAGTTACGGGTTGAGCGTTGGTCAAGCCGAGGTCGTCGAGTGCCTCGAGGGCGTCTGCGCTTGTCAGGCCGGTGCGGCCTGCGTGCGGCGGTCGAGGCGAGGAGCTGGATGTAGCGCGCGAGGAGGTCGGTCAGCACAGCCGACGTGTGGCCCAAGCACCGAGAGAAGCCGGTGGCATGCAGCGAGCGCTGTGTGCCCGCCTCGAGCAACTTTTAGGCGGGTAGAGCAGAGTTTGTGACTGTCACGTCACACGCGTCTTCACGCTCCCCTATTTTGAATTAAATACTATTTTGCTGGACAACGCCGCGTCACGCCCCCTTTTGCTCCCGGCTTCCAACCTAATTCAACAGCAAAATATTGTTCACGGTCACGAATTCACCTGGACTGATTATTTCTTACATATACGTCGCGACCCAAGCCCACACCGTCTCTCCCTCCTTCCATATGCGCGGTAACATTGGCGATTGCGGCAACCCCAGGGGCTTTCAGACGCGAAAGGAGCGGAGGTCTCGAAAAGAGGGAGCACAGGTCGGGAGCCACGCTCAACACGCCATCAATTCCGATGGTTCAATCTAATCCACTCACCGCCCCGCACTTGACTTGGGGCGCCGGCGCCGTTAGTCCCTTCAAATTGTCCGTCCTCGGCTACATGCACCTTGTTCGAGGCAATCGAGTTCACTGTTCTACGTATACTTGAACGTAAAAGTTACATCGAACTCGCGGCAGCACTAGTGCCAACGTTAACCGATAACCATACCATTGGTGTTGGGGATCGTCAGCGCTTTATCGTACTGAGAGCCTGTGGAGCGGTCGAGGCCAGAGCAAATAAGCCACACGCGCGTGCGATTGAGCATCTCACGCGATTGCGCCTCGTCGATGGGCTCCGCTGTGTTAGGCAGGTGCAAATTCAAATCAGTCGCCATCCTGTGCGTGGCGCGCGGTTAGATGAAATTGGAGGTGAGTAGCGAAAGAGGCGAACGAGATGGCCAACCCGAGGTACAACTTGTCGCGCTCCTCCTCCCCCCGCTTAACGGGAACGGGATACAGCGCCATCAGAATGTAGCCCAGGCAGGAGTCGACGCCCTTGTGCGCGTTGATCGACGCCCCGTTTGCGGCCAGTTCTGCGAAATGCATCGCCTGCGGATAGATCTCGGGGCGCTCGGTGTAGAGCCGTGACGCAATGGCACACACTGTGTGTTATTCCATCAATATTTGTTGGTAGTGAAGCAGCAATTCCACACTCACCGACAGTGAACAGGAAAGGACTCCGATAGCACGTCTTTTGTGGCATGTAAAGGACGGGATCGAGAAGCGAAACAGAGAGGTTCATGCGCTGGAAGTAGATGTCGAAGAGCTTCCCAGCTTCCTGCGGCGTTATGAGGCCCTGCGTCAATATATGGGGCGCGGCGGGGTCGCTACTGAGGGGGTTGCTGCTGCGCATCGGGTCGGGCGCTGGACCTGAAGGGCGGATGTCAGCGGGAGAGTCGAGGAAAAGATGGGCTGCTTACTCGATCTGAAGAAATGGCTATCGGCGAGCGCAGGCGCACTCTCATCATCCGACTCTTCATTCGGCCCCTTCTTCAAGCTCAGATCCCCCATGAACCCAAACGGACTTGCCTCGCTCGGCAGCGCGGCCAGTTTCTTGCCCCCCGAGTCCTCGTTGCTGCTAGACGTAGACAGCTGGAAGATGTTTGCGCTCTTCCCCCGACTACGCCGTGTAACCTTTTCGTCCTCCGAGTCAAACACCTTGATCTCGACTTCCTCTTCTTCCGGCTCGTCGCCATTGGCCAGCAGGTCTTCGGCTCCATCGTCCCCGCTGGCCGAGTCCTGAGAATCCTCCTTGACCAACGAGCTCTTCAGCATCTCTACGCCATCCATTCCCATAAATCCGTCTATGCCCGCAAAGCGGTCGCGCGCCTTGGCGATCCAGTCCTCCATAGCGAGGGTGCTCTTCAACCCGGTGTTGGTGTCAGTGGAGTTTGATGGGAAGTACGAGGCCGGGGCTGAGGAGGCTGGAGAGGATGGCGTGGGTGGGAAGGAATGAGTCGCAGCGAAACTGGGTGGCTTTGTACGCTGACGCGTGTCGTTCTGCTCGAGCTGCGCCATGAGCTTCTGTATTTCTTGGGCCTGTTCGCGGATCTGGCACAATAGGTGTTCGCGTTTGCTATTAATTCAAACTCAATTAAAAAGTAAAAACTTGTTAAGGAACAGGCGCACGGCGGTCCCCCACGCTTCTTGCGGCCGGGGGTGGCGCACTTGTGCCCGCCATTGAAGCACCGCTTGCAAGGACCGGTTTCGGTCTCAAACTGGCACTTGACCTTGAGGTTCTTGCACCGGATACAAGCTCCGCGACTAGGTGAAATTAATCAATCACCATGAATACGGGAATCTCGACTTACACCTTCACGCGTGCACCGGCCTCCTCCGACTCGCTGTACATCTCGTCGTCTTTGGGCCCATTGCCGGTGATAGCGGGCTCTGAGACGCGCTGCCGCTTCGCCTTGCTGGGGTCGGCGGCTGCTTCAGTGCGTAGGGGATAATATGATGATGACTGCTGCTGCAAAGAGGGAGAGGCTGTCACACTTGTTGGCGACCATAATCCGCTCAGACTTGTCGCAGTAATTGGCGAGATATTATCTGGGATGGGACTGTACACCTCGTACTTGCGCACGCCAGCAGTAAGAAAGTTGAGGTTTTGGTAGGAATTTTGCTGCGCATAAAGACTGGGATGGCTTCCAGGATTCTTTGCAGTCTGTGTGAGTTCCTTCTCCTCGTCTCTGCGCTCCAAGCCGTAGTTTTGCATTGCATTTGGAGGAATCAAGGGAATCGGCCAAACCATATTTTGAACTACCAGGTCCGTCGCGGGTCTTCCCGTAGGAGCTGGTGCCCGGAACTCGGTGACGTGCTGCCAGAGTGCATCTGACATCGCTGGCGAAGGTCGGTCTTCGGCGCCATCCTCATCGTTCTCGCTGGCCGAGTCCCGCAAATCCCCCATGACCAACGAGCTCTTCACCATCGCTACGCCATCCATCCCGATAAATTCGTCCAAGCCCGCCAAGCGGTCGCGCGCCTTGGCGATCCAGTCCTCCACAGCGCGGTCATTCTCCGGGTCGGCGTTGGTGTCAGCGGAGCTTGACGGGGGCTGAGGAGGGCGGGGGAAAGGACGAGGGGTGGAAGCGCGTTAAGGCTGACAGAGGATGGCGTGGGTGGGAAGGAATGAGTCGCAGCGAAACTGGGTGGCTTTGTATGCTGACGCGTGTCGTTCTGCTCGAGCTGCGCCATGAGCTTCTGTATTTCCGCCGCTTGCTCGCGGATCTGGTTCAACAGGTGTTCGCGTTGGCTATTTATGTCCCAACTCAATTAAAATTAAAAAATTGTCGTGGAATGGGCGCACGCACGGCAGTGTCTGACGAGCGGGAGTGACACAGTCATGCCCACCATTGAAGCAACGCTTGCAAGGATCGATCTTGTTCTTCAACTCGCACTTGGCCTTGAGATTCTTGCACCGGGTACAAGCTTCGGGACTGGACAAGCTTAATGAATGCATACGTAGACAAGGATCTTGACCTACAGCTTCGCCCGCGCACTACCTTTCTTCTCGCCTTGCATCTTGTTGTCTTTGAGCTCATTATTCGTGATGACGGGTGCTGGGACGCAGTGTCGTTTCGCGTTGCTGGGGTCGGCGGCTGCTGCAGGGCGCGGGAGATGGTATGACGATGGCCGCTGCTGCAAAGGAGAGGCTTTCACACTTGTTGAGCCTAAAGCGCTCAGACTCGGAACAGTGATCGGCCAGAGAGTATAGGTAGTGGGATTGTACATGTGGTACTCGTGCGCGCCAACAGTGAGGAAATTGGGGTTGGGGAAGAGAATTTGCTGCGCGTAAAGACCATTGTAATTGCCAAGGTTCTGTGCAGAATGTGTGGGCGTCAACTGTGACGAGTCCGGATTGAACTGATACGGATAGGCAAAACCAGGGAAGTTGTCGTACTCCTGCTTCAGTCGAGGATTGGGATGAGTCCATTGCTGGCCCATCTTCGAGTAAGAAGAGGTTATGGCGAGGTCCTGGCGTGGGGCACAGTCTGCGAGCATAATCAGTAGTATGTCACACATAGAAGTAGCCACGGACTGATCTGGCCAAGCTCGCTCTCTTTTTCTCTGCGCTCCAAGTTTTGCTGTGGAGTGGGAGGAATCAAGGGAATAGGCCAAACCATATGCTGGACTACGAGATCCGTCGCGGGTCTTTTTGTAGGATTTGGTGCCCAGCACTCGGTGACGTGCTGCCAGAGTGCATCTGACATCGCTGGCGAAGAAGGTCGTTCAGGCCGTTCACCGTCAATGACCTTTAGCAAAGCCGCAGCTTCAGAGAGATTGGGAAATGGATGCTGTCCTGTGTATAGCTGGATACAGTTAGGGTAATGAAAGTTAACGGCGAACATGCTAATGTCACCTCTACACAAGACACAACCAAAGGCGTACACATCCGTCGCTGGTGTCCGAATAAATTTATACCCAAAACGGTCTGGATCAAATAGTTCCGGAGCCATCCAGTAGAGGCTTCCTCCTCTAGTGCTCGTCGAGGAGTTCGAGTCGGAGAAACTGCTCAGGCCAAAGTCAGCCAAGCATGCGCTCCAGTCGTCGTTAATCAGAATGTTCGCCTGTGGTTGATTAGCGAACGATGCAGTGAGCAATGGGATTCTAGAAAAAGCCGTACTCCTCGCAAGTCACCGTGAACGATATTACGAGCGTGGAGGTACTGAAGACCTTGAGCGATTTCATAGAGCTTGACTTTGATGTAAATACAATGTACTGTCTTGAATAGCCAAGAAACTTGCCAGTTTATCGACATTCGCAAGGCCATGTCTTTTGAGATAGTTCAACACAGTGCCATGTTCCTTCCAAGGCGAAACCATGCAAAAATAAGGCTCTGGGAAACTATCCCTATCAATTCCGAAGAACTCCAAGATATATGGGTGGTGTAAATCTCTCCAGACGAGAGCTTCTCGGCAGAATTTCTCCATATTTATAAGCCATTTGCTTCAGCCGTCATTGACTCAACCACTCACTAATCGAACACGACGCAGGTCTGAGCCTCGGAGGAAATGCCGCAGACGCTTCAAAGCAACGCGCTTGCCACCGTACGAAGCGCAGTATATGTCCCCATATCCGCCCCCAAAGGATGCATTTTCTTCACATTCAGACACTCCGCTGATGAAAAGGGACGAAGGGAGCCTGTCACACGCCTCTGACACCTTGCGAATGAGATGCCGTGCTGCCTGGCGGTGTTCCAACAGAAACCCCTTGTCAAGACACTAAGAGGTGGATATGCTCAATTGAGATTCTGGTACAACATGTCAAAACAACGTACTTCTTGTACTGCATCGAGAAAACACTGAGCTGAATCACCCTCGAGACGCAGAACAGCTTCTTTGTCAGGTTCGGAGCCCAAAATGTACTCGAGAAGTGTAGCGATTCCTTCGTCGTCTGTGCGTATCGCGGCACGGAGTTTGGGGTCGTTCGCGAGCCCAAGTTCTGAAGATAGCTGAGCAGAACAAATTCAGGACATGAATTAAATAACATTCGTATCAAGACTTACGTCTAACAGTCTTTTTCTACGAGCCAGGCTGTCCACGATAGCGCTGACAACGCCGTCGGATACCATGGACAGCATATAACCGTCCACGAGTGTCTGAAACCTACCGGCTTCACTGAGCCTGCGAAAACAAGTCGCAGATTGCCCGCACCTTGGAAATTTGGTGCTACAGACATATTTGAGAAATGAGAGTGTGGCTTTGTGTACCAATATCTTGGACGACTCTGCATTCGGCTCTACTTCGTTCACAGCGCGATCCATCAGGAAGTAAGCCTAAAGGTTAAAAGGCGGGAAAAGTAGGGATGGGATCCGAATATCCCTGTCAAATGTCAGCTTGTGGGCAATGCATGCCGAGAGCGCCCTATGTGTCCTTGACCATCCGGATTTGAGAGTAAAGATACTGACAGTGAGGGTTGAGGCTGAAGCAGCATTACTCATTAAGCAGCTGGTTCCTGAACCGTTCAGCTTCGCGTGGAATTTGCGCGAACTTGAAGTTCGAATTTTGCAAGTTGTCGTCCCGTGCAAAGAGCTCGAGCTCCGTAGACCATAATGGTATGCGAACGAGGCACAGGTTGCCAACAGATGCATGAATTCGATAACTCTTCCAGCGAAACTAGGATCTGCGGAGACCCGGGGGCCGAGCTAAGAATGTCAACATCGAACGAAGCTTTTCTTCACCTTCACGCCCCTGCACCGACTCGGACGTGTGCGCCAACTTGTACCCGCAAAATACGAACATCTGGCAACATGATGGCATGCGCATCTGCTCTCAGGGCCTGTGGCGATCTCGCGCATTCGCGAGCCGGAAAGTCATTCTCGTGGCTTCACTTCACTCCTTTCGTGCCTTTAACCACTACTACGGCGCGCAGCTTGACTTGCTCACATACTTACAATGAATCGCATTAGTGCGTTGCTTCTGGACATCACTAGGTTCCTGAGACTCTGCAATCCCGAAGCATTCTGTTGTCGTCCTCGGCCTTATGCTCGAGGTATCAGGTTGTCTTACTGTGTCTGGGCTCGAATCAGCCTCTCTTCTCAACTTGCTGAAGATAGTCGTTCAGAATTACATCTCGAAGTACTGTGCCCCTCTATTTCCAACAACGCTTCCGCGATATTTCTGTTTTGGCTGCGTCGATTTTTCGCCCGATCATGTCCAAAATGGTGACCTTCGACTTTTGAGTGAATTCTGCACTGGGGCCGACCAAGGGTAGTTGGGAAGGTGGGAGATGTGTTTGGGGCGTAAGGTAGCTCCACCCAGCTGGTTGTAGCCGCTTGTCGACGCTTGGAACGACTCCCGGGGGCTGGGTGGTTGGTTCGGCCGTCAGGCTGAATTTTTTTTTTCGGGAACCACCAAGTTTGGAGCTGAAAATGGCTCCTGAGGCACCATTTTGGTGCCAGAATCAACACTAGCAAGTTCCAACTCACACAAATTCTGCGAAGCAAAAGCTTGAGCGAACACCTAGGCGGGCCACTACCTTTTTATGTAAAGGACCTCAGAGGTGGGTTTTCTTGTAGTAGCAAAACCTACCTAAGAGGTCCCTGATGTAGACGTAGACTGCTCCGCCACAGACTTCCATTACATACCTTGCGCCTCCGATCCGTCCCCGACGCCCGATCAATTCGGAAGCATACGCGTCGTTTGCGTCGCTGACAGCGCCGACCTCGCCCACCACGATGGGGTGTTCCAGCCGCCACGACCAGTCTACTACGTGTGCCGGCAGGGGTGTGTTCCACACGCTTCCATTGCACATCCCACGCTCCGGGATCAATGTCGTAGGCAAGCGTAGCCGACATAGTCCATGTCGCCTCTTACCAGCAAACGACACAACCGCTACGGCCACGGCACCACCCAGGTTATATCCAGTGACCACTTTTGGATCTCCCGACGCTATAGGACGCTGGAAATACCTCAAGAAGTCCAAATTTAGCTCGAATACAGAATTGGCGCCTACTTCCGCATCCTATTTCAGCTCATCCAGCTCCTACCGCAGGTTTCTTGTCTGATCTTCACATGCAACAGCTGTATTTCATGCTTTCTCAAGATGGAGCCCTCAATGAAGGACTGGTAACACCCTCAGATGCCGCCTCCGACGCCTTCGACACCGCTCTTCACGATCTGGTTCCATCAGGTGCGCTGCTATATTATAATGTTTCAATTCAACTGATTACTGTATTTATGGATATGAATAGTCACCTACGCCTGCCTCCGATGCCTTCGTCACCGCCTCCGACGCCGCCTTTAGTCCAGATGATTGCAGCTGCACCGTTCATTCGTGGGATGCCCGGTGCTCGCGGAACGCGGTGCGTGCGAATGACAGGCTGTTTTACCTCGTTTCAAAGTCCCCCCATGCCGTCGCACGCAGTGGCCCGCCGTCCCACACGCGAACGACACCTCGTTGCACGTCGCACGAACTTCACTCCCAATCCAGCCTAATTTTGAAACCACCTGTTCCACACGAGCGCAACAGCGCCCGAATCATGCCCACAAGCCGAATTTATCGTGTGCCAAAGAATGCACGGCGCAAGTGCCTCGCCTGGGACCCCACGAATGACATCGGCGCTGTTGGGGAGACGCACAGGAGACGTAGAGAACGGGATACGAGCCCACAAGACCGAACTGCTGTGGAGGGATGCGTGGGAGGCTGGATGCCTATAAAGGAACGCTGCGTACGTCCTGGTGGTTGTATAAAGCCTGTTTAGTGCAATTCAGGACACTGGTTATTATTTGTTCAATTCGGCACCAATTGTTTTGAAAGGCTTACTGGACGTTGTGAGGATCCTCCAGATGCATTCAACAATGAAATAAAGCATTTGGAGCAATGTTACGGTGCATACAATGTCAGTTCAAGAAAGAGGTGGTAGTTGAACCGTGGGTTCTAATGGGAACTTACTTGGCTTTTCCTCGTTTTCGTGCACGACATTTCAAACACATCGGAAAAATCTGAATAAAATCCAGGAGCAGAGGGCATGCCCTGGGTCCAGATCCCGAGCCTCATACCAGTAGGTTGCAGAGGAGATGGGTTCAATATTAAAAAAATGCGAGAGGCTGATTTTTATTCGGCTTCCTATTGGTTGATCTCTTGAGGTAAACGATGGTGGCGCTCACATCAACGACGTCCGAGGAGGTCGGTGACAGCGACAAGAGGCGTAGGAGGCGACGAATTGTTGAGCAACCAGGATTTACACCGACCGGGACATGAAGTTCAAGCAAAATCAAATAGAGAAAGGCGACACCGTGATGGTGCGCAAGTGACAGAGGCATTGGCGGTGTCGCCTCCGACTCCGACTTGCTCGGCATCACAATGCCCTGTGGCAAAGCTCACTTGATCTCATGCGCACAGCACTGCTCCAAAATTTCTATATGACTCGGCCAGCAACAAGGTAAATGGTACAAAGTGGCGAAATAAAGAACAGGAAATCGTGGTTGTTGAGGCGGTGTCGGAGGCGTCGTAGGTGGTGTCGAAGGCATTGGACCCAGGTATAGGTTATTATTCGTATGTCCTTGAATACAGTCTTTCATCTTGAACGATGACATGAATTAATTTGAAACATTGCGATGGGCCCAAAAGGAGAAAGCTAAAGGAAGAACAATTGTGCCGGAGGCGCCGAGTAAGGTAGGTCGTTATACTGAATACCAGAAGAGATATAGAGTATATACAAAACTCGGAACGTAGGTATAAATACAAAACTCGGAACGTAGGTACATTCTTAAACTCGGCACATTCCCATCAAGCACGGCACATTCCCATCAATGTACCGTCTTTGAGGGACAGGCGGCACATTTCATTTTGGAATATACCGAACATCGGTACAGTAGTCGCTTGGGAAAGGACACCTGTCATGTCTGCCGATTCTGAACCTGATGCCGACGACGGGTCGGAGATGAGCAGCAGCTTTCAAACAGGCCGCAGAAAAAGGGCGAGGCAAGCAAGGTATGCATTTCTGTGGTTTTTTTCTTAGACTTGTCGCCTGAACCACTGTGATTCTCAGTGATGTAGCGCCGAAAAGTATCATATACTTACATCTTAGAATTCTTGTTTTAATTTGTATCAATACATCGTAGAATTCTCGTCCTTACCTCTCTCCAATCTCTGATGTGAACCGTTGATGTTGGTTCTCATCAAGTCCGTGCTTCCTAATTAGTCACTCGCTAAGTCTTCTGCAATTGCACGCGATCGGCATGGCATCACGGGACCGTGTTTACACGCGATCTCGTGATAGTCGAGGCTAAAGTCGGCACATTGCCCATTCTGGAAATGTGCCGGGTTTCCATCAAAACACGGCATATTTCCAACAAATGTGCCGAGCTTGCGTACATGTGCCGTGCATGAGATGGAATGTACCGAGCATGGAATGTTCGTACGTGTCGAGTTTTGTTGGGCCCGAGAGATATATCATATTGCTCATGCTCAACATGCACCGGGGCATTCAATCCCTCGAAGGAATGGACATGAGGAAGGCAACAGCCCAGGTGACGACGGTGGCTTTTCATATCATCCGCGAGACAGTAGCAGGTCCACGAAATGTCTACAAGTCGTAATTTTGGAATGCCACTCTTGTAGCAGCAGTAGAGCTTGAAGACCATCGAGGGAAGCGAGGCACTGACAATCTTGGAGGCGTCGAAGGCGTTGAAACAGGGAGAATTGCCTAGTTTGGTGTGTAGCAGGCAACACGATGTATATTGACCACCATAACTGAATAGAGATGCAAGCTGGATATAACGGACCATTCCTCATACTATTTTAGACTACTACATTGACCGTAGGAGGCGGCTACGGCTACACAACCGTGGGAAGGGGGCGCGTAACGTAGAAGGCGGCGGCAGCGACGACGACACACAATGTACCTAAACTGGGATATTGAGTAAAAGAAGCATTGTCAACGTCTACATCGAAGACCTCTAAGGTGGGTTTTGCTACTACAAGAAAACCCACCTCCGAGGTCCTTTACATAAAAAGGTAGTGGCCCGCCTAGGTGTGAGCGAACATACCAAATTGGGTCAATATCACGTGCTGGCGAACAAAGAACAGAAATCTTATTGAAGCTGCAATGAAGCTGTAGCAATTCAGATTTTGAACAAATTGCATGTAAAGAATGTGTTAATGAACAAGTTTAATAGATCTCGCAGCATATAACCCGGTAAATGGCGACGCGACACACGCAAGACAATCACACGAAACGAATGAAGAAATATAAGAAACCTACTTTTGTACACAGCGGCAGAGAGGACTGCCAGAAGGCATTCGCGCACCACTGGAGACGTATGAGGCGAGGCGAGCAGAGATCTTCAATTGTGTTGAGGAATTTGCTGGAGGTGCACTGAGAAACAAAGGTGTTGGAGGAATTGCGGAGCATGAGGGCCCATAGCTTGTACGAGGATAAGCGAACAGCATACCAGGAGTAGACGACATACACGAATGGCAGCAAGCTGAGTGGCTGGCTCTCCGTATTTGAATTCATGGCGCAGCGCACGAATTGCCTGCTTTGCGGTGTCCACCGTAGCAATGGTAAGATCACAAACATCCATCACGAGAGTCCAGTCCTTGACACCAGTGGCAATCAGGAAACCTAGACAAAATGAATACAGCAGCCGGGATGTACCAATCCACGGACCGATCTTGCGGGTGATCTCGTTCTCGTCCCTGCTGCGGTCATTCTCTCTGTACTGGTCGTCTACCGGCGCCGCAAAGGACTGCTGCTGCGTCTGCGGCGGGCTGCCGCCAATGTTGACGTGGTCCGAGTGCAGTGTGTGGTCCTCGGGCATATATTGTCGTAGCTGAAAAAATTCACTCAGCATTTTGCCGTGCGAGAGTAAGGAAGGGAGGAGGGGAGCGAAAGAAGAGTGGAGCAAGGCAGCAAAACGAAAGGATCAAGTTATTTTTTTGGAAGCCAACAAAAAGAGAAAGAGAACGAGGAAGATTCCGCGTCCAAAGTCCAAGATACCAAAAAAGAACCCTCACCGTCGGATCCAAGTTGAACACAACCTCCCTCCGACTCGCCTCCATCTCTAGGGCCACACGCTTCAGATCATCATACAGCGCAAGCACCTCCATCAGCTGCTCATTCGCCGACAACAGGTCTCCCAGCAGCTCTTCCTCCCGTGTCCGTCCCCCGTCTTCTACGTCGCCTCCACCCACCCAACTGCCGTTCATCGCACTCGGGCTCCTATTCACCCTATTGACGCCATTGGGCGATTGCGATTGTAGCTGACGTAGTTCCGCGTCCTTCGCGACCCGACTCCGCTCCGCGCCCGCGCTCGCCCACGCACCTAAGGGACCTCCGCCTTGCATTACGGCAACCCCTCTTAGGTGGGTTACGTTGTGGTAGGATAACCCACCTAAGAGGGGCCTGGCGGAGGCGGAGGTGAGGCTTCTTTTAGTAAATTCGACACGTGAATTAATCCCATATTAGGACGCTACTCGGACCGATTCCACCGCCATCCACCGCGCCTCCGCCGCGCCGCACGCGCGCTCCCCAGGCTACCACATGCGTCGGCCTGGAGACACATCATCTGGAGTCGCTCAAGGAACACGTTATAGGGTGAAAAACCAAGTCATTCACTTAGAACTCGCCACAAAATCGGCCCACTCCACACGACATCGGCTTCAACAACAGAAATGGCCCTTGCAATGCGTTCATCAAGCCGCATCTCACGCATATTATTATAATGCCCTGCAACCTGAGAGCGATGGTCAATTTCTATATATCTACCTGACTTGACAAGGAACTTGCGACATAGCGCCTCTGCCACGGGGCCTCCGCCACTGGCCGTAGTAAATCTCAATGCTCCTTCCTCTATGGCTAAGACTGGATAGTCCCTTGGGACAATAAAACCCTGCAAGTTACATTTTTTATCAACACAGCCCCTCATATTTGCGACCTTTTCTGCTCTGTTCTGTCATACGGACGTGGAGCAGAATTGATGCCACTTGTAAGTCTATAACAATTGGCGTGGCTTCCCATGTTCTCCTCCGAGAAGTTTTTCGACACCAGCGCAGCTCCCAGCTAGCCCCGACCCTTTCTGATGCGATACAAGGTCGTAATAACGCTGATTTATTGCCAATTTTAGGGATGGGCAATGAGAATGCGCACTATTCCTTCGACTCACATTCCTGTGAGGCAGCGACACCGCCTCCGCCTTCACTATAACCGTCTCCCCTTTCGCCGTGGCCGCCTCTGCCACCGCCGTGGCCGCCTCCGCTACCGCCGCGTTGCCTCCGCCTCCGCAACTGCTGCTGTGATAGGGAATGGGAGAGTGAGTTCACTGTCCCTCTATCTTAGCTTTTTTCGCCACCAACACCCAGATAGAATTGTATTCGCTGCCCACGATTTACGACAGGGACTGAAATAGCAACAGTTTCTATACTTCTATTGATGTCGAATGAGTTAATCATGAGTTAATGCATTCGGAAACTGATATCTATTCTACAAGGCCGTCATGTTAATTTCGTCAAGGTGCCCTGTTTCTCTGTGCACGGCTGTCCAAGTAAGAAAATCGGTGACATCGTTCAAGTTCATCACTCGGAATTGCATTTGTGCTTTTCGGATTGATATATTCATTTCGAAGCTCTATATCTATGATTCAGCTTCTCAGGGTACACCAACAAGTTGGTATCAACGATTAGCACTAGCTTACGGGACAATGGTTGCAGGTGTATTCATTTCGGTGAAAGTGGTGCATAGGCAAGAGTTAGCAGGATTTTGAGCTTTCTTGCACATGCTGAAAGTAATATATTCGCTGTTGAAACTACGAAGTTAGTGGCAGAGGCGGGGGCAGAGGCACTGACAATTTTGATTCTGTCTGAGTTCAATTCAGGCATACTTCCGACATTTGAGGACACGAAAGAGGCAGGAGAGGAGCGTGAAGCATGTATGAGGATGGCATAATTGGATAACACCGAATGAACGAGATTTGTCTTGGAAGGTTCATCTATGGAGTAAACACAGAATATGCGGCACTGGCCTAAGAATTTCAGGTGAAATTCTGGTGAAAATCATGTAAAAGTACTTCATGCTCTCAGAACTTACAGACTAGTTGATACGAGGCCAGGCAGAGACTCACCTGTGCCCCATATTTCAACAATGGCTCTGTGATGTCCTCTCGCAGCCGAGCCATAGAAAACTGGCTTCACGATTGGTCCTAGATATTAAAAGAAAGCGATGAACAATTTTGTGATGCCGCTGTATACATGCGCAAGTTGTAAATATTTTGTTACAACCTTTTCGGAGATTTGTTATTTTTCATCAAATACATGTTCAAGACGCGCCGGGGACTGTCAGAGAGCTTTGAGAGACAGGGATGATGCGCTGAAGTCATGAAATAAGTTGCAGGATAGATATAGCGTCGACCAATACAAGACATCGTCGTTCGGGTTAGAGTGCTACCGAGATCTTGTGGACCTTTCGGTCGATTTCGTGCACGAGTTTTCAAACGCACAGAATAATTCTAGAAAAAATATCCTGGGTAAGGGGGCATGGTTGACTTGGAGATTGCTCACTGCGATCAGCCAGATTCCGGATGAGATGGCTCCAATAGAAAAAAAGATGAGAGAGGTTGATCGTTATACGGCTCCTCATTGGTTGATGGTTTGAGGTAAATGACAGCGGCATGACGTCGGGATCGGCGGTGGCGATGTCATGTCAGCGGGACTTTCCTTTTCTTTCCATCATGTATATCCACCCGCGCAAATTAGCGGGTATCTGCAATGATTGTACTTGAAACCTCGCCAAGACTGAAGCTGATCAAGATCAGCCAAAAATATGCCCAACAGCAGGGCCTCCACCAGCGCCTCCGCCTCCGCCTCTGCCTCCGTCATCGCATCCGTCATCTCTAGATCTGTCTTGTTCATATATCTGCGAGTGCAGAAATGTTTATTCCTTAGACTTGGTGTAGCTATAGTCATCACCACCACCATCGCAGCTGCCGCCGCAGACAACTCGCACCCACTGGCACATGTTTGCCCCTCACCATCTTGAACAAATGTACTTATTCAATTCAAGTATCCATTCCAAAAATTGAAGTCGTCTACAACCTCTTGGCTTGGCGGCTTTAATGTCTGAAATCTATTTGTAGATTGTCGACTGACCAGACATCCGTATCTTTGAACAAGAGCTACGGTTTCTTCCTCCAAAAATATGTTCAGTGGGCTTGCTCTCTCCAGTTCGCTATCCTTGGCTCAGCGAGCTCAGGCTCTATTATATTCGTCCACTCTGGTGCGTACCCATGGCATTTTCCCCTGTAACATACTTTAATTCTCCAACAATCTGGCTTCCAGGAATGTGTTTCTTATTGTGCCGGCTCCGTATGCGCGCCAGACTTCTGAAAAGATCATTCAAGCCAATCCTTTCACACACTATCCATTTCTTGAAGCTGATACCCAAGTTGTCTCTCAGCACCCAGCATGCACCAATGTATAATATGATACTCCCGTGGAAGGCCATGTGGCGTGGCAGCCGCCTCCGCCTCCGCCTCTGCCCCCCATAGCTCCGTGACTCACAAAGTGTATAGCTAAGATCGTGTGGCTCAGTGCGCCTCACTTTTTTGTCTACAGCGCATACTGCTGTGAGCCTGTCTCTCATGGGCCTCATACACTGGCGGCGAGCACGACGAGCAGCAGCTCTTGTGGTGCTCAATGAAATGGCCATTGACAATTGCTTGTAAACATGTTCCATCGTGCAATTCTTTCGTCGATTGGTTGTGAGTGTCTCGCGTACTGATGCTCACTTCTTCTCTGTTATTGCAGGTTATTCTGCAAGAGTGATCGCAAATCAAAGTCTGTAGCAAATCCCGACTGCAAGGCAATGTATTAGTAGCGGAGGAGTGGTCATACGGTCCCCGCTTTTGTGTCCGCTAGAAGGCGAACATGCAGCGCGCGGCGACACTCGCCTCTGCCTTTACCTCCGCCTCCGCCACTGTGGCTTCCTCATCTACATGCCACCAGCAATCACTGCACATGTACTTTCCTACCATAGCATAGTCAGTGCTCATCGGCTGCCGACACAATGCTGGCTGTCCAGCACTGATGGCGTAGTCATCGTAGCGCTTTCCCTATAGTCTCGATTGTGCCGTGGTTTTTGTGCTCTGGGTATTGTCTATATCATCTATATCTTCCACAGATACTTAGAGCCTGTATTCCAATATAACTGAGCTCTTCTCCCTAAAAAGAAGTATTTCACTGCAGGCGCGGAGGCGCGAGCGGTTGCGCCAAATAAGGAAATTTAATTAAAATGTAATAAGCGGAATAATGACCTAAAAGGAAGCCATGCCTCCGCCTCTGCTAGACCCCTCTTAGGTGGGTTATTCTACCACAAGGTAACCTACCTAAGAGGGGTTGCCGTAATGCAAGGCGGAGGTCCCTTAGGTGCGCCCACGGGATCTGCGTGAATATCAACTCCTGCGAGTGGAGGCATCTTTTGTGGAATTCCTGTCGTGTGTATGCATTAGCGGGTCTTCTCCGCTCGGAACGAGATATAAACGAGTAGAGAAAAGGGAGGCTCGGGGGAGAGTGGGAGAGCGCGGCTCGGAACAGTGCGAGCGCGCGACACTTCCGTTCAAGTCCCGCTCTACGACTCTTTGCTTCGAGTCGCGCTCTTTCTCTTGCCTTCTGCGTCTCGAGACAAGCGACTGCCGCTCCCTTCAGTCAAGCAGAGGCAAGTCTTTGCTTCCGCCCTGTCGCTCTCCCTAATCTCCGCACTCTTTCTCCCCATCTCCACTTCTCCGTCGCTAAAAAATCAAAATCTCGAATCACCTTTATCACTCCTTCATCCAACTCTTCCGGTGTCGCCATCGCCAGCTCATATCTCAGCAAATTCGCATTCTCAACCCCGATCCTGCATTCCGTGAATAGCCGCCGCATGTCTTCGTCGGGGGTGAGGTACAGCGCGCCCTGCGTTCTTGTATGGATGCGTTCGCTTTGCGCGGGAGCAGCATGCGGCGCCGCGTGCGGGGGCAAGAGGGCTCTGCGTTGGCGTAGGTGTCGGTATCGGGGTCTGGGATTGCGAACGGGCAGGCGGGGGGGGGCGGGTGGCCGGAGTATGAAGGTTGGAGCGAAACAGGTACGGGCGCAAGCGACGGCGACGGCGAGCGCGAGTGGTGGTGCGACGTGCTGCCGCCGATGTTCACATGGCTGGGGTGCAGCACCTCGGTCATGTATTGTTTCAACTGCAGAAATCGATCAGCGTTTACGAGAAACGAGGAAGACGAGGAGCAGAAAGATGAAAGGAGTGAAGGGTACGGTTCCCTTCATTAGAAGCAATCGAAAGGGGGAAGAAATGAAGGAGAAGAGCGGCAAAAGAAAGCAAAGGAAGGAGTAAAGAGAAGAGGGAGACAATTTTCGTCGTTGAAACGAAACTCCCGCGGATAACCCCGGCCCCTCTAAAGAAAACCATCCAGCAAACGAAATACCCCACAAGAAGATAATCTGCAACAAAACCTAATCAGGAAATGAGAAAGTAGGACGGATCATCAACCCTCGGATTCAATACAATCTCCCTCCGGCTCCTCCCCTCCATCTCCCTCTCGAGCGCAACCCCGCTTCAAATCATCATACAACGCCAGCGCCTCCATCAGATGCTGGTTCGTTGTCAACAGGCCTTCAAGCAGCTCTTCCTCGCGTGTCTGACCCCCGTCTTCTACCTCGCCACCCATCCCATCGCCATTTGCGTTTCTGTCGATACCATTGGACGAAACCACGTTGGGTGTGATGGAGTTGAGAGTCGGCACGACGGCGTTGCCCGTCTTCCTCGTTCTTACGGCCCTCTGCTTGCCCTTAGCATCCTTCGCGGCCCGACTCCGCTCCGCACCCACACTCGCCCACGGGATCTGCGTAAATATCAACTCCTGCGAGTCCAGGCACTTTTGGTGAAATTCCTGTCCGTGCGTCCGTTAGCACATACGTTATTATTACTAGCAGGGACGAGAGTGAGATGCCCTGCACCTTAATAACCCCCGCACCCAACTCTTCCGATGTCGCCATCGCCAGCGCCTGGCTCAGCAGATTCGCGTTCTCCACCCGATCCTGCACTCCGTGGATAGTTGCTGCATGGTCTGGACCTCTATCTCTGCGCGCTCGGTCTCGGGATCCTTTCCAGAATGAGATTCCTTCGTTAGTACTTCTAGAATGAGAGGTAGTGGTTGGAATGACTTCAGAGTCTGAACCACCAGCTGAGTTTCGGGCCTGGCTTGAGGATGTTCCGCCCAACACGCCGAAACATGATCCCAGAGCGCATCTGACATCACCGGAGGACCGACGGGTGGTTGTGGCCGTTCATTATTCATGATTTTCAGCAAAGCCGCAGGTTCTCGTAGGTCCGCAAATGGAGGTCGACCTGTATATAACTAAATGGATTCAGAAAGAAGAGCCGAATGAATGCAAGAATAGATATGGCTGACCTCTAGGCAGACGCAGCCAAATGCGTACACATCGGTCGCCCGTGTTCGAGCAAACTGGAGCCCAAAGCGGTCTGGGACGATCAATTCCGGGGCCATCCAGTAAAGGCTCCCTCCTCGATCTATGGTCATCGAAGATGTGGCATCAGAGAATTTGCTCAGCCCAAAATCAGCCAAGCAGGCGTTCCAGTTCTCGTTGACAAGAATGTTGGCCTGTGGTCAAGGACATAATGAGGCAGCGATATACGTATATCGTTGAAGTATATCTACCCCTCGCAAGTCACCATGGATGACATTACGGGAATGCAAGTACTGCAAGCCTTGTGCAATTTCGTAGAGCTGCGAGGTTGGTCAAATAATGACTGGACCCAGGGAAACAATTTACCGATTTATCCACATTCGCATGTCCGTTATTTTGAAGATAGTTCAAGATGGTTCCGTGCTCCATCCAGGGCGAACCCATGGAGAGAGTCGAAGGGAAACTATCCCGATCAATGCCCAGAAAAGCCAAAATATTCGGGTGACGCAAATCCTTCCAAACAAGTGCTTCTCGGCAGAATTTCTGCATTTATTGGTTAGTATAAGTAGATTAGCCACCGACCGACTGACCAAATGAACATGACGTAGCTCCGCACCCCGGAGAAAGTAACGCATGCGCTTCAGAGCGACTGGTTTTTCATTGTACGAAGCGCGGAAAATGTCGCCGTATCCTCCCCCGAAAGTGGGATGTTCTTCTCGCCCGCTCACTCCCGCGATGAAGAGTGACGAAGAAAGCATGTCGCATCTCTCTGAGAGCTTTCGAATCATCCTCCGCGCCATTCGGCTGTCTTCCTCCGCCAGTAAGAAACCTTTGTCAAGTGCCTATGGCATTTGTACGATTAATCAAGAATCGGGATGGAGACACGGAGATCCTTACGCCCTGGACAACATCGAGAAAATGTTGCGCTGAATCACCCTCAAGACGTAGCACCGCATCTTCGTCAAGTGCAGAATTGAAAATGGAGACAAAAGTTGTCGCAATTCGTTCGTCGTCCGCGCGTTGGGCAGCCCGTAGCTTTGGGTCGTTTGTCAGACCGAGTTGGGACGAGAACTGGACTGGAATTAGAAGATTTAAATAACCATGAAGTCAAGGGAGACCATACGTCCATCAGCTTTTTTCGGGATTCCAAACTTCCAACGACGGCGCTGATGACATTGCTGGATGCCATAGAAAGCACATAGCCATCCAGGACCTTCTGGAACTGAGTAAGGTCATTGATGCTTCGGCTGAACCTAATCAAGACATGGACTTGAAAGAACTGTGATTAATCACCCACCCCAGGACGCGGGTGCTGCAAGCACCTCTAAGGAACGAAAGCCAGGATTCATGGATAAGTATTCTGGGGAGTGTCGCGGCTTGGTTCGTTATTGGACTGGGTGCAGCTGAGACGGGAAAGATCCTCTGTAGTAGTCCCACCACCTTAGCTGTGTTCAACTGAGAGGATTCGAAGTCGGGGTGTTTGTTTTCCTTTTGCTGGCAGACAGGTAAGTTCAAGTACTAAAGTTTGAAGGCCGAACGAAACGCACCATCTGCAAAAGATCATCGATTTTCAACTCCAGTTTCTGCACCGGTGTTTCCCTGTCTTTGAAATATAAAACAATGACGAAGCTACCCAGCGTCGGCGAAGCTATGAAGAAATACAACGTCGAACGTCTGGAATGTAAACGGGCCGAGTGAAATCGCCTTCACAGTCTCTTTGCCAGCACCGACAGGCTCCGCCACAGTCATACATCCTTCTCCACTTTCTTCACGCTGGGCATTCTTGCTCATTCAGAGATGAGAGCCAGGAAGACAGCAAGATATGGTGGCAGTGTTCGGGGGAGAAGCTGCTGAGGATGACAGTGGGAAGTTGCTATTGATCCAAGTGCGCATAGGCGCTCAGGGGCACTTGAGAGGTCGGTGTGTCGTTGAGGTTCATCCACAGTAGCAAAGGGCATGTTCCTTGTAGATTCCAGACGAACACTAAGTACTCGGATTTCCATGAGGTTTTGTCGCAGACCAACTATATCCAGCGGCACATGTCATCTTATCAATAACTCGGTGCCTGGGGCGGCGAATTTGCGGCCAATTCCTGTAACCGTTACAGGTGGTTAAAGGTTGCAAAACGAAATGTAAAACCGCTGATCCCATCACACAGCCATGACCTACATCATACTTTTCTCATCATCATGATCTCTTGCGCGTCGACCGAGCGAATCTTTGAGTCGTGAGATATGTATTTTTATGATTCACTATGAGATGGAACCTTCCTGGGAGGTTACAGTGATGCCCGGAGGGCCCTGTATTAAATAAACAAAGAAAGACGGTGCCTCCCTTCCCCCACCAAAAGTGCATAGGCCCAAAAAATTGAAAAATCGCCGCAAGCGGGACTTTGAGCGCATCAAGTTTCATCGAGGGGACTCGCAGTGGTCTGTATTTCTTCTGTGTCATGGGTTCTCGGTTGTCGGTCCTCGGTTCGCGGTTGTCGGTGCTGGGCGCAGCAGCGCAGAGCAGAGTAGAAGGTGCAGGGTAGCAGGAGCAGGGCGTGTCCGAGGGGGCAGAGAAGCGGGGTCGAGAGAACGGTTGAGAGTGTGTGGGCGGGTCAAGTCGTGTACCAGTCGAGTAGAGTTGAGTCGTGGGCTCAAGGGAGATCATGAGACGCGGCGGAAAGATCACGAACGACGACGCGCGCTACACACTCGAGACGCCGAAAGCCCGCCGCCGATTTACTGTAATGCACGAGCGGCCAGCCAAATTTAATTTTGGAATGGAGACGGATATGAGCTGGCGTAGGTACCCGAGGCAGGCTCCAGTTCGTCCTGTAAATGCAATGCAATGTGATATAACGCACAGGTGCCCACCAAGAGTAAGAATCAAGACACCTACCGTCTTCATCTGGTGCTCGGCGAGTAGTAATGCACTTGCTCGGCGAATAATGCACTCGCCTAGTTTCGTGATTGGATTGGGCATAAGACGGGGATTCCATTGGCGCTGAAATTCGAAACTTGATCAGGATTGGTGTTGAGCACGGAGGAGCCACTTGAGGTTAGCAATGAGAGAAAAAGTGCAAGCGGTTCGTGCGCAGATATATTCAGCAACGCATTAGTACAGAGAGGCGTCGTCGCTACACCCGCCGCCCACTTGCCGACTTGCACGCCCGGCACAACGCCCGCGCGCAATGCGCGCTACACCACCGCACGGCTACTCCGCCTCGTCGGCGCCGGCGTACTCGTCCCCGCGTGCCCCTGTGCTCCCTGCGCGCCCCTTCCCCGCCTCGGATTCAACGGCGCCCTGAAATCCTTCACCTCATACTCCCACGTCGCGTACACCCGTGCATCGGGTATCCGCCCCGGCTCGCCTTTACCGTCCTTACCATCCGCATCTTCAGCGGAGGCCGCGGACGGTGGCGCATTCCACGGCGCCGGCACGCCTTGTCCGTATTTGAGGTAGGACGACGAGACGTTCTTGAGGCGCGAGAGCGGCGGCGGGTGGCCGAGCTTCGTGACGCGGGTGTACACCGAGGGCGGGAGGACGCGGCGCGAGAGTTCCGGCAGGCGGGAGCCTTGTGCGCCGATGAGGGGCGCGATGCGCTCGGGGGCGGCGACGGTGCGGGTTGTGCTGGGGAAGCGCCTTTGGGGCACGTCCTCTGCGTCGGCGTGTTTCGAGGATGAGGGGACGGCGAAGGTGGGGACGATGGGCCAGGCGCGGGGAGCAGAGGGCGCGGAGCTCGCGTACATGGAGTCGGGGACCTCCCAGCGCGGGACGAGGGCGGAGTGCGTGAGGAGCCCCAGGGCGACGCGGTGGCGGGCGGGGGGTGGGCGCGGCGGGCTCGCGGGTGGGGTTTTTGAGGATGTGGTGGAAGGCTTTGAGGAGGGCGAGTTGGGGGTTGAGCGTTGGTGCGTTTGGGCCGCTTCCGAGCGTACCCGGGCCAGAACCGGAGCCGCTACCGCTGGCGGAGGTGCTGGTGCCGACGCCAGGGGTTTTGGAGGAGGCGCTGGGTGTTTGGGAGGGCGGTGGGGGACGAGGAGGTGGGCCGGGAAGGTGCCACTGGGAGACATCGGCGAGGGAGGAGGCGTCGTAGGGGACTTGGAGGACGTAGTCGGCCGCGCTAGTCGAAGTTGCGGTGAGCTGCGGGCCAAGGGGTGCGGCGTTGGAGGTCGACGGCGGCGGCGGGGGCATAAGCGGCTGTGGGGACTCGGCGCGGGGCGACTCGGGGACGTCTTCGACGAGCGGGAACGGCGGCAGGAAGGAGGGGATGTGTCCGTCCCAGTCTAGCGTTCGTTGTCGTTTCTGCGGCGGCGCCTCGTCCTCCTCCGCATCCTCCTCATCGAGCTCTTCCTCGTCCTCCTCGTCGCCGTCATACTGCGCATATGTGAGCGGAAACGCATCGTCGCGAATATTGCGCCCCAAATGCGCCTTGAATTCGTGCAACTCCTCGACTCTTCGAGCCGAGTACACCGCATACCGCGACAGCTCCTTCGCCTCGGGGACGTAGTCAATTAAATCCTGGAGCCCGAAGCCGAGGTCGTCGAGGGCCTCGAGGGCGTCGGTGCTCGTGAGGCTGGTGCGGCCTGCGTGGTCGGCGTAGCGTGCGGCGGTCGAGGCGAGGAGCTGGATGTAGCGTGCGAGGAGGTCGGTCAGCACGGCCGACGCGTGGCCCGAGCAGCGAGAGAACCCGGCGGCGTGCAGCGAGCGCTGTGTGCCCGCCTCCAGCAGCTTGTACGCGGGTAGTTCCATGTAGAGCACAGTTGGTGACCGTCACGTCACGCGCGTCTTCACGTTCTCCTATTTTGCTGGTCACCAACACCGTCCCCAGGCCTTGAACGCTCAGAGATCCAAGCTGCAGTTTATAATGACTTCAAGGTTAGGAAAATTATCTTCGATTCTGATTCCGGCGCGGTGACTGCGGGTTTTCCGAGGCGGACATGCACAAGGCAAAAAGTCGCGTTGCAAGCCTCCGTACGCGAATCCGCTGAACCCCGATGTTCCCTCCTGAGCTGGTCGAGTTCGTTATTGACTCTGCCTGAGGATGTCTTTCGACCAGCAGCCGCCAACATGGCTTTGACCTTCTTGATGCTCGTCGCTGACTGAACGTGGTTCTCTCTGTTGTCTTGCGTGTCCTCTGGATCGCATGTCCATTGCAACACCAGCACATCCCTCGTATGTTGACTCGCTAGCGCTGGAATCACGCACATGCCATCGGCACCTCACTCGAAACTGCCGTTCTCTCGCCGTCTCCAGATACCATAACTTTCAGGGCCAGTATGCTGAAATTATGAATACACCGACCAATGCACAGAACTCATCGAATACCCATCTATTCACTCGCATCGTGACTACCTCCCATCGGCGATTTGTATAGCTATGCACCAAACTTGATACAGCTCCAACGCCAAAGCCCCCTTTTGCCACCGATGCTTACAAAGCCGTCAAACTCCACCGCTGTCGCGCGCCCTGGCGATCCAGTCTTCCACAGCGCGGCTGTTCTCTGTCTCGATGTCGGCGCCAGTGGAACTTGCGAGGGGGGAGGAGTGGCGTGACCCGGCGTTGGCGGCGGCGGAGCTTGAGGAATACGTCCTGGGTCGCTTGGCATGCTGGCGCGCGTTCTTCTGCTCGACCTGCGCCATAAGCTTCTGTATCTCCGCCGCCTGCTCACGGATCTGGTTCAGCAGGTGTACGCGTTTGCTATTTGCTCGATCTCAATTTAAGAAAAAACTTGAAAATTGTCGAGGAATGGGCGCACGTCGAGCGGCCAGAAATCGTGCACTCGTGCCCGCCTTTGATGCACCGCTTGCAAGGTTTAGTCTCGTTCCTGAACTCGCACTTGACCTTGAGGGTTTTGCAACGGGTACAAGCCCCGGGACTAGACGAAAATTAATCAACCGTCAGGTAGATGAGGATCTCGGCTTACGGCTTCGCGTGCGCACCGCCTTCCTCCATCTCATCGTCGATCTCGGCGTCTGTGGGCCCGGTATTGGTTATAACGGCCTCCGGGACGCGCCGTCGCTTCGCCGTGCTGGGAGATCCTGCCACTTTTGTTGTTAACCAACTCAGGTCCGTAACATTAGTCAGCATTGGGGTATTCGAAAGCTGGAAATTATATGTGGTGGGATTGTGGCTGCTGTACCGCTGCGGGAGCCGGAGATCATCTGAGGAAGACGAGGTCGTGGTGAGGTGTTGCCACGGGAGAAAGTCTGCGACTATAATCAGTGGAGTGGCGCAGATACAAGCAGCCACGGACCGATCTTCTCATTCTCCTCATCTCTACGCTCCAAGCCGTGGTTTTGCTGCGGGGTTGCGGGAATCAAAGGAATCGACCAAACCATATTCTGGACTACAAGATCTGTCGCAGGTCTCACCTTAGGATCTTGTGCCCAGAACTCGGTAACGCGCTACCAGAGTGTATCTGACATCGCTGGGGAAGAAGGTCGCGCTGGCCGTTCACCGTCAATGACCTTTAGCAACGCCGCGGCTTCAGAGAGGTCAGAAAATGGATGCTGTCCTGTGTATAGCTGGATACAGTTAGGACAATAAAATTAGCGGCGAAC
This sequence comes from Mycena sanguinolenta, assembly GCA_014462675.1. Classification (NCBI taxonomy): domain Eukaryota; kingdom Fungi; phylum Basidiomycota; class Agaricomycetes; order Agaricales; family Mycenaceae; genus Mycena; species Mycena sanguinolenta. The sequence goes on along the minus strand of JACAZH010000003.1, from coordinate 7,152,131 downwards.
ATGCTAATGTCACCTCTACGCAAACACAACCAAAGGCGTACACATCCGTCGCTGGTGTCCGAATAAATTATACCCAAAGCGGTTTGGATCAAATAGCTCCGGAGCCATCCAGTAGATGCTTCCTCCTCTAGTGCTCGTCGAGGAGTTCGAGTCGGAGAAACTGCTCAGGCCAAAGTCAGCCAAGCATGCGCTCCAGTCGTCATTAATCAGAATATTTGCCTGTGGTGGATTAGTGAACAATACAAAGGGATTTTGATAAAGGCCGTACTCCTCGCAAGTCACCGTGAACAATATTGCGAGAGTGGAGGTATTGAAGACCTTGAGCAATTTCGTAGAGCTTGAATTCAATGTGAATATAATGTATTATTTCGAACAAGGGGGGCGCGAGAATAAATTTCCGAGGACATAGCCACATTTTTCATGGTTTGCTGAAAACCAGGACCCTACCACCCCCCACCCTACAATTTTTTTTTCCTCAATGGTGGATTTGAGGCTGGGAGGGACCCCCTTTTTGCTTAATAATCGTGTTTTAATTGAATAAAAAATACAATTTTTCTGCTTGACCATCACCCAGTTCTATGACGTTCCAAACGTAACATTATGAAACTTTGTCCAGACTGATAAACTTTTTCATGTTTCAGAAAACTTTTTGGGTCCAAACCTCTGAATACCTATCTACTACACTCATGTATACTAGGTGGGTATGTAATAACTGACAAAGACCTGCAGGGCTATATTTGATTGAGTTTTGACTGATTTCCTGATTGGGAGTTAACGTTCGTACATGGCCACATACGACCACAGCTCTCCCCACTTGGCTCTTCAGTTGGTGATAAATTGAACGTAGTCTACGTTGAACATATAAGCAGACACAACATAAGTAACTAGACTAGACAGTATCTTCAGCAGAAATGTACGTCTGTTCGGTGAGATAAGCGTATCCAGTGCTCGCAATGTGTATTTTATGGGATTCTAAACGCAATGTAGTATTCAACGGCTGAAGAGCATCCAATGTAGCAAGGAAGTTGGTAGGACCATTAACGGAGAATGACTTGATGAGAGAAAAATGAAGAGTCATTCCTGACCGCAGTCTGACTGACCCCATAGCTGCTTGAAGCCAGGATGTGACGGTGTCCCTGCTAATGTTGTTCCCGTCTAATGACAAATGAAGCACCGGGATATGGGAAAGGGAGCTGAGCTCGAAAGACGGGGTGGGATCTAAATCTTGAAGGGAAATATTCAGGGCTTTATCGTTCAATAAGGTAAAGGTAATCACCGCCAGCAATTTTGATAGTTAGGCTCTTCCTGACACCAAGAGCAATACACTGCAATGCTCTCATAGCCGCCTCTCCAACTTGATTTGATAGTTCTATTGACAAGTCATCAACCCGCCCACTATGCTGTGGAACCCAATAGTGGTAGAACAAGTCAATGCCCTGGCAAGAAATCAAATCGAGCTTTGTAAGGGATGTTATCCATGGGGGTGAGATGGATAGGAGCAACAGGTGGTTGAAATTGGCAGTGGAGGAATCGCAATGACAAAATTCTGGATTGGAAGATGGATGGCGGGGGATAATGAGGAAGATACCATTGGCAGAGGGCAAGTGATCGGAGGCCTGTAGCTGCGAATAAATTGGACAGATGGTCTGGGAATGTGAGGGTATGGAAAGCGGCTGGTCCACAAGGGAGCTGTTATATCCGTGTCGGAGAGTGCCGGAGACGGAGGCGAATGCCGGAGCCGGAGATGAATGCTGGAGATGGAGGCGAATGCCGGAGATAGCCGGAGGGCTGAACAACACTACGCTAAGTCGGCGAGTGTGCTGAACTAACTTGACGACCAATCAGCGAAGAGGAATTCCAACGACAGAGCAATGCAGAGGCAAAGCACGGTAATTATCAACTAAAGTACATCTCAGAGTAAATACGTATTTATACTAAGTACGGAGATATTCCAGATGGAGTCGTAGAAGCAAGTAAAGACAATAAGACGAAGTAAAGACAATAAGAACAATAAGAGGAATACATGTGGGCATAGGTCATATGTTGCATAGAGGGGAAACGCTCAGTAAATCTTCATTGCGTAAAAACCCCGAGAGGCGTGCATCAACAGTCAAGCTGGATGCATCAGCGTGATGTAGGACGCGGGCTGGAAGTACGGAGATGCGTCCGAGACGGAGGACGGAGAATCCCGGAAGATTCTCCGGATGGAGGACGGAGGTTGCCGGAGATGTGCACGGGCATAACAGTATCCCCCTCTTAATGTTCCTTGACCCCAAGGAACTAAGAGGAATACGGAGGATAGACGGAGATGTCGGGACGGAGGACGACGGTGAATATCTGATGAGAAAAAGTGTTGTTGACCACGTGACAACATGTGATTGTTGATTTTGCGTCAAGTGATTTTTCACATCTCTCACTCGAACCACCATGACCTCTGCACCATCGAACAACGGAACTCGTTCGAATACACCACACACACTGCCGCCAAACCCCGCGAAAGGAAAGGGACGGGAGGAGTGGGAGACGACTGTGGAGGCGGAGGCTCGGGAGAAGCAGGAGCAGGAGGAAGAGAAACGTCGGAAGGAGCAGGAGGAAAAGGATGCACAGGAAGAACGGGAACGTCGTGATCGTGAGTACGCGCTGCGTGAGCAGCAACGCCAAGACGAAGCTCGCCATCCAAGCTCTCGAGGATGAGCTTCGTGAAGATGAGGAGCGCGCCGCCGCTAAGTTATCAACTATTCGGTGGCACCACGAGCGCGCCGCCGCCCTTCACGCGGATTTGAACAGGAATGCGTTGGACGACTTGGGACGTGTGGAACTCGCCGACCTCCGTTGTGGGTTTTCTCCGACCATGGATGAGGTGCCGGAGGAGCCAAACGACGAGGATACGAGCGAGGAGGATGAGTACGCGCCGGAGCCGGAGGAAGGTAAGAAGAAGCACAAGAGATCGGGGAAGAAGGACAGAGAACGGCGCGGAGGAGAGAAGAAGAAGGAGGAACGTGGAACGGAGAAGAGACGGAAGACGGAGGATGATGAGGAGCTCCATCACTTGGACGAGTCCGGAGGATGGGTTGTCAGCGGCCACGGTAGGTGATGGATTTGCCTGGCATCGGCATCACTGATTTTTTCTTTTAGGTTGTGATCTCTGCCGATCCCTTTCACTTCCCTGCCAGCGTCCTCCGGCTCAGGGGAGTCGGAAGAAGGCCTGCCCGGCTCTGCCGGGTTCGAAAGGTCAAATGCACGAATCTGCCGGTGAACCGCAACCGCCCCGCTTTGGTGAAGAAGCGCCCCGCATACCTGGTGCCAGAGAACCAGCCGGAGGCAGGCCCCTCGACTCAAGTCGCTGGACCTTCGCAGCGCCGCGTCGTTGTGGGAAGGTCGGGACGTGAGGTCGAGCGTTTGGCGCCGGGAGATCCGGCGCTTAACGAAGGTCGTTTCACCCGTGTCGACCGTCTGTGGGAACAGCTAGCGCAGGCGAGCTGGGACATTGCCGACCTGCGGGATCGCTCGGAGACCGACCGCAAGGCGTTGATCTACATGGCCAACGAATTGCTCCGTCGTGATCCGGAGATGGTCTGGCCCCGGATGTACCTCGCAGCCACTGGGCATATTCCGGCGGATGGGAAGAAGTGGCAGACGGAGGACGGAGACGACGGAGAAGAGGGACGGAGGATCGATGAGTGGGTCGCTGGAGTGGAGCAGGGAGGAGGATCGGGCGCGAATGCACCGCCGCCCAACGAGCAGATGGAGGTTGATCCACCTGTCGAGGCTCCCGCCATTATAGCTCCCGCCGTCAAGGCTCCCACTGCTGAGGCCCCAATGTTTGGGCCTTTTATGCAGCAACAGGGTGTCGTATTCCAAGTGGAGAGCCGGACGGAGGTCGTGAAGACGGAGGAGGAGGAGCAGCGCATCCCCGCACTGGTGGAGGAGAATGCACAGACGGAGGTGGAGCTGCAACGCCGGGGAATGGAGCGAAAGGCGGCCAAGGAGAAGGAGACGGAGAAGGGAAAGGCGACGGAGACGGAGGAGACAGAGCAGCAGGTGCCTGGCCCCTCACTTCCACCTCTGCGTGTTGAGACCTGCTCCAGCACGTTCTTCGAAACGGTGGCCGGAGGAACGAAGAAGGTTGCTGTACAAGTGGATCTGATCGAGATCCTCGACAGCGACGGCGAGGAGGAAGCCCTGGCGCCAAAACCGACGGAGGATGCTGGAGGGAGCGGAGGAAAATGAACGATGTATATAGCATAAAGAAGAAGAAACGAACACTTGTACATAATATTTTTCTTGGTGTAATTGCTGAATAGAGTGGAAATTTCTTGGGAATCATTCGTGCGAAGCCGGAGATTTGGAAAGCCGGAGAATGGATGGAGGACGGGGAAGTCATAAAAGCACGTAGAGTCGCCTATGAGACTATAGGTTCCCAGTCAGGTCCGGGTTTATCCGGGTATCGCTTGTGGAATTCTGCTAAAAGTTCAGGAGCGTCCAAATCGAAAGCCGGAACCCATTGGTATTGTTGTCCAGTTGCAGACCAACCGAGCCATTCAACGTAGTATCGCAGGGGACACCGACGATAGCGCCTGTTGATTTTGGAGTCGAGTACCCCTGCAAGTTCGAAATGCTCGTGTCCGTCAATGATTTCGACGGGGCCCGGAGGTTCTTGTTCGCGGCTGGAGAATGGATTCGGAAAATGTGGCTCCAACGAAGAGACGTGGAAAACGGGGTGAATACGTGAGAGAGCTTTTGGTAGACGGATCCGGTAGGATGCGCTGGAGGTCTTTTCGATGACTTCGTAAGGTCCGAAATGAATCTCGGAGAACTTCTCGGTAGGACACGTGGTTGCAATGAATTCGGCGGAAACAAAGACCTGATCTCTGACATTAAGGTCGGGATCCGGAAGACGTTTTTTGTCAGCGATCTCTTTGTAATGTTCCGTAGCAATAGTAAGTTGCGTACAGAGGTATTCATGGACTGATTGGAGATTGTAGACGTATTCTTGAGCTTTGTCAACGTCTTTCCCTTTAATGGAGGTCGAATGGTAAGTGATAGCCGGATGGTAGCCCTTGTTGGCAAAAAACGGAGATAATCCGGAGCCGTAGCTGTAGGATTTAGGATAATCACCTGGTTGCAGCCACCCTCAATGGTTGTCTATTTCACTGGATGCAGCCAGGTATCTGGCTAAGTGCAACTTTGGCTTCTTTCCACCAACAATGGATCTGTTCGGCATGCCAGGCATGTATAAACAATGATAAATCCATTGTATAATGGCTGTCAATGTCAATCAACTACTGGATAGTTTCGGGAGATGCCTCAGATTTGATGGTAGTTGTCACTGTTTAGATTAGATCATTTCTCGGCCATTCCCATGCCTTTGATGGTTTCACACAATGCCTGAAATGTGATGTTGCCTTTATTTGGCTAGAATTGATGATTCCGGCCATTGCCATACTTTTTATACGGCCTTTAGGATTGATTAGATCATTTTTTGGGTTTCTCATCGCTGGGGTTGGCTCTTTATTTTGCGTTTTGCGAGCCAACCAGGCATCAGATCAAAAAATGATGAGTATAAATGTTGTAGCCCTCAATGAGCTCTACGACATGGTGCTACACATCAGCTATTTCTGATGACTTTCCTTTTTGGGTCACTAACACTTTTCTCCCAAAAAGGAAATTCTGTCGAAATCTCAGTAGCTGGCTCAATACTTGGCCGTTTTGAATGATCTAACTTTGTAGGGCTAATGTTCTATATGTATTATGAATTTTAGAAGTACTCTTGAAGCCACTACATCACTGTAATGTAGTGTAAAATGCCTGAACTTCTGGATTCCCATCAATATGCAATATCCTGTTCCAAATGCAACATGTGAGTGTTCTGAACATATTCTATTGCTTACTACAATGTTCTACACACTCTACATTGCTTATAGCATGTAATAGTACTATAGAAACCATATTATAGCTGCATCAGCAATAGCCATCATTTCCTCATTCTGGGCCATCCAGATGTCTAGAGACTTGGGTGAATGCTTCTCTAGAATCTTCCAGATGATATGAATCCATTTCAGATGCATTCATCATCAGAACCTGTCACATATTGGAGATAGAAGAGGATAAAGTTAGAAATGTATTTCCACCCAGTTTGTCCTCTATATGCATCATATTGAGACATGTAAGTGCTGGTATTTGAAGCTGTACTCCATTCAAAGAGTTTTCAGCACAAGAAATGTGCTAATATGTGATCATAAACATTAGATAGATAGAGTGACATGTTTTGACTGATGGCTTAATAGGGGACCAATGAGAGCAATTTGTACAAAATAAAGGCCAAAAATGAAAAGAGGCAATCAAATAGTTGAAGATCCATCCTTATTTGAAGCATTTTGGTCAAGATTTGACCAGATGGTGAATTTGAGCATCTCAGTTCAAGTGCAATATAAAGAGGTTTTATAAATGTTGGAGTTCATCATCTCAAAAACACTATCTAGCCAAATCTTGATCAAAATGCATGAAATAAAGTGGAATATGGAACCTTCAGACTATACCTCTTCATTTCTGGCCTTAACTTTGCAATCACTGCAGTCATTGGTTTGCTATTGGCCAAATGATCCAAAAATGTCATTTCATAGATCTTATGTTTATCATAACATATTGAAGTGATTTTTGTGCCCAAACTCTTTGAACAGAATACAACTGTCAATAGCATTCATATATGGCCAGTAATCTGAGTTCAAGTGCAACATACAGAGCTTTTAAGTTCATTATGGGGAGTTCATCATTTTGAGACAATATCTGCTCAAATCTTCACAGAAATGCGTCAAATAAAGTAGAATATTGAGCCTTGGCACCTTCTTTTCTCGTTTGTGGCCTCTATCTTGTGCTCACCATTGTTATTGGTCTGCTATTGACCAAATGATCCAAAAATGTCAACTCATATTTATTGTATTTCTCATGAGATATTGATATAGTTTTTGTGTGAAAACTCTTTGAATGGAGTACAGCTTCAAATACCAGCACTTACATGTCTCAATATGATGCATATAGAGGACAAACTGGGTGGAAATACATTTCTAACTTTATCCTCTTCTATCTCCAATATGTGACAGGTTCTGATGATGAATGCATCTGAAATGGATTCATATCATCTGGAAGATTCTAGAGAAGCATTCACCCAAGTCTCTAGACATCTGGATGGCCCAGAATGAGGAAATGATGGCTATTGCTGATGCAGCTATAATATGGTTTCTATAGTACTATTACATGCTATAAGCAATGTAGAGTGTGTAGAACATTGTAGTAAGCAATAGAATATGTTCAGAACACTCACATGTTGCATTTGGAACAGGATATTGCATATTGATGGGAATCCAGAAGTTCAGGCATTTTACACTACATTACAGTGATGTAGTGGCTTCAAGAGTACTTCTAAAATTCATAATACATATAGAACATTAGCCCTACAAAGTTAGATCATTCAAAACGGCCAAGTATTGAGCCAGCTACTGAGATTTCGACAGAATTTCCTTTTTGGGAGAAAAGTGTTAGTGACCCAAAAAGGAAAGTCATCAGAAATAGCTGATGTGTAGCACCATGTCGTAGAGCTCATTGAGGGCTACAACATTTATACTCATCATTTTTTGATCTGATGCCTGGTTGGCTCGCAAAACGCAAAATAAAGAGCCAACCCCAGCGATGAGAAACCCAAAAAATGATCTAATCAATCCTAAAGGCCGTATAAAAGGTATGGCAATGGCCGGAATCATCAATTCTAGCCAAATAAAGGCAACATCACATTTCAGGCATTGTGTGAAACCATCAAAGGCATGGGAATGGCCGAGAAATGATCTAATCTAAACAGTGACAACTACCATCAAATCTGAGGCATCTCCCGAAACTATCCAGTAGTTGATTGACATTGACAGCCATTATACAATGGATTTATCATTGTTTATACATGCCTGGCATGCCGAACAGATCCATTGTTGGTGGAAAGAAGCCAAAGTTGCACTTAGCCAGGTACCTGGCTGCATCCAGTGAAATAGGCAAAATATGTTTCTGGCTGTGTCCATGCAGATAGCCTTTATCTTACAACTACGGGTGATAATCCGGTGGATGCGTTCGGAGCATTATTGAGTGCAAACTCTCCCAAAGGAAGAAGCTCTGCCCAATCGTCCTGTTGATACGCACAGTACATCCGGATGTATTGCTCGAGGGTTTGATTCATGCGTTCCGTCTGTCCGTCCACCTCCGGATGGTGCCCGGAGGTGAAGTGCATCTTCATGTTGAGTAATTCTCCCAGTGTGCGGAAAAAGGCGGAAACGAATTCCATACCGCGGTCGCAAGTGACGTGGAAGGGAACTCCGTGTTTGGAGAAGGCATGAATAAGGAACATCCGAGCGAGTTGAGCGGAAGTGATGTGTCGGTCGCAGGCAATAAGGATAACCTGCTTGGAAGCACGATCAACAATAACGCATATGCAATCAAACTCGCCGGAATAAGGAAGGAATTCGATGAAGTCGATAGATATGGAGTGCCAAGGACGGAGAGGAACCGGAAGGGGACGGAGGAGGCCGTAAGGCTTATGCTGTGGGGCCTTGTTGCGCTTGCAATGAGTGCAGGATCTACAATAATCCCGAACGAATGTACGCATTTCTGGCCAGGAATATTCTCGTCGAACGAGTGCCAGAGTACGATTCTGTCCAAAATGTCCAGAGAGTATGTGATCATGTTTGTTCTGCAACACACGTACACGGAGGATATCCGGAGATTCACCGGAAACCTGCGGAACATAGATCTGATTCTGCAATAACAGCATGCCGGAGGGATCCATAGTCCAGCGCGGAGAGCTGCCGGAGGTTGCGGAAGCGAGGCCAGAAGTAGCAGCTGGGTCGTTGCCATAGTGGGACTTGATGTCGCGGTGAAGCTGATCAATATCCATAACGACGGAAGCTCGGAGACAAACTTCCTCGAGGAAAGTTGCATTGAGCGATGCTGAAAGCTGATCGGAGGTGAAAATGGAGCGAAAATTTTGAGGATTAACGTGGCTGAAAGCCGTATCCCCCTCTTTAGGGTAGACGTCCCATCGTCTAGTCAGCGCATCGGGCTTGCCCCCAAGTTTACCCGGACGGAACCGGATGACCATATTAAAATGGCAAAGATATTCCGACCATCGTACTTGCCGACGTGTAAGGGTCTTCGTTGTGGCAAAATATTCGAGGTTCTTGTGGTCGGTGACGACGTCGATAGGTAACAGAGCTCCCTCGAGATAATGACGCCAGTGAGTAAATGCATCAAAAATAGCAAGGAGTTCTTTATCGTGCGTGTCGTAGTTGAGTTCCGGAGGAGTGAGACTGCGACTCTGGAAGGCGACAGGGTGAAATTCCCCGTCATCTTCGAGAATGGAGAGGATTGCTGCTATAGCGTAATCGGAGGCATCAGTTTCGCACATAATTTGACGTCCGGGGATCCAATGATGGAGTACCGGAGCCTCCGTAAACGCACGCTTGAGAGTTTGAAAAGCGTTTTCGCATGCAGCGGACCATTCCCAAACGAACGTTAGAACGTGTGAGTCGTGTGAGGGGAATGGTGATATTTGAGTAGCCAAAAATAAAACGCCGATAGAAGTTGCAAAACCTGAGGAAGGACTGAACGTCCTTGACCTTCCGAGGTACCGGCCACTCTGTAATAGCGGAGATTTTGGCCGGAGACATCCGGAAGCCGTCTGGAGAAAGGATGTATCCCAGGTATTCACAGGTTGTAATGCTGAATTCGCATTTCGGAAGCTTGCAATACAACCCAGCTTCGCGAAGACGTCTAAGCACTTCGCGAACATGAGCAGTATGTTTGGACAGGTCATCGGAATAGATCAAGATGTCATCGAGGTAGACGACGACATAGATGTCCAAAAGATCTGCGAACAGAGTATTGAGGAAGCGTTGGAAGGCTGCCGGAGCGTTGGTCAAGCCTTCTGGTACAACCCGGAAGTTGTAAGACCCATAGCGAGAGCGGAAAGCGGTTTTGTACTCATCGCCGGGGGCGATCCGGAGCAAGTGGTAAGCATGTCGGAGGTCGAGTTTGGTATAAATACATGCCTTTCCCGGAGCATCAAGGAGGTCCGCGATCAACGGAAGTGGATAACAATCCTTCTTCGTAATGCGGTTTAGCCCTCTATAATCGACACAAAGACGGAGACTTCCGTCCTTCTTCTTGGCGAAGAGAATTGGAGCGCCATGGGAGGAACGAGAAGGGTAAATAAAACCTGTCTTCAAGTTCTTGTCGAGGAACTCCCGGAGCGCAGAGAGTTCAGCTGGAGAAAGGGAATAGACATGACCGACCGGAGGTTCCTCGCCATCGACCGTTTCGATTTTGAGGTCGAATTCATGATGTGGAGGAAGATTGTAAGCCTCCTGTTCGGAGAACACATCTGCGAAGTCGTGGTATTCCAGAGGTAAACCGGAGAGGTCCGGAACATCGACTGAAGCATTAAATGCCAGAGTCTCGTCGGTGGGTGTTGCACGTAATGTATACTGGACGGTATCTTTGTTGCGTATGATGGCGCTATAGGCTGCTGCGTTGACGAGTGACACAAGCGGAGCGGTAGTGAACGGACGAGGCGCAGAAGCCTCTGGAATGTCCATAAAAGGACCAGGGGTCTCCATGAAAGGAGCAGATTCGGGTGAAGACGTCTGCGGCGTGAGTGGAATAGGCTCCGGGGATGCCAGAGGTTCCGCCCTCTCCGTTACCGGAGGGGCCGCAACAGGTTCCGAAGTACTCTTCGGGTGTGTCGACACTGGTGACTCGTCGTAGACAGGGCGGAACTGGATTGTGGCGCTACGCCAGTCAATCAACGGATTGTAGCGGCAGAGCCAGTTTAGTCCCAAAACCAAGTCGCAGGCAGAGTCAAGACGGGTGACGTAAAATTCCATCAGATGGACATCGCCGGAAGGAAACCGGGGCAGTAACTGCATCTGCCGGTTAATGATAGATGAGGAGCCGTCAAGATACCGGAGTTTAACCGGTGACACCGCGTACGGAGAAAACCCATTAGATTCGCAGACTCGTGTAGACACAAAACAGTGAGAAGAGCCGGAGTCAATGAGTGCCCATAAGCGGGAGTTGAATCCCGCGGCTACTCGTGATACAAGAGACGGAAGCAGGGTTAAGCCTGCCTCCGCCGGAGGGAGTCCGGAAGCTTTGCCAGAAGGAGAGATATAGTCCGCGGAGAGTATAGATACATCAAGATCAATGTAAAAAGCATCAGAGGAAAGAGTGGACGCATTGAGGGTAACCTCCGGAAGCACCTCAGAGTCAACGCAGCTCGGACCAGGTGCGGAGGGTTCCGAGCCACTGCCTATTTTTTTGACTCGGAAGAAGGTGTGTCAGCGGAGGGGGCAGGTGGATTGGATATAGAGCCTGCCTTGCCCTGAGCGTTAGCTGGGCGCTTCTTGTATTCATGTGTCTTGTGACCAGAACCACCACAGAACATACACAAATTGTTCTTCATACGCCGTTCGCCGTTCCTCCGGTTTGAGCTTGCCGGAGGAAGTGAGTTTGTCGGCATACGGCTTCGAAGCCTTGGTGTTGGCCTGGCCAGCATTGCCATTAGCGGCCGGGGGATTGTTCGCCGGAGGGTTAGGTTTGGACGAAGGGTTAGAACTGCCCTTGCCTTTACCCTTGCCTTTGTTCTTGTTACCGCTACTACCGCCGGAACCTCCGGACGTGGCGTGAGCGGAGGAATCGCCGGAAGACTTTCCGGAAGACGGCGGGTTGGCGGCACGTTCCGCAGCTTTCTCCGTCTGACGCTGGTGATAGCGTTGGTCGAGTCGCTGCGCAAGAGCTTTGAGACCGGCGAGAGTGGGAGGACGATCGACGTTCGCGATTTGGTCCTTGATACGATTTGGGAGGCCTTTGTAAAATGCCCGATCAAGGGCTGCCTCGTTGTACCCGGTCATGACCGCTTGAGTGTCGAATTCCAACTGGTAAGTAGCCAGTCGATCCCCAGGCTTCATGGTAAGCATCTCTAAGGCCGCGCGAGCATCTCCGAACGGATCGTGAGGACCAAAATTGGTCGCGAGCTCCTGAACAAAAAGGGCCCAGTTTCCATCCCAAAACGGAATGGCAGCTTGACCTCCGGCGAAGATGTTCAGTTTGAACCACTTCTGAGCGGTTCCACAGAGGTAAGACCGGACATAGAAAATCTTCTCGTCGTCGGTCGGAAAATCTTGTGGCCATTCCGCAATGTGAAGGTAAATTTGGGACATGAAAGAGGCGAACTTCGACGAGTCAGACCCATCAAAGGTGTCGGGAGCTTTGGAAGAGGTTCGAGTGGAACGAGGAGCTGCGGCGTTCTGAGCGAGGAGAGCCATTGCCTGTGCCATTTGCTGCACAGCAGCATCAAGCTGGGGATTATTTGGAGCGGGGATTTGAATTGCCGGGCCTGGAGGGCCGGGAGGACCTTGAGGACCTGGAGGACCTGGAAGCGGAGCTGGGCCCGGAAGCCCGCCACCACCACCGCCACCACCTCCACCGCCACCACCCCCGCCTCCACCATTACTACCACCTTCGCCATTACCGGCTGGATCCGGAGCGGGGGGGTGGATTAGGAGGAAGACCAGTGGGTGGAATGTTGGGTGGTTGTGCCGTAGGATCAGCAGAAGGGTCTGGAGCAGGTCCACCACTTCCATTACCTTTATCTCCGTCAGGAGGATCACCACTACGAGCAGCCGGAAGAGGAGCGGAAGCTGCACGAGGAGCCGGAGCTGGAATGGCATATGACGCCAATTCAGCTGTAACCTGTTCAGGAACTTCCGGAAGTTCTGGAAGCTCCTCGATAGTCGCGGAAGTGAAAGGTTGCATGGATGAGCAATGACGAAGAAGGGTAGGTGAAGCAAGACTACCTCCGGCAGAGAGGTGGTCGTACTCCTCAAAATCCATCACCGTAGGATAATTGGGACCAGGATATTGTGAACTAGCCACAGAAAGGCTATCCTGTCGAGCACGAATAGCGGCACCAAGATGTTCCGAGGGGAGAAGAGCCCTACCTCATGGCATCGGAGCATTCGGCCTCGGAGGCTGTCCCGGTTCAAAATGAGGTTGTGTCCGGAGACGAGGTGCACGAGGATCAGGTGATAGAAATTGACCAGGAAGGCTGGAAGCGGACCCAAAAGAAGGTCGTTGAGAACCAATCTGAAGAGGAATGATCGCGCTGAACTGGCGCGATTGCCGACATGGGTCGTGGGATTGGCCCTGAAATTCCGGAGTAGGAGGAAGATGAGCAAAAGAAGACATGGAAGCCAGCCAAGTTAGGTTGAGTTGATAATACTGTTATATCCGTGTCGGAGAGTGCCGGAGATAGCTGGAGGGCTGAACAACACTACGCTAAGTCGGCGAGTGTGCTGAACTAACTTGACGACCAATCAGCGAAGAGGAATTCCAACGACGGAGCAATGCAGAGGCAAAGCACATTAATTATCAACTAAAGTACATCTCAGAGTAAATATGTATTTATACTAAGTACGGAGATATTCTGGATGGAGTCATAGAAGCAAGTAAAGACAATAAGACGAAGTAAAGACAATAAGAACAATAAGAGGAATACATGTGGGCATAGGTCATATGTTGCATAGAGGGGAAACGCTCAGTAAATCTTCATTGCGTAAAAACCCCGAGAGGCGTGCATCAACAGTCAAGCTGGATGCATCAGCGTGATGTAGGACGCGGGCCAGAAGTACGGAGACGTGTCCGAGACAGAGGACGGAGAATCCCAGAAGATTCTCCGGACAGAGGACGGAGGTTGCCGGAGATGTGCACGGGCATAACAGGAACAATGCCAACAAATCCAGTCCATTGAGCAAGGGTAAAATGTCTGCAACCATATCTTCAATGGCTTGCCATGCAGCTTGGAGCAATAGTGGAGAACTGGCAAAGCTGGCATGAAGCTCTGTCGACAGCACGGGAAGCCCCATTTCCAGGCTGCGAACATATCGTCCTACATGAGGAGATATCTGTAGGAGCTTCCAAAACGCTGCAAAATTATTTTTCTCCTCTTCCAGAGGAGGGACGTCCATAAGGCCCTCAGCATAACCACCCTGGAGGCCGATACCAAGGCTGACATTGCGGAAAATGTGAGACTGGGAACAAGGACACCAGGATTTGGCCACCAGGGCACAGCGAGAGTGATCTGCAGGGTCAATGTAGTCTATAGTGGCGTCTAGGAGTTCTTGAGAGAACTTTGAGACCATAGTAGAGTGTAAGATGAGAATCAAATGTCAGACAAGTCAGTTAAACTTTGATGCACTATAAATACGTCTGAGTGGACTGATTTCTGTTTTGCTTCTTTCTCTTTGTCTCTTTTCCTAATATGTCGCGCCGTCACAAATGGAGTGGCCTGCGACTGTGAACAGTACAATGCACCAACAAATGAGGACCTCCCTTCCATGTGCTGTGAGTGCAGACATGGAAAGAGCTGCCACGGTCCCATGCCTGTGCAAGCTGGCGCCTCTAGTGCCAGCATTCCCACAAAAGACAGGGTCCTGGATATCTTTAATTCTGTCACGTCCCGTGATGGACTCCGCGGACTCCACCAGGTCATTCATCTCTTTACTGATCTCGATGTCCGCGGAGTACCGCCGGGGTTTGGTCCCTCTAATCGCAGCCTCTGGATTGGTCTTTATTGTTCTATACAACATGTTGTCATGTGTTCTTCACTTATTGTTTGAACTCCTTCTTGTTCCCCGTATCACTGGGTGCAAAACTTTATTTCCACAGTATTTCCAGGCTCTGGAAATTTTAAATTTGCACAACTTTTGTGTAATATTTCCAGGCTGTGGAAATGTTGTGGAAATATTGTATTTCCACAATATTTCCACAACATTTCCGCAGCATTTCCACAGGTGCGGAAATTTGATCTGAGTATTACCAAAAAAGGCAAGTATTCAAAAAATCAAAGTTGTAGCACTTTTCAATACAAATCCAACTGTATAAGAAATTTCCTTATCAGATACTTTGTTGTGTCATAAAACACAAGATCATCTGATTATTACCAAAAAAGGCAAAAAATCAAAGTTGTAGCCCTGTTCAATACAAATCTAACTGTACAAGAAATTTTCTTATCGGATACTTTGTTGTGTCACAAACTACAAAACACTTGCTATTTGGTGTTTTGCTGTCTAACAAAGCATCTGATAAGGAAATTTCCGATACATTTAGATTTGTATTAAAAAGAGCTACAACTTTCATTTTTTGCCTTTTTTGGTAATAACCAGATGATCTTGTGTTTTGTGACACAACAAAGTATCTGATAAAGAAATTTCTTATACAGTTGGATTCGTATTGAAAAGATCTACAACTTTGATTTTTTTGAATACTTGCCTTTTTTGGTAATATTCAGATCAAATTTCCGCACCTGCGGAAATTTTAAATTTCCGAGGCCCGGAAATGCTGTGGAAATGTTGCAGAAATACTGCGGAAATTCAAAATTTCCGAGGCCTGGAAATATTGCACAAATGCTGTGGAAATATTGCGGAAATTTAATATTTCCAGACCCCTGGAAATAATGTTTTGCATCCAGTGTATGTTAGACAATTAGCTTATTGTCTTTATTGTTCTCCATCGGACAATTCTCGGAGTTTCTATATTATATAAACCCCACATGTATTCTAGATACTCAGTTCAAATATCGACTTAGTTGGACCCTATCTCTGTCTGTTCAACCGTCTCTCTCTATTCTGTCTCCCTCCTCGGAAATCGGGCTCCGGGCGTAGCGAAGGGCGCAGCGCACGAGCTGAAGCCAAGCCCGTTCAAGTAGAGCTGGACTCCTGCAGACTCCACTGGGATCCCTTCGGCAGTCTGCCTGGCTTAGTCGGGAATCCGGTACTTGACAAATTCACACTCACAGAAGAAAATCTCTGATAGTCTCCCATCCAAAGGAAGGTTGACCGACTTTGGTACGGCAAAGCAGGATGCCCAGGGTAACCGTTACCGACCTACCGCTGACAACAGCAAGAAAGCAGGCAAAAACAAGATGATTGTCCTAGTGAGTGTTCTAGCATGTTTTCTCTCGTCAACTAACCTTTGAACGAGCATAAGAAAACTGCTCCACCCTCAAAGTCGAAGGAGGTGCTCATCTCTGAACTGGTTCTCTTGACGGGAGGCATCCAGGTAGGTTGTAATAAATGCACTTGACACTTTGCCTATTGAGAATTTTTTAGGCGTTCAAGCTGTGCAGTTCTGCTTAGTGCTGGCCAAAATACAATATGGATACGAAAATTCTGTATCATATCCATATCCATATCATATCCACCATGTTTGCCTCATATCATATTTGTAGCATATCGTATTCATATTCAGCTGTGGAATATGAATACAATATGAATATATCTGAATATATTTTACTTCAGTTGGATTTTAGTGATGCCTGTGGAGTTCATGCACTCCAGGAGCTCCACTTCAACCAGGCTTGCGTAAGAATGTATACAGATTGTTTTCGCAGTCATGGACGGCAGCTGAGCAGCAGATCAAGTGAACTCCCAGTCTGAAAAAGGTGGTGATGAAAAAAATAGTGCGTAAACTGGACACAATACCCACCTCAATGGCTAGTGGTGTCAATGCTTTTGGCTTGAAAAACTCAGCCCAAATCGGCAGTGATGGGAATACTCTGATGGCATGTCTTGATTCCTGCCAAAGGGGATCAGCACAATGTTGCACAGAGCAACAAAAATCTTCAGCTGGGATCATTGAGGGATATTGTTGTAATATACATCCTTGTTGTTCATGCTATGTGGCCATAGATCAGCGCTGTAGGTGAGATCGGCATGTCGTGGACATGGTGTTTTCATCTCCGGCTGGGTGGCTCCTGCCTGATCCATTGATCGGAAGTGAAGGTACAGTCAAGTTTGCTGCCGCAGATCACTGATTGCCGCACGGCTTGGACATATAACTGTATCTAAATATATTTGAATACACTCCGCCTTATATCATATTATATCCATATTGTATTGTATCATATCCTCCTCATGTTCGTATTCAGTCAGCAGACCCAAGACCATATCATATCCATGCATATCTAGATATATTCAAAATTAAATTTTTCGTATCATATTCTTGGCCAGCACTAGTTCTGCTCGAGCGCCCACTCAAATCGACATTGATCGCCTAGCCTTGTATAAATGTGTCGCCAAGAACGTAACCTTGAATGAAGCGTGGTCATGTGCAGAGCTTATGGAGAAAGTTACCGAACTCTTCCCAGAGGCATTTGGGTGGTTGGCACATGTTGCCCTTGCTTCCCTAGAGAGCGGCTCATGGGTAGTCCTGAGCAAAAACTATCAGACTCTCACAGTTGTTCCAAATGCCAGCCTGAGTGTGTCGGATGCAGTCAAGTACAAAACAAAGACAGCTCATTACGGCCCTATACTGTACATCGGTAACGGTATTGAATATGCCGTTCATGATCCAATACTGATTACTATTGATCAGCTTTGAATCACCCTATTGCCGTTCCCAGAGGCATTCTCAAATTGTGGTTCACAGGACGACCCGAGGAGCAAGACTTGAGCTCGTTCAAAGGAAGAGACGAGGACTATGAAGACGGCATAGAAGATGAGATCATGGACTTTGACTCTGCCAAAGAGTACGCAGGTTCGAGAGTTACGATCCTAGCAAAGACCCTGAAGAGGATTCTGAGGATGTGGCTACAGGCCTGTCTCTATCTCGTGAGTTATTGGCCTGATTCATACCTGAATGGCTGTTCAGATTTAGGTTACAACACGTGCCCAGAGCCAGCGATATCCAAACGCAAGAGAGAAGCATTGGACAGTAGTGATGAAGAGCATCCACCCAAGAAACTCAAACTCAGTATCAGTGCATCTTTTTTATATCCCTCCCATTGCGTATCTCAAGCCAGAACCAATTAGCCGGGAATAATACCTATCCCATCGCAGGTGGAGCTTCCCAATCAATCTCTGGGCCTTGTATGTTTCATGGGTACCTCTTATTAGAACAATCTGATCTTATCTCATAGTGTTTATTCGCTCCTCCTCTTTTGCTCTCTGAAAAGAAAGATACCAAGGGGAAGAGCAAGGCAAAGCCTGAGAAGAAAGACGATGAGAAGTGCTCTTGCCTTCTGGTCTCTCGCCCACCTATGGTCATATACAGGCGGCTTCACTCCCTTGACGACTTCAAGCAAGAGAACCCAGATGAAGATAGCGACAAGAGCAAACCTATCTTTATCAATCCTTGGCATTCTGCCCACCAGGCTCCTATCTTTTAGCCCATCTACAAGTCTACCAGATGTTCAAGCTACTTACCCTTAGTAGCAACAAGAGCAAACCTATCTTTATCAATTCTTGGCTCCTATCTTTAGCCCCCTTTATCCGCTCCTTTCCATCTATCCTACTATCGTTTATAATAACCTGACTAGTCCTCTCACCGTTCTTTAGTACACATCAGATTCCTCTTGACGCTCCTTTAAACACATCAGACTCCTCTTGTCGCTCCTTTAAACAAACTCCTATACATATGCATCCCATTATTCTTACACTTTAATATCAGAAATTGTCTTTGTTTTTGAGTTTGTACAAGTAAGAATTAATGGCTAATATACAAGCTCCAACCCGGGCAGTCCTTCACCCACTTGTCGCCTTGTCTGTCAGAATGAAGAACAAGGGTACCACGTTTACCGGAGAAGTGCATATTAAAATGTGTGAGATTGCATGAGGGGAATATCAAAATGTCCCCCATTTGCAAGTCAAACTTCAACTTGACTTCATGTAAACAAAGCTGACCTCCTTTAAAATCACCGAAGGGGATGACAACACAGAGATCCTTGTCTCCATGATCTCTGTGTGCAGAGGTGGCGACACGGAGGTTCAGAATGAAGCCACCAAAGGGGTACGCAGGGCTTGCCGAGTTCATGGGAAGAGCATTGCAGTAGATACTCAGTTCTTGAAATTCATTGGGGAAGCGAGCCTGAAGCTAAAGGTTTTCATGAGTTCAGTTACAGATAAATGTATGGAAGAAAACGCACAGAGATACAAATATAATCGAAAATCTCAGTATATGCATCAGCTAGAATCGCAAACTCCTGGGGACGGTCGGTAATATCTGCCGACTCATGGGGGATACGTTGGGTAAAATTAACTTTACCCCCATGGTCGCGCTGGACATTATCCATATGAGTTGCATTCTCTGGAGTGCCATGGCCTTGAAAAAGCTTAGTCAAATATAGCGCACGTCAATGGACAACATACCTTCTCCCTGTAATGGGCATACCATGAATAGTGGCACGAGAGAAAGCGATACTTGGCACGGCGGGAGGTATCTTTGATCCATTCACCTGGCATAGCAGCTTGGACAAGAGCAACTGAGTCTTTGAGCTTTTTCCGTAAATGGGGAGGGAGAGTAAAGGTATCGGCTATAACTTTGCCAGACTCAGTAGTAATTTGCACTATGTTTCTGCAGAAATTGAGTTTCAACATGGACTGTACGAACATAGCTTACCCCTTATAAATAGAGCTCTTGATTTGGATATATTTCCGCTGTCGGACAGGTTTTTGAATCTTCAGCAAATTAGATGTTAGACAATACAATCGTTCCCAGGAAAGATCTCACCTTATCCTGCAGATCATCCAGGTTACAGGTGTTATCGGCATCTTCTGCTTCCACTCGCGCCTCGGCTGTCCACTCATCTGTGGTAGAACCGGTTACAGAGCACTTGGACTTGACGAAATCCCCCGGAATGGTTATAACTTTGGCACTAGGCAGAGGGAGATCACCCGCTTCTGTGAATATGTTCTAGGATCCCACTGTCTTGCTCCAGCCTGCCAACCTGGGTGGTAATTTGGGGGTGCTAGTCAAAGTCTGAGAGGCGCTACTCAGTTATTGATTGGCACACTCACTTTGTAGGAATCTTGGCAAAAAGGGCATCAGTATCCCTAAGGCTGTGGAATGGGACATACTCCAGTAGCTGTTCCCCGTCACGTTGAGGTATTTGACGGCAAAAGCTGATGGTGGAAAGGTAGGAAGATTTTTGGTGAATGTACTGGAGCGGTATTTGCAGTCGATTAACCAAAGTACCCCATTTATCATCTATGACTGCTCAGGACTTCAGCATATCAAGAAAGGAGTATGAACATACGAGAAATCTCTCTCAATGCTTTGCTGAGAGATATAATGTCATCTATGGTAGCTTTATCCCTTCCTGTAAGGTCCACCTGCATGCCAGTGACTGCAATTACAACCAAGATATAAGGGGTACTTCAGGCGATTCAGCACAGAATAGTTTAAAGTTGAAGGACTTACTAGCGGCACACAATGACAAGAGCTTGGTGCTGGCTTCAACCCGCCTTTGCGAATGTCCGAGGGGGATATTCATACTTTTCTGCAATCGCCTCAAACCCAGGTCTACGATTGAGTTTTAGTGCCTCCGTTTCTCGAATACTGTGGGAGAGATTAAACATAAATAGATAAATGGCTTGATCGCCACTCGCCTATGAACGTGGATAACAAGCTGGATGAGGTTGAACATGTTCCAGAAAGATGTGTTCTGATGATTATTTTCGAGAGTGTCTAGTCTTTTTACCACAGAGTGCAGGTCCTTGCTTGTGTTTTTGAGATCAATGGATTGGACAGATGGGCCCAGCGTGTCAAGGAAAGCATCTAAAGCTGCACGAGTAGAGGGCAGGAAGATATTCGCCACCACTTTCCCGAGAAGAGCACTTGCATTCAAGGTCAGAGGCGGCCTGTTCCCCGTCGTGATATATTTCTTCCTCCTTGGCTTGGCCTTCTGCCGCATCTTCTTCTTCCCATGCTCGGGCTCAGCTTCAACCTCCAACTCCGATTGGTCATCTGGGGTCTCCTCAGGTTGCTCAGCATCCTGTAGCTTGATGTCGCTGCTATCCCCACACACATGGCACCGTGGGTCATCGCAATCCATGGCCCCCCACATCTTTCGCTCGCCTGACACGTTTGGCAGCACCCTTCCTCGGACATGGAAGTTTAGCCTGCACATTCCTTCCTCCCCCACCTCCGCCCCCGCCCCCGCCAGCGCCGCCCGCACCTGCTGCTGTTCTTTCCTTCCCTGCTCGTATTCTTTCTTGCAGCTCAGACTGGCCAGGAATGCGTAGCATAACTCTCTTTGCTCTCTTCGCAGCAGGATCGTCAGAAGGCTCTGGTAAGGGCCGCTTCCCATTTGTATTGAGGTCGGGGGGCAGGGGACGAGGTTGCGTAAGGTAGGGGATGAGAAAGGAGATGAACCGCCAGAAAGGCTTGGGGACAATGTTGAGGTAGCGGGGGACAATAATGTTGAAGTACCGGGGGACAGGATAGGGAGATGCGAGAGGGGACAGAAGCCCAGGTGCCTCGTCAGATAACATCACGGCCTCATTGTCTGGACAGGCAGATTAGTGTAAGATACCTCCCCCGAATTTTGTCACTTACTCAAAAAAGAGGAATTTGTCCTCAGGATTGGGCTGGAAGGCCTTTCGAGACCTGCAAGATGAGAAGTGTCTCGGAGAGAGGGTGCAAGACGCGTAGCATCCTGCACGAGATGCCCAGACACATCAGTTGTCAAAGTACTGGGTTCCCCGGGGCTGGCGTCGCCATCGCCTGATGTGCCCAAGATAACTGTCCCAGAGCGAGCGAGGGAGGAAAATGCCAGACTTTGGGAATGTTGATGTGTCAGGGCATCCATAACCACGTTGGATGACCGTGGGCGTTGAGGTCAGGTTGCAGGAAGAGGCGGCAGCAGGCATGGGGAGGATGGCAGCCAAAGAAGTTTGCAAGAGAAACGCAAGAGTTGTGCTTCAGTGGGGCTCAGGGGTAGAGGAACAGCCTGCAGGATCTGCTAGAGATGGGAAAACACGTCGTCTTCAAATAAAACAAGCCGGGGCATGGTGTTCTGAGGGACGTGTCACGAAATTTGTCCAGTGGGCGAGTTTTTGTCCACAAACAGTCACTCACTTGCTGCTCTGTGATAGGTGACAACACATCCTAGTCCCTTTCGCGAGTGGGACGCTGTGGCAAGAAGACACGTGAGACGGCATTGGTAAACACTGCCCAAACAACCTTTCTCTTCCTCCTCCATCCTGCCCGATTGGGCCACGTTTCTTACCTCCGCTGCACAGCCCCGACGACCATTCTGAGGCCTGCGAGTCCCTTCCGACGAAGAATAGGATGGATAGGAAGTGGTAGAGACAGAGTAGAGGTAGAGACAGAGTAGAGACAGTTGAATTCAGTACGTCCTTGATATTTTTTGCTTTCTGGTTTTCTCCTAACTCTTAGGCAGTTTATCTGGCACTTTGCTGGTTCCACTCCCCAGGCTCCCCTGTTTGTTCATCCCCTGCAACAGGCCTCGTGCAACTGCCTGCGCAATCTTTCTTGAAATCACTACAAACCAATAATTGCACGCCCTGGACTCGTGCCGTGTCCTCGCCTGGTTGTATCCCTGCCTGCCTGCACCCCCCTCTTGCTTGTCGGTCCCTGGGTCATTTGCGCCATTCCCTGCCAGACTTGCATCCTCTCACCCACGGTTCCGCAGCTTGGCTTGACGACCTGCACGCGCCCACCGAACGTGGCACTGGACTTAGCACTTAGCTTCTGTCTCTCCCCCCGCTTTCCTGCCCTGCCTGTGCCGCCGTTGGACCCCTTTGTATGGCTGAACTGACCCTCTAGCCTGTCCAGCAAATCGAATACCGCCATTCGGCTCCTTGCTGCAGGACCGAGCGCTTGTTCCCCTGCTTTGCGCTCCGGATCCTTGCTGGGGTCGCACAGCTGCAACTTGCTGTTCGCGGACATCAAGTCCTGACCTTAGATGATGCGAGGGCCCCGAGACGAGACCGCGACATGCTGCACGTGTTCAAACGTGTCCTCTTTGCGTTGCTGCCCTTGTTGAGTGTGCACAGCAGGGCCGCTGGGGGAAGGGGATGGCTTACCTGGGGGTGTAGGTGAGCCTTCTGCTTTTTTTTGCCATCTCCCTCTTCCTCGTGCGGTTTGCTGAGATGACAAAGCGCTGACCACTTCTCTCTTGGCGCAGACGAATTGGCATCGAGTGCCTCTCACTGGGTGCAAAACTTTATTTCCGCAGTATTTCCAGGCCCTGGAAATTTTAAATTTGTGCAACATTTCCGGGCTACGGAAATGTTGCAGAAATACAATATTTCTGCACTATTTCCGCAACATTTCCGCAGCATTTCCGCAGGTGCGGAAATGTGATCTGAATATTACCAAAAAAGACAAGTGTTCAAAAAATCAAAGTTGTAGCTCTTTTCAATACGAATCAAACAGTATAAGAAATTTCCTTATCGGATACTTTGTTATGTCACAAAACACAAGATCATCTGATTATTACCAAAAAAGGCAAAAATCAAAGTTGTAGCCCTGTTCAATACAAATCTAACTGTATAAGAAATTTTCTTATCAGATACTTTGTTGCATCACAAACTACAAAACATTTACTATTTTGTGTTTTGCCGTTTAACAAAGCATCTGATAAGGAAATTTCTGATATAGTTGGATTTGTATTAAAAAGAGCTACGACTTTGATTTTTTGCCTTTTTTGGTAATAATCAGATGATCTTGTGTTTTGTGACACAACAAAGTATCCGATAAGAAAATTTCTTATACAGTTTGATTCATATTGAAAAGAGCTACAACCTTGATTTTTTTGAACACTTGCCTTTTTTGGTAATATTCAGATCAAATTTCCGCACCTGCGGAAATTTTGAATTTCCGAGGCCTGGAAATGCTGCGGAAATGTTGTGGAAATGCTGCGGAAAAACAAAATTTCCAAGGCCCAGAAATATTGCGCAAATGCTGTGGAAATACTGCGGAAATATTGCGGAAATTTAATATTTCCAGACCCTGGAAATAATGTTTTGCACACAGTGTCTACCTCTGCTGCTACATCGACGTCGACCTCCTCAGCCCCGTCCTTCTCCTTCACTTCCCTGTGTCTATTTCCCCCTCAGCGTCCCACCCCTCCCCTTGCTCTGCCGCCACCCTCGTTGGCTGCGACACTGTACGATCACTGATGACCGTACAAGCACCGGCTCCACAGATGCCCCGCCCCACACCCACCTACTTAGCCGTCTGCCTGCCCATCCCGCCCACCACGCATCCCAGCCGCCCACCTTCTCCAACAGCTGCAGCAGCGTCTGCGCCCAGTGTTGCTGCTTGGATTCCAGCACGTCGTGCGGCAGGCGTGCTCAGGGCCACTCGCCACAGTCCAGGAAAACGACAGATTTGGAGGTGATGATGGAGGAGATGCCGTTGGCAGGGCGCGAGGACAAGCGGAGGATATTCGTTTATCCTTTATTCGCCTCATACACTCCCTTTGTCCTACGGCTCTCTATTCTCTATTCTTCATTCTTCTGCCTTCTTCTTTGACGCACTACCAAATATTGAGCGCTGATGTAGACGAATCGGCAGCGTGCAGTACACCTGCGGTGTAGAATTCTCCCCGCTACAGCCTCTTGAGTCGTCTCATTCCCTACATCCCCTCGTCTCTAACACCCATTCTGGCGCTGAAACCCCTTTCTCTGTCCCAGCACCTCTGTTTCCTCCTCCGTCACTATTACCTCACCCTGCCTTCACCCGACATCGTAATGCGCTCTACGGGGAAGGGGTCCCGCCCACAGCGACGCCTGGTGTGGGGACGAACACATTTGCAGAGACAGCGGTGGTGGTGCTGCTGCCCGAGGAGCATGAGGAGGGAGGGTACTCCTGACGTCTACCCTGGGAATGATGGCCAGCCCATCACCGTTATCTGTGCCCTTACGAGTACTGGATGTGGGTGGGCGGGTGGGCGGGTGTGTGTCCGAGGCATATCCCAAGTCAACTCCTCACTCCAGCATCGCAAACACAACCCAGCCCTTGCACGGCGACCCGCCCCTCCCGCCTGCTTTTCATGTCCGCCTCTGCCTCGGCCGAGTCTAACGTGCACATGTAATTGTATTCGCGGTACATCACTTCCCTTTTTCTTCGCTTCTTTGTTCTCTTGCAAAAATGTGCTCTGATATTCGGCCACAGGCACTTTACTTTACTTCCACATACATCCACATCTGTGGGTACGAGACAATGCCGCACGAGCTCGACGCTGAGGACCATGTAACCGCTGTCACGCACTGCCCCGTTGGCGGGGACACGGAGCAGGTAGGCAGGGATATGTGAGTTTTCGATCCTCTTGCCCTCTATTTTTGCGGGGTCTTGCGTTGGCCAATTTGTGCAGTGGTTTTTCTTTGGGGGGACGACGTGTTGAGAAATCTTATTTGTTTGGGGGAGAGGGAGTTGATGGAAGGGCTGGTGGGCTTGGGAGAGGGAAGGAGACGAGGCCGGGGCCACGCCACCGTGTTCTTTTGTCTCCGTTCCCTCTGCGAGTTGTTCCCCATTAAACTCCGCCCAATACCATCCTTCTATCCGCTGCTTCCAAGCTCGTTGCCTTCGCACTCGCTGACCCGTCACCC
This sequence comes from Mycena sanguinolenta, assembly GCA_014462675.1. Classification (NCBI taxonomy): domain Eukaryota; kingdom Fungi; phylum Basidiomycota; class Agaricomycetes; order Agaricales; family Mycenaceae; genus Mycena; species Mycena sanguinolenta. The sequence goes on along the minus strand of JACAZH010000003.1, from coordinate 7,126,683 downwards.
ATAGCCTCCACCCCAGCATCACGCCCAAGCTCAACACGCTGCGTGCGCTCTACAAGGGGAAGACGCGGGCACCGTGCAAGTTTTCGACGGCTCCAGGAACCTCGTTACCCAGGCAAATTTCGACTTCCCCGCTCTAATATGGATCCCGCTTCAAGTTTACCATTTTCTTGCTGTACTCGCACTCCTACGCTCGGGCAAGCGCTTATCCGTTTCACTGTCTTTGAGGTTGAGGGGAGATTTTACAGGTACTTGTACCGCTCGAAGAAGGCGTCCACCCAGTACGCCAAGAAGACCCATTTCAATGGCTATGGTACCGAAGACTTTCATGGTTTCCCTTCTCACTTACTTTTCTTTGTACTGTATGCATAGACCATAATCCATTATTCTCCGTAGTCTACAGTATATGCACTGCTTCCTGGATGTATTTCAGATTGAAGACATTGATATCGGGGCCCGTGTCTTCACTGCACTTTCATTCTGTCCTCAACCTCACCCAACTCAACACTGTGCAGGGAAAGGAACGTCTATATCAAGAAAAACCGGAGATCTAGTCTAGAATATACATTCTTCAAATATCATCGCTGTCCTCCACTATGTCCACTGCGAGTCTAGCAGTTGCGCTATCAATCATCGCGAAGATATGATAGTGCCCCTGACCCTCATCGATCTTATCCAACATTCTAGAGAAGCACTCAGGGTTCATCCGCCCAAACTCGGAATGTCTGAATCGATCCAGACAATCAGACCACGACAAAGATTCCCTTCCGTTTAACAAGAATCTGCCCAGCCGGTTCCACCAAACTGCATGCCAATCTTCTGCACCATGCTCATTGTTGGTGCAGAGGGGGCTGTGGGCAGGGGGTGTCTTGGCAAACAAAACTCCCAAAGGAAGGATCCGCTACATGGAACTGGGGTTCTTCAGCGGCCAGAATACAGCGATGTTGCTGCATCGCTTCCTTGAGTCTTGCCAGCATGACATAGACCTTTAAACCCATCCAATCGGTGTCTCTGTCCATGAGTTGGCACAACAGCGCCCATACTAACCTCCGGAAGCCAAGCTCAAATGAAGCCTTGGAGCCGTAGTGAAACCCAAGGTAGACTAGCTGGGCAGTGGGAAGAAAGGGACTTCGGACCCTCAGCAATCCTAGGGCAAGGTCTTTGGTCCCAGGTGATAGGAAGAAATGGCCGAGCTCGGGTAAACTGAGCAGCGCTGGAATGGATTTGGAACCTGGCTGCCAGTAGTCGGCTCTAGGGGGTCTAGAGGAAGAACCCGAGCTGGGGATCTCTGTCAAACATGTATGAAGAGACTGTACCTTCCATACGCCAGGGCAACAAAGACTTCGAATATCACTTCTTCCACATCTGTCAGACAGATTGGATTTTGGTCTGAGGACTGTTGCTTTTCCTTGTTGAGACCAGGAACTTTACAAAGCTCCACCAGGTACAGAGAGCAACAACTTATGGCAGCAGGGTCCAACTTGTATAAAGTGTTGTTCACCTACCTGCAAAGGTCAGGAAAGCCATATATGTATAAAATAGACTGGACTTACTTGGAAGACAGGGTAGTTTTCAGACCCTTCAGCCTCAGAATAAAACCGCGCGCTCTTGACCAGAGTGGAGGACATTCTGGTAGACAGACAAAAGCACCCACAAAGAACAAATACGAACAACTCTTCAACTGAACCTTTTAAGGAGTCAACTTCATGGCAGACCCATTGCCGCAGTCTTTCCCTCTGCTTCCCAGTTTACCTGTTGGGTACGATAGATGGTCTCCTAATGTCGTGGAGAGCCATCAGACACTTACCAGCATATATCGACATGCCCGAGATTTAATAGACCAGGAAGACTTGGACCTTTTACGCATGGCATTTCATGTGGATTCTATCACAAACGACGCTATTCCTCTCCTCCTTGCATTGGAAGCTTCAGAGAATTCAGGACAAAATCGCTTGCCAGAATCATGGATTCTAAGTGCCGCTGAATTACTGGGGAACACTGTTGCCGTCTTGTGTCATGCTGGTGAACTGGCAAAGGGAAAGTGGGTTATTTCAGGCATATGGTTTGAACAAAGCTGAATAAAACCAATGGTAGAGAGGATCATCAGATCAGAATGCCAGTTGATGTCCTACCTGACGCACATACTGGAAAGAGAGGCCGGCCTCCCAAGCAGATAGACCTGGCCTTTGTGGAAGAGGCTACTCGAGCTGAACGTAACATTAAGCTCAATGAGCTGGCAGCCCTCCTGAAATGTCATCGGATGACTCTGTATTGCCACATGAAGAAGCACGGCTTATCTCGAGCATACTCCACCTTATCGAACCATGAGCTGGACACTCTTGTTAAAGGATTCAAAAGAGACAAACCTGCTTCGGGCCTGAGATATCTCATGGGCTTCCTCAGAATGCATGGTCTCTGCATCCAGAGACACCGGGCAATGTCCTCTCTCAGACGGGCTGACAATCTTGGATTAATGCTACGTCGGCATAATGTTATCAAGAGGAGAGTCTACCATGTACGCCATCCAAATGCGCTATGGCATCTTGATGGTCACCACAAGATGATACGTTGGGGAATTGTTGTCCACGGTTTTGTTGACGGCTATTGTCGGACAGTGAGTATGGCTCTATGTGTGCATATTCGCAGCCTACTCAAGAAACTACAGGTTACCGGTCTTAGAGCCAGTAACAATAATTCCTCGGATACTGTTCTGGACGTTTTTCTAAAAGCATGCGAAGACTTTGGTTATCCTTCTCGTCTTAGAGGAGATCGGGGTGGAGAAAATGTAGGATGTGCGATTTATATGGTTATGTGGAATGGCCCCAACCGTGCCAGTTTCATATGGGGCTCGTGAGCTTTGGTACAATTCTTTTCTTTTGCACCCTTGCTAAGTGTATTCCTAGATCAACCCGCAACACACGTATTGAACGGTTGTGGATAGATGTTGGTACCCAGTTTGTTCGGTACTGGCGAGCTTTTTTCCTTCACCTCGAACGGTTGCATTATCTAGATCCAGCCAAACCTGAGCATCTCTGGCTCCTTCACGTTCTGTTCCTGGACTGCATTAATGAGAACTGTGCTGAATTCCAGGCCAACTGGAACGCTCATCCCATGGACTCGTCCAACAACAAAAAGTCCTAACATGAGTCTTTACCAACCGAAATTGATTATCTATTGAAGTGTCTACTAGGATACTCGCCTTCTTGGCCAAGTGCAACATGGAGTATACATTGACGATTGCCACAGCTTGCATCCTGAAACAATAGAAAAGTATTACGGAGTTGAAAGGATTGGTCGAGCGGGTGCTGGGAACCCTCCTGATGAGCAGGACAATGAGAGGGCTGATATTGCTGAACATATTCGGGCTGACCAGGGTTCACACATACGTCATGACACAGTTGCTATACCAGACCAGAAGAACCCATTTGCCAACGATCCCGAAGCTGAGAGCAAGTTTTTTGCTGTTCTGGCAGACGTTGTTCATCAGGAGATAATACCAGCTGGTTATGGGGTGTTACCAGAGGAATGGGATGAGGACAGGTACCCAGATGTTGAGTTTCTAGCAGTAGGAAAGTGGAAGAATCGGATTCAGCTTTCACTCGCAAATCCGATTTGGCTTCAATGTGCAACACTTTGGGTGCAAGCTTTGAATGTACTTGGACATTTTTAATGCTATTTTGATTTCTTTGAAACTCCCTTGAAACGATTAGAAACAATTACAGGAATCCAGTACGCACACTGATGGGTTGAGAGAATCAGTGGCTATGTATAAAGGCCGGGTGATGCCGACTTTAGCACAATACGCCCCCCAAACTTCCGGAATAGCTCTATGTACTCTGGTGATGATGCACCATACTCATTTCATGTATATAGACACATTAGCAAGGTATTCAGAGGTTGGACCCAAAAAGTTTTCTGGAACATGAAAAAGTTTATCAGTCTGGACAAAGTTTCATAATGTTACGTTTGGAACGTCATACAGTTCGTTGCCACTGTGCAACAGGTTTTTTATTATTTGAGACATCGAGCTCTGATTTGAGAGCTGATTTGAGAGGAGGGGGTTGATTCAAGATTGTCAAGAGAATTCATAGTGCAAAGAGCAATGTGCAGCTGTAACAGATTCGGAACTGGTGAAGCAAAAACCTAGCCAAAACTCGGAGCAGTGTGTAGGTTGCCAAGACGCTGGACCAAGCCACCAAGATTTCCATAGTCCCAAAATTTGCCAAAAATAGTAAACGGTGAAATTTCATGTCCATTGTTTGCAGTGGAGAGATACTTTGAGGTCATTGACATGCTTTTGAGGCCATCGACGCGCTAAATATGATGTGGTGGTCGCGGCACGAGTCTACACTGCCACGGATCATGGGCCAAACAAAATTTTTCACATGCGAACAAAATTTCAAACTTGCACTTTTTCGTAGCCCACCCACCCCACCCACCCCCTGCATCGTCCTTCGGGAATTTAGTTCTCGCGCCCCCTTGATTTCGAATAGTCAAGAAACTTGCCAGTTTATCGACATTCGCAAGGCCATGTCTTTTGAGATAGTTCAACACAGTGCCATGTTCCATCCAAGGCGAAACCATGCAAAAATAAGGCTCCGGGAAGCTATCCCTATCAATTCCGAGAAATTGTAAGATATGTGGGTGATGTAAATCTCTCCAGATGAGAGCTTCTCGGCAGAATTTCTCCATATTTTTAAATCATTTGCTTTCGCCGTTATTGACTCAATTACTCACTAATCGAAGATGACACAGGTCTGAACCTCGGAGGAAATGTCGCAGACGCTTCAAAGCCACGCGCTTGCCACCGTAAGAAGCACAGTATATGTCCCCATATCCGTCCCCATATCCGCCCCATTTTCTTCGCGCTCAGACACTCCGCTGATGAAAAGGGAAGAAGGGAGCTTGTCGCACGCCTCCGACACCTTGCGAATGAGATGCCGTGCTGCCTGACGGTGTTCCAATAGAAACCCCTTGTCAAGACACTAAGATGTGGATATACACAATTGAGATTCTGGTATAATATATCGGAAACAACTTACATCTTGGACCACATCGAGGAAATACTGAGCTGAATCACCCTCGAGACGCAGCACAGCTTCCTTGTCAGGTCCGGAGCCGAAAATGTACGCAAGAAGTGTAGCGATCCCTTCGTCGTCTGTGCGTAGCGCAGCACGGAGTTTGGGGTCATTCGCGAGTCCAAGTTCTGAAGAGAGCTGAAAAAAAACAAATTCAGGACATGAATTAAATAACATTCGTATTAAGACTTACATCTAACAGTCTTTTTCCACGAGCCAGGCTGTCCACGATAGCGCTGACAACGCCGTTGGATACCATGGACAGCATATAACCGTCCATGAGTGTCTGAAACCTACCGGCTTCACTGAGCCTGTGAAAACAAGTCGCAGATTGCCCGCACCTTGGAAATTTAGTGCTACAGACATCTTTGAGAAACGAGAGTGTGGCTTTGTGTACCAATATCTTGGACGACTCTGCATTCATCTGTTCAGACAGCTCTACTTCGTTCATAGCGCGATCCATCAGGAAGTACAGTAAGCCCAAAGGCAAGAAAAGTAGGGATGGGATCTGAACATCCCTGTCAAATGTCAGCTTATGGGCAATGCATGCCGAGAGCGCCCTATGTGTCCTTGGCCATCCGGATTTGAGAGTAAAGATACTGAGGGTTGAACATTAAGGCTGAAGCGCCGCTCATTAAATAAATAAGTAGCTGAACCGTTACGGTTTGCCGGAAGGCCACGGATGGATTTCGGATCCCGTTCTTTGGCAGTGCCACAATCAACTGACGGCACTGCCAGTCGTTCCTCATAATCAATGAAGCAACAGTGAGGCGATATTTATTGAGCAGTCACTTCCTGATCAGCTAGAGAGATCTGGACAGTATTTTCAGGGGCGCATACCCTACACATGGAATCTAAGTTTGCTCCTCAAAAAGTCCATCTAAGGGTCAAACAGTTTTCATTTATAAACAGTTTAAATGGTGGAAACCGTTTAAAGGTCCGTTTAGGTTTGGTTTGCGAGGATCAGAACAGTTTGAATCAAATGTTGAACACATCGTTAAAACGGTTTCTCCGAGATCCGCCACTCACCAGAGCAGATTCGGTGTACCACAAGGACAAGAGAGAAAGGTACTCAGGCAATGAAACAATTAACCGTGACGAGGACACCTTGGATGATATGATGTACGAACATGGATTGAATTGAAAGAGAGGCTGGAGATCTGCAGTGAAAATGATTTACTCGAGCTGTAGAGTACGACAAAATACAGCATTAATAATGTTGCGTGGGCCAAGATTTAAAAGTCTTACGAAAGTAGCCAGGGTATCAAGGAATCTTGGAGGTGGTAGGCGAGCAGATGTCAAATACATTGGAAGAGAAACACTGAAGAGAGTCGCTCATAAAGTGCGTACGCGTGTGATCGACCAAAAGCGGCACTACCATTTCAGTTATACAAAACGGCAGCATCAATGGGGGCATTGAACAGAAGGCAGAGGGAAATACCGAGCAAGAAACACGCAATGCCTTGCATTGGCAGTAGAGAGCAGGTAGGATGGAACCGAGTAGCAGTGCCATCATTTAATTGTGGCACTACTTGGGAACCGAAATCCATCCGTGGCCTTCTGGCAAACCGTAAACTGTTCAGCTTCGTGTGGAATTTGCAGGAACTTGAAGTTCGAATTTTGCAAGTTGTCGTCCTGTGCAAAGAGCTCGAGCTCCGTAGACCATAATGGTATGCAAACGAGGCACAGGTTGCCAAAGAAAACACTATTGACCCAACGGTGTGTCGCAACACGTGACCTGGTGATCTCCGGTCTGGGCGCTTCCACAGCGTTAAGCCCACCAGGACCGTTCATAGCGATGAGAAATAGCTGGGAAATAGCCAAAAGAAAGGCTTCATTCATCTAAACTAGTTGTAGATGTTTCATATATTCTAAAATGCTGAAATGCCTTTGTTGGACGAGTTTAAGCGAAATAACCAACATCAGCGACATGCTCCACCATCCAATACCTATTAAATGAGATATAACAGCAAGGCCACTTGAAAATCTACCAAATACCGCGTTTCAGACAGTTTCGCGAGTCCAGAAGTGGACTTGGGTGATTTTTAATATTTTTGCAGTATAATTGAACACAATTGTGAACATATATCCGATACAAATACATGAGGGCTTTTTATGGCCTTCTTCTAGCCGTATCTCAGTGTCACACTGAAAATGGAAATGTTTCTGGTAGGATAGAAACCCTCCCCAAAACTGGTGGTTTTTGTTCATGTTCCTATTGGAGCAGAAACTACAGATAACAATAGGTTGGAAACCACAACTGAAATACATAGTTTTGGACTCACTTTCAGGGTCAATGAAAGAGGATGTTTCTTTGTGTGATGAAAGCAACCCAGAAACCTCAGGTTTGTCTATGCCTTTCAGCCTCATAGAAAGGGAGAGTTTCATGAAAAATCCACAGAAATGACCAGTTTCATGTGATTTTTCATGAAACACTTTCTTTGTGTGGAGTTGAAAGGGACAAAGAAACCCAGAGTTCCTGGGTTGCTTTCATCACATAGAGAAACTCTTTTGTTCTGTGGCAATGAAAATACTCATGAAACTATGTATTTCAGTTTTGATGTCTGACTTATTTTTACTTGTAGTCTCTCCTAGAATAGAAACATACACAGAAACTATGAGTTTCTAAGAGGGTTTCTAGCTTACCAGAAACATTTCCATTTTTGGTGTGCATTGTGAACGGGGGAGGTGAACTAAATGAAGACTTGACGCTGTAGAAGCGCGCTGACCGGAGATCACCGGGTCACGTGTTGCGACACACCGTTGGGTCAATAGTGTTTTCTGGTTGCCAACAGATGGATGAATTTTCGACGACACTTCCAGCGAAACCAGGATGAAGGAAAGGCCTGCCGAGACCCGGGCCGAGCTAAGAATGTCAGCATCAAACGAAGCTTTTCTTCGCCTTCACGCCCCTGCACCGACTCGGACGCCGTGTGTGCCAACTTTTACCTGCAAAATACGAACATCTGGCAACATGATGGTATGCGCATCTGCTCTCAGGGCTTGCGGCGGCGATCTCGCACATTCGCGAGCCGGAAAGTCATTCTCGTGGCTTCACTTCACTCCTTTCGTGCCTTTAACCACTACTACGCGCAGCTTGACTTGCTCACATACAACGAATCGCATTAGTGCGTTGCTTCTGGACACCACTAGGTTCCTGAGACTGCGCAATCCCGAAGCATTCTGTTGTCGTCCTCGGCCTTATGCTTGAGGTATCAGGTTGTCTTACTGTGTCTGGGCTCGAATCAGCCTCTCTTCTCAACTTGCTGAAGGTAGTCGTTCAGAATTGCATCTCGAAGTACTGTGCCCCTCTATTTCCAACAACGCTTCCGCGATATTTCTGTTTTGGCTGCGTGTACTGTCTGAAAGGCATGGTCTTCCCATGCCCAGCGCTGCTTTTTCGCCGGGTGATTCTACAGTACTAGCAACATGTACCGCAAGGCGTTTGGCAGAGGGATCGCCATTGCCTCGTTCCCGTCATTCCTCGCTACGATAGATCCAGAAACGGATACTGGCTCGCAGGAAGCGTCGTCAGTCAGTCTTCAAGGTTCACTGGACGATCTTGACCCCCGACCCGCCTGCGCTGGTGCGCTCCCCGAGCCGAGCCTGCGACACCTAGATGGGACCACCCTTCGGTAACTTTGACGCCGGGGCTGTGGCTCGTCTGCGCGAATTCGAATTCGGCCCGCGTCTCGCATCGTGCAAGACTCCACGCCGCGCCCACTCCTGGGTGTGCATCACAAGTTCTTCATGTGCCTCGTCCCGTCCATCAGGACGCTCGAAAAAAATCACATCGAACTTGAACGCACCTCCACCCCGCGCCGTTCGACCCCCGCGAAGTTCGACACGGCGCTCGGTACAGACATCAACCCCTGCCTCCCTCGCTTCGCTTCTCAATCGCGACCTCTTCAAGTCCTGTGGCATTGGCATAGAACCAGGAGTGGCCATCCGTCCGCGCTGGGACTGGGACACGTTCTGTGCATGCACGGGCCGCACCCACTGGATCTCTTTGCGCATTCTCGTACCTTCACGAGCGCCAGCCTGTCATCCTGCACACCCCCGCTCGCCGCGTGATTGGACCTCTCTTCTCCTTCCCTCGAATGGAGTAAAGAAAGAGTCGAGACGCCATCTCTTTCCTCGCGCCTACGACCTGTGCCCGCCATCTCCACCTTCGTTCGCTACGACGCGCATTCGGTCCCAAACTCAGCTGCCAAGTCCCGAAGCCTGAAGGAAGTCGGCACTGAATCGTCCACGGGATCGCGAATCGCGAAGTCGGTATCCAAGCAACGTTCACCAAGCAGAAACAAGGCGCTGCGCTGCCAAGCAGCCGGCGAGGCGACCGCAGACGATAACGAGATCGAGGCGTCGATGGTCCTTCGTCATCACGAGTGTGTCGACTTCCGAGAAAAAACTACCTCCTACGGCCCTTCGGAGCTGAACAAGCCAAAGCCCACGCTCACCGTGCGATTGTTCTTGTTCGATGGGTGAATTCATTCTGACGGATGGAGCAGAAAAGTGTCGAAAAGTTGTCGTCGTCGAAGATCACCTCATTCTTCGACAGGTCACAATAATTGGTCAACTTTGGAACACGATATATTCACTTACTAGATATTGTATCTGGTACCAATTTGTATGACAACTAGTTCATTGTGTGTATATATACACTTTGAAGTCCCGAATGCCTTCTCAAAGCTAGGAAACGAGTGCATGTCCTGCTTCTCGTCATCAAGCTGAGCGTAAGTTCCTTTTGCTCGTCAACTGAGAGCTGCGAGCCGAGGACTTGTGGGGATGTACATGAAACTGGATAATTATGAGCTTGGAGCTTCACCCAGCACCTTCGCAAGCTCATACTTACTTTGCCGATTCTCGGTGCACTCAAACCCATTTTTCTCGTTCGCCTTTTCATTTTTACAGGCCATATCCAGTCTCTTCTCAGCTTTGAAAGTTTTGCATGACTGTTTTTTCGCCTTCCTTGAGATCTTGAATTGGTTTAGTGTTTGCAACAGCAGCGGCGGAAGGCGGCATCCTCTTGCGTACTCAGCTGCCGATGTGACCTGCAAAGGCGAATAACGTGTGGCTCATGCCGCGAAGCAACCTGCAACATAGGACGACTTCCCGCCCGTTCGAATAAATAGTACATTCCTAGACAGACACTCTTCATCGAGTTTATAAATATATTGTCCGATGTAATACTACATGAAATCAAATGCGAAACTGAGAGAATGGATATCAGTCCCAGAAATGAAATTTAGGTATTAATCTGCACTGACGGGGATGCCGATTCTGCCGAATCGTAAACGGGCTTCTAGGACCAGTCGTCCTGTGCTGTGAGCTTTGGGCATCCCGCGCGCCGCACAGTGTCGGCGAAATGTGCAACCACCGTGTTTTTATTGTTCATAATGAGGATCCAATGTATGGATGGCGGCGTGGAGTACGACTCGAGGGCCGACTCTAGCCGTGCGATCAACGGGATATAAGGAGCCGGATCCAACACTCCGGCTTCGGCCGAGTCCTCCCAGTGGTCGATTTTCACCTGGACCAGCGCTGGGAACATCTCGGGAAACATCAGAGAGGATAGGATATCGGCTGTCTTGGAGAGGATCTCGGGCCTCGCGGTGGTGGTGGCCACCTCGTCGTAGATGATCTTGTTCACAAAGAAGGTGAGCTGGAGAGTACGGAGCGCGGGAAGGTGCGGGAGGTTCAGCGGTGGAACTCCTGGAAAGGAAAGGGATGTGTGTGAGTACAATACACGGTATAGAACCATGACGACGAACCCGGGCAGTCGAAATTGATATGCTCAATCGTACTAGACACAGCCTCAATCAACTCTTCGGCCCATTTTCCGCTAGATGAGGAGATCGATAAATGCCGTAGGGCGGCAAGGCACCACCGATTTTCTGGGCGGGCAATATATTGGCCTAGGTCGTTGGCGCTGCGTAGAATCAAAGACTGAAGCACGGGCCTTTGTAGGACAGTGGCAGACTCCCCCTGCTCTGGAATCACAGACTGCCGGAAGCATAGCTTCGGGACAGCCGTTGAGAGAGACCAAAGTACAGATGTAGGGATCCGGACGGACACAAGCGAGAGTTCGCACAGTGGTTGGCGCCGAAGGAATTCCAAGGCGAATAGAGGGAGATGCGGCGGAGGTATAAGGAGCCCATTCTCCTCGTCCCAGGTACCAGACCCAATCTGTCCATCTAGCGTGCACCGACGTAGATTTCGGAGTTTGGCAGAGATTTGGCGAAATGCAATAGTCTGATCCCCATGAATGTAGCTCAGTCGGACAATTAGGTTTGTGACATAGCCGGGAATGTGAGGCGACTCCGAGAGTAGTTTGAGTGTTGCATCGCATTTCCACCCGACGACGGTCAAAGTGCTGAGCAAAATACACTGGCAGTTGAAACGCAAGCTTGACGCCACGAGGGAACATGCTTTGAGGGATTCCACATCGTCAATCTCGGCAATGATGGCGTTTATGATGTTTGGGGGAAGGTCTGCGCGTCCTCGGGTCATTCCCCCAAACATCCTCTCCAACCCTACGCGTCTTTGGATGATATCAGGTCTAATGGCCAAATCCTCCTCGGGCTTGTCGCGTGCTTTGAGGCTGTCATACAGCTCAAGCGCCTCGAGAAGCTGCTCATTCGAAGCGCACAGGTCCGCGAGCAGCTCTTCTTCGCGCGTCGGCACGTTGACTCCGGAGTCGTTCGAAATGAGGATACTGTTGTTCCTGTCGTTCTTAGCCTTTGCAGCACGACTGTGCTTCACGGCGGCAGTCGCCCATGGAATCTGCGTGGAAATGAGCTCCTGCGAGTCTAGGCATTTTGCGTGAAGATCCTGCATGCGTGTGAATATAATCCGGTAAAAGATACGGCGAAGCTCACGTTGATATCGAATTCATTAAAGTCCTGAGAAGCGGCCATTTCAAGTAACTGGCTGAGCAGGCTGCTGTTAATAATGCCAATCTTGCATTCTTCGAAGAGGCGCCGGATATCCTCGGGAGAGAATATGTCCCATGAGTGCGAGCGATGTTGTTTCGGAGGGTCACTCGACCGGTCAGATATAGCGGAAGTTGTGCCAGGAACGGTGAGAATCGCCGAGACTGGGACGTTGGGATTGTGTTCATGCGTGGTGGAGATATCAAATGGCGGATTGAACATAAAATCATCGATGTCGAAAGGCGCGCCTTCCTCGGGCGTGTCGGGCGGCCTGACACGAGACCACAAACCACGGAATCCCTTGGTTTTGTCTGCGAAAGGCCGCAAATAAATGCATGAAGAAAAAGAGAAAGAGGTACGGACGAAAGGGAGGAGAGAACAAAAGAAGAAATGTGGATATAAAACGCACCGAGTCCGCTGGCGTACGCAGCTGCAGAGATGACTTCGAGGAGGCGTTCGCGCACGACGGGGGACGTGCCAGGTGAGGTGATGACATTTTCGATTATGTCGAGGAATTTGCGGGATGTTGATTGAACTATGAAGGTCTGGGATGAATTACGTAGCATGATGGCCCATAGCTTAAAGCAGAGTGGTCAGTCGTCTTGTGCGTTTCCAGCACATCGGACGAGGACGTACGCGCGCTGCTGCGAGCTGCACAGCGGGCTCTCCATACTTGAATTCCCTGCGGAGTGCACGTACCGCCTCTTTTGCGTTGACCAACGATGACGAGGCACGGTCGCAGACATCCAGCACAAGGGTCCAGTCCTCAGAGCCGGCGGTAGAGGTCAGGAAACCTAGAAAAAAATAAGTAAAATAACTGAAATGTAGCTTGAAACGCACCGATCTTGCATGTAAACTCGTCATCAGCGCTTCTACGGAGGCTCTCGCGTTCCCGTCGCGTCCCTGCACTCTGATGGTCTTTGTCTCTGCCACGCCCCCAAAATCCACCCCTATTCTTCTCCTTCTCCTTTCCCTTGTCCCTCTCCAGTAACGTGGTTCCTGGACGCGGTTAACCTCTTGTGTATGAATACTCAAGCATGAAGGAATTACCGAATCTCACAATCTTCTTCCAGTTCCATTCCTGGAGACGTGGGGCGAGTGCGTCACCATGCTCTCCTTTCTCTTGCGCCTCTATCTTCGCATGCTCGCTATCGTGATGAGATTGGAAATCCTCTCTTGATACTGATGCCAGGATGAGGCAGTGGGATGGAACAACTACCAATGCAATCATTTTAAGATTGCTGAAAGTAGGGACGTTCAGGACTCACTGCCAATTGATTCGTCCCCCTTGATAACTTCACACCATACACCTCTTTGTTGAAGAAGGCGAACAATTTCGCCTCCGTAAAAATGATACTGGCATCTCGTTTGGATCATCCATCAGGGTCGTATCTGTTCAAAATTCTCAAGTCATTGTCGATCTCAAAGGAGACACCATACAGTCGTACAGAATTCTGTATTCACCACCCACGAGTTGGGAGTCTGCGCCAGAGGACATGTCGTCTGGAGAAGAATTTGGGTCAACTATGAGAAGTCAGTAGAAGAGAATATTGCAGCAGAGAAACCGACAGTGGGGCAACACAGTGGGCGCCGCCATTGATGTGGGCGGGAACGACGGCATTGATAATGAGGGTGTTGGAGGCTGGGGATCTGGAAGGAGAGGTAGTGGATGCAATGATTTCATAGTCTGAACCACCAGCTGGATTTCGGGCCTGGCCTGAGGATCCTGGGCCCAACACGCCAAAACATGGTCCCAGAGTGCGTCTGACACCACCGGAGAACCGGCAGGCCGTTGCGGCCGTTCGTTGTTGGCGATTTTCAGCATGGCCGCAGGTTCTCGTAGGTCCGCAAACGGAGGTCGACCTGTATATAACTGAAAACATTCAGAAGGAAGAGCCGGGCGCAAAAGTGTACATGACTTACCTCTAAGCAGACGCAGCCAAATGCGTACACGTCGGTTGCTCGCGTTCGAGCAAACTGAAGCCCAAAGTGGTCTGGATCGATCAATTCCGGGGCCATCCAGTAGAGACTTCCTCCTCGATTCGTGGTCATTGAAGACGTGGCGTCGGAAAAATTGCTCAACCCAAAATCAGCCAAGCAGGCACTCCAGTTCTCGTTGACAAGGATATTGGTCTGTGGTCAAAAACATGGTCAGCCAGCAATATATGACATAATGTTAGAGTATATCTACCCCTCGCAAGTCGCCGTGGATGACGTTGCGGGAATGTAGGTATCGGAGGCCTTGCGCAATTTCATAGAGCTGCGAGGTTGGTCAAATAATGACAGGACTGCGGAAAAAAATGTACCGATTTATCCACATTCGCATGACCATGATTTTGGAGATAGTTCATGATGGTTCCGTGTTTCATCCAGGGAGAAACCATGCAGAGAGTCGAAGGGAAACTATCCCGATCAATGCCCAGAAAAGTCAAAATATTCGGGTGACGCAAATCTTTCCAAACAAGTGCTTCTCGGCAGAATTTCTACATTTATTGGTTAGTCTGAATAGAGGGACCGCTGACGAACCCACCAAATGGATCCGACGCAGGTCTGCGCCCCGGAGAAAATAACGCATGCGCTTCAGAGCAACTGGTTTATTGTCGTACGACGCACGGAAAATGTCGCCGTATCCCCCTCCGAAAGTTGGGTGTTCTTCTCGTCCGCTCACTCCGGTAATGAAGAGTGACGAAGGAAGCATATCGCATCTTTCTGAGAGCTTTCGAATGATACGACGGGCCATCCGGCTATGATCCTCGGCGAGCAAGAGCCCTTTGTCCAGTGTCTAAAATATGAATAGTCTCAATCGCCGGTGGTGAAACAATAGAGAACATACCTCTTGAACAACATCGAGGAAATGTTGCGCTGAATCACCCTCGAGACGTAGCACCCCATCTTCATCAAGGGCAGAATTGAAAATGGAGACAAGAATTGTTGCAATTCGTTCGTCGTCCGCGCGTTGAGCGGCCCGTAGCTTTGGATCGGTTGCCAGACCGAGCTGAGACGAAAACTGGTTTGGAATTAGAACTAAAACAGCCATGAAGCCAAGAAAGACCATACATCTAACAGCATTCTTCGAGATTGTAAACTTCCAACAATAGCGCTGACGGCACTGTTGGACGTCATGGAAAGTGAGTAGCTGTCCAGGACCTTCTGGAATTCAGCAACTTCACTGGCGCTTCGGCTGAATCTAATCAAGACCTGGACTTGGAAGAACTGTGATCGATCACCCACCCCGGAACACGGGTGCTGCAAGCACCTTTAAGGAATGAAAGCAAGGATTCATGTATAAGCATTTTGGGGAGTGCCACGTCTTGGTTCGTGGCTGAACTGGGTGTAGCTGAAACGGGAAAGATCCTCTGCAGCAGTCCCACCACCTTGGCTGTGTTCAACTGAGAGGATTCGAAGTCGAGGTACTTGCTGCGCTTTTGCTGAAGGGCAGTCAAGTAGAGCCAAGTTGAGGTGCCAAGAGACAGAACGAAGCGCACCATTTGCAAAAGGTCGCTAATTTCCAGTTGCCGTTCCTGGATCGGCATTTCCCTGCCTTTGGAACATAAGACGATGAAAAAGCTACCTAGCTTCGGCGAAGCTATGGCAAAATGCAACTCGGACCGCCTGGAAGGAATATATTATTAGTCCAGTTGTATTCGGAACAGGCTGATGACTCGCCGGTTTTCAGGAATGTTAGTCTGCGCGATAATTCCATCCCTTTCGAACTGAGTGTAGGAGAATCTAAACGGGCCGAGTGGCTGAACCGCCTGCAACGTCTCCCTGTGAGCATCGACAGGCTCCGTCACACTCATACGTCTACCCCCAGCTATCGCTTTCTTCGCACTGCGCATTCTTGCTCATTCAGAAACGGAAGACGACAAGGTACGGTGGGGAGTGACAGTAGCAATGTACAAAAATAAAGCCGTTGAGCATGACAGTGGGATTCCGAATGAAAGCCGCTGTTGATTCAAGTGACACATAGACGCTCAGAGACGTCGTTGAGGTCTTGACCACAGTAAGGCAAGAGTGTACCAGAGGGCTTGTTCAATGAAGACTTTCAGTGGATGAAACAAGTCCTGGCAGTAGGACCAGGCCGGGGCTCGTTCAACGTTGAAGATTCTTGGATGAAGTATGGTTGTCCATGATCGCCCGTCGCAGAGCATTTATATCGGGCGTGGCGGATGGCGTTTTATGATAGTAATAACTGGGCGCCAGTGGCGGGGAATCGTCGAGGAACCGTCACCGTGGTTTAGCATGCGAGTTTGTGAGTGTGACCGTCACAACTACCGATCTACGTGCGTGCACGGCTGCCCACAGTCCACGACCGCGGGGAAACAGGCAAAGGTACGGTGGCAGTGGCATTGTCCAGAAATTAAACCGTTGAGCATGACAGTGAGAATGAAAGCCGCTGTCGATCCAAGTGGCGCATAGACGCTCAGAAGCGCTTAAGAGATCGGCGCGTCGTTGAAGTTCTAACTACAGTAGGCGCGCCACTGGCAGAGGGGCTTGTTCAATGTTGAAGATTTTTGGATGAAGCAAGTGGCACTAGGTGCTACTAGGCGCTTCCCAGTGGCAGGCACCGCCGAGCCCCTGTTTTGCTTCTCGAAGAACCACATTATGTATGGATGCCAGATGGTTGCCAGATGGTCCGGTGAAAGTGATGAGATCACTCGACAAAGGCAACCAAACAACTCTACGCTTTTATCCAAATTTGGTAATTTCTAGAGACATGATGACTCTTTGCCTGTCATAGTGGCTGTCCTGGCATTGCCCTTCTGTCGAGATGCTGTCAGCCTTGGTGCTATAAAGGGGACGAACAAGTTACTCAGTCCTGATAATATCCCATGTCAGATACCGATCTTTCAAAGCAGACTGCTCTTTTGCAGCACGCCACGGCTATCCTCTGCCCCTTCCGCAACCCGACGATGATTTTCCCAGGCAGCAGGGAATAGAAATTGGGGACGTTGGCGTTGTGACAGCCGACGGCTCTTTCGATACCTTTTTCAACATTCGCCAGGTCGATGACCCCGTGAACTGTTCTGGCCTGCCCGTGGGTTTTGAAGAGGTCCCCTTAAAACCTGATGATTACCGCCTCTGGAGTAGCCACTTTGGGCCTTTTTTGCGTGATCGTGGCATTGAACTGGACGACGACGATCTGTATCTCGTCACGGGAGTCGATAAGTCGACACTGTGGAACGTTTCGGCAACGAAAAAAACTGCCGCAGACACACAAATCACTCTGAAACTAAGGGCCACTCAGATCGGGTCTTTGGCTAGCTCATACCGATGGGAGTGGGAGGATGGCGGCCAGTTCTCAGATTCCGGCCCACGACGACCTCCAGGGGAAGCCTCAGATCTCCAAAATCAAACCGTGTTCTTACGCGGTTTCAGAATCTCGCGGCGCCGCCCGTACTTTCGCAAAGAGAAAAAGACGAAAGTTATATCGGTTGCGGAATCAAAATCACCCGAGATTTTCAAGGCAAAAGGATCCTCATCTGGCTCTTCCCAACAGACCCACCGAAGTTCAGGCGGCACTCATAATGCATACGTGACTGGTGGTGTGCTACATGAAGCCAATACTGGTGATACGAATAATACGGATTCCATCACGGTTTCCCATGTTCCGGCACCATCCAAGGTGAATACATCTCGGGGTCGAAGAAAAATGCTCACGGTATTAAGCGGTATCACCCAGCCGATGCTATCAACGCCCATATGCTTGCCGTGAGTATTGAAGATTGTTTGCGAATCCTAATCCACGCTTAGTTAATAACTAGTCTTGCGATGTTTCCGTCGCAGTAACACACGACGATGAGTGGATGTCTGTGCTCGAGGAGGTGTGTCCGTTCCCCTCCAAGTGGATGCAACTCAATCTCCCTACTTGAAGGAGGAAGAGGAAGTCCCCGAAGACGCTGAGCTCATTCGTCGAATTTTGCTCAAATATTCTATAAAGGTCGAGTTTGGTATGGTTGTGGTCGTCTACTTTGGCTTCCACTTACAGATGGAAGGCTGCGCGTCCCTCAAACCGCGTGTCACGGATCCCGTTACCGAGCCTGTGCACATAGGTCCTTCGGTGGCTTCAGCCGAGATCTCTGCTCCGGAAACCCGACCTTTGACAGACTTCAAAGAAACCCCTCCCCCATATGAACGCTTCACTTTCAAGCCCATGGACTCTGCGAGTGGGCACGGTGCGCAGACTTGGAATACCAATTGAGGAGAATTTGCTCAAAAATTATAACCAGGCGAAAGACGAAGTTTCGAAGGCTCGCGAAAGTCACCGCGCTTGCCCGAACCCGGAATTGGTGGCGACAGTGTGTAGGGCGGCAAAGGAGGACACGGCGGTGCCGGTCCAACGAAGCAAGCCGGCCATGCCTTTCGCAAAATTACTGGCAAGTTTTCTATCCAGTTGATGACTTGCGGTCGAGACATTGATACTGTTCAAGGCGGCATTGGTGAGGATGGTTGGTTATGCGATTTTTCATTTGGCCCGAACGGCGCATTCTTTGTGCAATCCGATTCCATGTGGGCATGGTTAGTGTGCACACAACGAGATCTCAAGCCGAGAACGCGGAACCTTATTGATGGTCCAGGAGCGACAATAACACTCTCCCTGAGCCTCTCCGGCTAATTCTTGAGGATCCAAACCACCCACAGGCCAACAAATTTCCCTATGATGTGGCATTTCCGATGGAACCGGGCACTTGTGCGTCTTTTACCTGTTTGGTCCTTCACGTTGACCCGATTCATTTCCAGGGTGTATGAGTTGGCGAACCATGAAGGGAGAGGATTATTACGAAGGTGCGTCGTTGCGCCTGTTGCATCGGGTGCTTCTGAGAATTCACATTTGATGCAGAGCTCTTCCTCGGCCCAAAATACACCAAGCTAGCAGAGTTCATGCGCAACATTGCGCAGAATGGGGAGCACTGCACCCGAACAGTTTTTGGGCCGAACGCGAGTTACTTCACTATTTCACCCTCCGGTTATTCCTGGCAACATCTTCCGCCTGCGCTTGAGAACGATATTGTCGGACGCATCAAAAAGGGCACACCAACAGCTGTCGCGCTCGGTGTACACGGATCGTTTGTTGCACTTTACTCGAATGGGGACGCCACCTTTGACGTCGCTCAAAATTATCCTGCAGTGGACGCGTTGATCCGGAACTCTGCTGAAGTTACACGGCGAAAGGGAATCGCAGTATGCATCATTTCTCTTTTCACTTGTTTCCGCTGATAACGTCGCTCTAGTTCGTTGCCCTCAGCCCATACGCGGCGGGTCAATACTATGTGGCATATGGCGACAGCTCGGCGTCCTGGAACATCCCGACCGAGTGGAGTGTAGACGTCACGACTGTGAGCCAGTCGCTTCGGCCAGTTGGCCTGCGCGCGCTGGCCCCACGCTCCCCTCCGTCGGTGGTTTTGGTGGTGTAGCAGGTGCCGGCGGTTTCGCCGCAGCTGGAGGGCAAACGCCTGCGTCACCGTCAGTCTTGAGCACTGGGTTGCATGCTGCTGGCAAGCTGTGGCACGCATACCAAGATTCACAGCAGAATCCCGGTCCCCGGACGAGCTCCTTCGACACCAGCGGCGGTTCAGCGGGAGTAGGATTTGATCCTGGCACATTGGGCAACTTCGACCCCAGCGTACTGAACGGCTTCGATCTGAGCACTCTGGTGCAAGGGCTCGACCCTGCGGGCGTCGTCAATGGCATTACTGCCATGTTCGGAAATGATTGATCATGTATTTATTGGGAATATTGTACTATCTGTAGCTCAGTCAGTTGCAAGATGTAATCAGATAACAGCAGTATCGTACAGTACTCGTATTATTGTAAAACTTGCAGAAGACCGAATGAGGAGTTGAATAATAGCAAATAATGAGACTGAGAGTGTGCCTGCGCCGAATAGCAAGTTCTTGATCGAGTAACTTGTAGTACATCCGGCAAGAGTGGCAGCAAGGCAGGGGATGTGTCCATCCCAGTCTAATGTTCGTTCTCGTTTCTGCGGCGGTGCCTCGTCGTCGTCGTCGTCGACCTCTTCCTCGTCTTCATCGCCGTCGTACTGCGCATATGTGAGCGGCAAGGCATCGTCGCGAATGTTGCGCCCAAACGCGCCTTACATCGTGCAACTCTTCGACCCTTCGAGCCGAATACACCGTATAGCGCGACAGCTCCTTGGCCTCGGGGACGTAGTCAATTAAATCCTTCCAAAGCCGAGGTCGTCGAGGGCGTCGGTGCTCGTCAGGCTCGTGCGGCCCGCGTGCTCGGCGTAGCGTGCGGCGGTCGAAGCGAGGAGCTGGATGTGCCACGCGAGGAGGTCGGTCAGCACGGCCGACACGTGGCCGAGCAGCGAGAGAACCCGGCAGCGTGCAGCGAGCGCTGCGTTCCCGCCTCGAGCAGCTTGTACGCGGGTAGAGTACACCACCAAACTGCGGTGATGTTTTGAGGACGTTTCTTGAGTGATCACGAGATGACAACAGCCGAATGTCCTGAAAACGTTACCTGACGTCCCTCAGACATTCAGGACGAGAATTGTTTGATCATTGGCTGAACCTTTAGGTTTAGCTACTTACCGGAGGGAGCACTTCGATTGATTGTGAGCTGTTTTGCTACAAGGACAAACAAAGATTTTCGTCATACAAGATTTGTCATTTTGCAGAAACAGCGCAATGGGTACATTTTCAAGAAAAATGGCGAGTTGTAGAGCATTTGCCTTTAATTCTCTTTCTTTTAGCGATTTCTTGGTGTTTTGCATGAAGTTCCCAATTTATTAGCATCGGAATCCTGTTCCCCTGATGTGTCATTCGTTTTTAGTGGTCAAACACGTGTCTCCGACAACGCTCCGGCCGCGGCAACTGCTGCCGAAATCAGCGTGTGGCAAACGAACAAACTGAAATTCGTGATCCACAGAAAAATGGCGTAAGATTCAAGACCACAGAGCTCTAGCCTATTTTCAGAGCTTCACTCAGTGCAGGTCTGGATGAATTTTATGACAGCGAGGTTGAACATGCAACTGTTTACGAATCACTGGACTTGAGCTTGGATAAATCAGTAAGTACTTATTCTTTCGCCGCTCTTTTCTTTGGCTCGGATGAGATTGAATTCCATACAACGTCACTGTAAGTACCAGTGTTTCTTTTACCCAAATATTCTGCCAGCTCAGATAGAATCTTCATGGATGGACAACAACCTGAATTTTCTGACATTTTTAAGCGGAGAATCGATATCTCAATCAGTGGTTGAATCTGGTTGACTTGAAACCTAAATCAATGGATTTTCAACTTGACCGGGGTGAAAATAAATCATCATTTATAAACTACCCATCTGCCAAAGGTTCAGCCGTCTGCCTCGAAGAGGCCCAATCCCATGTCATTTCCTGATGTATGGGGGCCGGATATCCCGGCAACATCCGAGCTGCTCTCACACGCATGTACGTAGCCATGTTCAGGGGAGGCTTTCGACTGTTTATTCTGGAGGGATAGGAAATCTCATTTGATTCTCTTCACCGATGCTCACGAAAGAATGGTAATAATTATATATTCATCGAGCTGCAGACCAAATACTACTGCTACTCTGAATTCTCCCTCGTCGGTGTTGGGAGACCCGCACTCAGCCCCAGAGGCGTGCTGACGCCGCTTGTCTTCGATCCATGTCCTTCCGACCGATGGTGGCTCGATTTGCCTCGACTAGACTGAAACATCGACACCGGCCGTAGGCAAGTACACCAGCATGTACCACGAACACCGAGGTGATGTCAACCAGGCATGGTGGGGCACCTGTCCGATAATCAGCTTTGTGGACGATACAAATAGGGCACTGACGCACCAATGCTGGAAAAACCACATCACCCTCCAAATCTGCATACATGAGGACAACCCAGAGCTAGCAGAGTCACAGAAAGACCACTAGAGATCCCAGATAGCCAGATAGCCAGTAGAGACCAGAGACTTGACTGAAGAACGCACGCTTACGCAGAGGGCTCAGATAGTATAGATCTTGAGGTGATGACCCAGACGAAGCTTGAGGAGTTCCCAGAAGGCTTTGAGGCACAGACATTGCGGAAATTACAAGACTTGAAACGCTTGAGGGCAGAGCCCAGCAAGGAAGATGGTCGTCCGAGTCAGGGAGTAACGATGCACGTGGTGTTGGTTGGCCTATACTGATGAATTGACTACCGGTAGAAATATTGAGTTGGAGGTCTAGCTAGCCCCTGCGGTGAATGTTGGAGCGCCATAGAGGGAAATCTCAAAAAGACATTGTGCTGGAGGTTTGCACAATGCGTGACCAAGAAACATCATACGCACATGCGGGTCACGACATCGCCTCGACGTTCTCAAACTAAATGTACCGTGGAGCTCAATTTGTGTATTCTCGTGTTATTTCTCGTCTATCCTTTCAAAACGATTGTGCCGTCCATCCAATACAAGTTTGGGCTGGTTGGTGGTGTAGGAGTAGAGTTTGTCACCGTGTGACATCGTGACAAAATACTTTCAAAAAGTTTTGCCATGAACCTCATCGACGGGCACGTTTCGGACGCACAATGCAAGAAGGCAGTCGAGGCACTGCACGCTCATATAACGAAACACGCGCAGAAGAAGGAAGGGACGGAACTCTTGGGCGGGAAGGACCAGAACATATGGCTTAATGTCAGCGTCAAGAAGATTGCGTCCGCGCACAAATTCAAGCCGGTAAAAATGTGCGTACTCCCTCCCTCTCACTACAATGATCATAATACCAATGTTAATCGCTTGACGCGTCGCAGCCCTATCGCACACCCCCTCATCGACCCGCGCACCACCTCCATTTGCCTCATAACCAAAGACCCACAACGAAAATATAAGGACCTCCTCACGCAGTATAACATCAAGTTCATCTCACGCGTCGTCGGCGTCGAGAAGCTGAAGGGCAAGTTCAAGCCTTACGAGGCGCGCCGGGTGTTGCTCAAGGAGAATGGACTGTTTTTGGCGGACGAGAGGGTGGTGCCGCTGTTACCGCGGCTGCTTGGGGTGAAATGGTTTGAGGCGAAGAAGTGCGTGTCGTGCCCATCTTTTTTTTCCGTGGTTAAATGGGGGTTGACGCGACGCACAGACAACCGATACCCGTGTGCTTGACCCGGAAAGCCCTCAAGGGCGAGCTCGAGCGCGCCGTTTCAAGTACGTATATGAATCAAAATCAGGGAACGTGCACGTACGTCCCTCCTTGCTCTTTTCCCTCCTCATCCCATTCACCTCAAACGAAATAAATTAACTAATGCGCGTACACAGTTCAATAAAAATCGCTTCCGCCACCCACACGCCCGCGCAGATCCTCGAAAATCTCCGCCTAGCTATCCCCGCCGTCGTGGGCAGTATCAAGGGCGGTTGGGACAACGTGAAGAGTCTCCTCGTCAAGAGCAATAATAGCGCGGGCTTGCCGGTGTGGACCGCCGAGTTGGGCGGGGAGGACACACTAGCGGACGACCAAGCCAGCGACGACGAGGAAGACGGGATGGAGGTTGACGAGCCGAAGCCGAAGGGTAAGGGCAAGAAGGTTGCACCCCCGCCTGCCGACGACGATGACTCGGACGACGACGCGCCCGCGAAGGCGACTAAAAAGCGGAAGGGCGATCCCATCGCGTCGCCGGGCGCAAAAAAATCGAAATCTTCCGCGCCCGATCCGCCTAAATCGAAACCGTCGCCGCCTACGCCTGCGTCTGCCGCCAAGAAAGCGAAGGGCAAGGCCGCCGCGGAAGACGTGCCAACACCTGCATCTGCAGACAAAAAGTCAAGGCGGGCGCGCCTACATCTACTCCATCGAAGTCAAAATCAAAACCCGCCGCCCCCGAACCCGGATCGGAGACGACACCAGTAGCGGCTGCGTCCAAGAAAACCAAGACGCCGAAGTCGAAGGTGGACGCACCAGCGCCGGTGCCGTCGCCGAGTGGAGGTAAAAAGGCGAAAGCGGACAAGGCCGCGTCCTCCCCCGACAAGCCTATGGAGAAACCCGGCAAGACGGAGAAGCCCGGAAAGGCAGAAAAGGAGAAACCCGCTGCCGCCCCCACGCCCGCCCCGTCTCTGACCGCTGACGAGCTGAAGCAGAAACGCGCCGGTAAGCCGGGCGAGGGAAAGAAGGAGAAGGTCGCGGCCGTCAAGACGAAGGCGCCTTTGAAAGGAATTTTGAAGGGTGGGAAGGGCGGAAGTGCGAAGGAGGGTGTGGTGGGGAGGAAGCGGGCCCAGTAAGTCCAGGTGGAAGGAGGAGCAGGTGGGGAGCGGACGGGCATAACTTGGCGATTTTGAGCAACGAAAAGTAATAGCTAGTACTTACATCTTTGGGATTTCCTTGGCGGGCCTGATCCAAGCTGAGGTGTGTCGCAGGCTCGTTCGTTGCACGCGGCTCGCTATCATGTGTGTCCAAGTTCAATGTGTAGTCGAATCGAAGCACTTTCAGGCAATGCCTCCTTGAGAACGACGCGCACCTCCGATCCTGAAAGGCCCAGATTTTCGGTTTCATCCACGAGGATCTAGAATCTCCAGTAAGCGCATCATGAACCCGTCCATTGCTAACCCCTGTACAAGAAAAGGCTCCGGGCGAGAAAGTTCGGAGCTTGCAGACACTGCCCCGTCGCTGAGCAACGACCAGCTGAAGCAGAAGGCTAAAGCGCGCGGGCAAGGTATTGTAAGGAGAAGAACCGAGAAAGAGAAAGTGGTGGAAGAACAAGTGAAGAGAGGATTTGGATACACTACTCACGCGCATCCAAGTCGCTGCTGCGCTTTTGGTAACATTGGCTCCATTGTACATTGCATTCTATCCATATCGCACATTCTACCGATTTCATTGCAACAAGTAAATAATACATTACTCATTACCATTTTCTCCAGAGTTCGCGTTTGGGATTTGGTTGATAAGAAAAGCAGGTAGCGAGGTACGTCGTAGTTGTCAACGGAGGGAAGGGGAATAAGATAAAAAAAGAAAACAGGAAACAGGACAGAACACAGGTTGAAACCGGAGGGGACATGTAACGTATAGAAATATATATCGATACCACAATGTACAGGTATAGGTTGGGGTCGTGTCGCGTGCGTGAGTTTGTTGAGGGTGAGACGAGAACTCACGACTGTTTGTTCTTGAATCGAAGTAGCGGCGCGAGCCCTGAGAGCGCGCATGCCTTCTTCAAAAACTCGTGCTGCGAACATTAGCTGTGGAATCCTGGTAGAAACGACACGACACTCACATCCAGCAGCTCGTTCGCCGTCGCGCGGGCTGCTGACGTCCACGCACAGGCACACCGCGAGGAAGCCCTTGAGCTCCCGGCTGAGCGACTCGGGCTTCTTCAGCGTCGGCGTCCCGTTCGTCGCGATCAGATACAACGCTTTCAGCGGCTCCTCGTCCAGGTACGGCGGCTCGTTCTCGATCATCTCGATCGCCATGATTCCCAGCGACCAGATGTCTACCTTCGCGCCATACTCCTTCTGCTTCACGACCTCGGGCGCCATCCAGTACGGGGTCCCCACCATCGTCGCGCGCTTGGACTTTTGGTCCGTCAATTTCGCGCAGAAGCCAAAGTCCGCTGGGGAGGTGTCAGTATGGAAAAGTTTGGTCGGTGCGACACGTACTTATTTTTACTCGGCCGAGGGCGTCGAGCAGGACGTTGTCTGACTTGATATCTCGGTGGATGATGCTCTGGCTGTGCAGGTGGCCCAAGCCCTTGCAGGTCTGCG
Source organism: Mycena sanguinolenta (assembly GCA_014462675.1). Lineage (NCBI taxonomy): Eukaryota > Fungi > Basidiomycota > Agaricomycetes > Agaricales > Mycenaceae > Mycena > Mycena sanguinolenta. The sequence goes on along the minus strand of JACAZH010000003.1, from coordinate 7,100,997 downwards.
GAATCTGTTAGTACACGCAACTCGCGAAAGAAACGTCCGCACCTCGAAGCAAATGCTGCTGATCTGGTCCTCCTCCATCGTGTTGTTCTCGATGATATCCGTAAGCGCGCCACCCTCCATGTACTCCATGACGACCCAGAGCTCGTTGCTCTTGACGAGGTAGCTCTCGAGGAAGTTGACAATGTTCGGATGCTGCGACTCCTTCATGACGAGAATCTCGTTCACGATGAGCTCCTTCCGCGGCTGGTGCGACAGGTCCATCTCCTTGATCGCGACCTTCTTGCCTGTTGCTAATGTCTTCGCCACGTATACATGGCCCGACGCGCTGCACGAAAAGAATCAGATCACCGAAGCGCACCAGACAAATAATAGCCGCACCCCTGCCCGACCTTCTTGATCTTGCTGTAAAGCAGCTTCGGGTCTTCGTCCGAAACAACTTGCCGCAGCTTCTCCATGATCTGCACCTCGGTCATTGTGCTTATCCGTTTCTCTTTCATCCCGTCGCCCTTCTTCTCTAGCGCTGCTGCTGCCGCGGCAACACCTTGCGTTCCCTGTCCAGCCTTCTCCGATGCCTTCTCGTCGAACTGAATCGCCGGCTTCTTCGCAGGTTGTAGGGGCTTCACCGGCGGCGGTCCCGCTGTTGCGCCCGCGGGCGTTGATGACGGAGCGTTCGGAACCGGCGCGGTCTTGCTCGGAGGACCCAGTGGCGGCCGCTCCTGCTCCCGCTCCCGCTCCCGCTCTCGCTGTGCCTGCGCCTCCCGCTCCCGCTCCCGCTTGGCAGCTTCCGCGCGCTGCTCCTGCCGCTGTTGCTGCTGATTCGGCGCCTGCGTCTGCAGCGAGTCTTTCCGCAGCGGCAGCCCAGCGGCTGCGGACTGCGCTGCGGGCGGGCCGGTTGCTTTTTGACGCGCGCGCAGGTCGGCGGAGGAGGGGAGGTCGCCGGGAGTTTTGGCGGGCACGGCAGGGCCGCCGTTGAGTGGCGGGGCGGGCGGGGCGGGCCGTGTTCCTGTGAGAAGCGGCCGTGGAGGGGCAGGGCGCGAGGATTGGAGTTGTTGCGATGGTTGTGTCTGCTGTGGAGGTCGCGGGGGTGTTGGGGAGAAGGAGGAGCTGGAGGAGAGGGAGGAGCCTGTCTGGTCGAGGCCGGGGGGCGCCGACTCTTGTCGCTTGATGGGAGGGCGGTCTGTCAGGGAAGACGTGGATGCGCTCATCTTGCCCATTCCGCCGAGACCGGTGCCCGCGTTGAAGCGCGCTGGCGCGCCTAAGGATGTGTCAGCCGTCGGTGTTCCGCGTCGCCAAATCATCAAGACAGCGTACCAGTATCCATTTCCCGTTCCCGCTCCGCCTCCCGTTTCTGGTGATCGGTGTAGAATTCTAGGACATCCAAGACCGCTTGCGGGTCCTTGGCATAGTCCTCGCGGGTAATGGCGGATTTCGTGAGCAGCTTGCTCCATTGATCAGGCATTCCCTAGCGACGCCGTTGGGCAGCGAGCAAGACGAAGCATAACGCAAACGCACCGTAAAAGCACCGCTGACAGGATCAAATCCGACGTGCACCTTGTGCACAAAATTGGTAGGATTGCTCACGCCCATTAGTGGTGAGCGGGTGTAGATGTCGTCTTGCCAGCCTTTGAGGGAGATGAGACAATTTCGCAAGTATCGTGAACCGCGCGTACCATAGAGCTCCTCGTCGTTCTTGAGCGACAAGAAGTACCGTTTCCGGTCCTGTGTCTCGAGAAGCAGGCAGTAGGGCTTGAGGTCTGTCCGCTCGATGCTTGCGATGTCGCGCAGGAGAATGACAGATTGTTGAGGAGAGCCCTGCAAGGAAGATTAACGTCCGAGAACGAGAGAATACACAACGTAGAAGCGCAGAAACTGGCGCGCTTTTGGCCACCATTGTTCCAGTGCGCCACCGCCAAGAACGCGAAGCGAATACAGCCCGATCGCACAACGAGAACGCACCTCGGATTTGTGCAGAGTGAGGGTCATCTCCTTCAGAACGAGCCATTTGACCTTCCAGATCCAGCTCGTCAATGTGCCGTCCTCCTTGACGCTGATTGGGCCTTGGCGGACCACGCCGCCACCAGCACCACTGCCATTTGACAGTGACGGAGAGCCACCGATGCCGGAGTAGGATGAGGAATAGGATGAGCCGGCCGGTGAGCTGGAATTGAAGGTAAAGGCTGGACCATAACCATTAGAAGCCAAAGTAGATTGAGACGAAACAACAGTTGACTGAGACGAGTACATGGACATAGCCGGAGACGGGGCGGGTCGTGAGGGTGTAAGAGAGGATGGGGTGTATGCCATCGACGACGGCGAGCTGATGGCGGTCGCTCAGGATCCCCGCGTCCTTTGTTTGTCAATCACTTCCCAACCTCAGCTGAAACTTCTGCGCACTGGTTGTCTGCTAAAGTCTGCTACAGCTACCGCCTATCCAGCGCTCTTCTACATCCACGTTGTCTCGTCGCCATCGCCGATTCGCCCATCACCTTGTGATATCTTTGTAGATCGCGGATAACCGGCCAACAGCATAGCCAGCGCACTGCAGCGAGAATACTTGGAACTTAGCGGAACGCACCGGAATCTATCGGTCGTCCTTCCGATAAATATACTCCCTTTGAATTGCAATTAGTCTTGCATTTGTTCTGAAATATCTTGGATTTCAGCAAGCAATGGCCCCAGCCGAGCGCTGAATCCACAAACGTCGAAGAAAGCAACTGACCGATAAGTTTTCGGGGTTCTTGTTCCCATCAGTTTCATCTCAACCAATGTACGTTCTCGTGGCTATCGCCATATCCCAAATTCTGTGGGTTCGTTGATTTCCTATCTCGATGGCGGTGCTGTTTGCGGTGAAATAGATTTGTGTCGAACGAAGCGTTGAGCATAATGTCAGAATGGCAGCGAGGGGAAAGGTCTCGTGAGCTGGAGAATGAGGGAGAGTGTGCTGATACTGCAGCGACGGTCAGCGGTCAATCAGCCCGCACTCCCAGCGGAGTGATCTACTCTCGCTCCCCTCAGAGCTTCTTGCAGGTACTTGTCGGATGTGACGCCCTGTCAAGACACGGACCTTGTGTGAGCTTGCATCCCAAAGCACAACATGGGCAGACAGTTTGTCAGGCTACTGTCCCCTAGATTTATTTCCTGGTAACGAATCACATATTAAGGCCACCCAGAATAGTTTGTGGGCTGCAGGATAGCCAGGAACGACGAGTATTATGCGCGGACCGGCAAAGCCGGTCCGCGCCACCGGACTTCATCGGCCGAGGTAGTCATGTTCACTGAACTTCACTGAACGCGCGGCTCATGTCCAGCGGTGTTCATCGGTCAGCGGCCAGCCAATGGAATTCACTGAACATGGGCATGGTGTTCATTGGAGTTCAATGAAAATCTCACCTTCCCCCTTTGTTCCGTTCACTCCACATTACAACAACCAGATACACTTAATTCCGCTGTAAACAAGCTGTAAATGTCACCGAACCCCAGTGACACTTGCTGTAGTTTAAAGTGAACTTCAGCGGATATCATGCAAATGTTCACTATATTTTACCACAAATCTGGTGAAAGGTCACTGAACTCCATCGGTTTTCACTGTACCTTATGGTGAAATTCAGTGTATCCCATTGTGTACTCACTTCCATGTTGGCAATGTTCACCATATTTCACTATGAATGTCAGGCACATTCACTGAACTTCACTGGTTTTTGCTGTGGTTTACAGTGAGATTCAGTGTAACCTGCACAATGCTATATGTAGTTTAACATAAATGTTGCACATATTCATTGAATTCCACTGGCGTTCATTTTAGTTTCTGGTGAGATTCAGTGTACTTTGAGTGAATTTTGATTATTCAAAGGCAACAGCATATTATCAATCAGTGCTTTCAACCATGTCCCAGAACTCCTCGCTAAGCCCTTCCTTCTTTTTCTCCACCCTTCTATCCACCAGCTGCTTGTAAAGCAACATCAAGACATGCACCGAGAAGTTGTAGTCAACATCAGACATCTGTCGAAGTTGAGTTTCATAACTGTTGAGCCATGCATTGAGCTGCTTGGCAGTTTCCGTGTTGAATGTGCGAGTTGTATGGGTACGTCCATTGTCATCCACACAAACGGAAATCAGGTCTGGTTGTGAACCATTAGTCAGAGCAGGATTGCACCAGACATAACATAGAATATCATTAGTCTGATGGCCGATATAGTGCCATATATCAACAATGAGTTTGGTGTAATAAATCCATGGACTGTTCGCATCTTGATTGATGCTGTGGCGCAAGAGATTACAGGCATCGTTGTATGCCAAAAAACTGGGGCAAGAATCAGGATGAGATTCCCATATTCTGTCGATAATTTTGAGGATCTGTGAAGAGCTTTCTGAATGGTAGCATTTGCCCCACCCAATGGGGCATCTACAAGACCACTGCACCATTTGCAAGCAGTACGTTGTCTGAGCACGGAATGTGTGAGCAACATTCTGGCCAGCTACACCATTGAGTTCTGGAACTTCCGCCTGGAAAGAAGGACCAGTTTGTGCTGGATCTGAATTGTTGTTGGCTTGGCGCCGGGTAACACACTGAACACCAGGGAAAGTGAGCCGGCCAAAGTGACTGAGATATTTTGATGCCATTCTTTGCGAGATTCATCATTGTATGTAACCGCTCCGATTGAGTGGACAGGACACCCACACGGAACTATCCTGCAAATTGATCTCATATCAAGATGGTCCTCGCAAAAACGGCCATTTTTATAATTGAGCAAAGGCTTCTCGCAGATACTGACTGCACAAATCTGTATGGAGAGATTCAGGAAATTCAGTTTTCCAAATAAATCCTACGACTCAACACACCCAATGAGGAATTGTTTTCCCATCCATTACTGCGAGTCGAGTATATCCATGGGCAGAACCTGGAACTCTGTCCTGTTGCTTTGGAAATGCAGCCAGTTCTGGTAGTAGATTTCCCTCCAGTGCATCAGCTGGAATCTCCTTTTGAAGCACAAATGAGCAACCAGGCAAAAAAATAAAGACAGAAGACTCACCTAAGCCTGTTCAGGAGCATCGACAACTCCACTGTTATTCTGGTCTAGAACCACACCTTCTATAAGGAGGTCTGCAGTAGAACATTTCAGATGGGTGCAACAAGTACAACCGTGGTCCATGGATCCTGGAACAACCCTGTCATCTTTGCCGACAGCATCTCGGACACATTTGGCCAATGCATGTGCACTTGAATGGGCAGGGATAGTGAACACATCCCTGAGTTCATGCGTGGCAATGAGTCTCTGAGAAAAGTGCTCAAAGTAGAGGCATTGTGGCTGGCAGGGAGTAATCTGTGGCATGGTTCCAATGGTATCACTGAGCCACTCTGCAAAATTAGCCCATCCTGAATGGAAGTGTAGGATTGTATTTTCTTGTGCTTGGGCTATTCTGCGGTCCATCCAGATACCATGCTTGGAGACTCGGAGGTAGGCTGTATCCAAATCCAATTTCTGGAGACACTCATAGGATGTGTTGGTTTTATATGTTACACAGTATTCTGCCTGACACTTCACCCAATATATGACATAGAGTTCTGCTTCAACCCAATGGAAACCACTGTCAAGTAGATGGATTCACTGTGGCTGACAGTAATGGTGCAGAGTAGGAGAGTGCCTTTGACTGGGACAGAAAATACAGTTGAGGCAGGTGGTGCAGGGAATATGGTGTGGTTCTGGGAAGAGTTGTGTTGGCAGGTCGTCAATCCCCAGTACGTGATAAAGATGCTCAATGTCTCCACAGAGCCTACAAGCCAAGTCTGGGCCAAGGTTGTCTGCTTCAGGTGGGAAGTCGGGGTGTTCATGCTCGTTATCAAATGCTCTGTGCAATATCTCTACCACGCTCTGAAGCCAACCCATTTTGACAGGTTGTCGAGGCTCACGGCACTGATTCAAATGTAGTTTGAACAATGAATATGTCGCTGCCAGGACTGTGAGGATGTAGAAGGCTCTTGGTAAGGAAAGCTCATCTATGAAGTAGAGCTGAAGAACAACCACAAAGTGGCCGAGACTTGGTATCATTGCCATTTTCAGGAAGACGTATTTTCTTTCTGGGTCAACAGCATTGGCTCTTGCCCAATGAGGTTTAATCGAGAGACGTGATTGGAGGTCGTTTCTCAGTCTTGCATAGCTAGCTGATAATTGCAGGCCAAGTAAAGTAGATAGTATTGATTTTCTGATATGTAGTGTAGAAGATACAGCCACAGTGCGACTTGTTCCAGCTGAGATTGAGGTGGAAGTGGAAACTTTGAGTGAATTGTATCAAAAAACCAGTGAAGAAGACCGATTAAGACAGCAGTGAGCAAGTGATACCAGTGAAGAAGTAATACTCACGTTTGTAAACAACTTGCAGCCAAACAAGTGACTTGGCACTGTGTACATTGACGCCGACACACAGAAGATGGTGGTGCCATCATAGGAAGGTCCTAGAGTGGAAGTTGAACTGTGAGTTTGAGAAAAAGAGCAAGAAACACTCACATTTGTAAAAAAGTATATTTTACAAGTGAGTCGGTGCTGTGGGCCGCAACACCGGTGCCTTGGGAGTTGGGAGAGCGGCGCCAGTGTCTTAGTTCAATGGGGTAGGTCCTAAATCAGAGATCCAGTATCTCATTTTGTTGACAGGCCCAAAAATTGAAAAGCAAACCTCACCTTTGTGATTAACATATCTTGATAGAGGCTGGGTGCTAGTGATGCCAATGCTGACGTGTTTGGGGGTGGGGGGCAGCGCTGGTGTCCTAGTTCAAGGGAGAGTGTCCTAAGAAGGAGGGGCAGCTATTTGTTTGAAGGAAAAGTCCAAAAAATTAGAAAAAACAAGACTTACTTTTGTGAGTAGCATATCTTGGTAGAACCTCAACGCCATGGGCATCAACGCTGACACATTCGGGAGTGGGAGGGTGGCGCTGGTGTTGTTGTTAAATGGAGGAGGTTCTCAAGGAGAGATTCAGCAGCTTGTCGAGCTGGCAAGTCCCAAAATCAAAGATGCAGGCCTACCTTTGTGATTGGCATACTTTGATGAAGACTGGGTGTGCTGTGGGCCTCGACAGTGACATGTTCACACCAGAATCACTGTGGAACCAAAATGAGGTGTTGAAAGTAGTCTAAAAGCTATCTCGGACACAGTTAGCTCCAAGAAAAAGACCCACAAATGAAATAAGAGCTTACATTTTCTTGGCAAGATTTGGATTGGATGGTGTTGTTGGTAATGGCAATGGTGACGTGTTGATTAGGGTACCACATTTACCAAGTGAGGACAGCACAGGGACCATTAAGATGCTGCTTGGAAGGCCTTCGTACCACAGAAAATCCCAAAACCTGAGGGTGAAATATTCATCTTCTTCTGGGCTAACCCTGTGTTGAGGCTGTCACCGGTCACAACAATGACGACATGTTCGAGGCTGCAGTTGGCAGAGTATGGTAACAGAATGACAGGGAGGAAGTCAATACTCCCAGGACATGGTTTGTTGAAGAGAAAAGACAGATAATTGGGCAAGAACAACAGAATTTATTTGAGGGCTGGACTTCAAGCCTCAGATGTGTGGCTCAGTCATTTGGTAAAATACTAGTGGAATGTGCCAGTGCTAAGTGCTGACTCTAGGCACTCAGCATTCAGCAAGGATGACTATCTGGGTTTAGTTGTCACTGGTGTGTTGTGGGCAGGTGGTGGGTTCAGCGAAAGGTGATTTCCTTTTTTAGAAATCAACAAACACTGCACATTCTTCCCCTCCACAACTGCATTGCACGTTTGTCAACATAACACTGTGTTATATCCGTGTCAGAGGAACGACCAGAAGGGCAGAGGGCCAGAAGACCGGAAGGCCAGAAGGTCGGAAGACCGGAAGGTTGGAAGCTGAAGACCGGAGGTGGAGTTACACCACGCTAAGTCGGCGGGTGTACTGTACTAGCTTGGCGGAAGGTCAACTAAGAAGGAAGTCCAACAATGGAGCAATGCGGAGGCAAAGCACGTTAATTATCAACTAGAGTACATCTCAGAGTAAATACATATTTATACTAAGTACGGAGATATTCCGGATGGAGTCGTAGAAGCAAGTAAAGACAATAAGACGAAGTAAAGACAATAAGACGAAGTAAAGACAATAAGACGAAGTAAAGACAATAAGACGAAAGTAAAGACAATAAGAACAATAAGAGGAATACATGTGGGCATAGGTCATATGTTGCATAGAGGGGAAACGCTCAGTAAATCTTCATTGCGTAAAAACCCCGAGGGCGTGCATCAACAGTCAAGCTGGATGCATTGTCAGGACGTGGTTCTGGAAGTACAGAAGGACGCGTCCAGAAGGATAGGAAGGACTTCCGAAGGTTCTGGAAGTCGGAGCGTCTGGAGGTTCTGGACAGAAGAATGTGCACGGGCATAACAGTATCCCCCTCTTAATGTTCCTTGACCCCAAGGAACTAAGAGGAATACGAAGCCAGAAGCCGGAAGGCTGGAGGGGAAATGATGGAAGAAGGAGTCGTGGAAGAACTGCGTAGTGCATCACGTGACACCACGTGATGGTTGGATCGTTGTCATGGGAACATCAACAACTCTTTCTCATACCACCATCATGGCCTCCGCTCAACACAACGACAATGGAAGCAACACCCCACCGCTGCCACCAACCGGAGGGAAAGGAAAGCAGAGGGAGACGACTGCAGAGATGGAGGAGCAGATGAGAGAGGAAGCGGAGGAGGAGAAGAAGAGGAGGAAAGGGATTGAGGCGGAGATTGACGCTGCAGAGACCCCTGAGGAGCGCAAGCTGCGGAAGGCCAGGCAGAAGGCCCAGGAAAAGGCCAATGCTGAACTCGTGGCCAAGTTCAGAGTGGCAGAAGCGGAAGCCCAGGTGACTATTGCGGAGGGTCAGTGCTGTTTTCAACACATCTGCGAGATGCGAGGGCACTTCGAGCGGAAGGAGTTCACCAGTGACGACGCCTTCAACATTGACAACATGCTCCACGGTTTTTTGCTGTCCCGGAACGAGGTTCTGGACGAACTGAACAACAAGGATGACAGCGAGCCCAGTGAACCAGAGGGTCCGAAGTGGAAGTGGAAGCTGGAGGTTCCGGCAAAGACCCAGAAGCGGATTGTCGTGGCAAAGCGAGCAAAGAAGACGACGACGGAGGGCAAAGCCAGAGGCTCTGGTAAGCCCAGATCAAAGAAGGTGTATAGGTGGGAACCAGCACCAAAAGGTAGGTGATGGATTTGCCTGGAATCCACATGCTAATTGTTTTAGCATGTCGTCCATGCAAGTGTGCCAGTGTCCTGTGCAAGATCGCGCTGTTAGACAGCAAGACCTCGTGTCGGGTTTGCTCCAAGAAGAAGGGCCGTTGCCCTTTTAATCCCAAGAACAACAACTGCACGGCCAAACACCGGAAGTCACCAGAAGATGATAGCAACAGTGAGGATGGAAATCACCCTGCAAAGAAGTGGAAGACGTTCGGCGAGATAGCCAAGACAATGCCAGAGCTTGACCGCGATGCCAAAGGGTCTGCAGTGCTCGACTCAAGTCAACACGCTGCTCGCCGAGATCGGCGTCCTTCGGAACTGTGTTCATTCGCTGGAGACCAACCAGGCATATGACTGGAGGATGCTGATTTGGGTCGCGTGCTGACTTCTACCAGAGGCTCCGAATGAGTGGCCTCACACCTATCTGCACAACATTGGTGCAGACGGTTCAGAGGGCAGCTTGAGTCACGACTCGAACTCGAAGTCGAGTGAGCCGGAGGTTCTAGGTATAGCCGCAGAGGCGAGCGAGGTCAATGGGTTGGAGTGCTGGAGAGCAGAGGTGGAGGATGGTCCGGCTGGGATCCCGGAAGGGATTATGGCAGCTGGTACCGTACATATTTTTCAAAACACCATACTAAATAACGTCCAGGTCTTTTGCAAAACGAGATGCTAGTTAGTGTACAGCCACCAGACAGCTGCATATGGGTTCTGATAGTGGGCTCTCCATATTTTCCGGTGCAGATACCGGCAATTATATTGCTCCGACCGCTTCAGGCTTTCCAAAAGGTATTATTTCTCACCGGCACCCTGGAAAATATTATTTCTCGGACATACTGCTATTTTGGGATGCAGCCAAGAAATCCGATTTGAGCGGCAGAAAATCTAAAACAGTGAAAAAAATTACGTGAGGCAGGGGTGTTTTGCGGGAGGGGTATCCAAAGACTCCACGGCTCCTTGCTTTTTTGCCAGAGCCCTGGTCTTCTCTCGGAGCACCCAATCGACGTCCTCCACCATCTTCCTCCACAAAGGTGTGCCTTCAGCCTGATTTGCTGCTTGGTGCCACCACCACAAGCAGGCAACGATGCTTGTCAAGCCGTTCAAGCCTGCAGGAAGTCTGTCAAGGTCGCCGCTGTCCTGTTGTAGCCTGCATGAAAGAAAATCCTCCAACCCTGCGATGCCCTCTGTCCTCCACCCCGGATTCACGCCAATCCACCACTGAACCACGGACTTGTAAAAGTCCTCGACGTCATTGGGGTCATTGAGGCCTGGGGGTATAGCACGAGGCTTGCGTGCATGCTGGACCCACCAACCCACCGCTTCAGGACGGCCTTGTGCAGACAGCGACTTTCCCCCAGTCTGAAAGGCAGTGGCGGCCTTGAGGGCACACCAAGCTCGTACCAGAGCTGCCCAGACGGGCAGCTCGATCTCAGACTGGAAATGCTGGAGCACGGTGTCGTGTTTAGCAGGGCAGCAGGGGAAAGGCTCGGCCACATCTGTGCGCGATGTCCCCTCCACAGGTGGATCTGCAGAGGTGAGCGGATCACCAGAGGGTGCGTCCACATCCATGGTGTTGGCAGGAGGCACGTCGCCCGTGGTGTCGGGTGGGAGGTGTGTCAGTCGGTGCGTCGGTGCCTGCAGCAGATGCGTCAGTGGCAAGCTCGTTGCTTGCCGCATCCACATCAATGGTGGTGGGTATAGCGGTCGCCTCAGTGCAACGGGAATCCACATCCATGGCGAGTGCGTCCTCGTTCGGCACGTCTTTTGCTCCATCCGCTCTGCTGGGAGTTGCTGAGCCACTCTGTGTACGGCAGGACAAGGCCCCTTGTAGCTTGCAGCGCAAGTGGGCGTTGGGGGACAGGTGGTGCTGTCGAGCCCCGCTTCGTCAGGGCACCTTTCCCGGTTATAGCTGCTGTGCCGCCTCCGGGCATAAGCGAGCGCAGCAGCTCACAGTTCTTCACAATGTTTTTCTCTCGGTCGAACTCATAGGGGCTGATGGTGTTGAGGCTCCAGATCTTCGTCATCTGCTCCCTCTTTGGCATTGCCACGAGCGCTCTCCTCAAAGGGGAGTTGGGGGGCGTACTTGAGGGTGAGGTTGGGTACGCCGTCATCTTCATTCTCCCCCTGCTCTTGGTCTGCCAACGGATCGCGCACGCGCTCCTCCTCTGAGTCCTCTCCTTGCCAACAATCCTCCTCCTCCTCCGCCCCCGACTCTTCTGCCTCCGGCTCCTCCTCCTCCGTCCCCGACTCTTCTGCCTCCGGCTCCTCCTCGACATCCCTTTTCACTCTCTTCCCCGCCCTCCACCTCTTTTTGCCTTGCTCGCCGGCCGTCTTGGCAGCGGTAGCAGGACCGAGGTTGGGTTGCCGCTTAGGTTCCACGCCGTCCACCTTGCCAAAGGGCAGAGCGATGAGCGACCCAATGCACTGAGCACAGAGCGAGGGGATGGAGGTTCCAGGAGCTCCAGCATCGGTTAGCGAGCCCAAAGAACCTGTGGCAGTGGGTAAGTGCCCGTTTAAACGCATCAATAGAAGTGAGCGCACCTTTCTCGTTCTTTTTACAGGCGACCAGAAAGTCGGCAAACACCTGCATAAGCGCTTTCGTACGGGCAGGGGTCCACATCGCAAAGTCAATCTGGGGATGCTTGGGCAGCGATCCTTGCTGCACCCTACTGTGAGTCAGAACAGGTATGGATTTGTGAGCAAGGGTCAGCACACATGGAAAGAAAAATTTCGTCGCCCTTGCCCTCAATGATCTCGCCCAAAATGAGTAGGCCCTTGCATTTGAGCTGGGCGCACAGGGCGTCGAGGGTGCACTAGGAGATGGCCTCCGCATGCACGCGTCGGCTAGAGCACAAAAGACGTTAAAACGGTGAAGTGGCGGGGATGAGGCCACTTACTCGCTGAGCTCATCGGCATTGCATGCGTCCTCGCTGTTTGCCGCCCTTTCATGTGCCGCTCGCTGCTCTTGGTAGCTCTTCTCCCTCATCTCCTGGACCTCCTCCTGCTGATCAGGGTTGAGCTCAGCGTAATATTCCTTGCCGAGGTGGTACTTGTTGTGGAGGTGCTCTGCATGGGTGTGCATGGACTCCTTATCCTCCTCCTCCTCATCTTCACCCTCCTCCCCGCCCTGCTTTCCTGCATCCTGCCCGTCGCCTCCCTCCTCACCCTTCTCCCTGCCTCTCCCTTCACCCTCCCCATCCTTCTCCCAACCCACACCCCTCTCCTCGTCCTCTAGGCCCTCCCCTGTGCCTACGTCGTGGCATTCCGCATCAGCATCCATGCCATACTTCTCCTGATAGCGTACTTGTAGCACCTCCCCGTGAACAGGGTGCTGCCACAAGAACCAAGGAAGCTGGGCATGGCGTGGAGCTCCCTGGGTAGCTGTGAGGTTCACGAGCCAGGCACGGAAGGGTTCAGTCTTGCGTAGCTGGGACTTGGTTTGGGTGTTTGAGAACCAATATTTAATTTTCTACAGCCGGTGAGCTGCTCGATCAAAAATAACCCAAAGAAATAAATACGTACCTTTTCCCCTGCTGCACCAGCTCGTAATTTGTTCAAACGGGAGGAGGGGAGAGCGGAGCTTTCAAAATGGTGCCATTGCGACGGCCTCACTGTGATTTATTGTGTCTCTTGACGCGTTCTAACTCTGCCTTGTATTGAGATTCCTCGTTTCGTAGCTCCTCTTCCTCGGTGGACGACAGCGATGGGAACTGTTCCTCCCATGTGGCGAAGAACTTCATCCAGAAGTTTCTCTTATCATTTCGTGGCGTGGACAATTAAGTCGCAAGATTCTCGCGCAGAAGTGCAAGTGGTTTGCCGTGAAAATGCCCTTTATTGCTGCATTTTTTCTGAGTAGACATGAGGTAAGTTGGCGAGCAAGAAAGAGAAGGTGGTGATGTAAATTCAGAGGTAGACAAAGCGAAAACAAGTGAAAGTGACCATCACAAGAGGGAGACAAAGAGCAGGTGACCGTGACAATGCATCCAGTCACAAGCCACCTGATCCTTAACAGACTTCACTCGCCACTCGACAACCTTCTCGCTTGACAATAGCACACATCTCAGTGAGTGATTTCCACTCTTTCATACTATATGTTTCTTTCCTTCTCCCACCCTCTTGCCACCCAACCAGTTCTCATGGCTGGGGTCAATGGACGGTAATAATTCTTTGAAACTCATTGACGCAACATTCATGGCTGGTCACTCTCGGCCGGACAATTGCACATCAACCTCGTTTCGCTGGCTGACAGCGGCACAAGTTGACATCTTCAAGGATGAAGTAGCCAACTCTCAAAAGGCATGTCGTTCCCTTGTTATATTTTTTTTCCACAATGAACTGGTTTTAGAAAGCACGTAAAACCAAATCTGCTCAGGATACACTCACTACCACCTCTACTACAGTCCAAGTGCCATCCGACTCTCCATCCACCCAATCTCACGCCTTGCCAGCCGACGCTTTGCCAGCCCTCGCTTCACCAGCCGATAACTCGCAACCATCTGACAGCCTGGAAAAAGATGATGATGACGGGGATGTTGCCTGGCTCAACGTCAATGAGTTAAGTGCTGGTGAAGCAGAGGAACTCACAAAATGCATTAACACCTGTGTCGAGCGTTGGAAGGCAGCGGGCCCGGAGGCTCGCAAAAAGATGTTTGCACTTTTTGCCATATCAGGTATCTTCCTGACTGTCTGCCGTCACGGACATGTCATGGTGATGTGTGATATGATTCGGAGCGGGGAATTGTGAGTCTAGCCTCATTCTCTCCGCCTTAGTTGAATGACTAACATTCTTATTTAGGATGAAGTATCCACTCGCAATGGTGAAACATCTCCTTGATCACTACGGTGCTGATATCGGCCTCGGTTACGACATCATGTGTGCATTCTTCAAGACACTCTTGCGCAGCTCGCTGGGAGCCACTGCCACTGCAATGCGCCTTCGGGGTATTGTTCCTGCCTTCCATGGTCACGCACACAACCGTGCCTGTCAGGTTGGATGGCACCCGATGTATGTGCAGGGTGTTGGCCTCGAAGATTTTGAAGAATGTGAGCGTACATTTGCAAAGTCGAATCACCTCGTGTCGTCAACCCGACTCTGTACCCCATTCCATCGTCAGCAGCAAATCGACGAACACTTTCATTTCCACGACTTGGACAAGCACATAGCTTCAGGTAATTTTTCTATTCAATGCAGATGACAGATCTGACAGAACCTAGGCAATTTCATTTATCAAAACTATCGGCAGGCTCTTGAGAAGATTGCCATCAACTCAGGCCAGCTTTCTCGCTTGGAGAGCACCCTTGGGACCACTGCTACCGACTACGAGGCCTATCACGCTGCAGAAGTCAAATATTTTGAGGGGGCTGCGCAAGGAGCCCGAAGAAATTCAGCACACTGTCAATTACATCGAAAAGCTCCACAAATATGGAGAAGCTGTGTACATCTGCGGGTTCTGTCTCGTGCGTTGGATCCAATCCCTTTCAGCGAGTCTTCCGAGGCTGCAAAACGGGAATTCAAACGTCTTGATTACAATATCGTGAATAACGGGTATACGGGACGGCAAATTACCCTGGTCCAGATGCGATATCGGACCACATACACCAAGCTCCTCGCACTCGAGGAAGATCTCTGCCGCTACGAGGAAGAACACCACATTGTAACAAGATGGATGTCAGACAGCGCTGCATACATTGAAGGCCTCAAGCTTACGACAGAACGAAAATACCGTTCAGCGTTGGCGGAGGTGGAGCGGCTGGTTGTACAGAGGTTGCTCGAGTTGACAAAGCTGGGTATAAGTGGACTTGGTGTGTGGCAAGAATTAAAATCCTGCATTCCAAAATATGCTCATTATTCGCGCCTTAGCTTACAACCTCCGCGAGAAGATCTCAAAAGCCCTCAAAACCCGATCGGAAGCCATTCGCGCCGTGCCCTCATCACGTACAACGATGCAGCAGCCGCACTCTCCCCACCACGCCAACGGCTCACCTTCGCAGAAGTCCTTCAGACTACTTCCCTTGCCGAATTCGACATCCTGCGCGACACACGGGAAGACATCCATCGTCTCCCATGGACCCAACCAGCACGCTGTGAAGCAATGGCTCTGCATTTTGGCATAAAGCGCGAAGGAGGAGATTCGACGTCTCAATGTCGAGATCACCCGTGTATTAACTTTTCTGATTGATGAGCACATAGATTACTACAAGGCCATCGCCGCCAGCATCGTAGTCAATTCATCCCTAGCAGTGGAGCTGCAGAGGCGTTGGCGCCATGCCTCTCGTGTCAGCGCCGCGATTTGCTGACGCATTGCACAGACCTCGCGGCTTGTCGGCTTTTCTGGGAGTATTTTCCCTGGACAGCGGCTGGGTGGTGAACCAAATCGTGGTGATGGTATTCCACCACTATTCTGGCTTGCATCAGAGCTCGGGGTGACTGTCATGTCGGTGGAATACGACGAGCCGGACGAGTTACAGCCCGCCAATGAAGATGATGATGAGGATCTGCTTGTGAGAGAGTTAGATGTTGAAGAGGATAGAATTGTACAGTTAATGGACCATTTATCTACCTTTGATGACTCTTGAATAATATTTTCGTTCTAATTCCTGTTCGTCCGAGTACCACACGGCTATTCCGCCTTTGAATCCGATTGGGCTGGTATCTCGGACCGCATTCGGTGTTGAGTTTGTATTGCCGGAGTTCAGGAGAGAATAGCTTTGTGAATGAGATTTTCAAACCTGAAGTCCATTTCAAAGAGTAGAATGTGTAGAGAACTAATGAAAGATGCCTAGAGAAAAGACTCGAAAAATTGGAGTCTGTTCCAAGGGAGATATTCGAGGTACAAAGAGTGATCTCCGCCAAATCCGACCGCCCAAAACCTATCTTGTTCTCTATAAATCGAATTCTTGGTATTTTGCACATAAAATGTGTCCGGACGAGTTGATTCAAAGTCCTTAACAACATTGTATCGAATGCAGGGTGCACCATGGACATTGGGTGAGATCTGAACAACAGTTCAAGTTGAGTTGTGCACTCGTTCAATTTTCAGTTAATGAACTCGACTGCCTTCTGACCATATTTCTCAATGTAAGAGTCTTAACTCTCGAATACCCCTGTTCTTTAGATATATCAGACTTCAGATAGGTTCTTTCTTCATGCTTCGATGGATTTAGGCTACTCAAGTGCACCCCATGCCTCGAAACTAGCCGAACAATGGGTTTTTGACTGAAAATTCAAACTCTTTCAAATGCTTCGAAACCTTCCCAGTCAAAGGAAATTATATCACAGATTCATAATTCGAAAGATGAGCCTCTTACCTCCGCGCAATCTTTCAATATTCATACATGTTCATTTAGGTGTAACATAGTGGAACAACTTATCCTAAATGCGAGACAGCACAAGTAACTTTTTTTTGAGGTTATTATGCAAGCACAAAACCTTTGACAAGGATTCATGGGTGTATGCCAATCAGTTGTTGAGAAAATGAGTTCTTTGAGCGAGCGATGACTTTCTACAAGATTTAGATGAGGAAAAAAGCTACACTTCTAGTTGTTCCACAAATATGGTGGACATATCCCAAAGATAAGATATCAAGTCTATATTCTTTAGTTCCTTGGCCGGATTCAATGATATTGCAAGTTCAATGGTCAATCTCATACTGATTTTCCTGTTTTGGAAAGATGATCGACAGTATCAGTGGCGGTGAAACCTGTTCCGTCCTTCCTCTCGACCACTATCTCGTTTCCTGTTTATGGTTTTCCACTGGGACTGGGGAATTACTGGCCTCCAAATTCCAGTCCCCCCGACTCGAGATGATGTGGGGCCCGCCCTCCGGCCTCTTGCCTGGAAGAAGATCGGATTTAATCCTCTTGGTCTCTATGACCTTCGGCGTCGCCTCGGTGTATATCCCAATGAGCCTGGTGTTTTTCAATTGTACTCGGACCGATTCTACACAGCAGATCTTGGCTGGGTTTTGTCTGGAACCAGCACTGACAACTCCCATATGCCTCAGCCTAATCAATTTTTTCCGGAGTTCGATGCTCTGCGCGACAACCTTCCCATCGGGCCAGCAGGAAACCAGGCTAGGAAGAGGCTAAATGAGAAGCTCAAAACCGCTGTTTTTGACCAGGTGCATCATTTGTGCCCATTCTATTCTACAATGCAATAATTCTGCCACAATAGGTGACTCTCTGGGATCGTGCGTTTGGCGGCACAACGCTGGTGCTGCATATCGAGGGAGCCTCTGTACCAGGAGCTCCACCAGAGCCCCAGTATCTCTGTTGCTCTGGATATATACCTCCCAGCTTCGTTGATAGTCATCCGGAAAGCCATGCCGCAATCGCCAGCATTGTGCAGCTTTTCTTCGAAGCCATCGGTGTGCCCACAGTGCAGCAGTGGACAGCAAACGCTCGGGCTCGGGGGTGGCCGCTCACCAAGACGAGACACCCGTCCCCCAATGTGTTCTCCCCTCACTTGGTTCCGGCCCCCGCAGCACGTACCTCCCACTTCAAGTTCTTTGGACGTCCTGTTGGCGAGTTACAGCGGATGCTGTCCATTCCTCCTGGCCCTCCCTCTGGAGCGGCCCCTTCGCCGGTCATTGTCATCGCAGATGACGATGAGGACGTTATGGATGCTCTTGAGCGTGCAGCTCGAGCCGAGGCGCGAGCGAGCAGGGCCGAGGAATGAGTCGAGCAACTCGAAGAGCAGGTAGATATCCTCATTGACCGGGTTGCAACTGCGGAATCTCAATGCACACAATTCCGAAGGCAGTTGGCGCAGCGTAGTGAGTTATTCATATGCATTCATGCCTATTCTATCTAATCTTGATCACAGCAGCCCCGCCAACTACCCCAGTTCGTTCTGCAATGCATCCAACTCCTCGTGCTACCTCTCGCACTCCATCTTCGCGTCCCTCAGTTCCACCTCCCTATACCCCGGCCGTTGATGTGGCGCTTCCTTCAAACTCACGGTCCGTGCTTGCGGTGACAGAGCAGATAGGCGAGACTCGGTGAAACAATAGGCCCGATGCTCTGGATCTGTTCATCTTTCAAGAGAGTCTGCAGTCTCACGTGGTTTCTATCCGTTTGGTGATACGCGGTTTCTCGGTCGGCAGATGGTACGAGGAGTTCACCAACCTCGGTCTTCCGCGCGCGCTCTTATTTCCGAGCTTATTGATATCGCCGCCACCTATAAAGCCCATAGAACCCCATTAACTAGTGGTGGGCCCGCTGCGCAAGCCACCCCATAGTTATTGGCAGTTCTGTCCTGGTAGGGCTTACTTCAATAATTATTTGCATATCTTTCAGATATCTTTCAATTTCTAAGACATATAGCCCAAGTCCTACTATAGGTTAGATACCTTTTGACACTTGACAGTGTCTGACACACCCTGCTGACCCAAAAAGGAAATCTGCTCCAAAATAGGCAAAAGAGCTAAACTAGCAGTATATATAAAAGCTATTGTAACTGTATAGAGAAGTTTCTTGTATCATGTTACTGATTTTACTCAGCTTTCCAAAAAAGGCAATTGTCCAAAAATAGACCAAAAACCAAAGTTGTAGCCCTTTCAAAAACAAATCTAACTGTATAAGAATTTTCCTTATCGGAAATCTTGTTACACTTTAAAATACAAAATACCCACACAAACAGGAGTTTTTTTCAAGTGATATCAGGTTAGATTGACTAAAAGCATGTAGTAAGACAGCCAGATAAGGTTTTCCTATTGATAATGGGTCTGTTCCACTCAATGTAGCCATTGTGATCTATTTCTTTTATTAGTAATCTACTTTTTTAGTTCAAAGACTCGCGTTTTTGTAAGTATTTTGCATTTTACAGCATAACGAAGCATCTGATAAGGAAAATTTCTATACAGTTAGATTCATCTCAAAAAGGGCTACAATTTTTGTTTTTGGTCTATTTTTAGACAATTGCCTATTTTGGTAGTCACTACCCATGTTTGCACAGATGTTTTGTGTCTTGTAGTATATTGATAACAAAAGTCAGTCAGATATATTTTAATGCACTTTATATTTTTTTTAGCCTTTTTTAGCACTCAAGACTCGCGTTTGCTTGAGTATTTTGCATTTTACAGCATGACAAAGCATCTGATAAGGAAATTTCTTATACAGTTAGATTCGTCTCAAAGAGGGCTACAATTTTGGTTTTCAGTCTATTTTTAGACAATTCATTTTTTTAGCAGTCAAAAACCGATACAAGTCAGTTAATCTGACCAAGTATCAATACAAAAGTTTATCTGGTCAAGTACTGGTAAGACAGCTACTGACTCAAGGTTAATCTAACCTAGTGTTTCATTATTGACAATGTAATGAACCTCATTTTCCTGACAAGTCAATCTATTGATTTCAAGTCGGCAATATTGACTTCAAGTCTGTAGCCTATTGCCTTCATTACTGACCTGAAGTCAGTAAATCTACTGACTTCATTGACACGAATTCAGTAGACTACTAACATGAAGTTGGTAAATCTATTGACTTCATTGACTCCAATTCAGCAGCAGTCTATTGGTCTAAATGTATTGACTTTATTGACTCAATTCAACAGTTTGTTGAATAAATCAATTGACTTTATTGACCTCAAGTCAGTAGTCAGTTGCCTTCATTAGCCTCAAGTCAGTAAATCTATTGACTTGATTTAGTAGTTTATTGACTTTGATTCAGTAGTTTATTGACTGAGTTTATTGTCTATTGACCTCAAGTCAGTAAATCCATTGACTTCAATTCAGTAGTGTAATGACTTTATTGACTTCAATTCAGTAGTTCATTGACCTCAAGGCAGCAATGTATTGACTGCAGGCAGTAGTCTTGACTTCAATAATCAGTATTGAAGTCAGTAGACCACTGACAATGCTGAGCTTCAAAATTGATTTGCATATTGTGGGCCAACCAGGCCTTGGATGAAAAAATGTTGTATATGAGTCTTGTAGCCCTTGATGAGCTCTACGAGATGAAATTAGCCATCAGATGGATTTCGGGTACCTTCCTCTTTGGGACACTAACGCTTCGCACCCAAATAAGGAAATTATGCTGAAATCTCGCTATCTTGCTCAATATTGGACCGTTTTGGATGATCCAACTTCACAGGCCCAATATTCTATGTGTATTATGAATTTTAACAGCCTTCCTAGGCCTAATACAACACTGTAATATAGTGATAAATGCCCAACAACCTGGATAGTCACTCAGCATAGAATATGTTGTTCAGTATGTAATATCTGTTAATTCCAGCCACATCATATTGCTTGGAGCACTACTTAGAACAGTTTTGACACCCTAGATCAGGTCTTGAGACCTACAACAGCACTATCTTAACAAGATCAAAAAATCTAATCTTTCCCTGATTCCAAGAGATCCCAAGGTCTGATAACACTTCTGGATGGTGTCCTAGTATATTCTGGACTATACCAACCCTTCTATAGCACATGTACTGCAGAGCCTTCTCACAGACTCATGATTTCAACTGATCAAATGTGAAATGTGTGTTAATGATATTTCATTTTCCCCAAGGTCACAAGAATGGGGTCCAGTGCATGGAAACAATCTTACAGTCCATCCAAAGGATCTGAGAACAAAAAGTGGCCCAATATACCACTTTAAACATGAGTTCTGTTGAGTGACATTTTTCGCTTGTTTGGTGAATAGAAGGCCATCCAGACTAGTGAGAGTGAAATGGAAGTTAGAAATGAAAAGAGGAAGGAAAATGCTACAGGATACAGCTTTGGTTGAACTGATTTGGTCAAGATTTGACCAGTTGGTGTTTTTGAGCAGGTGGGTTCAACCACACTCCAAAGGCATATAATATGGTCATACTCCCAAACACCAACTGGTCAAATCTTGACCAAATCAGTTCAACCAAAGCTGTATCCTGTAGCATTTTCCTTCCTCTTTTCATTTCTAACTTCCATTTCACTCTCACTAGTCTGGATGGCCTTCTATTCACCAAACAAGCGAAAAATGTCACTCAACAGAACTCATGTTTAAAGTGGTATATTGGGCCACTTTTTGTTCTCAGATCCTTTGGATGGACTGTAAGATTGTTTCCATGCACTGGACCCCATTCTTGTGACCTTGGGGAAAATGAAATATCATTAACACACATTTCACATTTGATCAGTTGAAATCATGAGTCTGTGAGAAGGCTCTGCAGTACATGTGCTATAGAAGGGTTGGTATAGTCCAGAATATACTAGGACACCATCCAGAAGTGTTATCAGACCTTGGGATCTCTTGGAATCAGGGAAAGATTAGATTTTTGATCTTGTTAAGATAGTGCTGTTGTAGGTCTCAAGACCTGATCTAGGGTGTCAAAACTGTTCTAAGTAGTGCTCCAAGCAATATGATGTGGCTGGAATTAACAGATATTACATACTGAACAACATATTCTATGCTGAGTGACTATCCAGGTTGTTGGGCATTTATCACTATATTACAGTGTTGTATTAGGCCTAGGAAGGCTGTTAAAATTCATAATACACATAGAATATTGGGCCTGTGAGTTGGATCATCCAAAAACGGTCCAATATTGAGCAAGATAGCGAGATTTCAGCATAATTTCCTTATTTGGGTGCGAAGCGTTAGTGTCCCAAAGAGGAAGGTACCCGAAATCCATCTGATGGCTAATTTCATCTCGTAGAGCTCATCAAGGGCTACAAGACTCATATACAACATTTTTTCATCCAAGGCCTGGTTGGCCCACAATATGCAAATCAATTTTGAAGCTCAGCATTGTCAGTGGTCTACTGACTTCAATACTGATTATTGAAGTCAAGACTACTGCCTGCAGTCAATACATTGCTGCCTTGAGGTCAATGAACTACTGAATTGAAGTCAATAAAGTCATTACACTACTGAATTGAAGTCAATGGATTTACTGACTTGAGGTCAATAGACAATAAACTCAGTCAATAAACTACTGAATCAAAGTCAATAAACTACTAAATCAAGTCAATAGATTTACTGACTTGAGGCTAATGAAGGCAACTGACTACTGACTTGAGGTCAATAAAGTCAATTGATTTATTCAACAAACTGTTGAATTGAGTCAATAAAGTCAATACATTTAGACCAATAGACTGCTGCTGAATTGGAGTCAATGAAGTCAATAGATTTACCAACTTCATGTTAGTAGTCTACTGAATTCGTTGTCAATGAAGTCAGTAGATTTACTGACTTTAGAGTGTAGCACGAGTATATATTCGCGAATATGAATATTCGCTGAAACCTAGAAATTGATATTCGCATTCGTACGAATATTGATGGCGAATATTCGTTGCTTAGTCAGCAATATTCGCGAATATTCATGAATATGAATATTCAGTGAATACATTGGAGATTCAGGGGTTTAATAGCCACCAATGAGTTGCTGAGGACACTTTTATGTTATCTTGTGTGTTTAAACATTGTTGAAGACTCATACAAGCCCTTGTCTTGCATGTTCAACCATTTAATTGACCATCATCACATTTGCTGTCAACCTGTCAAGCAGTTGTCAAAGCAAATATGTCTCTAAAGTGGTTGGATTGCATATGAATTACAGATCTAATTGGTGTAAATGAAGTGTGTTATGGTTCCAGAGAGGAGATGTGTTAAACAGACCCAAATGTACTATGCTTGATTGAAATTTTAGCTGTGTATTATGGCTGCAAATATTCGCGAATATCAACTTTCCTGAAAACTGATATTCGCATTCGTGCGAATAGCACAGCCACAGCCATTCGCGAATACAAATATTCGCTATTCGCAAATGGCTTGGCACGAATATTCGTGATACTCACTATTCGTGCTACACTCTAACTGACTTCAGGTCAGTAATGAAGGCAATAGGCTACAGACTTGAAGTCAATATTGCCGACTTGAAATCAATAGATTGACTTGTCAGGAAAATGAGGTTCATTACATTGTCAATAATGAAACACTAGGTTAGATTAACCTTGAGTCAGTAGCTGTCTTACCAGTACTTGACCAGATAAACTTTTTGTATTGATACTTGGTCAGATTAACTGACTTGTATCGGTTTTTGACTGCTAAAAAAATGAATTGTCTAAAAATAGACTGAAAACCAAAATTGTAGCCCTCTTTGAGACGAATCTAACTGTATAAGAAATTTCCTTATCAGATGCTTTGTCATGCTGTAAAATGCAAAATACTCAAGCAAACGCGAGTCTTGAGTGCTAAAAAAGGCTAAAAAAAATATAAAGTGCATTAAAATATATCTGACTGACTTTTGTTATCAATATACTACAAGACACAAAACATCTGTGCAAACATGGGTAGTGACTACCAAAATAGGCAATTGTCTAAAAATAGACCAAAAACAAAAATTGTAGCCCTTTTTGAGATGAATCTAACTGTATAGAAATTTTCCTTATCAGATGCTTCGTTATGCTGTAAAATGCAAAATACTTACAAAAACGCGAGTCTTTGAACTAAAAAGTAGATTACTAATAAAAGAAATAGATCACAATGGCTACATTGAGTGGAACAGACCCATTATCAATAGGAAAACCTTATCTGGCTGTCTTACTACATGCTTTTAGTCAATCTAACCTGATATCACTTGAAAAAAACTCCTGTTTGTGTGGGTATTTTGTATTTTAAAGTGTAACAAGATTTCCGATAAGGAAAATTCTTATACAGTTAGATTTGTTTTTGAAAGGGCTACAACTTTGGTTTTTGGTCTATTTTTGGACAATTGCCTTTTTTGGAAAGCTGAGTAAAATCAGTAACATGATACAAGAAACTTCTCTATACAGTTACAATAGCTTTTATATATACTGCTAGTTTAGCTCTTTTGCCTATTTTGGAGCAGATTTCCTTTTTGGGTCAGCAGGGTGTGTCAGACACTGTCAAGTGTCAAAAGGTATCTAACCTATAGTAGGACTTGGGCTATATGTCTTAGAAATTGAAAGATATCTGAAAGATATGCAAATAATTATTGAAGTAAGCCCTACCAGGACAGAACTGCCAATAACTATGGGGTGGCTTGCGCAGCGGGCCCACCACTAGTTAATGGGGTTCTATGGGCTTTATAGGTGGACCCATTTCCCAGAGTAAGTTCCGAATCCACTTGATCTCCTTTCCAGCCTCAACACCAGCGATGTATTCAGCTTCAGTGGTGGAAAGAGAGACAGTGGACTGGAGTTTGCTTTTCCAGCTTACTGGACCACCATTCATCATCACAAGATAACTGCCAGTGCTTTTGCCAGTATCCCGGCAGCCACCATGGTCAGCATCACTGTAA
Source organism: Mycena sanguinolenta (assembly GCA_014462675.1). Lineage (NCBI taxonomy): Eukaryota > Fungi > Basidiomycota > Agaricomycetes > Agaricales > Mycenaceae > Mycena > Mycena sanguinolenta. Next base: position 7,076,504 of record JACAZH010000003.1, on the reverse strand, counting down.
GTGGTGAAAGGATGTGTGGAGGGTGAAGGGGATGATGATTTGGAATAAGTGATGCGGTAGTCAAGTGTTCCTTTAATATAACGGAACAAATGCTTGACCGCTTTCCAGTGAGCTTCACCAGGATTGGAGTTAAAGCGGGCCAATGCCGGAGTCCGACAGGGTAAGCGATGTCTGGACGAGTTTGGGTAGCCAAATACATCAGACGACCAACTGCAGACATGTAGATGCCGTGGTATTTCTTGGACTCCTCTTCAGTGGTGGCACCTATCTCTTTGGTCAAGGTTAGACCAGGAAGCATTGGAGTGGCCACAGGATGGCAATCAGACATTCCAAACTCCTCAAGCATGTCCTCGGCATACTGCTGTTGCGAGATTGAGATATCTCCAGTCTGTGGATCACGCTCAATCTTGATCCCCAACATGAACTCTGTGGGACGAAGATCCTTGACTTTGAATGAAGAGCCAAGTTGAGCAATGACCCAGTCGATGTCAGTCTGATTCTTGGCACAGATCATGCCATCATCGACATGAATGGGTAGAATGATTCGCACAGTGCCATTGTCAAAGACATAGCACGAGCTATCAGACTGGAGACACTTGAAGCCCATTGACTGGAGCTTTGCTCGTAGCTTCTTGTTCCATTGCCGGCTTGCCTGATGCAGTCCATAGATAGACTTGTTCAAGTGTAAGACCTGGCGACGCTCTCCCTGAGGAAACCCTTCAGGCTGAGTCATGTAGACATCCTCCTCCAGGTCACCATTCAAGAAAGCAGACGAAAAGTCAATGGACTGAAGCTTAAGATCATGCTAAGCAGCTAAGGCAAGTATGATGCGAAAGGTGGCTGGTCTGAATGTAGGGGAAAAAATCTCGTTGAAGTCGATGCCGTGGCGCTGTCCACGGCCATCAGCAACGAGTCTCGCCTTGTAGCACTCAATAGAGCCATCAGACTTGTGCTTGATGGTGAAGACCCATTGGAAGCGAATGGGCTTAGCACCAGGTGGACAATCAACAACATCCCAAGTGCAGTTCTCCAAAAGTGAGTTGATTTCGGAGATGGCTGCTTCTTCCCAAAGCGGTGCATCCGCTCGCCGGAGTGCTTCATAGTAGGTGCGTGGATTGCCAGACTGCACAGCGGAACGAGCCAACTGCACATGGGCATAGTTCACAGCACGAAGCGAATGATTGAATGGATTGCCTTCATGAGCTACAATGAGAGCACTACCTAGTTGACGCAGTAACTCATCATCTTCACTTTCTGAGTTGATAGGCTCTGGTGGTGGAGTGACCTTAGGCACTGTCCACCACTCCCCCGGTTTGCGGTGCTCAGTTGTCTGCCCATGGGCGCGACGACGTGCTGCAACACCAACAGGCGAAGGGGGGGGGAGCTGGTTGAGGGAGATTGGGAGATGGTGCATGGGGAGGTTGATTGACACCAGATTCATCCTCGTCATCTTTTCTGTTATAGCGCACACCTGGCAGCAAGACAAGAGGAAGTTCGACAAAAGGAGATGGTGGAACTCCGGGACAGCGTTGCATGAGCAGTGGACTGCTGCCTGGGAAATAGCGCTCATCGAAGACAGCGCGCTCCGATGTGATGATACGTCTAGTCACAGGGTTGTAAAACAACCAGCCTCTGTACTCAGTGGGATAACCCACAAAGACACACTTCTGGAAATGGGACCCAGAAGGATCCCGTTTGTCACGTTGCACATGCACATAGGCAAGGCAGCCCCACACACGAAGGTGTGACACATCCGGCTTTTCATGGTACCACAGCTCATATGGAGTGGTATCATCTCCAATACGAGCCGATGGATGCATATTTGCAACATGAATGTAGGCAGCCACTGCAAGTGCCTTGAAAGATGGCGGCAGGTTTGCCTCATGAAGCATAGCCATTGCATGTTCATCAACCATGCGATTAGCACGTTCTGCATGCCCATTTTGTTGTGGCCTATTTCTCGTTGAATGACGACGCACAATGCCTTCAGAGGCGAGATAAGTCTCAAACTCTTTGGGCATGTACTCTCCCCCTTCATCATCCTGCAGCGCTTTGATCTTTCTTCCAAAGTTATTCTCAGCATAAGCTTTGAACACTTTGAACGCATTGAATGTACCACTCTTGCGCCTCATGTGCATAGCAACTTTGAAGCCTGTGTGATCATCAATAAAGAGAACACAATGTCTCCAACCCTCTCAAGTGAAAACACGATATTCCTTCAGATCAGAGTGTATCAAATCCAATGGAGCTGCAGCACGATGACCAGTAGAAGGAAATGGTGCCGCATTCAGCTTGCCTGCAAGACAAGGCTCACAGATTGGATCCGGCTTATGGTTTGAAGTGATCTTTGCACCAGACACCAGATTCTTGCTCAATATCTTCTGTGTATCAGAATGATGACCCATGCGACGAGGCAGCAAGGTCAGATCAAGAGGCAAGGTTCCAACTGCAGACAAAGCTAAACCAGAATTGGGATCATCTTCTCTAACAAATGCTCTGTTCCTCTCATCAATGTCCGCTTCAAAGATCAGTTCACCTCCATGATAGAAAGCCATGACTGAATCTTTCATGCACAGAGTGTAACCATGAGTGTGAGACAGATATGTGATAGAGATGAGATTATGAGACAAGAGAGGAACATATAAGACATTTGTGAGAATGATGTGCCTGCTATGACTACGTCCATGTATATGCGGCCTAAGCAATGTCCATCCAATCAACTCGGAGTAAACTATGACTCCATTTGCAACCTCAACTGGAACCCTGTAAGGAGGAGTATTGAAAAGTCGGTTTCTCGATCCTGTCATGTGCGAAGTGCACCCTGAGTCTGGGTTCCATTTTGAGTCAATGAGTGATGAAGTGGAAGCAGAAAGGACACTTGCATTAGGGCCTTTGGACGGAGCTGCACCCCTCTGGCCAGTAGGCCTGGGAAGTCCAACCATCTCCAGAAACTTGAAGCACTGAAGTAATAGGTGGCCGGACTTGCCACACCCAGCACAGATGAGAGATGACTGGGTGGGTGGTGCAGCAGCAGGTGCAGAAGATGAGGGTGGAGGAGGAGGCGATGTAGCAGCCATGGCAAGGCCAGAGATCGGACTAATCTGGCTGGTGTCTCCTTCCTTTTGTGCAGTCCTGAATGCCTGGTGATTGGCATAGGCTACTTCGATGTCAGACACCTTGAGATCAGATGAAGACTGCTCAAATGGTGCCTTAAGGACAGAATAGTGTCCTTCATCAGGAAGGGCCATGAGAAGAACCACAGCTTGCAGTTCCTCGTCCGCTTTCTCAAGGGTGAACTCTTCAGCTCTAGAATCCTTGAGCAAGCGCATAGCAGCAGAAACACGACCAGTGAGGGACAACAGAGTCTCATCCTCCTGAAGGCGAATGGAAGTCAGTGTCCTATAGGCATTGAAGCGAGCTCCAGCCTTCCTTGGAGCGAAAATCGACTCCAAGGCATCCCACAAGGCTTTGGGGTCATCATCATGCTGCTTAACGAGGGGCTTGACATCTGGGCCTAAAAGACCCCACAGAATGCCAGCGCACTTCTCCCTGTCTGCCACATCCTCGGGCTTCGAAGACGTGGTCAAACAGTGGCCAAACACACACTTGCGACGCAAATAGGCTTTAGCATCGCTCCTCCAATCAGAGAACAAAGTCTCCTTGGACAGAACAGGGATAACAAAGGCAGAGTCTGAATCAGACATAATAGAGTTGGAAATGAATGCGTAGGGAAAGTGGATGATAAGCTAGAACCAAACTGCCAAAATGAACAGCTGGCGCCCTCAGGAGTGTGTGTGCAGAGAAGAAATGTAGGTAAAGTATATAAGTGATCCTACTGAACACCCAGTTGTAAGGCACTTAGGCCCTAATCCCAGAATCAACGGATTGACTACTGTTTGTTTCCTGGCGAATCAAAGACTACCTCGCAAAAGAGGGTTTGTCCCAACAGTTGGTGGTCCTATGTACTAAAGCTTAGGCACACACACTATAAGGACTGCGAAATTGGAAAGGAAAATGCGCAGTGGATTGATACTCCAAGTGATTGAGAGATATCAGAGGGCAGGGCCCATAACCTGTAAAACACAGGCAAGCACAGAGGTCTGGAATCCCAAAAGGTAAGAGGTCTGTGCATTGACTGTGGAAGTACTTGCCTGGAATCCCAAAAGGTAAGAGGTAGGGATCCAGGACAAGTCTACACTACTTATATACTAAAAGAACAATAGGCTGTCTAGAACAATAAGATCTGTACCAACACGATAGAATAATAAGATATGTATCACTTGTCAGATGTATATCAGATATGTATCAACTGTCAGATGTGTATCAGATATGTATCAACTGTCAGATATGTATCAGATATGTATCAGATGGATATCAAGATGAATATCAAAGAAGTTCACTCACTACTAGGCTATCTAGGATTTTGTAAAACTTTGAATTTTCTCAGAGAAAAGGTATAATAGAAAACCATAGTGGATGATGTTCAACTTGCGTGATGAGCCAGCCAAACAATCAAAAGCCTATAAGACTTCTCCAAACTCCTCTGCTGTCTTGGCATCCATGGCAGTACATTAGGATTAATTTTGTCAGACCTTTTGACAACAAGGCATGGCAGGTTTGACATGATCTGTGTTATTATTAATCATCTTACCTATATAGTACACCTTATGCTGACATATCAAAATATGGGGCAAAACAGATAGCTGAAGTGATCTTTGACACAGTTTACAAGCTACACAGATTATCTAAGAAAATTGTCAGTGACTGTGATTCTCTTTTCACAAGCACATTCTAGCAAAGGCTGAATGAGTTGCTTGATGTTGAACTAAAATTATCTACTACTTATCATTCACAAACTGATGGTATGACTGAGCATGCCAATTGCATGATGACACAGATGTGGAAACAGTGTGTGCAACCAGATCAGAAAGATTGATTGGGCTGAGAAGCTTTCAGCTATTGAGTTTGCAATGAACCTCGCACAGTCAGAGACTACAAGATTTTTATCTTTTTTCCTCAACTATGCACAGACACCTAGGCCAATGATATGGGATAATAAGTCCAAATATCCATGTGTGCATAAGTTTGCATGCAGCAAAGATGAAAGAAGCATTGATGAAAGCATGTGATGTGATCATTGATACAAGAGTTTGCCAAACTGATCAAGCAAATGAGCACAGTTGCAAAGCAGGTTTTGTAGTTGGTGAATTTGTTTATTTAGCTACTAAAAACTTGAAACTAGCAAAGAAATGGGCTAGGAATTGGTGCCAAAGTATTTGGGTCCTTTCAAGATTGTTGATGTTGTCTCACTAGGAGCATCATACAAATTGAAACTCTCATCAGAAGTGAGACAGCAAGGGATATATAATGTATTCCATGCATCTCTGTTGCAAAAGCCATATTCCAAATGATGACAGGCATTTCTCTAGAAGGCAAGGCAAATCCATCAGTTGCCTGGATTTAGAGTGAACCCAAAAGAGTGAGCTGTAGATCACATACTATCACACATTGGAAAAGGTGTCAATGCTTCTTTTGAATAGGCAACTGGAAATGTCACTTGGGCTCCATATGTGGAGGTCAAACATTTGATAGCAATAGACAGATACTATAGAGCAATGGGAATAAAACATCTAAGAAATCTACTCATAGGTGAGACAAAGGAGATCCCAGAATTGAAACAAGATACTTAGCTAGGTGTACATTCATGCAGAATTAGTCTAACAAGCACATTGAAAATATAAGAATGGACAGTGAGCAAAAAGAAAATTCAGGAAAACACACTTCACTTCCTATGCTGTTCAACATTGCTTCGTTTATTGCATAGAATTTTGTTGAGTGCGAGAACTATGTTCAAAAGCTCAAAGATTATATCAATAAGTGTGGAGATTACCTAGCTCTCACACTACCCAGCTATCAAGAGATCTTTATTATAAAGAAACCCAGATCACCTTTGCCAGAAGACTTCTCAGGATTATTGGCCATTTGTGCCCAGAAGACAAAGGGTACAAATGCATGGAGATAATGACAGGTGTCATTGGTGAGATGGTGCATGGCTATAGGAGTGAAAGCAAGAATAATGAAGGACAATATAAATGTGAGCATCAAAACAAGGAGCTAAAACAGCAGCATATGGAGACTGAGACAGTAATCGGGGGCAAAAGACATTCTTGTTTGGGTAGGTAAACATATAGGAATATGTAGGGAAAAAGAAGTGAAACAGGTACGGCAGTGTATAAATCAAAAATAAATAAAATAGGAGATGTGTTGTTTGGATCAGGAGCTGGTGCACAAACTGATCGGCATGTTTTCATGCTTGGTGCACTGTCATGTACAACATCTCCTCCCAACTGAAAAAGTGACCATCCTCTGTCACTGGGAGCAATGGTGGCAATTTGAATACAAAATTGATAGTGAACATGACTGGGAATGAGGAAAAAACTCGGCAGGAAGCAGGAAGGGGAGAGAATGGGAGGGTGGATATGAGAAATGAAGGTGCATTGCAGTGGGGTCCTCCCAACTGAAATTTTGACTCATCAGATGGTCGCAGCAAGCACAGGCATATGAATGTCAAAATAAATGCAAGAAATTGAGGAAAGCAGAGTATTAAATAGAGAAGAAGGTATGGAGAAATGCTGATGTGAGATATAGGTGCAAAATTGGGTACGGAATGCCAAACACATAGCACTGGGCTAATTGAACAATATCAAGTCAATCAGAGGGCATGGATGACTTGGATCTACGACTGGACTGTGAGGAACAGTACCAAAATCGCATAGAAGATGACCTGAAGCTACAAAATCTCTGTAGGCAGGCTGCTCGATCTCGGGTGCAGAGGTGTTGGGCTGTGGCTGCAAAATGGATGCAGAAAGCAGCTGGAATGTTGACAAACCACTAGGACTTGACTGTGGGTGTTGTAGATGATGCTGGACAGCAATAACGTACTCGACTTGGAAGCAGGCCCAGAAAATAAGCTGGTTGCTCTGGGATAGAAGACCAAGTGTGACACACTCAGAAATCCAACCAACTACAACACAACACTCAAACCAACATCCAAATTGCATGCTTGAGTTCGGGGATTCCAACCCAGTATAGGCTGTATTCACAAAAGCTGTCTATTGGCTTCCCAAGCACTCAGCCAAGTCCAGGGACCTGTTGGAATGCAAAAGTATAACAGTTTTTGTTGCTGTAAAGTGACAGTAAGAGTATAGAGTCAAAATCAAACTTGGTGCACAAGTTCACACAATTGTTTTGATTCAGGCAGTTCAAATCCAGGTAACAAATGAGGCCTGATCTCTGTATATCTATATGTACATATAATCCAATCAAAACCCAAATAATCACGTGTTCAGATAGCCAGAGTCCGAAGACAACATTGTCTGATCTTAAAACCAACTTTTCGATCAAGGTGTGAGTTTTTAGAAGCTTGACTTATTCTGTTGGACAAAGATCCCTATTGTTCTCAACTTGTCCAACAAGAAGAAGCAAGACTTCTTTTAGCGAAAAGAATCACAATCTTCTTGAATCTCAACTGGACTGACTCCAATTTCAACTCAAGAAAATATAAATTCAATACCAAAACAACTTTATTTCAACTAACTGTCGACAGGAGCGCCAGGATCCAGTGCTTAAATTGACTACAAGCTACCTTATATATATGTCTACAGATTCTATAAATGGAAATAGTACAAATAGCGTATAAATAACTGAGAAATCGTAAACAATGCTGAATAAATAGTACAAACAATGAGTAAGACTGAAAAGAACTAATTTTAGCACCTCTTACATGAGTCTATTTGGTCCTCGCAAATAGGTTCGTGGCTCCTGACATTGCTTAACCTCTAGCCGACATCAAATCGTGATGCTTCTCATGTTGGAGTCATGGATTTTCAGAAGCCAAGCCTGGATTGCTAAATATAGCTCCTATGAAAGTGCAATCTTCCTTGGCACACCCTCGGCTATCATTTCACACTATTCAGGTATTTGTACAGCCCACCTAGCTGTTTGTACACCTGTGACTCGGCTGATCAGCGGTTCCAGACATTTTGCTAATAGTCTGATGACTTGGTTCTTGGCACCTGAAGCATGTGAATGTGGGTATATAGCCTTCCTGAACTTCTGGGAGCCTAGATGAACCCTGAGATGTATGACAGCTTATCATAGTGACGTCATTAAGTGTCATGTTCGGAAGTATTTATGCTCGTAACAGTAATATCAGTTCTGCAGACTTGGTTCAACATGGAATAGGTGGTCATTTGAGTCAGCTATGTTCAGAATGAATGATGTTTGATGTCCTTAATGGGTCATTACGCTATAAAACCCCAATCTATTTCCAGGATGGTTAGGTACACCTTTTGCGAAAGCTCTGTTCTGTCTTATTTACCAGTGACTGAGCCCTTGCCAGAATCATTGTATAAGTTTGCACACAGCACTTCTATGATAAGCATAGCTCAATAGAGATGTATTGGCTCTGCAAAACTGCACAATAGTGCGCAAAATGGGTTATTTCTAAGCTGGCCCATTTGCAGGCTTATCAGCAGGTGCAACTAGTGGCGTGCAAAATGGCTCTGGGACAACTTCTCGAGTGATATGACACAACTCTGTAGCTTGGGAACATGTATAGGGTCAATTTGTGATGGCTGCAGCTACTGGGCACAAGGGAATGATGTCGAAACAACGTGCAGAATAGGATGTGGCATGCATGAGCATGAATATGCTGACTTGGGATACAAGTGATGCAACCTGGCTCTGAAGCTGTTGTGCATAAATGGACAACTGTGAAATAGCATAGGGAATGGTGTGTGGCATGTGGAAGTGCGGAATCTCTGGCTTGAGCTGAGACAACTCTGCTGCAGCTGCAACTAACTCAATGGTGTGGAACAAAGCGTGGCATTCAGGGATGGCTTGGACTGCAAATACTCGGGCTGTAGAGCAACTGTGGTGGTACATGCACGCAAACAAAGCACATTGAGCTGTGCCTAAAGCTCTGCAATGTGAATTTCTATAGTGAACATTGAAGCGGGAGTGGGGGCAGAGCACAGCAGATGAAATGTCATTGAACAGGACTCGCTGAAATCAGGAACAGGTGTGTGGGATGTCAACGGCGCAGGAGCTGAAGCATGCAATGCGACAGGTGGCGTAGTATGTACAGGATGGGCAGCATGCTATGAAATAATGTGTGCGCAAAGATTCGGGCCAACAAAGCTATGTGGGATGAATAAACAGGAAGGGAGGACAACCTTTCCCTTGGCATTGTGCTTGAAAATGCCTGCGGCAATATCAGCAGAGACAAACGGGTAATGGGTGATAAAGTGCGTGGGATCACTGCAATACAAGCAAGATGCAGGGCACAATAGCGTGGACAGCTGCGAGTCAAAATGTGAAACAATGGGAGGAGATTGCTGCTGGGATGATACAAGCACAACAAGGTTATTTGCATACTTGATGAGCACGGTGATGGATGGGTCTATAGGTATAGATGACTCGAGAAGGACTGGCACAGGTGCGGACGAAACCACAGGTGGAGGGTCATGCAAGTCAGGATTGAGGAGGGCATAATCGACAGTGTCATGGAGATTATTTAATAAGTAGATATCAAACAGATGTACGAGAGGAAATAGAATGCAAAGGCACAACTGTGCCTATTGCCAAATATTCAACAGGATGGCACAAATGAATAACTAGCTTTGCTTATTAATGGAAAGGTGATTTCGTGTGAGGAAGTATGTGGATATCAGAAAGAATCGGCAGTAGAATTCTGCAAAGTGGCTGCAAGAGAGCGACTTTATGTGCGAGAACTCAGCAACAAGCATCTCAAGATCTGTGAGTGAAAATCTACAGTCTGGGTCGGCTTTGGGATAGAGATAAAATATTGTGGCAGTGAACTGTGTGAACGAAGCAGTGGTGTCGGTGAACTCAGGGATAGACTCCCAAAGGTCTTGGTTGTCGAGGGAGAGAAAGTGTATTGTGTGGTACTTCTGCTCAGTGAAATCTGTGATGTGGGAGCAGGAAAGAAGAAAGGCGAGGTCTGAGAAATATTTTAAAAGCTCATGAGGTTTGTTTGATATGGAGGCTTACTGTAGTCAGCCTTGGAGGGCAAATGTAACAGAGAGGTTAGTCAGTCATCAGATATCCTATCAATTCCCACAGCTCAGCTTCTGTTTGTTGTAGTTCACTTTGTTCTAGATAAGTAGTTTGCTTGTTCTCTTTATCCAAATTAGTAGTTTACTTGTTGTTTTTATTCCGAGCTAGTAGTTTGCTTATTGTCTTTATTTCGAGTTAGTAGTTTACTTGTTGTCTCAGTAGTATATAAGTTTCCTTATTAGAGTTAGATAGACAGACTTGAATTGACAACTTATCTACACATATTGCTTGACTCAACAAACAACAACAATCCGAAATCTCAAGACTTCAAGATTTCTAGTGTCTCGTCTTGCTTCCACTACATTTGGAAACAGATAGCATCACAATTGGTGTATCCCACCTTTCTCACTCACCACATATTAATGATGAGTTGTAGCAGACTTCAGCTTCTGCACCAAACTCCAAACGTGGTGCAAAATCCATACTAAATGGCACACCAGGTTGTTGAGCTGCACACATACAATGTCTGCATAGACACGTGGTCCCTGGCATCATGTTCATTGAGAGACTGGTTGAGGGTGGGCTGTCCTATATCTACAGATATCTATGATGAAGTTTATCCTGAATTTGAACACAATCTTATTTATGACAATGCCACAACTCATCAGAAGTGTCCAAATACTAAAAGGCTCTTCAAAATCTCTCAAAACCAATTTTGGAAATCAAAATTCCTATAATGGGTGCCAAGTTCAATGAATACCTGGGCTTCAAGTGCGCATCTCCCACACTCAACTATTGCTGCTGCCAAAATTTGTTCAAGCAGCCTAACTTTGTTGCTGTTGAATCATGCTTGGAAATAGCTTGTCATGCATGGGGTTATTTAGGGTTGTTCTTGCTAAAATTTTTACTGTAAGCTCAATTTTATTGAGCAGTGTTAAGGCTATACAAAATAGGCAAAATAGGTCTACTACAGTATAGTGCTGTTCAGTGGATCACAACCCATCAGTGGATCATTCATTTATTGCACAGCACACAAACACAGTGGGCACAATTCCTCTTAGACAGAGCATTAAGTATCTTATTCGCATGTTCTCAAAAAAAATTGAGTACAGAGGCCTACTGAAGCTCGAGCATGATGTGTGGAGGAAAATTTATTTCCCTTGAGTGCTTGGGAAATATCGTTATTTGCAAGATTCACTCAAGTGTTCATTGTGCTCTAACAATTTCCTTTTTGAGGATCTTGGCAGAGTAGTACTTGATTCAGTCAGGTCAGTGTTTTTGTTATGTCAGTCAAATATGACGGGTCAGTGCTCTCGTTACGTTGCTCAGATGCGTCGGATCAGTGTTCTCGTAAGGTCAGTCAGGTGCTTTGGGTCAGTGTTCTTGTTTAGGTTAGTGTTCTCGTTTCAGGTTAGTGTTCTCGTTACAGATCAGTGTTCTTGTTAAACGGCTTGATGGATAGACTTCAGACACACAAGTTAGCAGAACGCTAAAAGATAGTTAACTACCTATGAGTAAAGGTGGGGAAAAACATGCTGGGGCCCTGGCCCTTATATACTGCTAGGGTGACTCATTTCTACATGACTGCGTATGACTCACGTGACTCATTCTGACTCACATGACTCAGTATGACTCACGGAAGCAAGAGCCCTATAAGGTAGGGTGGGAACTGAGAACTCACTATGTCCTTGCCCCCAGTCATCAAGAAGAAACAAGATATCATGATCGACACAACTAATCCTTACCCAGTCATTAATAGAGTAATGTCTACACGATCCAATAAGTCAAATACTCAGTCATCTGGGCAACGAGACAGAATGGCTAGCTCGACACTGTCAGACACAACGGCACCTCCAAAAAACCCACAAGATGTTGGATGTTGTGGTTTGGACTCAATCATTCCCACGCTATCTGATCCTATCATCATTGATCCTTTATCATTCCTCATTGATCCTTCTCTGATATTCATCTTGATATCCATCTGATACATATCTGATACACATCTGACAGTTGATACATATCTGATATACATCTGACAGTTGATACATATCTTATTGTTCTATTGTGTTGGTACAGATCTTATTGTTCTAGACAGCTTATTGTTCTTGTAGTATATAAGTAGTGTAGACTTGACCTGGATCCCTACCTCTTACCTTTGGGATTCCAGGCAAGTACTTTCACAGTCAATGCACAGACCTCTTACCTTTGGGATTCCAGACCTCTGTGCTTGCCTGTGTTTTACACAAGACTGCAGATTCTGTGGGTACCTGATCCCCCTACGTCCCACAACAGGGCAGCAATGCAGCAACCCTCTCTGTTTCAGCAGGAGTTAAGGGCACCCCTCCTAAAAACGACCCTCAAGAAGGCTGCCGTTGGGCCTGCAGCTAGATTCCCGTCCCATATGGCTAACACGGGTGTGTGAGGGCCTCACCCAGCAGTGTCAGCAGCAGGGAGCGAGCAGCAGTCGGAGAGTGCATTTGTGTCTGCAGCCTCGGGGGGCTGGGCCAATGTTCCCACACCCCTTGAGTGCGACCGCCTCCTCCTGTCAGCACGCATACCTTCCCTACTCTGGAGGGGACTAAACTCCCTTTTTCGGATAAGGAAGTTTCCAGTGAATCTGATCTGCAGGAAGGGAGCCTCAGTAGCCTGGAACTGGAGATTGTAAAACACAGGCAAGCACAGAGGTCTGGAATCCCAAAAGGTAAGAGGTCTGTGCATTGACTGTGGAAGTACTTGCCTGGAATCCCAAAAGGTAAGAGGTAGGGATCCAGGACAAGTCTACACTACTTATATACTACAAGAACAATAAGCTCTCTAGAACAATAAGATCTGTACCAACACAATAGAACAATAAGATATGTATCACTTGTCAGATGTATATCAGATATGTATCAACTGTCAGATGTGTATCAGATATGTATCAACTGTCAGATATGTATCAGATGGATATCAAGATGAATATCAAAGAAGGATCAATGAGAAATGATAAAGGATAGGATCAGATAGCGTGGGAATGATTGAGTCCAAACCACAACATCCAACAGAGATAGGGAAGACAAACATGCTCGACGGGGAAAGTATCACAGTGGGCCTCAAGCAGCAATGGGTGCGGGGTACTACTGAGAACCTTAGGAGATTTTTCAGCAGGTTAGGACAGTTCATTAACCTGTTCAACAAACCCCTGATAAGCGCGGTTGTTCATCATCATGTCTTCGACCCCTCAGTAGATCCCAATCCTTTACTTGAATTCGGCACTTTGGACAGCAAGTTACCCAGCTGTGACCCACAGCTACTCTGGCTCTTCGTGACACAGTAGTGAGATATGATATGCCACACCAAGGATTCGAGTGGGATCACCTCGCCGAATTTGGTGCAACAAGTCATTGAGGAAACAGGAGTATCTGCACAGTCCTGTATCCCCATGATGGACGGGGACCCTCCTCACAAACACTTTTGCCTGGATCTCCAGATCCTAGCTAGAACAGCCCACACTGTAGTAGCTATGCAACAGATTCTCGAGGCCCTGACAATCTTCTTGAGGAAGGATCCCGCTTTAAGCTTCATCCTTGAGACAGGATACGGTCTACTGCATACCTTGGAGCTGTGCCCTACAGTAGTGCAGCTGCGCTATGCCTTCTCCTTCCTCCAGCATTGTCTTGAGAAGGCAAACCGTCATGTGCGATCATACTTCCATCACATCAAAGAGACGCTCCTGGATGCCCAGTTCAGTGAGCGCTCTAGCACTATAGAATCCACCATCTCAGAGGTCAGGCGGGAGTTCGGAACCCAGCACCCTCTGAAGGAACTAAAGAGGCTGATGCTGTGTCTGGACTATGCAGTGCTGGTTGACGCCATCGACCCCATTACTCGTGTCGCCTCAATCCAGCAAATTAACGAGGATCAATGCCCTAATTATTACAAACCTCGGTCAAGGGACAGCCCTGATCGAGACAAGAGCTCCAGGACTACTCCTACCGCAGTGCAAGTCAGCCCGAAAGACACTACCTTCGTCACAGAACGAGTGCGGTTCGCTGATGAGGCTTCTCCACAATTATCAGCAGTAGGATCACTCCTGGGAATGGGGTGAATCCGCAACATGCTACAGCCAGGGAATGGGGGGCCATTGATGATACAGGCTAACAACTCCTCGATGGGAGGCCCACCCATCCCTTGCTGGAAATGCCGGGGGTGGCATTCAGACACGTACTACCTACCAATTCCAGCATGCTCTGATTGCTGCCAGTGGCGAAGATAACCATGCATCATCACTGCCAAAGGGACCCTTTCAGAATGGAATACCCCCTGGATGGGTGCTGGTAATACCCAAGCATCAATACAACGGCGGCGGAGGTGATGAGCCTGATGGAGGCGGCGGAGGGGGAAATGGTGCAGGAGGGGGAGGTTTCGGTCAAGGGAGGCAGAGGCCCGGGCAGTGGAGGCGATGGCAGCGGAGGAGCCGGAGCTCCCGGAGGTGGTTATGAAGGTGCTCCAGGTAATCCTGTGAGCACCGAGCTCAACCCCAAGTTGAGCATCTCCGTGGTTCCATCCTGGGATGGGAAGGGAGAAACAGTTATTGAGTATGTCATATCCATGGTGTACTTAGCCATGCTCAGTTGGCAGATGGCTAGCGATGTGGCTCAAATGGCCCCGTCGAAATTCACAGGCAGGGCAAAGCAGTGGTGGAATTCATTATCACTGCTCACTTGTTCCGCTTATGCTGTTGACTAGGAGCACCTACTGGACATTATCTGTCGTCAGTTCTTGACGGCGCAATGGTTCAAGGACAGGAATCGAGAGTTTGAGGAAATGAAGTTTTGTAAGGGATTCTCTTTGGAGGACCCTATCAAGTTCTTCCAACAAAGAGCTCAATACCACTCTTTCCTCTTCAACAATGGACCTGATGATCTGCTCGCAGTGGCCCACATCCTACGCACACAACTTGTCGATTGGGCAAAGGATATCAATGAGCGTGTCTGCCCTACTATAGATGCGCTCATAGTGCACACAGAACACAGTCGTGAATCTCTTCTGTCAGCTTAGACCCTTGCCAATCATATGAACACTATCATAGGTTCTGCGGGGATTGAGTTCCTCAGGCTCTATCAGCTCCCACCCATGAGTTAGATTCCATCACTCAGCCAAAGTGGCCGAGAGCGAGCCTCAAGGATTTGCGAGCGAATCTGAGGAGCCTTCGCTTGAGGACTCCAAGTCCGCCATAGTAATTGACAATAAGCAAGGGGAAAGGGAAGGATCATCTAAACGTCCTGACTGGCCAGGGGGCAAGATCGTCAATTGTCATGAACTGGCATGACTCAGCATCACAGATATCCTTTTTCAGGATTCGACCACATTCCTTTCTTGGAATGACCCATCTTCCACTTGGTTATTCCCTGATAACATCCTAAACCACTATTCGGAATCCATTCGGACATGGATTTCTCACTACACTACAACCTGGGTTATTAGGGGGCTATAACCCGACATTCAACACACACCACGCTGGGTTCTTCATGCTGATAACCCAGACTCCTTTATACTGGAACGGTTCCTAACCTCACTCCTTTCTGTTGGGAAACCATCATCCCCTGTATCCACTGCCGAGACGACTACACTCCTGAACTACGACAGGTGTTGCCCTGGCCCTACCTGTCAGCTCCTTTATGCCTCCCTATCCTTCATGACCCCTTTGTGCCTGCTATAGACTCATATTTAGCCTACGATCGGACTTCTAATTCCCTGTACAGTAGATTCTACCTCGTCTAATCTCAGGCTTTGCTTTGGCTGGATTACCTGGTTCTTGGACCTGAGCCTAGAGTGCTCTTGTGTTCTGGTCTTATCCTCACTCATCTTCACTCGGCAACACCAGAACTCCTATTTCCTATTCTTTGCCTTGGGGTCCCGACCTAGCAGTGTAGGATCAGAGCCCCTTGCATAGCAACAGGGAGAGGTGCTACCTGCAAGGTGGAAATAGATCCCGACACACTAGTCCCCAGGTAGAGTGGTAACATAACCCATTTGTGTTGGGTCTTGGATACAGACAGGACCCCTGTTTGGGATAGGGTTATCCCTCATTTGGGGTCCTATGGAGCAACAACTACCCCTATTCCAGAACCTGAAGCCCCTATGTTCAGAACCCGGAGTCCCTACAACTACCACCCAGAAGTGGGTTCTTCACAGTAGGGTTATTGGTCCTTATTTTACCTCAGGTTTTTCCTTTCAGGTTGCTTGGATTGCTCCCATCTATGGATATTGGCCTGAGGACGTACGGCTGGCCAATCTGTGCACTGTGGATCCTCGATATCTGGTCATGCACTATTGGAGTGGTGACAGATTCCCTCCCCAACACCCAGGGCTGGCTGCTGATGTGTTATGTACGCGTGGATGATGAGCCGTTGCTGACATTGATGGTTATGAATTTCGCTGCAACGACTCGAAGGCCAGTCTTAGACCCCTGAACGGTGAATGCTATATATGCATGAGCCCCAATCATATTGTCCGAGACTGTCCCCATTATGGGAAGTGGCTGATACTGTACCTTTCTGTATGACTGAAACATAACGCGTCACGCTGGCCTCGTTTCGTTTCAAAATTTGGGCCTTGTCACGCATAACGAAGGCTCCGTTTCAGGCAAAATTTCCGTTACACCTGCCAAAAGGGCGAAATTTCGCTGGAAAAGCCTGAAAAACATGCCAAAAATTCCAGTCCGTTTCTGCTGTCACGCCGTAACGCTGAGGCCGTTTCTGGTTTCAACACATTCATTTCAGTCACGATTCAATTTCCGTTTCAGTCATACAGAAGGCTACAGTATTGAGGCAAGCTAACCTGATTACAATCGATTGGGACATAGAGGAGGAAGAGAGAACAGAGAGTATTTAGCTATGATCATGGAATCAAAACCATCTTTGACCGCTTACATGAGTGATAACCTTGAAATCCCCAAGAATACTGTGGGGCTGCTTGACATTGATGTGCTGAGTGATAACGCTGAAGCTGCTCGCGTCGAGTACCCTCTTTCCCCCTGACTCGGACAATGTCCGTGCCCCTACAGTAGACACACAAGAACTAGGGAGATACTCATTGTTAGAGCGCTAAGCAGGGATGTTGTAAGCGCTCATGTTGACTACCAACCTGATTTCAACAGAAACCGTTGTTATCAGGAGAGATGGGAAGGAGAGCGTCTATCAAAAAAAGACAAGGGAAAGTTGCCTGAGGGAGCTGCCCGATGGATTGGGATCTCTAGGAGCCAGGGCTTTACACATTAAGGTGAAGCTAGGGTCATTATCACACGACAAAATCTGTGGCTGTCTGGATTCAGAAGCAGATATCACCCTCATATCGGAGGAAATGTGGGCCTCCATCCCTGGACTTCCTAAGCCTAAAGAAGGGATCAGGATGAAACTGTACCATCTCACAGGGCAGGCCAAGGTCCTAGGTTACATTAAGACTGCTCTCCACGTCACAACGGCCGAGGGAGAGCTGGTCAGCTTCGATTTGGAAGCTTACGTGGTCCGTAACATGAAGATACCCCTACTACTCGGGGAGGACTTCCAGTCTTCATATGAACTAGGAGTAACCCGAAGGGTGATGGGTCAGAGCGAGGTGAAGGTTGGGGCTTCGCGTCATGTCATCCCAGCTTCATCAGCGCATTCAGTGGACCTCGGATTCAAGATAAGGCAGGTTAGCCTCGCTCAATCCATGAAAAGGCTACTACCAGGAGTATGGCGCAAGATATACCAACGATCCAGAGCCCATATCCGAAGAGAAGGGAAAATGGAGGCTCCACCAGTACTAGCCAAATGGGACATGCTGATTACTGCAGGCTCAGTGCATAATGTTAAAATTGTCGGAGCCTTTGAGGGCAAGGATGAATGGTTGATGGAAAAGGTTGTGATTGCGACGGATGACACCAGCGTACTTGCGGCACCCACTACGGTGATCCAATCGAATAACCTGTACCTTCCCATAGCCAACCCAAGCTCTCGAGCATGGTACATCTGGGCCGGTGTCATTGTCGGCAGGTTACACAACCCCGCCAAGCACGCGGATACCCCATGCTCTCAGGAGGAGCTGGATAAACTGGTGGTGTCAGCAGAGGCTATCGCTCAGATCATCCATGAAACCTCCAAAGTGCATGAACTTTCACGTAGCAGCTCTCTTACGAACATCTCGCCCCAACACGGTAACAAAGGGGAAGAAAACGTAGTAGAGGAGTTATGGGGACCTAGAATTACTGTGTTAGCTGGAGAATTCACGGAACTCCACGAGAAGGGGGATGTCATGCAACTCGTGAATCTGGGCTCAGACATACCGTCAGATGTGTGCCCTAGACTGGAGAGTATACTGCAGAGGAATACAGCAGCCTTCAGAGTGGGGGGGTCAACTAGGGCACGTTAAGGAGAAGGCCCCTATCCCAGTCATTGCTGGGACTCATCCTATATCCGTTCTGATGTACGCCGCCTCGCCAGCTAAACGAGAGGTCATTGATAAGCAAATGGACCTATGGTTTGAGTGCGATGTCATCGAGCCTTCAGTAAGCCCTTGGGGTGCCCCTTGCGTCGTTGTCTTCCACAATAGGAAGGCTCGGCTAGCTGTGGACTACCACAAACTTAATACTCAGACTATTCCGGACGAGTTTCCTATCCCTCGCCAGTCGGAGATCGTGCAAGCACTATCAGGGGCGCAGGTTTTATCCTCTTTGACGCTTTAGCCAGATTTAATCAAGTGGAGATGGATGAGGATGCCCATGAGAAGACTGCTTTCCGCTCGCATTGAGGACTCTGGCAATTCAAGCACATGCCATTTGGATTATGAAATGGACCCTCGATCTTTCAGAGGATCATGTAGGAGGTATTAGCTCCCTTCCTCTGGTTATTTACTCTCGTCTACATCGATGACATAGTGGTGTACTCACGCAACTGGGAGGACCACTTACAACACCTCGATAAGGTTTTGAGCACCATAGTGAAGGCTGGGATTACGCTCAAACCAAAGAAGTGTTTCATCAGATACTCTTCGATCCTGCTCTTGGGGCAGAAAGTATCTCAATTGGGGCTATCTACTCACAAAGAGAAGGTGGCCACCATCCAGGAACTCAAACGCCTAGTGTCTGGTACCGACCTTCAGAAATTCTTAGGAATGGTCAATTACTTCACCAGTTACATCCCATACTATGCCTTCATAGCAAAAGCTGCTATTCACACTGCTAGTGAAGGGAGCTAAATAGGAATGGCTAGCAGAGCATGAAATCATCTTTTTACAGGCGAAAAGCTGCCCTATTGGAAGCTCTGGTGCTGGGACATCCGATACAAGGACGGCCCCACCATCTTTACATGGATGCCTCTGACTATGTTATCAGATCCAGCTTACAACAAATACAGCCTATATTCATCAAGGATCTTTGGGGCACTGCAGTCTAAGAGAAGCTGAAGGCTGCTTGGGATTGGAGAGCAGCCGTGCTGAAGCTGTTTACTACGCTCACAAAAGAGGTGGAGGAAGCAGAAGGGGACGTGTGGGGATCAATGTTTGATGACATGATAGTCCACGTTGAACGAGTGATCGCATACTGGAGCCACAGTCTGAAGTTAGTAGAACAGAACTACAGCGCCACAGAAAGAGAAGCACTGGGAGCTAAAAAAGCATTGGTGCACTTCCAGCCATTCATAGAAGGGGAGCAGGTGATACTGGTCACAGACCATGCTGTGCTGCAGTGGGCCAGAGTGTATGAAAACACGAACAGGAGACTGGCAGCATAGGGGGTAGTGTTCGCTGCCTACCCCAGCTTGAAGATAGTATATAGGCTGGGGAGAGTACACTTGAATGTAGACCCGCTGTCAAGACTGCCCAGGGCACCACAGCACGAATCCCTCGTACACACAAGGATGCAGGTGTCATTATCCCTAGCGAAGAAAGGATGGAGGAGGCAGAGAAGCTGGAGAGGGAAGAGGCTTATGCTCCAGCCAAGAAAGTGGCATTCGCAATCTGGTGATGGGAGGATGCAGTGGACAAGTTTGCTTTCCCTGTTCAGACAAGGGGACAAAGAGCAGAGGAACGACTGAGAGCAGATCTTGAGCGTGGACCTGCACCTGCTGACTCAGGTAAGCCCAAGGGAAAACGCACAAGGTGGAGTGAACGCAGACATGCAGCTGCTGCTCCAGAAAGAGGAAGAACAGATAATAGTGAGCATGGATCTGCCGCTGATGCTCCTGAAGACAGAAGACAGACCGATGATCTGCCCTTCCAGGATAGGGACCACTGGATGTATCCCGCAGGGGGTCAAGCTGGATCGAGGCAAGGAAGACTGGACTCAGCAGCTGGTATGGTACATACTTTAGTAAAAATCATGATAGCTCTCAACATGGTGTTTTTCAAAAGCCCATTATAATAGGCGTACAGCCACCAGAGGTCCCTATATAGCAGGTATAGATCATTCGACATGGCAGACATAGCAGACGGCTTCCAAAGTAATGATTAAATAGTATTTGGCTGTATTTTTATCATATGAACTCCGGAATTGTTGATAGATGTTGTTGATCAAGGGTCTCGGTATATGCCTTGCTGTTGATAGTTGTTTGTATAGCCTTTGGAAGTCCCTTTGCTATTAGAATTGATGATCTCGGGCATTGCCACAGCTTTGCTTATCACCGGGGTTGGCTCTTTATTTTGCGTTTTACAGGCCAACCAGACATCAGATCCAAAATGTTGTATATAAATGCTGTAGCCCCAAATGAGCTCTACAACATGGTACTATATTAGTTATATTTCTGATGGCTTTTCTTTTTGGGTCACTAGCACTTCTCTCCCAAAAAGGAAATTTTGTCGAAATCCCAGTAGCTAGCTCAATACTTGACCGTTTTAAATGATCTAACTTTATAGGGCCAATGTTCAATATGTATTAGGAATTTTAAAAGGCATTCTTTAAGCCAATACATCGCTTCAATGTAGTGAAAAGTGTCTGAACTTCTGTAATACCATCAACATCTTGTTTATAGTGTAACATCTATCTTCTCTAAGCACTATATATTGTCTATTACAATACATAAGACATTCCACACTGCTTATAGCAGGCAGGAGGAGCTATAGAAACAATACAATGTTACATCGAAACCAGTCATCACTCCTGGATTCTGTGCTATCCAGATGCTTTGAGAGTCAAATAAATGCTTCTCTAGAACATTGTATTGTTTCTATAGCTCCTCCTGCCTGCTATAAGCAGTGTGGAATGTCTTATGTATTGTAATAGACAATATATAGTGCTTAGAGAAGATAGATGTTACACTATAAACAAGATAGTGTGTGTTGATGGTATTACAGAAGTTCAGACACTTTTCACTATATTGAAGCGATGTACTGGCTTAAAGAATGCCTTTAAAATTCCTAATACATATTGAACATTGGCCCTATAAAGTTAGATCATTTAAAAACGGTCAAGTATTGAGCTAGCTACTGGGATTTCGACAAAATTTCCTTTTTGGGAGAGAAGTGTTAGTGACCCAAAAAGAAAAGCCATCAGAAATATAACTAATATAGTACCATGTTGTAGAGCTCATTTGGGGCTACAGCCTTTATATACAACATTTTTTGATCTGATGTCTGGTTGGCCTGTAAAATGCAAAATAAAGAGCCAACCCCAGCGATAAGCAAAGCTATGGCAATGCCCGAGATCATCAATTCTAATAGCAAAGGGACTTCCAAAGGCTATACAAACAACTATCAACAGCAAGGCATATACCGAGACCCTTGATCAACAACATCTATCAACAATTCCGGAGTTCATGTGATAAAAATACAGCCAAATACTATTTAATCATTATTTTGGAAGCCGTCTGCTATGTCTGCCATGCCGAATGATCTATACCTGCTATATAGGGACCTCTGGTGGCTGTACACCTATTATAATGGGCTTTTGCAAAACACCATGTTGAGAGCTATCATGGATTTTGCAAAATGTCTACTGTATCTAGTGGAATCAGAGGGTTCATCTTCTGATATCAGCCTCACCTGCCTTTATCTCCAAGTTCAAGGCGGCATACGAAGGAGATCCCTACTTCTGCAACAAATATACGGAAGAGGCTGAAAACCTAGAAAGAGTCCTAACCCCATCCTGGTTCCAAAAGGGTAGGGAAAGGCTGCTATACTTCCTGGACACAGACTGGAAGACTTGCCTGTGCGCATGTGTGCCCAAGAGCCAGGTGCGATGGGTAATGAAGTGGATACCCTTCTGACATTTGATACTTCTTTCTGGCATTTGACACTTCCTGTGAATCCAGGACATATTTCTCCGAGATTACTCATTTCCTTTTATGTAAAATACTCATTTCTCCGAGACATTAGTGGCACCATGCTGGCAGAGCTCCTTAGACTTGTTGTCTTTGGATCCCTCTGCCAGGTATGTCTTCTCTCTATACTATACCTGTATTCTATAGCTAATATACTTTGGATCCCTCTGCCAGTCTTGACTGTGTAGCTCTCAGCATACAGCACACTGGGGAGTTGCCCTTACATTATCGTGGATAAGCTCACTCGGTTCGCAGTTCGCGGTGATCATACCTATGCATTCCGAGCTATCTCAAGAGGGATTTGCAAAATTCTTTGTAACCCAGATAGTCAACATATTCGACATGCCGGAAAGGATCATCTCTGATAGGGACAAAAGATGGTCTACTGCCTTCTGGTGCTCAGCTGTGGCTCAGTACAGGAGCGCACTCGCCATGTCTTCAGCCCATCATCCGCAGACAGATGGGCAGACCGAAGCTTTGAACACCATGATTGAGCAGATGTTGAGAGTGTATGTCGCAACGGACCGATCCTCTTGGTCGAAGTAGCTGTCTGAAATTGCCTTTGCCTACAATTTCAATGTCCACGCCTCCACCAGATACTCGCCAAATTTCCTCTTCTTTGCGTACAGCCCGTGCAGCACAGCAGGGTTGATCAATCCTTCCATGGACTCAGTAGTGCGACTATTTCTACCTAGCCAACAGGGGGAAGATTTCATTGAAGCTCTTGAAAGCCACTGCAAGGCCACCAGGGACACCATCATGCTAGCTCAAGAGAGGCAAGTGAGAGCCTATAATAAAAGGAGGAGACAGGTGGATACCATTGAGAAGGGAGACCTGGTCCTAGTCAACCTGCACTCATTGGAACTGGTGAACATTCAAGGGACAGGGCACAAGCTTTTACAGCGGACAATAGGACCTTTTGAAGTGATGGAGAAAATCAATCCAATAGTATACAGGCTGTGCCTTCCAGACACGTATCCCATACACCCGGTCTTCAACCTAGAGCATCTGAAGAAATACAACGTCTCCCTGCCGGAATTAGAGGACAGAACACGTTTCCCTGATACACGGGACTACCTGACAGTGTCAGAAGAATATACTGTGGAAGCCATCATCGAACATGCCATTCGCTCTCGGAAAAACAGGAATCACCAGATGTTTGTTCAGAGTGCGTTGGGAAGGGTATTCCCCTGCCAATGACACCTGGGTATCTGAACTCGACTTAAGGAACGCACCTGCTATCAAACATGAATATATGCGATTGCATGGATTAATATAATTACCAAGGGCTTACTCACAGTCACAATGGTCTCTTCCGTATACTGCCTTTATACTTTCATCTGTGACGATGTATACCTATTTAAAAATCAAACTTTGTGTCCTGTCCATGCTCTGAAGTACAGATAATTGCTTGGGAGTACAACCTTGGCCTGCATATGACATGGTCCGTGCACAGGAAGAAGATGGCATTGTTGATTATACAGCATTGCACCTCTCTTCCCTTTACCACCACCTACTGGAGCGCTGTGCTGCTCATCCTCGGACTGAGCGCACATAGCAGACTCACTATTTAACACTTTGACCCTCACTATCTCTTACCACAATGTCTAACCTAAATAACCCTCCTAAACCAAGATACCAATGTGCACTCAGGTACCTCTGTCTACAAATTGTGGTCTCCAAACTCACAGAGTCCTTGTATGTGCTGCCAATTTATGAACTATCAGCAACTCTGGTACCATAGCCCTGATATCTTATGCTGTGTCTCTTACACTGAGCTTGGACTTTATCATATAGAATTGTACTACAGACATTGTCCTATTACAGAGTATGTGAAAAATACTTGTTAATCTGGAGTTAGATAGCTCCAATATCCAATATATGTTCAAGCTCAGGCTAGGCTGGCTAAATAAAGTTGAAGTTTTTTTTTTTATCTCCAGCAAATATTTATCAAAGACCCACTGGCTCTATAAACACCAACTTGTTTATAACTTCAATCTGCTAGATAATAACAGCCAGTATATCAAGATAAATGATTGAGTCCAAACCACAACATCCAACAATTACAGCTCTTTTCTTGTAGTATATTGTCATAATACTAGCTTGCCTATCTCTATCATACAACCCACCATAATGCACAGAAGCAAGTGAAAAAGACACTATAAATACAATAGGCTATGATGTATACTATAGCCTTAGAATATGAGGTTGTGGCTCATAAGAATATCAATTGCTCTTGTGACCATTTTATAACTTGCTCCCAACACTGGAATTTCTTTATAGATACTCAATAGCATAGTTGATCAGCTCTAAATCTATTCATTTCCAAAGCACACCAGACCAACTTGTCATGTTATCTATACCACAGATTCAAAGATGTGTTTTTATTTGTTTGTTTTATTTCATCTTATATTAAATTATTTAAAACAGATCTATGTTCAGCATCTTTGGGACTTGTGCAATGCAAACAAGATGAGTTTTCATGTGTCTTTATTCCTTATTTTGTTGGTTTTTTTCTCTCTCTAGCTTCAAACCATGTTTCATTATTTAATCTATTAAGATAGTGATAAGCCTGAGAGATAACTATGCTTAAATATATAAAATTTTGTATGCTTCTGTGCAGATATATCTCAAAAGTCCTTCTATTTTACCTCATATAAATAATGGATGTGAGAGTTGGGAAAACCTTTCTGAACATTGACACTTGCTCCAAGATATATAAAGTTTGTATGGCTTATAAACAAGTTAAAAAATTATTCTAACTTAGATCTTATTATGAGATATAAGGCCAGAGGTACTTGCACAAACACACAAAGAGATATTGGGGCTTATTTGGAGTCTGGATGCATATGCCTATCTCATAGAATCATTTCTTTATATCGTCTTACTTGTTTTTATCAAGATTGTTCTGACTTGTTTGTATATCTGTGCTGCAGTAGAAGATATATTGTTTTTCCTCTATTTATTTTAATCTATTGAAGTTAGTCTAAATAGCTTAGATGAGTGGATACACACCTCTCATTACTTCATATTTTAGATGCATCCAGTGAGTATCCTTCTTATAGATAGAACAAAAGCCCACTCACATATCTCATAGTCTATTGTTTACTTGACTCTTGAGTTGGCAGAATTCTGACTCAGATATTTAGTCTTGTTAATGTGTACCATGTAGCATTGATTTGCATACTTGATCTTGAACATGAATTTGACTATTAAGGAAATCTAGACTTATTTAACAGAAGACTGATCTAACAAACCTAATTGAACAAAGCCAGTTAAAATAGGTAATTTAGAGAAAATTAGGCCTAGCTATGTCTCATTTTGCCTAAATTAGCCAAAAGCGTCTTTTCCTGATATACTCAGTAGAAGTACAGAGAATTATTATTGAAAAAGCAGGCAAGAGAGTGGAGAGAGATGGCAGGATGTTGAGACATTAAAAAGTGGATGGGACGTAACTTTGTGGCTGATCATAACTGTTGTTATATTAAACAGAATATAACAGCAGATAGCTCAGATTTCTTGGTAGCTGCAATAGTAGGATTGCTAAGCAAGACAGCAGGTGGGAGGTAGGAGAGACAACAGGATGCTGGCAGGTGGGTGGGAAATAACTTTGTAACCTTTGTAACTGCTGTTACATCAAGCAGAATGTAACAGCAAACAGCCAAGATGCTTTGACAGTTGCAATGGCCAGGATTGGTAAGCGAGGCAGCAGGCGGGAGAGCAGAAGAGGCAGTGGGATGCCGACAAATAGACAGGAAGTAATTTGTGATCTGTTGTGACTGCTGGAACATCAAGCAGAATGTAACAGCAAATAGACCAGCTATCTTGGCAGCCACAATAGTGGGAATGATAAGCTAATAAGTGAGATAGCAGATGGGAGAGTGGGTGGGAAAGCAAGCAGGATAACAGGATACCAGGTAGTGGGCAGGAAGTAACCTTGTAGCAGCTATAACTTCCAGTACAACTGATAGAATATATCAGGAACTTCCGAGGCCTGTGATTATTAAAGGTGCAAAAGAACAGCTGAACCTGGACTTGAACCAGAGACCTTCTGGTGATTGCGTCACTGATGCTCTAACCACTGAGCTATTCTGCTATGAGTGTGAAAGAAACTCCCAGAAGGATCTTCAACAGTGATGTCCAAGCCAAGTAAAGGTACTCCCAAAGCTCTAAGTCACTGCTAGGACAGTGTACAAGTGGGTTGAACTGGCAGATAAGCTACTGAAGTGATTTCCATACCAATCTGACACAGCATCATGATGGGAACACCACAGCGAGTCAGCTACTATATTTGGACAGGGCAGGTGAATTTAATACCACATGACAGTCCCAATATCTACTAGATAAAATAAAATATGTTATTACTCAGAATAGAAAGTGTTCCTTGAGGGAGAACTATTCCTGTTTTATATTGAAAAGTGTGATATGGGTCTGATAGGCTTTGTAGACAAAGTAAGTAACTGGTGAATTGATGCTTAAGTGTATGCTAGTAGCAGAGGCAATAAAGTAAGAGAGCGCCTTGTAGACACTCACCTCAGTTGTGCTACTGTGACCCTGTAGTCCAGGAACTCTGTCACCCAGAGCTGGGGCTCTATTGCACTGAGTCTGAAGGAGCAGTTTACAGATGCTCAGCCATCCAGCGGGTCCTGGGTTGTTAACCTACGCCTTTGGGGCATTAATCCATAGATCTCTTTCACTCATGCATGGTAGTTCAGAGTAAGCAAGATTATTATGTAACTTTGATTATATGTATACAGTAAGCAGCCTCTGGCCATGATACGTGATATTGAGCAAGTATATTGTATGTACACCCTATCACAGAGCCCCCCACATGGCCAGTGTGTTGCTGTAATCATCCTCTTAGGCCTTTGCTTTCTTCAATGTAGGGACCCATGCATTCGTCATCCTCTTCGTCCTCTGCCCAACAGGCTGCACTCTGAATCTCCCCTTCCTCGACATCCTCCATTATAGCATCGTCATCAAGTGCTTCAGCCATGACAACATCACCATCCTCCCTGCCCTTATGTTGCTCTTTGCCCCGGCCTGCAGAAGCAGGCGCTGCATCTGCCCCCAATACGCTGGTTCCACTTGTCAACATGACACCGGAGGCAATTACTGCCTGCAGAGCAGCCCAGGCTGCTGCCGATGGTGTTTGCACCTGCATGGCGTGCTGTAGTAGTCCTGCCCACGTGACAGCCTTCGACACGTTATAACCCTCGTTCATTAGGTCCTTGACTTGGACTCATTTGCCCCCCATGATTCCCACGACAGATGCATTTGGTCGTGTTGGTCTCCGGATTGTACACGGTGACATTGTTGGTGGCGCTCACCTGTCCTCCATGCTTCTTCTTTGGCATCAGCTTGTCCCACTGGGCCAATAATGAGCCATCTCGGTTGCTCTCACCATGTTCTCCGAGGGGAGCACTGTGCAATGGGCCGAGGCAGTTACCCAAAGAACTCATTGACACAGCAGATGAGGGCCCTGTGCCAGGAGTAGCAACAGGGCCCAGATGAGTGCTCAACAAAGGAGCGCTCAATCTAGACTCAAGAGGGGGGAGAGGCGAACGCCGAAGCCAAATGCCGAGGCTTACCACCATATGGGGGTCTCACAGGCTCCATCCTGCCCAGGAGGGACTGTCGTATGGTGAAGTCCGCTGTTGTTGAAAGGGTCTCCTTTCTTGCATGTGACCGTCTGCCACTCTTCCCCTCCCATGGCTTTTCTTCCTCTCTCTGTCTCTCAAACGATCGTATGAGAAGCTCCCAGGCTGATCGCTTATCCTGGCGAGCAGGTCTTTTCTTGGCGTGGTGGGTAGAGGCTTTGAAAAGAGAGATGCCGCCCTGCTTTTTCATGTAGGTGAGATAGCTTCCGATGCTGTCATGCGTGTGTCCACCAGAGGAGCAGGAATGGGTATGTGTGACTGTGAGAGGTATGGCAGCCGGCTGCGGGATGACATTGACCGCTATTGGTGCTGCTGGACTGAAGGCAAGCATGTCATCGCAAGCCTGACAAGCACTTCCTTCCCCATCCTCACTCTCCAGGCTGGGCAATGTCAATAGCGGTAGTGACGACTCTAAACCTTCGGCGTCAATTTGCTCTGCTGTTTTTAATGCAGCTTCCTTCCAGGGTTCGTCCAGTGACAGCGCGATTACCCTATCCATCTCGACATCCTCGTCAGAGGGAGCAGCTCCTGTTGGAGTGCTCACCCTTGCCGGCAAGGTTGGGGCTGTTCTCGCATACAGGGGTGGCAGCACAAACACTGGATCCAGTTTGCATGGGGCAGGACTCATCATCATCTTCCTCGAAGTTGTCGCTGTTTTCTGAGTCCTCAGCACACTTCTTCCCCTTCTTCTTTGCTGCGAATGGTCTGGCATTCCTCCTCTTGTCGTGGAACGGCAGACATTCAGGAGGCGGCGTAGGTGCCATCATCCCAATGTCACCCGCTCGTGCTCGCTCAGACGGATACATCCAGAACGACCCATGTTTTGGCTGGTAGCAATTTTTCGTTTTTATGTAGAATGGATGATTCAGCATGGGGGCCCCAAATCGATCCTCCCATGTACCACCCGAAATACAATTGTCGTCCTCTGTCATGGTCATACCAGACTTTGGACACTTCGATCGGGTACTTTCCTCTTCGATAGATCTATGGCATTTCTCTTTCCAGAGAGTTGAGTTCCCACTTCTCCCACATTTGGGTCCAGTTTGGAAGTATACGAGGGGGTACGATGTAAAGAACACGCTCAGGGTACACAATCTTCCTTTTCACCTCTGATGGGGTGTACTTATTGTTCGTGGTGTTGGGGGCTGGTAGAGTGTATATGGGAGGGAGCGCCTCAGCGGCACCCATAGCGCTCACACAGCTAGGTGACACGACAGTGGGGCAGTTTCCTGAATCACTGCATGAAGTGGGAGCAATACTCATAGGAGCGCTCACTGCTTGCGGACTTATAGGGTGTAGTTCAGGAAGGTTTACCTTCCTCGATTCCTTTGCCTTCTCTGCCACGTAAGCCTTCTGCACAGCTGCTGTCATCGTGACATGTCGCTCTCATCGAGGGGGCTGTAGGCTTTCAAGGTAGAGTGACGAAGATCGTTGTCAATCTCGTGGCGGGGATGAAATCGTGAGCAGAGTCGAAGAATCGTGGACATAGATGGCGTCCAGTCAGTATGGATTTGCTCTCACAACCGCTTCATATGGATTCTCCGTGAGTATCTGCTGAGTGTCGGTACCATCCAAGAAATCCTCGTAGACAGGTACATGTGGTTGGGTCATGGCCCTGGTGGGGATGTCAGAGTTCTCATACTCATGTATGAGAAAGCAGGGTATGGCCAGGGCCAGGAAGATTAACACTGTGCGCTCCTCCAACCTGTTGACCCAGACTCCGATAGAAGAGTTGTCCACGAGCGGCATGTGCATGCTGCGTAAGCGCTCAACGCTGTCAGTGGGGCCTTTCTGCCTCGCCCGTATCATATCCAACCAGGCTTGCCTCTCCCATAGACCCAGTTGTATGGCAACACCCAGGTCCACAGTGTCATCCCATGATGTGACGCCGTACAGGTTGGAGACGTCTTGCAAGATGGGGAACAGTGGCCATCTTTCCCATGTCTTCGACTTAGATTTGAAAGTCTTTTGGAGATCAGGATATTGTAAGGTAGGCGACAGTCACTCTCTACAAGGGTCATGTGACCTCATCACATCACACATAATACGGCAAAAATGTTCGATGCAAAAACAAACATGCTGGGAATCAGCTGTTTTCAAGGTTTCTGAGATTGAAAATTTTTCAGAAGGCTTACATAATACCATGAAAAATATTCTTTTGAAAACAAAGCACAGAATATACTTGTAGAGCTATTGCCCAGTGTGAACCAGTTCTAAAACAATCAATAAGCATTCTTATGGGCTTGTATCACCACATGTGATTTTGTTTGTTCTTGCAGCTCTTACCATATAAGGTGCGTGAGATACTTACATAAGCAGCAAAAGTCGAGCCCTCGAAAACTCAAACTGTGTCCAAAAGCAAAGAAATGCATTTCTGTGCCCTAAAAAAATTGGATTATAAAATGTTATACTACTCCATTAATAAAACATATTTTGAGATTCTGAGACCAGGGATGTGTTCTAGTGGTAAGCGCTCACCCGGGAAAAAGAGGAGCTGCTGCTAGTTTGATGCTATCTACAGTTAAGAGATGGTCTAGCAAGCATGCTCTAACAGATTTTTTGATCAGAAAGAATCTGCTGATTAGTCACAGACTCTGTCCAAGATATCATTGGAGGCTCAAGACTCAATAGCAGATGCTTGTTGAGATAAGAGTAATTCTATCTAATATACAAGAACCACATGACTCTAAAGACCTTGGCTGTCACAAATGGGTGCTCACTCTATTTGCTGTGGAGTTCATCATGTTGACTAACAACAGTTTTCTTGTAGAGTTATACACAAAAGCCTTTGATTGTTATAATTAAATACACTAAGTTGTCGGCTATCTGATCCAATATATCTGTGGTGATACTACAGATTTGAGTATGTCTGAAGCTCAATAAGACACTGCCATGTCCAAAACAGCCCATCTATAGACAGTGCATTCTATTTGCATGACTGGTAGCATGAGATTATACTATGGGTGTACTTAAGTAATCAATACTTGAGCCATCTCCAATCCTATCATCAGTGGCAGTAGGATCCACCAAAACCAGCTTTTGCAGTAAATTCTAGCATCTTGAGACATGCCTGATTGGCCAAGTTCTTTGTATATTACCTGTTTCTATATCCTCTCTTGTGTAGACAACAATAACTCACCTGTTCAGAGACTACAAGTTGGAAATGGTGAAGAGAAATAGTTCATAAATGTGCTTTCCTGTAGCTTTTGATGCAAGAACAAGATAGCGTCGGTATTGTGGTGGGCAAAATTTATATGAAATAAGAATGATTCTCTACTGTTTTCATGAAGAAACTGTTGGTGTATGCAGTTCTTGCTAGGCCAACTCAATAGGTACTGACATATAACAATATCTATATCACTAATGGTTGACCACTAAATGTAAAACCAAGGCAAATGAGAACAAACAAGCAGCTAATGCAGCTTTAGAGACAATACAGATCAGACTGAGAATGTAGAATATCAGTAGGATTTGCAGATAGAAAAAATCAAAGCCTAGCATTTAGAGCTCAATACATTGAGGGTGAAGCTGGTATTGATTCAGAAGAAGAACAGCAGTATGCACACTATATAGTATATTAAAAGGTAAGAGATAGGGATCCAGGTCAAGTCTACACTACTTATATACTACAAAAACAATAAGCTGTCTACAACAATAAGATCTGTATCAACACAATAGAATAATAGGATATGTATTACTGAGAACAGTAGAGGAATAAGAATATCCAACATAGTGTGCTCTTATATATATCTGTCAGTGTTTATGTAAAAATTAAATCTGATAACCATTATTCCAGATCTACAACATACTGTAAGATTGATTGATTGTATTAAGAACTAGAAAATGACTTGATATTCAACATAAGCCTCAACTGCATCACTTTTCAATAAATACATTATATAAAAAAACATAGGTTCAACTTCATATTGAGGCAAAAGGCCAAGGGCTCATTTATAATAGTGTATGTGCTGTTTGTAAACAATGTTTCAGCATGTCTGTTATATAACAATGGACTTAGAGGAGCAATAGTATGAAGGGCTAATATAATACTTTTGCCAATACTTTTTTTATTAGAGCCACAAGCTTATTCTTTTCGTCTGTTATATCCATGCACCCAAGCACCTCTAAACACCTCCCAGGGGTTCCTTTCCTTCTAATCACAACTTCTGTGTCGAGCCCACTCTTACTTCCACTTGGGCTCTCTTCCACCATCCGGTACCCTCCAGTCCTCTTTTCGGAACCTCTGCACCTCCGGGATTCCCACGGTCTGATCCTCCAGGCCATCCTCTGCTTCCTCTATTCCCAGGCTCCGGTCCCTCCGGACTCTTACAGCCGTCTCTTCAGCATATCATAGTTCATATTTCTTAATCGTCACTTCATATCTGCATTCACTTCCCCGCAATGAGTGCTATTCCTTCCGGCACTTCTCTGTTCCATCCTCATGGGTTCCGGCCCTCCGACCCTCCGGTTTCCCACGCTTCCCTCCGGCTTCCCACGCTTAATTCTCCGGCTCCGGCTTCACATATAATCCTCGTAATACATCATTACTTACTGTTCCTATTTCCCGTACTTCTTTGATGCTGTACGTCTCACATGCTCATATGCTCTCTATTCCATATGCTCCTACTCATTGTCTTATTGTCCTTTCCATTTCCTTACATAGGATTACTTATTGTTCTTATTGTCTTTCCATTACTTCTCAGTCCGCATTTAGGCTTCCTCACATTTAGTATAAAAGCTAGTGTACATTAAACTGTAAACTAGCTTCGAAATGAACGTTATGTGGCAAACATGATGTGTTCTGACATTATGACCTTCTTCTCTCTTCACTCATCCTCTTGACTTGCCTCCGGCAGTCATCGTTCTTTAACTCGTGTTCCGACAATCTTCTTCTTTCAGTCTTTCATGTCTCCAGGCGCGTTTCACGCACTGGATTCCTTCCAGCATCGCTTCCGGTCACCTCCGGCTTGCTTCCGGTCACAATTGATCGGAACCTCCGGAATCTTACTTACTATTACCCTTCAACAAACCAGTTATGTTCGGTTCCTTCACATTTGGCTATTTCACCTCCGCAATCCCTCCAGAATCTTATGCTCTATCAATCACTTGTGCCTCCGCATTTAGCTCCGGCATTTTCCAACGGTTCCGTGCTTGCTCCGTTCTTACAGCCTCCGGACATGCTCTTTCTAATACGGCTTCCGCCCTTGCTGCATCCCGGAAGTCTCTGCACTTTTGGCATCGTTGTGTCTTTTCAATATCATACTTCCTCTTTCACTATTCATCAGGCTGCACGGCTCCGGCTCTCCGCATCACCGGAACGTCCGTGTTTTCCACACTTTCCGCATCTTCTGCGCTTCTGCGTATCTCCGGTCTCTGGCCTCCGGCCAACAAGTATCACTCACTATGCTCATTCTGACCATTTATTATCTTCCTTCTGATCCACCAGCTACTCTCTTCCTGTGGTCGTGCTTACCCAGGTAGTCGCGTCACCCACCTACCCTCCGTCTTCATCTCTGTGTAGTGTTTGCGAGATTGACCACTCTTTCGCCATCTTGACCATTCAGTCTTTATCCCGTGTCGGGGTAGTCCATTCTATTTCCGAGCTATCTCTTGTCCTCTGGCACAGGACATAACATCGTCTCTGCCAATCTGAGTCATGCTTCTTTAATTATTGTTAATAGCTGTAAGCCCAGTGAGAAAACAAAAGATGATCCAAATTTTTGAGCAAAAAGGCTGGGGGATTTGAACACTGATTTATAGTCAGTTCCCATGGTCTCTGGGCCTGGTTTGAGTGGAAATAAGCTGGCAGTGTGTCAAATGAGTTTTGGTGTCGATGATGGTGGTCAAGTTCAAGAATCACAACTTAAGCATAGACCATCCTGTCTTTTCATGCAAATTGAGGCTTAAGGTATATTATGCACATCTATTCAAAATTGACAAAAAAAAGATCAAAGGTACTCAAGTATCTGCAGTACAGCTAGCAGACAAGCTTACCACCCTGCTCAATCAGGAGACTGCAAGGCAGACATAGATGCCAAGGTCCTGGCAGATGCACAGGTGGAGGCAGGAGCAGATGCACAAGGTACTGATAAGAAAATGCTCAGAGGAGGAAGTCCTAAAGACAAGAAAGAAAAGAGAGGAAAGAATAAGAAGAAAAAAAAGCAAAAAGTAAGAAGAGGAAAAAAAAATAAAATCAGTAGCAGTAAGTCAAAAGAGATCTAAGGAATCATCAGGTAGTGAATCCAGAGCTCCAACACAGAAACCTGCCAGAGAAAGAAAAAAAACATTACCTCAAGCCTGAGTATACTCTGTCTAGTGCTCTTGCTGCTATACATGCTAGTACTTTTTCTGGTCCCAATAGCACTCCTGCTGGCCCTGATAGTGTTAAAGATCCTTCTGAGAGTTCCCTTTACACTCATGGCAGAATAGCTCAGTGTGTTAGAGCATAGGTGGCACAATTATTGTTAGCGATGCCTCACATTCTCTAATCAGCCTACAGATCTCTCTGATAAGTTCAATTAGAGCATGACATTCCTTTCCTGAATTGATTAATGCAGTGGACAGACAACACTTCTGGGATTCCTTTTACAAAGACCTCCGTTCTGGGATCGCTTTGGGTCTGGTCATGCAACTTCTGATGAAAAATTGACTATTCACAAACAAGCTTGCACTGTCCGTGATTGTTGCTTATGTGCTTGGGTTTAGAATTTCCAAAGAGCAGCAGATCTCTAACTGAGACACTGCAACCCTCTCACAGGAGCAAAAAAGATTGTATGTACTTGTTTAAAGTGCTGAGAATAATTCTCATGAGTGCTAATAGAGGTGACCATTGACACCTATGCATCTCTTTCCCATCTCACCCAGGTGGTACACATATGATGTTTACCAGTGTATTTGATATCAGGCTGGAACAGAGGTACAATTTGTCACTTATTGTCTATAGTGGTTGGCAGACCCTTCACTAGGTTTCAAAGCTTATAGATAACTCCTCATGCCACAAAATGCTTGTCTTGCACTACTTCCCTTTTTCGTACAACTTGCTACACAAATACTTCTATTGCTAGCCAAAAAAAAAAATGTAACATTGGTCAACTTTGAAATCAGTCAACCCAGACTTAACATGGAGAGGCCTGGGTTCCACAACCGTCTCCACTATGATGAAAACTGACTTTTATGGGAGGTCTTGGATACTCATAGTGAGATCAACCATGTTGGCGGCTGGTAGCACATCCAATTACTGTACAACTGATTGGTGAAAGTCACAGAGGTATTGCACCTTATTGGTGGACATATTGCACTCATGTGTTGCTAGGACATGAGCAATAGAACCTCTATGTGAATCATCCAAATGACAGATACTGGCTGTAGAACACAGGCAAGCACAGAGGTCTGGAATTGTTGGATGTTGTGGTTTGGACTCAATCATTCCCACACTATCTGATCCTATTATCATTGATCCTTTATTCTTGATATCCATCTGATACATGTCTAATACACATCTGACAAGCATCTTATTGTTGTGATATCCATCTTATTGTTCTATTGTTCTCACTAATACATATCTTTTGGAATTCCAGACCTCTGTGTTTGCCTGTGTTTTACAGGTGATGGGCCCTGCCCTCTGATATATCTCTAAGTCACTTTAGAGTATCAATCCATTTGTGTATTTTCCTTTCCAATTTCGCAGTCCTTATAGTGTTGTAAAACACAGGCAAGCACAGAGGTCTGGAATCCCAAAGGTAAGAGGTCTGTGCATTGACTGTGGAAGTACTTGCCTGGAATCCCAAAGGTAAGAGGTAGGGATCCAGGACAAGTCTACACTACTTATATACTACAAGAACAATAAGCTGTCTAGAACAATAAGATCTGTACCAACACAATAGAACAATAAGATATGTATCACTTGTCAGATGTATATCAGATATGTATCAACTGTCAGATGTGTATCAGATATGTATCAACTGTCAGATATGTATCAGATATGTATCAGATGGATATCAAGATGAATATCAAAGAAGGATCAATGAGAAATGATTGAGTCCAAACCACAACATCCAACACTCCCCCGGGACGAGAGCAGCCTCGTTGTCTATCTCCCCCGCATTCCCATCATTCCAAGCAGGTATTCCACTGCTGGACGAGGCAGAGGCTTGGTGAGAATATCCCCAAGCTGCTCTTTAGTTGGGACATAACGAACATCAATTGAACCTCTTGCAACTTCATCACGAAGCCAATAGTGTGCAAGGTCAAGATGTTTCATACGACCATGATGCTCCGGGTTTTTGGAGACACGAATCGCAGATTGATTGTCCATAAGGAGCGGTGAAGAACCAGTCACCTTGTGACCCATTTCCCAGAGCAAGTTCCGAATCCACTTGATCTCCTTTCCAGCTTCAACACCAGCAATGTATTCAGCTTCAGTGGTGGAAAGAGAGACAGTGGGCTGGAGTTTGCTTTTCCAGCTCACTGGACCACCATTCATCATCACTAGATAACTGCCAGTGCTTTTGCCAGTATCTCGGCAGCCACCATGGTCAGCATCGCTGTAAGTGGTGAAAGGATGTGTGGAGGGTGAAGGAGATGATGATTTGGAATAGGTAATGCGGTAGTCAAGTGTTCCTTTAATATAACGGAACAAATGCTTCACCGCTTTCCAGTGAGCTTCACCAGGATTGGAGTTAAAGCGGGCTAATGCTCCGACAGGGTAAGCGATGTCAGGACGAGTTTGGGTGGCCAAATACATCAGACGACCAACAGCAGACATATAGATGCTGTGGTATTTCTTGGACTCCTCCTCGGTGGTGGCACCCATCTCTTTGGTCAAAGTTAGACCAGGAAGCATTGGAGTGGCCACAGGGTGGCAATCAGACATCCCAAATTCCTCAAGCATGTCTTCGGCATACTGCCGTTGCGAGATTGAGATATCTCCAGTCTGTGGATCACGCTCAATCTTGATCCCCAACATGAACTCTGTGGGACCAAGATCCTTGACTTTGAATGAAGACCCAAGTTGAGCAATGACCCGGTCGATGTCAGCCTGATTCTTGGCACAAATCATGCCATCATCCACATGAATGGGTAGAATGATTCGCACAGTGGCATTGTCAAAGACATAGCACGAGCTATCAGACTGGAGACACTTGAAGCCCATGGATTGAAGCTTCGCTCGCAGCTTCTTGTTCCATTGCCGGCTTGCCTGATGAAGTCCATAGATAGACTTGTTCAAGTGCAAGACCTGGCGACGCTCTCCCTGAGGAAATCCCTCGGGCTGTGTCATATAGACATCCTCCTCCAGGTCACCATTCAAGAAAGCAGATGAAAAGTCAATGGACTGAAGCTTAAGATCATGCTGAGCAGCTAAGGCAAGTATGATGCGAAAGGTGGCTGGTCTGAAGGTAGGAGAGAAAATCTCGTTGAAGTCAATGCCATGGCGCTGTCCACGGCCATCTGCAACGAGTCTCGCCTTGTAGCGCTCAATAGAGCCATCAGACTTGTGCTTGATGGTGAAGACCCATTGGGAGCGAATGGGCTTAGCACCAGGTGGGCAATCAACAACATCCCAAGTGCAGTTCTCCAAAAGTGAGTTGATTTCAGAGATAGCTGCTTCTTCCCAAAGCGGTGCATCTGCTCGCCGGAGTGCTTCATAGTAAGTGCGTGGATTGCCAGACTGTACGGCAGAACGAGCCAACTGCACATGAGCATAGTTCACAGCACGAAGCGAATGGTTGAATGGATCGCCTTCATGAGCTACAATGAGAGCACTACCTGGTTGAAGCAGTAACTCATCATCTTCACTTTCTGAGTTGATAGGCTCTGGTGGTGGAGTGGCCTTAGGCACTGTCCACCACTCCCCCGGTTTGCGGTGCTCAGTTGTCTGCCCACGGGCGCGACGACGTGCTGCAACACCAACAGGCGAAGGGGGAGGAGCTGGCTCAACCAGAGGCTCAGCGATTGGATCCGGAGATGGAGAGCGAGTAGATGGCTGTGAATGGGGAGGGGAAGGAGCAGGTTGAGGGAGATAGGGAGATGGTGCACGGGGAGGTTGATTGACACCAGAATTATCTTCGTCGTCTTCCCTGTCATAGCGCACACCTGGCAGCAAGACGAGAGGAAGTTCGACAAAAGGAGATGGTGGAACTCCAGGACAGCGCTGCATGAGCAGTGGACTGCTGCCCGGGAAATAGCGTTCGTCAAAGACAGCGCGCTCCGATGTGATAATACGTCTGGTCAGAGGGTTGTAAAACAACCAGCCTTTGTACTCAGTGGGATAACCCACAAAGATACACTTCTGGAAATGGGACCCAGAAGGATCCCGTTTGTCACGTTGCACATGCACATAGGCAAGGCAGCCCCACACACGAAGGTGTGACACATCCGGCTTTTCATTGTACCACAGCTCATGTGGAGTGGTATCATCTCCAATACGAGCCGATGGATGCATATTAGCGACATGAATGTAGGCAGCCACTGCAAGCGCCTTGAAAGATGGCGGCAGGTTTGCCTCATGAAGCATAGCCGTTGCATGTTCATCAACCGTGCGATTAGCACGTTCTGCATGCCCATTCTGTTGTGGCCTGTTCCTTGTCGAATGACGACGCACAATGCCTTCGGAGGCGAGATAAGTCTCAAACTCTTTGGACATGTATTCTCCACCTTCATCATCTTGCAGCGCTTTGATCTTTCGTCCAAAGTGATT
Organism: Mycena sanguinolenta; assembly: GCA_014462675.1. Taxonomy (NCBI): domain Eukaryota; kingdom Fungi; phylum Basidiomycota; class Agaricomycetes; order Agaricales; family Mycenaceae; genus Mycena; species Mycena sanguinolenta. The sequence goes on along the minus strand of JACAZH010000003.1, from coordinate 7,037,793 downwards.
CTCAGCATAAGCCTTGAACACTTTGAACGCATTGAATGTACCACTCTTGCGCCTCATGTGCATAGCAACTTTGAAGCCTGTGTGATCATCAATGAAGAGAACACGATGTCTCCAACCCTCTCGAGTGAAGACACGATATTCCTTCAGATCAGAGTGTATCAAATCCAATGGAGCTGCAGCGCGATGTCCAGTAGAAGGAAACGGAGCCGCATTCAGCTTGCCTGCGAGACAAGGCTCACAAATTGGATCTGGCTTCTGGTTTGGAGTGATTTTCGCACCAGCCACCAGATTCTTGCTCAAGATCTTCTGAGTATCAGAATGATGACCCATGCGATGATGCAGCAAGGTCAGATCAAGAGGCAAGGTTCCAACTGCAGACAAAGCTAAACCAGAATTGGGTTCATCTTCCCTAACAAATGCTCTGTTCCTCTCATCAATGTCCGCTTCAAAGACCAGTTCACCTCCATGATAGAAAGCCATAACTGAATCTTTCATGCACAGAGTGTAACCATGAACACGAGACAGATATGTGATAGAGATGAGATTGTGAGATAAGAGAGGAACATATAAGACATTTGTAAGGATGATGTGCCTGCTATGACTACGTCCGTGTATATGCGGCCTAAGCAATGTCCATCCAATCAACTCGGAGTAAACTATGACTCCATTTGCAACCTCAACTGGAACCCTACAAGGACGAGTGTTGAAAAGTCGGTTTCTCGATCCTGTCATGTGCGAAGTGCACCCTGAGTCTGGGTTCCATTTTGAGTCAATGAGTGATGAAGTGGAAGCAGAAAGGACACTTGCATTAGGGGCTTTGGACGGAGCTGCACCCCTCTGGCCAGTAGGCCTAGGAAGTCCGACCATCTCCAGGAACTTGAAGCACTGGAGCAATAGGTGGCCGGACTTGCCACACCCAGCACAAATGAGAGATGACTGGGCGGGTGGTGCAGCAGCAGGTGCAGAAGATGAGGGCGGAGGAGGAGACGATGTAGCGGCCATAGCAAGGCCAGAGATCGGACTGATCTGGCTGGTGTCTCCTTCCTTTTGCGCAGTCCTGAATGCCTGGTGATTGGCATAGGCTACTTCGATGTCAGACACCTTGAGATCAGATGAAGACTGCTCAAATGGTGCCTTAAGGACAGAATAGTGTCCTTCATCAGGAAGGGCCATGAGAAGAACCACAGCTTGTAGTTCCTCGTCCGCTTTCTCAAGGGTGAACTCTGTAGCTCTAGAATCCTTGAGCAAGCGCATAGCAGCAGAAACACGACCAGTGAGGGACAACAGAGTCTCATCCTCCCGAAGGCGAATAGAAGTCAGTGTCCTGTAGGCATTGAAGCGAGCTCCAGCCTTCCTTGGAGCGAAAATGGACTCCAAGGCATCCCACAAGGCTTTGGGGTCATCATCATGCTGCTTAACGAGGGGCTTGACATCTGGGCCCAACAGACCCCACAAGATGCCTGCGCACTTCTCCCTGTCTGCCACATCCTCGGGCTTCGAAGACGTGGTCAAACAGTGGCCAAACACACACTTGCGACGCAAATAAGCTTTAGCATCGCTCCTCCAATCAGAGAACAAAGTCTCCTTGGACAGAACAGGGATAACAAAGGCAGAGTCTGAATCAGACATGATGGAGTTGGAAATGAGTGCGCAGGGAAAGTGGATGATAAGCTAGAACCAAACTGCCAAAATGAACAGCTGGCGCCCTCAGGAGTGTGTGTGCAGAGAAGAAATGTAGGTAAAGTATGTAAGTGATTCTACTGAACACCCAGTTGTAAGGCACTTAGGCCCTAATCCCAGAATCAACGGATTGACTACCGTTTGTTTCCTGGTGAATCAAAGACTACCTCGCAAAAGAGGGTTTGTCCCAACAGTTGGTGGTCCTATGTACTAAAGCTTAGGCACACACACTATAAGGACTGCGAAATTGGAAAGGAAAATGCGCAGTGGATTGATACTCCAAGATGATTGAGAGATATCAGAGGGCAGGGCCCATAACCTGTAAAACACAGGCAAGCACAGAGGTCTGGAATCCCAAAGGTAAGAGGTCTGTGCATTGACTGTGGAAGTACTTGCCTGGAATCCCAAAGGTAAGAGGTAGGGATCCAGGACAAGTCTACACTACTTATATACTACAAGAACAATAAGCTGTCTAGAACAATAAGATCTGTACCAACACAATAGAACAATAAGATATGTATCACTTGTCAGATGTATATCAGATATGTATCAACTGTCAGATGTGTATCAGATATGTATCAACTGTCAGATATGTATCAGATATGTATCAGATGGATATCAAGATGAATATCAAAGAAGGATCAATGAGAAATGATTGAGTCCAAACCACAACATCCAACAAGTGTGTGTGCCTAAGCTTTAGTACATAGGAGCACCAACTGTTGGGACAAACCCTCTTTTGTGAGGTAGTCTTTGATTCACCAGGAAACAAACGGTAGTCAATCTGTTGATTCTGGGATTAGGGCCTAAGTGCCTTACAACTGGGTGTTTAGTAGAATCACTTACATACTTTACCTATATTTCTTCTCTGCACACACACTCCTGAGGGCGCCAGCTGTTCATTTTGGCAGTTTGGTTCTAGCTTATCATCCACTTTCCCTGCGCATTTATTTCCAACTCTATCATATCTGATTCAGACTCTGCCTTTGTTATCTCTATTCTGTCCAAGGAGACTTTGTTCTCTGATTAGAGGAGCGATGCTAAAGCCTATTTGCGTCGCAAGTGTGTGTTTGGCCACTGTTTGACTACATCTTTGAATCCCGAGAATGTGGCAGACAGGGAGAAGTGCGCAGGCATTCTGTGGGGTCTTTTAGGCCCAGATGTCAAGCCCCTCATTAAGCAGCACGATGATGACCCCAAAGCCTTGTGGGATGCCTTGGAGTCCATTTTTGCTCCAAGGAAGGCTGGAGCTCGCTTCAATGTCTACAGGACACTGACTGCCTTTCACCTTCAAAAGGATGAAACTCCGTTGTCCCTCACTGGTCGTGTTTCTGCTGCTATACGCTTGCTCAAGGATTCTAGAGCTATAGAGTTCACCCTTGAGAAAGCGGACGAGGAACTGCAAGCTGTGGTTCTTCTCATGGCCCTTTCTGATGAAGGACACTACTCTGTATTTAAGGCACCATTTGAGCAGTCTTCATCTGATCTCAAGGTGTCTGACATCGAAGTAGCCTATGCCAATCACCAGGCATTTAGGACTGCACAAAAGGAAGGAGACACCAGCCAGATTAGTTCGATCTCTGGCCTTGCCATGGCCACTACATCGCCTCCTCCAACGGCCTCATCTTCTGCACCACTCACCCAGTCATCTCTCATTTGTGCTGGGTGTGGCAAATCTGGCCACCTATTACCCCAGTGCTTCAAATTTCTGGAGATGGTCGGACTTCCCAGACCTACTGGCCAGAGGGGTGCAGCTCCGTCCAAAGCCCCTAATGCAAATGTCCTTTCTGCTTCCACATCATCACTCATTGACTCAAAATGGAACCCAGACTCAGGGCGCACTTTGCACATGACAGGATCGAGAAACTGACTTTTCAATACTTGTCTTTACAGGGTTCCAGCTGAGGTTGCAAATGGAGTCATAGTTTACTCCGAGTTGATTGGATGGACATTGCTTAGGCCGCATATACACAGACATAGTCATAGCAGGCACATCATTCTCACAAATGTCTTATATGTTCCTCTGTTGTCTCATAATCTTATCTCTATCACATATCTGTTTTGCACTCATGGTTACACTCTGTGCATGAAAGACTCAGTCATGGCTTTCTATCATGGAGGTGAACTGGTCTTTGAAGCAGACATTGATGAGAGGAACAGAGCATTTGTTAGAAAAGATAAACCCAGTTCTGGTTTAGCTTTGTCCGCAGTTGGAACCTTGCCTCTTGATCTGACCTTGCTGCATTGTCGCATGGGTCATCATTCTGATACTCAGAAGATCTTCAGCAGGAATCTGGTGTCTGGTGCGAAAATCACTTCAAACCAGAAGCCACGCAGGCAAGCTGAATTCGGCTCCGTTTCCTTCTACTGGACATGCTCCGTTTCCTTCTACTGGACATGCTCCATTTCCTTCTACTGGACATGCTCTGTTTCCTTCTACTGGACATGCTCTGTTTCCTTCTACTAGACATCGTGCTGCAGCACCCTTGGATTTGATACACTCTGATCTGAAGGAATATTGTGTCTTCACTCGAGAGGGCTGGAAACATTGCGTTCTCTTCATTGATGATCACACAGGTTTCAAAGTTGCTATGCACATGCGGCACAAGAGTGGTACATTCAATGCATTCAAAGTGTTCAAGGCGTATGCTGAGAATCACTTCGGATGAAAGATCAAAGCGCTGCAGGACAATGAAGGTGGAGAGTACATGTCCAAAGAGTTTGAGACTTATCTCGCCTCTGAAGGCATTGTGCATCGTCATTCGATAAGAAACAGACCACAACAGAATGGGCATGCAGAACGTGCTAATCGCACGGTTGATGAACATGCAACAACTATGCTTCATGAGGCAAACCTGCTGCCATCTTTCAAGACGCTTGCAGTGGCTGCTTAGATTCATGTTGCTAATATACATCCATTGGCTCGTATTGGAGATGATACCACTCCATATGAACTGTGGTACAATCAAAAGCCAGATGTGTCAGTCACACCTTTGTGTGTGGGGCTGCCTTGCCTATATGCATGTGCAACGAGACAAACGGGATCCTTCTGGGTCCCATTTCCAGAAGTGTGTCTTTGTGGGTTATCTCACTGAGTACAAAGGCCGGTTGTTCTACAACCCCCTGACCAGACGTATCATCACATCGGAGCATGCTGTCCTTGATGAGCGCTATTTCCCGGGCAGCAGTCCACTGCTCATGCAACGCTGTCCCAGAGTTCCACCATCTACTTTTGTCGAACTTCCTCTTGTCTTGCTGCCAGGTGTGCACTATGACAGAGAAGACGATGAGGATAATTCTGGTCTCAATCGACCTCCCCATGCACTATCTCCTAATCTCCCTCAACCTGCTCCTTCCCCTCACCATTCACAGCCATCTACTCGCTCTCCATCGCTGGATCCAATCGCTGAGCCTCTAGTTGAGCCAGCTCCTCCCCCCTTCGCCTATTGGTGTTGCAGCATGTCGTTGTGCCTGTGGGCAGACAACTGAGCACCGGAAACCAGAGGAGTGGTGGACTGTGCCTAAGGCCACTCCACCACCAGAGTCTATCAATTCAGAAAGTGAAGATAATGAGTTACTGCTTCAACCAGGTAGTGCTCTCATTGTAGCTCATGAAGGCAATCCATCCAACCATTCGCTTCGCGCTGTGAACTATGCTCATGTGCAGTTGGCTTGTTCCACTGTACAGTCTGGCAATCCACGCACTTACTATGAAGCACTCCAGCGAGCAGATGCACCGCTTTGGGAAGAAGCAGCTATCTCCGAAATCAACTCACTTCTGGAGAACTGCATTTGGGATGTTGTTGATTGCCCACCTGATGCTAAGCCCATTCGCTCCCAATGGGTCTTCACCATCAAGCACAAGTCTGATGGCTCCATCGAGCGCTACAAAGCAAGACTCGTTGCAGACGGCCGTGGACAGCACCATGGCATTGACTTCAACGAGATTTTCTCTCCTACATTCAGACCAGCCACCTTTCGCATTATACTTGCCTTAGCTGCTCAGCATAATCTTAAGCTTCAGTCCATTGACTTTTCCTCTGCTTTTTTGGTAACCTGGAGGAGGATGCCTATATGACTTAGCCCGAAGGGTTCTCTCAGGGAGAGCATCGCCAGGTCTTGCATCTGAATAAGTCCATCTCTGGACTACATCAAGCAAGCCGACAATGGAACAAGAAGCTGCGAGCGAAGCTTCAATCCATGGGCTTCAAATGTCTCCAGTCTGACAGCTCGTGCTATGTCTTTGACAATGGCACTGTGCGAATCATCCTACCCATTCACATTGATGATGGCATGATTTGTGCCAAGAATCAGGCTGACATTGACCGGGTCATTGCTCAACTTGGCTCTTCATTTAAAGTCAAGGATCTTGGTCCCACAGAGTACATGTTGGGCATCAAAATTGAGCGTGATCCACAGACTGGAGATATCTCTATCTTGCAATGACAGTATGCCGAGGATATGCTTGAGGAGTTTGGAATGTCTGATTGCCACCCTGTGGCCACTCCAATGCTTCCTGGTCTAACCTTGACCAAAGAGATGGGTGTCACTACTGAAGAAGAGTCCAAGAAATACCACAGCATCTACATGTCTGCTGTTGGTCGTCTGATGTATTTGGCCACCCAAACTTGTCCCGACATCGCTTACCCTGTCGGAGCATTGGCCTGCTTTAACTCCAATCCTGGTGGAGCTCACTGGAAAGCGGTCAAGCATTTGTTCTGTTATATTAAAGGAACACTTGACCACCGCATCACCTATTCCAAATCATCATCCCCCCTCACCCTCCACACATCCTTTCACTACTTACAGTGATGCTGACCATGGTGGCTGCCGAGACACTTGCAAAAGCACTAGCAGTTATCTAGTGATGATGAATGCTGGTCCAGTGAGCTGGAAAAGTAAACTCTAGTCCACTGTCTCTCTTTCCACCACTGAAGCTGAATACATCGCTGGTGTTGAGGCTGGAAAGGAGATCAAATGGATTCGGAACTTATTCTGGGAAATGGGTCACAAGGTGACTGGTTCTTCAATGCTCTCTTTATGGACAATCAATCTGCGATTCGTGTCTCCAAAAACCCGGAGTATCATGGTCGTATAAAACATCTTGACCGTGCACACTATTGGCTTTGTGATGAAGTTGCAAGAGGTTCAATTGATGTTTGTTATGTCCCAACTCAGGATCAGCTTGGGGATATTCTCACCAAGCCTCTGCCTCATCCAGCAGTTGAATACCTGCTTGGAATGATGGGAATGCGGTGGAGATAGACAATGAGACTCATCATTCCCTTCACCCTCCACACATCCTTTCATTACTTACAGTGATGCTGACCATGGTCGCTGCCAAGATCCTGGCAAAAGCACCGGTAGTTACGTTGTGATGATGAATGGTGGGCCAGTGAGCTGGGAAAGCAAACTCCAGTCCACTGTCTCTCTTTCCACCACTGAAGCTGAATACATCACTGGTGTTGAGGCTGGAAAAGAGATCAAGTGGATTCGGAATTTGCTCTGGGAAATGGGCCACAAGGTGACTAGTCCTTCACCGCTCCTTATGGACAATCAATTTGCGATTTGTGTCTCTGAAAACCTGGAGCATCATGGTTGTATGAAACATCTTGACCTTGCACACTATTGGCTTCAGGATGAAGTTGCAAGAGGTTCAATTGATGTTTGTTATGTCCCAACTCAAGATCAGCTTGGAGATATCCTCACCAAGCCTCTCCCTCGTCCAGCAGTTGAATACTTGCTTGGAATGATGGGAATGCGGGGGAGATAGATAATGAGACTAGTCTCGTCCTGGGGGAGTGTTGGATGGTGTGGTTTGGACTCAATCATTCCCACGCTATTTGATCCCATCATCATTGATCCTTTATCATTCCTCATTGATCCTTCTCTGATATTCATCTTGATATCCATCTATTATACAAAAGACAATGATTAGTTATAAACGTCATAAACATCAAAGATAAACGCTGAGACAAACATCAAGACAAATGCTGAGACAAACATCAAGACAAATGCTGAGACAAACTACACAACAACCGTGTACCATCAACCTATCTCAAGGACAGCCTGTCTCAATGTCTATGCTCACCGGAAATCTTTGCCATCTTTGTCATCTTTGCCATCCTGGTCATCTCAGAATCTTGCACATACCTGCCTTCTACTCGCTGCTGCACACTGAAGTTCTGCAGTTCCTGCGACTCCCTGGGGGTGCGACTGTTCTCTCCCAATGTATCTTAAGCTCTATATTGTGTCCTGGCTCAATTTGAGGCCGAGTTAGCTGTCATAATTCAAATCTGTCGCCAATGATTGTGCCGACCAAGTTTTAAACTTTTTATGAGAATAACAAGATCTGTGTGTTCGGCTGTGTACTCCAACTTTTCTGGGACCCCTTGAGAGCCTTCCTCTCAATATTGTCATGCATGTATCTCTGCTGGGTTGGATCTTGATTGGGCTGCTTATGTTGCTGAGAATGTGCCTCTTTCTTTTTGTATTCGGGCTTCACTGACGGTAACACTTTTTTAGGGCAAATCCTCTGCCTACTCCTTTGTCTTCTTTAGCACACCGTCGCGTTCCCAATGTCCAGCATGCACGCCATAACGCAATGGCTCCAATGTACTGTGCACAGCGCTCCCTTCAGACATTATCAACCCAGCATCGTGTGCTGCAAGACCTAAGCAATAGGGAGCGCCCCGACTCTGCTTCAATTGATGCGGAGCGTTTGGCATTGAGAAATGCTGACCGTGGGACACCCCAAGTCGGCGACAGCAACACACCCTAAATGAAAACTGTACGGGTTCACTAACACCATGGCCACAGGCTCAAAATCAGGCATGCTTCCTTCCAATTCACTGGACTGAAGATTGATTTCTTTCTCTAGGGACTCCAAGCACCTCCGAACACTGCTGCACCCAATGCACGCTCTATCGCTCAGCTTGAGCGTCAACATCGCGAAGCTGAGGAGCAGGCCAATACTCTGCAGGGGGCTGTTCCCTGTCTATACCAAATGCATGATCGTCTGCCGGAGCATATACCAAATGCACGATCCATTGCACAGTGTCAGCGTCGAGAACGTGAAGCTGCGGCGAGGGGGAGGGCCAATCCTTCACAATCTAATGCACAACCCAACACGCAATGTGAACGTCACCAGCCCAAGGCACAGGCCTGACCTCCTAATCAACAAGCAGCAAGACCTTCAAATGCACGCTCAGCAGCACAAAGAGAACGACGACAGCATGAGCGTGGAAATGGTCAGCGTCCGACTCAGAACACATGGAATTGAGCAGGTTCTGCTGATACAATTTCATGTTGTTATCTTTATTAACTCCCAGCTCTGTAGACCTTGCGCTTGGAGTAGCACAATAACCGTACTCTGAACCCCAAGCTCGCCACGACCTTGGCAGGATGAACGTATTATGTCAACACTGTGGGGCACTCTATTGGGACGCCGAGAAAATCTCTGAGTCACCAGTCAACTCACCTCGATTCGGGATGTGCTGCAACCACAGCAAGGTTGTGCTGCCCACTCTGCAAGCACCTCCAGCTGCATTGGAGCTGCTCTACACCGGTGATGATCTCCAGGCCAAGGAGTTTCGGAAAAATATTGTGCAGTACAACACAGCACTTTCTTTCACTTCACTTGGTGTCAATGAAGACCACTCTATCAACAATGGTGGTGGACCACCAGTTTTTCGCATCTGTGGAGAGCTCTGTCATCGAGCTGGAGCACTGCTTCTGGCACCAAGGCAGAATGCTACATATGCACAGCTGTACATCCTTGAGCCTCATGCAGCTCTTGACCAGCAGATGCTCAATAACAGTAATCTACGTTGGGACACAATGGAAATTTTACAGCAGCTGCTCCGAAATAATCACCAGTATGCGGCTATCTTTTTGCATGCAAATAAGGTTCTTGAACGCCTTGGAGATCAGGCAGAAGACAAATTGGTTCGCTTGCGTGTCACACCAGGTGTTCATGTGCGGAGAGGTAACCTTCCAACTGCTGATGAGGTGGCAGTCATTCTCCCTGAGGAAGCCAGTATGGAGTCTCGTGACATCATTCTTCGCCGTCACAATAGTCCTTTGATCAGAATCAGCGACCTCCATCCTTCATACAGCCCTCTCTATTATGTCCTCCTCTTTCCTTATGGCGAGGCTGGCTGGCATCCAGACCTGAGACTTCATGATCCTGACACGGACCATCCTGCACAAATGACCCAAACGCGCTTTGTTGCGTATTGACTCCATCAACAACCAGATGAAGGAAAGACAATCTTACATGGTGGTCAGCTGCTTCAGCGTTACATGGTCGATATGTGGGCAACAGCTGACCAGAATCAGCTCAATTACTTTCGTCACAACCAGCCATTGCTGTGTGCCGAGCTATACAGTGGACTCCAGGATGCAATTCATGCAGATGATGAGAATATTAACCTCAGTGACCTCGGACAACAAGTTGTGTTTCCGTCCAAGCTACATAGGTGGCCCGAGACATATGGGTCAGCGCTTTCAAGATTCCATGGCCATCGCCCGGTATCACCGAAGCGTGGACATCTTTATGACAGTCACGACAAATCCAGACTGGTCCGTGAATTGCTTCCTGGTCAACATCCATCTGATCGCCCCGATTTAATTGCTCGGGTGTTCCAGATGAAGAAAGACGCCATTGTCAATGAGATTTACAAGAACGGCATTTTCGGCCGAACCGTCGCATATGTGTACACTGTCAAATTCCAAAAGCGTGGTCTTCCACATTTCCACATGCTCATATTTCTCGAGCCCAGGCAGAAGCTACTCATGCCAGAGGACATCAATTCAGCTATTTGGGCCCGATGGCCAGATCCTGAGACCCAGCCTCTCCTGTTAGAGATGGTGAAGAGATACATGGTTCATGGACCTTGTGGTGCTGCCAACATGCATTCTCCATGCATAGACGGGGACCGGTGCACAAAGTGCTTCCCAAAACCTTTTTCCGAGCAGACCATAATGAATGAGGATGGCTACAGTATAGTGCCGCTCAGTGGATCACCACTTTGATCATTTGGCTATAACTTTCACAATTTCTCACAATAAATCCTGAGTTTAATTAGGTACATACTAGAACATATAAGAAGTGTATCTACAGTGGAATATGAATGATTAAGATAGTGAGGTGTGTAAAGAAATGAGCAATGAGCAGAAGTGCCAAAATGTCACAAATTCCGTTTAGTGGATCACCCATGTCACACATTACTGTCATCGATCTTGTCTTCCTCCTGTCGTTCACAATGGGGATGATCAGTTTCTTGCCCAGTTTGGGCTTGGACAGCAGGTCCTTCTTCCCTGTACCCATTTCCACTGACTTTGAGCATTTTTAAGACCAAGCTTTGACTTCGGTCAATAAACTGCTGTCACGCTTTTCATCTGCATCAATTCGTGGAAATTCTGGCGGCCGCAATTTTGGTTCAATTCTCTTGCTTCATTGGGAAGACTTGTAGCTAAGAAGGTACTCTATTGCATGAAAAGCAATTTTAGCCCTATATTGTACCCATTGAAATATAATGGACCAAAAGGAAAGTTGACTGATGTGCAATCACAGGTTGATTTATACTAAACCACGTCGCTCTCAGGCTTCAATGAGTCTGTGAGCTCAATTTTTTTTCTGGAGGTGTAAATAGAATGTAAAATGCTACGTCTAAGAGGGCTTGGGCTCAAAATGTCTATGTGGCTTGAAATAAAATGATGATCCACCGAGTGACACTATACTGTACCCAAAATATTATTGCCTGAATGATGGTCATGCCTACAACGTCAACGGTTTCATAGTGGATAACTCCTGGATTGTCCCGTACAACCCTTACCTGTCAGCCAAGTATAACTGCCATATCAATGTCAAATGTGCAGTCTCCCTCGGATCATTCAAATATGTCTGCAAATACATCTAGAAAGGTGGTGATGTCGCAGGTCTTGAAGTTCGCAACAAGCGAGATGAGATTACACGATGGATCGAGGGTAGATACATCTCAGCAGCAGAAGCTGCATGGCGTACTTTCCATTTTGAGATCCATGATCAATTACCCAATGTTGTATGACTACAGGTAGAGCTCCACTGTCATCCTTTACTTCTCCGAATGCTTATTTCAAATACAGGTTCATCTTCCAGGCCAGCATTCGGTGACATTCAACCCAGGTGAAGATCCACAAGAGCTTCTACAGCGTGCAGCTGGAGAGCAAACCTGATTGACCGCTTTTTTCTCGGCCAATACAGACGATGGTGCTCTTGGTGTTCTTGCATGTTGTTACACATACCAGGAGTTCCCACAACACTTCACCTGGAAAAATAACAAAAGCGATGGGCCATCCATCAAAAAGGGTTTGCCCTTGGCCGCATGTATTTCGTTGCTCCAACTGTGGGTGAACAATTTTATCTCTGAATACTCCTCACTATAGCCAAGGGCCCAAGTCTTTCACTGATCTTCGCACTTACAATGGTGTTGTTCATTCCACATTTTTGGAAGCATGTCTCGCTCGGGGACTATTGGAAGATGACGGCGAGTGGTGTCAGTGCCTTGAAGAGGCATCAGAAATGCAAACAGGGAGCCGTCTTCGCCAGCTATTCACCACACTCCCTCTGTTCTGTGAGCCTTCCCATCCAGCAGTTCTGTGGGAGCAGTTCCATCATCACATCTGTGATAACTTGGCACATCACCTTCACACGATGAACCATGATCCCACTGATGAGGATGTATTTGACTACGGACTCTTTCTCATTGATAAACTGTTGAAGGAGTCGAACTGTGCATTGAAGAACTGGCTAACAATGCCTTTTCCTCAGAAGGATTGGGATGCTGAGGCTGTGAATCCCCTTATTGCAGAGCAGCTGGACTACAACCGCACCCTTGAGCGTGACCGAGCAGAGGAGAAGATGGCTTTGTTGAACCTAGAGCAAAGACAAGCCTTCGACAAAATTATCGACTCTGTCCACCACTGCCAGGGCAACATCTACTTCCTCAATGGTCCTGAAGGTACTGGCAAAACATTTATGTACAATACCATCTGTCACCGTCTGCGGAGCGAGGAGCATGTTGTTCTCTGTGTTGCCTCATCAGGCATAGCTTCATTGCTCATGCCTGGTGGCTGAACTGCACATTCTGTTTTCAAAATTCCCATTGATGGACTCAATACCGAATCTTTTTGTAACATTCCCAAAAACAGTCAGTGTGCAGACCTCCTTCACCACACTGTTCTCATCATCTGGGATGAGATTGGTATGCAGCACCAGCATGCAGTGGAAGCCTTGGAGCGGACGTTGAGCGATCTCCTCACTGATTGACGGCCTTTCGGGGGTATCACTGTTGTGCTTGGCGGTGACTTTCAGCAAATACTGCCTGTTGTTCCAAAAGGCTCCCAGGAGAACATTGTTTGTGCTTCTATTCGTCGTTCTCGACTCTGGGATCACATTGAGCCCCTCCACCTTCGCTGAAATATGCGACTCAAGTCTGGAGCACAAGATGAGCAGGATTTTGCTGCCTGGTTGCTTGACATTGGACATGGCAGAGGCGTCAGATCCGACAACACCATTCCCCTTCGCGAAGGAATGGGATGTCCTGATTCTGCTGCTCTGATCAATTTTGTCTACCCAGGCATTGAGAGCACACCTCCGCCGCCTCTCGACTTCTTCCTCAATAGAATGATCCTTGCTCCCCACAACGTAGATGTTTCCGACATCAATGACACAGTTCTAAATTCTTTATCTGGCGATTCTCGCACTTATTTCAGTGCTGATAAAATAATTGAGGAGGCAGGTGCAGATGGCCCAGGTGACGAGACCCTCATCTCCGTTGAATTCTTGCGGTCTTTGAACTCTGGGAGCCTACCACCTGGTGAGCTTTCTCTCAAAATTGGTTGTCCGCTCATTTTGCTCCGAAATCTTGCTCTTGCACATGGTCTCTGCAATGGCAGTCGAATAACCTTGCTTCGGATGTCTGAACGAGTGCTTGAATGCAGGCTGATGGGCGGCGACCATGACGGTCAAACCGTGCTTATTCCCCGGATTTCTCTAACCCCTTCCAACACCACCGACTTCACCTTCAAATTCAGCCGTCACCAGTTCCCTGTTCACCTTGCATTTGCATTGACCATCAACAAATCTCAAGGCCAATCCGTTAAATTTGTTGGCCTTGACTTCTGGGTTCCTGTGTTCTCACATGGTCAACTATATGTAACATTATTGCAGGCAACCTCGGGACAGTGCATAAAGATTTTGTTACTGGACACTGCTACTGAGCTTCGGACTGCAAATGTTGTATATCCTGAAGTCCTCTTAGATTAGATTTTGCTACTGTCTCAATTTTATAACTTTTTGGAGGAGCTAGCAGTGGAATGCAAAAAATGGTCCATCCACGGACCATTTTGCACCGCGTTCTGTCACGGACATGTGATATGTGACTGGTGACAAACCTAACATTGGTTTCTTTCTCTCGAGCTTATTATTGATATCCTGACCATTGTCCAGAGGATGGAACATTGCAGAATGTACTAGATAAATCTAAACAAGTTCAAACTGACTTGCTATATACCAGCAAAAAAACTCAAATCTCGGTATTTCAAAAGTCTTCTGATCTCTCACTGCAACTTTCACTGATCTCGACGATGAGTTACAACTCTTCTGTTATCATTTCTGGCCTCGCCATCCTGGAGGATCCTCGCAATGCCTCCAGCTGTGTCATTGTTTTTAATACCTCTATTTACGTGGGCTCCAGCGCTATTGATACCGGCGCCTCTGAGTCTGTCGACACTCCCAGCGAAGACCTTCATGGATCACTCCGTTACTTCAAGGACGAGGATGATACCACTGCATATCCCCCAGTTGGCATGTATCATGTCGTGTTCAGAGTATGTTTTTTTATTTGTTCAGCATTGCCCATGCTCATTCACAATACCTAGGCAGCAAAGATGGAGCCAGGGGTCGAAGTTTATACCCAGGATGCCGACAAAATAGTGTTTGTCGGGGGATATAAAACAGATGAACCCTATATTTGTTCAATTGCCCACCCACTGGCTCAAACCTCTGTTTCAGATGTGTCTTTTAGAGGCCTTGGACTCTACTGACCCTGCCTAGAGCATAGACCCTTGCCAGTGTGTCTCCATTCATGTCTGCTGTGCTGTCACCACATCCAACCAAAAGGCAGTGACCTTTACCGCTTCCCCAGAACAATTCACGTTTGCCTTTGCAGACATGAAGAAAGTTGCCGAGAAAGCGGAGACTCTATTCCCCAAATCTGTCTTTCCTCTTTTTGCATCCATCCCAGACTCGCACTGCTTCAAAGGAAATACTAAGCCAACCCCTTTACAGTAACAAGTACTGCAGCTTTACCGGATATCTCACTGGTATGTCCAGTGAAATCGAAGGGAGCAAGGTTGTGGACAGGTTCACTATCAAAGTGGATACTATTGCTTTCCTTGGTAATGTCGTTGCAGCGTTGCCTAAGGCAACTCTATCGGGAACCTCACTCAAAGGTGCTGTTGGAAGCAGCAGCGGCAGTGAGTGATCCTGTCTGTCAAACAGATTTATACTAACTGAATTTTCAAATCAGACCGTCACTGGAGCTAAAACACAAAAGGCAAGACGAGGATGGTCGAAGCAGCAGCCCGTCGCCCTATGCCAACACCTGAAATCGTGCTGAATCTGTACATCATTGACTTCGTTCATAATCTGTTACTTTCGAAACTGTATAATGCTCTTAGTTCATCATATTTACCTTACAAAATGACATCTTGATTCGTCGTCTCAAGTCATGTGAAATGTGTAAAGATTCTGTTCCGTGCGGGAGCACGGGTACCTGCTAGTCTGATATATATCTGATACACTGTTGTGATATCTATCTTATTGTTCTATTGTGTTGGTACAGATCTTATTGTTGTAGACAGCTTATTGTTCTTGTAGTATATAAGTAGTGTAGACTTGACCTGGATCCCTACCTCTTACCTTTTGGGATTCCAGGCAAGTACTTCCACAGTCAATGCACAGACCTTTTATCTTTTGGGATTCCAGACCTCTGTGCTTGCCTGTGTTTTACAACATGACTGTATTTCTCACAACAATCATGTGTATTCTTGACGGTGGAATAAAATATGGGGCAAGCAACACGCATTTCAATTTTCCTTTCCTTCTTATCCTCCATACAACTTATATTTATAATTATTTATATCCTACAGACACTACATTTCTCTATTCTCGCATATATACCTCGCTGGTGTGAAGTCATGTCTGAAGAACTACACAAGCTCAGAGCACGCTAGAGATTGAGATGCCAGTGGTTTGGGCCACCACTGCCATATGTCTGATAGGGCAGCGCATTTGCTCTCTCTATAAGCAGTTGCGCATATCCTGGTTTGTGTAAAACAATGGTGTGATTAGCTCTGGTGAGTGTAATGGTCACTCTAGATACATTCTGTTTGTATTTTTAATTCATGTAGAGGCTCTGATGATGCAAGAGCACACATGTTGGTCATCCCAATCACTTATAAGTTCCTTGGCAATGAAATAAAAGGGATTCCCTTTGTCTCTTACCACCATCTTCTTCTTTTATTCTGAGTTTGAGTCAAGTTCCCTGCTTCAAGAGTATAAGCACAAGTGGTCTAGAAGAGGACCAGATTTGAGTCCAAATATATTTCAGAGATAAGTGATTATATTGATCTTGAGTACACAAGAGTTGTCTGCAGCTTAGGATACACCTGCCAACCTTCTTCCCTTGGTTCACCCCGGACCAAACCCCTTTTTCCACAGTAGAGCCCACCATGAGGGCAGAAGGTTTTCTGTGCCATATATCAACTGTGTCTCCCATATCCTCTTTTTTACCCCTATTTTTTTCTCACTGTCCCTGACATCTAGGATTGTCCTTGATGTCGACCACCAACATGTCTGTCACCAACATCCTCTATATGCTCATACCATCGTGTCATTTGGTAAGCACTCTACGCTTCAAAAGCAATAAAATTACAAGTTTTCTCGCCAGTATTGTCCAGCGTAGTGCCAACATCGGCATTCCTGATCTTGATAAGCTTTTCTCAAACATTCCTCTGATTTTTTTTCTTTTTTGAATTCTGTTTTATTTTCTTTATGTCTAAAGCATATAGTGGAAATACTATTATCTAGTGTGTATGACTGGCTGAAGTGATTGTGCCTTGGATCATGGGGTTAATCTACTTGAACATTTGCAAACTGTGATGAGACAGTTGTGTGCAGAAATCCACAGAGTATTCGGCCATAGCCTTGTTAGTACAAATTCAGTACAAATGTAAGGGTAAGGGGAAGAAAGGGAATGTGAAAGTTCTGACTTCTACGTATCTTGTGGTCATTCTAACAACTCAAAGTCACCAAACACAGAATGGAATTGGCCAGTGCGCTGGATGTACAAGAAGAGATCAGGTAACAGCTTGGAATTGGTCAGCAGGTGCTGGGAGTATGCCACAAGTCAGCTTGCTGCTTGTAACTGTTGTCATGCCTCGTCGTGCACCAAACAGAAGTGAAGAAAATAGTTGACTGCCTCGTAAAAAAATTTTCTTATCAGAAGCTTTGTTAGACAGCAAAGCACAAAATAACAAGTGTTTTGTGGTTTGTGACACAATATCTGATAAGAAAATTTCTTATACAGTTAGAATTATATTGAAAAAGGCTACAACTTTGATTTTTTGAACACTTGCCTTTTTTTGTAATAATCAGATGATCTTATGTTTTGTAACACAACAAAGTATCTGATAGTTTGATTTGTATTGAAAAGAGCTACAATTTTGATTCTCTGAACACTTGCCTTTTTTTGGCAATATTCAGATCAAATTTCCGCAGGTGCGGAAATTTTGAATTTCTAAGGCCTAGAAATACTGCAGAAATACAAAATTTCCAGGGCCTAGAAATATTGTGCAAATACTGTGGAAATATTGTGGAAATTTAATATTTCCAAACTCTGGAAATAATGTTTTGCACCCAGTGTCTTGTTGATGGCTTGCTGCAGGAGATCTTCTAAGAGTGGTTTGTACCTCTACATGGGCTCTGGGTACTCTGCATCCACTGGGGGATCTGTCGCGCCCACCTCTTGCTTCAAGTAGAACTCCTCCACTATCCACTCGCTCTTTTGGCTGTTGGTCACTGCCACTTTCATCTGTCCGTCTCTCCCTTTCCTCTCCAAGTCTGGCACTCTTGTGTGGCCCCTGTCTGACCTAGTACCCTTCATCAACTGTCCTGCTGTCCACACATCACTTCTGTCTATCTTTGCTAACCATTCCATCCAGTACCTCCAATGTGTGTCCCTCACCTTCCCTGAAAAACTGTTCTTTGCCACCCTATACTGCTTATGTACCAGGTTTTTTAGCAGTTCTCAGTGCTGAAAGGACAGAAGCGCTAGCTTCTCTTTTTCCTTGCATAGCCTTGACAGCTTGTCTGTCCACCAGCGTTTGGAGTGCAGGCACACCTTAACCCTTGGCACCTTCCTGGTATAGCCATCCATATTCTCCAATGCAAGCAGTTCTCCCTCTAGCATTTTATTCAGCTCCTCCCAGTTCACTTCTTTCCAACTCCACCTCTCCTCGCTCAACTTTACCGGTAGGACCAGGTCAATCTCGCTGATGACAGGAAAATGGTCTGTGGTACCTGGCATGTGATGGGGGTAGGCATTGCAGAAGATGAAGAAGTTGAGGAACTGGCCTTGTCAAGTTCCCTGTGTGCTTAGCCCTCAGTGTTGGTATGCCTTGCAGCAGTGCTATTTTCATATTATAGTGTCCAAGAAGCTGCAGCAAAGGTGCTACCACCCTTGCTGCCTCTGCTGTGAAAAGGTGAGAGTTCCGGACTTTGTCCCACAAAGCACTGTGGCAATTAAAATCACCCATCCACAGGTAATAGACTGGCTCTGAAGGTGGCCACTGTCTCCCAGCTTCTTGCATGAAGTTGTGCAAGGCTCTTAGTGTCTTATTATGGTTGCCATTATTGTAAATCTGGTGAGTTAATCTGCCTCTGCAACCATATGTCTGTGGGCAATGACACATTCACCAGTGTCACCGCCCTCGACTTCACCCCCTCCCTTCCATGTGGTGTTGGGTATACCATCTGCCACTGCTCATCCGCCCTCATCCATGCACCTGGCTATATGTGGCTTTTGTAGAACCACAAAATGAAAAACATCCACTGCTCTGTCAGCAGCATGTTAATCAGCGTATGCTGATTCTCCAGCCCATGGTTGAGGTTCTGCTACCATATTCTCATGTTCTATAGCGGTCTATCACTTCCTGCTAGCGTACTCATTGTGAGCCATCTACAGATCCAGCCGGGCCCTGCTGAGTCTGTGTCACTCTCCCCTTGTCTTCTTCCCTCAGTAGGAATCTATGCTGCCCATATTGTCACTCTCCTGAAACCATCTCTATTTGCCTGCATTCACCACTGTCCTCCCCAGTGGGCTTGGCCCTGGCCCTAGCCTATCTTATCCCCACTGCACCTGGTCTATGTTTTCTACTCTAGATGAAAGCATTTGTTAGTATTGTCTCTGCTCTCTGGCCAGCTGCCCCCAGCCTCTTGTACTGCTCCACATTGGGGTCATTTCCTCCCTATGTTGCCCTGCTGCTGTCCCCATTGGTGCCACACATGTCTTTGGATCTGCTGCCAGAAAATATCTATATCCTACAGTCAGGTCCTTCACTCTTTTCACCTGCACTGCCTCTTGGAAGAAAAGACAGTTGTGCTCCACTACGCTGTGTCCATTTACTCTACAATTAACACACTTTCTCTTCGCCATCTCTATCACTGTGCATTCTGTGGTCCTGTTGATAAGCCATGCAAACAAACATATAGGAAATTTTGCAATTTTGCACTTTCCTTGCATGCACTCTCCTTGATAAAAAGGGTTACTGCAAGCCTCAAGCAGGTAACTACTAGTCATATAGTTAGAATGGTTTCCAAGGATATCTGTGGTAATGTTGCTGGCAAAGTGTGGAGCCCGACACTATCAAGGGTATTATTCAAATAACCAGACAGTACCTGGGTTACTATAACTCAGAAGCGCTGACACTAGACTTAGACCAAGAGGATTAAACATAATGTTAGCACTCCAGGGAAAGACATGAATGGGTTTCAGAAGTGCCTCTGTAACAAATGGTGTTTGTGGAAGTTTGACAAGGACATATGCACGCTAGAGGTCACAGGGCAATGTGCAAGGAAGGCACATAGAGAGATCGGTCAGACCTACCATGGCAGGTGGGCGGGCTAGTGATAAAGAAGAAATACGTGAGAAATATATAAGGAGAGTGTACAAGTAGAATTAGGCAGTGGACCTTTGGGTTGGGGCACTTGGGCTAGGGTTAGCACTTGTGTTGTTGACAGGTTGGGCTCACGGAAAGACTTAGGTCGATCTACAAACAAATTGTAATTGTCTTGTGGCAGTTTGGCCAAAACTTGGTTTCCTTAGAAAGATCTTGTCTGTTTGACTTGTGACAGTTTAGCTGAAACACGTTTATCTTAACAACTATTGTTGTTCTTGGAACACCCACGTTATAAAAACCCAATTGATTCATGTTGAATCAGAGGAAGGTGTCTTTTTTCAAAAGACAACAAAAGGCCTTATCCTTGGAAACTCTCTTTAGATTGTTCAAACAAGCAGAAGTGCTATTTGGTCTAATACTTGACCTTCACCTCTGAACTTGCACAAGTTTCCACGCTAGCAAAGGAGATCTCAAGTGACAGTGTGTGTGGTTGAGGGGTTTGATCTCAGAGTATGGATTATCTATCCTTACTCTAGTGGATTTCTCTCATTGGGCATATTGCTTATTCATTTCTACTTGCACATGGTGTGGTTACCTTTCACTGTGCTGCTCGGCACATAAGCCACAGATGTCAAAAGTCTGGTTGTATGCTGCGGCGAAATGTCTATCAAAGACATGGCATTTTATGTATCACTAGGGCTCATCATCTGACTTACATACCTTGATATTCCTTTCCTGCCAGTATATCGTGCAATTGATGGCATGGTTAGCTGCCTCTGGTGTTGTGAAGTCCAACTTCTGCTCTGAGGCCTGGCACATTGGAGCTTTCACCTAATGACCCCCAGCAATTGCCCTGCCCTCTGGTCTGCTGTAGCCTTCAATCTGCAAGTCCACCAGGACTATCCCTGTAATAAGTGTAACACACCTTGGCTGATAGACGACCGAGCCCTCTAGTTTTATGAAAGCCACTCCATCCCTTTTCTCTGTCATCAAAGATAAGGCCATGTTGGCCTTCTCCTTCAGCTCCAATTCAAACAGTAGTTCCAGTGCGTTAACTGTTACATTCTTGTCTTTGTCTATCAAAATCTGCCTACACATTCATACATCTCATGCCATGAGTGCCACCTGCTCTGAGGTTATGACAGACGCAGCTGCTGCTGCTGCATACAATCTGGAAGCGGTTGGCACTGTTATAGCTACTGCCTGTGCCTCCTGCTGTGGTGGTACCGCCCCTTGGATGGCAGCCTCTACACACTCAATAACATGTTTATAAACATGATCTGCTACCTCCAACATTTCATGCTTGAGTCGTGTCGCAGTCTCCTTAATGTCCTTGCACTGTTCCTCTACCGTGCATATTAAGACTTCAGCTGTGTTCTGCGCTGCCAACAAAACTTCCCTTTCCTCAGCCTCCCTGCTTGTCCTTTGCTCAGCCAACTTGGTGTGGGAGTGTATTTTACCAACACAATGGAGGATTTCATCTAGTGCAGTATCACTGTCCTGTAACGAAAGCCCAACTACTATTGCATGCAGCACATCTGCAGCAACCACCGAGCCTATTGGGAGATACATGGCCAAGTGGAGGATGGCCATGGATAAGAGAGATATACTAATGGTACTCAAGCTGGGGTCTCTTCGAGATAACTTGTCCAATTTCAGAAAGTGATTGAACTGGCAGAACCCTCTGCTGTGATTGATCGGTAACTGCCATGATCGGACAGCTGTCTGTAGCCATGCTGCTAGTGCTGAACACTGACGCGTTTGACTGCTGTGCTTGCCTAGAGGAGCCCAGACCCACCTACCTTGGCACCTTCACCATTGTGAGGGCTTGCTTGGCTCTGCCCTCAAATAAGAAACACACTCCATATAATACCAGCATTCTATGAACATCACACATAATGACCCTCTTTCACTATAATAAAGAACAATTGCACAAAATCCTAACAAAGAAAGCGACAGGAATTACTTTCAACAACTTCAATGCAACTTCGACAGGAATTTAAATATAGCCATGGCATGGCTACAAACGTGTTCACACCTTGTTCTATTGCTTGAAAAAGCGCATGGAAGACCTTATGACAGAGGAGGCATGGGAAAAAGCTGAGCACACACCCGTGGTTGTAAGATAAAGGCTATTTGCATGGACACAGCCAGAAACATATTTTGCCTATTTCACTGGATGCAGCCAGGTATCTGGCTAAGTGCAACTTTGGCTTCTTTCCACCAACAATGGATCTGTTTGGCATGCCAGGCATGTATAAACAATGATAAATCCATTGTATTTATACCTGTATTAATGGCTGTCAATGTCAATCAACTACTGGATAGTTTCGGAAGATGCCTCAGATTTGATGGTAGTTGTCACTGTTTGGATTAGATCATTTCTCGGCCATTCCCATGCCTTTGATGGTTTTACACAATGCCTAAAATGTGATGTTGCCTTTATTTGGCTAGAATTGATGATTCCGGCCATTGTCATACCTTTCACAGGGCCTTTAGGATTGATTTGATCATTTTTTGGGTTTCTCATCACCAGGGTTGGCTCTTTATTTTGCATTTTGCGAGCCAACCAGGCATCAGATCAAAAAATGATGTATATAAATGTTGTAGCCCTCAATGAGCTCTACGACATGGTGCTACACATCAGCTATTTCTGATGACTTTCCTTTTTGGGTCACTAACACCTTTCTCCCAAAAAGGAAATTCTGTCGAAATCCCAGTAGCTGGCTCAATACTTGGCCATTTTGAATGATCTAACGTTGTAGAGCTAATGTTCTATATGTATTATGAATTTTAGAAGTACTCTTGAAGCCACTACATCACTGTAATGTAGTGTAAAAATGCCTGAACTTCTGGATTCCCATCAATATGTAATATCCTGTTCCAAATGCAACATATGAGTGTTCTGAACATATTCTATTGCTTACTACAATGTTCTACACACTCTACACTGCTTATAGCATGTAATAGTACTATAGAAACCATATTATAGCTGCATCAGCAATAGCCATCAATTCCTCATTCTGGGCCATCCAGATGTCTAGAGACTTGAGTGAATGCTTCTCTAGAATCTTCCAGATGATATGAATCCATTTCAGACACATTTAGCATAAGAACTAGTCACAGATGGGAGATTGAACAGAATAAAGTTGGAAATGCATTTTAACTCCAGTTCACCCTTTATATGGGTTATATTAGCACATATAGACACTGATATTGAGAGCTGTAGTCCATTCTAAATGTTTCAGCACAAGAAATGTGCTAATATGTGATCATAAACATTAGATAGATAGAGTGACATGTTTTGACTGATGGCTTAATAAAGGACCAATGAGAGCAATTTGTGCAAAATAAAGGCCACAAATGAAAAGAGGCAATCAAATAGTTGAAGATCCATCCTTATTTGAAGCATTTTGGTCAAGATTTGACCAGATGGTGAATTCGAGCATCTCAGTTCAAGTGCAATATAAAGAGGTTTTATAAATATTGGAGTTCGTCATCTCAAAAACACTATCTAGCCAAATCTTGATCAAAATGCATCAAATAAAGTGGAATATGGAACTTTCAGACTGTATCTCTTTATTTCTGGCCTCAACTTTGCAATCACTGCAGTCATTGGTCTGCTATTGGCCAAATGATCCAAAAATGTCATTTCATAGATCTCATGTTTATCATAACATATTGAAGTGATTTTTGTGCCCAAACTCTTTGAACAGGATACAACTGTCAATAGCATTCATATATAGCCAGTAATCTGAGTTCAAGTGCAACATACAGAGCTTTTAAGTTCATTATGGGGAGTTCATCATTTTTAGACAATATCTGCTCAAATCTTCACAGAAATGCGTCAAATAAAGTAGAATATTGAGCTTTGGCATGTTCCTTTTTTATTTGTGGCTTCTATCTTGTGCTCACCATTGTTATTGGTCTGCTATTGACCAAATGATCCAAAAATGTCAACTCATATTTATTGTATTTCTTATGAGATATTGATATAGTTTTTGTGTGAAAACTCTTTGAATGGAGTACAGCTCTTAATATCAGTGTCTATATGTGCTAATATGACCGATATAAAGGGTGAACTGGGGTTAAAATGCATTTCCAACTTTATTCTGTTCAATCTCCCATCTGTGACTAGTTCTTATGCTAAATGCGTCTGAAATGGATTCATATCATCTGGAAGATTCTAGAGAAGCATTCACTCAAGTCTCTAGACATCTGGATATGCTTGACCCACCCACTGAAGACGCACCTGTCCCTCCCACCGACGTGCCCGTCCCGCCCGCCGTAGATGCGTCCGTCCCACCCGCCGAGAATGCCCCTGTCCTGCTTACTGAGGCTCCACCTGCCGAAAACGCGCCCAGCGCGCTTGCCCCGCCCATCGCCAATCTCCCTTGTCCGTCTCCAGCCCCTCTCTCCCGCTCACCTTCCCCGCCGATGTCGCCACCTGCTGCTGTGATGCTGTCCACGAAACACTGTCTTGTGCGCGATCACCTCAGCACGGAGCTCAACACACCGGTGTGGACAGCAGCAATGGAGGCATGGTGGGCATTGGAGGAGGCAACTGGCTTCCAGACTACTGGGAAGGTGCTACCTTCCCGAGGGCGCCCAGAGGCCATGGGCTGGTGGGTGCAGCGAGGACGCAACACCGCCCGCATCCCGCTCAACCTTGATGACAAAGAAAAGGAGGATGAGCGGGAGGATTTCTTCGAGGCCGTGGTGAGATGGTGGGTTGAGATCAATCCGGCGTGGAGGAAGCAGGCAGGCTCGGTGACAAAATTCGTGCTGGATGGGCTCAAGCAAGATGGCGACAGCGACCTTGGCACCCTTCACCATGGGCTGAACGGGTTGACAAGCGTGCTTGCTTGTCTGTGGTAGTGGTACTGCCTTGCTGGTGTGGCTGAGGGTGCTCCGTTGTGGAGGAAATTGACAGCAGATGTTACTTGGGTCCTCACGGAGAAAAAGAGGGTTCTGGTGGGCAAGCGCAGTGCATCTCATTCGGCTGAAGAGCGCCCAGACAAGCGTGCACGCCGAGCGTAGCATATTTTCTGTTTTTTTTTAAAAAAAGAATAGTCATGACTTCAGTGGAAACTTATCCCAGAAAGGAACTGCTCTCCACCGAAACTCGCGAAACAGCCGTCAGACATTTATTGGCTGTAGCCGAGGTCAAAATACCCTTTCTGGAAGGCACCCCCGGCTGTACTGGCCAAGAATAATGGCTGCCGATTATCTCTGCCAGAACTTACCTTTTGGGCATATATAATAGTTATCTTGGCCTTTTGCAAAATGCCGGTACGTTAGTTAACTTGGATTTTTGTAAAATACCTACTACATCGGCTGCGTTCCTACACGCTGATCAAGCAGATTGGGGAACGCGTGTGAGGATATGGCAATCTTCAGTTGGTTCTAATCACAATACAGCTGACGGTTAGATTGTAATATCCAAGCAATTGTGGTAACGACCCTCTCGAGACGGTCTGAATCTTTAAAAGCAAGTCTCAGAGCTAGACTTCCTGAAGCTCTGTACGAGACTTTACTAATTCCTGGCCGACCTCCGGCTGGGAACAAGATTAGACTTGCTCAAGGGAAGAGTCGTAAGAGTAACAAGTAGACTCGTTTGCCTCTATCAGGCCTCTATGAGGGCTGGGAGGCGTCCGAGTCAAGACGGTGTGGTGGTTAGGTAGTAAAGATAGATTAGATTCCTACGTGTATTTACTGATCTACATCTATCACTAATCGCTACCGAATCGAGAGTCGAGACTAATAGTAAGAAAACAGAAAATTGATACAGTACAACGGTAAGTTGAATTACCGTAATATGAATTGGAGTTACATCCTTACATAGCCCCCCTAGTCTCGAGCTGAGAGAGGAGAATATTCTTGTGGCAACAATATGTCCGAGAGTTTCGCATTCTGCCAATCTGCAGGGAATGTCGTATCCAATAACCGCCATGCTTCCTTGAAATCGTTGTCACTAGGCACCATTGTAGGAGCCCACCTTCCTCGTGAAGCGGAACGCAAATAGCTTCTCCAATCCGAACGCGAACGCCATTCATATATGTGCTTTTCCATAATGTTCACACGCAAAATTTTCCAGGATCTGGTAAGCTCCTCCCGATAGATAACCGCTAACAGATAGGCACTCTTCGAAGAGTAAAGGAGAAGGCCAGAGGCTATGTTCCTCTCCTGCATTCTTGCTTCTTATATGTCCTATGAGCATTCTATCCTCCAAATCGCTGGTTTGTTCTGCGGTGCAAATGCAAGCGACACCATCGACAACTATTCTTTGCATTTGACCCTTGTTGAATTCGGCAAGTTGCAGTCCAGGTCCGAGGACATAGTTGGGCACTATGTTAGGAGAATATGCCTCGGCCATGAATTTCAGGATGCCTCCTTTGGGCACGAAAGCAACGGCATTTGGTCGTTCCAGCAATTGATAGAGGTAGCTCAAATAGATTCGATATTGAGCTTCCCCTCCATTGCCGTTCCAATGCATGAGCTGGTCCACATACCCGACTTCATAAACCGACGGGAGAGTGTTCAAAGCTAGAGGCGAAACCTGGTAATTTCTGAAGGTATCGACCTCACTGACTTTGATGAATATTTCGAATTTCATCCCGAATCGGATAGCATACTCCAAGACATCCTCGATGTGATCCATTTCCGGCCTGAGAACGATGGCCAGGATTTTCAACCTCACCAAGGTACGCTCATCATCGCATACTAAAATGCCTTTGTCCAGCCAGGAGGTATTCCAATTCAAAGTTTCATAGGGCAACGTACGGAGGGCGGAACTCCATAATGTTTCTTCTAGCCCAATATGCGATCCGGTCGACAGCTTCTTGGCGAGATTGGAATATCAAATCGGAGTGAGAGGATTCATTCATTTCCACATCCTCACTGGCTAGGTTGGAAGGAGGACCGAATCGTTCCATTGGATGATATCCTCTATTCATGCTGTTGGGCCTTGGTTGATTTTCTGGCAAATTATTGAATTCCTCGGCCACACTTTCAGATCTCGACGAGGATGAACTGCGACTGGAAGGACTGACAGATCTAATGGTTCAGCTCCTTTGAATTGATCTTCCTGATGGTGGACTAAGTGAGTGAGAAGAGTGGCGGCATACTCCCATCATTTGGCTGACCCATCGGCTTTGAGGAATTTGTTGCGTCGTGACTTCACCTTCCTCTGCTCCCTCCGACGTGGTTTGAGCATCTTCCTCTGCTTCGGTAGGAGGGTCTTGTAAATTGGGTTCAGTAGCCGTGGGACCCATGCGTTCCAGCAAAGACCTAGTTGGTCCAGCATTCGAAGACCGAGAGGCAGAACTACTTTGCTCGGGTTCTGGATTCTGAAGTGTCGGAATCTGTCGTGATGATCCTGCTCCTGATGATTTATCCTGAACAGGCTGAATCGGGATTTTTTGGTTCGTCAATCTTCTATTATATGTGTTGAAGACTCGACCAATACGCGGCGCCCACAGGTTCTTGGCTTGCTCGATGGCGACTATATTCGATTCATAAAAGAAATAGGTCTCTGGTGGAGAAGCCCCGAAGTCCGAAGCTGCAAAATTCTTCAACGGAGGTTGAGACGAAGGAATCCTACACTTTGCTGGAGGATCATCCACACAATAAGGGTTTTGCCTCAAGAATGTGCACACCGAATGATCATGGTTGGTGCTCAGTACCGCTTTGAAACGTGCTGCATAAGGGCACACAACATTCCAATGCTTCAGCGGGCGAGCTCCGTACAAGTACCTGTCTATGATATTGTATTCCATTCGGTTATTGAAGCTGGAGCTGGACATTTGAAATCCTGGTTGACCCGCTCGTTTATTTTGAATCAACCAGTCCCAATTATCGAGTTCCCGGATGCCATTGTTGGTAGCTATTCAATTTCTCCACATTTTGTTCTGCCCAAGGATATGAAGTAATCAGCACTGAAACTTCATTGTAGTAGACGGGGCTGTAGCGAAGGAATCGAGGGTCACTCCTATCCTTTTCTGGCCAGACATAGTGGCACGCTACTCCATTATTGAGATGTTGCTGAAAGTTGATTTTGTTACAATCTCTTGAGAGGAGATAAATAGCTCCCATCTTCGGTTGGGCTCCCAGCTTGAGGCTCTTGATGAATTCCACATCCTCCTCGCTTAAAGCCTTGTCCTCTACATCCACCAAGGATAAATACCACGATATAAATCCCACTGCGCTGAGCAAATTACGGATCATGTCCAAAGCGATGTCTTGTGCCTCTTCCTCCATGAAGTATGATTGTTTGACCAAGTCCAGGTCGATCTGTTTAGGCAAATCGCCCGTTTCTCCTGTACTCGACTTGCGATAGAAAGTACTGTTTTGTCTGAACAGCCTGCAGATATGATACAGACGATCGCTCAAAGCCACAGTTTCTTCCATCCAGTTTGATTCCAGATAAAACTCTGGAAAGGAGGTTTCGCTGTCGGGATCCTCGGGATCGATATGAACTGAGAGACGCTCCTCCCTCAAGTTTACGAGTCGCTCCCCATAGCACAAACGCAGTGGATCTATATATATGCTTTTATAGGGCAAATCCTCGAGTTGGGACTTGGGAATCCAACCCAGCCAGTGCTCGTGTGGTTTGTACCAAACAACATGTCTGGTGTAATCGAGGTCCCTGAGTAAACCTCGCGGAGTAGAAGGAGAGAGTAGATCCAGAGGAGCATCTATGTAATTCATAATTCGAGGTGCTAAATCACCTGGGGAACCGAGAAGCGAACAAGACAAAATTCGATCCTTTTGAAACCAAGTGGCCGTCAAGAAATCTCCATTCTCGTCCGTGAAATAAAGTTGGTCCAAAACAGAAGCCATTGGGAATAGTATTCAACGAGCCTGGTTAAGCTGGACGTCCCGTGCCCTCCCAGTCTCGTTCTAATCAGCGGCACAGCCGAACGTCTCGTGCAAGCCTAACTGACAGGTGAATCTCTATCCTTGAGGGTGAATGAGAGGTAATAGATATGAGACACTAATTTGAGATTGAGAAAAGAGTTGAAAAGGGAGATTGAGTAGTATGAGAGAGAGAAGGAAAGCGGGGGAGTCAGAAGAGTGGACAAGCATATAATAGTATTGATGGTGAGAAAGAGAAGAGTTTGCATGAGAAAGCAGCGGTGATTGTTAATTACCGCGATTTTAGGTCCCGATCTTTGAGTGTTCTCCGTTCCGAGATCGGGGGTCAGATTCTGGTCCGCTTGTCATCTCCTTCCCCTTTGAGTTCTCTCAAACACTCGCAACATCTCTGGAGCATTTTTGAGATCTCTTTTGGTCTGCCAGGAATCATGCTGGGCACCGTAATCTTTCCACCGCACTAGCCATAGATGCTGTTTGCGCCGCTTGTCATATCCTTTGCCCACTATTTTCTCCACCTCATACTCCTCTGAAGCGACTTTATGTGAGCGAGAATCCAGCAAAGTCCTTGGCTGCAGGTCTTCTGGTGATCCTTTATATGGTTTCAAATGATCATAACTAAATATGGGAAGCCCAGGATAACGATTGTCCAGTCGTAGTCGGTAAGTCTTCGGATTCAGCTTTTGTATGATTTCGAAGGGTCCTATCCATCGTTGAACGAGCTTCGAGCCTTCTCCTTTAGATTTGACCCACTCTAACGAGTGTGGACTGAGCAATACTTGGTCTCCCTTCTTGAATTCAGGTATGTCTCGTCGTCCTTTGTTATAGTATCGGGCTTGCTCTTCTTGAGCTTTAGCTATTGCTAGTCGCGCGTTTTCTCGGTGAACCTGTAGGTGTTCCAAGAATGATCGGGACTCCTTTCTCATATCCGTGTTAGCTACAGGAGTGGCATCGCTTGGAAGTAAATAATCCAGTGGGGCCTTTGGATTGAATCATATAGTAAAAAGAAAGGAGAGGAGCCCGTAGCAGAGTGGATATTGGCATTATATGAGAATTCCAGCAGCTTTAAGCATTTGGCGCAGTCATCTCTATCCTTAGACACATAAGCTCTCAACATTGTTTCAAGCTGACAATTAACATTCTCAGTTTGTCCGTCGTGCTGAGGGTGATGTGATGAGGAGAGCGAATGGATGACACTACAGCCTTCCAGAAATCAGACGTCCATCTCGGATCCTGATCGGCAACTATGCTATCTGGTAAACCGAAACGCGAGACGATGTGTTCCACAAAAAGTTCCGCAAATCCTACTGTAGTAAGTCCAGAAGTAGTCGGGATGAAGGTAGCATGTTTTGTTAACCTATCCACGACTACGAAGATGGCGTTGTATTCTCCAGACCAAGGAAGATTGACTATCAAATCCATTGAGATGGATTCGTAAGGACAAAGTGGAATTGGGTTTGGAATAAGATATCCGAAGCGTTTGAAGTTACAATTTTTAATCTTCTGACAGATATCACATGAATCACAGAAAGATTCAAGGTCTCTTCTCATCCGTTTCCAGTAGAACTTTCTGCTAATCTTGTTCCAGAGCCTTTCCAGACTGATATGAGCTGCTCCCAAGGGCGTCTCATGTGCTTCCTCCATTATCTCTTTCCTTTTGCTTTGAGGAACGCACAGTAGAGGTTGATAATCTGCGTCCCTGAAAAAGAGTAATCCCTGATTGTTCTTGAAAAATCTCTGGCCCGGTTTCCAATGATCTTTCTCAGTTTCCGACGAATTCCAGTGTTTTTTGAATTCCAAATCAGATTTATATACAGTTGACCACTCCTTCAAGTACTTGTCCTCCACTCCTATGTGAATATTTGGGGGAGGGTTTACTGCCCCCCAATATTTAGTAGCTGTTTTCAAAGTGTTTAGTTCCTTGTCCTCATCCACAGTATCTTCCTCTCGAATGCTTTCATCTAAGATCTCTGCCAGAGAATTGACCAGAGGAGTAGTAGAGTCTTTCAGGTAATCGTTTTCTTTGAGTTTGTTGATCCCTTCTACTCCCCCCCCAGACTCAACTAAGTCTTCTGCGATTCTTCGCGACACGCTTCTCATCGTCATGAAAGCACTCTGCATTCCCTCCAATGCATCCTCAATTGTGAGTGCCACAAATGCAGCTTTCCCACTCAGCAGCCAGTTTCCTAACCATCCTTCCTTTGTGTCCTTGCCTTCGATTGCTATTTGGAGGGATTTGGACTCGCTTTCCACTGGTGAAGTATGATCTGGTGGTCCTCGAGGCAAGCATGACAATGGGTCAACATTTGAATGAATCCATCCAGGTCGGTGTACTATTTCCAGGCCCGGCACGTATGCAGAGAACACTGCCCCCCAAGCGGTGAGCCTTCTGTTTGAATTCTCATATGTTCTTGCCCATTGTAAGGCTGAATGATCAGTCACCAGCAGGACCTTCTCCCCCTCGATAAAAGGCTGAAATTTAATTAGACCCTCTTTAGCCGCCAGCGCTTCCCTTTCAGTTGCCGAGTATCGTGTTTTGGCTCCCTTAAAGGTGCGTGACCAATACCCTATAACTCGCTCTATATAAACAACTGTATCATCCAACGTTTCTCCCCAGGTTTCCACTTTTTGGTTGTCCTGAGTCTTAGAGGATAGCTTGACAGTCAAGCTTGGAGGAGGAAGGCCGCTGTTGTAAGCTTTTTTCAGCTTTTCATACACCTTTGTCCCCTTCAAATCTTTGGTGAGTATAGGTTGTATTTGCTGCAGTGCCGCCCCAGCAGCCTCATCAGAAGCATCTGTGTATAGTCGATAGGGTAAGCCTTCCATCGGGTGTCCTAGTAGAGGAGCTGACTGTAAAGCCCTTTTAGCTGTGTTGAATGCATATTCTTGCTCAGTTCCCCATTCCCATCTGGATCATTTTTTTAACAGTTTGAAAAGTGGTGAACATATATCAGCATAGAAGGGGATGAACGCAGAGAAGTAAACTATCATTCCTAGGAAGCCTTGTAAGTGACTGATCTTCCGAGGACGTTCTACCTCCAGAATCGCTTTGACTTTTTCCTGATGCGTTGATAAACCCAGACGAGAAACCTTATGTCTCAAGAGTAAAATCGATGAGTAGAAGAGATGATACTTCTTTGGAGACAGAGTTAACCCTGATTTTTCTATCGCTTCCAGAACTCGATCCAAGTGTTCAATGTGTTCTTCCACCGATTTAGAGTATACGACAATGTCATCGATATATACTAGGCAGAATATCCAGAGGTATGGGGCAAGAACACCCTGCATTATTCTCTGGAAAATTGATGGACCGTTCCTGAGACCAAAGGGCATCCTTTTAAACTGCGATAGACCCCTATGTGTTCTGAAAGCAGTCTTTTCAATGTCTTCCTCAGCCATCTCTATCTGGTTAAATCCAGCAAGTGCATCCAAAGATGACAGGACTGTAGCTCCCGAGAGCGATTGTAGAATTTCAGCTTGCCTTGGAATGGGAAATTCATCTGCTACCGTGGCTGCATTCAGTTTCCGATAGTCTACACAGAACCGTGGTTTCCCATTGCGATATGCAATGACTACGGGGGCACTCCAGGGACTCACGGAAGGTTCGATTACGCCTAATTCGAACCATTTTTCCAGTTGTTCATCTATGACCTTCTGCTTTTCTGGTGAACTTGAATACATCGGTACGGCTATTGGATCAGTGCCTTCCTTGAGTCTGATAGGCGCCTTGGCTTGTACATGTCCCAAACGGCCATCAAAAGCGAATGCTCCTACTCGTTTACGCAGCATTTTCCAAGCCTTTTCCTTTAATGGCTCTGGCAAATCGCTCACATCCAGCAACTCTCCCATGCAATCAGAAGGGTATATTGTTGAATCTGGCATTGCTGCCGTCTTCGGCCCATACTCTTCACTTTCAACCAGCTCATCTTCTATCTCTCCGACTTTGTTGGGTACTCGACCTACTTCGTCTCTGACATGCACCCCAGCTGCTCTGTTGTCTTCTGTTGGTGGTACTCCCAACCCGAAGTTAGTGCGCATAAACACCGGCACAGCCTTCGAATCCTCGCGTTTATCTTCCTCTTGTTCTGAACGTCTCCTACTGTTGATAATTGAAGCTATAGCAGCTGATTTGTCCACCATACTTCGGAAAGTTTCTTCTGATTCAGAGGCGTTGAAGTATTCCTGTGGATCAATTAAGGTGCTGAGAATTTCCCCTTTGCGAATCATTCTCGGGCGTGAACTCATGTTGCTGATAGGTACGACTGGCTTTCTGGCAGATATGAGGACATTTGGTATAGTGAAGAACGAATCCTCGGCATTTGCTAAGAGAGATCGTTCAACCAACCATTCTTTATCCTCGTGAAAGTCACCATCCACTTTGACCATCCTGCATTCGTGTGCTTTAATCCTACAATCTTGCGAGGCCCTGATAGTTCTAGCAGCTATTCCGAAACGTTTTCGCTTCCTGCTCTTTTTTGCTTTGTCTCTTTTATGTTCCTGAGCTCGAAACATCGAACGAGCATGAACAGTTAAAGCAGCTGACAGTTTCTGCATTTCAGATTGCCCAGCATATGCTCCTACCCCGCTCACTTCTATCTCCCAAGGCATGTCTCTCAACAAAATCTTGGATCCCTTCTCCACGTTGCAGGATACTCCCAATTCGTAATTAAGCTGGAAATCTTCACCTAGCAACATCGGCACTCCCATTCCTCTCACGACATATGCTTCTGCTTCTAGCTCAATCCATTCTCCAGATGTCATGAGGACTAGGATTTTCAATTTGACATATCCTCGGATAATTGTGTTCTTGTCTGTCAGTTGCACCAAATTCATCTTGCATCCTTTTCTGATAGTCGGTGGAGAACATAATCCTAGAAGGAATTCTTCGGATATTAGAGTGATGTCGGCACATGAATCTAATCGTAAGTCCACGTCCTTATCCTCCATTGATCCTATTTTCCCTCTGATCGACAGAACTGACACTCCCAGTGCCGATTCTCCCTCTTTGTGCTTCCTCTTAGGGTGAACATGAATAGGAGTAATATCATTGAGAGGAGGCTCAAGGTCCAAAGATTCAACAACCTCAGCTGAATGAATCTGATCTTCGAATCGATTTTGCATTTTCTCTTCATCATCCACTTGCTCCAGGATACCTCCTCTTGATTTTGGGAATGAAGCTTCCCAACTCCAATATTCGTCCTCGATCTCCTCCACCTACACAGAAAACGCTTCCTTATGTTCTTGTTGCTTATCCATTGGTTTAAACTCTCGGGTGTCCTTGTCGATTGAACCATGTCCGATAAAATACTCCTTTTGGGTCTTACATTCACTCTTCAAGAGAGATAATAATATTCCCTTTCTCGAGTCAACCGCCGGGTCTAAAAAGACTCTTCTCCTAGATGTTCATCCAGGATTGCCATGAAAGCTCCATGGTATAGCAGGTCAGCTTCATCGCTCGAAGGAGAACTTGCACTCATAAAAGCGCCCTTCCTACTCCTTTCCAAGTAGGCTGCCCAATCGGGGCATTCCCTATCCCAGTGCTTTGCACTGCCGCACACTTTGCATGGAGAAGGAGGTTCACGTTTCATTTTCGTGACAACATGATCGTTCTTTGGGTAGGGATATCCACCTTTAGGAGGTGGTCTTTGCCTTCTAGTCACGACTTGATAAGCAGATTTCGCAGCAGAATGTCCAACAGGTGAGTTTTCATTGTCCCTTTCGGATTCTTCGGTCACTAGCAATTCATTCTCTTGTTCCTCGCCTGTGTTGGATTCCGTAAAGTTGACTCTTCAAAAACGTTTTGTAGTCGTGGGAATGATTGCTCCAGAACTAGGATGTAAACCAAGTCTCTGCAATACCGAAGATAAATTATGAGCAGTAATTGTATCCCCAGAGGTCCTTGAGACAATTTCTACCAGTTCTTCTTCATGATCATTAACTTTTTCATACAGAGTCTCAATGGATTTGATATTCTCCATCACTAGCACTGTCTCCAAGAGAGCGGTGCTCGCCTCATGACCAGGTACACTTCCACTGGTCCTCCATCATCCGTAACCGCTAAAAGACGAGTATATCGAATCCTTCTGCCTAGGAATGACTGAGGCGATTCCTTTTCAAAGCCTGCTTGTTGGAAAGATTGTAGGTCATATTCTGAATTCATTCATAGCTGCCATTTCTTGCTGAGGTAACTGTCCTTGATAGCTTGCAAATAAATCAGATAATGACTTCTCATTTCTGTTTGTCGAGTCATAGGCAAGGATGAAAACCATAAATAAATTTGGGATCCTTTCACGAGTCTCGTTGGTAACCAAAAACCTAGTGCTTTTGGTAACCACTCCATTAAACTAGCAAGTTGATTTACATCCCAAAAATAATCGATAGCTGTGTCATGATTCCCATCCCATTCAGATAAGAACTCTGGTTTTATTTTGGGCTCAATGGTAGGTACCATGGTCCCATATGGAGCTCCTTGTGCGATATATCACTGGGTGCAAAACCTTATTTCCGCAGTATTTCAGGGCCCTGGAAATTTTAAATTTGCACAACATTTGTGCAACATTTCCAGGCTGCGGAAATGTTGCGGAAATACAATATTTCCGCACTATTTCTGCAACATTTCTGCAGCATTTCTGCAGGTGCGGAAATGTGATCTGAATATTACCAAAAAAGGCAAGTGTTCAAAAAATCAAAGTTGTAGCTCTTTTCAATACGAATCAAACTGTATAAGAAATTTCCTTATTGGATATTTTGTTATGTCACAAAACACAAGATCATCTGATTATTGCCAAAAAAGGCAAAAATCAAAGTTGTAGCCCTGTTCAATACAAATCTAACTGTATAAGAAATTTTCTTATCGGATACTTTGTTGTGTCACAAACTACAAAACACTTACTATTTTGTGTTTTGCCGCCTAACAAACCATCTGATAAGGAAATTTCTGATATAGTCGGATTCATATTAAAAGGAGCTACAACTTTGATTTCTTGCCTTTTTTGGTAATAATCAGATGATCTTGTGTTTTGTGACACAACAAAGTATCTGATAAGGAAATTTCTTATACAGTTTGATTTGTATTGAAAAGAGCTACAACTTTGATTTTTTTGAACACTTGCCTTTTTTGGTAATAATCAGATCAAATTTCCGCACCTGCAGAAATTTTGAATTTCCGAGGCCCGGAAATGCTGCAGAAATGTTGTGGAAATGCTGCAGAAAAACAAAATTTCCAGGGCCTGGAAATATTGCACAAATGCTGTGGAAATACTGCGGAAATATTGTGGAAATTTAATATTTCTAGACCCTGGAAATAATGTTTTGCACCCAGTGTATGGGAAACGATGATCTGAACGACTGCTTCTTGATGAACTAGAGCTTGAGTCTCTTCCCCCATCATCAGAGGGCGGTCCTCCTGGTGGAGAAGGGGATCTATGACCTCTGTCTCTAGGGTGTCTCTCAGTTTGTCGCCTGGGTCGAGGGTTACCTCGTCTTCTATCTCAATCTCGACATCCTCTACCACTCTCACTATTACTACTGGAAGGGTCAGGATCGCCTCCAGCGTCATTCGTTCTTTCATGTAACGGTGACCTGCTTTGAGTATTTCTATCTGCTTCCTGTCCCTCACGACGAGTCGAGTCTGGATCCGCAGGAACCCTTGGTCCTGATGAGCAGCCTCGATCCTCTTGTCCTCGTTCTCCTTCTTGGAAAGAAGAACTATGATTTCTTCTGCGCTGTTGATCCGTCTCATGCCTAATATCAGAGGATATGAAGGTATATTTATTCCTATTGCTTCCATCGTCTCTCTTCACTTGACTGACGGATTCAGTAGCTGTGAAAGTAGGATAAACAAATGGAGCTGCTGATGCCATACCCCGGAGTGGGTTCGGTAAATCAAATTTTGGACCAGAAGGAAAATATGTTGTTCCCTTCGGCAGGTTCGGGACTAGAAGTTCATCTGGACTCTTGAAAGGAATGTCTGAACTTAAAAATCCAGGCTTACAGCTAATGCAAAAACAATAGACATTTTTCATTTTCGAGCAAAGTTCGGCTAAGTCCGGCACAGCTCAGCGAAATAAATTTAGACACCAACCTTGACAACAACCGTTTGTCAACCCCAAGCCGTCCACAACTTAAGCTTCATGACGGGTCCCCCTCCCCCGACTGTACACACATTCAATGATAAACTGTCTGACATGCACAGTGGGCTTGAATAAATACGGTGCCTGAAATCAACATCGCACCCCAGTGGTTGGTTATACTCAGTCATGATGAGCTGCTAGGAATGTGGCGTCGATTGCCTCGAGCCATGGTGAACAGGGTAGGTAGATATATTCCAGCACAGTCCCATTGAGAACAAAGGTGACATTTTGGGAGCCAGAGCTGACATCGTCAGCGGTGATGGTGGAGCTCTACGAACTTAGCCGAGCTGTGCCGGACTTAGCCGAACTTTGCTCGAAAATGAAAATTGTCTATCGTTTTTGCATTAGCTGTAATAAACTCGGTATTCCTTTCAATTTCAGGACTACTTGATTCCTATCCATGAGGGAAAGGATAGTCTGCACGAGCTTTACCTAGAGCGCGTTTCCCAGGTACTTTCAAGGGAGAATGAGATCTTCCCCTTGCCTGATGAGGAGAGTTAGATCTACGTCTTTGTTGTCTCCTAGATCCCGACTTTTCCTCTGGTGGGACTTGAAAATCAGGACCGGCTCCTCTGCTTGAGCGCGGAGATATGGAAATTTCTTTCCTTTCTCCATCAGCACTATAAAAAACAGTAGAAGGGTTGATTTCAGGAGGCCTATCTGGAAAGGCGGCCTCCAGATTATCAGGAACGGGAATTTCATATGCTATGGACTCCACATTCTTGTTGTATCCTGGGGGCCACAATTTTTTCATGTTGGGGACATGATCATACAAATAATTCAATCTCGTTGACTGAATAACATCCTTTGGGAAAGCTTCATATATCCCAGGATCAGTAGAAATAGGTGATTTAAGTAAATCTGAGTCCTTCTGTGCTTTGAACTCCGATTCGTACTTGGATAAACTGCGCTGAGCTAAATCCATGTGTTCACTAAGCGCCAGCCACGTAGTATTCAATTCTCTGATGTCCGATGCTGAATAAAGTCCTGTTGATAATACTTGATCTGGATCCACTATGAAATGACGTTCCCTTCCTGGAATTAACGCAGCTACTCTGAATAGTAAGGCTTGCATGTCCTTCATGGTGCGTTCAGTCCTTAATCTAAAACCAGTATTCAGACTGAAACGGCCTACTAGTCTCTCCCGTTGATCCACTCCTCAATCCATTACATCCACAGGCTCCAAATTCTTCTTTCTCGCAATTGAATTAGCTTGAGCAAAAAGAGACAAATC
Source organism: Mycena sanguinolenta (assembly GCA_014462675.1). Lineage (NCBI taxonomy): Eukaryota > Fungi > Basidiomycota > Agaricomycetes > Agaricales > Mycenaceae > Mycena > Mycena sanguinolenta. The sequence continues at coordinate 6,999,648 of JACAZH010000003.1, read as the reverse complement.
TGATTCCGTTTGAAGGTGGTATTCTCTCAGGGCGTTCTCCATTTCCGATTGGTCATATTCGGTTCCCATCTTCGAAGGAATATTTACTTGTTCTTCCCATGATTGAAAGTCGGGCATGATTTCTGAAATTACAGCCATGAGAGTACCCCGAGAGAACTCTGCGGACTCAGGTTCAGGGTGACTTCCTTCCAGCTCCTCGGTATTACCTCGTGGAGACACCAATATCCCAGGGGAAGGAGCGTGTGCTGTTTGATATGTAGTCACTGGTTCAAGAGGCTTCAGATTCTGAAGTTTGGGCCTAGCTCGTACTGGTGTAGGTAAAGTCTGGAATTTGACTACCTTTCCCTTCTTGACAGCAGTGCGAGTTCGTCCTGCAGCTGGGGTAGGAAATTTGGCTGTGGGAGGATTCGGTAAAACCGCAGATACTCCTTCCTTCTTTGGAGAAAGAGAACGAGATACAGATCTTGATGCGCGAACTCAAGGCAGCCGATGTACAGCTTGACAAAGAACGGGAGATCAATGCACGCGCGAGGAAGAAGTTGGGAAGTATTGGGTCGACGAGAGCACGGCGGTTAGGACCCTTGATGCGTTCTGAGCAGGATTCAACCAAGGGCAAGGGGCGGCGAGAAGGTCCAGCGTTATCGTCAAAGGACAAATATATGTCCTGGATATGGACGGATGGTGGGGACCAGGGGAGGACGAGAAGGAGTTACATGAGTGTGAGTGGGCCAGTGTAGCGACACGAATCTATGGCTAACCTCGATATGATTTGCAGCGGTCCATGTCAAGTGGTCCCGGGTGAAGGCGTGCAAAGAAAGATGGAAAGAGGAAGTACAATTGCTCCACGAAGAAATGAAACAGGTCCTGCGCTTTCTGCGATGGCAAGCTATGTGGTGGGAGGAGCAACGAGGCACCAGGCTTGAAGGAGTATTGGTGAAGTTGCAGGCCAGATTGGTGGCCTACACAGTGCGGCAGGCTGCGGGGGCGCGGCTGCTGTCACACCATTTCAAAATGGCATGGGGTATGTCGGCAGCGATCGCAGTGCAGACAGCGGTGGTGGAGGATACACGGCTGATGCAGGGTGTTGCGGGGCTCGCAGAGGAGACCGGAGAGCAGGGAGAGTATGAGGTGGAAAGTGGTTATGTCTAGGCGGAGGCAGGGCTGATGTGAGGTGCGGAACTGATTTTAATTTATTGCCATTTTTGGGATGCAGACGTAGTGAGCTGATTTTGGTTTCTTGCCATTTTTGGGATGCAGATGTAGTGGGCCAATTCTAGACAAGAATCAATTGATGAGATAATTGTGATAATCAAGAGAATGAAGTATTCAGGTTTAAGAGCATTGTGGGAATATTGTGAGGGACTGGAACAGCCTCTCTGCCGGCCTAAATAGCTGAAAAACAGCTGGTGTTAGCCTAGCCAGGGGGGTGGCTACAGCTGTGCAAAAAAAAAAAAAAATTTCTGGCTGTGTCCAGCTATGAAGGCTTTCTGTTACAACTACAGGTGTTCAACACTGAGGGCCCGCTGAATACACGGACAGCCTTCTGCCATCAGCAGCGGCATTTCGGAGTGTTGTTTGAATTGGAAGGCCCAGATGCAGCGGCAAACCAAGGAACACGGAGGCGACACAGACAAGATGAACAGCAGGTATGCCAAGAGCTGCAGGAACCCAGCATAGCAGAGACAGGGCAGAGTGCAGACAGACACAGCACGGACTGACATGAAGGGGGAGAGAGAGAAATATATAATCAAATATTAATCTGAGAAGTACGAAAAAAAAGGGCCGACTAGCAGGTGAACAAAGGTACAGATAATATAGAGAGAGTCACATAGAACATCTGCCACGGAGCGTCTGGATTTAAAAGGCCGGGAGCACCAGAGGTAACGACCGATTGTGGGTGACAGCAGGAAACACAAAGTTTAGAGAATAGGTAACACCAAGAAAATGACCGCAGAGAACCATAACAATTTTGAAGAGCTCCGAACACAGTAACAGAAAGTGCCGGAATTGAAACAGCCAATTTAACAGACGGAGCTCATATTGGCAGCCGAAGCCACCACCAAATACATCAGAACGTCAGACCAATATAGAGCATCGCAGTGAGGCAAAGAAGAGGGACCAATAAATAGGCTGCACTGAGACCGAAGCACAAGGCACGGAAGTAGTAGAAAAGATGCATTCAAGCGGGGTTTAGTACAGCAAGCGAAAAGGGTAGAGAAGCCGAGTCCCATGGCTGCAACATGTAAAAATCACAAGTTTCGTCTGACAGCACTTGCACAAATTCCGAAGAAGGGGTTAGGTCCGAGGCTCCATGAATGGCGCTTGGATCAGCGAACAGCTGAGTCTCTCTTAGGTTGGGGTCGAGGTTTTTGTGGAGTTTGAAGAGCACAAGCATGTGTGTGGCTTGTGTCTTGAAGGCATTGGCATTGAACCTGTCTGGCAACTCTTGCTTATCCTCCTCCAGCAGGAAACGTAAATATCTGTGCATGGAGGCCACCATTATAATTAGAGCTAGCTGTGGTCTATGTGTTAGTGCACTATACAAGTCAACTGAGGGGGGGAATAGAATGCACATCGGCAGCCTCTGAGAAGGATGAAGGTACTCGCTCTGCAGACGCCATCTGCCTGACAGGTTTCTGTGTGAACGAGAAAGCCTTGGGTATGTAATCATTCAAGTCGTGGATGAGTTTCCATGCTAGGGAGACCTCTCTAGCTGTTTCTGAATCCAGAGGCAGCAACTTTTTGATCTTTGGCGACTTTTCCTCCGAGTACATATATACAGATCCATTCAGTGCAATGAAGAGGACCACGAAACTACGCAAGGGCGAGGATGTCGATAATGCCCTCAGGGGTCAAAAGATCGAGGAGGTGGGCCTTTATCCTGGTGGTAGGTCGCAGAGAACCCAATGAATTCGGCCGTCCGTTTCAAAGATCAATAATAGCTAGAACAATGAAGATGAAGAACCGCACAAGAAAGCGACAAGCCGGTTCATGATCAGCGTTTGTAGTCGAGCTAGAGAGGGCAGAATTATGCAGATAACATACAGAGTGGTGTAAGGGGGTGAGATGAACCTGCTCAAACTCCTATACATCAGATATATCGGTGTAACCATTGAAGGACTTGAAGGCCGATTACAAGCGCATATTTCCTCGTAAGTCATCGGGTGGCAGATCAAATCAACGGCGAGCCAGAAACCACAGCTTTTCTCCAATGAGGGTAGACACCTGTGAAAAGCACATCCGTATGAATCCATGTAACCGCACGTGCATTTGCAAATATGATCTAGTTGGTTTCTTTCTATGGAAAGATGAATTCTGGGATGTCGCTCAAATTCTCTAGCCAGTTGCAGGCAAACTCATGTGAGGCCATCCTGCTGTAACAGAGATTGAGCAGACGACACAGCAGAAGCAATAGACAGCTCACATCCAGCCTGGAGGTAAGTCCAGGGATTTGCTAGGCATGACATTGGCCAGCAGATTGAGCTGCTGTGCAACAGAATCCTCTTCAGATCCAATGGTGGCACTGCACTGCATCCTTGTCTCTTGACACGTCAGTAGATCTCGAGGGCGACCGACTTGCAAAGAGGCCTTCTCCCTACGTTGACAAGCACTGAGATCTGTAACATTGAAATCAATACAAGAGGGTGGGCAAGCAATGGAGCTAACCCTGAATGAAAGTGAGGCAGTCGAGATGAGTGAAGGCCTCAAAGCCTTCTTCATCGAAGAGCAGTATCTCACCATTGTGGAGACAGGGACTTCTATGGATGACCAGCACGGCTCTGGTGCATACAACTGCCTGTTGTTGACACACAGATAGGGAATTCCATGTGTTCTCATCCACAACAAATATCATTGACTGGGTCTTTGACGGGACCACATCAGGAAGCAACGGTGAACCAGTGTCAGACACCATATCACCTGTCGTTCGAAACCTCTGCGCATCAGGATGGACGTGTAGAGGCACCATCTCGTTGCGGGTCTCACACATTATCAGAGGCTGTGCATCAACAATTTTCTTCAGATATTTTGAATCAGAGTGCTGCTCACCAGTCAGTCGTTTGGCTCCTGAAATCAATCAATAGCTTACTGTCTTGTGAAAGGGTCTATAGTGGAATTCATGACATGTAACGAGAAGAGGATCTGATGCTTTGTCAGGAGCAGGTGCGAACTTCCAGTACTCCATCACAACTGTGAAATCAGGGGAGGCCAAGTTGTGCAGAATAGTGGGGTCCAGTACATTTGTCGGCTCTTGCGAAGACAGAAGGAGCGAATCAACGTTACGAAGCTGAGGGATCTTCCAGTGGTCCGAAACAGCAAGCCACCAGAGGTTCTTGTACGATGGCAATTCATCGTCCTTGTCCTCATCATTGTCCCCTTCATTTCACTGCTCATGTCCAGCAACCCACTAGTGTTTTCAAGGTTGATTCTTTCGAGGAGCTGGAGACTGTGCTGGCAAGGGAGCAGAGGGCTGAGTCACAGCCACTTGGGGACAGAGGGTTCTAGCTGAAGCGGTGCCAGCTGCAGGCTCGTCACTTGACCCACTATTAGCTGTTTTGGTCTTCCTCTTTTTCACTGGTGGCTCTTCAGACTTCTCCGCTAGGGGCCTGATATGCAAGGTTTCATCACATTCTTCTTCATCGTCATCGTCAATTATTTCAGGCGCATTTACTAGCTCGTCGGACGAGAATTCTGCAACACAGCTGAGTCAGACAACAGTCATGGAGAACGCTAAGAACAACACACTCAAACCGAATCCTGGGGATAAAGATTCTTTATCAGATGACAGTACGTGGGAGACAAAGGCGTCTTTGTAGAAGAGATCCAAGAGCTGAAGCTCGGAAACCTCCTTGAGAGCGAGCCTAAAGAGCAGGCGCCACAAGATGATTTCAATTCTTCCTAAACGATCCGTCAAATCAATGCAATGGTTGTTTCCTAGGTTGCACCACATCTGATGACCGTGTAAGCATGTGAACCACCCGAGAGCCATACGCAATTTACCTCCAATAGTGACAATTGCCTCTGATAATTAGCTGTTGTATAAGATATTGGACCCAACAAAGCTATGGGCAACTGAGCGACAGCAACCAGTATTGGAGCCATCATCAATCCGGGATCTATGTGAGACACCACAGCCTGCACCTCTGCAGATGTGAGATGAACACCCAGCACCTTGGCTGAACTGGATCCCAAGGTTAGACAGCACAGGCTGGTGATATGAGCACATACTTCATCAGATATGCTGCCCTTCCATCCAATGACAGGTCTACGTCGCCCTTTTAAAAGTAGATGTGAAGGGCAGCAAACACAGGGACAACAGGGTATGTACCATCATGTACATGGATATCACAAGGGCGACGTGAGACAGATTCCGGATAGCAAAGTTCAAAGGATTTCCTGCACTCATATTCTTCCAAAAATTCAACAGCTCGTCTTTCTTCGACTTGCGTGCAGCAATTGGTCCCAAAACTTTTTTGAGGTTGTTCTTAAAACAATCATGAGCCTGGTGTAGTACCTCTCGCCAGTCAGAACAATGCTGAAAATGCTAGCAAGCCATAAATAAAAAAACCAGGGGTCATGCTTGCATGCTTACCCGACTGGCCTCGTGTACTTTGTGGGATAGACACAGCTCAACAACGGGCACTGGGTCCAGCTTGGATGCATGTAACAAGGTATTGAGGAAAACCAAGGGCATGAAGAGGTTTGGAATGAGGGGCCACGTTCGGTTGTTAATATTGCTGGGGACCTTGACATCTGGAGGCCGAAAAAGACCAAGAATTTACGTCCCCTACCACCGTCAGGAAAGGCTGAAGATCCTGCACGGATATCTGATACAAAGTATCATCAGCATCGAACAAGAATAACAATTACTATGACCCACCCTGAATTGCTCTGAAATCAATGTGGCTACAGAATTTGCATCAAATGGCTGGTTTACGGTTAGCTTGTGTAACCAAGGAGCCGGTGCTGAAGACAAGAGGGAGGATGGAACGGCCATGAACGAGATGAAGGAACACGATCGAAGAGACATGTTTGTGACTGTCACGTATGATCTCAGACCATGCGTGATGGTCACAAGACAGCTCTTGTCGCTGACATTATTTTTTCGTCTCGCTTATAGGAAAGTATTCAATGCTCGCCAGGCAATCAAAAGAATGGAGCAACTAATTCAGTAATACATATATCAAGAAAGAATCGATATGCACAAAAAAGCAAGGAGCTACGAAACAAAAGACAGTACACCCAGTCTTTCACAGCTTCCAAAAGGTCACACTGCACCAGATCCTTCTTGAATTGAGTGGACACACATTTCACCAGGCCCCCGAAGGGGGCCAGTTGGAAATGGCCATCAGTTTGATCTGCACCACAGACTGTGGCCAGGCCGCTTGCTGTTTGGCCCTCCACTTCTCAACGAGATGGCCAGGGCACTTGGTGAACCGAATGATACCAGGAACACGGGAATTCCTCTTGAAGAACTGATTGAGTTCTACAATGGGCCCTATCTCAAACCAGCGCTGGGGGCATGCTGAGTTCTTGGAGGGAAGGAGTGACTATATAGGTCCAAAGAGTACTGGTTCGCTATCTGGGATTCCATCCAGATGTGGAGGGTGGATGCAACGACATCAAAACAAGTCAGCTAAGGTAAGGAAGCACACAGGGGAGCGAACCTGACGGCAGAGGTGTGGTGATGTCGTCAAGCACAATTGTAAGGTCCTTGAGGAACGAGAAGAGGTCTACGACCTGCCAAAACAAATCGAGGGTTGCCTCCCGAAATTGGGGCTGCCGTTTGGCAAAAAAGCTCCACTGTAGAAACACGGTGTTCTGCTGGAAGACAAGCAGCAATTGCAAGCATAAAATGGCTTGTTGTGAGCCGAGCAAGGTGGGGCACTATCATGGAACTGCTGTGCTCCAGAGTAGATGAAGGATTGGTAGCCATTTCTATAGTCAGGCTTCTCAGCTGAGGCCACAGTACTGCAGAAAATGTGGCGGTTAGCTCACGAGCGAATAGCAGATTCAGGAAATAGTCCAAAACGACTTGCCTGTTAGTAGGATCCGAAGAGAAAAAGGGATGCCCTGAATGCTCAGAGCGACAGTGCGCGGCACAACCAGGTTGATAAGATCGCACAAACAATTGGTAAGAAGCTGGTTGAAGGGGTGCGACAGATCCAAGACAGGGATTTGGGTTGATGCGAGGTGAATGGACACAGTGAGGTGCAGGGATGCGGTCTTAGACAGACATATTGCAAGGTTGTACTGTTCCATTGTCCTGTGCAACCATGCCATATCGTTTTCACTGCCATCCCAGAACAGGCAGGAGAAGTGGATGCCACTCCAGAATGCGGGATCTTCGTTTACAATCGTAAACCATTGCTTGTACACGTGTCTCACCGCCAACTGGCTATGAGGACAACCCACAATTGTTAGGTCAAAGATCCACATAATAATGCTGAGGGGGAGGTTGGTGATAGGAGCAGACATATGTTGTAGGAAAACGGTGCAATGCTGGCCCTTTAGCTCAGTTGGTTAGAGCATTGCTCATGAAGTCCAAAGGTCCCAGGTTCGAATCCTGGAAGAGCCACTCTTTTGCAGCACCATCTGCAACGTTTCACACATGATCCCATCACTGCCTTATCATCTGGAGCCCACTGCGAGGGTCAACAAAGCCAAATAGTTGACCGAAGCAATAAAAATGATGAACTTGCAGGCAAACAATGGGAAATAACTGTGTGTTGCGCAAAAAGAGGGTCTTGATCATGTCACAGTGACAAGGACATTGACATCATTGTAATTGGGTGATCACTCCCTGATGGAGTCGTGTGAGCTGCTGAATAAGCAAGTGCACACATTCGGGTGCAACATAACACAATTACATGAGTGTGATGGGGACATCACATTTCTCGTCTGGGGGGTGATGTAATGCCGGCCCTTTAGCTCAGTTGGTTAGAGCATGCTCATAAAGTCCAAAGGTCCCAGGTTCGAATCCTGGAAGAGCCACTCTTTTGCAGTACCATCTGCAATGTTTCACACATGATCCCATCACTGCCTTATCAACGGTTATCCTGAACAGCTGGAACAATGAGTGTGTCTCTGATGTTGTTATCCAAAAGTTGTCGCAGTTGATATTGGAGAGGGTATACTGCTATACACAAGCTGAAGGATGCAGTTGAGGACAGAGCAGTACAGATCACCGATGAAGTCCTCGAAGGAATAACGAGAGAAACAACGAAATGAAAGAAGGAAATATAACAGAGGTTCAGCAGGATTTCCGAAGGGAGGCAGAGCATAGATGCGCCAGGCACCAATTATCTGACATGAGGAAAGAGTGGCAGACGACGACACACACAGGAATTAAACAAGAAGCACCAAGGATGCAGCGACACGAGGCAGGGCAACAGGGGTAATAAATGAGATCCACCATCACACAGAGGTAAGAGAAGCAGAAACAGAGGCAGAAGACATATACGTTTGAACATTGACAAGACACATGGGAGCAGTCTGATCTGAGGCACAGTGTTGGCAAGACACCCAGTGGAAAGCTCAGCGATCCAAAAAAAAGAAGATGAAGGACGCTTTCTGCAGTAGGTAGCACCACAAATTGTAAGCATGCCTCAGTGAGCCTGACCTGAGAAACCAACAAAAGTTGAGATAGAATTAGAGGACCAAGTATATAGGAAAATCAAGAAAGATAACACAGTCCAAAGCTTCTACTTCGATGGAAAATTGGACAGCAATACAATTTAGAGGTCTATACAAACAACCTGGACAATGGAGCAGGGCCAAGCTCCCTGCTGCTTTTCCTCCCATCTGTCTGCAAGATCCCAGGGGCATTCTACGAATTGGATGACAGAGGGGATTCTTAAATTGCGCCTGAAAAATTCATTGAGTTCATCAATGGGACCCATCTTGAACCAGCGCTAGGGTATGCCAAGTTCTTTGAGAGATAGTGCCATGAAGTAAAACCATATTGCACTGGTGCACCAGGGCACATTGTATGTAGTCTCAGTAGGAGGATGCGAAGATAGGTAAAGCCGATGAAGGAAGAGCAGAGTGGGCAGCCGAGAAGTCAAAGGGAGAGGCTTCACAATATCGTCAAGCGCCATGGTCAGGTGCTGGAGGGGGAAAAGGGCCATAACATGCAGAAAAAGGTCAAGGTTCGCCTTGCCAAAGTCAGGCTTCCTGCAAGCAAACAGCTCTACGGTGGAAATATGCTCGCAAGGAAGTTGTGCAGCAATTGCGGTCGACAAATGGCTCATCAATAGACGAGACAGAAGCAGGGCTAACATGCGAGAGCTGTCGTCATACTGGCTCAAAGTGGACAGAGGGTCATCAATGAATTGAATAGACAGGGAGCAGAGTTTGGGCCAAGATGCTACAGACTCAATGAGACATGGTCGGAAAAGGAGTTGAACATTAGTTGTCTGAGAGAACGTTCCCAAAAAGACTAGACATACTGCCGAGGTATAGAGTCCTGGAACAAGGAGCCGTCTGTGAAAAAAGAGCATCACCTCCTCGTTCTCATCTATTCGCTGGCATATGGGATGAGCAGGGTCTGCTAATGAGTTCACAATGCTCTCCACACTGGGTGCAAAACCTTATTTCCACAGTATTTCCAGGCCTTGGAAATTTTAAATTTTTGCAACATTTGTGCAATATTTCCACAACATTTCCGCAGCATTTCCCCAAGTGTGGAAATTTGATCTGAGTATTATCAAAAAAGGCAAGTGTTCAAAAAATCAAAGTTGTAGCCCTTTTCGATAGGAATCAAACTGTACAAGAAATTTCCTTATCGGATAATTTCCTGTGTCACAAAACACAAGATCAGCTGATTATTACCAAAAAAGGCAAAAATCAAAGTTATAGCCCTGTTCAATACAAATCTAACTGTGTAAGAAATTTTCTTATTGGACACTTTGTTGTGTCACAAACCACAAAACACTTGCTATTTTGTGTTTTGCTGCCTAGTAAAGCATCTGATAAGGAAATTTCTGATACAGTTAGATTCATATTGAAAAGAGCTACAACTTTGATTTTTGCCTTTTTTGGTAATAATCAGATGATCTTGCATTTTGTGACACAACAAAGTATCTGATAAGGAAATTTCTTATACAGTTGGATTCATATTGAAAAGAGCTACAACTTTGATTTTTTGCCTTTTTTGGTAATAATCAGATGATCTTGCGTTTTGTGACACAACAAAGTTTCCCATAAAGAAATTTTTTATACAGTTTGATTTGTATTGAAAAGAGCTACAACTTTGATTCTCAGAACACTTGCCTTTTTTGGTAATATTCAGATCAAATTTCCGCACCTGCGGAAATTTTGAATTTCCAAGGCCCGGAAATGCTGCAGAAATGTTGAGGAAATACTGTAGAAATACAAAATTTCCGGAGCCTGGAAATATTGCGCAAATGCTGTGGAAATATTGCAAAAATTCAATATTTCCAGACCTTGGAAATAATGTCTTGCACCCAGTGCCACATGCTCAACGACGGAGATCTCCAGGTCTAAAGAGGTGGATCGGGCTCGGGCCATTGAGCTGTAGCATCTTTCAATGCATCCATGCAGACATGCAAGCTCTGGTTCATTGCCCATCCAGTGGCAGTGACAGAACATCACTTCTCGCAAGCAAGCAGCCTCGCCATCCACAATGGCACGCCACAATTTACAGACACGTCTGACAGCTGTGTGACTGTGCAGAGAATGAGATACAGCTAGCTCACAGATGCAGATCTGAAGCTCAGGAGGCAAGTGAAGAATGTGAGGGCGGGACGCAGGCATGAAGAGGATTGATCCAGAGAGGGGCCCAAATACGAGGACGACAACACCATGGCAAGAGAAATACCAGAGTTTCTTTACAGTAGCATGAGCCAGCAGAACAATACAGCACATGGTGCTTGAAGGTCAGGACAGATATAATATTCATGTCCAAAGCACCTCAGTCGGGGAATGAGGACGAGGAACCATGATGAGAAATGTCATGTCAGGAAGCTGCACGACACAGGCAGCGAACACCATTGAGCGATGTTAAACCAAATAAAGGATAGGCCAATGTGACATCACGCATGGCCCCGGCCCAAACATGATGTCACAGTTGAAGATCTCTTCACCCAACTCTCATTGAATACCGGTCACTCAACACTATAAACAACCAGTTTCGCTTTGTATCTTATGTGCCACCATACAGCCAACCAAAAGCCGGACCTTCAAGCCCTCACATACCAACCGTATCAGAGGAGGATGTAGAAATAGGAGAGGCTGAGCAGGCAGAGGACGACATAGTGTCTCGAACGGCAAGTACCAGCAGTACTATCTTTTATTTTCCTCCAGTTCCTAATTGCAGGAGCAGCAGTGGGTGGATGCTTCCAGGCAGGAAGATGGGCAATCAGTCGTTGCAACCACTGAAGTGAATATGATTGTGAATTCCAATGGGTTTGTGAATACTGAAGTGAATACAAATATCAATGCATCCTCCATTTCCGAGTCACCTTCCAATACCTCATCATTCAACATGGAACAACTGGGCACTAACCTACCAGAATGATTGTACAAAGCATCGAACTACGTGAACGCTACACTTGATCAGAAAACTGATACTGTCCAGAGATGTCTTGCTGCTGATTTTTTCACAGCATCCAGTATCCAAAATCTTACAACAGTTCACACTGGGATTACTGTTCAGAGCAAGATAGTCAAGGGCAAACAGAAAACAACATCTCAGCTTAGAGACGAATTTTGGCAACACACCTGTTCCTCTATATGCTTGCTCTCATCCAAACTAGTGAAAGCCGCCGCAGCCAATGCCCCACCACTATCAGAAGAGAGCTTCATGACATCCGCTCAAGCTCTTAAACTCCAACCAGGAAACACTGTTTGAAGAGGAGAAAAACGCAAGAGAACAGAACCAGATACTCATGGAACCAAGAAAACACACACTAAGGCAACTGAATCCAGAAGCCCGGTGTTACTAGGGACAGGGGAGGATGAGCACCCGCCGCTTTTCTATATGACCAGAGACAAAGACAAAGAGCAGATCGTAGCAGAGTTCATCCAGGCCATGTCTAACAGAGCCATACAAAGGATAGAATGCTCATTTTGCGGTGCACATCAAGGAATGGATGAGATTCGGAAAATACCTTGCTCTCAACTGGACATTAGCCTACTGGTCAAGGCCGTATCTGTTCTGAGAGACACCTACTCTCAACCAGGCATCAAGGTGTACAATGACTCCACAATCATAGACAGATGCTATGTGCTCTGCACCTTCTGTTGTCACGATGTAACTGGATGCAGGTTTATCAGGCTGCCTCTTCGTAGTTATGCTAACGGCCTGTGGACTGGCCCATGTCCTAGAGAGCTCCAAGACCTTATGATGCTGGAGCAACAATACATTGCCAGGGCCAGAACCACAAGATGCATGTTTAAACTTGAAATGGGACCAACTGGCCAATACGCTTCATGGGGAAATATCTGCATTTTTGTTCAAGACCCTGGGCCTATGCTCTGTATACTTCCACCTCTATTGTCAGACATGTTCGACAAAATAAGTGTGGTTCTAGTGGGCTCTAAGGATGCTCCTGTGACAAAGACCATGCTCGAAAATACTCCATTGCTAGTGCACCGCAAATGAATCATTGATGCACTCCTGTGGCTCAAAGCCAACAATCCGCTGTATGCTGACCTTGACTCGGATGGAATCCAAAGAAAAACTGTGAAATATCCTGAACACGGTATACCACTTCCAGTCGAGTCTTTCTTCAGAGTACCAGTATCCTTGGCAGCAGCAGAAGGAGCATCATATACAACACAAGCCAATGACAAAGCATACTCCAATGTAAGAAGGAGCGGAATGCAGAGCTGCACAGTTGTAGATGCAGACTCAGTGGATTCAACATTTCAGCCACACAAGCTTGAAGCATTGCAAGTGTTAAACAAAGCCCATTCATCATATAGTGAGCAGAGGAAAGCCACTGCTGAACTGATTGTGGATCACAACCAATCATATGTGAAATTTCCGTCAGGATCGCGTCCTCAATCGACCAGGAACAATCCCCTGTTGTATGGCCATCTCTGGCCAACTCTGTTTCCGTACGGCACAGGCATGATGGAAAATCAAGAAATATCGCTGAGTGGAGACGCCCCTTTTCACAAGGTGGATCTGAAAGTACATGTTGCTCATCTACTTCAAAGTGGCGCCAACCATCGTTTTCAAACACATAGCTCATTCATATTTGTGATGGGAAATCTGCTTCAGAGGCGCAAAGCATCTTTCGGAGCACGTCTAGCAGTCAAACATTCATGGTTCCCTCGAGTTTATGAACTATTCCAGCAAATTGACGACAATACAATTGAATCTTTCCAGGCAAAGCTCAAAAAGAACCCATTTGCCAAGGCGGATACATCAGAAGAGAAGGCGGCAGTGGAACTGCTAAGATATGTGAATTACATTTCGGACCAAATACCAGGATCTATAGGGGAAGTACAATCCAGGCGACATGAAATGTTTTCCATAACAAACTGTGAAGGTATACCTCATGTATTCTGTACACTACACTGAACAGAGCAGACACAAAGAATCCAATTGCACAAGTACTAGCCAGTTGTGAAATAGACCTGGACAAGTTTTTTCATGATCTCAAGCGAGGCTCAGAGGCCAGTGAGCAGGCACAGATTGTAGCACTTAACCCTGTTGCTGGGGCCAAATTTTTTCACATTTCAGTACAGCTCCTAATACAGATTCTTCTCGGCACTGGCAGATTGAATGGTGTTGGTGTGTTTGGCAAGGTGCGAGTATATTATGGTGTTGTCAAGGCCCTGGGAAGTGGAAGCTTGAACATTCACTTGTTGATTTGGCTGGATCATGGGCTTTCTCCTATTGAGATCAAGGAAAAGATCAAGGATCCAGAATTTTTGAAGAAAGCCTTGAAGTGGTCCAAAGACGTGATCAGCCACGAAATCCCCGAGGGTACAGCCCCATATAATGCTGTAGCGCATGCATACAAAAAGTGAGCCGGTGATGAGCAGACCTATAGGACACAGCACCGGAGCGGAATTTGAGCAAGACATCAGAAATGTGATGGAAAACACTGCACAAATCCACACTCACAGCAACACGTGCTTCAAGTATTTACCCAAAACTCTGAGGAATCTCAAAGATAACGACAAGGACTGCTGGTTCCAGCTTCTACGAGAGACGGTAAAGGAGACTCATCTTGATGAAGAAGGTTCAATGGTCCTAAAATGCAACAATGGAGCTGTGAACAGTTACAACCCCATTATTGTGGCCACACAAAGGTGTAACATAGATGTCAAGCTCATTGGCTCAGGCACAATGGCGATGGCTATGTTCTCATATGTTGGATGTGATAAAAACCTCTCTAGACACAGCATTCATGTTCTCAGCATTATGTGCGGGCATAAAAGCTATATCTGACTCACCACCAAAGAAACATGACGGGGAGCTGGATACACAAGAGAGAAGCAGACTGTTAATGGTGAAAACAGTAAACCAGCTGATTGGCAAGTGTGAACTTTCAGCCCAGCAAGTTGCAAGTGAATTGATAAGCTGGCCCACCAAATATTCAAACCGCAAATTCCCGCTGTTCTACTGGAGCCGAATGCTACGAGAGCTGTCACCTACTACATTTAAACCATGAGAGCTAAGCGCAGATGCAGACAGTCGTGCAACAGACGAAGATGCTGCCGACCTAATACAGAAAGATGATGCAGAGCCAGAAGAAGACATGTCAGAGCGAGGGGCAGGTGGAGGGTGAAGACAACGACATCATGATATTGAATGAGAACTTGTTGCTATCTGATCTCAAGACATTGACGGAGGACAGACCACAGGAAAAACAACAAAGCACTCTATTTAACAACATATTTTACAGACCTTTGATGTTGAAAGAACTATATGCATGGGACCTGTTCACCAAGTATGAGAAACAACCACTCCCGAAGTCGAAGACATGCTACAAGGAGTACCACCGGTTTTCGCCAGGACATCCTCAATATACGACACACTGCATGAAGAAAATCACAGAGATGGCGCTAGCCTGAGTACCATTGGAATTCCCATTCCAAGAGCAGACAGAGAAGAAGACAGAGCAGCCCACCGAATAGCGATGCTAGCCTTATTCAAGCCTTGGACACAGGATATCGAATCCCCTCTCAAGGACACAACAGCAGAGTGGGAAACGGCATATTTAGAGATGCTGGATGCAACGCAGGAATGCCACAGATGCGTAATGGACAATATGCAGATCATACACCAGTCTAGAGACGCAAAGCACGATTTTTTAGCTCAGAGAAGAAAAAGAATTGCTGACCTTGCCAGCAGCGTCATTCCTCAGCAGGGACTAAACGACAACATGGCAGATAGTTTCGACCCTGTGTGGGAGAACGCCATGCAGACCATTTTCGATGACATTGAGGACAACACCAAAGCTATGTCTAGCTCCATAGACACCATACTGCTTGGTCGAGCAGCAGAAAAGGCTGGTTTCTATATAGCCACACCAGCTCCAGGGACCCTTGTCAATGGCAACACTAAAATAGCAGGGGATACTGATGTAGCTTCAGCCGAGAAAGCCAAGAAAATGCTGGCAAAGAGGGAAGAGGTTCTGAAAGCACAACTTGAGAGAGTGACGTCAAAACAGGTGCAACAGAGATACCGTGCTGAAACAAACAATATACCAGGTCCAGTGGTTACCACGCACGCTAAGGCAGACGAACTTGCAGCAGAGTTGAACAAGAGCTTCGGATCTGAGGTAGGAGAGACACGCCAGATAATAGCAGGTCTAAGCCACTGGCAAAAGATCACAGTGACTCTTATCAGGAAGCATAACTTAAACAAGAAACAAACACTCGCATTTCTACTCCTGGTTGACCAGGCAGGGACACAGATGGAGACCACAGATTTAATCAGGCCCCTGAGACTATTGGTAACCGGGCCTGGAGGAACGGGTAAATCTCATATATTTGATGCCTGGACAGAATTCTATGCCATGAACGACATTTCTGACAAGTTGAGACTCACAAGGCCCACAGGAGTGGTCGCAAGTGATATAGGAGGGTCAACAACCTATTCAGAACTGTCACTTTGTGTGAGCCGTGACAACATGAAGGCCGATACTCCAAACAGCAAGAAGATTCATCAGGCCATGGAAAAGAGACTAACTGGGGTTGAAACCCTGATTGTCGACGAAGTGTATTTCTTGGGTGCAGCGGACATGAGCATACTGAGCGAATACTGTTCAATAGCAAAGGGAGTCACCAAACATCTATTTGGACAGCTCAACATGGTGACATGTGGAGATCCATGCCAACTTCCGCCCCCAAAAGCAAAAACACTGTTCAACTGGGAGCTTGTGAGCTGTTTCAACTCCAACATTCTGAACTCTGGCCACAAGGGCACAAAAAACCTTGTCAAAGGCATCCAAGCATGGCACCAGATTGACCATTTTGTAGTTCTGACAGAAATTATAAGGCAGAAAGGGGATGATGTGCTGGTTGATATATTAAGCCAGCTGTGCAAAGGAACGTGCACTCAGGTAGATAAAGACATTCTCGACACATACATGCTGTCAGACCCAAGGTGCTCCAACGAAACCAAAGCGCTCATGGACATCGAGTGATGGTTGGAGGATAAAGGATGTCCACTGATAACCTATAAGAACAAGCCTCGCAATGTTCATAATGTTGAAATGGCCAAGGCGTTTGGAGTGATGACAGGGCAGGATCCCATTTTTTATCATTCACTTGACACTTGTACTGGGAAAAAAGGGCAGAAGAGGCAAGAGCTCAAAGGAATGGCAGCAGAGGCCGCATGGCGAGTACCAGTGAAGGATGCAAAAGACCTGCCCAGCAGAGTACCATACCTGACAGGCATGCCGGTTTTCTGCACAGACAACACAGCTACAGAGCTAGAGCTTTCGAAAGGCAGTATAGGTACGCTGGTCTCAATCAGATACATAGAGCGCAGAGGACAACAATATGCTATCTCAGCACAAGTGGACTTCCCAGGTTTCAAAGGGGAAGACAAAGACCATCCCAACCGAGTACTGCTGAGCATGCACAGTGAAACCTTCAAGTTCAAGATACCTGAATCAAACACACTGTACACGGCAAGAAGAACACAACTTCTGCTGAACCCGGCCTTTGCTTTTACATCCCACAACGCGCAGGGCAGGACATTGGAATCAGCATGCATTGATCTGGCCAGCTGTGCATCTATCCAAAGCACATGTGTGATGCTGTCCAGATTGAAGTTGCTGAAAGGGCTATGTATTCTGAGGCCATTCTATCTCACTGGGTGCAAAACCTTATTTCCTCAGTATTTCCAGGCCCCGGAAATTTTAAATTTGCACAACATTTGTGCAATATTTCCTGGCTATGGAAATGTTGCGGAAATACAATATTTCCGCACTATTTCCGCAACATTTCCGCAGGTGCGGAAATGCGATCTGAATATTACCAAAAAAGGCAAGTGTTCAAAAAATCAAAGTTGTAGCTCTTTTCAATACAAATCCAACTGTATAAGAAATTTCCTTATCGGATACTTTGTTGTGTCACAAAACACAAGATCATCTGATTATTACCAAAAAAGGCAAAGTTGTAGCCCTGTTCAATACAAATCTAACTGTATAAGAAATTTTTTTATTGGATACTTTGTTGTGTCACAAACTACAAAACACTTGCTATTTTGTGTTTTGCTGCCTAACTAAGCATCCGATAAGGAAATTTCTGATATAGTTGGATTCGTATTAAAAAGAGCTACAACTTTGACTTTTTACCTTTTTTGGTAATAATCAGATGATCTTGTGTTTTGTAACACAACAAAGTATCCGATAAGGAAATTTCTTATACAGTTGGATTCATATTGAAAAGAGCTACAACTTTGATTTTTTTGAACACTTGCCTTTTTTGGTAATATTCAGATCAAATTTCCGCACCTGCGGAAATTTTGAATTTCCGAGGCCTGGAAATGCTGCGGAAATGTTGTGGAAATACTGTGGAAAAACAAAATTTCCAGGGCCCAGAAATATTGCGCAAATGCTGTGGAAATACTGCGGAAATATTGCGCAAATTTAATATTTCCGGACCCTGGAAATAATGTTTTGCACCCAGTGTCTGGACACCATTCAGAACCACATCTCTGAAGAATTGAGAAGAGAGCTTGTTGGCGTATTAGGCACTCGGGCACATAGCCGAGTGAGTCATGGCTGTGCTCGGAGCCACGGACGACTCATTCCAAGTCAGGAAGAACATTGAAGAATATGAGAGAACATGCAAGAATATTATGGAACATCTTTATTATGACTCGGATGGACTCTTACTTTAGTATAAATACCGTAGTTACTGAGGAGGTTTCCTCCCAAGCTTGTACCACCCGGCTTCATCGCCATCGTGTAAATCTTACCTTGATTGAACCTGAATATTGAGTGAACTTAAGGATTGAACTCCTTGAACCAGAAATCCCAACAGAGCTCAACAGGATGGAAGAACTAGAGCAGCACACCATGTGCCTGAGTAGGAGCCACCTTAATTGGTACTATTCAAGATTCCCATCCGATATATTTGATGAAACCGAAGGCAGACAAGAAGTAGTTAGACCTAGTAGATAGACCGGTAGATAGAAGAGAATACAAATTATGCAGAACCCAGACAGGCCCAAGAAGCCATGGCAAGCATCAGAAAGACAGGAGAGACGGGAAGCGGAGCGCAGGACCAGGGGGACGGGACTCGAAGACCCACTAGGAATCACCCAAATCACGCACCAGTTGATCGACACACAGGATCAAACAACTCGGCACAGCAAACCCCGTTATGGGTGAGCAATGAACTTGCATTGTAACGACCTTTGGGGCTGTGCAACCGCAACAGACACAAACAGACAAGCACCGCCTCTATATTTACCATACTATATTTGAGAGAGCAACCAAATCCATGTAAGGAGCCTAACCTCACGGTTCGGCAATAAGAGCCTCAGGTCAGGCTCCCGGTTATCAAATCAAGACGTTCGCACCCAGCCATCCGTTGCAATTCCACAGCAGCATAGAATTCCAGAAGCCAGAAGAGATATATAGCTCAAGCGCAAGCAGAGAGTAACTCGCTTTAAAATTTTCCTGTACATCGAACACACGCAATTAAAAATGTACAGCGGAGCATCAGGGCTCCCTGATGTCAAATACCTCAGTCACCACCTTCTTCACTTCGTCTGGCTTCTTCCGACCCCACCTGTCAAGTTTCTCCCTGCGGCGAGTCAATACCGCACAGCACGAATCGCAAGAACACGTACCGCACAAACGCAACATTCACGGTGGTTTCAATGCCGAGCTGCCTCCCCTCGATGACGTCGAGCGCGTGCGGGCGCGAGCACAGCGCGACATACGCGTTGTACGCCCACTGGCGCTTGATGCCGTACCGGTGCTGCAGCTCGATCTTCTCTATGGGGTCCATCTCGAACGCGCCGAGTTCCCGGATCGCCAGCTCGCGGATGTCAGGGAACTTCCACCGCGTCGCGAGGTCTAAGACCGCGGTCCAGTCGCGTACAGTCGTAGCTTTGCATTGGCCGAGGACTCTGCTGCTGGGTGAGAAGTGATGGACGAGATAGATAGGTCAAGGGTGCGCACGGAGGGTAAATGATCCACAGTAGACGCTCAAAGTCTAAAGGCTCGACACCCTCGAGGACGAGTGGGTGCTCGTCATCGGTACCATCGGGGACTTTGTCCAGGAGCGAGACTCCTACGGGGAAAGCCTTTGAATGGCGCCTCAATGCACCATCCCATACCCTGAACAGGATGCCTGAAACCTGCTCATCCGAATAAGTCATTTATCTTATATTGAATATATTGCAAGGCGCACCTGGATGACAAGATTCCCATCCGCGAAATAATACTCATCGTGTCTCCGGGTTGCAAGTGGTTCAATAGTAGAATCGTTGATGTATGGCGGCGGCCCTGGAACCTCAGTACCGGTCATTGACGAGAGCGAGCGTGGGTGAATAGGGTCAGGGGCGGTGCATTACACATGACCTGCCAAGCGCCGACAGCTTTCGAAATAACTTGAAGGTTTTGAGCGCAGACAAATGCAATCTGTCCAAAGGCATCCAGAATTTGTTGGGCTGACACCGATGTCCGACAAATGCAAGACTCGTCACTCGACTGCAGGAAGAAAGTGCTGCGGAAAAGAGACAGTACAGGAAGAATATGAACTAGCTTTAGCCTATGTTTTCAAGAAAACACTCATGGTCGACGAGATTCTGCAGGATATCGAATTTTTGCGTTCAAGACGTGGAAGTTTCAGTGCAAGCTGCTTGTCACACGTTACGCGTCGCGTTTGTGTGACATATGACGAACCTGCTCCTCGCTCACACCACATGCTCTAATCTGTTTCATTCAAGCCCCTCCAAGACTACAGCCAGCTCATCCTTGCCGTCCATTCCTTCTAACGGCCACTGAGGATCCTGGCAAATCGCTATGCCAATTCTTGCACGAGAACTGCTACAGGTTTCTGAATATAGCAAACGAGATGTTCCTCGAATAGGCGGCTCCGAGGGCGGTACGTTGCCGGGATCCTGCGTACCTCACACCTTTCTTCTAACGCCGCACAGGGTTTATCGCTCTGGTCATCGGCCTGGTGGTCATCATTCTTGGCTCCTCGGTTGCCATATACATTCTGCTGCGAGACCACACGCCTTCTGAGCGCGAACGAGAAGCACGGCGTGAGGAGAGACGCTACCCCTCCGAGTCCTCCCGCTCGTCCTTCAAATCTCGCCTCCCATGGTCCGAAAAGCTCGGCGGCATGTTCGGGCGCGGCACCACCAGCTCAAAACGCTCATCGAAAAGCGGACGCGGCTGGATCCAAGCGTCAGACGACGCCTGGGAGGAGGGCGAAGCGGACTACATGCGCAGCCGCGAGCTCAAGCGCGTGGACCCGCCGTTCCGCCCCCCGGTAGACCCCTACGCCGCGTCGTATTCGAGCGATAGCGTCCCGTACGACCCGCCCTTGCCCGCCACCATCCGGTCCGATTTCCCCATCCCGCGCAGCACGTCGCCCGAGTCGACGGTGCACCCCAGCAGCCCCAGCAGGCTCGAGCAGACCAAGGAGCGCCATTTCTCCGTCGAATCGTCCACCTCCCTCCGGACGTTTGAGGGGGGGACGAAGTTTATCGAGGTGCTATGACCGCCTTCATCGAGGCGCTATAGCTGCATTTATCGGGGGCTATCACTGCCTTCGTCGGGTTATGACCACCATTCACGTTCACGGACATTTATTGGATGCCTCCTCACGATTATTCGCATATTGCGAATGACCATACGATACGTAGTACGACGCGAGATTCTTGCACGATTTTTAGCTTCATGTACATATATACGTACATTGTGAACTGTATTTTATTTTGTACTACTCTTCGGACGACCCGTAGCAAGTAATTTTGTCTCGTACATACCATACATGCCGTACGAAATGTATCTTGAATCTTGTGATTCGGATGAGCCTGTGCGTTGTGTAGAGACGGGTCTTCGAAAGCAGGATATTGAGATATGAAAGCAGTGAGATGAAAGCCTCGAATGCGCGACTTACATGAGGCCTCAGGCAATGCACGGAGAAAGTCCAGTGATCCATTTTTGCCATTCGTCGCCGAAAATTTTGCTTTCATCGAACTTGATACCTGCATATTGGTGAACAATATAGGATCTGTCTGGGGAGTGAGAGATAACTGTATTTTGAATTTTGTGAAGAGCCGAATTCAAAGCTCTAGCTGCGTCACAGCTATCATGGCTTGTGAGCCCTCAAATTCGGATATCGAAAGTAGTGAGAGGGAATCTTGGACGCGCGGTTGTCTATTTTCGCGAGCAAATTCATTCAGAAAATGCCCAGCGAAAAACCGGGATCCGATAAAGGCAGAGCAGCATGCTCGCGAAGTTGTGGTCTATTCCATCCAGGGCCTCGAATCTATCACATACATCCGCGGCCGGAACGCTTGACGATATTTGCATTTCAGGGAAACAGTATAGAATATGTGCGGGAAGTAAGAGTAGGGCCGACTAGGCTCGTCTTCGACGCGCCAAGGATCCGCCGAGGAACTGCAAATCATGATCTTGACGAACTTGAAGATCATCCCGGAACTGATTCAACAAAATTTAACAAAATCAGCACGAAAACGTCGCTTAACACACTGTCCGTCCATCTTCACAACCATTCATTTAATCAGCGTATAGCGAAACAAGATGGCAAGTCCTCCGCATCAGGATCAGTGGATCGTTTGCTGTTATCGTCGCAAGCATTGGATTCCGAGATTTCCGGGATTAGCTCTGGGTTGCTCTTGAAGCTTGACGACGAGAGTAAGTATCATTATCGACAAGAGTATCATTATCATTGGTTATCATTAGAGACAAGCGGGTAGTCCGAGTCGCAGTGGCAGACGGAGCGGAGCGTATATAAAGTCAAGTTCTTGATCACTGTGTTTGCAGTGTACACACCGGGAGTTTGAGGGTGGTTCGAATGTTGCACTCGGGCTCGGAGCATCGCGATACTGTAGAAGCCTTGGATGCTGTAGCAGATGGGTGAATGGGAGGAGTGATCCCTGCATGATGTAAATGCATCTGAATCAAAGACACAAGCGCATCCGCGTGGGTCGTGGCTCGCAACGGAATTGACGGTGTTGTCCAGGATCTCGACGTCGCCATGAGCCGCATTGCACCAAGCATACCAGCACTAGGAGATCGAAGATTTGAATGTCCCAGTAGTTTGACAATTTCGACGTTTCTTGCAATTGTCGGGACGCAATACTACTCGAAAGGTTTTTAGTGCTCCTGCTGCAGCGCCTTTCTGAGCGTTCGCTGGGATTTGAACTTGGTAAGCACCAGAATGGTCCAAAGGTGTTGCAGATCAACGTAAGGTCAACATTTGCGGCACGGCGTCGTCTGCCGCTACCTGTGCGAGAATGGCTCTGGCCGGGCCACGGCGCGTACGACAGCATTGGTGTCGAGACGAGACGACACTCCGTGCCCATTCAGGGACGGTACACGGCGAGGCGCTGATTTGTAGACTCAGACCGTCAAGTCCATAGTTAGCGCGGCAAGCTCAGCCGATCGCGCCTTGGTGCGCAAGCGGCACCGCGAGGACGGGGGTATTGTACTGCGAGAACGATGTTCTCAGCGCGCGTGCGTTGACGAGTTTGACGTCGAGACCGCAATCGCGGCGAGCGGTGCGTGCGATGCGGGTGGTGCGCAATCGCTCCATGAGAACGGGGCGAGCGATGGATGTGGCGAAGACTTGCTGTGGTAGTTTTTGCATCTAGATAAGTAGAGCAGATCGTGCGTGAGCAGCACGCACCTGAGTTGCCCGTGTTCGGGCGTGCAAGCTGCAGCGCGGCTGCCGGCGGGCGGGCGCTCCGTCTCGATGGAGGGCTGAGGACGGTACACGGCGACGCGCTGATTTGACTGCCAAGTA
The DNA here is from genome assembly GCA_014462675.1 of Mycena sanguinolenta. Classification (NCBI taxonomy): domain Eukaryota; kingdom Fungi; phylum Basidiomycota; class Agaricomycetes; order Agaricales; family Mycenaceae; genus Mycena; species Mycena sanguinolenta. Next base: position 6,976,194 of record JACAZH010000003.1, on the reverse strand, counting down.
TTCAGCAAGGACTGGGCGTCCGTTTTCAAGCGGGCAGACCTTGGCAGGGACGGTGTGCGACCCGACGGGGCTGCGGGCGACACGTCGGGGTTGAGAATGATGCGGGCGGTGCGGAGGCTGGTCGAGGGTGGCGAGCAACTTGAGGACAAATGAGTCTCGGAGAATTGCAGGACTTGTCGCCACTGTCAAAGCATCCATGAGTGAGCGCGGACGACTAGCCGAGCACGAGCAGAGCCGAGCACGAACAACAGACGCGTCAAACTCGCGAGATATACGTATATATCGATATACTCTCGAGTTATAAATAGTGACACGGAACATTCCGAAATCTAATCGACCTTGTGTTGCTCCAGCTTCGAGGCCGCTCTCGATCGCTTACAAGGCGCTGTACCTCCTTGGATTTGTTGCGGGACGACCCTTGTGCATCTGTTCCTCGAACGTGGATGCAAACTCGCCTCAGCCAAGTCAACAATTCGTTTCGGAGAATCTCGTGGCTGATCCTGCAATCGTAATCCCCCGCTCGTCAACCGGTGCCGCGCAAAAGTTGGCTGGTGGCAGTTCGTGGCAAAAATTCGCCAGATTTTGACGGAGGACATCGCGTAAAATTGATGATCCCCGTTGCATCCATTCACACAAACTCTGACAATGGACTTGAATGTCCAAATAGCATAACTTTGCCAGTCAATCCAGCACCTCATTCATCCTCTTCCTCTGCACCTCCAGCCTACGCGGCGTCCTTCGCCACTCAATGCCCACGCCCATTTTGGTATATGATGTAATCTCCATTCTTGCCCATCCGCACACGAAATGCTAAAAGCGTGTGCAGGCTGTAATCTCGTGCCTCCAGGATGCTTGCAGCGGAGGAATATCAGGGTCAGCACATCGTTCCGCGAAACTCCGCGCTGTTTTTCTCAACCGTTTCACAGCTGGACCCCCCATGAAGTCGCGCATATGCAGTCGTCATTGGACGGTTACCTGCTTTCCATGGCCTCCGAAAATCCTGTCACTGCCATCGTCGAGAGCCCCCAATGGCGGACAATATTACTAGAGGTGCGCTGACCCTGTCGTTTTTTCCTGCGCGTCGATTGATATCTTTTAGTTTTCGACACGGCTCGGACTCGCAGGTAGCCCCGCTCTCGCAAATGCCCTCCGAAAAGACGGCGAACGCATCGCACGAGTTCTCGTCTCCATTCTCACCTCCACACCCCTCGAAACAGAAGCCCTCCAACTCAGAGGTGACGCCGCAAAGTCTTTTCTGGATGTAGTCCAAAACGTGCGTCTCCCACTCGATTTACCCTCACTCAGTTAACGCGCCCGTAGTCGCTCGACATGGGCTTCCTCACAGGGTACGAAAACAGCCAAATGGCGCGCATCATGATGCGAAAACTCGCCGCTGCGTGCGGAATGCGCCCTTCGTCGCTCTTCATCACCGGAAAAGACCGAAACAGCGTCCAAGATGTGATTTGGTCCCCGCGCATGTCCCGCGCCCTGCCGTCCGTCCCGAGGACGAGCACAGACTTTTCCGCGACCTCGCCTGTGTCGCACCGCGCTTCGCTGAGCACGGTTTACTCCGTTGGGTCGATGGCACCTGATGTGAGTCCCGTACGAACCGAACCCGAGCCGCTGCCCGCCGCGCGTCCGTCCCTGCAAGTCGTCTCAGACGGTTTCCACTCGGTACCACCTCCGCATTACGACGATGCGACCTCGCCCGTTGTTTCGTCCGTGTCCCACCACCGAACTTCAGTCGGCTCAATGTCGGTGTACTCGATGCAGTCGATGCCGCGAGATACAGCCCCCCCCCCCCACCCCCCGTACCCGCTCCTCCCTTACCCGCTCTAATCAGTCCTATAAATCCCCCTGGAATCAGAATCGATTCTAATCCCTCCCCGGTAACCGCTTCCTCCGACGATGCCTCGATCGTGCTTGGGGATACCGTGCAAGATACAGGTGCACCCTCTCCGTGGCTACACGCACCCGCCGTGCACCCCTCCTGGTCACGGAGTGCGCCCGAGCTGCCGCTGCATTCCTCGACACCTGCGCCCGCGCGTTCTTCGATATCCTCGATTCCCGAGCATAACGACGAGGCGTCAGCCATTCCCCCAGCCTTGCGAGCAGCCCGCGCCGCGCCCTCCCCACCCCGGATATCCACACGAAACATTCCCCAGCTGGCGGCGCTGTCATTCGATGAGCACGTATCGTTCTCGCCCGTTTTGTCGATACTGCCGCACCCACCTCCCGCGTCCGTTCCGTCGCCGGATTCAGATGTCCCGCGGCCCCCCTCGCTAACTCTAACACCGAGCCCCGGCCCCGAGTTGCTCACCGCCCCCACGCGTTCTTCGCTGACAAAGATCAACGCGGACGACGTGTCGATCATGACCATGATACCAGAGGCGCCGGAACCAGGACCAGGCACCCCGCTACCGCTGCCGCAGCTTGATGTACATGCATCCGCGTTCCCTGCGTCCTCACAAGCACGCGCCGCGTCCCTCAGATCCACAGACACATCTGCATCCCCCCACATCCACACGCGCCGCCTCCCCTACCGCCTCCCCCCATCCGCACCCTCCGCCCCGCGCGCAGTCTGCCGCACTTCGCACCGTCACCGCTGTACGACGATGAGTCGTTCGCGTCCGTGCTGGCGATTATGCGTGCACAAGATGCGGGTCAGGGGGCAGGGGCAGGGCCCGGGCCAGGGTGCAGAGGGTGCTGCACAGAATCAGGGTCAGGGTACAGACGTCGCCGCGCAGAATCAGGGGCAGGGTGCGGACGTCGCCGCGCCGACGCGCCTGGACGTTTCTGCGCCGACGCGTCTGACCGTTCCTGAGCCTGAACCGTCCGCGCCATCTCCAACAGGGACGATCGATTCGATACAGACGATCGACTCGTTCGTTGGAAGCGGTCCCGAGAGCGAGGGTGAGGGCACCGCGCCTTCACCGCCACCGCCGATTCAGACCGACGTGCGATTCCAAGAACCGGCGAAAGAACACGCCCGTACAACGTCCGTATCCACCGCAGTCGCGAGCCCACGCACCTCCATCTCCACATCCGCACAACGCATCTCCGCCGCGCTCACCAGCGCGCGCACCTCCACCTCCACATCCACTTCGGCAAACCATCGCCTCTCCGCGGCCGTCACCAGCACGCGCACCTCCACGTCCGCATCCACAAGCCAACGCACGTCGACGGCCGTGACGAGCACACGCACCTCCGCAAGCGTAACCAGCCCGATCAGCGTGAGCGGAAAGAGCGAAAACGCCCACTCAACGACAACGACGGGGTCGGGGCAGCGCCAGCTCCCGCGCAAGGTCAAAAAGGCGCGGCACGGCCCCGCGAGCGTCAAAAAAAATCGGCGGGGGCGCGTTCAGCTGGTTCTGGCACGACAAGTGGCTTGCCCTGTCCGAAACTGACGATTTCCTGGTTCTACGAAAATCACAAACCTCCCCCTCGCCGCCGTCGCGCATCGACCTGCGCACGCTCGCAAAGATCGAGCGCACGGATCTGAAGCCGTATTGTCTCCTGCTCGAGACGTCGCCGCCGTTGCGGAAGCGGTATTTTTTGTCGTTCAAGTGCGATGAGGATCTGTATGGTGCGTTTACTTTCACGCTGGACAGAGAAGAAAAACTGACTCGGAACGCGTTTGCAGACTGGCAAGACGAGATCTATGCGCGCTCGTCGGCGTACCGCGTGGGCACGCCGGTGGACTTTGTGCATAACGTGCATGTGGCGCATAATACGGAGACAAATACGTTTACTGTGCGTCGTCGCGCCTCTTCATCCGCCGTTCGACGTTCTCACGGATTACTTTTTGCAGGGCCTCCCCGAGCAGTGGGAAAAGCTCCTTGCGTCATCCGCCATCACAAAGGACGACTATGCAAATAACCCGCAGACGGTCCTCGAGGTGCTCGAGTTTTATACGGCGCTGCAGAAACGTGAGCGCCGCGTGTCCTCTTTCTTCCCATCCACATTTCTCTGAATGTGTTTCTTGGTTTGCATAGGCGCCAACGGGGGAAACCGACGCCCCCCTGCCGCCGATTTCGTCCACAGAAGAGAAGGGCATGATGTCGTCGCCGGCGCTGTCGTCGATGGCGGGGACGGTGAAGGAGCGGCAACGGTCGAACTCGCTGAAGGGCAAGAAGAAGAAATCCAAGGACAAGGAGGGGAAGGCGGCCCGGCCGCGGACGGCGCTCGGGATATCCAAGGACAAGCTCAAAAAGGACGAGGCGCCGGTGGTTGAGAAGGAGAACAAGATCATGGTGGAGGAGAGCAAGCCGGCGCCGATACCACGGTGGAGGCGGCTCGCGGACGCGAGGGAGCGGTTGCGGGAGGCGGTGAATACTGAGGATCCGAAGACGCTGTTTAAGAAGGTTAAGCAGATTGGCAAGGGGTGCGTTCCCACCTATCATCGCATTCCCGAGCTGCGTTTAACTAACGTTCTGGCGCACACAGAGCCTCGGCAGACATCTACCTCGCGACCGAGATCTCCACCAACAGGCAAGTCGCCGTCAAGCACATGATCCTCGCGAAGCAGGCGCGCTTGGACCTCATCGCGAACGAGGTCGTCGTGATGAAGGAGTCGCATCACCCCAATATCATCAATTTCCTGAGCAGCTACCTGGTCGACGACGGGAAGGAGCTGTGGGCGGTGTTGGAGTACATGGAGGGCGGGTCCCTCGCGGATGTGATTGCAAATGCGCATGGCATTGAGGATAAGGGCATGGGGATGGATAAGGTGATGGATAAGCTGGCGGCAGCGGCGGCGGAGGGCAAGGGGCTGGAGGAGGAGCAGGTTGCGGCGATTTGCGGGGGAGGTGTGCAAGGGGCTGGTGCACCTGCATGCTAATGGTATTATTCATCGGGATATCAAATCCGACAACGTCCTGCTTGATGCGACGGGGCGCGTCAAAATCAGTGCGTCTCCTTACTTCACTTCGCCTGAGCGTGTACTGACCACGACCGCAGCGGACTTTGGCTTCTGCGCGAAACTGAGCGACCTGCAGATGCGGCGCGACACGATGGTCGGCACGCCCTACTGGATGGCGCCCGAGGTCGTCAAGCAGCGCCCGTATGACGCCCGGGTCGACGTGTGGTCCCTCGGCATCATGGCCATTGAGATGGTCGATGGCGAACCGCCGTACATCGAGGAGGAGCCCATGCGCGCGCTGTATCTGATTGCGACGAATCCGACGCCGACGGTGAAGAAGGTGGTCACGGTGGAGTTGAGAGCGTTTTTGACAACGTGTTTGAGGGTGGAGGCGACGAGACGCGCGAGTGCGGGCGAGTTGCTTGGGCACGAGTTTTTTGCAAAGGCGTGTGGGGCGGAGGGGTTAGTGCCGCTGGTGAAATTTAGAGAAAAGCCGGCGTAATGCGGGGTGGCGTCTAGTGTATCGCAAGTATTGTATTTTTATATCCCCTCGACTCAACTCGCACAGGAGCGGACAATCATGTAGTGTAGAGTAGACTAGGTTAGTAGCCGCAGAATGAAATTAATTAATCGTAATCTTGAGGTCGCCACGCAGTGAGTTGCAGTGAGTCACTGTTGCTGGCAAACACGTCGTTAGCACCTAAAGACTGGTGTCGGCGGCATGTAGTGCACAGCGTGCTACATTCCGCAGGTCAGTATACACATTAAATAAGAGTCAGGGTAGTCGATACGTGCACCGAACTTGACTCACGGGCGCATTCTCAGACAGCGTTTGCGCTGCTTCACATCAACTCGAGAAGAAAGGTGCGTCCCCTTGAACTTGTTTTCTGCGTGCTCCTGCAGTGCTGATGCAAAACCAGCGTATATTTCAAACTCACTCATCGACTGGCTAGCGAGCTCCAGGACCAGTATCATCTGGAGGTCCGAGAACCTGTGGTGCTGAGAGCGAGAACCGATGGCCAATTCTCAAAAAATTTTGGTTTATGAGGTAACATCCATACATATTTGCGAACGCGCAGACGGAAGGCTGAAGGGAAGCATTAGTCTGTGATATCGTGCCTCAGTAATGCTTGTAGTGAAGGAACCCCGGGGTCAGTGAATCTTTCTCTTGGAAATCGAGTATGGAGCTTAGTTCTGTACAGTCCCAGTTTCCGTCAAACTACCCGGCTCCGGAAACAATTGGAAGAATATCTGCTTTCTATGGTGACATACGGGAATGCTGTCACTACGATCATTCAAAGCCTGCAACACCGAAGAACACTATTAGAGGTGGACATGCCGTTTGACCCTCGTTTGTGATGCTAAAGTGACCTCTTTGTAGGTGGCATCGAAGGTCGGTCTCATCAACGACCCCAATCTAAAAGCCGCCCTGCGGAAAGACGAAGAACGGCTTGCGACACTTCTGACATCTGTTCTCACATCCGAATCCCTGGAACAAGTCGTACTGGGCCTCCGAGGCGATGCCGCCCAGTATTTCCTTGACGTCGTACAGAACGTAAGTCTCCCGAGACGCGCACAAGAGTTTTGACTGAGTCCATGTGTGGTGTAGATCCTGGACCAGGAGCTTTTAATAAGCCCGGGGCACCGTCAGATGGCGCAGCGAATACGCCGCAAACTATCCGGTTTGAGCAACAGCTTCCCTTCCTCGCTTTTCATCTGCGAGGTGACCGAGAAGGAACAATATCCTACTTTCGGGGGAGCATATGGCGACATCTATCGTGCCTCATACGATAACCAACTCGTCGCATTGAAATATATGCGGGCGGCTGAATACGTAGGTGAGAAAGAATTGCGCAAGATTCAATTGGTGAGTTTCTCGGCACATGAAGTACAAGGACCTCTACCTTATTGGTGAATATAGAGATTCGGTCGCGAAGCGCTTTCTCTGGAAAGATTTGCATCACCCGCATATCCTACCGTTCCTTGGAGTTGACCGCGGTAGTTTCCCGAAATCTTTGTGCATGGTCTCGCCCTGGATGAAGAATGGAACCGTCATGAACTATCTCAAAGACCATGGTCATGACAATGTCGATAAATTGGTGAGCTACCCTCTGGATTTTAGGTTGCGATTTAATGCAGAACACTAGCTATACGAAATTGCACAAGGTCTTGAGTACCTCCACTCGTGTGGTATAGTCCACGGAGACTTGAAAGGAGTACATCAATTCCATTTAGACATAGCTTTTGACTTACGGCCATTCAGTCAAATATTTTGATTAAAGAAGACTGGAGTGCGTGCTTGGCCGACTTTGGCCTTAGCTTCGTCTCGGAGCACACCGCTTCCACGACCGCCCATGCAGGCAGCCTCCACTGGATGGCTCCGGAATTGATCGATCCGTCACGCTGGAAGGACGAGTTCCCTCGAACCGCCGGCGATGTATATGCGTTCGGATGTGTCTGTTTTGAGGTAGCGAAGCTTATTCTTTATTGTTTGTTGCTGCTCTGAAATTTGTTAGCTATATACAGGGCGACCTCCGTTTGCGAATCTGGCTGAACTCGGTGTCTTGATGAAGGTCATCGACGGTGAACGGCCAGAACGGCCATCTGGTCCGCCCTCGATGTCCGATGTACTCTGGCACCATGTGACGATGTACTGGTCCGATGACCCGTCAGCCAGACCGACGAGCGAAATTGTTGTACAAAACATGGTTTGGCCCACTTCAGAACCCACAGTCCAAGATCAATTGTCTTCTCTTCGCGAAGCGCGGCTCTCTGACCCATCCAAGCTTTCTAAATCATATTCGCCACCGGCATCAATGCAGGACACGCATGATGATAGGGCATGCTCAACCGTCATGAAGGTCCAGGGAGCTGACCATGATATCGCATCTTGCAAAGCCTCCAGCGCCGACAGCCAGCTGAGCCCTCGAAAAATAACACGAACTGACCGTGATATCGCATCTTGCAAAGCCTCCAGCATCGACAACCAGCTGAGCCCTCGAAAAATAACACTGGACCGGATGATGAAGAAGCTAAGGACGTTGGCATCCAACAAGGATCCCCATAGCATTTACCGTGAAATCATGACGATCGGGCAAGGGTGTGTGAATTTTTTCTGCTGCTAAAACATCGCATTCTCAATTCGTTTGGCCACAGAAATTCGCATCATACGTATCTGGCGGAGACCGTGCGCACCGGTGAAATGGTTTCCATCAAGCGAATCGACCTGGCGCGTCAGCCGAAGCTGAAGTTCATTGTAAACGAGATCCTAGTCATGCATCAGATACAGCATCCAAATATCGTCAACTTCCTCGGAACCTACCTTACCAGCGATTCGGACGAGTTATCGGTGGTCATGGAGTACGTGGATAGTGTAGCACTAGCAGATGTCATCGCAAACAAGACGATGGCAGAGGACGAGATCAGCTGTATTTGCTTGGAGGTGTGGCACATCTTTCCTGTTGCCTTTCAGATGAACTGACAAAGGGTGTGATTGCTCAGACCTGCAGGGGCCTGGCACACCTACACGGCCACAATATTATCCACAGAGATATTAAGTCGGACAACGTCCTCCTCGATGTTGTTGGCCGAATAAAAATAAGTACATTGTCTGACATATCTCCCTCCTTCGTCCCACACTGACCTCACATGCAGCGAACTTTGTATTTTGCACCAAACTCACGAAACAAAGGTCTAGGCGCTCATCAATCGCTGGTACGCCATATTGGATGGCGCCGGAGGTGGTGAAGCAGAGAGAGTACGGCACCAAAGTGGACATCTGGTCTTTAGGAATCATGGTGATCGAGATGGTTGAGAAGGAGCCACCGTACTTCGGCGAAGAGGAGTCTATGGCCTTAGAGCTAATCACGCTCAACGTCACGCCGACACTCAAGAACCCCGAGCTGCTAAGTACGGAACTCAAGGGCTTTCTGGCGATGTGCCTGTGCGTGGACGTGATGAGCCGGGCGACGGCGAACGAGTTACTGGATGTATGTATCCTCTGACGAGTATGTTATCGGTAAGCCTTACTGACTGACGCACGCTGCAGCACGAATTTCTCAAGAAGGCTTGTGGACCATCGGGTCTTTTACCGCTACTACAATTCAGGTTCTAGCAATCGTGAATCGTGATCGTCGGCACTCAAGGCTTTATCTTCCTCCCTAATCTTCCCCGCACCACGCTACTGTTTTGAACGTTGGTTATTGCATTTCAGCGTACCTTGTAGTACTAGTATTTATTCATACATGTATTTTTATTTCATGCTTTCTTCTGAGCTTTCGCCACACGTTTTGCAAATAATCTTTGCCGAATGAAGGTTATCCTAGCCCATACGACGTGCTGGACGCACTCAAGAAAGCGCCAACGCCACACGGGAGGAGGGTCGGGTTTGTGCAACGGCAGGGCGTCGGTGCTGCCTGTCAAGCCCCACTTAAGAGAGCGCGGCAGGCGTACGAATACGAGGCGGTCTTGGACATGCCGTGGCACCTTCTTCGGCACATCCTCCCTGCCAAACTCAGCCGTCGACTCGATTTTTTGCAGCTGCGGACATGCGGTGGCCAAGAACGCGACAAAGTCCGCGTTAGCGTCCCGCACGACGAGTTTTTTGGACGTAATGAAACCGGCACTGGATCGGCCAATCGAAGATAGAGGGCGGGGGGAAGAATGTGCCGCGAGGGGCGTCTATGAGGAGCGCAGGAGGAGATTCAGACGTGTAGGCGAAGGTGACGTGCAGCTCGGTCAGGGAAACGGGGAACTCGATTCTAAGGAAATGCTGCTCGAATGGCGGCAGGTACGTGTCCCATGTGCTGTAGATTGTAGTGCAATCGATGAGAACAAAGTGAAGCGCGATGACATTGGGTGTGTGGTACTTGATGAAGGCGGCAATGCTTTGAGTTGGGATCGCATATTTGTGGAGTTTGGAATCGCTGGTGTCGTTGGAGAGGAGCCGACGATAAGAATTACGAATCGAGTCGGTGGTGGCGTATTCGACGAGTTCGGCACACAGGTCGACATACTCGGCCTGAAATTTGTGATATGCGGAGATGGTGAGGGAACGGCAGGTTTGAGCGAGGTGCTGCCGAATGTCCATGATCCCCACGAGTTCACATACGAAAGATGTGTCGGAGTTGCAGATACGGAGAATGTAATCGAGGTGGGCGACGGAGGTGATCCAAAAGGTCGGGGAAGACAATGGGGAGAACGATTTTCAGCCAGTCGTGACTGACGAGCATCCAGCGGGTCATAGAGAGGCCATGTTGGTGGCTGCTGGTTGAAATACACCCCCCAGGCGTAGTAAAGAATGAGCTCAACCAGCTCAGGAGGGAACATCGACGACGGTGACAAGAGGGTTGTACAAGGGGTTCTATGTCTTGTTCCGCAGTGCCCCTATGCTGACTCCTCGTAGTTACGCCACAAAGGGTTGACGCGGTGCTGCGGTCAGAGCGTCCCGCCATGCAATGCAGTAACAGTGCTTGACGACTCGACTGCTCGCGTCGGCACCAGCTCTGGATTACTCGCGACATGTCGTTCCTTTGACGCGGTTCGTCGCGGCGGTCGTCACACCACGAGCGTTGAACTGTGGGCTTCAGCGACGGGGGGAAATCGGTTCGCAATCGCGTAATGTCCGGTTTTCGGTGATGCTTTCCTTTCCCTCTTGAACCTGAGCCTTTCAATTGATATTCTGGCGCGTACGATCGCGTCCGAGAGCTTTGGCCAGCTCATCGGTACGTCCGTTCCCTTTGATATTGCAGTGTCCGGGCATTTCGACCATGTTTTCCGGTTGGCGTCAAGGAAGGCGCACATTATCGTGTCCAGCTCGGTTTCGGTTCGCATGTCGTCGCCAATGTGGCCGTGTTGTCAGCGTAGAAGTGGAGGTGTGTCGCACCGATTCATCCTCTGTCAGCCTTTCCACCCGTCGGCCGCCTGCGCGTGGTTCCAGTTTCTCCGTCGTACACCTCCGCTGCACTGCCCAGGATAAGACTCAGGATAAAACCCAGTCCTGCGGACCCCACGAAGACTTTCTCTTGTTGAATCCAATCGCTGCGTTGCGCATGGGCCGGATCGGGAGCACGGATGCCTCAATTTCGAGCGCGTTGATGGGTTCAGTACGGAATGGTCCAGTCGCAGCGCTCGTCTCTGTACCCTTTCCAACTCCTTCTCGTGTTGTTTAACCACCATACCGCGCTTGCGTATGCCATGACCATTCTATAGCTATTGTAAGTGCACTTGGAATAGACATGATGACCATTTCTCATAGGCGCGCGTTACTATCAAACGATGGCTTGGGATCCCATCGGGCGACAGAGAAGCCTCTTTGTGCACTTCGACCACTCAAGATGAAGAAATTATTCGGGCGAGACAAACAAAAGGTGTTCTTCCAATTGATTTCGTCGTGAGCACCTCGCTCATGGTGTACCACAGGAGCAACCACCGCTGCCATTCGCACAGCAGACCTTGCCGCACACACCCATCCACCAGTTCCTCACTACCAGACCTCAGTCGCAGGCAGATGACGACCGCTGGGAGATGTTCGACCAGGACACGCCCCCTTTACCGCCCGGTGCAGGTGCACCGGTCCCTCCGCCGACTTCGGTTGGGATGCAAGGCGCGCCGTCGCCATCACCGTATAACATTGCGCCATCGACGACCACGCAGTCGACATTGAAGCCCGGCCCCCTGACGACGCTGAGGAAGAAGGCCCCGCCCGTCACGGGAATTTTGCAGTCGCTCGACCCGGGGCCGGCCCATGTGCGCAATAGATCGGAAGAGCGCTTGGATACGCCGCCGAAGGAGAAGGAGAAAAAGGGCGGCGGGTTCTGGAACCGGGACAAGGATAAGGATAAGGAGCGGGAGCGAGAACAAGAGCGGGAACAAGAGCGGGAACAGAGGGAGAGGGCGGAGATGGAGAGGGAGGCGAGGGATCAGATGCACGCGAGGGAACGACAACAAACGGGGGAGAACGAGCTCACGCGCAAGATCGGTGCGTCCGCCGCCTCATATGAGTATGCTATACTCATGGGTGTGCTGCCAGGATTCCTCACCGCAACGGCCGCTGAAGACTGGACCCTCGTCCTCGACGTCTGCGACCACGCCTCCGCGAGCGAGGCGGACGCAAAGGAGGCCGTCCGCGCCCTGCGCCGTGAATTCAAGTACGGCGAGCCTGCCACCCAACTGGCCGCTTCACGCGTGCGTTGCCCTCTTCCTTGTTGCCTGCCATTTCCTTCCCGTTCCCTATCTTCCCCCGCCTGGCCCTCCCTCCCTCCCTTCCCCTTTCCCCACTCTTTTTCTTTTTTGTACAATGCTTCGGCTTACTCGCACTGATTACTATGGTAGTTATGGGCCATCATGCTCCGCAACTCCAACGAAACCTTCATCAACCAATGCACGGGGCGCAAGTTCCTCGACACCCTCGAGGACCTCCTCACCTCCAGCCGCACCTCGCCCGTCGTCCGTGAACGCGTGATGGATGTCCTCGCGGCGGCGGCGTATGCTAGTGGGCCGAGTGCGTGTCCGTCCTTCTCTCACGATTTTATTCAATCCCCTCCCCTTCTTTCTTTCTTTTTTTGAGGTATATTGATGGAGTATGCTAACGTGCTGGCTCAACCGCAGAAAAAGACATTGGCTTCCGCGGCCTCTGGCGGCGCGTCAAACCGCGCGACAAGCCCGAGGAAGGCGTGCCCTTCGATACCGACGACGCAATGTTTAACCCCCCACCCGCCTTAGTACACCATAGCGCCAGTCTTAACGCGTCCTATCATGACACCCCTACGTAGTACAGTTGTAATCATGTCCATCTGCAGCAACAAATACTTGCCTCATCACGCGAGAATTCCAAGTCGACGAAATACGCGCGTGAAGCACGAAAACAAGCTGAAGAGGGCAAACTTTGAAGACCGAACTTCTTTCTTTGCAGTACGGTACGGAGGATCTCTGAGTAATGTGAGGATGTATGTTGGAAGTCGTCCATACGGCCGCCAATTCTGCCGTCTTACAAGCAGGCCGGGATTGCAGTCACCGCCGAACGCGACGACAAGGCACCTAACGCCAACGCCGCTATTTTGGATTTCCTGTATTTGGCGCTATTCTGAATTTCGTTTTTGTTTATTTAAAGCAGCATGCAGCGATGCGGTGCGTTTGGCATGCGCAGCGCAGGAAGCAGTGAGTGAATGAGAGCGAGCAGTTGTTGGCGACGCAACTAGTGGATCGGCGAAGAACAAGAACGCCTGCACGCCTTCTGAATGTTTGTGTTTGTCGGAAGCACGGCATGCAGGAAACAAAACAGCGTGTTTCGTCGGCAGACTGAGATACTGAGATAGTCATCGTTCAAATCGCGCGCGTCCTCTGACGACGCCGGGTCAAGCATATACATATGACGGAGGTCACCATGCATGGTTCGTGCTTATATCGTTGCCTTGCCTACTATAGCTATCGATGTCTTGGAAGTTGAGAATGACTGAGCGAGCGGGGGTGATTCACGAGTTGGAACGCAGATGGAACGCAGAAATTAGAAAGCGTCGATATGAGTAATCCGGGGTTGACTTCACGAGCTGCATGTAGCGTTGAATCTTGAATGAATGGACCGGAAGGAGAGGTGTGGAGGGTACAATGGTTAATTTGACGGCATACAGGGATACCTATAGATCCATCTATGCGGCGTGTAGGCACTCGGCGCAGCAGACTAGACCAGACACCGGCTACGCATAGGCGGGGGGCGTAGGCGGGAGGAGCAGGGAGAAGCCAGCGCGACTCGTATGGCGCTACGTGCCGGCAGAGCTCCAAGAATGAAGGACGGCAAGTCGAGGCTGTGTGGAATCTGCCAGAGGCTTGCACGATGCGCGAGGTAGGTGGCGGAGCGGAAAAGCGTCGCTGCGAGCATCGGGCACGACGGAGGCTTGGAGGTTAGGATGTTGTGAGCGTAGGCCGGCCGGGTGCAGGGAAAAAGACGAAAGCGAGGGGTGGCAGCGCCGGTCCATAGACTCGGTCAGAGACTTCAAACACAGCCACACCATCGCGGCTCGTCAAGAATCATGTTCATGATGTTGATAATCAACCGAATAGTCACCTGCCAGTAGGACCTCGACTTTTTGTGCTACTTTTTGCCTCTGCTGCTGCCTGAGTCGAGATCATGCTCAGAACAACCGACAACTAAACGACGCAGAGAAGCGGCGACCATCTCAGGCGGCTGTTATTTACGACTCGAGAGCACTGAACGGGAGCCTTGTGACGCAATCTCACATTTGCTGCGATGCAAACCTCAACGGCGCGTCGACCCATGAAGTGCCTATGAGCGTCTATACGCCACCACTACCATTAATCACTCATGTCAACGGCCGACTGATCATTGAGCTCAACATCCAAGAATAGCGGAAGCAGGCCTTCGTGACACCGCCACACATCCCTCTTCCCGACTTTCATTCATTCTTGGATGGTTTCGAATGCCCGGCGCGAAGGAATTGGACTATCTGGAGACGGACGTGCCGCGGTGAGGCCTATTGGTGAGAAGGAGCAGGCAGTTCAACCACTCGGACCGTTCCGATTCTCCTACACTGAGTTTGAGAAGGATGGAATTATCGCGCAAACCAACATTCCTGAATACCGGCGAGTCGTCAGCCTGATCCGAATGCAACTGGACTCACGATATATCCATTTCAGGCGAGGGGAAAAATTACAATTTTTCATAGCTTCGCCGGCGCTAGGCACCTTCCTTATTGTCTTATATTTCAAAAGGCAGGGAAACGCCGGTCCAGAAACGAGAACTGAAAATCGATGACCTTCTGCAGATGGTGCGTTTCGTTCCGTCTCCAGTATTTTAACTTACCTGTCTACATATCAGCAAAAGGAAAGCAAACACCTCGACTTCGAATCCTCTCAATTGAACCCCGTTAAATTGGCGGACCTGCTCCAGAGACTCTTTCCCATCTCAGCCGCACACGGTTTAGCAACGAACCGAGAGTCGATGCTCCCCAAGATATTGATACACGAATCCTTACTTTCGTTCCTCCATGATGCTTGCAGCACTCGTCTCCCGGGGTAAGTGAAACAATAGCTATACATTCATGTCTCAATATTACTTTAGCCGAAATCTCAGTGAGGTTGCTCATTTCAAGACGTCCCTAGACGACTACACTCTTTCTATGGCATCCAACAATGTGGTTAGTGCCATCGTTGGAAGTTTGGAATCACGAAGAACGCTGCTGGAGGTATGAGCTCGACTCCACGACTATTCTGGTTCTTCTAACCCCGGTCCAGTTAGCATCGCAGCTTGGTCTGGCCAACGATCCAAAGTTACGAGCTGCTCAGCGCACCGACGATGAACGGATTGCTACAATTCTTGTTTCCATATTCGATTCCAAAGACGAAGGAGACACGGTCCTGCGGCTCGAGGGTGATCCAGCGCAGCATTTCCTCGACGTTATCCAAGAGGTAAGCTCTGTATTATTTCACCCTGCCGATTGACACTCTTCATATTTCATATTTTAGACACTCGACAAAGGTCTTTTGCTCGCTGAGGATCACAGCCGGATGGCTCGTCGGTTGATTAGAAAGCTCTCAGAAAGATGCGACATGCTCCCTTCGTCACTCTTCATTACTGGAGTGAGTGGACGAGAAGAACATCCCACTTTCGGAGGAGGATACGGCGACATTTTTCGTGCTTCATACAACGAAAAACCAGTGGCTTTGAAACGCATGCGTTATTTTCTGCGGGGTGCGGAACTACGTCGTGTTCATCTGGTGAGTTCGTCAGTAGTGTATCTTCTTGGACTAACCGATATGTAGAAATTCTGCCGAGAAGCACTTGTTTGGAAGGATTTGCGTCACCCGCATATTTTATCTTTTCTGGGGATTGATCGAGATAGTTTCCCTTCGACTCTCTGCATGGTGTCGCCCTGGATGGAACATGGGACCGTTCTGAGCTATCTTCAAAAGCAAGGTCATGCCAGTGTGGATAAATTAGTAACTTATTTCTCTGGTCCTGTTATTTATTCCGCTAACATCACATTGCAGCTCTATGAAATTGCGCAAGGTCTTCAGTATCTACACTCATGCAACATCGTCCACGGTGACTTGCGAGGGGTATATAGATACAAGATGCGTATATCACTCGCTGACGATGTTGTTGACAACAGGCGAATATCCTTATCAACGAAAACTGGAGTGCCTGCTTGACCGATTTTGGGCTAAGCAATTTTTCCGATGCCACTTCTTCGATGACCACGAATCGAGGAGGCAGTCTCTATTGGATGGCCCCGGAATTGATCGATCCAGACCGCTTTGGGCTTCAGTTCGCTCGAACACCGGCAACCGATGTGTACGCATTTGGTTGTGTCTGTCTAGAGGTTCGTCATATGTACTTTTGCTTCTAGCTCTCCCTTCTGAATTTATCCAGTTATACACCGGGCGACCTCCGTTTGCGGACCTACGCGAACCTGCTGCCTTGTTGAAAATCACGAACAATGAACGGCCGCAACGACCCGTTGGTCCTCCGGTGGTGTCAGATAAGCTCTGGAATCACGTTTCGGCGTGTTGGGCAGATGATCCACAAGCTAGGCCCGGCACCCAACTAGTGGTTCAGACGATGAAGGCTTTACATCCGTTACCTCTCCTTCCAAATCAGCAGTCTCCGCCACCCTCACCGCCGATGCCGTCCTACCCTCCTACACCAATGGCTGTGCCTAATGTGTTGCCCCATGGTGAGCTCCCTTGCCACAGAATATTCCCATCGACTGATCCCCACGACTAATCCAGTGTTTTTGTCTCAGTCTTTCGCCGACGATATATCTCCTGGTGCAGATTCTCGGCTCGTGGGCGATGAATACAAAATTCTGCACGATTGTATGTGCATGGACTCCAAGCTTGAGAATGAGCTGACTTATATTTGCTTGCCAGATACAACCCCGACAGATGATCCCACCGAGATGCCAATGTCATTCCATGGAGGTGAAATCGTTCATCTTCTTCAACAAGAAGGTCTGTGGTGTGAAGTTATGAAAGAGGATCAATCAATTGGCGGTGCGTCCCAACGGCGTCCCTATTTTGCGAACCCTGACAGTGATTCAATCGGTAGTTGTCCCGTCCCATTTCCTCATCCTAGCATCAGGTTCCCCCAAAAATTCTCAATCTGATGGGCATGACGACACCGAGCGTACGGAGATATCAGAAGATTCCCAATCGGACAAGTATCTCGATACTGAGCGTACAGAGCTATGGATTCAGGGCCAAAGAAAACATGATGATGTACCTGCCGTACGCGTTCGGGAAGGGAACTGGAAGAAGATTTGGAGATTAGGTGAGCTCAATGTGAATATCTGCACGAGAGGTTAACAGCGTCCAGGGACAACGCTACTGGAGCGGGACAAGAGAAAGGTGCAAGGACTACCACCGCCGCCGGCGCAGCAGACCCCGGCGCACACACCCATCCACCAACAATTTGTTTTCAGATCTCAGTCGCAGGCAGATGAAGACCGCTGGGAGATGCTCGACCAGCACACGCCCCCTTTGCCGCCCGGTACAGGTGCACCGGTCCCTTCGCCCACGTCGACTGGGATGCAAGGTGCGCGGTCGCCGTCGCCGTATAGCATTGCGCCGTCGACAGTGAAGCCCGGCCTACCGACGACGCTACGGAAGAAGCCGCCGCCCGTCATAGGCATTCTGCATTCGCTCGACGTGGTGCCGGCCCATGCGCGCAATAGATCAGAAGAGCGCTTTGATACGCCGCCGCCGCCGAAAGAGAAGGAGAAAGGGGGGCGGGTTCTGGAATCGGGACAAGGACAAGGATAAGGAGCGGGAGCGGGAACGAGAGCGGGAACGGGAACAGCGGGAGAGAGTGGAGCGGGCGGAGATGGAGAGGGAGGCGAGGGAGCAGATGCGCGGGGGGGAGCGAAGGGATGAGGAGATCGAGCTCACGCGCAAGATTGGTATGCCCTCTGCGTCGGGATGCGTCTGGTGCTGACGATGCGCAGAATTCCTCACCGCGGCGGCGTCTGAAGACTGGACATTGGTCCTGGATGTATGCGACCACGCCTCGGCGAGCGAGGCGAGCGCGAAGGAGGCCGTCCGCGCGCTGAGGCGTGAGTTCAAGTACGGCGAGCCGGCGGCGCAGTTGTCGGCCGCGAGGGTACATGTCCTCTTCCTCTTCCCTTCTCTCCATGTTCCCTCTACTCTACGCTCTTCCTATTCTGGTTATGCTCATCCTCCTCCTGCTGATGTACATCTCGCAGCTCTGGGCCATCATGCTCCGCAACTCCACCGAAACCTTCATCAGCCAATGCACCGGGCGCAAGTTCCTCGACACGCTCGAGGACCTCCTCACCTCCAAGCGCACCTCACCCGTCGTCCGCGAACGCGTGATGGATGTCCTCGCGGCGGCGGCGTACGCTAGTGGGTCGAGTGCGTTTCCGCCCTTCTCCAACTACTTTATTCAATCCCTCCCCTTCTTTCTTTTTTGAGACATAACATTGAAGTATGCTAACGCGCTCGCCCTCGCAGAAAAAGACGCCAGCTTCCGCGGCCTCTGGCGCCGCGTCAAGCCGCCCGACAAGCCCGAGGAGGGCGTGCCCTTCGATAGCGACGACGCCATGCTCAACTCCCTGCTCACGTCCCCATCACCCGTCAATGTATGATTATGATTATTTCGTGGGCGACCCCCCACCACCCGCCTCAGTACACAATAGCGCCGGTCCTAATGCATCCTACTATGACACTACCCCTAGGCAGTACAGTTGTAATCATGTCCATTCGCAGTACTTGCAGATACTTACCCCTCGCGCCGGAATTCGAACAAAGAAATCGGGGCGAGGCGTGAAAAAAGCTGGAGGGCAACAAACGTTGAAGACGGAACATTTTTCTTTGCGGTACGATACGGAAGATCTCTGAGTAATGTGAGTATGCATGTACGCGTTGGAAGTCATACATGCGGCCGTGTCCCAATTCCGCCGTGGAGTCGATCAGTACTTACAAGCGGGTCGGGATTGCAGTCACTGCTGAATGCGACGACAGGACACCTAACGCCGCGCCGCCATTTTTAGATTTCCTTTATTTGAGTCCGCTATTCTGAATTTCGTTTTCGTTTATTCAAAGCAGCATGCAGCGGTGCGGTGCGCTTAGCATGCGCGGCGCGGGAAGCAGTATGTGAATGAGAACGAGCAGTTGTTGGCGACGCAACTAGCGGGGATCTGTCGGCGACTCGCGGATCGGATAAGAACACCTTCAGAGTTTGCGTTCACGATGAACGGCATGCGGGCAACAAAACAGCATGTTTCGTCGGCAGATACTGACATAGTCATCGTTCGAGTCCCGCGCGTCCTCCTCCAACGCCGGGTCTGGTGTACGTATATATATGCGCTGCGCTTTGCGAAACAAAACAATGCAGGCAGCATAGAGTTTGGGGTTAACGTGCATGGTTCGTGCTTATATCGTTGCCCTGCCCACTATTGCCACCGATGTCTTTGGTGTTGATTGATTGTCTGGACGAGGTTGATTCCGCGAGTTGGTGCCGCAGATGGAACGCAGGCGCAGATAGTAGAAGCCGTCGATGCGAATAATTCGGACTTGACAAGCTGCGTGTAGCGTTGAATCTTGAATGAATGGAGCGGAAAGAGGGGTGTAGAGGGTATTTGGAATGTCGCAATGGTTAATGGCATACAGGGATACATATAGATCCATCCGTGCGGCGTGTAGGCACTCCACGTAGTGGAGCAGACCAGACACCGGCTACGTATAGGCGGGAGGAACAAGGAGAAACCAGCGCGACTCGAGGGGGCGCTGGATGAGCGGTGAAGCTCCTTCAGAGAATTTGAAATTCGAAAGCCAACAGCGCGTCGAGACGGTTCGAGGGTGTGCGGAATCCGCCCGAGGCTTGCCAAGCCGGTGGTAGTTGGCGGAGCGGAAAGCGTCGCAACGAGCGTCGGGCACGACGGAAACCTGAAGGCTCAGCGCTTGGAAGTCGTGCAAGTCGGCCGGGAGGAGGCGCCACAGGGAGGAGTGGCCGCACGCATGTTGACCGTGGTCCATAAACTCTCCATCACGAGCCTTGCTGCGGCGGGTTGGCGAGGCGAGGGGCGGGGTGGGGAACAGTCGCGCAGCGGAGGTGGGCGAATGCACACGATAAACACTGGCTAGGTTAAAAGGGAACTATATCCAGATCCACAGAGAACGATACTCCGATAAACGAGGATGTATACGTAGAAAACCGTGTCGATTCGGCGCGCGCGCGGCGGTCGTAACCGCTCGAGTGGCGACGAGGCACGGGAAGTTCCCAAATGACTACGTGCGCGAGTGTGCCGCTGATGACACGGACGACGAGCGGCGCGTATTTTGCGATGCGACCGATGATCGAGATGGCAAACTCAATACGATGCTGTACCTCCCGGCCCGATAAGAACGAGCTCGACGAAAAGAGGAAAACGCATCACATAAGGGCGATGGCGACGCAAACAAGGTGGATGGAGGTGCAAGAAAGCGAAACCGAGGGCGCGGGAAGGCGGCACGACACGGGTGGGGCGGTGCAACCTCGCGTGCGGCGTCAGAACAAAGCGAGAGGAAGGTCCACACGACCACGCGTCAGAGAGGATATACAGTCGTGGGGTAACCACGGTAGTGTGCACATAATTGAGCTGCATTGAATAGCCGTGGCCGCTGCTGCATAGTTTGAGGCGGTTTCGTGGTGAGCAGTCTCGTCTCGCAGCAGACGGCAATCAGTAGCAGACCCAATGCGCAGAAAGACAGCAGGATGCTTGCGTTGGTTAGAGTTTATGATGGGTGTTATTGCTTTGCGGCGTCTCAAAACTTCATATGTGTGGGGAGGAGCTGGTCTTGGCGTCTGCCGCCGTTCTGATCAAATTCTCACGAATTTCATTCACTTTTTGAAGCTGCCAGCGCGATATACGCACTCACAGACTCTCGCATCTCCTATCGCGCTCGTCCACGCGTTTTTTCCCGCCCTCCTCTCGTTTCCCATCTTTTTCGCACTGGAGCTCTCCTTTCTGACCTCAGTGGCCTTGGTGCGCAGGCTCGGCCGTTGCCGAGATCCGTTTGGTCCCGACCTGCTTTCCCTGCACCTTCGCGCTGCGCGGTCAGCCGGCCGCCGACACGGCCGAGCCTCCCCCACACCCAAGACCTTTTCTTCCCTAGATCTCTTTCCCTGCTCTCCTTCCCAAGATCGACGCGAGGCGCGGCCTAGCTTGCTATGCTCTCTAAAATCGGGAAAATAATAATTTGCATATATGAGAGAGTTCAGAACCTTTCTCAGAATTTCAAGGCTGCATCTGCCATCCACCATCTTCCCGGCGTCGCCTGGCTCTTCCACTGGGCTCTTCTAGGACAGCTGTTATCGAACGCGCCCTTACTTTTGTCACTATGCTCAATTGAGTTCGCTGTTGTATGCACAATGATATGAACGTCAAATTTACATCAGCTCGCTGCTGCCGCCGCCTAACTCGGAGTCGAGACCATGCTCAGAACAACCGACATAGACTAGTAAACGACTCGGCGGAGACCATCTCAGGCGGCTCTTATTTACGACTCGAGAGCACTGAACGGAACGTCGTCATGTTTCCAGATTCTTAGAACATGCCTTCTGACACAATTTCACACTTGCTGCGATGCAAACCTCAACGACGCGTCGAGCCATTAAGCGCCTATGAGCGTCTATATGCCACCATGGTGTCAATCATGTCAACGCCTTCGTAACACTGCCACCCATCTCTCTTCCCGACTTTCATTCATTCTTGAATGAGTTCGAATGCCCGGCGCGAAGGAAATGGACTATCTGGAGACGGACGTGCCGCGGTGAAGCCTATTGGTGAGAAGGAGAAGGAGCAGGCAGTTCAACCACTTACTACTGAGACTCTTTCCCGTCTCAGCCGCACACGGTCTAGCAATGAACCGAGAGTCGATGCATCCTAAAATATTGATACATGAATCCTTACTTTCGTTCCTCCGAGATTCTTGCAGCACTCGTCTCCCGGGGTAAGTGAAACAACAGTTGTATATTCATGTCTCAATATTACTTTAGTCGAAGCATAACTGAAGTTGCCCAATTCAAGACATCCTTAGATGGCTGCACTCTTTCTATGGCATCCAACAATATGGTTAGTGCCATCGTTGGAAGTTTGGAATCACGAAGAGCGCTGCTGGAGGTATGAGCTCGACTCCAAGACTATTCTGGCTCTTCTAATCCCGGTCCAGTTAGCGTCTCAGCTTGGTCTGGCCAACGATCCAAAGCTACGAGCTGCTCAGCGCACCGACGATGAACGGATTGCTACAATTCTTGTTTCCATATTCGATTCCAAAGACGAAGGAGACACGGTCCTGCGGCTCGAGGGCGATCCAGCGCAGCATTTCCTCGACGTTGTCCAAGAGGTAAGCTCTGTATTATTTCACCGTGCCGATTGACACTCTTCATATTTCATATTTTAGACACTCGACAAAGGTCTTTTGCTCGCTGAGGATCACAGCCGGATGGCTCGTCGGATGATTCGA
Source organism: Mycena sanguinolenta (assembly GCA_014462675.1). Classification (NCBI taxonomy): domain Eukaryota; kingdom Fungi; phylum Basidiomycota; class Agaricomycetes; order Agaricales; family Mycenaceae; genus Mycena; species Mycena sanguinolenta. The sequence continues at coordinate 6,953,855 of JACAZH010000003.1, read as the reverse complement.
AAGCTATCAGAAAGATGCGACATGCTCCCTTCGTCACTCTTCATTACTGGAGTAAGTGGGCGAGAAGAACATCCCACTTTCGGAGGAGGATACGGCGACATTTTTCGTGCTTCATACAACGAAAAACCAGTGGCTTTGAAACGCATGCGTTATTTTCTGCGGGGTGCGGAGCTACGTCGCGTTCATTTAGTCAGTCCGTCGGTGGTTCATCTCCGTAGACTAACCAATAAATGTAGAAATTCTGTCGAGAAGCACTCGTTTGGAAGGATTTGCGTCACCCGCATATTTTATCTTTTCTTGGGATTGATCGAGATAGTTTCCCTTCGACTCTCTGCATGGTGTCGCCCTGGATGGAACATGGGACCGTTATGAACTATCTTCAACGCCAAGGTCATGCAAACGTGGATAAATTGGCAAATCATTTCTCTGGTCCTGTCATTTATTCCGCTAACATCACATTACAGCTCTATGAAATTGCACAGGGTCTGCAGTATCTGCACTCATGCAACATCGTCCATGGTGACTTGCGAGGGGTACATAGATACAAGATGCGTATATCGCTCGCTGACGATGTTGTTGACTACAGGCGAATATCCTTGTCAACGAGAACTGGAGCGCCTGCTTGGCCGATTTTGGGCTAAGCAATTTCTCCGATGCCACTTCTTCGATGACCACGAATCGAGGAGGCAGTCTCTATTGGATGGCCCCGGAATTGATCGATCCAGACCGCTTTGGGCTTCAGTTCGCTCGAACACCGGCAACCGATGTGTACGCATTCGGCTGTGTCTGTTTAGAGGTCAGACATATGTATTTTTGCTTCTGGCTCTTCCTTCTGAATTTGTTCAGTTATATACCGGGCGACCTCCGTTTGCGGACCTACGCGAACCTACGGCTTTGCTGAAAATAACGAATAATGAAAGGCCACAGCGACCTGTTGGACCTCCAGTGGTGTCGGATACGCTCTGGAGTCATATTTCCGTGTGGTGGGCAGATGATCCTGAAGCCAGGCCCGGCACCCAATTGGTGGTGCAGACGATGAAGGCTTTACATCCTTTACCTCTCCCTCCAGATCAGCAATCTCCGCCACCCTCACCGTTGATGCCGTCCTCCCCTCTTACACCGATGGCAGCGCCTAATATGTTGCCCCATGGTGAGCGCCCCTGCCACAGAATATTCCCATCCACTGATCCCCACGACTAATCCAGTTCTATTGTCTCAGTCTTCCGCCGACGATATATCTCTTGGTGCAGACTCTCGGCTCGTGGGCGATGAATACAAAATTCTGCACGATTGTATGTGCATGGACTCCAAGCTTGAGAATGAGCTGACTTATATTTGCTTGCCAGATACAACCCCGACAGATGATCCCACCGAGATACCAATGTCATTCCATGGAGGTGAAATTGTTCATCTTCTTCAACAAGAAGGTCTGTGGTGTGAAGTCATCAAGGAGGATCAATCAATTGGCGGTGCGTCCCAACGACGTCCCTATGTTTCGAACCCTGAAAATAATTCAATCGGTAGTTGTCCCGTCCCATTTCCTCATCCTAGCATCAGGAACACCCAAAGATTCCCAATCTGACGAGTATGACGATACCAAGCGTGCGGAGATATCAGAGGATTCCCAATCGGATAAGTATCTCGATACTGAGCGTGCGGAGGTAGAGATCCAAGACCGAAGAGAACAAGACGAGACACCCGCCGTACGCGTCCGGGAAGGAAACTGGAAGAAGATTTGGAGATTAGGTGAGTTCAATGTGGATATCTGCACGCGAGGTTAACAGCGTCCAGGGACCACGCTACTGGAGCGAGACAAGGGAAAGGAGAAGAGTAAGGGTGGGTCCTCGGAGCGTGACGACAAATTTGCCACTAGACTCCAATTAATGGACGATGATGACTTCCCACCAACGACACATAACGTCGCCCTGTCGAAACCCCCACCACCAACGACACTGCGCAAGAAGACACCTTCGGTCATCGGCATTCTGGAGTCGATGGATCCTGCGAATCAGGGACAGCACGTCCGCAACAGATCCGAGGAGCCTGTGGAGCAAAAAAGTAAGGGCGCCTTCTGGGGACTTCGCGGCGACAAGGACAAGGACCGCGGAGATGAAGAGAATGAGCTTACCCGCGAACGACAGCGCAGAGAGAAAGAGCGCGGCAGGGACGAGGAGAACGAGCTCACGCGCAAGATCGGTGCGTCCGCCGCCTCATATGTGTATACTATACTCATGGGTGTGCTTCCAGGATTCCTCACCGCAACGGCCGCTGAAGACTGGACCCTCGTCCTCGACGTCTGCGACCACGCCTCCGCGAGCGAGGCGGACGCGAAGGAGGCCGTCCGCGCCCTGCGTCGTGAATTCAAATACGGCGAGCCTCCTGCCCAACTGGCCGCTGCACGCGTGCGTTTCCCTCTTCCTTGTTGCCTACCTTTTTCCTTTCCGTTCCGTATCTTCCCCCGCTTGTCCCTTTCCTTCCTTTTCCTCCCTCCCTCTTTCTTCACTCTTTCTCTTTTTTGTACAATGCTCAGGCTTACTCGTACTGATTACTGTGGCTAGTTATGGGCCATCATGCTTCGCAATTCCACCGAAACCTTCATCAGCCAATGCACCACGCGCAAGTTCCTCGACACGGTCGAGGACCTCCTCGCCTCCAAGTACACCTCGCCCGTCGTCCGCGAACGCGTGATGGATGTCCTCGCGGCGGCGGCGTATGCCAGTGGGCCGAGTGCGTGTCCGTCCTTCTCTCACTATTTTATTCAATCTCCTCCTCTTCCTCCTTTTTTTGAGATATAACAATGAAGTATGCTAATGCCGCTGGCCCTCGCAGATAAAGACGTCGGCTTCCGCGGCCTCTGGCGACGCGTCAAGCCGCACGACAAGCCCGAGGAAGGCGTGCCCTTTGATACCGAAGACGCCATGTTCAACCCCCCGCTCATGGGTGGAGGCGAAGGGAAGGGCGGCCCCACGCTGACCCTGGCAACCGACACGCCGGAGATACCTGGGCAGACGCGTTTAGTGGCGAGGCCACCGGCACGGGAGCGGAAGAGAAGAGGCCACCGCCAGCCCCAAGTCATCCCCCCCGACGAAGACATGCGGCGGCTGTTCACAGAGTGCAAGATTGGGGTGGGGAACGCGCATTTGTTGAGCCAGGCGCTGGCGTTGGCGGCGCCGGAGGAGTTGGGTGGGGAGGTTATTAAGGTGCGTGAGCGTTTCGTCGACTATTCTTCACTGCTTCGAGGTGCGAATTGCTTTGAGCTTCCCTTTCTTCTTGGACAAGCCCTCGTTGCCCTCGTTGTATTTTTTGCCCAAATGCTAATAGTCGTCGGTCCAGGAATTCCACCAAAAATGCCTCGACTCGCAAGAGTTGATATTCACGCAGATCCCCTGGGCGAGCGCGAGCGCCGAGCGCAGCCGCATCGCCAAAGACGCGGAACTGCGGCAACTACAAAATCAAGCTCCCAGCGGTGTCCCTAACGGGAGCCCGAATGGAGCGAATGATATGAACGACATAGAGGGTGAAAACGGCGGCCAGACGCGCGAAGAAGAGCTGCTGGTAGACCTGTTGGCGGCGAACGAGCAGCTGATGGGGGCGCTGGCGCTGTATGATGATTTGAATATGAAGCGGGTTGCGCTGGCGTGGTCCACGAACGCGTGATGGATGTCCTCGCGGCGGCGGCGTATGCTAGCAGGTTGAGTGCGTTTCCATCCTTCTCTCGCTGCTTTATTCAATACCTTCCCTCCTTTCTTTCTTTCTTTGAGATATAACGATAGAGTATGCTAACGTGTTCGCTCGCCCGCAGAAAAAGACCTCGGCTTCCGCGGCCTCTGGCGACGCGTCAAGCCGCACGACAAGCCCGAGGAAGGCTTTTCCTTTGATACTGAGGACCCGTTTTTTAACCCCCCACCCGCCTCAGTACACAGCAGCGCCGGTCGCAACGCGTCCCACTATGACACTACCCCTACGTAGTACAGTTGCAATCATGTGTCTGTCCACAGTACTTGCAGATACTTGACTCATCGCGCCGGAATTCGAACGAGGAAATCAGGGCGAGACGCGAAAAAAAGCTGAAGTAGGGCAGCAAACGTTGAAGAAGACGGAACATCTTTCTTTGCGGTATGATGCGGAAGATCTCTGAGTATGTATGTACGCGTTGGAAGTCATCCATGCGGCCGTGTCCCGATTCCGCCATGGGGTCGATCAGTACTACAAATGGGCCGGGATTGCAGTCACCGCCGAACGCAACAACAGGACACCTAACGCCGACGCCGCTATTTTAGATTTTCTTTCTTTGGCGCCGCTATTTTGAATGTGGTTTTCGTTTATTTAAAGCAGCATGTGGCGGTGTGGTACGCTTGGAATGCGCGGCGCGGGAAGCAGTGTGTGAATGAGCGAGCGGTTGTTGGCGACGCGACTAGTGAATCGGCGAAGAATAAGGATGCCTCCACAGCTTCTGAGTGTTGGTATTTGCGACGCACGGCACGCGAGAAACAAGTGTGTTTCGAGTTGCGGCGCGCGCTCCTCCGCGGGTAGCCCGGGTCTAGTATATATATGCGCTGCGCTTTGCGGAACAAAACAATGCAGGTAGCGTAGGGTTTGGGGTCACCGTGCATGGTTCATGCTTATATCGCTGCCCTGCCCACCATGGCCACCTTTTCTTGAAAGTCGTGGGTGATTGAGCGAGCGGGGTTGATTCGCGGGTTGGTGCCGCAGATGGAACGCACGCAGAGCTTAGGAAACGTCGGTGTAAGGAAGGAATGCAGAGTCAACCTGAGGCCTTCGGAGCTGCGTGTAGCGTTGAATCTTGAATGAATGGAGCGGAAAAAAGAGGTATAGAGGGTGTTTAGAACGTCACAATGGTTAATGGCATACAGGGATACTTATGGATCCATCTGTGCGGCGTGTAGGCACTCCGCGCAGCAGACCAGACCAGATACCGGCTACGTTTAGGCGGGGCGTACGCGGGAGGAACAAGGAGAAACCAGCCCGACTCGGACGTGTGTTGGGTGACCTATGTCCGATGAAGGTTTGAAAATCTGAAATTTGAAAGCCGGCGGCGTAAGGCTGCAGCGGGTCGAGGTTGTGTGGAATCCGCCAGAGGCTTACACAACGCCCGATGCCCGAGATAGGTGGCAGAGCGGAAAGCGTCTGGAGCGAGCATCGGGCACGATGGAGTCCTGAAGGCTCGGCGCCTCCAAGTCGGCCAAGTCAGCGGGTGGAGGCGACCGAGGGCAGAGTAGCGCGTTGAGTTTTAAAGCTGGAGCGGGTGGAAGCGAGGGACGGGGAACAGCAGTGGAGGTGGGTGAACCCGCACGATGAATGCTAGCTAGACCCCAAGAGAACGATGGTGCGAAAAACGGGGATGTATACGCAGAGTCCTCCGAGGCGAAACCGAATCGATTCGCGGCGGTCGTAACAGCTCGAGTCGTAGGGAGCAAGGTGGATGGAGGGACTGGGAGATCCCGACCAAGACGAAACACAGACCATGGTTGAGGTCCAGGTGGGGCTTGGACCGAGGTCGAGATCCCATCGAGCTGCGGCGCACGCGAACGACTCCAGCGCGGATACAACTGGACCGCAGCATCGCGCAAGAAAACACCAGGGCAGCAGCGATTCAGCGGCCAAAGCAAGGCGAATGGATGTACAAGTGAGGGCCTCAGAGGGGCGACACGGGTGGAGCGGTGGAGCCTCGCGTCAGAACGAAGCGAGAGGAAGGCCAAGACGACGCGTCTAGGAGACTGATCACATAAGCCCAATGAAGGACGCCGGCCATCGCAAGCAGGAAAATACTGATTAGAAATCCGTACAGAGGCATCGAATATTTCATGCAGTCCTCGGTTCTGCTATGTACATATCTCGACGGGGTTTCGTGGTGATCAGTCTCGTGGTGGAGGGTAAACGCGGGCGCTGCGCTCAATAGCAGTCCCAATGGAGTGCAATCAGACGGCTTGCACGCAGGATACTTCCGTCGGTCCATGGAGACGAAATTGCGGGCGTGGATCATTCGCTACACCCTGACGCGTTTCGTGTCGCGGGGGAGAGGAGTCCAGGGGCTTGACGAAAAAGGGTTGCGTAGTCGCGTCGGGGTTGAATGGGACCAAGAAAATGAGACGGCAGGGCACGCGTGAAATTCGGGGACTAATTGCGGAGAATGGAGTGACGTGTCGCACGGTGGACAAGTAACGATAATATAGATTAACGCGTTTCGGTCTTGAGTCGTGGAGATGCGGCGGTCGCCACACGTCTCGTAGCTGACGACGAGCGCGCATCGTCCACCGTCGCGCGGAATTGAGGAACAGAACATATTGGGGATCACATGACCATTGCTGCACCGCCTCTCTGTGCATCTCGACCACGACCAAGATGAAGAAATTATTCGGGCGAGACAAGCCAAAGGTCTGCGAGAATTATTTTATATGCAGTATATCGCCGTTTATCGTCTATCGTCTTTGGTAGGAGCAGCAACTACCACCCCCGCAGGCGCAGCAGACCCCGGCGCACACACCTATCCACCACCAGTTTGCTACGGCCAGACCTCAGTCGCAGGCAAATGACGAGCACTGGGAGATGCTCGACAGCCAGCACACGCCCCCTTTGCCGCCCGGTGCAGGTGCACCGGTCCCTTCGCCCACGTCGGCTGGGATGCAGGGCGCGCGGTCACCGTCGCCGTATAGCATTGCGCCATCGACGACCACGCAGTCGACAGTGAAGCCCGGCCCGCCGACGACGCTAAAGAAGAAGACCCCGCCCGTCATGGGCATTCTGCATTCGCTTGACCCGGTGCCGGCTCATGCGCGCAATAGATCGGAAGAGCGCTTTGATACACCGCCGCCGCCGAAGGAGAAGGAGAAGAAGGGCGTCGGGTTCTGGAACCGGGACAAAGATAAAGATAAGGAGCGGGAGCGGGAACGAGAGCGGGAACGGGAACAGCGGGAGAGGGCGGAGCGGGCGGAGATGGAGAGGGAGGCGAGGGATCAGATGCGCCCGAGGGAACGACAACAAACCGAGGAGAACGAGCTCACGCGCAAGATTGGTATGCCCTCTGCGTCGGGATGCGTCTGGTGCTGACGATGCGCAGGATTCCTCACCGCAACGGCGTCAGAGGACTGGACATTAGTGCTCGACGTATGCGACCACGCAAGCGCAAGCGAGGCGAACGCGAAGGAGGCCGTCCGCGCGCTGAGGCGGGAGTTCAAGTACGGCGAGCCGGCGGCGCAGTTGGCGGCGGCGAGGGTGCGTTTTGCGCTGTTCTCTCTTTCCCTCCTCGCTTCCCTTGTCTCTTCGTCCCTCTCCACCCTCTTCCTGGTCCCTCTTCTCTCCCTCTCCTCGCTCCTCATCATGCCTGTACACTATCGTGCATATGCTAACCCCCGCCTAGTTATGGGCCATCATGCTCCGCAACTGCAACGACACCTTCATCAACCAATGCACCTCTCGCAAGTTCCTCGACAACCTCGAGGACCTCCTCAGCTCCAGCCGCACCTCCCCCGTCGTGCGTGAGCGCGTCATGGATGTCCTCGCGGCGGCGGCGTATGCCAGCGGGTCGAGTACGTGTTTCTCTCTCTTTCACCCTCCTCTTTTTTCATAACGGAGTAAGCTAATCGGACGCTGCACAGAAAAAGACTCTGGCTTCCGCGGCCTCTGGCGCCGCGTCAAGCCGCGCGATAAGCCCGAGGAAGGGATGCCCTTCGACTCCGACGATGCGATGCTCAACCCCCCGTTCATGTCCCATCCCCAGCACCACCACCCCCAGTCGCAATCACCATACACCCAGACCCCGCAGGCGCAGATGGGGCACCAAAGACCTCCGTCGACGTATGATTATGATTATTTCGTGGGCGACCCTGCGTACAACGCGAACAACGGCAACGCCAATTCGAATAACAACGGTGCAGGCGAAGGGAGAGGCGGCCCGACGCCCGTACCCGACACGCCCGAGATGCCGGTGCAGACGCCATCTGTAGCAAGGCCGCCGGTGAAGAAGAAGAAGACGGGGGATAATGAGGGTGGGAAGGATTCGTCAAAACGCGATCGCGATAGGGACAGGGACGAGCGCGACGGCAGCGGCAAACGAGGACGCGATAAGGACCGGGACCGAGACCGAGACCGTGAGGGCCGTGGCGACCGCGAGGGCCGTGGGGATCGTGAAGGTCGTGGGGATCGCGAAGGTCGAGGCGACAGAGAAGGCCGCGGCCACCGCCACCCCCAGGTCATCCCCCTCGACGAAGACATGCGGCGGCTCTTCACAGAGTGCAAGATCGGGGTGGGAAACGCAAATCTGCTGAGCCAGGCGTTGGCGTTGGCGACGCCGGAGGAGTTGGGTGTAGGGGTTATCAAGGTGCGCAGCGTTTCGTCGACTATTCTTCACTGCTTCGAGGCGCGAATTGTTCTTTTCCGAGGCGCGAATTGCTTTGAGTCGCTTCGCTACTCGTTGTATTTTTGCGCAAGTGCTAATAGTCGTCGGTCCAGGAATTCCACCAAAAATGTCTCGACTCGCAAGAGTTGATATTCACGCAGATCCCCTGGGCGAGCGCGGGCGCCGAGCGCAGCCGCGTCGCCAAAGACGCGGAACTGCGCCAACTACAACTACAATCGCAATTGCCCAACGGTGTTCCCAACGGGAGCCCGAATGGAGTGAATGGTATAAACGGCATAGAGGGCGAAGACGGCGGCCAGACGCGCGAAGAGGAGCTCCTCGCGGACCTGCTGGCGGCAAACGAGCAGCTTCAGGAGGCGCTGGCGCTGTATGAGGATTTGAAACGCGTGGCGGTGGAGAGAGAGGTGGTGGTGAGGAGTCGGGAGGAGGTTGTGTTGGATCCGAGGGTGGGTGATGTTTCGTTTTTGTCTGTTTGCCTGCTGTGGCTTGAGAATGGGGAGCGGGGTTGTGCGGGGGAGTGTTTGCGCGCGCGATTGCCCTCTTCGTTCTCGTTTTGCAAGGCCAACAGAGGAGATCGTTGCCTTTAGTCTGCTTCTCCTCGTTCCCTTTGTCTCTTTTCTTTTACTTCTGCTTTTGTGCTTTTCGCGCTGCCTTCGTTCTTGATTTTGGTTTGCTCACCTTTCGATCACTCGCTTTCGACAAAGAAAATCGTGCCCTTCTTGACCTTTATCGCTCCGTCATCCTTGTTTCTGGTGTCAACCCGAATGCTGATCGATTTTTGCAGTTAAAGCCATTCATGACCGAGGACGGCACGCTGCACCCCGACCACGTCAACGCCGGCGGCAGCTCATCACACCAGCCATCGCGCTCCGGCTCACGATCGCCCTCGCCCTCGCGTGCGGCCGTGCCTGCCTCACTCCAACCCTCGTACCCCGGCCACCCGCCGCCCCACGCGCATTCGCAACCCCAGACACCAATACCAACACCAGTCCCCACGCAGGGCCTCGCGCCCCCGCCCGCCGCGCCTCATGGCCCGCGGCTCCCCGGAGCAGGCGCGGTCGGGTCGCGCACGCCGTCGCCTGCGCATACTGAAGCTATTTCGCCGCCCGCGCACAGCGACCGCGAGGTGAACGGCATGGGCCCGCGCGCGCCGTATGCGTATGCACCGCCCGGCGCACCGGGGTCTGTTGACGGCGAGTATGCATATCGCGATGCGACGCCGACGTATAACTGGAATTCGGAGGATGAGGACGAGAGGCCGGCGAATGGGTATCCGTATGGGAGCGAGAGGGAGGAAGACCCCGACGAGCACGGTGACGGGGATATACACCGCCTAGAAGAGGAGTACCGCCCAAGCGCAAAGGCGCTTGGGAAGCGGCGCGTGGAACCGGACGAGTACGACGCCGGGCGCGCTGGGGATGACTTTTCCCTCCTGCATGGCAAAACCAACGATCACTTCGACGACCGGCCAGGCGGAGGCCTGGACTCGGACGACGACTCGGACAGCACGCACCAGTTCCACAATAGCAGTGTGTGGCACGCCATCCACCCCACAACGCATTTCGTGTATGATGCCGCGGCGGAGCGGACGCAGGCGCGGATACGGCAGGGGCACGTCAGTGCGTTGATTACGGTCAATGGCGTGCATTAAGCGCGTGTTGCGTCGCGTTGCGCATTTTGGGCGTGTGCACGTTTTGGATTAAGCGCGTCGCGTTTCGCTTCGAGTGCGTCGCGTTCGCGTTCTGGCGTGGGGAGCGTATGTTGTATGATGATTTTTATTGGGGGGCTGCGTTGTGTACAAGAGAAGAGGAAAGGATTACAAGTAACAGTAACAGTAACATAACATTATTACGCATCGCATGTAATGGCTGCTCGCTCACATTTGCATTATTTATTCCACTTTCGGGCCCGGTTCGCGACTTTTTGTCACACTCAGTCTCTTCTCTCCATGGCCAACCTGGATGATCTGGACGACGTCTTTGACCAGTTTTCTCATCCACACGATTGTGAATTTAGATCATGGTCATGGTCGGGTTCCAGCTTTTTGTCTGTACTATTATAACGGCTAGGCTAGCGTATTGTTGGCTTGTAATATTTGTGCACATGTTCTAGATATATTCTCACTCAGGAATAAATTGTTGCACGCGGCTCGTAGCGGCAACTCCAGGCGTCTTGCAATAGCACAGCCACAAATTGCCTTTTCAGGTCCGTGGATGAGCATTGAGTTGGCAGGTGTTGTCACACTTTGTTTGTGACCTCTGGCTCGAAACCACGTTTCGGCGCCATTCCAAAACTTTCCCACGTCTGCGAAGCGCCATTGGTTCGTGGATGGATTTCTGATTTAATTTTCGAGCGAAGTGCAGTTCATGCGTTCGATTCGGCCGCCTGGCACATTTTTCACGGAATCGTATGGTGTTTTTCGGCGGATATTTTAATCCTATAGGGCTTGGTCTCGTATTCCTTACTGAGTAATAGGCCAATATAAGTAGTGAATGCTACGACATTATAGCGACGACAGCTAACAAAAAATCAGGTTTTCTCCAGCTTCAAGGGATTTAAGAGCAAGTCTGCTGTAGCCAGTGAATTAATAAATATTGCGAACCCACGAGGGCGGAGGGGCTCAGTTCGTTTTGGTGCGAAGCACAGCGTAAGTAGAAGTCGAATCCCGACACGGGTCGTGACCGTCAGGACAGACTCGGAAGTGATCGACAGCTAGGAGAACACTTCGAAGAGGGTCAGAGAGTGGAGCTTGTGGAGAGATGAGTCCAGTTCTTGATTCACCATAGAAGAGCATTGAAAAATCCTTGTATGAGGTCGACTTGGAGCTGCTCGAGCATCAGATTGGGGAGAACATTACCACTGAACAAAAGGAGTTGGGACAGGATCTTGGATGCAGGGAGATGAAATAGAAAACATAGACCCCAGTTGCCGCGATGATAGACGTCTACACCAGCGTCAGCGTCGAACGCCAGTGCAAAGTGCGAAGCCAAGAACGTCTTGCCTTATATTGGGATTTTGGCATTCTGTGTGTGAGTGCTTGTACACGCGTGTGCAAGCACGTGCGCGCGCGTACAAGAATCATGACGTGGGATTGGGCTTCTTTGAGGCAGGAAGCTGAACCTTGTGAGGCTTGAGCGGGGATTTCCTTGGCTTGTGGTGCAGACTACTCATACAACCTTTAGTTCTTACAACATGAGCTTGACATGAGCTATCCCAGGCCAACATAAATGCTGAGCTATGTGCACATCATAAATTCAACACAGTGTCACAAAATATAAGTGGAAGAGAAGCTAGGGAACAAGCTGTTTCTCGCTCAACACATCTGGACATTCGAAGCATTTACTGCGACATACAAGCAATAAAACATTTTGGTTCGCGACAGTGTTACTGTTAGAGCAATCAATTTTTTGACCTCAAATTGTCGGCGGAATGCATTGGATAATCAGTGTGTTCTGGTGGATATACCCTGGAGTCCAGTTGTAACTGCCTGCGAAAGTCTCCAGAATCTGCTGCATTCCCACAAATTCTGCTGCCTTGATCGATAAATCTGTTGCATTACACCGTATTTGAGGAAGAAATACTCTGGAATACAATCAAATCCACTGGAATCTGCTGGATTGTTTGCATGATACAGTTTACGTCCATACAATAAATGTAGATATCTCACTGGAATACCTACACTGGAAAGGAATGTACAGCAAAAATATGTAGGCGGACTTCAGTTGATGCTGGATCATATACAGTGTAATTCATTTGGGGCTCGGCTGAGTTCACTGAAGTTCACTGGATTCCAGTGAACCTACCGGTGTTGCTGGTCCGGGCATATTACTGAGAATCAATATAAACTTAGCCCTGATTTGAAGTCAGCCAGTCCGATGAAACTGATGTCGGACACATGTGCTGAACACGAAAGCGTGCTGAGTCCACAGTGCCGAATACAAAACAGAAATGACACATTACACTAGGGATCTGCTGAAAGTGCGGAGTGCTCACGAAGAGCACATTGTAAGCATGATGACATTCCCCTCTTTTTGGGCATAAATTTCGTGTCCTCCTTCCCCTATGATTGTGGTATTAACAGAAAGAGGCCATTTAGAGCTTTCTTTTGATCCACTTTTCATGGTCATACATGCAAAATTGAATGGTTTTGAAAGGATTTCATCCAGAAAGGACCATCAGCCACTGCGCCGAACATTTGTCCTTGTTATCCGCCTCGCCAGGACCTTGGATTATCAGGTTGTAGGTCGGATCACCAGCTTGGACAAAATTTTAGTTTTGACCTGGTAAGGTCCAAGTCAAAGTTTGGACAAAGCCTCGGGTTGGCCAAAACAGGTCAGAAGCAGTGTTCGGACAAGAGCCCACCTGGGCTGAGGTTGGATACACTGGGTGCAAAACATTATTTCTGGGGTCTGAAAATACTGAATTTCCACAATATTTCTGCAGTATTTCCACAGCATTTGTGCAATATTTCCAGGCTCTGGAAATTTTGTATTTCCGCAGTATTTCCTCAACATTTCCACAGCATTTCTGGGCCTTGGAAATTCAAAATTTCCACAGGTGTGGAAATTTGATGTGAATATTACCAAAAAAGGCAAGTGTTCTGAGAATCAAAGTTGTAGCTCTTTTCAATACCAATCAAAGTGTATAAAAAATTTCCTTATCGGATACTTTGTTGTGTCACAAAATGCAAGATCATTTGATTATTACCAAAAAAGGCAAAAATCAAAGTTGTAGCTCTTTTCAATACAAATCTAACTGTATCAGAAATTTCTTTATCAGATGCTTTACTAGGCAGCAAAACACAAAATAGCAAGTGTTTTGTAGTTTGTGACACAACAAAGTGTCCAATAAGAGAATTTCTTTTACAGTTAGATTTGTATTGAATAGGGCTACAACTTTGATTTTTGCCTTTTTTGGTAATAATCAGATGATCTTGTGTTTTGTGAAACAGGAAATTATCCAATAAGGAAATTTCTTATACAGTTTGATTCCTATCGAAAAGGGCTACAACTTTGATTTTTTAAACACTTGCTATTTTTGGTGATACTCAGATCAAATTTCCACACCTGCGAAAAATGCTGCGGAAATGTAGCGAAAATGTTGCGGAAATGCAATATTTCCGAGGCCCAGAAATACTGTGGAAATAAGGTTTTGCACCCAGTTCAGACAATGGCTTGCCACACTTGCAATTACCATACTTGTATACAGTATTGTTCCTTTGTCTCAAAATCACAGGCCACATACACCCAATTAATCCATGTTGCATGGCGTGCTTTGACAGTGCGCTTTGAAGACGCACACAATACTGCATAATAGTAATTTGTGTTCACATCCGCACACTACATTGACTCTGGATATTCTGAACTTACTCTCTGCCATTATGCTGCCCTTGGTATCCTATGCTTTGCACATCTCCCATCAAACTCCTTCCTGTTTTTACTCTCCCAGGACAGCAGGGCTGTGGCCAGCTTTCAAAACCATGTCGAGATTGACCAATGGGCGCAGCGCATTTTTGCAGAGCTTGTTGCAGAGAAGAACACTTGGGCAAAGGCAGCGGCGAGTTTGAACACAGTGTGGCGGATGGGCAAATCAAATGTAAATATTCTGGAGATGGAGGAAGAGGAAGAGATAGATGAGTAATTTATAGCCGTAGCTATTTTGCGATTTTTTGGGGGAATTTTTGAAGCTTTTTTGCAGAAAATTGAGGTCGGAAGCAAAGTTCGGACAAAATCTCGACAGCCAGACCTCCGTATGCAGAGTTCGGACAAAAATTTGTGGGTTGGCCACCCAGAAAGTTCGGACAAAATTTTTTAGATGGGCAAATTTGGTATCTGACCTCCAACCCGATAATCCAAGGTCCTGCCTCACCTTAGCCCTCTGCCATGTCACATGTGTTAGAGAATAATTGCTCACTTCACTCACAATCAAGAGAGTTGAGTTGAGTTGAGTTGAGTTGAGATTTCTAAACTGTACCGTAACTGGCCATATGGGCTATGCGGTAGTACTGACTACGAGTCATTGGGTCTGTAAGGTACTGTGGTGTGTGGTGTGTGAGGTCTGTAAGTAAGTATGTTCCGAGTGAAGTGGGAGAGAGAAAGAGAAGAAATGATTATGCTACGTTTGGGGAAATCATGGTAAGTTCGTAGGTCGAGACAGCTTGGAGAGGGAGGACGGTTTGTTTGGGACTGTGATAGTACAGGTATTGGGGTTGCGGGTAAAGTACTCTATGTAATTAATGTGAGATAAGTAAGCTAGGAAGAAATAAGGAATAAGGGAAAATAAAAATGAGAGAGATGAGAGAGGGAAAGCCATGACTGGAGACGATTAGGGGAGGTCAGGTGGGTTGTTTGGTGGGCGGGAGCATTCTGACCTTAATAAATTGTGTATTGCTCAAGAAATCATCATAAAATGGGAATGAAGCCCTGTATAAGAGCTTTTTCCATTGAAGTCAAAATCCTCCTTGAGCTGGATTCTGGTGCCATGATTTTCGATGATGACACATTTATGATGATGATTTTCTTTGTTTGTCCTTGTAGCAAAAGAGGTTAAAATCAATCTTCTCCACACCAGTAAGTAGCTAAACCTGCAGTTCAGCCAAAAATGGTCCGTGTGTACGCGATTACGAGCTATGTCTGAAATAAGCTTTGTAGCGCGCTTCGCAGCAAAGCCCACTAACTGCTCAGAAGTGCTCTTGTTCATGGCTAAATTTCATAGAGTTGAAGTCAGTCCGGTAGCGGAGAGTCTGGCAAAGTTCGACAATTGATGAATGACCTGGAATCTTTTGGGAACAACCCAAAGTTCACTCGGTTGACACTGCTGTATCGACCAGCTCTCATTGGGTTGCATGACAAGCCCCTACCAATAATCCCAGGGTGATTCTGGAGAGATAGCATCAGAACATGAAACGGAAATGACTCAACAAGTGGCCAGGACTTCACTGCTAACAATTGTACACCATGCGAAAAGAAGTAATTTTTTCTGAGCAGGGAAAATGTGCAGAATACAATTCATGGACTCAGTGTTCTCTGCAAAAGAAGTGTCTATTGCTGTGATTATGAACCATGCCAATCTTATATGACTGATTTTTCACAAGCATGACCAAACAACTCCGTTTACTGCCAAAAAATTAGCTGATCGCATCTCAGGACCCACTAACAAGTTAGTGGGCATTTCGCGTGAGCTATCAAACAGACCTATTTCATGTGTTTTTTTTGGGGGAGCATTGCCGGTTGTGCAACACAAATGGTGGGTTTGGAATCAAAGTTTCAGTGGTTGAGGAAGCTTCATGCATATGACAGGCCGTATGACGGGCCGTTTGTAACATTAAAAAAAAAAAACTAGGAGGCCAAAAAAAAAAAAAAACTAGGAGGTCAGAAAAAAAAACTGAGGGACCAAAAAAAAAAAAATTGGGGGTCAAATCAGGGATTACCCTCGGCCTGTGTCCCTAGGCTACAGCTGAGTGCATCATGCATGTACTTGAGTATTTGGGGCCAAATTGGCTCATTGAGAAGTGTGCCGAAGATACTCCGGCCACGTCGGCCGAGGATGCACAGCCACCGGCTTGTTCCGGTCCGGAATTTCCTGCTCTCGGATGTTTTCAGATGATCAAGCCCGAATCTCCCGAGAGCATTTGGGAATTGGAATCGGCGGCATCAAACGGCGGCGGCAGAGGCGGCGGCAAAGGCGGCGGAACTTTCCGGTAGTGATTGATTAATCAGTAATCTTGTGACGTATAAGCCCCTATAAGCTCATCAGCATGCCCGTCTTCACGTATTGTAGCAAATATTAATTCTATTGCACCACAGTCATTTTGACCAGCGAATATAATATATTTCCATGAGTACAATATCACTGGGTGCAAAACATTATTTCCGGGGTCTGGAAATGTTGAATTTTGGCAATATTTCCGCAGTATTTCCACAGCATTTGTGCAATATTTCCGGGCTCCGGAAATTTTGTATTTCCGCAGTATTTCCTCAACATTTCCGCAGCATTTCCGGGCCTTGGAAATTCAAAATTTCCGCACCTGCAGAAATTTGATGTGAATATTACCAAAAAAGGCAAGTGTTCTGAGAATCAAAGTTGTAGCTCTTTTCAATACCAATCAAACTGTATAAAAGATTTCCTTATCAAATACTTTGTTGTGTCACAAAACACAAGATCATCTGATTATTACCAAAAAAGGCAAAAATCAAAGTTGTAGCTCTTTTCAATATGAATCAAACTGTATAAAAAAATTTCCTTATCGGATACTTTGTTGTGTCACAAAATGCAAGATCATCTGATTATTACCAAAAAAGGCAAAAATCAAAGTTGTAGCTCTTTTCAATACGGATCTAACTGTATCAGAAATTTTCTTATCAGATGCTTCACTAGGCAGCAAAACACAAAATAGCAAGTGTTTTGTGGTTTGTGACACAACAAAGGGTCCAATAAGAGAATTTCTTATACAGTTAGATTTGTATTGAACAGGGCTACAACTTTGATTTTTGCCTTTTTTTGGTAATAATCAGATGATCTTGTGTTTTGTGACACAGGAAATTATCCGATAAGGAAATTTCTTATACTGTTTGATTTCTATCGAAAAGAGCTACAACTTTGATTTTTTGAACACTTGCCTTTTTTGGTAATACTCAGATCAAATTTCCACACCTGCGGAAATGCTGCGGAAATGTTGCGGAAATGTTGCGGAAATACAATATTTCCGCAACATTTCCACAGCCTGGAAATATTGCACAAATGTTGCGAAAATTTAAAATTTCTGAGGCCCGGAAATACTGCGGAAATAAGGTTTTGCACCCAGTGTATAGGAAATGTACTACAAATCAATAAGAATAATAAAATATCTAATAAGGACAATAGGGGCTTCACATGCGACGAGGATGGAGTAGGTTGTGCGGGACGACAATGATGCAAAGCGGATGCAGATGCCAATGCACGCCTACTGCAGGCTGCAGCGCAGGCCTGCAGTCACACTCGAAGCTCGCTGTGCGAGATCATCAAGTCGCGCTGAGGATCGAGGGCATGCCGTGGAGGGGTGATTGCGGGAGGTAGCTGGCGCAGCGAGAACAGCGCCACAATCAAACATCATTGTCAGTGGCGAGGGACGGCAGGGACATGGTGGTGGTACTGGGTATTGCCAGGAAGTGGAGGGAGGAGAAAGGCGTGTTGGGCCCGCTCTTGCACCAAGGACAGGTGTTGTCGTCGGCGGCAAGGGACGGTGGCGGCATGGGATGGATTTGTCTTGGGTATCGCGGTGGTGATGATGGTGGGAGAGGAGAGACGCGTCTGCCAGTGCCACAGCGTGGCAGCAGCGGCAATTGACAGCGGCACGTGCATCAATTGTGCTGCCGCTGCCGCCGCCGCTCGATCTCGTGTGATGCCGCCGATTCCAAATCTCAAACTCTCTCAATCTCCCAAAGACTGACACTCATTCAGCTTGACAGCCTCTCTCACTACTGTACTCATTTTAAATCTATGGCTCAATTTGAGTTCATATATTGTATCATTCATATGTGATCTCTCAGCTGCTTACTTTGATGCTCATTCAAATCACGTGCTTACATGCCAGTCCAGGTGTATGCAGGAACTTGAATCATAGGTAATAGTGGGGAAAAATTTTAATTGCTAATGAAGTTTGCTAATTGAACTATTCAAAGTTTGTCTCAAAGGTTAAGGACAGAGAACTCAATGTCTGGAGCCTTGTTCAAGCAAGATCCTATCCAACACAGCAAGAACTCTATTTTTTCAGAATCAGCTCTGATTATGAAGCCTCAAATTACAGCTATGCAATAGCTTACAGATTGATCTGTGAACGATTGCAGATTCAACACAAAGTCACTAAATATGGAAATAAGTGGCTGTGCACAATAATGCCGAGCTGGCCGAACAGTTTCTCGATCATCCAAAAACATCCGAGAGCAGGAAATTCCGGACCGGAACAAGCCGGTGGCTGTGCATCCTCAGCCGACGTGGCCGGAGTATCTTCGGCACACTTCCCAATGAGCCAATTTGGCCCCAAATACTCAAGTACATCCATGGTGCAGCCTAGGGACACAGGCCGAGGGTAATCCCTGATTTGACCCCCAAATTTTTTTTTTTGGTCCCCCAGTTTTTTTTTCTGACCTCCTAGTTTTTTTTTTTTGGCCTCCTAGTTTTTTTTTTAATGTTACAAACAGCCCGTCATAAGGCCGTTTGTAACATTAAAAAAAAAAACTAGGAGGCTGAAAAAAAAAAGGAGGTCAGAAAAAAAAGGGAGACAGACAAAAAAAAACACTGGGGGTCAAATCAGGGATTACCCTCGGCCTGTGTCCCTAGGCTACAGCTGAGTGCACCATGCATGTACTTGAGTATTTGGGGCCAAATTGGCTCATTGGAAAGTGTGCTGAAGATACTCCCGGCCACGTCGGCCGAGCATGCACAGCCACCAGCTTGTTCCGGTCCGGAATTTCCTGCTCTCAGCTGTTTTCAGATGATCAAGCCCGAATCTCCCAAAGACTGACACTCATTCAGCTTGACAGCCTCTCTCACACTACTGTACTCATTTTAAATCTATGGCTCAATTTGAGTTCATATATTGTATCATTCATATGTGATCTCTCAGCTGCTTACTTTGATGCTCATTCAAATCACGTGCTTACATGCCAGTCCAGGTGTATGCAGGAACTTGAATTATAGGTAATAGTGGGGAAAAATTTTAATTGCTAATGAAGTTTGCTAATTGAACTATTCAAAGTTTGTCTCAAAGGGTTAAGGACAGAGAACTCAATGTCTGGAGCCTTGTTCAAGCAAGATCCTATCCAACACAGCAAGAACTCTATTTTTTTCAGAATCAGCTCTGATTTATGAAGCCTCAAATTACAGCTATGCAATAGCTTACAGATTGATCTGTGAACGATTGCAGATTCAACACAAAGTCACTAAATATGGAAATAAGTGGCTGTGCACAATAATGCCGACAGTTTCTCGATCATCTGAAAACGAAAACATCGGAGAGCGAGAAATTCCAGAACAAGCCGGTGGCTGTGCATGCTCAGCTGACGTGGCCGGAGTATCTTCGGCACACTTTCCAATGAGCCAATTTGGCCCCAAATACTCAAGTACATGCATGGTGCACTCAGCTGTAGCCTAGGGACACAAGCCGAGGGTAATCCCTGATTTGACCCCCAAATTTTTTTTTTTTTGGTCTCCCAGTTTTTTTTTTCTGACCTCCTAGTTTTTTTTTTTGGCCTCCTAGTTTTTTTTTAAAAAATGTTACAAACGGCCCGTCATACATGCAAAGTTTGGTGTATTATTGAGAGGAAAACGGGATGTCGAAACTGCCAAAAATCCAGCTAAGTATTTGCTCGCGTTGCTCGTGCAAAGCTCGCTTGCACGCTTCATGCTAGTCTCTGTAACAGAACCGATATACAGGTGACGAACAAGTATGTACCTGTATATGGTCTGTTAGCAATCACGTCATGCTCAGGAAGCGAGCGACTGATTACGCAATCAAGTGGCGGTGCACACTTGACCGGTCTTCAGTGCCGCCCACCACTGGGATTTCCCTTGTATTTTGAGCATTCTGACCCTTAGGAAACATTTATTTTATGTCTGGTCAATTTCTAAAATATTTGAGGAAGAATATACCTGAGATGTCGACAGGGCTCATTATCTAAGCCGGGATTCGGCCGATCATTCCGATTCGTACAGGTCACACAAAATCTTGAACACTGAATAGAAATTCAGCCAGAAAACGCGAGAGATGTGAAGTAGCAGTAAATTAATACCTGCATCCACAAAAATTAGAGCAGGATACGCGCTGCCAGCTGTGGAAAACGCGCTCGAGGTTGAATGACACAGCCACCCGATTGCATAATCAGTCGCTCGCTTCCTGAGACGATCGTGATTGCTACAAGACTAGCTTCACGCGATCAAAGTGATCAAAGTTCGCACGTAAGATGCCACTTTGCTGATGTAATTTGGTAATACGTATATCTCCCACACCACTCTTTGTCTGCTCAATGCAACTCAGATGTGCTCTGCAATCTTCTTGCTCTGGTGGTTCCGCTTTCTTTGTCACGCCTGGGTTAAGTGAATTCGACTCCTTCACTTCCCGAAGTACACCATCTCGTCGAAAATAATACCTGAGAAGATCGACGTGTCGCACGGATTCAGTCGCTCGATCTCATATACACATCGCGCCTCAAAGACACTCTGGACAGCATACAGCACATACTGGTGGAACGTCTCGATGCGCTCAGTTTCCGCTTGTGCAGCTGGTCTTCCATAAACTGAGAAAGCAAGTAGAAGTGCCTCGAGAATGGCAACGATGGTCATTTTGTTTTTTGTCGTCCAGTTCTTATCCAAAGGTATACTCATACTAATACACTTGCTGTACTGCAGAGAAGGAAATACTTACCAAAATGGAAGTATGGTATGTGTCCTTTTTAAATAACTTGAACGAGAATTCTGGCTGATATGTTCTACTTACAAGTTCGGATTCTTCGGAGCTCGTGCCCCGTCACGGCGCTGGCACGTTGTTCTCCCGTCCGCAGGTGACGATGTCGTTTTTATCCGTGCTTTCGATGCAGAGCTCGCACAGCTTCTGAGACGCGCTGGGTCAGCGTATGGCTGCCGTCTGTTGTGGCTATTTGCTCTGCCAGTGGCAAACCAGACATTGCGCATGTCCTAGTATCTCCGCACCCGAGCCCATAATCGCGTCCGGTGCGGCAGGTCGCATACAGATTTGCTATAGTATGAAACAGTATTTGTATGCAGTTACCTGCAAAATATCGATGTTCACCATTGACAAACCTCACTTGCGTAAATCCATATCATCTGGCATACAATATTTATTACAACTCTGTATGGAATGCAAGGGAATGCATAAAAACTTTGGCAGACGCCAGAATCGAACGCGTGACTTGGCACTTCATTCAAAATTCATCCACGAACCAATGGCGCTTCGTACCACGTCGCTCCTGTCCCTTTCGACGAGGTGCCGATGACGAGCACCCACTCCGAACTTGTCCTGAAAGACGTCGAGCCAGGCCGAGCCCTTGGACTTTGAGCGTCTCCTGTGAACCGTCTACCCTCCACTATCCCACCTCTTGTCATCTACAGCAGAGTCCTCGGCCAAAGCAAAGCCACGACTGTACGCGACTGGACTGCGATTTTCGACCTCGCGACGCGGTGGAAGTTCCTCGACGTCGCGAACTGGCGATCCGGGAGCTCGCCGCGTTCGAGATGGACCCGGTAGAGAAGATCGAGGTGCAGCACCGGTACCACATTCAAGCGCCAGTGGACGTACAACCCGTATGTCGCGCTGTGCTCACACCGGTACCCTCATGCGCTCGATGTCATCGAGGGGAGGTTGAAACCACCGTGGATATTGAATTTGTGTGGTCCGTGTTCCTGCTATTCATGTTGGGCGATATTGACTCCGCGCAGGGAGAAACTTGACAAGTGGGTCGGAAGAAGCCAGACGAGGTGAAGAAGGTGGTGACTGAGGTATTTGACATCACGGAGCCCTGATATTCCGCTGTACATTTTTAATTGCGCGTGTCCAATGTATAGGAAAATTTTAAAGCGAGTTACTCTCTCTGCTTGCGCTTGAGCTATATATCTCTTCTGGCGTCCATAATTCTACACCGCCGTGGAGTTGGGACATATACCTGGGGGCGAACGCCTTGATTTGACAATCGTGAGCCTGACCTGAGGCTCTTATGATAGACTGATCGTCACAGCCTCTATTTAGTATATATCACATCGTCTCCAACGCTGATTCACTGACTAGCGAACTCCAGGACCAGTGTCATCTCGACTCTTGAACAGGGTGCATCTTCCGAGAATAGCGCTGACAGCAGGCCTTCATTCTAGCAGCAGGAACCAATGACCACTCGAATCCTAGTTTACGGGGTGACATCCATACTTGCGAATGCGTGCGCAGATAGAAAGCTAAAGGGAAGCGTTAGTCTGTGATATCCTGCCTCATGAACGCTTGTGGTGAAGGACTGCTGGGGTCAGTTGATCTTTTTCGTGAAAATCAAGTTTTTGCTCAGTTCCACGAAGCCATAGACCCCGTGAAATCACCCGGCTTGAGCGGACATTGCGAGAGTATTTACTCACTATGGCACATGGAAATGCTGTCAACGCGATCATTGAAAGCCTACAAGACCGAAAAACATTATTAGAGGTCGAGACATCATCTGACCTTCGCTTTCGATGCTAAACTGAGCTCTTCATAGGAAGCATCTAATTTCGGTCTCAACAACGACCCCAAACTGAGAGCGGCCTTGTGGGAAGACGAGGAACGGCTTGCATCACTGCTAATATCTGTTCTCACAACAGAATGGCAAGAAGAAGCCGTATTGCAACTCACAAATTATCGTGCCCAATGTTTCCTTGACGTTGTGCAGAATGTCAGCCTTTCCGAGACATCCACAGAAATCTTGACTGATTTGATATCTTAGATCCTAGAGCAGGGGCTCTTGATGACCGAGGCGAACAAGCGTATGGCACGGCGAATACTCCGCAAACTCTCTGGTTCGAGCAACATCTTCCCTTCTTCACTATTTGTCTTTGGAGTGACCGGGAAGGAACAATATCCAGCTTCTGGGGGAGCATATGGTGATATCTATCGTGCCTCATACAATGACCAGCCTGTTGCATTGAAGTACATGCGGGCCGCTGAATATGTAGGTGAGAAAGAATTGCACGAGATCCGAAGGGTGAGTTCCTCGGCCCATAGAGTCCGTCTTAACAATGGATATAGAAATTCAGTCGTGAAGCTCTCCTCTGGAAGGATTTGCACCACCCACATATTCTGTCATTCCTTGGAGTTGACCGGAGTAGTTTCCCGAAATCTTTGTGCATGGTCTCTCCATGGATGAAGAACGGCACCGTCATGCATCATCTCAAAGAGCACGGTCACGACAATGTCGATAAACTAGTGAGTGTACTCCGTACTTTCCCATCATGTTCAACATGGTACTTCAGTTATATGAAATTGCGCAAGGTCTCGAGTACCTCCACTCACACGGTATAGTCCATGGAGACTTGCAAGGGGTACGTAAATCTGGCGTAACTTAGCTTTTGACTTATGGCCATCCAGTCAAACATTATCATTAAAGAGGACTGGAGTGCTTGCGTGGCCAACTTCGGCCTTAGCATTGTTTTGGAGCGCACCGCCTCCACGACCTCCCATCGAGGCAGCCTCCACTGGATGGCCCCAGAATTAATTGACCCCTCACGCTGGAAGGACGAGTTCCCTCGAACCGCCAGTGATGTATATGCATTTGGATGTGTCTGCTTCGAGGTAACCAAATTTCTCCTCCTGGTTTGTTGCTGCTCTGAATTTTTTGCTAGTTATATACAGGGCAACCTCCATTTGCGAACCTACCTGAACTCAGTGTTTTGATGAAGGTCATTGAGGGTGAACGACCAGAACGGCCACCTGGACCACCCGCGATGTCCGATGAACTCTGGCAGCATGTAACTGTGTACTGGTCCAACGATCCATCAGCCAGACCAACAAGTCAAATTATTGTGCAAAATATGATTCGGCCTGATCCAGAACCTCAAAATTCATTGCCTGCTATTTTTCAGGAGCGACTTCCTTCGCCAGTGATGTCAAATCTGCAGCAAAAGCATGGTTTGGAGTGCAGAGACGAGAATGAGCTCACCCGCAAGATCAGCGATAAGGATAGGGAGCGGGAACGGGAACAAGAGAGTGTGGAGAGGGCAGAGAGGGACGAGGAGAATGCACAGTTCGACGAGAAGGCCTCGGAGAAGGCTGGGCAGGGGATGCAAGATGTTGCCGTGGCGGCAGCAGCGCTGGAGAAGGGCGATGGGATGAAGGAGAAGCGGATAAGCACAATAACAGAGGTGCAGATCACGGAGAAGTTGCGGCAAGTTGTCTCGGACGAAGACCCGAAGCTGCTTTACAGCAAGATCAAGAAGATCGGGCAGGAGTGCGACTATTACTTGTTTGGTGCGCTTCTGTGTACTGACTCTTTTCGTGCAGCGTATCGGGCCATGTATACGTGGCCAAGACATTGACAACAGGCAAGAAGGTCGCGATCAAGGAAATGGACCTGTCACACCAGCCGCGGAAAGAGCTGATCATGAACGAGATTCTCGTCATGAAGGAGTCGCAGCATCCGAACGTTGTCAACTTCCTCGAGAGCTACCTCGTCGAGAACACCGAGGTCTGGGTCGTGATGGAATATATGGAGGGTGGCGCGCTCACGGATATCATCGAGAACAACATGATGGAGGAGGACCAGATCAGCAGTATTTGCTTCGAGGTGCGGGCGCTTCCTGTTCTACCTGTGTGTACTAAGGCTTCTGCAGACCTGCAAGGGCCTGGGTTACCTGCACAGCCAGAACATCATCCACCGAGATATCAAGTCAGACAACATCCTGCTCGATGCACTCGCCCGAGTGAAAATAAGTACGCGTCGCGTTGCGTCCATACTTCATACTGACACCTTCCCAGCGAACTTTGGCTGTTGCGCGAAACTGACGGACCAAAAGTCCAAGCGCGCGACGAGGGTGGGGACGCCATACTGGATGGCGCCTGAGGTCGTGAAGCAGAAGGAGTACGGCGCGAAGGTAGACATCTGGTCGCTGGGGATTATGACGATCGAGATGATCGAAAACGAGCCGCCGTACCTGGACGAAGAGCCGCCGAAGGCTCTGTATCTGATCGCGACGAACGGGACGCCGACGCTCAAGAATCCTGGGGTGCTCAGCCGGGAGCTCAAGGGCTTCCTCGTGGTGTGCCTATGCGTGGACGTCAGCAGCCGCGCGACGGCGAGCGAGTTGCTAGACGTGCGTTTTTCATTATGCTGTCGAGAATTCTGACCGAATGTACTGCAGCACGAATTCTTCAAGAAGGCTTGTGGGCTATCAGGTCTTTCTCCGCTGCTGCGCTTCAGGCTCAACCAGTCGTTAATCTCGGTGCCCAAACCTTTGTCTTCGTAGCTCATCTGTGGCGCGCCAGGTTACATTCCGTTGGGCACCTGTAATTACATGTATTTTATTTCATGCTTCCTTCTGAATTTTCGCCTTGCGTTTCGCGAACGACCTGAAATTTCCTTCAGCCCTCACGATGTGCTTGACGCGCTCGAAAAAGCGCAAGATATAGGTTCTTCTCTTTCGGAGTGCCGATGGAAATGGGGCTGGAGGAGGCGGAGCTGGAGGAGGCGGAGTTGGACTGGTAGGCTCCACGGGAGGGTTGTGTTCGGGCAACGGCGAGGAATCTGTGCTGCTCATCAAGCCCCCGTTGACAGAGGAAGTGGGTGGAACGGTACTGGCTGGCCGTTCCTCGGGAGGATCGGGTCTAGGCAACGGCAGGGCATCTGTGCTGCCCGTCAAGCCCCAGTCAACGGTGCGCGGGAGGCGCACGAATGCGAGTCGGTCCCTGACCGCCCCGGGGACCTTCTCCGGCACGTCCTCCCTGCTGAACTCCGCCGTCGACTCGACAGTTTCCAGCCGCGGACACGCGGTGGCCAAGAACGCGACGAAATCCGCGTTTGCGTCCCGCACGACGAGTTTTTTGACATGATGGAACCGGCACCGGAGGGGCCAATCGAAAGGGGTAGGCGGAGGAAAGAACGTGCCGCGCGGAGCATTCATGAGGAGCGCAGGGGGCGGAGGCGTGTAGACAAAGGTGACGTGCAGCTCGGTCAGGGAAACAGGGAACTGTCTTCTCAGGATGTACAGATGAGGCGGCGGCTCGTCCACCTCCCATGCACGATACGTCGCGGTGCAGTCAATGAGGACGAAGTGAAGTGAGGTGATATTTGGTGTGTAGTACTCGACGAAAGCGCCAATCTTTTGGGATTGAATTGCATAACTATGAAGTCTGGAACGACCGGAGAGAAGCCGCCGACGAGGATTGCGATTCGAGGCAGGGGTGGTAGCGAAGTCGACGAGTCGGGCGCATAGGTCAGCATACTCGCCCTTATATTCATGATACGCGGAGATGGTGAGAGAACGGCAGATTTGAATGAGGTGCTGCTGGTTGTCGGTGATCCCAACGAGCCCGCATACGAAGGAAGTGTTGGTGTTACAGATGCGGAGCATGTATTGGAGATGGGCGTGATCCAGAGGTCGCGGAAGACGATGGAGAGGACGATGTTCAGCCAGTCATGGCTGACGAGCATCCAGCGGGCCATCGAGAGGCCGTGCTGGTGGCTGCTGGTCGAAAGACATCCCCAGGCGTAGTTGATGACGAGCTCGACTAGCTCGGGAGGAAACATTGACGACGGTGACAAGAGGGGGCTTGTTGCTCATGCCCCTATTCTGACTCCTTGCTGCTTCCATCCGCTGGATTTTTTTTTTGGCATGTAGTTCCGGTCATACGCACTGGGATTCTGAGGAATTGTGCATCCGCGCGGCTCAATTTGATGGTAACATTTGTAGTTGAGGGTGAGTAGGTATTGACAGCGTATGAGGCGACATGCACAACCACATCAGCTTTGCTTCTCAGCCTTCAGAACTGATCTGCGCGCGAGGAAGCCTAGACTAGGGGCGATTCTTGTCTGGAATGAAGAGCCGGAATTCAGCCAGTAAGTCTGGCTCATTCTTGAAGAGACGAGCGATTTCCTTGGTAAGTTCCTCTCGGGGACTCAGATTACATCCTTTATGGAACAGCAAGATATTCGCACCTCATAACTCGTATCAGGTTTAAGATGATACGCCGATACAATCTCAAGAAACTGTCGATAGGTTTCTGCTTCACAATGTTGCTTTATCTTTTGCACGTATTGCACTGCCGGTTCGTTGATGAAGGGCCTGGCGGGCGCTGCGACGGCGATGTTATTCGAGTCGTGGGCATCCTTGGAACATTCTGTCTGAGAGGTGGCAGGGACAAAAATCATGAATCCCTGCATGAGGACAGGATGTCCAGCAAAGAGATGGGATACGCGTTGAATGACGCCGGGAGTGTCAATCCTTAGGGTTTGTGAGAAAATGGAATTGGAGAAGGTACCACCGAGCTCACGACTGGTTCTTAACCTCCCTCATGATGTCAAGGAAACTATTGTAGACATGGGGCTGGTCCTTGAGCTCGCTTCTGGCTGCATCGAGAAAGTTAAGAGCATCGATAACGTTGAGAGGGCGGGCGAGGGGAGGCTGGGTCTGCATCAACGCGTTTGTTGAGATTTCTTGGAGACTCCTATTCGAGACATCAACAGGCAAAGGGTCCGGGCCGGTCAAGCCGTGGCTAGGACATCTGTTTATCACGCATCTTTCACCAAACACTCTCCTCGTCGTCGGCTATGGCGGACGTGGATGATCTCGACGATCTCGACGATGTCCTCGACCAGTTCTCTTCTCAATCCCCAGCCATCCCCGGGCTGTCTGCACCACCGCCGACCGCGACACTCCCGACTTTCACCGGCCGCCCGCGCACTCTAACACCCGCGTTGACGCGCCGCCCGTGCCGCTGCCAGGCAACGGCCCCATGGCCACGCTCGGCGAGGGCGACGAGGGCCCTGACGCGCTCGCAGCTGACTTTGCGAAAGAACCCGCGAGGATGAATAGGGCTGAATATGAACAGTGTCGGAGTTTGAAGGATTTGATGACATCAGTTGGGCGACCCGGGGGAGATTGGTGGCGTCGCTCTCTCACCTAGCTTACAACGGCCAATATTCAATGGATCCTCGCACAAAATGAGATAGGACTTGCGGCGTGTGAAATATACAAGATACAACGAGAAACGCGAGACGCTGTTGGTTGCAGACATCGATAATTGATAAACCCGTTAAATTTCGTCCGTCAAGTTGTCGCGCGCCTTGACGATCTCTACAACACCGTTGTTCTCCAAGTCCAACCTCGTGTTGGTGTTAATGGAGCTTGATAGCAAGCGAGAGGCTTGGGGCCGAGGAGGGTGGGGAGAGGACGGGCGATGTGAGCTCGTTATCGCTGCTAGAGGACGTGGGTGGAAGGAGCGGGTCGCGGTGTAGTTCAGGGGTGGGTTCGCATGCTGGTGCGCGTTCTTCTGCTTGAGTTGCGCCACGAGCGTCTGTAGCTCCACCGCCTACTTTCGCAGATATCTGCGGCTATTCGTTCAAACGCAATGCAAATCAAAACTTGGAGGAATAGACGCACAGCAGTGATAACGATGCAGTTCAACCCTTTCTTGAGGCACCGCATGCAAGGTTCGGTCTTGTTTTGAGGAAGGAAGCACTTCACCTTACGCCTCCTGCAGTTAGCACAAGCTTCGTAACTGGACGAAAACAATTAATGCATCACGTATACGGGGATCCCGACTTACAGCCTCGGCGCACCACTCTTCTTCTTCATCTCGCTGTCCATCTCGTCGGCTTTGAGCTCATTATTCATGATGAAAGACTCTGAGATGCGCTGCCATATTGTCTCGCTGAGATCGGCTGCTGCTGGAGGGGGCGGGGAATAATACGACGATGGCTGCGGCTGCAAAGAGGGAGAGATTGTTCCATTCGTTGTTACCCCCGATCCACTCAAACTCGGAAGGGTTATCGGCCAGAGAGTATATGCTACGGGATCGTACATGTGATCCCCGTGCGCGCCAGGAGCGAGAAAGTTGTAGTGTTGGAAGAAATTCTGCTGCACGTAAACATGATGGGTGCCTGGATCCCGTGCAGACCATGAGGGCGTCGATTGTGCAGCTGGGAACTGGAACGAGTCCAGGTTAGAGTGGTACGAGTGAGAAAAGTCGGTGTGCTCCTGTTCGAGCTGGAGCTTGGGATGAGCCAATTGCTGGCCCATATTCGAGTGAGAGGAGGTCATGGGGAGGTTCTGGCTCGGTGGACGACCTACGAGCATGGTCAGTGGAGTGGGGCAGTTACGAGCGGCCACGGACCGATCTTGCAGGTGCGGTCATTCTCCTTGTCTCTGCACTGCAAGCCGTGGTTTTGCTCCGAAGCTGAAGGAATCAAGGGATCCGGAATGGAGAGCTGGAGATTTGGATGAGTTACTTGCTGGTCCGTATTCGAGTGAGAGGAGGTCATGGTGAGGTTCTGGTGAGGTGGAAGACCTGCGAACGTGGTCAGTGGAGTGGGGCAGATATATGCGGCCACAGACCGATCTTGCGGGTGGGGTCATTCTCCTTGTCTCTGCGCTGCAAGCTGTGGTGTTGCTCTGAATTTGAAGGAATCGAGGGATCCGGAATCGGCCAAACCATATTCTGGACTACAACATCCGTCGAAGGTCTCGCCGTAGGATCTTGTGCCCAGAACTCGGTGACATGCTGCCAGAGTACATCTGACATCTCTGGTGAAGAAGGTCGCTCGGGCCTTTTACCGGCAATAACTTTTAGCAAGGCCGCAGGTCCAGGGAGGTCGAGAAATGGAGGCTGTCCTGTGTATAACTGCACCGATTTAGAGCGTTGGAATTAGTGATGAATATATTGGCACCTCTAAGCAGACACAGCCAAAAGCGTACACATCTGTCTCAGTTGTCCGAGTGAGTTTATAGCCAAAGTGGTCTGGATCCAATAGCTCTGGAGCCATCCAATGGAGACTTCCTCCTCCTCTAGTACTCGCGGAGGAGTTCGAGTCGGAGAGACTACTCAGGCCAAAGTCAGCCAAGCACGCGCTCCAGTCGTCGTTGATTAGAATATTCGTCTGCGTCTAATTAGTGAACGATACAAAAGGAATTTCAAGTCGTACTCCTCGCAAGTCGCCGTGAACAATATTGCGAGAATGGAGATACTGGAGTCCTTGAGCAATTTCGTAGAGCTTAACTTGGGCATAAATACAATGACCTGTCTCAAATGGGCAAAAACTCGCCAGTTTATCGACATTCTCAAGGCCATGTGTTTTGAGATAGTTCAGCACAGTACCATGTTCCATCCAAGGCGAAACCATGCAGAAATACGGCTCCGGGAAGCTATCCCTGTCAATTCCGAGAAATTGCAAGACATATGGATGATTTAAATCTCTCCAAACGAGGGCTTCTCGACAGAATTTCTATATCTTCATAAGTTTATTGCTTTAGTTTGTTGAACCACTCACTAATCGAGCACGACGCAAGTCTGCAGTTGAGTCTTCGAGGAAACATCGCGGACGCTTCAAAGCAACGCGCTTGCCCTCGTACAAAGCGCAGTATATGTCCCCATATCCGCCACCAAAGGTTGCATGATCGTCACGCTCGGACACTCCCGTGATGAAAAGTGAAGAAGGGAGCTTGTCGCACGCCTCCGACAACTTGCGAATGAGACGCTGTGTTGCCTGACGGTGTTCTAGCAGAAAACCTTTGTCAAGACACTAAGAGGTGAATATACTCAGCGGAGATTCTGTTACAACATATCGGAAACAACATACATCTTGGACCACATCGAGGAAATACTGGGCTGAATCATCCTCGAGATGTAGCACGGCTTCTTTTCCAGGTTCGGAGATGATAATGGACTCTAAAAGTATGGCAATCCTTTCGTCGTCTGCGCGTAGCGCGGCTCGGAGTTTTTCATCGTTTGCGAGCTCAAGTTCTGAAGAGAGCTGAGCAGAACAAAGTCAGGACGTAAATCAACATGAACTAATTCAAGACTTACTTCTAACAATCTTTTTCCGAAGGCCAGGCTGTCCCCGATAGCACACACATTGCCGTGGGATACTATGGACAGGAAATAATCGTCCACAGTTGTCTGAAACCTACCCACTTCACTGAGCCTAGTGCGGGAATAAGTCACAGATTGCACGCACCTTGGAAATTCGGGAATACAATCATCTTGCAGAAACAGCAGTGTATCGTATAGCAGTATTTCGAACGACATCTCTGCATCCATCTGAGATGAATCTGCTCCGTTCATGGCGTCGTTACTTGAGACTCTTCGCTTCGAGTTCGAATATTCAGGACAAAGAAGGGCCAGGGAAGTGGGAATACGTCAATGTCAACTGTGGGTTATATACAGTATGCAAGCGCTCGAAGTGCTGTAGCCGTAGCATGCAAGTCAAGGTGACTGCTGTGCAGAAGGAGACCATCACGCCAGAGGCAACCCAGCCTTGATAGAAAATCGGGATTCGGACTACAAATATGGAAAGATAATACATTGCCTGGCGGAGTGAGTCCTGCTGGTGCCAACAAATTTAAAGGGCGCAAGAGTGGCAGCTGGAAGTCCGTGACGACTGAGGACTCTGCTAAGTTGTGGTTAAATAACTGAGGTTTGAACTCAGCGAGCCTTTGCAGCCTAGTCTGTCTCGCTGTTTTGGGTTGGTTTGAGCGCGCCGTTGGAGGGCCCCAGGAAATAGACACAAATGCCTGTTCGCTGATTCAGAAAAAAACTGAGCGAATTTTGACAATGCTCGCCGAAATCAGATGAAAATTTGATTTTTACGCGCTGTCCCTGGCCAAAATTTCAGATAAAACCTCAACGGCAGCCGAGCGCCCTGATCTGAATTCAGACGAAAACGGGAATTCGACTGGTTCGAATGTGTCGATATGTAATCAGGACGAAGGGTAAATGGACCTCGGGTCAGAAAATGAGCAGTAAGCTTGGAGATTTCAAGTACACGGCGACGTTTGGGCGGCCAGGAGTGGGAAATAGGTACCCGGAATTCGTAAAGGCCAGGTACGAAATTCAGATAAAAACTGGCCGCCAAGGAGGCCTAGGCGAAATTCAAACAAGAATCGCCCAATTTGGGTCGCAGAAAATCGCAAAGTTTTGGCCAGGCTTTTGAGTCTGGTTTCGGGGTCCTGCCGTTGGCTTTGAATTTGAGGCTTGAATGACATGGGGCAAGAAGATCTTGTTCATACCTTTTGTTTGTCACGCATCTTTGACCAAACACTCTCCTCGTCGTCGGCTATGGCGGACGTGGATGATCTCGACGATCTTGACGACGTCCTCGACCAGTTTTCTTCTCAATCCCCAGCCGTGCCCGGACCGTCTGCGCCGCCGCCGACCGCGACACTCCCAGCTTTCACCGGCCGCCCGCGCACTAACACCCGCGTCGACGCGCCGCCGCTGCCACTGCCCGGCAATGGCCCCATGGCCACGCTCGGCGAGGGCGACGAGAACCCCGACGCGCTCGCAGCTGACTTTGCGAAAGAGCTCGCAAAGGGCATGGAGAGCCTGATGCGTGAGATCGCTGCTGCTGACGCCGGCGCCGACGCCGACGCTGCGGCCGATGGGGAGGGTGCGCAGGGAAGGGAGGACGTGGACGCAGCAGAGGAAGCGAAGAGATTCAAGGCGGCGTGGGAGGCGATGTTGATACAGGAGATGGACGGATTGTCCACTGGGGCGAGTACGAGTGGCGCGGGTCCAAGTGGTACAGCGGCCACGGACGCGACAACCGACGACTTCCAGGCGAAAATCCGCGCAGCGATGAGCAAGGTCAACGAGGGCGAGTCGACGCTCAAAGACGCTGCGGGTGCGAATGCGGGTGCAGATCCGGACTCGCTGGAGGCACTGCTCGCGCAGTTGAATGACCTCGGTGTGTTTCTCCAGCTTTTAGTAACAATAAGTTCTCATAGACTCGTGAAGGCGGCGCAGACCTCCCCGAGTCCGAAGCCGAGCTCGCGGGATTCCTGGAGAGTATGATGGGCGAACTCATGACCAAGGAGGTGCTGTACGAGCCATTGACGGAGCTCGCTGACAAGGTTCGCCCTTCCCTGTCGACACGCTGTACGACGCATTCACGCACGCCCGCATACAGTTCCCGCCGTACCTCGCGTCTCACTCACCCACTTCCACGCCACCCCTCACCGACGCGGACAGGACGCGGTATGAAAGCCAGCTGTCGCGCGTGCGCGACATCCTCGCGGTCTTCGACGCGCCAGACTTTAGCGACGAGGATAAGGACAAGCGGGAGAGGGTGGTGACGCTTATGGCCGAGGTGCGTGCGCGTTTCTTTCTTTGTTCCTCTTTCCGTTGCTTTCCTTCTTTCCCCTTTGTTAAAATACATATCCTTTCTTCATCGCCGTCCGTGCCTTCCCTTCCCCCCGGCCTGCGCATTTCCTCCGTATACGCCAACGCAACTACGAACGCTAACACCGTCCCCACAGATGCAATCATTCGGCTCACCGCCGCCCGAGCTCATGGGCCCGCTCCCGCCCGGCCTCGGCGCGCTCGGCGGGGAGGAGGGGTGTGTCGTGTCCTAGGCGGTGGGGCGTGTGTTAACCACGTCACTTTGTGCGTGCACGACGGCACGCTCGAGGCTGGGACGCGACGCGTCTGCGAGCCTGTGCTAACGAAACGACCTGAAACAAGACGGAGCGGCGAGGAGAGAGTATTTATGCATTCACCCTCCGATTCCATTCACATGCATCACCAATGTACAGAGTTGCAGAATACTCACTCATTCCATTTCATTTCATATTCCTTCCATCGCATTGCATTGCAATCAAATAACACATTCTGGATGATTTTTTTCCTTCTTTTCGTGCGAGTTCGTTCGACCCGCGTCAAGTCTTGAGTGTTCCCATTCCTAAAAAGGCGCTGCTCGTCCAGCGCCGAGAAAGGCAATTCGTGGCTGTGCTACCTGTCTTGCCGAGCAAGTTTGTTCGTTTGCTGAGAATAATCATGACGCTAGCCTGGATTAACATTCGTATTGGCGACGTACGCAGCGGGTCAGTGCGTCACAGCTGGCCCCATATGCTCCTATTCAAGAGTTCGTTCCACTTGAACGCCGTGCGTTTGTAACGACGCCTCCTACATCACTTTTTTTTTCTGTTTCTCTTTCCTGTCATGACTTTCTTTACGATCTTTCATGCCGCGAAGACTTCCGCAAGTCGTCCAGCGTTGTATCCGAGTGACTGCATTATTGTGTATTCGCGATGACCTTTCTTGCAGTCTCCTTGCCCAGTGGGACTCTGTATTGCGCATTCCTCTGATGGCTTTGACGAGTCTCATAGGTACTCGTCGAGTAGCGTCGAGTACCTTTGTTCGGGTCTCTCTGGTATGTATGGGAAATCCATGCATTGCTAGCGCGTTACACCGGTGACGATCTTCAGTGCTCGCGCGCATCGGCTGTGGCCTTTACTCCACGGGAATGAACGGACAGCTCTCGAAGACGCCTCGCGCTTATTCAAGTGTCGAGCTGAAACCCGCAGTTCAAAGCTTTTCCCAGCTGTTGACAGCCAAGGAGGATCAAGGGCCTCAAAATAAACGATCAATTCACCCTGCCAGGCTGAACACCTCAACGGCATTTGAAAAGAAAATATTGCCACCACCTTTTAGCCTTGTGTCAACAGCCCACCCCAGTGATATCTTACTCACCGCCGCAGATTCCATAGCGACTTTCCCTGGCCCATGCTTCATCAAGCTGAGGGACTCCGGACAGTTAATATCTCTGGTGCGGAAAATTCAAATTCAGACATCGATGATTGTTTAATTTGCCCAGGAGGCGTAGGAGGAAACGGCGGGAGAGGCAGTGACCAGGGTGGGAGTGGGGGTATTGGAGAGGGTCCCACTGCACATTTTGGAGTTGTCCACACTGATGCCATCGTGATACAAAACCATTGGCCAGATTATACACCTTCCCGACCAGTGGGGTCCGGTTCGTCTGAAGGAGGAGGCTACGAATCATCAAGCACTTCGTATAACAGTGGGAACATCCTCAATTTTCATGGTATGAAACGCCACCGAGACGAGGTTGAAGGCAGGTCTCTTGTGTTTTGCGATCTAATTTTGGGGGCTTAATCCAAACTCCAGATGGAACGGATTCGTCGCTGCTTACACAACGCGTAGACAAACGTCGTCGATTGACTGAGGATGATGGAATCGAGGTCGGCCGAAATCCAATTTGCAAAACCCTGAATGCATATATTTTAGCAGATCATACCGAGGAGGAACCTTAAGCTCATTCGTCAGCTCGGTTGCGGCCCCGGATATTTTCTTCATGCTGCTCAGAACAACGGCGATGCGGTTATCGTCAAAGTCTTCAATCTAGGGCCCAGCTCGATGGTGCGACGGGTGAGTTCTGTAAGCAACGTTTCCTCTTACTCACCACTGTTCCAAGCAACTGGAGTCAACCGTGGATCTTTCGAAGGAACTACTGTGCGTGAAACTAGCTGATTCGTAGTTGATTACATCGCTTACAAATTGTTCTCATCCAGACATTCAAATGTCTTGCGACTCCTAGGCATTTCCTCACCAGAGTCTTCTCCTCACTTTATAGTGTACGAAAACGGTAACCATAAGGTGTCCTGGTTGAAACTCCTTACGTACCTGACGGATTGAGACGTTTTCAGTCCAGGGTGCAGAATGTCCACTTGCGATGGCTCTGAAGACCGACCTTCAGAAGAGCATCAAGCTCGGATTGAAAATGGTGTGCACGATATGACATCTTGTCTGCGACGACTCATGCGGGGTTTTCCAGGTGGCAGGACTTTCTGTAAGTCTTCAAAATCCGGATCAGACATTTGAGTTATTTTTTGTAGGCAGGTTTGAATCATTTACTGGTACAAGGGGTATTTGCGAGGCCGATGGGAGTGGAAGTACGTCAATACTGAATTTGACAGCACTGAAGAGCTGACTGGGCTAGAATCTTGACGTCTTCCTCGATGTCGGCGACCGGTTCGTGATCAGCGTCCACCCTCGATTCTTGGAGGACGGCGATGCGGCCGAATGTCAAGACCCAGAAAGTAACGCTTGGATTGCCTTCAATACTCTCTGCAACAAAGTTTGTGGCTCGTCTCGTTTCTTTCAAGCGCTAAGCTCAATGTAGACTTTGACATCCGCCAATCGTGCACTCCATCGTAAGTCCGTAGCTAAGACCGAGTCGAAACCTTCACGCACATCTGCGCGCAGACGAGGAAATTCACCGGATTCCCACAATTCTGGATGACACACCTCCAAAGCGCGGGTCTGAGAACCCAGCGATATCGCTGTCGTCATTTGGTTCGGCGTCGTCGTTTGCAAGATATTCAAGACGAGCTTGGTGTCCCGCCTCGCCGAGAATACGTCTGGCGCAGGATGGACCATGGCCAGCAGTCTTTGGCCAATATCACGCACAGGATAACTCTTGATCTGGACATGGATTTTTCGCCACTTAGGAGGATTAATCAGACGGACGGGCGAACCCCGCACCGCTGTGCAGGATACGTGCGGGAGGAGATCACACTGGCGATTACGACGCTTGATAGTGCCGTTGTTGCACATGATGCACCCAGCGCATCGGAACGTTGCCTCATCTGCCACGAAATCGTCGGTCTTGATGAGAGATTCCTTTGCGAATGTGGTGATTCTGGTCAGTATTATGATTTAGTCCATCTGCAGCGGCTAACGAATCCCACTGGCTGTAGCTCCTGGAACGGGGCATACAGTTAGATGTCAAGTGTGCAAGTTTTGGAGCCACAGTGACTGTGTTGGAAATTCGAATCGTGAGTTTATTTGCAGGCTGTGCATCTCGACAAAGGAGAAGATCCATGCGAAGCCGTAAGTCGAGATTCCCGTGTGTCCATGACGGTTAATTAATTTCGCCCAGTCCCGGAGCTTGTAGCCGGTGCAGGAACCTCAAGGTCAAGTGCGAGTATAAGACCGAGACCGATCCTTGCAAGCGGTGTTTCAACGGCGGGCACGACTGCGTTACTCCCGGCCTTAAGAAGCGTCGGCTGAGTTCACACTCGACCCTACGCGTTCACAAGAAGCAGGTCCCAAAAGGACAGATATGGGACTTGCCTAGCCTACGAGAAATATCACCGGCGTGCGTTCATTCCTCTACAAGTTTTTAATTTTAAACTGAGTTTGACCAAATAGAGAACACGAACACCTGCTGAATCAGATCCGCGAGCAGGCGGCGGAAATACAGAAGCTCAAGGCGCAAGTCGAGCAGAACAACGCACGCCAGCATGTAAAGCCACCCAACTCCTCCGCGACACACTCCTTTCCGCTGATGACATCCTCTAGCAGCCTTAGCGCGCTCCCACAGCCCGTCCTCTCCCCAGCCTCCTCAGCCCCGTCAATCTCCACCGACATCAACGTCGACCCGAAGAACAACCGCGCTGTGGAGGACTGGATCGCCAAGGCGCGCGATAGCTTGGCAGAATTTGACGGATTTATCGGAATCGGTGGCACAAGAATATAGAAGACGTTACTGGTCAAGGAAGGTTGTGCAGGACCCGGACGATGACAGACACAGAGCGCGAGTGGATGACCTAGAAGACAGTGACGACGAGCCCAAGGAGGAGCGGGTTGAGGCGAAGATCAAAGAAATCATATCAGGGTCCGGGAAACAGCCATAGCGCGCAACTATACGTCCAGCGTATCCGGGTACATCCACGTCGAGCAGAAACGGCGGCACCGCCGCCAATAGACCCGCCGAATCTAGGCTTGAAGAAGGGATCTACGTAATGAGAGCGCGCCGGCACTCGGCGTCGCGAATAGTAGTTTTCAAATCGAGTCACTTGTACAAGTAGCACGTCCACCTTTCTTTTGAGCTCCATCCGCAGGTGATGTATCTCGCATAGCTTGGAGCGGGGACGGCGCTGATGAGCGTGCACGCACAAATGTCTGGTGTCGAGCACCTGCCCAACGCAGCGAAGCCAATCAACGAGGCGCACGCGCCGGCGCCGCCGAAGATGGCACTGTGTCGCTCAACTGCTTTAACCACCTCTCGATCCGAGTTTCAGTACGGCAAGGAACCGATGAATTCCCAACAGTATGAGTAACGTTGGGACTAATAGTGGGGCAGCACTGGTGCTTCTAGCGAAGGAAATGAAAAATTGTGGGATCAATCACCAAGCGCAGCCAAGCAATGCTACGCTCTCTGCCCAATTTGGTAATTTTTGTATGAACAATGCGAGGACTACCGTTTCGAGGCAAGCCGGTCCAGAATTTCAGAACAGGGCGACTTTGGAAAAACAATGACGTCTCTATCGAGTTGACGGGACAAAACTAATTCTAACATGCAAAATATCCGCCAGCTCAAGGGATTTCTGGCTGGTGCATGTTGTGGGCCGCGCCACGGCGGACGAGTTGCTTGATGTGTCGTCAAAAAAGGATTGATCAATTTTTCAAGAAGGCCTGTCAATCGCCGGCTGTTTACTGCTGCTGCGATTCAGGCTCAAGGACTCGAATGGTGATCGGCAGCGCCTAAGCCTTTATTTTTCCCGCCTCGTCTGTCGATCACGCTACCACTTTGCCTGAACGTCGGCTGTGTCGCATTATTACATCTTTGAGTTTTTCCCTCACATTTCGCGAATAACGTTTGCGGAGCGAACTTCCCCACAGCCCACACGACCTGTTTAACGCGCTCGAAAAGGCGCCGGACAGAGTTTCTTCTCTTTCGGAAGGCGGCCGGAGGAAGTGGGACTGCTGGCAGGCCGTTCCTCGGGGTGATCGAGTTGGGGCAATGGCAAGGCGTCCGTACTGCCGGCTAACGCCCCAATTAACGGTGCGCGGAAGGCGCACAAAGGTGAGGCGGTCCCGTACCGCCGCAGGAACGTCCTGCGGCACATCCTCCCTGCCGAATTCAGCCGTGGACTCGGTCGTTTGCAACTGCGGACATGCAGTGGTCAAGAACGCGACGAAATCCGCGTTTGCGTCCCGCACCACCAGTCTTTGGACCCCATCGAAATGGCATCGGAGCGGCAAATCCAGAGTCGAAGGAGGGGGAAAGAATGTGCCGCGAGGAGCGTCCATGAGGAGCGCAGGGGGAGGAGATGTGTATGCAAATGCGATGTGGAGATCTCTCAGGGATCCCGGGCATTCTCTGATCGCAAAAAGGATCGATAAAATTTGGTTCGGCCGTGTCCCATGCACCATATGTCGCGCCGCAATCAATGAGGACAAAGTGCAGTGTCGTGATACGTGGTGTGTACCTGGAGATGAAGGTGGCGATACCCCGGGTGGGGATAGCATATCTATAGAGCTCATAGCCGTACAAACCGCCGGATAAGAGGTTGTCACGATCCGAGTCGGTGGTTGTGTATTCGAGGAGTTGTGTGCATTGGGTCCGCATATTCACCTTGAATGGTACACGGAGATAGTGAGGGAGCGGCAAATTCGAATGAGATGCTGATGAACATTTTTGATTCCAGCGAGTTCACATGAAGGATGTGTTGGAGTTGCAGATGCGGAGCATGTATACGGCGCGAGCGCCGGAGGTGATCCAGAGGTTGCGGAACACAACGGAAAAAACAACTTTCAGCCAGTCGTGACTGACGGGGTCATCGATAAGCCGTGTTGGTGACTGCTGGTCGAGACATCCCCAGCCGAAGTCAATAATGAGCTCGACTAGCTCAGGAGGAAACATCGAGGTTCAGCGGAGGCTTGTAACGGTCACGTTATTCCCCCTATGTTGACGTATTTGCCAGTCAGACAACTGTCGTCTCGATTCGTTTCTGGGTAACCGTGCTTGAATGACTGGATGCAGAAGACCTGGGAGCATGGTATTAGGACGGAAGATTGGTTGACAGAGCGGTGTACCTTTCGCGAGTAAAGCTGGTGAAGGAATGCAGTGATGCGGAGCACGAAGTCCGCGATCTAAGCGAGATCTGCAGCGTTTAGCCGCACGGTACCTCCAAGTTGGCGGGACAGGGAAACTACATGTGCGGAATAGAGCCACAGAAATAGGCGACGGCGGAAACACTCAAGAGCCAGAATGGAGGAATACGACGCGTCAAGGCTGCAAAATCCAGAGTCAGGGTCTGAATTGGAGAGAGACAATGGGACACACATTTCTTGTGCTCTTGTGGGTGTACCGGAATCCGTGCACATTGCTGATCGAGAAACAAGGACTGTGCGGCACTGGAGACCCATGCCAATGTTGTTACGGTGGAAGGCGGGGAACAGTATCTAATCCCCGGGTGAAGTCTTAACGATCTGAAGGAGTTTTTGAGACGTCGCCCGGAGCAACAGGGTGGAAACGTACCAAAAATGACTTTCGGGTAGCTTAGCACGTAGGTTAGAAACGCACAACTAGAAAAAAACGAGGGCGCACTGATTCGATTCTCGGTGAATTATTCACGTCGACGCCTGACTGGAAGATAAAAACGCAAGAGTCGCGCGGCCGGCCATGTGGAAAGTCATCGCACGGGCGGGAGGTTCCAGGACTCCAATGGCGAGGCGAGCTTTCGAATTCCGAGTCGATAGAATAGAGAGGGCACTGGATGATGCGTGGGCGAAGCTATGGAATAGAAAGAAAAGAACGCGAAGACGACGCGCGACTTGAACGCGACCAAGTTTGTTGGCTATGGCGACGGGGACCTTGTTACTATCGAAGGCGGGCGCTGGGGACGATGTCGAATCCGAGGTGAAGTCTTGAATAAGCGGAGAAGAGTTCTGAGACGTCGCGACGCGCAGAGTGGAAGAGAAAATGCCCCCTTGCTATTCCGGTCAACACAACTGGAAAGTTACTGTAAAACGAGAGCGCATTCCGTCGGAGGATGACACAACCACAACGATCGGATCTGTGCCGTGGGCCATTTTGGTCACGACATCGAATTCCGAGTTGATGGCATACATAGAGCAGACGCCGCACGATAGCGCCGAACGTCCTTCTCGTGCATCTCCTCTTCGCGATATCTCCCCAGTCTCCACTCCATCCACAACGTCCGAGATGCCGCTTCCGCAGAGCAACCATACATCTTCGACGCCCTCGCAGTCGGCTGCAGCTTCTGCTCTTATTTCTGCTGCGGCACCTGCCCGGTCACCGGTCGTTGTCTCTTCTGCTCCACCGTCCAGTTCTGTTTCTCTTCCAACAGCTGTCAGTGCGCCTGTGGCATCGGCAAGCGCTTCGTCTGCGCCACCAAGCACGTTTTCTGCACCACCCAGCGCGCAGGCTGTGCCTCCTCCGGCACCAGACGCCCTCCTTCCACCTTACCCGACGCAGGTGAGTATAAATGCGCACTGCTTGACTCTCGCTGACAGTTTTATT
Source organism: Mycena sanguinolenta (assembly GCA_014462675.1). NCBI lineage: Eukaryota > Fungi > Basidiomycota > Agaricomycetes > Agaricales > Mycenaceae > Mycena > Mycena sanguinolenta. Next base: position 6,912,692 of record JACAZH010000003.1, on the reverse strand, counting down.
AGCCTCCAACGTGGCTTTCAGATGCAATGCAGGACTTGCAGACCCGGTACAAGGACGACAGATTTGAGTTAGTGCTGAAAGCGGAGAGGGGATGGCGTGTAAAATGCTTGGATTGCCCTGGAAAGGTCAGAAAACTCTTTACTGCCTGATTTTCGCGCCGCTCATATGTTTGTAGCTCTATGTCACCGGCCCGGACGAGACGCTGAACAATTATCAAGTCCATTTAAAAAATCGCCTACATCGGCGGCGTGTAAACGACCGGGTCCATCAGGCTGAACTTGACAGACTAATTGCTTCCCTTCCACTTTCTCGCTTGTAAACGTTTGTCAACAAACTCTCGAGGTCGCAAGCCGGCAAGTCTTGGGTCAATGTGTACATATTGCTATTTTTGCGACGCATATACGAGTCTTCGTTTTATGATGTTTGCTGAAATACCTACTCGTTCGTCATCAGTATATTGGTTTTGTGGCAGAGAGAGGACACTGGCTGCTGCTGGTACGCTGGATGTGTGGAATAAAGAGAAAAGGACGAGAAGCTACACGAAGATGGCGCGCGACTTGGACGCGACGGTCACGACCAAGTTCGTTGGCAGCTATTGGCAGCAGCAATGGGAACAGCATGCTCAACAAACAACACAAAAGATTCTTTCTTTGAACCCACCATAAGCGCGCGACGCGAAACCCCAGCGACAAACGTCGACACGCCGTGATCCTTTTGGCTCCGAGATACTAGTGCTTATCGCAAGAACTTGGAAATTCGTGGAATATTTGCAAGCTGGCTGCGATCCCTAACCACTTTGGTTCTCCCTCACGGACGTGCTGTCCAACGAAAGTCACTTGCCCTTGGAAGTTGGCCGACTCGGCATTACTCAACCAGGGTGCAAAAGACCATGTTCGGCTGTTCAAGTTCGACGAAAGCTTGTACCAGTGTAATCAAAACAGTTCAAAGGAGCTGCCTTTTCGGCGAGTGAATTCTCGTTTCATTCTGCCAAATTCCTCGCCACGATCGTGCGTCAGCAGAAGGATATCCTAGAGCACTCATTTTCCGTCTCCCTGCTCCAAGGATAGGTCATACGTGGAAAAAGAAGACAGGCTACTGTACAGAAATGTTCTGGTCAGTTCGCGAGAAAAAAAAAAACACCCATTTAGGATGTACCCCGTCCACCGTCTCCACTTCTTCGATATCGACCTCCTCCTCCGCCTCCTCCTTCGCTATCTGTGCCTGACAAGCGGAAAGCATCTGCTCTAACTCCTCTTTTTTCTTTCGAGCAGTGTCCCATTTCTCCTTATGCCGTGAGGCAGGGACGTATGTCCCAGTTTTCGCAAATACTTCTAGCTGAGGGTCGGCGGGCCCATTCCTCCTCCTTGCCTCTCCCTCTATCTATCTAGATAGATTCTATGCTCATCCAGCAGCCGGTACAAGGATACGCCTATACCGTCGGCGACATTAAACTGCCGTCTGCACGTCTTGTCTCCTTGGGGTCTATTCAAGACTCAACGCTGGTCTTCGAGTGGGCTATGAAGACGCGCGGGACTCGAACGATGACCGTGACTATCCGGCGACCAAACACCCCGTGGGCCTGGTGCAATCTCTCAGAAGGCGTGAAGGCGTTCCGCTACTCCACTCCCAAACCGACTCAGATCGTTACTCCCAGACCGATCCACTGGTAGTAATCGCTCTCTCTTCTCATATCGTATTGTTCTTTGTAGTCTACACAGTGGACTTAAGAAAATTGCAATTGGTTTCACAGTACATACTTACAAATAAATGGTGTGTTAAATTGAGATCCCCCTCAAGACAAAAGTTCCCGTTCGCCATCCTCGTATCTTCGTCGGTGCTTGTCCACCCGTGCCCGGCGTACACGCGCGCTCGTCGTCGCTGTCCTCGATGACCCGGCTTTTGTTGTAGGCCTTGCGGGCAGGGCGTACCGCGGACTTGACCTTTTTAACGGGGCGTTCGTCCTCCTCGTCCTCCGGGTCCTCCAGGTTCTCCTCCGCGATCGGGTGCTTCCGTGTTTTCACCAGCAACGGCACCTGCACGTACACCTCGACTGTCTTCTTCCTTTTCCCTTCCCGTCCGACGTCCTTCTCGACGCTCTTCTTCCCCTTGCCCCCGGGCTCCTCCTCCCCCTTGTCCGCCGTATTCTCCTTCTCATTTTCCTTGTTCGATGCCTTCATCGGCGGCGCGGGCGTCTCCTCGCTCTCGCTCTCCTCTTCCTCCTCCCTCTTGTCCGCCGCCTTCTCCTTTTCCTTTCCTTTATTCACTGGCTTCATCGCCGGCGGCGTGGGTGTTTCCTCGCTCTCACTTTCGTCCTCCTCAGACTCGATCTCGGCCTCCTTCCCGGCCTTCTTAGCCTTGTTCGCTGGCTTCGTCACCGGCGGCGCGGAGGTCACCTCGCTCTCGGACTCCGTCTTCCTGGCCCGCTTGCGCTTCTTGGGGACGGGCTCGGGTTCGGACTCCTCCTCTTCCTCCTTCCACGCAGGTTTGTGGTTCTTGCGAGAGGCGAGCTCCTCATCCTGCTCCTCGTTTTCCTCCTCGACATTCACTTTGCCAGCTGCCTTCGGCGTCTTGTAGTCCTCGTACTTGGCACGGATCTCCGCACGGCGCTCCTCCGACACCCGTTCCCACCGACAAGTCCCATTAGTGAGGCGCTCCCAAAGCGTCACAATAGCAGCAGCGCCGCCAATGCGCATCTTCGAGGGCGCCTCCATTTTGACGTTCTCAGGCCATCCCAGCAATTCCCAACCTAGCTGCCCCATGACGACGCGCTCGTAGCCCACGTAATTCATCCTGACCCTGAAGTTCCCGGTCTTTTCCTCTGGGTGAAGCGCTAGTCAATATTTCCAAAAGATAAGAAAAAAAACAAAAAAACCAACGCACGAAGTCCCTGCTCAATCATCGTTACTACCTCAGAGCGACGCTTGGTGGCATCTTTGGGCATCTGGCTCTTCCCAACGACGCACTCCGGATTCACCGTGGCCCAATTCCGGTATTTGTTTGCGAACGTTGGACCGTCCATGTGTTGCATCTCCGGAAAGTATTCGAGGCTGGCCTCAGTGCCGACGATGTGGGAGGCGATGGTGTCGTTGACCCGCGAGCCGGTGAGGACGGCGAACCCGCGGCACCCGGTCCGTTGTTCAGCCAGGTGCAGCTGCAAATTATGAGTTAGCCACCGTCTGTGCCATCCGACCTACGAGCACTACGTACCATCTCGTTGATCCTGTTGGCAAGCGCGGTGACATCCCCGGCAGCAGCAACATTGGAGACCCAAGTCCCAACCTCCGCCTTATAGCCGCGCTTCAGCTTCGACTTGGTCTTGGAACCATGGCCCAGAGCACGCTTGACCTTGTCGATGGGAAGGTGCAGCTCCTGCGCGACCTCGGCGGCAAATCCAAGAGTCCGAGCATGCCACAACTTGACCTTTTCCACCAGCGCAGCCCCCCGTCTCCTCCCCCCTCGCCATCGCCATCCTCTGCGTCGCCGTCCTCGTCGCTGCTGCTGTCCTCTCCCTCACTCTCTCGGTCGCCCAAGGTCTCAACGGGAGGGGCCGATGCCGGCGATGCCGCGCGGCCGGCCGGTGGGACGGGGCGCGCTTTCTCGGCGGACGGAAAAACGCGGACAGGAGGCGTTAGGTCTGCGGGCAGAGCTCCCTCGTGTTTCTTCTTTGATCTTTTGACTTTTGGAGGGCCAACGGGGAAGGAGGCGTTGAGATGACGCCTCGAGCTATCAGGGGAGGCTGGTCGATTACGAGCAATCGCGGGGGAGACTAGTCCTGATGCAGCAGAAGACACTTTTGGACCAATTGGATGCCCGCTGCGAGTCGCACGCGGTTTTGCTTCAGTAGCTTTGTCTATTTTGCGGGTAGTAGCAGACATCTGATCCAAATCAGTGAGTACGTGCTGTAAATTCACAGTCTTGAGCGTGCCGCGAGATGGAAGAAACGATAAGAATGTCCTCTAATAGCAATCTCTGGCAGCTCTTGCGGTTATCTTGTCGCGTTCAACTGTTACAGTTCGTCGTAGCCAGCCGCATCTACCAAGACAAGTGAAATAGAATTCGTGGCGCGAGAGATACCAGACGCGCCAGACGCGCGATACGCGCGATGGCAGCAACAAAGAAATGATGTCGATGTCACACCGTCACAGTGTCACAGTCCCGCTTCGGCCGATGTACATAAGTATTCCACCGGCCATTCTATTTTGTTAAATCAAACAAAGCGCTTTAATTGCAGCGAAGTGAATTTTTTGGGTGTGCGAACGCAAAACTGAGATTGTGTGGGCTCCAAAAACAAAAAAGGCTAGCCGCTCGTCCGAGAGCCAAAAAAGGCAATTTGGGGCTGTGCTTTTTTTTTTTGCACTTTCCATTTTTGGAGATCTGTTGTTCGTGCGCTGGACGCGGCTCTCGTTTTGGTTAAAAATTCAAAACGAATGAATTTGCATTGGTACGTTGGCGAGAACCTATTAGCAGATACGTCGCCGACTCTGAACCATTATAATTGCAATGTTGGACGGCTTACACCTTCCTGCACTCGACGAGGGATGAAAACAGCATAATCCTCTCAAGAATTCATAATTACGTTCAGCTACAATTTCAACGACTTACCGAATTTCACGGCCGCGAAACCGGACGCGACGCAATGCACAGGGGCGGGACGCACCGACGCATGAGTGTCAAACACTACTTACTGCTCCCAGCGCTAGCCACAATTCCTTTGGCTTGGAATCTTCATCATCAATACGTGCCCATCGCTGAGCGCGGAGGCCTGTCATTCATTCGTTCGCTCTTGTTCTCGGACTCGGAGCTGCCAGTTCCGTTCGGCGCGCTTCGTTTCGTTTCTCGTGGATCCAGATCCAGTTCCTCCTCAGGTTTTGAATTCTCGATTATTTTTTTTGGGGGGATAAACGATGAGGACATAGTAACAAATATCCATCATGGAAGGTGGTGTATGAGACATGGATGAAGAGGCGACGTCGAGGAAGAGAGTAGAATATTATTTGCGTTCCCAAAAGACGTGCTTGACACGCTCGAGGAAGCGCCAGTGCCAGATAGAGGCCTCTCTCTTTCTGGTCGCGGTGGGAGCGGGAGGGGGTAGGTCCTGATGAGCTGAAGGAGCCGGGGCAGGCCGTTCCACAGCAGGGTCACGTTTACGCAACGGCAGGGCGTCCGTACTGCCAGTCAAGCCCCAGTCAACTGTGCGCGGGATGCGCACGAATACGAGGCGGTTCCTGATAGTTGCGGGGACCTTTTCCGGTACATCCTCCCTGCTAAATTCCGTCGTCGACTCGATCCGTTTCAACTGCGGACACACGGTGGTCAAGAACGCGACGAAGTCCGCGTTTGCATCCCGCACCACGAGCCTTCGGACCCCATCAAAGCGGCACCAACGCGGTAGATCCAAATCCGATGGCGGTGGAAAGAACGTGCCGCGAGGAGCGTCCATAAGGACTGCGGGCGGAGGAGATGTGTAGGCAAAGGTAACGTGTAGGTCGACCAGGGAGTCGGGGTATTCACAGATCGCATGAGGATCTAGTGGCGGTTTGGCCGTGTTCCATGCGCGATAGGCCGGGGTACAATCGATGAGGACAAAGTGAAGTGTGGTGATGGCCGGTGTGTAGATGGAGATGAAGGTCGCGATGCTCTGGGAGTGGAGAGCATATCTATGAAGTTCAAAGCAACGGACACCCCATAAATCTATGGTACGAGGCGATTCGGTGGCGTATTCAACAAGTTTTGTGCGTTGGTCATTATAATGGCTCTGGAATTTATGATACGCGGAGATGATGAGGGAGCGGCAGGTTCGGATGAGGTGCTGGCGAATGTCAGTGATTCCAGCGAGTCCACAGACAAAGGATGTGTTGGAGTTGCAGATGCGGAGCACGTATTGGAAATGCGCCTCGGAGGTGATCCAGAGGTCGCGGAAGACGATGGAGAGGACGATGTTCAGCCAGTCATGGCTGACGAGCATCCAGTGGGTCATAGAGAGGCCGTGTTGGTGGCTGCTGGTGGAAAGACATCCCCAGCCGTAGTCAATAATGAGCTCGACCAACTCAGGAGGGAACATCGACGTCCACCAAAGGCCTGCAATGCGATCTTGTTCCTCGGAGTCATACCCCTATGCTGACCCCTTGTTGCTGCGCACGGGCAAATTCTTTGTACATGCGCCACGTTGAAAAATGGAGGACAAACCTTGATCAGCGAAGACAATATTGAAGGCCCTCAAGTTCGCATTTGGATGAATGTAATCGCTCAAGTTGTGAGTTCCAAATGCATCGAGGTGCGAGACAAGTGCGCTAGAAACACAAAGAGGCATAGGCATCGAATGCATGTCGAAATGCTCAGCGTCGGATGGGATCAGCCTCCAAGCGCTAGCAAACAGTGCTACGCTTTCGTCCAGATTTGGCAATTTCCTTTATTGCAAGCCTTTTACCCTCTACGTTTATACCGTTGAAAGTATCACTGGATAGTCTTCTGGAGATCTAATCTCGATGGGAGTTGATCATTGCGGAAATGAGTTCTGATCGTCGACAATGGCCAGGGAATAACAGAAGACAGTTCGCGGATGCAGACCCTTTCGGCTGAGCAAACCTCAACAGCATCTATTTGATTTCGAACGAGGTGTCAAAAAACAGTTCACATAGGATATACCTATTATATAACTCGTGTCGAGCCACCCTTCGTCCATGTCACACCCAGTATAAACACGAAGAACACCGCAAAATGGCGTGCGAATCCACCGCCGTTCACAGACTACGTTCAGTGCGGGAACACGCAAGAAACCCCTAGAGCCTACGACAGATTAAGAACCGGCGCTGGAGCCGCCGCTCTCTTACTCGTCCCCTCCTCTCGCATTTGCAATCGCACTCCTGACTGAAGATCTACACAAAGCATGGCAAGGTGGAAGCGGAGTGCAGTTGCGCCAGATGAGTAGATAAAGTATCATCTACGGCCCTGCAAGACGTGCTTGACACGCTCGAAAAAGCGCCAGCGCCAAATAGATTTTCTTTTCTTCCTGACCGTGATAGATGCCGGAAGGGATGGAGCCGCAGGCTCCGGAACCTGGGGAGCTGGGACCGGACTGGGAGGCCTTTGCTCGGGAGGATCGGGTTCGGGTAATGGCAGAGCGTCCGTACTGCCAGTCAAGCCCCAGTGAACGGTGCGTGGAAGGCGCACGAATACGAGGCAGTCCCTGATGGCGGTGGCCACTTTCTCTGGGACATCCTCTTTGCTGAATTCAGCGGTGGACGCGATCTTTTGTAACCGCGGGCACGCAGTGGTCAAGAACGCAACAAAATCCGCGTTTGCGTCCCGCACCACGAGTCTTCGTATCCCATCAAAACGGCACTGAAGCGGCAAATCCAACCTGGAACGCGGGGGAAAGAACGTGCCGCGAGGAGCGTTCACGAGGAGTACAGGGGGAGGAGATGTGTAGGCAAAAGAAACGTGCAACTCTGTCAGGGAGACCGGGTACTCGCTGATTGAAAAAGGGTTGATGAGACATGGCTCGGCCGTGTCCCATGCACCATAGGTCGCAGTGCAATCGATGAGGAGAAAGTGCAGTGTGGTGATACCGCGGGTGTACCTGGTGATGAAGGTGGCGATACCCCCGGGTTGGAATAGCATATCTATATAGATCATAGTTGTAAAGACCATTGGATAAGAGGTTGTCATGATTCGAGTCGGTGGTTGCGTATTCGAGGAGTTGTGTGCATTGGTCCGTATATTCGCCCTGATATGAATGGTACACGGAGATGGTGAGGGAGCGGCAGGTTCGGATGAGGTGCTGACGAATGTTCGAAATCCCAGCGAGTCCACATACAAAGGATGTGTTGTCGTTGCAGATGTGGAGGATGTATAGGAGATGGGTGATGGAGGTGATCCAGAGGTCGCGGAAAACAATGGAGAGGACGATGTTCAGCCAGTCACGGCTGACAAGCATCCAACGAGTCATCGAGAGGCCATGCTGGTGGCTGCTGGTCGAAATACATCCCCAGGCGTAGTCAATAGTGAGCTCGACCAACTCAGGAGGGAGCATCGAAGTTCAACAGAGGCTGGTAACGCGATCCCGTCTCGTTCCTTGTGCCGCTATGCTGACTCCTCATGCTTCCTGACACTGACAGATCCTTTGAATCTTCAATTTCGCTTCCTGATATACGCGCCTGAATGACTGAGAGCTGAAATTTAAAGACCTGGAGCATGGTGTTAGAGGCGAAACACGTTCGGAAACGAAGCCGCACCGATTCGATTCCCTCGACGCCAGACCGGAAGGTAAGGTGAGCTTTCGACTCGGAGGTAGGTCATGATCATATTTCTCGACGGGATGTCTGCCGGGTAGTGACAACGGTCTTGAATTCCGAATGAGTTGATGACGTAGATGCTGGCGTCCTGTCCTGGTCAATGCAGCGAGTGGGGAGAAAAGGACGCGTGATTTGAACGTGACGGTCGCGACCAAGTGGACTGAAAGCCAGAACGCCAGAACGCGTGCGCGTAGATGTCAGAGAAGATCCAGCGTGGCTGTGCTCACTGCTCCGTCTTCAACTTCCATACGCGTCCTCCTCTCATATCTCATTTCCGCGAACCACATTGGAACTGGATCATCGTTTCAGAGGATCCGTTGCAATTATGCGACTCACTCGAGAATGATCCACGGAATAAATTCCCTGGCGCGCGCGTTTCTAGAACTTGAAAGGTAGAAAGTGGAAAATAATACTTCTTATTGTTGAACAACTCAATCCATCAATCCTTTGGAAGCACGGAAGCATGACACAAGGGGAGATCCAGGAAACAAAGATGCACAAAGGCTGCTTTCGTGCCTTTGTAAACCTTTGTACTGGCTTTGTGCAGCAATCTCCTGCGATGCGACATGGATGCCTCGAACGCATCCTCGATTGGATGCCCAAGTCATTGCCCCCAGTGTGACTTCCAACCCAAAGAACTAAGTTTTTTTCAAATTTTACAGCGTTTCGGGAATCGGCCCAGCATTGGCAATCGCGCATGTTACCAGACTAGGTCCAAGAACAAGAGAACCGTCGCCTGCCACAGCCACGAGTCCCCGCAGACGAATATTATACAGCGACGGGTTGGATCGAGGAGCAGCATAGGGGCCCCCGGACAGATCGCTTTGAAGCTCGTCGTGGACGCCGATGCTCCCTCCTGAGTTGGTCAAACTCATTATTGGCCACGCTTGGAGGTGTCTCTCGACCAGCAGTCACCAACATGCACTCTCCATGACTGGCTGGATGCTCGTCAGTCATGACTGGCTCAAGATCGTTCTCTCTGTCGTCTTCCGCGACATGTGGATCACCTCCGACCCCCATTTCCGTTACCTTCTCCACCTCTGCACTTATCACCCCTTCCAACCGTCCCCCATACGCGACCTCGCTGGAATCACGAACATTAAGCATCTCACTCGAACCTGTCGTTCCCTCACCATCTTCGTGCACCATAAATTTCAACACCATTACGTTGATGAATGCATGCAACTCATCGAGCACGCTACCACCGACTCGCCTCGTGACTACCTCTTTTTCAGTCTCCAACGGTGGCCTCTACTGATTTAGGCATCAAAGATATGCCATCCCATCCAAAAGCATCGCCAGCTTCTTTAGCTACACACGAGCTATTACCACACTCCACTTTGTCCTCGTCGACTGTGCTGCGACCCATCGCGAATGAGACACGTTCTACCCATGGACACCGTTACCTTCCTACCGACCCTCGACCGAAAGATATCCAGCCTCGCTCGTCGAGCTGCACGTCACCTTTGCCTACACAACTCCTCCCCCTGTCCTCCTCATGGACGCTCCTCGTGGCACATTCTTCCCTCCGCCGTCTCGTTCAGCCCTGCCACGGCGGTGCTACTTCCACGGGGTCCAAAGACTCGTGGTGCGCGGCGCAAATGCAGACTTCGTCGCGTTCTTGACCACTGTGTGCCCGCGGTTGCAAAAGGCCGAGTCAACGGCTGAATTTAGCCGGGAAGATGTGCCAGAGATGGTCCCCGCGGATGTCAGGGATCGGCTTGAATTCGTGACCCTCCCGTGGAACAACCTGATGGTGCAGCCCCGCCTCCTCTAGCCCTAGCTCCTTCAGCGCCCGTCCGAAAGAGAAGGAACTTTGTAGGGCGCTTTTTCAAGCGCGTGAAACACGTCTTGAGGGGACGCAAGTGATACCTTGCTCTTCTCCCCGCCCTTTCAGTTCTTCACCTTTTTTTCACCTATTCATCGAGTTGATAGTTACTGTCATGTGGACCTACCGCGCCCTACTTACGCCCTTATGCTTCCGCCCCTATGCCAGTCAAGACCCCATATAATACACACTAAGTACTTTGTGCTGCACTGCTAGTGGTAGTTTCCTTGACTTTCCCCGTTTTCCTCTTCACTTGAAAACACAAATGCTCGACATTGATCCCATTAGTCTCAGCCCGCCCTACATATACTGTGCTACCAGAACAGCAAGGTATAGCGAGCCGGACGGCGCACGTATCGCGTCGTAGGAACAGATTGCGTCTATATATACAGTGACTCGCTGGCTAATGATACGAGTGGTGTTCGTCTGGTCGTCTGTGAAAAACATATTCGCAATATCCCTATGAGCGTATCCCGCTTTTTGAATGCGGTTTGCACAGCAGACCCGCGCCCTTTGCACCTTGTCCTTGTCAATGTCCGTGACCTCCTTCCCTTCGACGTACTCCATGGCGACGGCTACCAGCCTCCGGGAAGTTTGCCGAAGCCGTAAGCTTCGGCGCGAAGTCCAAACGCTCACAGAGCTGGTGTAGATCAATGGAATATCGCCGCGTGAACTTCACCACAACTTTCGTGCGGCCGGGGTGAGGACTAGTTGCTTCGTACACGAAACAATTCAAAAGCGTGGTGATGGGAACAGAGATTGTGAAGGTGAAAACGTCGTCGGAGTCAATAGCGGGGATAGACGTGACGTTAGGAAGCCTTCGGCGAGATAGAGGAAGCGGAGGAGGAGAGGCGAGTAGGCACGATGGTGATCTCATGCTGGATTTGTCGTAACTACGAACCAGCCACAGTGAATGCGAGCCGGAAGTTCTTCCACATATCCAATTTCCCAGCATAGAAAGTCGTCCGCAACAGTAAGCTCGACTTTTTCGATATTGTCCGAAATGGTACACGACGGAAATTGAATGCAAGGAAGGACTTGACGCCGTTCAAAAGCGCCGAACGTGCGTCGCATCGCGTCTGCAAAAGCGTCGACAGCCATTTCAAGTCGCCGTGCTGTGCATTATGTCGAGAAACATTCCGAGACCAGAATATAAGTTCGATTGGCGGACAGTCCGCATCGCACGTTGGGCGGTCTTGCGAGCAGACGTTCGCTTGAGTTGGCCTGAAGCTTCCGGTAGAAGTGCGGAGCGGCCAAGCGGGACAAGGATTTTGTCGCAATCCTTACTTTTTTGGATTAATGAATTTCAAATGAAAGAGTTTATCGTCGCCATCGCTCGCGCGGGGACGCTTGGCGGGCATACTTCGGCAGTAAATGTGGTATATTCCGGGATTGTCTTCGCCAAGGGTCCTGGATCCCAACCCAGTTGTTCAAGGGGTTCAGCGAGGAGTGGTTCCTCGACCAATTTGGGGTCGAAATACTTGACGAGCTCCAAGCCGAGACCACATATGCTGTAGAACTCGGGTTTGTGGATGCTGGAGCCGTGGACATGATGTCTGTGGTGAGTGTCCAGACTCCAGAGCACAATGTCGTGTACAGATCGTAATGCTGCGCTCCGCCCGGTGCGTCCAGCACAATGCCTTGCCGTTCATTCACGGCAGGGTAAAGGACGTTGATTCGGTTCAAATTCGCCATGTCTAGTCAACTTGAGGGGTGGAAAGCAAGTTGAAAAGGCATTATACGGGGCCGGGCCGGGCCGACAAGCCTGAGCATAATACTTCGTACGGTCCCGCATCCACATCTACTTATTCGACGCCTTCATTCGCCTAGCATGACGAATCGGGGGTTCTGTCAGTGCGCTTCAACAGCAGCTACCAACATGACGAAGAGATTGCCTTCGCCTCACACACTTTGCTCACACCCCAGGCACATTCTGAGCCGAACGGTTTTCGGGGCCGGCCGCTTTCAAAGTTGTGTTGCCTTGACTCTGAGTCTTGAGTTGGCGTTCAGGCTGTCCTTCGAACCATTCGAGGTCTTGGTTTGGAATCCCTTTTCGAACAACTCACCTACTAGGCCACTCGACGATCAAGCCGAAGGATGGCCGCAGTACTTGAGTTATGGTGCTGGCACAGGCTGAACAGCCTCGCAATCCTTCTCCTCTGCTCCCAACACAATCCACGAGTATGTCCGATGAGGTGGACCACTGGCCTGCCACTGCGTCCAGTAGTTCACTTTCAGAATCTGACAGCCATCTTGGAACTCTGGAACAAGGCTGGATTCCCCGACGGATCTTGATATACCAAGTGAATTCTACGCCTATAGGACGAGTATATGGTGCTAAAATGGTCCCTAGGCTACAGTTGCATATCTAGACAAGGCCTGTAGTCGCGGGATTCCTGGGTCAGTCACTATTTTGATTCAAGTGCGCTTTTCGGCTCATCAAGTCAAATTTGTTCAGCTGGACTCCTAGTGAAGTCTCCAAGCTACTGGACAGTCATTTGCCTTCCATGACGGCCGAAAATGCCGTCAGTGGAATTGTTCAGAGCTTCGAATGGCGGAAAACATTATTGCAGGTCGAGACCAGGCTCCGAGACTACCAGTTGCTATGTCTTGAATAATCTTCTAGGTATCTTTGAAACTTGGTCTTGAAAATGACCCCAACCTGCGAGCTGCTTTTCGGAAAGACGGGGGCGCGGATCGCCGCACTTCTGGTGTCTATTTTCACTTCTCAATCTCTCGAAGACATCGCTTTACGACTGGAGGGTGCTTCTGCTCAGTATTTCCTTGATGTTGTTCAAAGTGTAAGCCTCTGAAAAACTGCACGCAATTGTTGATTCCGTGAGTGTATTAGACACTGGACAAAGGGCTCTTAAGAGCCGATGAACACTGTCGGATGGCCCGGCGGATGATCCGCAAGCTCTGTGCTTCAGGCGACATGCTCCCCTCTACGCTTTTCATTACTGGGATAACCGGGAAGGAACAGCATCCCACTTTCGGCGGTGCATACGGCGACATTTATCGTGCCTCGTATGATGATCAGATCGTTGCGTTGAAATACATGCGAGCCGTGCAATTTATGCGTGGTTCAGATTTACGCGAGATTCGCCGTGTAAGTTCTCCCTCAAGTTCGGGGTACACTCTCAAAACATCACCAATAGAAATTCTGCCGCGAAGCGTTCCTCTGGAAGAGTCTGCATCACCCGCATATCCTGCCGTTCCTTGGAATTGACCAAGATACTTTCCCGCTGTCTCTTGTCGCGGTCTCACCGTGGATGGAGCATGGAACTATCATGAACTATCTCAAGAAGCACGGCCATGAAAATGTCGATAAATTCGTGAGTTTGCATATTTAACCGAACTTGGAATCTCACGCGACATTCCAGCTATACGAAATTGCGCAAGGTCTGCAATACCTGCATTCATGCGGTATCGTCCACGGTGACTTGCGAGGGGTTCGTAAATTCTAGCTATGCGCTTGTGCACTCGATTTATCTCGCCATTAACAACAGTCAAATATTCTCATCGACGAGGACTGGAGTGCGTGCTTGGCCGACTTTGGGCTCAGCATTCTCTCAGACGCTACTGCCACGAGTACGAATCAAGGAGGCAGTCTTTATTGGATGGCTCCGGAATTACTTGCTCCTGACCGCTTCGGCATGAAGTTTACTCGGACGCCCGCCAGCGATGTTTTTGCATTCGGGTGCGTCTGCTTCGAGGTAATGGTTTGAATCTTTCCTCTCAGTTCCTTATCCTGATTCAGCCTAGCTGTATACAGGACGACCTCCCTTTGGGGATTTACCTGAACCCGCAGCCTTGATCAAAGTTATTACCGGTAAACGACAAGAGCGGTCCTTCAGCCATCCTGCGATGTCCGATCTTCTCTGGCAGCATATAACAACGTGCTGGGACCAAAACCCGATTGCTCGGCCCATAACCGAAATCGTAGTGCAAAAGAATGGTCTGGCCAGTTTCGGTCACGTCTGTGCTTCCGCCCTCCGTCATGCCTACGGTCCTTTCGTCCCGCATCGAACAGGTTGTGAACGCTCCCCTCTCTGTCCCATCGGTCTTGGGTTCGACCTCGCACAACAATCTTGAAAGTGCCGATTTCACATCGTGATGAATAGACCACTCACTCACGCGCGTTTTTGTCCCAGACTGGAAACACGATCTTTCTCCCCAGCCTGAAGCTATCTCTCACTACGACGAAAAGGTGCGCTTGAGCGAAACTGAGCAGAACGAACAAATCTCGCGCGGTGCGCTATGACCTACACACGAAATGGGCCAGCTAATATTAACAATTTGCCCTATATAGAACTACGTCTCGACAGCGACTTTCGATCGATCATCTCCCCGTATAAACTTCCTTCCTTCTTTCCGCTTGGTCTCATCCCGAATGACAGACAGGCGGAGCGTTGGCGTGAAGCCGAAGAGGTGAACGAACAGGCCGAGGATTCGGACCAAGAGGAATCCGAAGATATGACAAGATTCGTCAACCTTTCGTTGCTCTCAAATGTCGCTGTGCATTTCCTCGACCAAGTACCTTGCGGGACACAAGTCAAAGGGGGCATTTCGTATTCAAAGGCTTTCACTGGCGAGGATGTGGTAGTACGACACTTTGCATTGTTCGTTTTTACGCATTTTGATGCTCTCCAGACCACTATTCAATCACAAATCCGACCAGGCCTCACTGGCCGCATCTCGACCCTCGACGGGCACCGCCGAACGGCACTGCATATTGCACAGAGCTTGGAGAGCCAGCTGTTTTTTTTGTCAGGTCGAAGGGAGTGTGCGCCCGCTGCAAGACAATGCGGAGGACGTCTACATGTTCCTGGATGATCTTAAGGCGCTGTCGGCCTCTGACCCCGCTCCTAACCGCGAACCGCTCCCTACAGCGGTTATCACAACTTTGACAAAGTGCTACTCACCCACTTGTGGCCCTGGGGTTTTGTGCTACTCTTCCTCGTGCCCTCAGTTCAAAGTCGCTCGCCAGTAGTGGCCCGTGGCTCACTCCATCGAGGAATGATTCAAATTTGCTGCCCCGATAGTTTCCAAATCGTATAATATCATGAGGATATACAAGACCCGTAGTGCAGGAACATTGCAAACACCGCATATTCGCAACAAACGCGGCACATTCCCGTCAATGTGTCGTCTCTGAACCAAAGGCGGTACTTCCCATTTTCGGATGTACATCCGAGATCGGCACGTGTCCTAACCAAGCTTGTTTCTTTACCACCACCACTCTTGTTATCTCGGGTTTCGCATTGAGTAAATCGGTTTTCGTGGGTCTGCCTTTCAAATATATCCATATCATTCCTTTTCCCTACCACAAATTCTTGAGGCGGCGACAATAATGGATTTTTTTTAAAAAAATCCATGTTATTTGCCCCTCGCTGCGAGCGGTTCTCTACACTATGTGTACAACTGTAAGTATCGATGGTGCTATGTGGTGGCTACGAAAGTATGTCCGACCGTCCTAACTTTAAGGCTGGTGCGAACGCGGGCTCATTAGTACGATGTGGGTCTAGAAAGTGAAGTGAGTGGTAATGTAAATCATGACATAGGCTTCCTCAGGGGGCAAGCTCTGGTGAGTATGTCGTATGCGGTGTTCGGCAGCGACGGATTTGATGTGTGTGGGTGTGGGGGGGGGGATTCAGCTGATCCCGATGTGACAGTACTTATCCTGCTCCTCAACTCAGTTGACGTTTGCGCGGTGTAAATATTAATAGGGTATTGAGCTCGATGTACCTCAATAGCATGAATATGACCTCGTTTTACCTTCACTGTGTTTTCTGCAAAATATCCACTGGGGTGGATAGCTTCTAATAGCCGTGATATCCTCCAATATCTTTCAGTATCCACCACTTTCCGACAATATCCAATGCATGGATAGCCAAGATATCTGAGGTGGTAGATAGCTCAAGAATCCACTAAACTATCCCTTGCTATCCTCAAAATTATCGTAAGCTATCACCAGTGGTAGATATCTTGGATATCTTCCATGGTATCCACTTGAAAGATACCTCAAATTTCAGCAGTTGATAGCCGTTGAAACCCATTATTCAAAATACTATAAATACAGTCCTGCATCTGCCCACAAGTCCCTGTGTGCGCCTTGCCGCACTGCCATTTATCAATATACAACCCAGCCAGGTAGGTTTCCTTTGATTCTGGTCATTCAATGCAGTAAGTCAACATCTAGTTTCATGTAATGAAGCATCCCGCATCGAGTAGTAGGACCAATTTGTCTGTAGTCAGTAGAACTATCCAGAGAATAAATTATTTTGACACCAAATATCTTGTTCTGCCTGCACACGCCAACAAAATTCTGAGTGTCAGTGACACGTATCGACATCGTGCCAGTGTTGTCGTTTAGCTAATTGAGTCAATTACGGTATCATCCAAGGGTGGATAGCTTGAGAAAGTCAAGGTATCCACCGGCAGATACCATATGACATTGATACTTTATGACATGGTATCCACCAGTAGATACCTCAGCTATCCACAGTGTTGATACTTTGTGATATTCAAGGTATCTAACAGGTGGATACCAGTTGAAAGAGATGCTTTATTCCCTGGTTTCATCCAGATGATACCTAAGGTATCATCCTAGTAGATAGCCAGGGATATTTGGTCTATCCACCCGGGTATCCACTGGGTGGATATTTTGCAGAAAACGCAGTGAGCTTGATTTATCTAAAATTGTCTCGATTTGGATCGAGATCCATCGAGACATGTCCGACCCAGCGAGGCAGCATAAATTTCTCGTTCTGCCTCGATCCGGCTCGATCTCCCTCGCCGGGATTTCACTGGACATCAACTTCGATGCGAGATGAGAATCATAAGATCGCCATCGTGGATGACGTTTGCGGTGCACTGCCACTGATCATGATCGTCGCTGTGGACTGCACAGATGTTCAACATCCATACTTGATATGAACGCTGATCTTATCTTATGTACTTCTCTTGCGGACTCGAAGCAAAGAGAGCCCTCTGAGCAACAACGCCATTCACAAAGCAAGACATCCAAACAAATAAATGCCGACCAAGACGTTGGTATACAAAGCTACACTCTCGCTTCTCAAAGATGTCTGTAGTTCCCGATTTCCAAAGTGCGTACGATCAGTGGCTCATTCCTGCAGACTCAAGGGATCGAGTAGGTTTCAGGCGACCGTGGACGGTTATATACAGTCTATGGTATCCCATAATGTTGTGAGTGCCATCGTGGACAGTCTAGCTTGTGGGAAAAGATTGTTAGAAGTAAGCTTTGAATCCTTTCATGTTTGACTCATGTCCTTATGTTTGTTATGCTCAGCTCTCGTCAGAGCTTGGGCTCGCGAACGATCCAAAACTCCGAGCCGCGCTACGCACAGACGACAGAGGGATCGCTACACTTCTGCAGTTCATTTTCTGCTCCGAACCTGACAAAGAAGCCGTGCTGCGTCTCGAGGGTGATTCAGCCCAGTTTTGTCTCGATGTGGTTCAAGATGTACGTTATTTCCGATTTGTTGTGGCAAATCTCCCATTTTTCAGTTTCTTGACAAAGGATTTCTATTGGAACACGGTGAGGCAGCACGCCGTATTATTCGCAAAGTGTCAGAGGCGTGTGACAAGCTTCCTTCTTCGCTGTTCATCACGGGAGTGTCTGAACGTGAAGAGAACGCCACTTTTGGCGGCGGATACGGAGACATATATCGCGCCTCGCACGGCGGCAAGCACGTTGCTCTGAAGCGTCTCCGACATTTTCTTCGAGGCTCGGACTTGCGGCGTGTTAGATTAGTGAGTGGTTGAATCATTCGGCTGAAGCACATGATTTACAAATGAATGTGTAGAAATTCTGCCGAGAGGCTCTCATCTGGAGAGATTTGCACCACCCATATATCTTGCAATTTTTGGGAATTGACAGGGACAGTTTCCCGGAACCTTACTTTTGCATGGTTTCTCCTTGGATGGAACACGGTACTGTGATGAACTATCTCGCAGCACATGGCCCTGAGAATGTCGACAAACTGGCAAGTTTCTTGCCTATTTGAGACAGGCCGTTTTATTTACATCAAAGTCAAGCTCTATGAAATTGCTCAAGGACTGCAGTATCTCCACTCTCGCAACATTGTTCACGGTGATTTGCGAGGAGTACGATTTTTCAATATCTCATCGTATAGTTCACTGATCAACCACAGGCAAACATTCTGATCAACGACGACTGGAGCGCGTGCCTGGCTGACTTTGGCCTGAGCAGTTTCTCCGACTCGAGTTCCTCGACGAGCGCTAGAGGAGGAAGTCTCTACTGGATGGCTCCGGAGCTATTTGATCCAGACCGCTTTGGTTATAAATTTACTCGGACACCGGCGACGGATGTGTACGCCTTTGGTTGTGTTTGCTTAGAGGTCATTACCATGTTCGTCGCTAATTTCATTGCTCTGAATCGGTTCAGCTCTACACAGGCCAGCATCCGTTTGCCAATCTCTCTGAACCTGCGGCATTGCTCAAGGTTATTGACGGTGAACGGCCAGAACGACCTTCTTCGCCAGCGATGTCCGATGTATTCTGGAAGCACATAACCGAATACTGGGCACAAGATCCTATGGTGAGACCTCCGACGGATCTTGTAGTCAAGAATATGGTTTGGCCGGTCCCCTCGACTCCAAAGCCTCAGCAAAACCAAGGCTTAGAGCCCAGAGACGAGGGGAATGAGCTCGTCAGCAAGATTGGTACTTATGGGATCCGCTGCATCTCCGCTGACGTGCTGATTTCTTGCAGGGTATCTGACCACCACCGCGTCAATGGACTGGACGCTCATTCTCGATGTCTGTGACAACGTCTCCGCCACAGAGGCGAACGCAAAGGAGGCTGTGCGCGCGCTGCGCCGCGAATTCAAGTACGGTGAATCCACCGCCCAGTTTGCAGCTGCTCGCGTATGTCCGCCCCTCGTGTGCTACAATCGCTTCATTCACTTGTGTTCAAGTTGTGGGCCATCATGCTGCACAATACCTCCGAAACGTTTATTTCCCAGTCCACAACCCCGAAGTTTCTTAAAACAATCGAAGAATTGCTCACCTCATCCCGCACTTCCTTTGTCGTCCGTGAACGGGTCATGGATGTCCTCGGCGCCGCCGCTTATACCAACCCATCCGGTATGTTGATGTCCGTTTCACGCCTTTCTTTCTTTCATTCACCCACTTTCCCAGAAAAAGATCCTGGCTTCCGCAGGCTCTGGCGCCGTGTCAAGCCGTATGGCAAGCCAGAGGAAGGCGTGCCCTTAGACGCCAAGGACACCATACTCAACCCCCCACTCCCTTCAACACACAACCGCGCCGGTCGCAACGCGTCCCACCACGACATCACCCCTATTGTGCCAGACACGCCGCCCGTCCCCCCTGATGAGGATATACAACGCCTGTTGCAAGAGTGCAGGATCGGTGTCGGCAATGCCAACCTGCTCATGCAGGCGCTCTCAGTGGCCGCGCCGGAGGTTTTACAGGACGCTGTGGTCGCAGTCAGTTGTGCTGCTATCGTATTTTCAAGCTAGACGCTCACCCATCACAGGAGTTCCACAAGAAATGCAAGAATTCGCAAGAGCTCATCATCGCGCAGATACCGTGGGCAACCGCTGGCGTGGAGTGCAGCCGGGCAGCACTAGATCACGAAGAAGGCAGCAGCAATCCTAACTGGAATGGAAATGAGAACTTGGCAGACCTGAAACCTAGGGAAGAGGTGTTCATTCGTGAGGAGCTCCTCGAAGACCTGCTTGCCGCGAATGCGCGGTTGCTCGAGGTGCTGAAACTTTATGATGACCTCGAGCGCGTAACACAGGAAAGGGAAAGGGAGGTGAGAATCCATTTTTCATTCATTTTCCTTTCGCCACCACTGACGCAGCTTGGAAATGCAGTTGCCCGATTATCGTGACATTGACCAGGACAACGCGCTGCATATGGACACCCGACCATTTTTGGAAGCTCAACGTACTCACCCTCCCGCATACACACCATCTCCCGCCACAGACTATGTCTCCCCCACGCAGTTGCGTTCGCACTAGAATCTCGTTGTGTGCGAGCTGGTGCTGGCGAACGAACAGGACCAGTGCCATGCAGGTCGGCGTTGTAATGGCTGGCATGTGGCAGACGAGTATATATATAAACGGGCACAAGCTGGTGTGGGTGGAGTGTGCCGGCATTTCATAGCGTTGGGTAGTCGGTCGGTGACGGGATACAATTCGAATGAGTAGGCCATTAGCTATGCAGGCGGCGACGAAAGATAGTCTAGGGGACATTGTCGGACAGGAGGTGAAAGGCAGGATAGTTTTCAGCAGTAGTAAGGCTTAGTGGCCAATGGCCATCTTGTCACTGGATTTTCAAATTAGAATTTCAAGCCTGTCTTAAGCTTGCAAAACGTTGCATGCGGCTGGCAAACTTGATAGGACAAAGTACAGTAGAGGCGAAAATCTGGACGCGCCACAGCATGCTGGCGAGTTGAAGACCTCTGTGCGAGCGCTGCTTCGACGACGGGTACGATGGTTCACCCCCAGCCGTGAAGCAGCGGACATTGCCGTCCGCCCATTCCTCTGCAAATTTTGATTTTTAGTTCATGGCAAATAGTCAACGCGAATATTTGCTGAACCAGGTCTGCGAGCAAGCGGCGGACATACGGGAACTCATAGCACAGCTGGAGCAGAACAAGGCAAAGCCAGCGTTGAACTCGGCCGCGACCCATCCTTCCCAGTTGCTAGCAGCCTCAACGCGCCAATCGTCCGTCCTCTCTTCACCTTAGGCGTCCTCATGCTTCCCGTCAAGCTCCACTGACAGCAACGCCAGACAAGTTGCAGCGGGGAGGATCAGGACGGCGTCGAAGACCCTGGTGCACAGCGGGGACGAGTCGAGGGTCGGAAATAGCGGAAAATACATAGCGCAAAGCTCGACGTCCGGGTACATAGCTGTGCGTCGAGCAGCAACGGATAGGTGGATCGCGCCCGAAAAAACTGGGGAGGCGAAAAGCGAGGTAAAGCCCATGGCGATTCCAAACCAGAAGGCTACAGGCAGCTACATAAAGGAGGAATCGGATGATGAGAGTGTGCCTGCACTCCGAGTCGTGAAAAGCAAATTTTCGGATTGAGCCGAAACTAGCGCGCGGAGAAAATGACCAATGAAGGTCAAGTCGCGGGAGCTGAGATGTGGCAGTGCCCATCACAGTCATCATGCTGATGACGAGTCTGTTCTCAGTCGTTCAACTCGTTGCAAGCTAGTTCTAGGTAGTTGCAGCATTGATGCGCCACCCGGCGGGGTGGTATGCTTTTTCGCATTCAGTGGGCGGGCGCATTTCGCATGTGCGCGAGGGATGCGCGTTGCGTCAGGTGTGTCGTTTGTCCAATGCAAAGAAGATTGCAAGTAAGAATTATAACCTATCGCATGGAACGCCTGCCCGCTCACATTGTATTTCATTTCGGATTTCTCAGCTCAGTCTATTTCAAGGTGCGCAATAAACGCTCTGAACTGCACTTCAGATTCTTCTCATGCGACTACATAACAGCTCTGGTCCAGCGAAAACAGAAGGGCACAATGCTAAGGATTTCAGTCAGGTTTCAATTTTGGCGGCTTGGGCCTTTGCATCAGGACCTCGCCCCGCTTGTCATCTTTTCTTTATCGCGTCCAGGCTGAACTCGACGGCCGCTTCACGTGTAAATAAAACGAGCGGGTGCACGGCTAGCGCTGTGATCAGTTTTATTTCCGTTCCTTATGCGCTAGGATCGAGTTTCCCGGCCTCTAAGAGAAGTTATAGCAACCGGATTGTGCTTCGGTCTCGAGGCTTATCATCGAATTCCAATCGCTCATCATCATTCACTATTCACTGCGCGGGCGTCGTGCCGACACGCTTTGCTACGCTGCGCTGGCCATGGCCACCGCCAACCGTACGAGTATTCAGCACATGATGCTACACGGATGTTTTCAATACAGGCCTTTGCATCCGTACACTCCCAATTGCACCCTATTGCACCCTTCGTGATGAGCAAGTTAGCGAGGCGAGTTTCCTGCATCATTCCAACCATTCAAATAGAATGTTTGTCTCAACAACCCTTGAGGACCCCAATCCTTTCACACCGCTCCAAAATGCGAATTTCTCGTGCTCTCGTTTCGGCTCTTTTTGCCTCCCTCTGCTATGCGACCCCTGTACTCGTGAGTACGACTTCGGGACTCTTGCAAGGTTCGCAGACGAATGGAGGTGAGTCCTCTTTTGTTAAGAGATTGTCTGTCCATTAAGTAAATACTTCCCAAGTTTCATCATTCAAAGGCATTGTGAATCTACTTCCTCCCAGTTTTGTTCATCTCTTGAATAATTCTTTCAGCGATTCGGTCAGCCTCCGACTGGTGCACTACGTTGGGAGCCACCTGTCCCCTTCATTTCGGCCAGCCTTCAAAACGTTACAACTCTAGGCCCCGCATGCGTCCAGCAATTCGCCTTCGCGAGCTCGGCTCTTGATCAATTCTTATTCAACAACCCTGCCGATCCTCCCGCGGAAAGCGAAGACTGTCTCTTCCTGTAAAGCCTCTTATTTATATTTTTCAATTTTATTTGGAAGCCTGATTACTGTCTCGCAGCAACGTGTGGGCGCCTGCCTCTGCAAAACAAAAGCTCCCAGTTTTGGTTTGGATCTACGGGGGAGCCCTCAGCTTCGGTACAGCAAGTCTTCCAACCTACGACGGCACCTCTTTTGCGGCAAATCAAAACATTGTCGTCGTGACGTTCAATTATCGAACCAACGTCTTTGGTTTCCCGGGAAGCCCAGATCTCCCCCCTCGCAGGGAATAATCTCGGGTTTCTCGACCAAGGTGGGTATTTCAACTTTGTAGCTCTACTTGACTCACCTGTTTTCGATAGAACTTGCGCTTCTATGGGTTCAAGAGAACATTGCCAAGTTCAACGGGGATCCTGACCAAGTGACGATAATGGTTGGTTGTTTGTCTAATCCATCGTGAAAGATTGACATTCACGGGTTCTCAGGGTCAATCTGCGGGTGCTCAATCCGTCAGCTATGCTATTTCAAGGCATAATCCGGGTAATGCACCTTTCAGAGCCGGTATAATGCTTTCCGGAGCACAAGTATCAACATCGCCTATTCCGACTTTTGCGTCATTCAACAACTTTTCGGCCGCAGTTGGATGTACGCAGGCACCCGGACCGGCGCGGCTCGCGTGCTTGAAGCAAGTACCTGAGGCGACCATTAGGAACTTCACCAACGGTCCGAGCAGTGGCAGCTTTACGCCTGTGGTTGACGAGTGCGTCCCTAAATACAACGCTTTTAGCTGGTTCAAACACTTCTTGCAGTGTCACCGTATTTTCGGACCCCCTGGAGCGGATCCGCACTGGATTGACCGCCAGAGTCCCTTTCATCATCGGCAATATGCAGGATGACGGGTCTGTTTTTGCAGTGGGCCTAACAGATCTCTCCGCCTTTCTCACTGCTACATTCGATGGTCTCGTCACTGCCGACGAGGTCCGACCTCTCTATCCCGGCTTGAATGACTCGCAAATTATTTCGGAAATAATCAAAGATGCTGAGTTCCTCTGGTAAGCTATCTCCACCGACGTGTCTTCTGCTAGCTGACTTGGGCAGCCCTGCGGAGCTTTGGAGTGGTGCCGCAGTGGGCGCGGGAGTTGCGAATGTATTTCGGTATACTTACGGTATTCGTCGATTCACTCCACACCATCTCGCACTGACTGTATCCGCACTCAGGCGCTGTTTTTGCGGACCTACAGCTCTTCCCAGGTGCCGGGGCATGGCACTCTTCCGAACGTGCGTCAAGTTTCCTATTAAATATTTCTTTTCACTGACATCTTCGTTGACAGTTCCCGAGATATTTGGGACATTCATTCCCGCAACGGCGACAGCTGCCGAAGTCACCCTGTCGCACACGATGCAGACGGCGGTTGCTAATTTCATCAAGAATCCAACAGCTGCTCCCGCGCCAAACTGGCCGAAGTATGTTCCTGGCAGTCTGACGACGACCTTGGCGAAGCTTGCATATAACGGAAACGTCGATGCCGATAACGTCGTGCAGGCTGTGGAGAGCGACTCGATCGTAGGTGATCGAGTGCTCTTTCTTGGCTATTTCTCATTCAACTTCCAGGATCTTCCGTGCAACGTTTTGTGGAACAAATTCTTGGATATCAGGGAATGAGTGCCCACTGTCAATCTGTAAACTTTTTCCATCTGTCATGTACTTACTTTGACGAAACGATTTTGTTCCTTGGCGAAATAAGTGATGCATGCAATCGATTTTTCCCACGGTTGGATTTGGAGTTTTAAACTTTCTCGGTAGCTGTGTGTCTCATCCCAAACCTGAGACAGTGCCACATAAAATGGTGGCTTTGCCTCGCCCTGTCATGTCTATCCCAAGCCCTGCTTTAACACCTATTCGTCGCCTCACCGAAACTTTGGTTATGACATTTGAGATCCATTCCCCCCTCATCCTCGATGCTACTATCCACACGTCCACTGGACCGAACTGGCCCGCTTTGCGAACGGCCGTCTTTTGATGATATCCCAGGTGCATTCGCACCGGCACTCTGTTATTCTCGGCACCGCTCTGTTCTGGACACTCTTCTATCTCAATGGTGTCACCGCGGCGCGTCTCGAGACAACTCTCCAGTTGCAAAGTTCGGCATTGAAGCGAGGGATGGATTCTCCCATCACCTTCATCCTTAGTCACCTCCCCGTCGGATATTTCATCTACTCGCTCAGCAGTCCCGTAAATGGCATTGGGCAGCCTTGATCTCTTCTATGGATGGAATAGATCTGTCCATTCTGCGAGGCAGACTCCTGGAGCTCGGTGGCGCTTCTTGAAATAGAATTGATTTTTGAAATGGGCCTCGCTCCTCAAGACACTCATGATCAGCTCTCGGTGTCTTGACGATCTTGATACTACCGCCGCTTTGAACCGCATTACTGGACTCGGGTGCGACGGGTTGAGTCCCGTACTACCTGTCGCCCAGATGATGGCCCTCCTTCCGAAGCTAAAGTTCGTCACTCGCTTTCACCTTGCATTCCACGTCGACCTTCGAAATCATCCCAATCGACGCATCACCTTTCATATCCCATCGTAGACCTCGCACAGCGTCACCAAATTTTCTTGCAAATTGTCCAGACGCTTTCTCCCTCACCACTCCCAGCAGTCTGACATTACCCAAACTGCGGACCCTGTGGCTCGAAGCTCCGCAATATCCTCGGTGTGTCTTGGGGTGGCCGCAGCATGACTTTCCTGGGGTCGCTGAGCGCTTGGGATTCCAAAATCTTCTCGAAGTGCTGAAGATAGAGAACGTGGCGAGTAGGGAGACTGAGCTCATTTGTGTATCTTCTGCCCTCCCCAGATTGGAGCATCTAGAGATCACAGATAAAAGGCGGGTCGGGGCCCTGGAAATCGATTTGTTCTTGATCACAGATGATCTCCTCCGGCGTCTTACGCGGACAACGAGCCCCGTCCTCATCCCGCGTTTACGCAACATGGTCTGTGGGACGTGTCTCAGAATCAAGCATCGTCACTTCTTGGACTTCACCGTGTCCAGCCTGGAGCCGTTCGCGACAAGCCCGATGCGCGTCAAGATATGACCGCTGAGATGGAAGATGATGAGCGGCTCGAGCGTGCACTACACGCATAATTGCAAGAGCTTGTACTGACAGCTCACTTGCGTATTTGGCGGTGTCCAGTTTTCTTGGCCGACTTTGCCTCATGACCACCAGGTATTTTTCATCCGGCTCAGGATGCTACTACTGCTGCTGCGACGGCGGATCCGGGATTCGGCGAGAAACTTGATCACGCTGTTTGGTGGCTGGGACGGATTAAGCATACCGAGCAGAGGTAATAAACAAGATCTGCTGGTTCTCGACCGCTGAGGGTGTGTGCGTGAGGAGTTTATGAAACTCAATTACTGCAACGATGACATGAACTCAAAGCAACTGAAAATAATTTGACGGTGCCACTGCGAATGAATAAAAATCAGTTAAAGCATAATAAAAGGAAGTGAGGAACGCACGCCCAACTAATCCATTTTTGTTTCTAGCTTGCCACCAATCTGCTGTTTGCTGGTCGACAATGTCAAAGATTTCTCCGATGCTCAGCGACATTTCTGTGGAATCATCGGCGATATCTAGCAAATTATAGATCAATGCCTGCCGGGTAGACATGGAGGAACAAGGCTCATACAGGGATAAAGAGCTTTTGCTTTTTGACGGAAGATATATGGCTTGGGATCCTCCTCGTCCAGCGAGTCGGGGATCGATTGAGGAGTGATAGGTGATAAAGTAGGACGATCGTTGTCGTCAGTGTCTCGCTTTTCGTCAACAGATGGCGGCTGTGGTGGTGTGGAAACCTGTTGATTGCTCGGTGTCCTATTTTTCGATCTCTCGATAGGTTGGGATATGGGTAGTGATATCTGGAGGCTAGGTTGAACAGATAATCAAAAAATAAAACTAAACTTACTGGCTTGTCGAGCCCGAATAATTTCTTCATCGTAGTGGTACTGGACTGACGGGAGGTGTGGCGAGAACTTCGCTGAACTTGAGGCTGGTCCTAGACTGAGAATGAGAAAGGAATTTGAGTAATTGAAGCCAGACTCTACCGCTACTGGCTCGGATCTCCCGAAAAATGGCTTCATTTGCTAAGTGATAGAGGAGGGGGTTATCGTGAACGAGAAAACTTGATTTGTTCTAACCAAGTGGGTCTTCAAGAGAGCAACAGGGGAAGTGCTTGCTGGCAACGTGCGCGGTCTTCCCCTTATAAAAAAGCTCGACAGCCTTGGCTTCATCGCTTCTTAATGACCACCGCATGGTTACCGTCGAAAAGCTGTTTCGACTCGGTTCGATGCGATGGTGAGACGCCCTAAGACGAGCTTCTAGCTAAACTTGAACTAATTGAACTAAAATAAAAGCTGTGTTATGAGGACGCCACCGTGTGCTACCGGCGACAAAACCACGCGATATCGGCCATTTAAGGGGTGCATGTGCATGCGCTCGATATTCATCTCAGGTCCCGACGGAGTATTCTTCCAGGTGGTGTCGGGACTCGGGAGTGTTGGGCGAAAAGTGCACGCGGTCACGTGCAGCGATCCAGTAATGCTGTGCGGCCCGGCATGCCGTGACGCAAGCGCTCACGCCGGCAACTCAAACCCTGTATACACCTCGTCAAAGCATCCCAATTGGCTAGAACTGCCTTTTTCTCTCATGATGCTTTCATTTCCACACGCGAATTCCGAATCCTGCGGCCTTGTGACCCGACTTCGACTCTCGACGCTCTCAGAAGCTCTGAGTATCTGTAAGCAAGAAGCTGCCACCTCTCGGTGTACTACCAGCTCGCAGCATGTCGATATTCACCCTTCTGCTCGTCTCAATCTCTTTTCTTTCTTGCGCGCTTGGGCAGCCCCAAACTCAGCCTCTAGGAACCCTGCACCGCCGCACCTATCTTTATGTCGGCCAGACCTATATTCCGGAGGGGAATACGTCCATCGCTGCCGACCAGATGTATGTCGAGCGTCTAACCCCGGCCACGGTCACCCAGCCGCTTCCGATACTCATCATCCACGGCATGTTTATGACGGGAACGAATTTCTTGAACACACCTGATGGACGGCTCGGTTGGGCAGACTACTTTCTCAGCAAGGGATACGAAGTACAATGGCTAGTGATTCGATTAACACGCATTCATTAAACCGCTCAGGTGTACATCGTCGATCAGCCATCGCGCGGCCGGTCTCAGTGGCAGCCCACTGAGGACGGGGGTACTTATCCCGGCTGACACCTTGACCATCGAAAATCATTTTACAGCCGTGGAGCGATTCGATCTCTGGCCTCAGGCCGTGCTTCACACCCAGTGGCCCGGTATGCGTTCCGCTTAATTCGGAAGGCATGAAGTTGATTTCGTCGCAAAGGCAATGGAACCAAGGGAGACCCTATATTCGACCGATTTTTTGCCTCGAATGTCGTCAGCCTCAATTCCTCCGCCGAAGAGGATATGAAGATAAAGCATGCTGGTTCCCTACTTCTCGACCAGATCGGTGTACGTGGCACTCGCCTAATCCCGCGTCTACACTTAAATATCGTGCAGCCTGTTATATTAATGACACATTCCCAAGCGGGAGCGTTCGGGTGGATCCTCGCCGACTCGCGTCCAAACCAAGTCAAAGCCATCGTCGCAATGGAACCTACCGGCCCGCCTTTCATCAACGCGATCTTCCCGCCGTTTACGGCTGGTCGCATATACGGCCTGACAGACATCCCAGTCACATACGACCCGCCCATTCGCAACGCGTCTGATATCGGTCGCGTCGTACTCAAGTCAGTATTCTATTCCCTAGCCGCAGGCCCGCAGCCCCCCCAACTAATACGGACCAGCGAGATTCCGGGAGTAACTTGTTTCCAACAAACCGAGCCCGCGAGAAAACTCATCAATCTCGTCGACATTCCCGTCCTAGCGGTGACTTCCGAAGCGAGCTACCACGCGCAGTACGATAATTGCTCTGTCGCATTCCTGCGTCAGGCGGGGGTCTCTGTCGAGCATATCAGCTTGCCTGATGTCGGGATTCATGGTAACTTGCAGTTGAATCCTGCACTTCCTCGAAGTCTGACACCGAGCCAGGAAACGCGCACATGTTCTTTATGGAGAAGAACAATCTGCAGATTGTTGACACTGTGATCAACCCGTGGATTTCCAAGATACGCAGTTGAAGGCGAGTCGAATGTCAACGCTTGTTGTGACACCCAATATATATCGTCGTTCGATCCTAAAACGTGAAGCGCTGAGCCGTGAACTTTTCTTCCAACGTTTTGGTGTGCATTTACGTTTCAGTTTTCCCCTTTTAAACCGGCGCTGCTGGCGCTATTCGAAAGCACGCCTCATCCGCCATCGTAGGTTCCGCAACTGCCAACCATGAGAGCAAATTTGAATGCGTCCGACGGGACACCGAACAGGGTTCTTGCCATGATGTCAAGTTAATTGGCGCTTCGCGAACCATTCGAACCATGTACATAAACAGTGCTTTCCTGTTCGTCTTCCGAGGCCCAGGTTCAACATGCGAATTTCGTGCGCTCTAGCTTCGGCTCTGTATGTCTCTTTCTGCTCTGCGACTCCTATGTTCGTTAGTACGACTTCCGGGCTCTTGCAAGGTTCCCAAACCGATGGAGGTGGGTCCTGTTCTGTTGTCAAAAGGTCATCAAATGTTTCACAAGTTTCATCCTTCGAGGGCATTGCAAGCACACTTCCATCTGGTTTTTTCACCTCTTGAATGACTCTTCAAGCGATTTGCTGAACCTCCAACTGGCGCACTGCGCTGGGAACCACCCGTCCCCTTTATTTCGACGAGCATACAAAACGTTACAACTCTAGGCCCTTCATGCGTCCAGGAATTCTCCTTTGCGACCTCGGTCTCGATCAATTCCTATTCAACAATCCGTCGGATCCTCCCCCAGAAATCGAAGACTGTAAATATTTTTCGCCGTATTCCTTGAGATTCGAAAATCAGATCATAGTTAAATTCACAGCAACCCCCTTTCCTCTCCCAAATAAAAGCTTCCAGTACTGTTTTGGATACACGGGGGAGCACTGAGCTTCGGCACGGCGAGTCTCCCATTGTTCGATTCCACGTCGATTGCGAAAAATCAAGATATTATTGTAGTGACAATCAACTACCGAACCAATGTCTTTGGTTTTCCAAGTAGCCCGGATCTTCCTCTTGCTGCGAATAATCTCGGCTTTCTTGACCAACGTGGGTAACTTGTATATTTAATTTCGCTCCTCTTCAGACCTGTCTCCCATGGAGCATGCTTGTCGATGGGTTCAAGCCAATATCGCCCTGTCGAGCATATTAGTTGCTTCGAGTTGGTTTTTATCTGTGATTGTTTTGGGCCACAAATGCACTGTTAACCCCCTGCTCGCCGTCCTCATGCTAAGGCATCCGTCGCGCAAGACCCTCAGCTTTATGGGTTTTCGGCTGGAAACAAATCCAAATGGGTTCGGCGAAATAAATGTGCGCCCGCAGATAAATTTTTGATCCTTCGCGAAGGCTGTTTCCCGGCCCCTTTGGCGGGGTTGCGTGGTGGACAGATCCTAACCCTAGATAAGGGTTATATCCTTGGGATTGCTGGGATTCCCATGATGAACCGAATCAAGTCGACACCGCTAAGCTCGCATGTGTTTTCAAGGTCTGAAAGTAAGCCAACCAATTTAGTTGAGGGTATACGGCGGAAAGCAAGCTACAGGCAGGCTACAAGTATACCAAGACCTACACATGCATACAATACAAGGGATGGAGAGAAACAGTGCTGCTGAGCTGAAACTGAGGCTTGACAAAAATAAGCGAACATCTTAATAATAATCCTCACCTCTATCCGTTCTGTTGCATAGACTAGCGAACATCAGGGTTGAGTTGAAGTTAGCGAACACTTGAAACTTTACAGTTGGTGTTTGGAGAGTATGGCAGGCAGGAAATTCCACGTACCTCGAATACCCGACGCCAGGGACAGCGATCGGCAGGAAGGCAGCTGGGACAGCGCAGAAGGTAAACAGAGAAAATCCGTGTACCTCAGAAGCTCGCTCCCAGAAGAAGAAAGGTACCCGAGCAAGGAATGAAAGGGAAGCGGGACGCCTTGGTTAAGTGTACAGAATCAAGTGAGAACTCCGTGGGTCGCCCTTGATCGTCAGATGTACCAACAGGGAGTTACCCGAACTCATTTGCCAGTACTTATTCGACCAGTAGGAGGGTTTTAAGACTGGACCATACATTCAAAGGCAAATGGAGAGAAAGTAAATATGGCTCACCTTGGACGTGACAAGGAATATTGCCCGTCCGCAGCGTGTGCAGTTGGGAGCGCCAGGAAGGTCGGGTGCACGCGCGGGGGATTCTGTACGCTCGAGGATTTGAGCGTGCTCACCGTATCTGCGAGGCGAAGAGCGAGAGGCGGGGACGAGAAGGACCGCGTGTTGGCGCACAAGCGGCACCGCGAGAACGAGTTGCGAGAATCAGCGTTCTGGGCGCAGTGGAGAGTGCCATGTGTTCGGAAAGTCGGGCTGTGCGTTCGAGGAGCGGGTAAGTTTTAGGTCAGGTACGAGGGGATTTAAGCGTGTTTACCGTTCGTTATGTAACCGAGAGACTCAGAGAGCGGCAGGCGGGGACGCGGAGGACGGAGGCATGCGGCTCGACTCGCGCAACTGCAGAGTGACGCGTTTGCAGGACGAGCAAGCGGCACAGCGTCCTCTGCGGCTGCGTGCGCGAGAGCGCACTCGTTGCTGTGATTCCCAGCGCGTACGCCGCGCGAGCGGGCGCTCCGTGGCGTTCGAGTGCGGACGGGACGGTATGTACACGGCAACGCATCGATTTTGTAGACAGCACTTTGTGTATTCGGAAAAGTAGGTAGCGGCGGATGCGTAGTGCGCGTGCAAGTTGGCTTGCGAGTACGGCGTCCTCATCGGCGAGCGAGGGCCGATGCGTGCAGGCGTGGACGGGACGACGAGACTCGCACGGCAATTATCTCGGCTGAATTTTTTTATTCAGATAAGTAAATAGCATGGGGAGAGATGCACGCACCGGGTCCGCCTGGGTAGGTTGCAAGTCGGTCTAAGTCGCCGAACGGTAAGTATTAATCTCGCAATTATTGCGAAAGCGGCCACCACGCAGTCGTCCAGCGCGTCGGGAAGCGGGCGGTCGGTAGTGCTCGATTCGTCGATAGCGCACGGAGACAAAGGACGCACCCTATCTTGTGTTTTCGCGCGTGCGAGTTGGCGGGGACTGCGCAGTACATTCAGTGGCGCAGCACCACGCGGTCACGTGTAGTGAATGCTGTGCAGCATGCCGTGATGAATCTTGGCGCAAACGCTCATGCCGGCTCGAACCCTGCATACACCTCGTCAAAGCATCCCAATTGCCCTTTTCTCTCGTGACGTCTTCATTTCTACACGCGAATTCCGAATCCCGCGGCCTGGTGACCCGACTTCAATTCTCGACGCTCTCAGAAGCTCTGAGTGGCTATAAGCAAGAAGCCGCCGCCTCTCGGTGTACTACCAGCTCGCAGCATGTCGATATTCACCCTTCTGCTCGTCTCAATCTCTTTCCTTTCTTGCGCGCTTGGGAAGCACCAAACTCAGCCTCTAGGAACCCTGCACCGCCGCACCTACCTTTATGTCGGCCAGACCTATATTCCGGAGGGGAACACGTCCATCGCTGCCGACCAGATGTATGTCGAGCGTCTTACCCCGGCGACGGTCATCCAGCCGCTTCCGATACTCATCATCCACGGCATGGGCATGACGGGAACGAATTTCCTGAACACACCTGATGGACGGCTCGGTTGGGCAGACTACTTTCTCAGCAAGGGATACGAAGTACAATGGCTAGTGATTCGATTAACACGCATTCATTAAACCGCTCAGGTGTACATCGTCGATCAGCCATCGCGCGGCCGGTCTCAGTGGCAGCCCACTGAGGACGGGGGTGCTTATTCCGGCTGACACCTTGAGGGTCGAGTCCCATTTTACGGCCGTGGAGAGATTCAACCTCTGGCCTCAGGCTGTGCTTCACACCCAGTGGCCCGGTATGCGTTCCGCTTAATTCGGAAGGCATGAAGTTGATTTCGTCGCAAAGGTAATGGAACTAAGGGAGACCCTATATTCGACCGATTTTTTGCCTCGAATGTCGTCAGCCTCAATTCCTCCGCCGAAGAGGGTATGAGGATAAAGCATGCTGGTTCCCTACTTCTCGACCAGATCGGTGTACGTGGCACTCGCCTAATCTCGTGTCTGCACTTAAATATCGTGCAGCCTGTTATATTGATGACGCATTCCCAAGGGGGAGAGTTTGGGTGGATCCTCGCCGACTCGCGTCCAAACCAAGTCAAAGCCATCGTCGCAATGGAACCTCACGGCCCACCCTTCATCAACGCGATCTTCCCGCCATTTACGGCTGGCCGCATATACGGCCTGACAGACATCCCAGTCGCGTACGACCCGCCCATTCGCAACGCGTCTGATATCGGTCGCGTCGTACTCAAGTCAGTATTCTATTCCCTAGCCGCAGCCCCCCAACTAATACGGACCAGCGAGATTCCGGGAGTAACTTGTTTCCAACAAACCGAGCCCGCGAGAAAACTCATCAATCTCGTCGACATTCCCGTCCTAGCGGTGACTTCCGAAGCGAGCTACCACGCTCAGTACGATAATTGCTCTGTCGCATTCCTGCGTCAGGCGGGGGTCTCTGTCGAGCATATCAGCCTGCCCGATGTTGGGATTCATGGTAACTTGCAGTCGAATCCTGCACTTCCTCGAAGTCTGACACCGAGCCAGGAAACGCGCACATGTTCTTTATGGAGAAGAACAATCTGCAGATTGTTGACACTGTGATCAACCCGTGGATTTCCAAGATACGCAGCTGAAGGCGAGTCAAATGTCAACGCTTGTTGTGACACCCAATGCATATCAACATTCGTTCCTAAAACGCGAAGCGCTGAGCCGTGAACTTTCCCTTCAACGTTTTGGTGTGCATTTACGTTTTAGTTTTACCATTTTAAACCGGCACTGCTGGCGGTATTTGAAGCATGCCTCATCCTTCCGTAACTACCAACCGTGAGAGCAAACGCGTCCGACGGGGCACCGAACAATTCTTGCTATGATGCCAAGTTAACTGGGCGAGCTTCGCGAACCATTTGAACTACATATGTACATACGCAGCACGTTCCTTCTGCTCGTCCTCCGAGTCCCAGGTTCAACATGCGAATTTTCGACGGTCTCATTTCGGCGCTTTATGTCTCCTTCGGCTCTGCAACTCCTGTACTCGTTAGGAGGACTTCCGGGCTCTTGCAAGATTCCCAAACCGACGGAGGTAAGTCATCTCCTATGTCGAAGATCGGTCTCAATCAAATATTTCACAAGTTTCATCCTTCAAAGGCATTGTAAGTCCACTTCCATCTGGTTTTTTTCCGCCTCTTGAATGATTCTTTCAGCGATTCGCCCATCCTCCAACTGGCGCACTACGCTGGAAACCACCCCTCCCTTTCAGTTCGATCAGCCTTCAAAATGTTACAACTCTTGGTCCTTCATGCGTTCAGCGGTCCCCTTTGCGAGCTGGGCTCTAGATCAATTCTTATTCAACAATCCATCGGATCCTCCTCCGGAAAATGAAGACTGTCTCTTCCTGTAAGTCTTTCTGGCCGTATTCCTTGAGATCCAAAATTTGATCTTAATTGAATTTACAGCAACTTGTGTGTGGGCCCCTGCGTCCTCAAAACGAAAGCTCCCGGTTTTGGTTTGGATACACGGAAAGCGCTGAGCTTCGGGACGGCGAGTCTCATTGTACGATTCCACGTCGATTGCGAAAAATCAAGATATCATTGTCGTGACAATCAACTACATCGGGATTTTCAGATAACTAACGTGTGACCGGCCGTCAAAACGTATGTGGCCGGTCAACACATCAGGAGTCCGCCGGCTGAAAAAAGGGATACAGCCGGCGGAATAGCTACTTATGGTCTGTTATAACTACCACAAGTTCTTGAATCCTCAAATTGAGCACGCTAGTTTCTTGCACCTAAGGGACCTCCGCCATGCATTACGGCAACCCCTCTTAGGTGGGTTACGTTGTGGTAGCTTAACCCACCTAAGAGGGGCCTGGCAGAGGCGGAGGCCTGGGTTCTTTTAGTAAATCTGACACGTGAATTAATGCCATATTAGGCCGCTGTTCGGACCGCCATCACAGCAGCTCCGCCGCGCCATCAGCCTGCCATACACACTACCACGCACGGCCCCCCCCATTAGCCTAAGCACCCGACACCCTCCGAAGAACAAGAAATTGATCACTCAAATGAACATGACAACAAAAGATGGCTATGCCGAGCACAGCGCGCGACGGTCGGACGCACTTCAACGCAACCAGAGGTACTCAGGTAACACATATAGCAGACTACAGGACTCGCCTCTAGAGCCTGTGAACTACTGCGTGTGCATAGGCAAAACTGGCTCGACCAGATCCTGCAGCTCAGCCTCTGCGGCTGCACAGCGCCTCCGCCTCCGCCACCAATCGCGCGTCCAATCTCTGGCCATCCGTGGGACCTTATTTGCTTGATCTGGAATAACTCTATGTCAAGTATCAACAGAACGACCATGTGCGTATGCCCGAATGTCTCTGGCCTTAATCACCCACAATGCACAATATTATCGCCAGCTTTGATGCTAGGATTCAGGAAGCATATTCCCAGTCTTGTGTTTTGCTTTTATTGCCATTTCCACCTTTTTACACTCGGATACTCGCTGATATTGTGGGCCGCCTCCACCTCCATTCTCCGCTCCTGCCCTCGCCTCCGCCTCCGCCTTCGTTCCGCCTCTGCATCGACCACCGGCTGCTCCAAATCACTCACAGCCTCTAGCCACGCGCTGATAAGTGTTTTACTACTCTGAACTACCAGTGACGGCCACCCACATCACGCGGAATGGGGACCAAACTGAACCAATAAATTCTCCGTCTAATCCTGTCAATCTTCGTCACTCGAGCCGTGGTGTCCTCACGTAGGAGATTTCTAGGGTTTTGTGTATTCATTGCAGAACTCCCTCGACACTAACAAATTTCCAGTTGTGTAAGATGTGAATTGTGAGCCGTGTCAATGCTACTCGCCTTTTGTTCTTGTGAGATGGAATTCCTTATTAAAATCGTTGAATATAGCTAGGAAATTCCTTGGAAAGGCCTCGAGGCTTATCATCCATGATATTATTTTCTTCCGAGCCTACACGGACATGATTCGAGTTCAGGGGCTTGGTTGAATTTATTGCGAGTCTAAATCTTTAGGATTCTCCCACTGTTTCGTTGTTTTATTTTGTCTCGCTTCAAAGGTATTCAAGTCGCTGTGAGGTACAGCTAGTGATATGACTGTATCTCGGCTATTCGGAAAAGCGAATGAAATTATATGCATTTTTTGCAATGCAAAGTTTGGTGTGGAGACTGAGGCGGAGGCACCGCCGATTGTCATTTTCTCCTGGTTCAACATCGGCATGCCATACTAATAATCCTCGAAATCATGTGGCAGTATGCATATAGGATCTCCACATTTAGAGGAGATATAGACAAACTTCTAATGTTGCATATGTTACCAGACAGGTTTATTCAGATTAATAAACAATGATTACGGGATCGGCTGTAGTAGATATGCCTACCAGTAAGTGCAGATCATCTTAAATCGTTGTTTGCGGCTCGGAAGGACGATATAAGCTCCAGTTGTCCACCCGATTCCCGCATTTCAACTTGAACATCTTGCCTAAAATGGAACATTACCTCGAGCCAGAATGACATCGCTGTGTGGTCGAAGCAGCGAAATATAACTGAATAAATTGTCAGGAGGGTGCCTAGTGGCTTCGGGATGCTGCTCTGCATGTCTGGAACTTACATACCTCATTTTTCAACATTTTCGGAGATTCGTTGTTTTTCTTTGAACAGCTATACAGGAAGCAGCAGGGACTGCCAGAGCATTTTAGATGACAGCTGTAATACTTTGAAGTCATTTCAGCACTTGCTAGATGGATGCAGTGTTCACCAATGTTACACATGGTAGTTCAGGTTAGAGTGCTAAAGAGAAGTTGAGTACCTTTCGGTCGATTTCGTGCACAACATTTCAAACACATGGAATAATGCTGGAAAAAATACCATCAGCAAGGGGCATGGGTTAGTTGAAGATTGCGCACTGCGATCAGCTAGATTCCACATGAGATGGCTTCAATGAAAAAAAGATGAGAGGGTTGACCGTTATACGGCTCCTCATTGGTTGATGGTTTGAGGTAATTGGCAGCGGCGTTAACGTGAGGATCGGCGGTGGCGATGACATGTCCACCGGCCTTTCCTTTCTTTCACGCATGCCTCGCATCCGCGCAAACGAGCGGCTATCTGGCAACAATTGTTTTTCGAACCTTTCCAAGCCCGAAGATCAATTTCTCCTAAACAGGGCCTCCGCCATCGCCTCCGCCTCCGCCATCGCCTCCGCCTCCGCCATCGCCTCCGCCTCCGCCATCGCATCCATGGATTACCGTTGTCTCGTTGGTATATATGCTGGCGCATAAGTGTTAATATCTGGTATCTCTTGCAA
The DNA here is from genome assembly GCA_014462675.1 of Mycena sanguinolenta. Taxonomy (NCBI): domain Eukaryota; kingdom Fungi; phylum Basidiomycota; class Agaricomycetes; order Agaricales; family Mycenaceae; genus Mycena; species Mycena sanguinolenta. The sequence goes on along the minus strand of JACAZH010000003.1, from coordinate 6,875,476 downwards.
CTGCATTTGCGCGGTTTATCCCGAAGAACTGCCTCAAAATAGACCCCTACTCCTCACCACCGCCACCGCCACCGTACCTGCCGCCACCAGCAAATTTTACTATGCTAGAAACCGAAACTACTGTTACCATGCAGCGCCTCTGCAACGTGCCATATTTGACACCATGGATTCTTGTTGATTCATCAAAGTGCGCATTTCCTAGCATTCAGCGTACAACTCGTCTGATTCAGGCCGCAGTTTCATTCAAAAAATGTGTTCAAATGATGTACTTTTTCGCGACTAGCTACCCTTGACTCAGTGAGGTCCAAGTTATTCGTCCGATTTAGTGCGTTCTTTGGCCATTTTCATGTGATTCCCATGGGAGAACCCTGGCTGTATGATGTATCACAGTGTGAATTTCGACAATATATATGTTCACTGCGGTGCCAGCTCCATACATGTGCTGGGTTACTGATGAACACACCACCCCAGAGAGGCCTATGCTGTGGCGGAGCCTCTGCCTCCGCCTCTGCTTCCGCAAATCCGTCACTCGCAACATATACGTGCTTGAGCTCTGGCTCGACACACCATCTTGTCTGCAACGCGTACTGCGAATGCCAGTGACCCTGGCTCATGGGTTCCGAACGCTGGTAGCAAGGATGCATGCCATATCTATGGGGTCCTCAAGGAGGCAACACAGTTCGCGATCTGATGCAAACATCTATGGCACGGTTTATTTACTGTTGGTTTGACATGCTGGGCTCTCATCTTCTTTCCTGTTCTAGTTGTCTGGTTCAAACCTGCAAGCAGCCACAAACCAGGATCTGCAACAAAACCCTAGCACACGAAATTATAGCAGCGCACGCCGACCATGATATTACCGTCCGCCGGCCCTGCCTCCGTGATAGAACGCGAATATCCAGTGTTCCACCTGCCGCCGCCTCCGCCTCCGCCCCCACTTCCATGTCTACTGTTCCCAATCACTGCACCTCCGCTGCTTATGCCCACCAGCATTGTCCACTTCATAGCCAATGTTTATTGCATCACAATATAATACCAGCCATGCAGCACTAACGGAGAGCACGCGCGAGAAGGTTCCTCTTTCGTGTCGCTATATTCTGGATTGCATGATGCATGGTTTTATGCACTAGCTGTTCTCTACAGATACCTGGTCATTAGATCTCAATATAACCGGGTTTGTATCCATTATGAATGGGTGTGTGGAATTCTTCATTCCAGGCGCGGAGGCGCGAGGCAGATGCGCCGAATAAGGAAATTTAATCAAAATGTAATAGGGCGAGTAATGACCTAAAAGAAGCTATGCCTCCGCCTCTGCTTGACCCCTCTTAGGTGGGTTATACTACCACAAGGTAACCCACCTAAGAGGGGTTGCCGTAATGCAAGGCGGAGGTCCCTTAGGTGGTTTCTTGTTAGTTACATAAAAGTTCTTGGATCTCAGCGCAGCTCAGCCCATGACGTTTTTCTTCCAGTTCTTCGATAGGCTTAACACCTGGGGCATTGCTTCTTCCAGTTCTTGGAGGCCCCGGGAAGCTCACCTAAGGGTAAGTCCGAAGTTAGGGGATTTGAGGCGAAAATTTTGCGATTTTCTACTCCGGAATTAGGGGATTTGAGGCCAAATTCTGGAAGACCCACTCCGAATTAGGGGATTCCAGGTCAGATTGGACTTGGACCGAAAGCACTCACTCACTTCAACAGATGTGCATCCTGAAGATCTTACTGAAACGCGGCCAGACAATGGGTGGGACTTACCTGTGAAGCCGCTGCGAAGGCGCTTCGACCTCTCACAATCAATATCCCTTTCACAGCGGCGGGACACTATAGAAAAAAGGGAAAAAATAATATTAATATTCAATATCCTTCTCCGACTTGGGGGATTTGAGGCCGGTGGACCTCCAAAAGTTGGGGGATTTGAGGCTCCTCTGACCAACTTTTGCCGGAGTTACCTTGGGCCAGCTTCCCGGGGCCTGTTCTTGGATCTCAACACCTGGCGGCTTTTTTCTTTCAGTTCTTGGATCTCAACACCTGGCGGTTTTTTCTTTCAGTTCTTGGATCTCGACACCTGGCGGCTTTTTTCTTTCAGTTCTTGGATCTCAACACCTGGCCCTTTTTCTCCCAGTTCTTGGATCTCAACACCCAGCACCTTTTTTTCTTCCGGTTCTTGGATCTCAACACCCAGTGCCTTTTTTCTGCCAGTTCTTGGATCTCAACACCCATCGCCTTTTTTCTTCCAGTTCTTGGATCTCAACACCCGGGGCATTTTTTCTTCCAGTTCTTGGATCTCACTACCCAATGCGGTTTCATTTTCGGTTCTTGGATCTCAGCACCAGCACCATCTCTTCTCGGCTCTTGGATTCTAGTACCGACCGCAGTTCCTCTGCCGGTTCTTGGTTCTCACCACTGGGTGCCCATTTTTTTAGGTTCTCGGATTCCAGCACTGTACAAAATTTCCCTTTCGGTTTGTGGATTCTAGCGCCGCGGACAATTTCCGTCTCAGTTCTTGGATTCCATCACCTGGTACTGTTTCTCTTTCGGTTCCTGAATTCAAGTACCCAGAGCACTTTTCCTCTCAGTTCTCGGATCTCAACACTCGGTGCGGTTCTTAGATTCTAGCATTCAGCGCGGTTTCTTCGTCAGTTCTTGGATCTTGCCACGCAGCGCAGTTTCTCTGCCGGTTCTTGGATCTCAGCACCGGGTGCTCGGTGCTTCGATCTCAGTACTGGGCACAATTTCTCTCTTCCTGTCCCTGATCTCTCCCCACGACATAGTCAGTCAACCACTGACTGCTGCTCCGTCAGGTGCAGCGCACACGACAGTCCGTGGCGGCAGTTGCATTGACATTACCATCCAGTCAGGCACCTGTATATCTGTACTCAAGGAGGTCAGCATCATTTAAAAGAAGCTGGCGATGACTCGGTATCGTAGATGAATAAGTTGTGTACTTTTCTTCCTTCCTTCTCTATTTCTGGGTCTTTGTCGCATGTAATACAATTGGATATAAGTCGTAACCCATGCAACGCTAGTTATTCAGTTTAACCCTATTCGCTGCAATTGTACAGCGTGTTCTGAGCCTATTTCAGCTGATGGTCAAACTTTATCAAGGCGTAACTCATGAACCCATTGTCAAAATGACATCAAATTCAGACTGGACATTGTTCTGTTGTTATCAAGCCGTTTTCGAAGCATTGGAGTGAAGTTTTTTTTCAAACTTGTATTTCGACCTTTGCGCGCCGGCAGTTGGAGTTAATTATCCAAAAATATTCAAGAGCAGTCATAGGACACACATGACTGGTGTCCCGAGATTTCATATTTTTTGAGGGAGAAATGAGAGTGGTAGGAATTAATCATAGTGATATTATCGCGAACTCATTGTCCTAGAGTGTACTTTGAACGAGTTTCCAGATATAGGCTAGGATCCTTCTGTCTTTCCACCACATCCTGAATCTATGTACTATGTCTCGTACCCAAGCCACACTTGATCCAGAGACCAAGCGTGCCCACCGCCAAGAGGCTTTGAAGCGTTATGCAACCAAGTAAGCCGACTTAATAATTAATACATTGCAATGAAGCTCAGATGTATCCCAGACACAAAACAAAATTGCGCGCCGCCGCTAAGGAACGCATGCGCCAGTGCGCTACCACAGCATCATTCTAACAACAATGGTAACTAATTCATATTGTAGGATTCGCGCTCGGGCCCAAAGCGAGACCCAGAAGAACAACAAGTTGAGATCAGCTGCTAAGTATCGTGAAAAGTTTGTGGCTTCCTCGGTTATTTTTCCCTCAAATTCACCCATTAAACAGAAATCGAGAATCCATACGTGCTTCCGATGCTCTGAGGCGTGCAAGGTGCGTGGCCAATGTCACGTAGTCATGGATTCCAACAATTTATGAACTAGAAAATGCATTGAGACCGATGGTATGGAGGCTTATGACGAGCGCATTCAGCGCCACACCATGGCACGGACCCAGCGCAAGTATGACGGACGGCCCCCCATCTCCACGCCTCAAACCGTCTGTTGTACTCGGTGCAGCACGGTATGCGCTGGAGATTGCTGGCGTGTCTGAATCCGAGTCCGAGTCTGATCGTTCGGAGTCGGAGTCAGACTCGGAGGAATCGTCTGTTCCTGCTTCTGCCTTTCGTCGAATTGGTGCACCACAGCCTCGCTCTCCGACACCTGTCGACCTGGACTGCAACTGTCTTCTCCCCGCGTACTGCCCCAAATGCACCTGCGGCTGTGATTACATGTGCTGCTTGAGACACCACGAGAACGAGTCAGATTATCGCAAGTGGATGAAAGAGCTAACTTTGGAGGAAGAACAGCTCAAGCGACAAGGCTTGAGGATTGTATCTTAGCGTAAAATATTGATGTTGAGGATTTACAATTCTTCAGTTCGAGGTCCGATTAAAAAATCCAAAAGCGCAATGTTATTTGACACCAGGTAAGTGTTGTATACAAAGTTATCTTGACTGAAATCATCCACCACCGGTCACCCTCGAGCATTCCACTGCGGGCGAAAGAACTGAGAGAAAGGATGCCCGGTGCTGAAATCCAAGAACAAGAGGGTGTTGGGTGATGAGATCCAAGAATCAAGAGGAAAAGTACACTGGGTATTGAGATCCAGGAACCGAAAATGAAATCGTCCTCGGTGCTGAAATCCCAGAACTGAGAAAGAAACTGCGCTGGGTGCTAGAATCTGAGAACAGAGAAAGAAACACCGCTGGGTGCTGAGATCCCAGAACCGAGAGGCCTAGGAGAGTGCTGGGATCTTAGAACCGAAAGAGAAAACACGCTGAGTGCTGAGATCCAAGAACCGAGAAAAAAAATGTGGTGGGTACTGGGATCCAAGAACCGAGAAAAGAAATTGTGTCCGGTGTTGGAATCTGAGAACCGAGAAAGAAAGGGCACTGGATGTTGGAATCCGAGCACTGAAGCAAAAATTTCAGTGGGTGCTGGGATCTGAGAACCGAGAGAGAAACCGCGCAGGGTGCTGGGATACGAGAACCGAGAAAAAACTTGTGGTGGGTACTGGGATCCAAGAACCGAGAAAAAAAACCGTGTCTGGTGTTGGAATCCGAGAACCGAGGAAGAAACAATGCTGGGCGCTGGAATCCGAGAACCAAAAGAGAAAGTGCAGCGGGTGCTGGAATCCGAGAACCGAGAAAGGCACTGCGGCCAGTGGTGGAATTTCAAAACCGAAACATAAATGGAGACCACATCGGGTTGTGAGATCCAAAAACATGAGAGCTACAGTGTAGGTATTGGCGGACTGGTGGCGGTTGAAACCGCCCATAAGCGGCATTTCCGCCCGCCGTATCCCTTTTTGCAGCTGGCGGACTCCTGATGTGTTGACCGGCGGCATCCGTTTTGACGGCCGGTCTCCATCAGCCTAGGCCGGGATTTTGGCATTTTGTGTGTGAGTGCTTGTACGCGCTCGCGCGCGCGCGTACGTGCGCGTACAAGGATCAAAAGGGTCCGCGTGCACGCGATCACGAGCTATGTCCGAAATTCCACGCGAGCTGTCAAACGGACCTATTTCATGTGTTTTTTCGAGCTTTGCAGGTTATGCAACACAAATGGTGGTTTAGAATCGAAGTTTCAGTGGTTGAGGAAGCTTCATGCAAAGTTTGGTATACTATTGAGAGGAAAACGGGATGTCGAAAACGCTAAAAATCTAGCTATTTGCTCGCGTTGCTCGCGTGAAGCTCACTTCAAGCTCGCTTGCACGCTTCACGCGAGATCAAAGTGATCAAAGTCCGCGCGTAAGATGCCATTTTGCTGATGTATCGGACCAACGTCTTGGTTTTCCGGGTAGCCCGGATCTTCCTCTTGCGGCGAATTATCTCGGCTTTCTTGACCAACGTGGGTAACTTGTATATTTAATTTCGCTCCTCTTCAGACCTGTTTCGCATAGAGCATGCTTGTCGATGGGTTCAAGCCAATATCGCCCTGTCGAGCATATTAGTTACTTCGAGTTGTTTTTTTATCTGTGATTGTTTTGGGCCACAAATGCACTGTTAACCCCCTGCTCGCCGTCTTCACGCTAAGGCATCCGTCGCGCAAGACCCTCAGCTTTATGGGTTTCCGGCTGGAAACAAATCCAAATGGGTTCGGCGAAATAAATTGTGCGCGCGCAGGGAAATTTTTTGATTTTTGATCCTTCGCGAAGGCCGTTTCCTGGCCCCTTTGACGGGGTTGCGTGGTGGACAGATCCTAACCCTAGACAAGGGTTGTATCCTTGGGATTGTTGGGATTCCCATGATGAACCGAACCAAGTCGACACCGCTAAGCTCGCATGTGATTTCAAGGTCTGGAGGTAAGCCAACCAATTTATGGTATACGGTGGAAAGCAAGCTACGCTACAGGTAGGCTACAAATATACCATGACCTACACATGCATACAATGCAAGGGATGGAGAGAAACAGTGCTGCTGAGTTGAAACTGAAGCTTGACAAAAAATAAGCGAACATCCCAGGTACTTGCTCGTCACCTGTATATCGGTTCTGCCGCATAGACTAATAGCGAACATCAGGGTTGAGTTAATTGAAATTAGCGAACACTTGAAACTTTACAGTTGATGTTTGGAGAGTATGGCAGGCTGGAAAATTCCACGTACCTCGAATACCCAACGCCAGGGACAGCAATAAACGACAGGAAGGCGGGACAACTTGGTTGAGTGGAAACCCAGCGAGAACTCTGCTCGCCCTTGATGTGCCAACTGGAGAATTAACCGAATTCAGGATAGAGAGAAACGATGCTGCTGAGTTGAAACTGAAGCTTGGCGAAATAGGCAAAAATCAGGGTTGACAAGTTGATTGAAATTCGCGAATTCTTGAACTTGACAGCCGGGACAGCGCAGAAGGTAGACAGAGAACTTTCATGTACCTCAGGAGCTCGGTCCCAGAAGAAGGAAGGTACCCGAGCAAGGAATGAAAGGGGAGCTGGAAACCTTGGTTAAGTGTACAGAATCAAGTGAGAACTCCGTGGGTCGCCCAACTAGGGAGTTAACCGAATTCATTTGCAGCTTGAGATCAGAGAGTCGTTGTACGTCACAACTACAACGGGAAACACATACCTTGCAATTCAATCACTGCTCACTAGTACTTATTCGACCAGTAGAAGGAGGGTTTCAAGACTGGTCCATACACTCAAAGGCAAATGGAGAGAAAGTAAATATGGCTCACCTTGGATGTAACAAGCGAATATTACCCGATTGGAGATTGAGATCAACTGTTGAACACTCGCGCAGATTGCCTTGATGAGATCTTATACATCGCAAATGGTTCACGCCACTCGCGGGAACTCTAAAAAACTCGAACTCGAAATTATCACTTTCCTTCGGGGAGGGCAGCTTTTCCCCTGAAATGGCATGTCAGCAATTTTGCATAGAAAAGTCTCCGCCGAGGAGAACACTTGAGTTACCTCAGGGCCGCTTCGCGGCTCCTCGGGATTGAAAACATGTCTGTCTGCAACAGCTGGAAACAGAGACCGAAATTTGGTCAACAGTCGGCCCTGTTAAAGACGACGTAATTGCTCGGCCGCTTCGCGGCGCACTCGCGATCCGTTCATTTAGCTAGACTGTGAACTCAAATTTCCTGTCAAGCACGTCCCAAATCCAATCTAATGAATACGAATACTCACTCGCCTTCCATTCATCTCAGGTAGCAGATGTCGCGCTCCGCGGGTCGGCGCATTGAGGTTTTCACGCCGCCGCCGCGCCTGCAAGCTGCAAATTGCCGGTGGTCACACGAATACGTCCCATCGTGAAAAAGAGCGTATTCATTGAGACTAAGAAATACAAGGGAATCAGTCGTATTTGACTGACTGCGAAAAACGCCCTGCGCACCCGCACGGCGCATTGCGGCGGCAAGCGCACGCTCAACCCGCATCGTAGATGCGCGATCCCCCGTCTTCGCACCGGCGCGCGTATCCACCGCGGGGCTGCACGGCGGCAGCCGTGCGACGGGCAACGCTCTCGCGGATGCGAGTTGCGCAAGTTGCCTCGATCACACGGCGCACCCGCGGTATTCGGGCGCTCCGCTCTCGTGCACGATTCCGAGACGAGCCGACCGCATAGAAATTCAAATAAGCAAGAAAAAATTGACGCGGACTCACGGGGCGATTTCCAGCTACGTCTCAGCGATCTCACGGACTGCTTGTTGCGTGCGCATCCCGCCAGCCCCGCGCTACGCGTCCGCTGCGTGTCGGGAACATCTTGTGTGCGCACCGGGAAGTTGGGCGCGTGTCGCACGCGAAGACTCCGAGGAGCGAACCAATTTTCGATGGAGAGCGGGACACGCGGACGAGGACGGCTGCGCGCACGACTCGGCTCGCGCAATTGCCGGAATTTGCACGTATGCGCAAGCGGCATCCCGGTTTCAGCGTCGAGATGGCGCGCGCTACGTACGACGGTGCAGCCGTCCGCAGCGCGTGCATTTGGGAGGAGCACCGGGAAGGTTGGGTGCACGCGCGGATTCTGTACGTTCGAGGATTTGAGCGTGCTCACCGTATCTGCGAGCCGAGAGAGCGAGAGGCGGGGACGAGAAGGACCGCGTGTTGGCGCACAAGCGGCACCGCGAGAACGAATTGCGAGAATCAGCGTTCTGGGCGCAGTGGAGAGTGCCATGTGTTCGGAAAGTCGGGCTGTGCGTTCGAGGAACGGGTAAGTTTTAGGTGAAGTACGAGGGGATTTCAGCGTGCTCACCGTTCGTTATGTAGCCGAGGGAGCGGGAGGCGGGGACGAGGAGGACGGAGGCATGCGGCTCGACTCGCGCAACTGCGGGGTGACGCGTTTGCAGGACGAGCAAGCGGCACGGCGTCGTCTGCGTGCGCAAGAGTGCACTCGTTGCTGTGAATCTCAGCGCGCACGGCAAGCGATGGGTGCGGTGCGCGTTGCGCGAGCGGCCGCTCCGTGGCGTTCGAGTGCCGGAGACGGGACGGTACACGGTAACGCATCGATTTTGTAGATAGCACTTTGTGTATTCGCATAAGTAGGTAGCGGCGGATGCGTAGTGGACGCACGCACCGCAGTTTGCTTGGTCCTCATCGGCGAGCGAGGGCCGACGCGGGCAGGCGTGGACGGGACGACGGCAATCAATTCGGCTGAAATTTTTTATTCAGATAAGTAAACAGCATGGGGAGATGCACGCACCACGTTCACCTGGGTAGGTTGCAGGTCGGTCTACGTCGCCGTGCGGTAAGAAATGTATTTATTGCGAGAGTGGCCGCCGCGCAGTCGTCCAGCGCGTACGTCGGGAAGCGGGCGATCGGTAGTGCTCGATTCGCCACTGTATTTTTCTTGAGATCATTCGATAGCGCACGGAGACGGAGGACGCAGTATTTTCGGCATGCGAATTGGCGGAGACTGCGCGGCGTGGGCGCTGAGACTCGCTCGTCCGTCTATGAAGGTGCGTGTACATATGCGGTTCCGGCGAAGAGCGGCACTACGCGGTCACGTGTAGTGAGTGCTGTGCAGCATGCCGTGATGAACCCCTGGCGCAAACGCTCATGCCGGCAACTCAAACCCTGCATACCCCAATTAGCTAGAATTCAGGCTCTTTCTCTCATGACGCTTTCATTTTTCTGCACGCGAATTCCGAATTCCGCGGCAGTTTCCATGAAACTGGTGACCTGATTTTGACGCTCGACGCTCGGAGTATATCTAAGCAAGAAGCCGCCACCTCTCGGTGTACTACCAGCTCGCAGCATGTCGATATTCACCCTTCTGCTCGTCTCAATCTCTTTTCTTTCTTGCGCGCTTGGGAAGCCCCAAACTCAGCCTCTAGGAACCCTGCACCGCCGCACCTACCTTTATGTCGGCCAGACCTATATTCCGGAAGGGAACACGTCCATCGCTGCCGACCAGATGTATGTCGAGCGTCTTACCCCGGCGACGGTCACCCAGCCGCTTCCGATACTCATCATCCACGGCCTGGGCATGACGGGAACGAATTTCTTGAACACACCTGATGGGCGGCTCGGCTGGGCGGACTACCTTCTCAGCAAGGGATACGAAGTACAATGATGGCTGGTGATTCGATTAACAAGCACTCATTTAACCGTTCAGGTGTACATCGTCGATCAACCATCGCGCGGCCGGTCTCAGTGGCAGCCCAGTGTGGACGGGGCGCTTTTTCCGTCTGACACCTTGACCGTCGAAAATCACTTTACAGCCGTGGAGAGATTCGACATCTGGCCTCAGGCTGTGCTTCACACCCAGTGGCCCGGTATGCGTTCCGCTTAATTCGGAAGGCATGAAGTTGATTTCGTCGCAAAGGCAATGGAACTAAGGGAGACCCTATATTCGATCGATTTTTTGCCTCCACTATCATCAGCCTGAGTTCTTCGACCGAACAGGCCATGAAGATAAAACACGCCGGTTCCCTACTTCTCGACCAGATCGGTGTACGTGACACTCGCTTAGCCCCGCGTCGCGTCTGTACTGAATCATGGCTAGCCCGTCATATTGATCACGCATTCCCAAGCTGGAGAGTTTGGGTGGATCCTCGCCGACTCGCGTCCGAACCAAGTCAAAGCCATCGTCGCAATGGAACCTTGGGGCCCGCCGTTCATCAACGCGGTCTTCCCGCCCTTGACGGCCAATCGCATATACGGCCTGACAGACATCCCGGTCGCATACGACCCGCCCATTCGCAATGCATCTGACCTTGGGCGCGTCGTGCTCAAGTCAGTATTCCCTGCCTGTAGTCCGCACATATATAAACTGACATGAACTAGTGAGATCCCGGGCGTCACTTGCTTCCAACAAACCGAACCGGCGAGAAAACTCATCAATCTCGTCGACATTCCCGTCCTAGTGGCGACTTCCGAAGCGAGCTACCACGCGCAGTATGATAATTGCTCCGTCGCATTCCTGCGCCAAGCTGGGGTCTCTGTCAAGCATATCAGCCTGTCCGACGTTGGGATTCATGGTAATTTGCAATGGAATCCCGTACTTCCTCGCAGTCTGACACCGAGCCAGGAAACGCGCACATGTTCTTTATGGAGAAGAACAATCTGCAGATTGTTGACACTGTGATTAAGCCGTGGATTTCGAAAATACGCGGCTGAAGCCAATTCAAATGTGGAGACACTTATTGACAGACGATATATATCAACATTCGTTCCTAACGCGAAGCGTCGAGCTGTGAACTTTCCCTTCGAAGTTTTAGTGTGCATTTACGTTTTAGTTTTCCCATTTTAAACCGGCGCTCCGACTGGTGCTAGTCAAAGTATACCTCATCCGCCATCGCAGAATCTGCCAAATGTTCGCCACCGCTGCCAGCCGTGCGGGTGCACGAGTCCGACGGCACACCGAACATGTTCGGATGCTCTCGGTGTTCTTCTCGCCATGATGCCAAGGCAGCTGGGCGAGCTTCGCGAACCACTCGAACAATTCACATAAATAGGACCTTTCTTTCTGACGTGCCTTTGGGTTCTGATCTTGTCCTGAAGTCTCAGCTGTAAGATGCGAATTTTGTGCGGTCTCATTTCGGCGCTTTATGTCTCTTTCGGCTCTGCGACTCCTGTGTTCGTCAGTACGACTTCCGGGCTCTTGCAAGGTTCTCAAACCGATGGAGGTGAGCCCTCTTCCATCGTCGAAAGATCATCTCTCACTTGAACATTTCACAAGTTTCATCGTTCAAAGGCATTGCAAGTCAACTTTCACCTGGTTTTGTTCACCTCTTGAATGATTCTTGAAGCGATTTGCTGAACCTCCAACTGGCGCACTGCGCTGGGAACCACCTATCCCATTCATTTCGACGAGCCTTCAAAATGTTACAACTCTAGGCCCTTCATGCGTCCAGCAATTTCCATTTGCGAGCTCGGCTCTAGATCAATTCTTGTTCAACAATCCGTCGGATCCTCCGCCGGAAGATGAAGACTGTCTCTTCCTGTAAATCTTTCTAGTCGTATTCCTCGAGATTCGAAAACCTGATCATAATTAAATTTACAGCAACGTGTGGGTACCTTCCTCTCCCGAACAAAAGCTTCCAGTTCTGTTTTGGATACACGGAGGAGCGCTGAGCTTCGGGACGGCGAGTCTCCCCTTGTACGACTCCACGTCGATTGCGAAAAATCAAGACATTATTGTCGTGACAATAAACTACCGAACCAACGTCTTCGGTTTTCCTGGAAGCCCAGATCTCCCTCTTGCTGAAAATAATCTCGGTTTTCTCGACCAAGGTGGGTAACTTGAATATTCAATTTCGCTCCTTCTCAGACCTGTTTCCCGTAGAGCTCGCTCTTCGATGGGTTCAAGAAAACATTGCAAAGTTTAACGGGGACCCTGACCAGGTTACGATAATGGTCGGCCGTCCATCTCTTCCTCTCCAGACTCCAGGTTGTGAAAATATTGACATCACCTCCAGGGTCAGTCTGCCGGCTCCCAATCCGTCAGCTATGCTATTTCAAGGCATAGTCCGGGCCATGCACCATTCAGAGCCGCCATAATGCTTTCTGGTGCCCAAGTCTCAACGTCGCCGGTTCCTTTTTTCACGACATTCAACAACTTCTCCGCAGCAGTCGGATGCACTCAAGCACCTGGACCAGAGCGAATTGTATGCCTGAAGAAAGTCCCTGCGCCGGTCATTCGAAATTTTATCAACGGTCCTCAAAGCTCGCTCTTCGAGCCCGTGGTCGACAAGTACGTCCGCTGACCGAATCAGTTTATTTCGTTGACTCTAGCCCTCTCCAGCGTTACCGTATTCCCAGACCCCTTGGAGCGCGTCCGTGCGGGACTTACTGCTAATGTACCTTTCATCATCGGCAACACGCAGGACGACGGGTCCATCCTCGCGGTGGGCGAAACAGATCTCTCCGCGTTCCTCGCCGCTACCTTCGGTGGTTTTATTACTCCCGATGAAGTCCGCCCGCTCTACCCCGCTGGCCTAAACGACACCCAGATTATATCGGAGGTGGCCAAGGATTTTCTGTTCCTCTGGTAAGATATTTTGCTGCAATTTTTTTTTCTCGACTGACTCGAGTAGCCCTGCAGAACTTTGGAGTGCCGCCACTGTGGGTGCGGGGGTCCCGAACGTCTTTCGATACACTTATGGTTTGCACCACTTCGCTTCACGCTGATCCGCCCTCATTATATCGATGCGCAGGCCCCGTTTTCGCGGACCTCCAGCTCTTCCCAGGTGCAGGTGCATGGCACACTTCTGAACGTGCGCATCCCTATCCGGAGGGTACCCTCTCCTGACGCTGACTTCTACTCTTTCATCAACAGTTCCCGAGATATTCGGGACATTCAATGCCACGACGGCGACAGCTGCCGAGGTCACCCTCTCGCATACAATGCAGACGCTGGTCGCTAATTTCGTCAAAAATCCAACGGTTTCGCCTGTGCCGAACTGGCCGAAGTACGTTCCAGGAAACCTAACGAGGACGCTGGCGAAACTTGCATACGACGGAAACGTTGAGGCCCGGAATGTCGTGCAGGCCGTGGAGAGCGACTTTTTCGTGGCGTGATCAGATATATACTCCTGCATATATCTCATTTGATTCGCAGGATTTTCCGTGCGAAGCTTTGTGGAATAATCTCTTGGATACTACAGAGTGAGTAGTAGCGAGACCTAAAATTTTGCATGTGGCCAAAACTTGTAATGTTATTCAAATTCATATTCTCGCGGAACAAAAACCTTGTTTGTCCTTGATCTCACAGAGAACTCTAACTGTACGACCCCGAACGCCACGGTGCGGGACTTCGACCCTTGCCGAGATCCAGCTCCCGCATCTGCATTCGATCAGACCCGAGCGGCAGCCCATCCGACGTTCCCCCCAACAGCCCTACCATGGTCGGGTCCTTCTGCATCGGCGTCATCAGCGCCGACTCGTCCTGCGGCCGCATCCCCGCGAACGGCTGGTGCCGCCGGCCCATCAGCAGGCGCACCCACGCGAGGTCGATGAACCAGATGGGTATGCGCGGCAGGACAAGACACAGCTGGATGAACGGGGGAACGGTCACGAAGATCGCGAGGAGCTGTGGAGGGGTCAAAGACGCAGGAGGGCTGCGAAAGAAGAACCTACCTGTCCGTAGGTGGCGGTAAAGCGCTCCCGCGTCGAGAGAATCCGGAGTCCGACTTCGATGTTGAAGATCCAGAAGACGTGCGGGAGGACGATCACGCTGTAGAATTGGATGAAGGGGTACCGGTTGACGACCTTGCGCCTGGGTACGTAGGTATCACAGAATACGGGATGGATGGAAGCAAGATACACATACCAGAGACGACCAAGGGGGAGGACCCTATCGTGTTTTGCCCAGATAATCTTACGCAGCCGCCAGATAGCGATTCCCCACGGGATCGCGATGCTCGCGATGATCAGGGCGCCAATCTCCGGAGAGTCGATGAAGAACATAATGAACGGCAGGAAGAACAGCGACGCGATGTGGTTGTTTGCGATTTGTCTGTTGCAGCATGAGCTCTATACATATACGGTACGCGAAAACACGCGCGTACGTATCGCAAGCGGCTTGCTGAAACTGCCACGCGGATGTGGGCAGCGTGGTGAAACCGAGCAAGCACGTCCACAGGGGCATCATGAGAAGAACCAAGGCGCGATTGAGATACATCCCAGACCCGAAAACGGCGTCAAGGCGCGTCTGGCGGCCGAACAGACTGCGGAACACATAGAAGAGAAGGTAGAGACTAAGCGGTGAGGCGGCAAGTGTTAGCGCGATGACACTGTGGAATTTTGTGAGATTGTGTTTCGTGATTGCGACGAGTGCCGCGACGATGAGGGAGTAGTTGTTGAGTAGTTGCGCAAAGAACGACGAGGAGACGTGTTCGGGAGAGTAGAGAATGAGAATGGCGGAAACGAGCGATGTGAAGTAAGCTGCGGAGGAAATTAGTGGCTTTACGTCGTGCCAATAGGGCGAAGACGAACTCGAATAGCGGACGGCAGGACTCGCGACATCCGGGTTGGGACAATAACCAAACGCACATGAATCGACAGGAGGATTGTCGCAATATACGTCCAGATAAGCACTTGGGCTTGAGATGTTCAGAAACCTAATCATCGTGTCGGTTGGAATCTGGCATATACTGCTCATGTTTGAAGAGTCGCCAAAGCATGCATCGTGGTCAGGAAACACCCAGGTCGCAGAAAAACCGTTGAAAAGGTTGGACATGGCGACCCGTAGGGATTCTTCGACGGTACTGTTGCGAGAAGAATGTCTCTTGTCTTATAAGCACCCTGTCTTGCCGTACCCGAGTCAGGGGCGTGCCAGCGCCTGGAGCGATGCCAATTGCCAATAGAAAGTTGGTACCATCTGTACTGAATTCAGGTGGTTTCCAAAACTACGTCGAGGCCAAGGAATTGCCATTGAGCAACTTGATTCTTGAAGTGGGTCGAAGCAAATTGCCGCAAAACGTCAAATATCCGCAGATCACGCCGCATTGTCGGCCGAGCTCGTTATCGGCCGAGCTCTTGGCTTTGAGTCGTATGCAACGCGTTCCTTGACCATTCTGCATGTGTAGCCATGCTCTGACCTCGGGCCGCTTTTGCTCTTGCTCGAGATAATCTTCACCAACGCTGGGATCTGTTTCCAGCCTGTCGCGCATCAAAATGGATCGCACCTTCGATATTCCAGCTGGCCAGAACTTCTCAATCTCCTCTTCGCACAATTACAACCCTGGTGACCGCCGCTTAAAGGCTATAAATTTTGCTCCCCTCGCGAGAATCCGCAACCTTCCGACACTTTCTGAACTTCCTATAAGGTCAACAGGAGACTCAAGAACACGCTCATGTGGCACGCTCAAACCTACAATCCAGTCGTTTAGCCAGCCGAAAATCAATGAAATACGACAGCTTTACACCAATATAATCAAGATTCGACATCCGCAAGCGTGCAGCAATAGATGTCGAGTGGCGGGATTTGGGTGAGTGGATGAAATTCGCACTCTCGCGCCACCCTTACGCACCGCGGCATTGCGTACGACTGTTATCGCAGGCCAGAATGCCGGGGCTGTGATTTTGAATCTAGCACACTCGCGCACGAAGTATTTCGGCGAGCGTGAAGCGAACAACGCCTTTGCATCACTGAGGCAACTCCCCCAGGACCAAGAAGCGTGGTTGATTTACTCCTTATAAAGTTGTACAAAAGTTGTATAGTAATAATTATGATAATTTCATTTCCACCATATATTCTCTTCAGATTCAGGAGACGAGGGTGGGCTCTCTAAGTCTACGACCCTCGGATCTGCACCCGTCGCCGATGCCAGCGCCTGCGGGTCCTCCTCCCATGAATTCGCAGTTGTGTCGACCGATAATTCTGTCCAAGGCTCGTGCAGACGATTGGCTGCAGGCGTGTTGTTCACAAAATGATGCGCCAGATCAGCGAGATGAAGAGATCCTAACGCGGGAAACGCGCTCTCCCAAGGGTCTACATGCTCGGCAAGGCTCTGTGGGTAGCGCATCCAGATCCCAGGCACACTGAGCTCCCTCGCGGGCTCGAGATCTAGGAGCAAGCTTGCTGACACGACGCATGTGTTTTCGCGCTGTACTCCAAGCGCGTCGTAATGCCGGACAGCGCCCTCGAGGACGGCGAGTGCGGGCTTGTACGCGGCACATGTATCCGTGGTGAACACCGTATCAAAATACGGCGCGAGGGCCGCAAACGCAGATGTCCGGTGCAGGGAGTCGTGGTCCACATCGGCTATCGCAGAAATGGACAGACCTAGGATGTTGTTGTGGAGGACGGCCAGACACCACTGAGCATAAGACACTAGAGGCCAGTCGGCGATGGAGCGTGCAAATGCTGCGGAATCGGAGCTCGTAGACTCAATCCGAGACGCAGGGCGACATGGTCGTAGGTTTCGGATAGGATACGTTCATATGGGGCCGCGGGAGTTCGTTTCTTGATCTCATACTCGCTTTCGAGATAAAAAGCAACCGCTTCACTCCGGTCAAATTGATACGGAGACCGGCTGAGAAGGGGCGACAATGCTTGGAATACTCCTAGTTCTTTGTCCTGAAATGTTGGTGAGTATGTATGGTACAAAGCCACAATGAAAACGTACGATAAGCGTACCGTGCACATCGAAATACACGACCTGGACTGCGGGAAAAGCAAAATTTGGTTGAGGAGGGGGAGGTGGTTTCCGGACAGAAATTCGAGGCACAGGACAGCTGTCTTCGTCCGGGATTTCGTAGTATCCACCTCCACTGTCGCTCCAGTCTTCAACCACATGATCACTTTCTTCTGTCTGAGACTGCAATGCATCGGGCTGATTTACAGGGCTTGGAGGTCTATCAAACAAAGAAACGACCTCGACTAAAGGTGCGCAGGTCAAGTCCGGAATATCTTCTTGCATCGGGAGCGAAAAGAGACTGCCTGACTCATTCAACATCTGAGCGCAGTGAGTCTCACTTGCGAAGATAACGAACGACTTCATCATGTACCTGAATCTCGCGCGCCCATCGAATAGCTCTCCCGGTTGACGGATCCGAGAAACGGGCAAGAAGTCTGAATAAGAAATCAGCCGCCGGTCAAACAGAACAGCTGAAATCACCTTAATATGGTTTTACGTTCCTCTTCCCAGTCATTCAAAGTACCAAGATCATCTGCGGCCGAAAGATCGTAATGCACCTTGGCAGACAAGTACACTAGTCTTGGAAAGATTTCCCCAGGCATTCGAGGAATTCGCGTACTTCTCGGGCTGAAACTAGTCCATTGATCCCAAGTACCCCCACTTGAGAAGCCTGCCCCTCGTCGTTCTTCTTTTATCCGCATCCTGCGTTCATCCCGTTGCATGCTGCGGAAATCTGCGCGGTCTTTCATGAACAGTTTCCGAAACCGAGCGGTCTCGCTTTCAGACAGCACATGCCGACTGTTTCCAGTTTCGATGAAGTCGGGGTGGAAGACAGCAGTCACCGGGTTTGTATCGGTTGTGTTGACCACACGGTCGCCAAACGGCCACTCGAAGCCAGGATCAAGGGGTTCCCTTGTTCCCAGCGTGCAGGGCTGGATTGGTAAATAGGTTTTGGGTAACGTACTGAGAGTCGCTGGCTCGACAAAGCAATCCAGGCCTGCCAGTCATCCCGAGACGGGTCCGGGGGGTTCTCCAAAACAAGCGCAAGATATTGTCGGCATTTGATCTCCTGTGCAGCAGCTGTGAGGAGCTCAGAGTTCGCGTATGCCATGGTCTGAACGGCGGAGGGCTGCACCACCGCCCAGGTGAAACGACCTGGAGGTTTTGCTCTTCCTTCATCGACTGACACGCAAGTGGAACAGGGACATCGATCACGCGTTCAATACGGTTTGCAATGCCCATGCCAAGTGGTGGCTTGTTTTGCTGGACAATATGCAATTACACATGCAACGACGAAAAATAGATCCTTTGTGCGGTGAAGGCACTATACGAGTCTCGCCTGGGCGGGACTATCCCACAAATTGCCAGGAACGCTGGACAGAAGGAATGTATCAGTACAACTAACGCGAAAACGATGAAAATTTGCATTGAAATCCTACGTACCGGTCTTTTGCTAAATTCGCGCTCAGATGACTCCGGGTCGGGGGACAGACAAGCTTAGCGTCCATAATTGTGGTAAGCTCTGGACATCGCGTTCGAGGATACATTGCGCACTGGCAGACGGTGGTGCCGATCGCGGGACCCTTGTGTTGTTTCTGAGTTGAATTTTTCATCTAGAGTTTGAACCATGATTCTCCATGCACTGACCCAATGCGCATCTGCATTTAGGGTGGCCGCGAACCGTCAGAAAAGGTCGGTCACCAGTGGACTGCTCACAGCCCGAGGAAAGACGGCGCGTCACTTCCTGGCGCGAGGTACGAGGAAGAGCTCGTCGAAAGAGACTAAGTAAACGCGTCGGGGCGCGAAGTGACGCTCATATGGTTTGGTCTTGCTTGCCAGTCGACTTTGCCGGGCCGGTTACCCGCACCCCTCTTCCAATCCTCTTCCATACCCTCTTGCACTCATTGAGCGGTCATCGCTCGAAGCCGACGCAAGCCCACTCTGATGGCGATCCAACGAATGCGTGGTGGCGTCGGATGAGAAGGCGATAAACCCGAGAGCATCCGTAAGGTGGTGTAGGTCTCACCGTATAGAATTGTTACTTTGCATCGCCGGTCTCCTATAATGTCTATCTCAACCCCGTCTATTCGTCGTCTCCCCCGCCGGGACCTTGGTTTACATATTCGCAACCCCTCATACCCGACGCCAACCACATCCAGCGGAACTAGAACGTTTGGCGAACGGCCGTCTTTTGACATGGTCCCGGGTGTGTTCCCAGTGGCACTCCATTATTCTCGGCACGTCCCTATTCTGGACATATTTTTATCTCGATGGTGTGCTATGGGATACCTCGTTTCGTGCTGAATTCCGCTTTGGAACGTAGGATGGATACCCCAATCACTTTCGTGATCAGTGACAACCACAACTTGCCACCTCTCTCTCGTATATTCCGTCTACTCGCTCCGCACTTCCGTAGCTGGCACTAGGCAGCCTTTACATCTGTCTGTTTTGCGAGGCAGACTACCGCTCATCGAGAGACTGGATCTAAATATCCCCCAAAGTCTATCTTATCACAGAGCAGCTCTTTTCTTGAATGGTGCGCCATTGCTCAAGACATTCATCATCAGCTCTCCGTGTCTCGACAATCTCGAAACAACCTCTTTGAACCACGTCGTGGGATTCGGATGCAACGTGACGACTCGTACGCACATCGCTAAAGTGATAGCCCTACTTCCAAAGCTGGAGGGCAGGCGTCACCTGCTTCCACCTTGCATTCCACGTCGACCTTCGAAAGTACCCTAATCGACGCATCACCCTCCACATCGCACCGCAGACCTGGTACAATGTGACCGACTTCTCTTGCCAACTGTTCAAACCCTTTGCCTTCTACCATATCCAGTAGGCTCTGGGCGAGATTGACCATGCCCAAGCTACAGACCCCGACTCTCGAAGCTTCTCAATGTATCTTGCCACCGGATCATCAGTTCTCTAGTCTCACCGAGCGCTCGAGATACACAACTTTCTGAAAGTGCTGCAGATAGCGGCTGTGACGACCAAGGAGACCGAGCTCACCCGTGTGCTCTCTGTCCTCCCCCGGATTGGAGCATATAGAAATCGCAGACAAGAGGCGGATCGGGGCCCTTGGCATTGCTTTGCTCCTGATCACAGACGAGCTCCTCCGTCTCACGCGGACGAAAGCGAGCCCCGACCTCGTCCCGCGTTTGCGCACCTTGGTCCGTACATCACGCTTCAGATTCACGCACCGACTCTTCTTGGACTTCCCGACTGCAGCTGTTCGCAACAAGTCCGATGCGCGTCGAGCTATGTCCGTTGATGGAAGATGATGGGCGGCTCGAGCCCGCAGTACACACACAGTTGCAAGAGCTTGCGCTCCAAAAGCGACAGCTCGTTTACGCGGTCGGCGGTGCGCGATTCTCTCCATCATCCTATGTTTCATGGCCTCGGTTTTATCCAGCAGACGCTGCGGCTGCGGCGAGTTCGGTAGTGTCATCGTTGCCAAGAAGACTCGAAACGAATTGAACATACCGAGCAGGGAAGATAAACCCGCGAATGGATGACAGGATGCCGGGTGGTGTGCAAGTTGTACGTGAAGTTTAATCCTACATGCCTGGATACTATCAATCAAGCCCAAGGAGTCTTGAATTCGTACTCACGTGTGACCGCGCAATGCCCACATTCATTTCGCTACAGTTGGAATATCCTTACTTATCTAGTAGTCTCCTAAATATCAACCCGTACTTTCAATTCGACCTCATGCTCTAGCGAACACCCACCGAATCCTTTGCTTGTTACGCGGGCGAGAGAATTTTTTAATTTAGAAACTTTGCAAATCATGATCGGCTGAAGATCTATCATCTGTGGCGGTGAGTCGTTGGTGACGGTCACCCGACTTTGTTCCTACACCCACGCAACATTTCTCAGTCAGAATTGTCCTTGCGCATGCATGCGAGCTGGCGAAAGACAAGATCCCTTACGTTTTGATTGCACTGCTTTAGACGCTTGGGTGTAAGACGGCCTATTCTTTGGTCTGTTTTTTGCGACATCATCTTGCTCTTCTGAAGTTCCTTCCTTCCTTGATTCAGTCTTGATTCTTCAATTCTACGGACCGCACCGGAATGTACCCGAACTGGAAGTTTCGTCTCGAAAAAGCTGCTGCTGTGTGGATAGCCTGAGATGATGATCACATCCGTCCTACAGCTTGACTCGGAGATGCCGTCACTCTCGCTCTCTCTCAGGCACCGCGACTCGCCATGGGCGGCCATTTCTTGCTGGGGGAGATGTCTCCTGGTCCTGTGTCAATTCAAGAGAGCAGGGTCCCGGCAGAAGCTGGTCCTGCGGCTCCGAATGGATCCGCAACTACATCCATGAAGATAGTGATATATCAGGCAATCGCTGCCCTCCATCGCTGCTATCTGCCAGCTTGCTAACTCCCCACAGAACGTTCTTTCATTCCTTAAGCAAGCTTGTAGCACTTGGACCCTGGGGTGGGTAGATCCTGTCTGTCAATCCTTGACATGATCATGGCTTATTGTCGACAGTCGAAGCCGGAGTGAAGTCGCAAGGCTACAGACGGCCGTGGATGGGTATCTGCTTTCAATGGCATCTGACAATATTGTCAATGGCATTGTTGCCAGCCCAGAACATCGAAGAATACTATTAGAGGTGCGAAACCCGACTGTAACACCCTTGAGTACCGGCATACTTATCCCTGCAGCTCTCCTCCAAACTTGATCTCGAAAACGATCCAAGGATTAGGGCGGCCCTCCGCGCGGACGAGGAACGCATTGCGGCATTTATTGTCTCCCTTTTGGATTCAAAATATGCACTGGACGGTGTGCTGGATCTCGAAGGGAATTCTGCGCAGTGTTTTCTCGATGTCGTCCAAGATGTGCGGTCCTGCGCAATTTTCGTTTCCCTTGACTAACAAATGCACAGGCACTCAACCGAGGATTTTTAATGGCGCAGGAACACAGTCATCAAGCCCGTCGAATTATTCGCAAGCTATCCGAGAAGTGTGACAAGCTTCCGTCCTCGCTCTTCATTACCGGAGTCACTAGTAGAGAGGAGCACCCGACGTTTGCCGGTGGTTTCGGCGACATATATAGGGCTTCGCACGGTGGCAAGACTGTTGCATTGAAACATATGCGCCACTTCATCCAGAGCTCGGATCCGGAAATACGGGATATTCGTTTGGTGAGCCGATCCCTCAGCTCACCCGATCCGGCTAACGTTACTCAGAAACTGTGCCGAGAGGCTCTTGTCTGGAAAGATTTGCGCCACCCGCATATCTTGCCCTTCTTGGGCATCGATCGGGACAGCTTTCCTTCAGCTCTGTGCACCGTCTCCCCTTGGATGGAGCATGGCACCGTATTGAAGTATCTACAAGCGCACGGCCGGGGAAACGTGGACAAATTAGTGCGCTATCGTCCACACTGTTCCGAGGCCATGTTAACAGAGTATTCAGCTGTACGAAGTTGCGCAAGGTCTCAAGTATCTTCATTCCCGTGATATCATTCACGGGGACCTCCGAGGAGTGCGTTGCATCCTTCTACATGCGTCTACTACAATATTAATATTCATCCTAGGCGAATATCTTGATCAATGATGACTGGAGCGCGTGCTTAGCAGATTTCGGGCTGAGCGTCTTTGCCAACGCCACTACCTCCATGCATACTTCGACCCGAGCAGGCAGTCTCTATTGGATGGCACCTGAATTGATCGACCCTGACCGCTTTGGGTGCAAGTTCGCGCGGACGCAATCTAGTGACATCTATGCCTTTGGCTGCGTCTGTTTGGAGGTGAGCGACATGTGTGGCTTTCTCGTTATCATCTCGAGCCCCTCCAGTTGTATACAGGGTACCCGCCGTTTGCCGAGCTCTCCCAAGCTGCGGCTTTACTGCGAATAGTAAACGGCGAACGACCCGGGCGGCTGTCCGGTACCGCCGCGATGTCTGATGCCCTCTGGGAACGCGTCAATACGTACTGGGCGCAGGATTTTTCAACACGGCCCCCCGCTGAAGTTGTAGTCCAGGAAATGAGTTGGCCTCTACGCAAGCCGAAACGGTACCTACGCCCACTGCCCCTACTTCCCGCTCCACGGGTTCCTCTGCCTTCAATCCCTCCTGAACCTGAACCCGTCTCCACGCCGTCTTCACCTCCCGTATATGTGCAGGGATCTCCGCCAGGATATGACCCCGTTGATAATCAACGCGTGCAACTCTCCCCCTCGAAGTTGGCGGAGATGGAGAAGGCGAGCAAGCAGGGTCCCTCGCGGGAACTGGATCTCGCCCACATCATGGAACTTGCTGGGAAGGCCTCTGGACGCGCGCTGCTGAATCAGACAGTCATATTAACCGACGGAATCCAGACGCTGTTTGAGAAGGCCCGGCAGCGAGAGGTCACAAGGGTCAGTTTGCTCGCATTCCATCCGTATATTATTTCATCGATGTTTTCTTCAGCGGGATGCGTTCGTCAAGCACCTTGCCGATTATTCGATGGCCGGGAGGCTCCACAGTCAAGATGCTGTCTTTCGTCACACTAAGCCAGCAAGTCCCGAACCCCCAGTCAGTCCCTCCAAATTTGGTTGCCAATGCTGATCGACTTCAGGACCCCGATGAAGTCATTACACTCCCTCAATTTGTAAAGGAGGCGCCGCCGCCTCACGTTCTCGACGATCTACCACCCGTGCCTCCCACAATACCAATACCCCCCGTACCTACCGAGCCATACACGCGCCCGCGACGGCCATCGCTACCGTGGCTGCGAATTTCGCCGTCACTCACTTCCCTGCGACACCAACTTACATCCAAGTCTGCATCATCCAAATCTACAATATCCATTCGTAATTCCTCCACATGTTCCGCTGCTTATATTAATCACATTTGCAGCCCTCCCAAATGGCAGCCCAGATCGAACCGCCTCGAGCACTAGCCCCAAGACCTCCCCGCGTTCCCACCGTCGTATTCGCAGCACATCAATACCAAGACCGCGCATTCGGCGGCCGAGTGTGTCGGATGGTGAGGCCAAGAGCCCTCGTGAGCGCGTCTCCAGTACGTCCTGCACTCCACCTACATGATTGTTCGACTGATTTATCTTGTGTAGAAACGGACGCGGTTTTGCGAGGGATCTGGCGACGCGTCATGCCGCCAGTGACCGATACGGAAGACACGCGGTCCAATTTGTCGTTCTTAATCGGTGACCCATCGGACACCTGCTATCGTCCTCCCAGTCCCCTCCACGTACTTGATTTGACTACGGACGACCCTCTCGTGGTCCCCAAAGATGAACCAAAGGCAACAACAGATGGGCCAGGACCTCCTCCAGACATGCAATTACCCGGTAACCCTGAAAAACGACGGAGTGATCCAGATACCCAGATAAACCAGCACCGCACCCCGCGGGATGAAGATATGTGGCGTCTTTACGAGTGCAAGTTCGGTACAGGGAATGCGGCGCAACTCAGCGAGACCCTTACAGGCACCCCGCCCGAGCGTCTGCTCCATAACTCGGCACTCGAGGTGCGATGGAACTATACTCCGTGGATCGATCGTCACTGAAGGAACCTTCCAGAAAATCCACAGACAATGTGTCGAGTCGCAGAAGATCATCTTTTCGCAGATCCCGTGGGCTTCGGCCAGTGCAGAGCGCAGCCGAGTCACGAAGCCCGCCATTGACGGCCACGACTCGGTGCTGCTTGACCCACCGCTGTTAACGTGGGAGGAAGAGCTTCTTTTGGAAATGCTCGCAGCAAATGAGGGCCTACTTGCCGCCCTCAGAATCTACGACGATCTCGTGCGGATTGCTGTTGAACGCGAGGAGGTACGCATGGATGCACCTTATATTCGTTCCTTTCTTAGTTGTCATGCTGTATAGCAACACCGAAATATCTTGGAACCTGCCTCACTCACGAATGCCCCGCGAGATGACAGCTCCCGGACGGTGGCCCAACTCCTCGACGCCGGTGAGGCAGTCAAGGTCAAGGCGCTGAAAGATTGTATGCCCTGTGCAGTCACAATGCCAAGAATACGCTGACCAAAATGCTAGTCATCGCTGATCCAGATGATCCAGAGGAGATCTCTTTCAGCGTGGGGGATGTCCTCGAAATTGTTGACGAGCAGGGGCAATGGTGGATGGTTCAAAGCGCGGACGGCTCGGTTGGCGGTATGCTGACTTGATGCCGAATTCAGCCATGATAATAACTGCTCGCAGTTGCACCATCTGATTATTTCAGTTTACTCGACGGCGACCAGCCGCAAACTGAAAGTCCTTTGTCCTCCGCTAGGCCTCGTGCGTTTTCCCGATTTGTCAAATGTTCCCGGATTAACGTGTACCTATTAGAGGGCTCCTCCGACAATCGCAGTTCATTCAGCCAGGAGGAGATTTTTGGCATTGTTGACACACAGCTCCAGTGGTGGAAGGCCAGGAAGTCTCATGGATCCGGTATGTGCTACAGCTTCCTTCAAAACGTTTATCTCATAGCGTCCTCTTAGCCGATCATTCCAGCAACACCGGCTCCGAACCCGAGGCCACCCAATACAAAGCCCAAGCTCTGTATAACTGTACGCGTCGACCCTAACCGAAAATTCGCCGCTCACTAAATTTCCCAGACACAGCTAGTGGGGATCCGCGAGAACTCTCATTCAAGCAAGGCGACATTTTGGACATAGGCGACACGCGGTCAGGTTGGTGGCCAGCTCGCAAGGAGAATGGATTGATTGGTAGTATGTTTTTGTTCCGGTATCCGCGACAGACGGACTAATGGCTTGTTATTCCTAGTTGCGCCATCGAACTATCTTCAGCTACTCTGATTTCATCACAACTCTGGCCGTAATATTACGTTCCCTCGTTTCTTACGCATATCCTTCCGTTGTATCTGGAATCCCGCCCTTCCTTCAAGTTCATGTTCTGACACTGGACATTTATTTTCTCGGTACCACTGCGACATATCATTATTGATCCAATGTATCAATGTATTTTGTTTCCGGAACTGTTTTATCAGGGAAGGAGAAACTGCAAGTAACAGGACGTTCGTGGGTTGGGACTTGGAGGATATTGTAAGACACAATGAGACGGTTTTCGGAGTTCCGACTATGAAATCAATGACATCACTACTTCAACGTTCGTTGTCTGCACAACAACCATGTCTTCCCTCATCGAATGGACCATGTCCAGGATGTCTGCACTCTACTCTCCCCAACACTCATCTGCTGAGAACACAGACACAGACGCGTCTGCTCAGCTCCAAACCCAGTTCGACTCGACATTTGCAGCAGACGCAGAGATCCACTTGAATCACACGCTGGTCGACTACGAGCAATTCAAGGAGTTTGTCAAGAGTCGACGGACGGAATCGACAGAGGTAGAGTGCAAACCTGAGGATTTCATTGAGACACCTGTTGAGGAGGGCAATGCAGACGTATGTCGAGCTTGATGTTTAAAAAACGGTTGATTCTGAGGCATGCAGTCTGGTTCGATTGTGGCCGGAAAGGTGACACTTGTAAGGACGCACAAGTTTCGTATCAGAGTTGGGCGTGCGAAGACAACCACTGTAATTTCGTTCAGTGCCAAGTACGTTAACGTCGAGTTTTTTGGCGTATGCACTAAGTTTGACGTTGAACTTGTAGAATTAAGCAAACTCCGGAGCCTCGGATTGTCCAGCTGTTCCAGACGTCAGTGGACAAACCATTTCAAGTCAATTTGAACCCGAGGGCGGTAGATGCAAGCGCGCTGTAAAAACTCAAATGAAGAACTAAATTCTCTGTATGTAAATTAGCTCGTGTAGAATTTATTGAAGTTACCGAAGACCTTACTGTCCTTCCCTCGCTTCAAGGATCTAGAATTCTCTTTCTCCCGAATTTTATCACACTGGAATGAGTTTTTCGCAGATAAATCTACCTCCCCGATGTTCGCTGGTCCACCGATCTTTTTTCAAGTATTCAAAACATCTCAACAGCCCAACACGACAGCAGAGGTTTTTTAGGACATGGTTCGAGTAATAAATTCCAGTGGAAAATCATCTTTCAGTCTCCGGACATTGACCATCCGAGTCCGATCTTTGAACTCGACTTGTGCAGGCCACTATGATTCACTGCGCACACGACCGGAAAGGCTGACCGACATGACCGAAGACCTTCACGGGATTTTCACGAGAGGACTCGGGCACCGGGTCAAACGGCTAATGAAAAAACACCCAGATCGCCCCGATGTGTGGTCCTAGTGCGCTTCATCACCCCTGGCAACAACTAGCAACGCGTAAACCCGAACACCTTGTGGTACCTGTACTTTTTTTCCCAGTACATGTGCATGCACTACACACGCCTCAAGCGTGGATAACGTTTCAGGAGGTTTCAGGCCTAGGGAACGATTTCATCGTGGTCGACCGTTGAACGTTGAACTTCTTTTCGTTGCAATTGACTCCATGCAGCCTTGAGTGTGTCCACTCTTTCACATGTGAGCAGGAATAGCCGGAATAACGGACTTGGCTGATCTTCGCAAATCTAAGGCGAGCCCTGCAAACAAACAACCGCGAGCATTGTATGTACTACGGTAGGTCGTTTTGTCCTGAACCGTACCGTCAAAAAGCAGCCCAGAAATAAAATATTGCGAAGACGTGTCGAGACTCCAGACAGAAGTCTGGGTTGAATCTCGGTTGAATCAGTGCAGACTAGCACTGTTCGGCAACTGTTCTGCTGAATTCAACTTGTTCCACCACGTGATCGTACCTGGCGCTGTGGAGTACGAGGGAGTTTACCCCAAACTGACGCGACTGACGCGACTGACCTCACTGGTCGTCACCGTTCATGTATAAATGTATAGTTCCATCTATTCTCCAACATCTTTCTTGCCCTCCACGAATGAATAGAGATTATTCAACCCATAGGCTGGCCCCGTCGACAAGTAATTTGTCTCGACACTCCAGCAATGTGAGCTGGGGGACCAAAATCAAGTAATCCTCTGCTTCGCGCTGTGTGCAAAAAGAAGCTTACTGGAGTATTCAGAGGAGCGATACAGGTTACGCACGGACTTACCGATACCATTCGCGGGTCCCTGGGCGCCAAGGATTACGGTCCCAACGAATACACCTCGAGCAGAGAGATTGCACAACGGGGGAGACACGAAGTTGCCCAGGGATTGGCCAGGATACGCGGCGTTACAACTCAGCTCCCTCGTGCGTTCATACAGCTGCAACTCAGTGTTCAACTTTTGATCCCACGGTTCAATTAGCGGCGCCAGTGTATGACCGGCGGCATTCGTATCCAACGCAGCAGTATGAACAGCCACAACCAGCCGCGTCCATCTGGGGCCGACGCCCATCATCGGCGCACCACCGGCGGGATAATCCATCCACCGCGAGTTCGCCCTTTCAGAAATTTTACGAGCATCCATATCCTGCTCAACAGGATCAGGATCCTGGTTTCGCGGGGTTGGGTGCAGGTATAGACCCGAGGCGGAAAGAAAGAAACGACCCTATCGTACCTGCATTTA
Organism: Mycena sanguinolenta; assembly: GCA_014462675.1. Lineage (NCBI taxonomy): Eukaryota > Fungi > Basidiomycota > Agaricomycetes > Agaricales > Mycenaceae > Mycena > Mycena sanguinolenta. Next base: position 6,846,995 of record JACAZH010000003.1, on the reverse strand, counting down.
TTGCGCAACCCCCGCGTGTGCAGCCAGCATCGTCTTCGGAGATGCCCTACCCGTCGCAGATACCATTCCCCTCACACCACGACACACGATATCCACAAATGGCGGCACAATCTCAGCATTCTTCGATTCCACATCCCTCCTCTTCTCTCATCGGTGTTCCCTCAAATATTTCCTCTGCGTCGTCGCTTCGCAACTCTGTCGCTTCTACACAGTATGGCCCCTCCCGGGGGTCTCCTGCTGACCCATACCATGAACAAACCAACACTCACCGCTCCGGACCTTCACCTCTCCATCCTATCGAACCGTCCGCCGGTCCGCTCATTTCGGAGCTATCTCCAGCTCTCATGGATCACACAGAGACCACCAGAAAAGGGAAAGGCAAGGAGAGGCAGGAACAGAGATCTGGACATAACAAACTGCGTCGTCGTCGCGGTCGGATAAAGTCTCTGTTTCTCGCGTCGGGGAGGCACACCGCGACACGGCCTTCATCTCCAGACCGCGACGTCCCGGACCTATTGGATCCGGGCCGAGAATTCCTCCATCAAACGCGATCAGCGCCAGCGACCCCACCTCCACACCAGCACGAATCTGCCTTGGAGCACGCAGGATATGACGTTGTTTCGTACAACACCAAGGATGCGTATCCACATTGGCCAATTTCGGAAGGGAGTGAACGCGCGCGGCGCTCGCACGGTGCGCGATTGGAGCCTGTGCGAAGTGTACGAGCATGATTAACGTATAAATATTGTATTACATTATTGTATTGTGTAACGCCTTACAACACGTCGAGTTTTCGCCAGTGAACGGCAATCATAAAGCTGCATCAAAAACGACTTCCTAAAAGAGGAAATATTTCTCGCTTTGACCGCCGGCTGCGGTCCGCTTGCCGAGTTTCGGTTAACATGTTACATAATAACATTGACTCCCATTGGATTCCCACGGCTGTCTCGGCATTTTATGACTCGAAAGATCAGTACAGTCAAACCCCTCATAATCCATACCTCTCGGTGGAAGGCCCAGAGTATGGGTTTTGAGGGAGTATGGGTCTAGAGAAAATCCAAAAGAGAATGATTAAAAACCCCTTTTTTTCATGGTGTATATGTCACTGGGCATCATCTAGTGTGCGGAAACCACATTTTCGAAATTCACTTTTTCTCGTCCAGGCTGCCATTTTCGGTCTCTGATCGACGTTTGACAACAGTGATGCAGCTGCCGGATGGTTGCCAATAGGTTTTTGGTCCATGATGGAGCTTGTTTGGTGAGTTCCTGCCTGTTAGCGCCATGGAGAAGTCACCCGGTGACACTTTCGTAGACAAAACTGTTGAGAAAATCAAAATTTCTTGGGTCCGGCCATCACGGACTTGCCTTTTTAGGTAATGTTATGGGTTACGATCCTCCAAAATCGCTATGGATTATGGGTTATGGGAAATGTATGGATTTCGCCCGCCCACTGAAGCTGTTTCAGCAAAAATGTATGGGTCTTAAGGGGTTATGGATTTTGAGATATATGGATTATGAGGGGTTCGACTGTATGATGGATTCTCCCGTATCGTCATGTGGGTGCGTAATTATATTGCGCGCTGAGCCGCATCCAGCCCTTTTTCGTCGAGCACATCTTCACATGCTGTTCGGCCATAAAAAAATTTCCAAACAGATGAAACTAGCGAGCGTCAATAGGAATTTTCGAAGTTCCGATATTGATCTCGAGTCCTCCCAAGAAGCTGCATATTGAAATATTGCCTATTCAGTTCCGTCGATCCCTTTGTTCACTAGAATCTGAGACAAAGCGGATCTTCGCAATCGAGTCTCCAAAAGCACGATTTATATCACTGGTGTTTATTCGGATCCTCGGAGAGGAAAAAAGGGTGGCCTCTGATATCGATCCTGAGAGTTTAGTGAACCTGCACCGCAAAACACCGAATGATTCGCGTTCTCGTTGACATCGCATAAGCCCTAGGCTAGCAATAGGCTGCCATCGAGGCAACGGCAGGTAAACTAAATTTTACGTTCCATTCAACTTCAAACAGGCATTTCGTGTTGCAAGATGATATAGCTAGCTAGGATACATGAGGCAGTCGTGGGGTGCGTATGACACATACTATGGGCATTACAAGACATTTCAATGCGTGCAGATGGGGGAGGATAGACGAGTATAAGGTATAGCGAGCCAAATCGACGGCAAAGTATGTGGCGCGCCATTAGCTTGGATGTCAGTAAGTAGATTAAGTTTTTGGGTGATACGTAGATGCCGAAATTCCAAAATGTGATGTTGTCAATGTCAAGTCCAAGCGATGCGAGCGAGTATTGTTTTGAAGGCGGAAATCCGCGACTGGTCAATAGAGTGGGTTCCGGCTCACTCTGACCGTCTCCGAACGAACAAGTATGGTTGGTTGGTGTTGTACGCCGCCGTCCTCCGGCCCGCCAAGTATGTTTCCGGAGCATTAGGCGTATGACAAGATAAAGATGTGAGATGTTGTCCAATATTTTCCCTGAAGAGCGAACAACGATTAACACGGGCGCGACAAGGAAGGAGGAAGAAAGAAAGTACGCACGAATTAAGATGAAGAAATATGCATGCGGATGCGCTCTAAGCTAGGATTGCGACTGCTGCTGGTGCTGCCGGTGCCGCGCATGAGCTCCTGCCGAGCCAATGGGAACGCCCCCAGCGACTTGCTCTCCTCACCGTCGAGGCGCCAGATATTCGCCAGCGGCGATGCGTCCGGGCCTCCGCCCGAGAACGATGAGCGCGTCGACGAGGGAAGACTCTCCTCCAGTTCATCGAACGAAAGGTCGGCCGAGGACGTCGAAGTCGGCGACAGCGCCGGCGACTGCACAATATCCTGCAGGAACGACGGCAGCAACGGCGAGGGCCCGAACAGATCGATGGGACTCGCGCGCCCGTCGCGAGGAAGCGTGCGCTGGATGCTGAGCGGGCTCGGGTGGTGCTGGCGCGATAACGGCGCCTGCTGATGCTGCTGTTGGCCGGACGTCTGATATATGGGGTAATTTTGCGCTTGTCCATACCCGCCGTGCGCGAACTGGCTTCCGAGCTCGCTATGGGACTGCGAGCGGTGGACGGGCGCGCGGATTTGCTGCGGGCGGGGGCGAGAAGTTGACGAACGGACGATGGGTCTGCCCGGGGGTCGTGGAGTGTGAACGGCCGATCCCGGGATGCGCATGGGGTTGCGCGTGCGCCGGCGCGGGCGCTGGTGAAGCCAAATGCGTTTGCGCGAGGACAGACGTGAGAAGTGCGATGCGCTCTGCCTGCACAGCAGCTGAGATCGAGTCGCCGTTGCCCTCAGCGTCTGAAAATAGAAAAGATAAGCGACGGAGACATGGAAAGTCTAAAGACCGAACTGACAGGGAAGACAAGTTTGGCAGACCTTCCTTCGCCTCCAGTTCAGATAATTGCACTTCAAGCAAATCCAATCTCCCGGTTGCTGCAATTCGGGTCAGTCGTGTGGCATTGAACGAAGGGAAAATAAAAATATACATGAGAGATAGGGCCTCGGTTTCCGGTGTTAAGGATCGGGGGCTGCTACAGGAATGAAAAATCATGTCAGGAAAAACGAAACGAGGCGGCAACATGTCCGGAAAAAATATGTAGCGGCGTCGTGCTCACCTGAACGCCCATAAGCCCACCCGGTCTGATCTGACTCTGCTCTGGGAACGGCTCATTGTCCGGCCAGTACATGATGCATGGCGACAACGGATCGCTCGAGATGTTCTGCACCTTTCCCCCGACCGCGAACGCCCGACCCGACGGTGTGAGGAGCGGGTGCGTGTGGATAGTTTTGTTGGCAGTCGGAGACGGGAGCGGGGACGACGAGGCGAAGTTCGCGACCGCCTGTTGCTGCTGCTGCTGAAGTTGAGCACGATTGTACGACGGCGAGGACGGCTGCGTCAAAAATCCATAGCTATTGGGGAGATGCTAGACTCCCAGGATACTGCATGGTGTTGTTGGAAGTCGAGGCGAAACGAGGAGACAGCTGAGGACGCGAAGAATGCGATGCAGGGTTGGAAGACTGGAAAGAAAAGTGGTGGGGTGATTGAGGGCTGTCAGCGGCGGCGGCGCTGGCGGCGGTGGGAGACCGAGGGCATCCGCATCCGATGCATGTCAAGTTACGTCTGTGCAGGACCACGCAAGGAAAAGCATCCGTTAGCATTTCTGGAGAGGAAATGGGGGTACGGAGACGAAGAAGAAAAGCATGGAGGACACATGCGAATCTTATATATATCACGAATTGAAATGAACAGAACACTCGGAAAAGGACTTACCCAAAATTGTGAGCAGCGCAATTCTGCGACCGACATCTGTGTAGAGGACCTACGTCAGCATGTGAAATTTATCCAAACTAATGGAGAAGTGAAGTGACAAATATGAATTGCCGCAAAGTCAAAAGGCAGAAAGGCGGTGCAAGCGTAGCCGAGTGGGAGAAGGAATGGATCTCGGATAATCAGATGATTCGCATTTGCAAACCACTGAGATCCCAAAGAATGGAGAGGACGAAGTGAAAAGAGACTCACATCCAATCGCCGAGACGAAAGCTGGTGCGAGGATTGGGCGGGTTGCTCGAAATCGTGAAGTCCTCAGGAACCATCGGCGCGCCACCAAAACCGTGTACAACCGCGTTCCCAGCCGCATCGACCGAAGAAACGCGCGATAGGCCCTGGTTAGGTTGAGGGTTCACATAGAGTTGAGGCTAGAAACGAGATGAGTTTTTTTGAAAGGAAAATGTAACGTAAAAAAGCAAAAAACTCACGACGGCATTCTCTGCGGGGCCCAACTCGAGGCGCTGAAGCTTCGAAAGCGGTTCAAGGTCGGATTCAAGAGCGGCGGCAACAGACATGCGTGGCGAAGAAAGACCAAGGGCGACGCAAGCCTGCAAGGGAGAAGAAGAGAAAAGAGAAAATGCCGTCAGAATGATTCGGCGTTGATATATATAAAATGAAAAGGGTAGGCGGGGTGTGAGGCGCGTGCGGGTGCTGTGCGTCGTTGCCAGGAACGGCGCGATCATCACGTGGAACCGGGCCCGACGTCCAAATCGGGAGGCCAATCGCCGAAAACCAAATGAAGATATTTCCGGCGTCTTAGCTTACCTCGCGATGCGTTTGAAATGCCGCCCAAACATTTTGGTCCGTCGGCACACGCGAGATCCACAGTGTCGGAGCGAGCCCCTAAATGAACATGAGAACTCGACGAAGATCACCGAGAATCAAAAGAGAAAATAAAAACGCACACGTTGCGAAAAGACGGACGACAAAAACAAGTGGGGCGTTGGCGGCAGGTCGGAAAGCTGAAAAAACCGAGTTCATCAACTGAAACGCGACGGAAAAAAGAATACACTGACCCTCACAACCCTCGATTGGGTCCGCACGAACGCGTCAAACGAGTCGCGACCAGACGAGACGGAACCAAACTCGCTGCCAGAAGAGGTCGACGATTGCGGAGAGAGATTAATCGCAGGCGCTGGACGCGGTGCATAATTAGCAGCAGCCTTGTCGCGGCCCTGCAAAGAGCTGGGGTCGGCCAAGGAAAACGCGGGACCCAAAGGAGAGAGTGGCAAGCGCGGCTCAGAGACGGTGGAGATGGAAAGCTTGTGGAGACGTTGGAGAACGTCGTCGAAGTGACCGTTGTTTTTCGAGGGAAGAGGCATCGGAGCTGAGTCGACGATGGGGATCGCTGGAGTATTTTGATCTACAAGGACATTATTATAGCGAGAACTTGATTGTGAAGGTGACGCGAGTCGCATTTGGAGAGAAGAAAGGAAGCAAGTGCGGGACCAGAAGTAAGTGACAGCAGAAGGAAGCCTGGGGAATTAATCAACGGAAAGAAAAGGACGCCTGAGCCTATGTTTTCTGTGAGAATTGAATCTATATAGCCCTGTATCCATTAGTGCGTGTTGCTCGGCCATGTCTTGCTGCGACATATGAAATCCAATGGACCAATCATTGCGAAACCGTAGCAAGTCGACAACCCGTAGTCGCGTCACGTGAGCCTCAAACGCGTCAAATTCAGGGCACCTCTTCTCCTCGGTTCTGCTCTAAAAGCGCTCCAACTGCCCGCTCAAGTCACACAAATCGAAAGAAGCCCTGCAAAAACCCGCTGTTCAGAATGGACATCCATACCCATTTTTTTGCCGTGCATTCGAATCTATCTCCTTCCACGCCTCCTCCTAATTTTTGGGAAGATCGAATAATGTAATATTGTTTTGTCGTATCGTATCTAGGCGTCTCGCCCAAGCGGCGGGGCCCGAGTTCGACGGAGCGCCCTCGACTAGAATATATTCCGTATATTCCGTGCTCAAAACACGGCCTCGGGCATCGCAGGGAGTACCCAACTCCAATCAACAGGGTCGTAGCACATATTCCCGCGGGTAAAGCTCCAGTGAATGAAAACCCGCCAATCCATTCCCATTCTCTAGTGCGACACTCACGCAATAAATCAGACGTCGTCGTCGCCAAGGACCCGCGAAGGACTGGGGATCCCGGGCCTTCGTATACGTTGCGGATTCGAAAGCGTACACCTAATAACTGCTGGGCTTCTCGCGCTACCGCGATTGTCTGCTAATCCCGCAGATCAAAAACCTTATTTTCATTTTGAGTTGACGTATTGTCCCGACGAACGACGGCGGCGGTGACGCGCCTTCCAGTCGAAGTCAGAGTAAAGGGTCGGACCGAAAAGCGGGGGTGCGGAAGACCTAAAGTTTATCGCCGCTGGTCGGGAGCCGTGAAAGACGAAACAAGAGATTTGAGCGCACTCTTGGGAGTTGGATGGTGGCCGAACAGTGTTACAGACCGACGCGACATTCGGAGTTAGGTACGGCATTACTGAGTCGTCTCCATGGATTATGATGAGGTCCGCTATAGACACTGCAAGTTCCGCGAAGATTGGCGTCGGTAGCGTACGCGAGGCAGTATCGCTCATCGTTTAAGTACTAGCGTAGGCACATCCCATCCGTTGTGTCTGTGGGCTGTGGGGCGGGGATCTACTGGGCGCACCGGCACCCACGAAACGTCGGACTCTGCGCAGGAGCTTGGGAGTCGACTCGGCGAGCAAAGCGATATCTAAATCTGATGAGTTTTACGTTGCGTCAAGCCCTGGCCAATCACCAGCACCAATGGCAACTGCATGCTGGCCTGTCATCGTGCTGAAAATGAATAAGCGCACTCATCTTATAAATTTATTGTGCCAGAAAGTCCGGGGAATGGAAGCGCGCTCCCCACCGAAATGAACACGCGAAACAACCGCGCCCGCCCGAAGTTCGCACTCAGAGCGGGAGGCTTCGAAGACAGCCGGAACCGACGGGGTAATTCTTGCGCCGAGGGATGAAGCGGCCAAGCGTAGGAAGATATATCGGTCCCGCTGGATCTTCATGGTCTTATTCATTCCTTGATCTTTTTTGAACCGCAGTTGTTTTCGGGGCGCATAATTTTTTTTTTTTTTTCAAAGTTCGTCGAGTCACAATGCACTGGGAACATCGATAGCACCGCGCTGGCTCAGCGAGATCGATCCCATCGATATATTCGCCCAGGGCAGATCATCAAACGTGCTGAAACCACAGAAGTCGCAGAAGACTCAAAAATGTCGCCAGTGGATCCGAAGCATCTCCCGCGAGGCGTCTGTTAAGGTTCAAAAAGTCCAGGAAAGGCAGTTCATCGGTCAAGTGTCGTGGCGAGAAGCAAAGAAGAATCGCAAGCGGAGTTTGAACTCTGTTTGCGCGTAAACAATGGTTCAACTTTGGACGTGAAATTTGTTAACTCCTACCTCCGGTCCCTTTTGCTGTGCTGCGCTCGCCGCAGACGGGCGCTATCGACCTCTGGAATGGATTTACAGCGGTGCCAATGCATACAGGAATAAATGTGATCATTAATATCTGGAAAGGTTCCAACGAATATCACAACGCGCTCGCGTCCACCGGCGGAGCCTGCAAGGTGATCTGGACGGGCTTGTCCGCCGACGTCTGAAAGAGCTCGACAATCTGCGGTTTATCGCCAATCTGCTTGATCCTGCAAATTGTCGTCATCACCAAGACTGTTCACAGTTCGCTTCCGCCAAAATTAACCCACTTGGCGCTGAACGAAATCACCGTGGTCGTCTTCATCGGGGCCGCCCTTATCAAAAATGGATGGGTGCGTACTAACGTCGCTCTCCCTGCGACGATCGACCCGGCCTGCGTCGCACTGTCTTGAATAACTACACAACATAAACAAATTTCCGCCTAAAACATACCTCAGCATTTCCCTCCTCAACAGGCGTCTCAATGAGGTCCTCTGCCTTGCACTCTACACCGGACGTCACCGCCCGCCGCGCCTCCACAAATTCCTTAAACTTCTCGTTATCGACGCGCGTGTGGTTCAAGTGAAATTCCGCATCGGGTGCGAACGCACTCAAAGGCGTTGCGTCATCATTGGAATACTGCTGCTGCGGAGCGTAGAGGGCAGAAAACTGCGCAATTATCCAATCAGTGAGCGAGGAGGGTATGGACATTATCGGCGTCTTATGGGGAGATGAGGTATGAGGTCATGCATTTACACAGTGACACATTAGAAGCATTCATATCTCTCAAAACTGACGGCACCGACAATAAGAAGTAAATTTGGTGGTTTCAGTATGAAAACTCCCTGTATTCTGGCGCAATTTCGTCAATTAAAAGTTGTAAGGTGTTCAGAATGAACCTCTAGCTTGGTATGGGTTGAAATTTCATTTCAGTAGTAGTAGTTGAGCTCATTCTCACGTCAAAGTCACTTTCAACCATATTACCCGTTTTGGAAGTTCAAGTTCAAGCGACGACAAATAAAGCTTTGACGTATCGGAAAGTACCGTGAGCAAAAACATCACCATGAGACCGGCCAATCGAGCGACCAGAATTGCCACAGTGACCACAATAACGCAGGGAGCATTTATGAGACATTCTCAGTTTGTTTCCGATGGAGAACGTGCGCAGTTAGGAGCGAATATCATGAGAAAACAGGAACGAGTTCCGATTAACGAGTTGCTGTATCTAGGAGAGAACGTGGATAGTTAGGAGAGATACTACGAAGCTCCTGAGGCAGGACCGAGGTCTAGACTCTGATAATTTTTAATGTAACCATCGGTAACAAAGTCAAGCAACGTGAAAAGGGGTTTGTCTCACATTTGGCTCGAACTACTCAGAGACGCAATGGAAACAAGGGTCCAGGGCTTTGATAATTAATATAAGTCTTGGCCTAGGTCTGAGACATTTGCATTCAAGCTCCAAATTAGGTGTCTGACGTAGACTGAGACAACGGAACCAAGCTTGGATACGAATATGTTGGTTTTTTACGCACCTGAACTAGGGAGTTGGCGCCCTCTTACAAAGCTTCATGTCAAATACTTGACACTGCGGAAGTTCGTGCCACAAAGGTGCCTAATTGATTAGCTACACCACGGACTTGTGCGTCCTAGCGCGTCTCTCAACTCGAATACTTGGGTTTTGATTGATTCCAGTGGCTGTGAATGTTGCGATCAAAGAGATCAAACCCGGACCGAGTTCCGCCGGCGGCGAATTCCGTTTCTTTCCTTCTGCTCTGATGCACTCGAGTTGCGCGCGCCGGGCGGCAGCTTTGAGTCGCGTCCATGCTCGCGCTTTTCGCCAGTTTTCATCATGCACTATTCGGGAGGATATCACTCCACTCCAGCCCATGTCCGTCGCACAGGAAACTCAGGATATCAACTCAATGGACCGACTTCTCAAAGCCGTTAGTGAGCGTACGGAGATTCTGAAAGACACTGGGGACTTATTACATATTTCCAGGAATGAGAGCAAACCCGGCTTATAATACGTAAGTCGTCGACATGCTGCTCACAGTGAAATAATATCTGAGCGACGCAGCGTCTTCCCAATGCGCGTCCCCGAATTATGGGCTGAAGCTATGTTGCAAGGAGCTCATGCACCAACCCCCAAGTCGCCGCAGGTCTCGAAAGAAATTCAGCCGCCGAACGACGAGCTCACTCCTCGCAATATGCATGATTCGTACTGTGAACTCGTCCTGCCGTTTGGATCCTCTCCCATACTCCTCGAGCAATATACCAACGTCCACGGCGGTATACGCACCGGAAAGTAAGCTCGTTTTTCTTTCTTAGATATAATTCTCCAATTTCATTCTGCGTCAAGGCTGTTCGAGCACCTTGACAGTCTTGCAGGCTCAATATCCTACAAACACATGCTCGGTCCGGGAGTTAACAGCCTCGGGAAAATCGAAGATAGAGGATTTTATATCGTTACTGCTTCCGTCGACCGGTGCTGTCCGCCCATGCCCTCTTCATTTATTGGGCTGATAGATATTCATTCAGACTGGATATGTTGTATCCGCTAGATCCTTCGCGGGACCTGCGCTTGAGTGGACATGTAATATATACAGGCAAGTCGTCTATGGAAGTTGCCGTCAAAATGGAGGCTACCGGTCAGGAGAAGGAGGAAGAGACGGTTCTGCTAGGTAACCTTATTGCCTTAATTTTGAACTTTCAAGCATGCTGACTCGTCTCAAGGTCGCTTTTCGATGGTTTGCCGCGACGCAGTCACCCATCGCGCTAGAAACGTCCACCCGCTTATTATATCCACGGCCGAAGAGAAAGCACTGTTCTCCATGGGCGAGGGTTGGTTACTTTGTGCATTTGGTGTTTCGTCGCGTTCACGCTCGGCAGATATGAAGAAACGGCGACAATGCCAAGCCCTCCGCTCGCTTGCCCGTGTACCACCGAGTTCAACCGAAGCAGAGGCCCTTCATTCGTTCTATCTCAAATACGGTCAAGATGCAAAGGACTTGGACAGCTCGGAGCGCGTATGGTTGGGCGATACGAAAGTGGAGAGAACCATGCTTATGTTTCCCCAAGAGCGCAAGTACGACAGATTCTTGATCTCGTCGTGGTCGTCCTGATGCACCGTTCAAGCGTTCACCAGAAAATATTCGGTGGATATCTGATGCGATTGGCGTACGAGGTAGGTCGTATATTCAGCACGTTTCATTTCCTGACTCGCGACTGTTTTAGCTGGGCTTCTCGAACTCAAGCCTATTCATGCGTGGGGGGCATGTTCGATTCCTCTCCCTGGACGGTATCGCTTTCACACAACCGGTTCCCATCGGCTCGATCCTCAGACTGACCTCATACGTCCTGCACTCGACCTCCTCGGCGGAGTTTCCCATGATCGTCGTTCGTCGTCTTTCCGCTCTCGAAAACCGAAATCATTTCTGATTTGAACAATGGACAGCACGTCGCCGTCACAGCCAACGTCGTCGACGTCCAGACCGGGAATGAAAGCACCACAAACGAGTTCCGCTTCACCTGGTGCCGCGATGACTCGGATTCTTCAGTTCCGCGGCGCAAAATTGTGCCAAAAACTTATAAAGGTGCGGTTTCGTTGTTAAAATACAAAATTAAGCATCTCTGAGATCAACTTGACTTTTTCAGAAGCGATGTTGTGGCTTGAGGGCAAACGTGCGCTGGAGATGGGCGATGAGATTAGAGGGCTACGAACGAAACACTTATGAACCGTGAGAACATGACAAACCTCCAGCGGAATTTAAACGCCAAATTCGAACTGTTGAATCAAGTCGCTCCCTTTTTCAGGCTGGGTGTCGCTGGTTCGAGACTGGCAAAACCGAGCATATTTTAGTGACTCAACTTCAGACTTTCAACATTTGAACCAAGCTTCCCTATTCGGTCGTTTTCTTCTGGGTAGGCGAGTCAATTACAATTATTATTCTTCACACTCCGTGGCTTCAATTGTTCCTAATGGACCATATGCTTGACCACCTTTCAACTATATATGCTTGACAATGATAAATGAAGACTGTGGCGGACAACTTTGAATCGCACTGCCTTTCGCGGTCCATCCGCTTTTTGATGAGATGCCTAATCTTGGGTTATACGGTAGGAAGAAAATGTTGGTTTCTGTAGGGTTTTCCGTACAATGAGGCTCCAAGCGCTCAAAGCCACACATGTTGAAAGGTTCAAAGCTGAACCCTTACAATAAGTTACATAATATTTAGGCTTTTTGCCAAGAATTTATATGTGTTGAACAATAGCTCCGGACGTCCGATCTGACTAATTGTGTCATTGCAGTCACTGTCCTCTGCTGTTTCAGGCGACGACGACAATCTCGCCGCCACTGCTGCGGCTCTCTTGTTTCCCTCTTCCTAGCTCTCTCCGGCTTGCTGCTTTGCTGTTTTCTGCCTTGCAATGCACTCGGACGCCTTCGACGTGATCCCCTATGCGGTTAGTCCACTGTCCCGCCTCTCGCCATCCGCGACCTGCTATTTGCTCGAGATTTGTCTCATATTGGTCCAATGGATCGTTCTGAGACATTTTTCGGTCGCGCTCCAAGGGCGGGATGCGATCGAATCCTATCCTCAATGCTGATCGTACGTTCAGGACATTAAAGGCGACTGGAAGAAACTTGGCGCGGGTTCCTTCGGAAATGTGTATAAAGGTGAATCTATACGTTTTAAACGCATCCTCAGCTTATGCCGCTGTAAAGGATCTTACCTTGGGATCGAGGTCGCCATTAAAGAGGTCCTTCCGTCGACGGAATACGATGTCGCCAAATACTTTGAACGAGAGTGGCGTCTCATGAAGGAGACAAGACACCCCAACTGTTGTCTATATATCGTAAGATTTTGCCCATGGATTCTATCGTTCGTATCAAAGTAAATTCCACTCAGGGTCTTTCCCGTGCCCCCGAGCCAGATAATCGCATATACATCATCTCGGAGTTCATCGAGAACGGAAATCTGCGCATATACATCCACGACAAATCCAAGCCATTCCCATGGCGTCTTCGCCTGTCCTTTGCCACCGACATTGCACGCGCCCTCGCATATTTACATGCCCGCAAGTGCATCCATCGAGATCTTAAAGGAGAAAACCTCCTTGTTACATCTAACGGGCGTCTGAAGCTTACCGACTTCGGTTTCGCCCGCATTGCTGCTCGAAACGACGAGGAGTCAAAGCGACTCACATTCTGTGGCACGGATTCATATATGTCGCCAGAAATATTGCTTGGTGACGAATTTGACCTCCCCACCGACATCTTTTCCCTCGGTATAATTTTCTGCGAGATTGCGTCCCGCAGGCTCGCCGATGACGACCATTTCAAACGGACTGCCCCTACATTTGGCATTGACTCTGAGGAGGTGCACAGACTGGCGAATCCAGGTTGCCCGCCAGAATTCTTGTCTCTGACCATCGACTGCCTCGCCACGGACCCAGCGGCTCGCCCGACTACTAGGGATATCCTCGAACGCCTTCGCGTGATCGAGGCCGAGGTCCTCGCGCGACCTAACGAGGGCGACGATCTCCATGTAGGCAGCGTCAGGCTTATGACAGCGAGCCGGCGCGCCGGCCCTGGACCTAGGATCCCAAGCTTCGGGGTCGGGGTAGGGAAGGATATCCGAAGTAGCTCGCACAATTCGAGCAATACGGACACTGATGACAGTGAGGACGAGCTCATGGAAGCTGTGATGGGGCTGTCTAGCGTTGGTGTGGGGAATAGTGATTGGAGCGATGGGACGAACGGCCGCCAGCCCTTGCTGGACGGTGGTGTCACGTCCTCGACGTTCTCTGATTACAGCACCACGGTAATTCGCGCGCACCCCAACCAGGGCTCGAGCACGCATCCCCCCTCCTTGTCGTCCATACTCACTGTCCGCGGAGCCGCGACATCGCCCACAGCCGAGACTCCCAATTCCAAGGACCAGGAGGCACCGGCTGCAGAAGTTCCGCCTACCGCTTCAACTCTGTCAGAATCCGACCCCCTCAACGGCTCGGTTTTCTCCATCGCCTCGATCGACACGTACCACACCGCACACTCGGTTTCCGCAATCTCTACGACGTTCGCTACCGAAGGAGGCTCCACCATCCGCTCCCTTCACGGCAACTACACCGCACCCCTCGTGCATCGGTTCTCTCTCCTCAAGCCCGGCGCTAAGCCGCGCAAGCCTGGGTCCAACGGAAGCGTCTCGCCCCCGGGCAGCGGCGGCAACGGCGAGGTCGCTTCTGCGAGCGGGTGGAATCCGTTGGACCTGTTCTTCTCAAGCGGCCTCCTGGTTGCCAAGTGCGATATCTGCGCGAAGAGACTCGGGTGGAAACCCGTGCTGGAGTGTGATGATTGTGGCCTACGGTCGGTGTCCCGTTCTCCGTCTGCCGCCACTTGACTGACAGACTTCTTTCAGCGCCCATATCAAGTGCGGCGAGGTCGCGCCACGGGACTGCGGTAGTATGTCTTTCCCCTTTTCCCTTTTGGGTTGTATTGCTAATAAAGAGTATAGTTCGCCCCAGTCGACCGGGGACGCACCAGTCGCCGCTGAGCGTCCTGTCGTCGCCGCTTTCGAAGGTCAAGCAGAACGCAGCCGCTGCCGCATCGTCCGGGGGCAAGAAAGCCACCAGCCCGCCCAGATGATTCATCCATTAATCTCCATCCATCCATCCACTCGGTCTCGATATTGGCTTCAGTTCACGTTATGACCCTCATGCCCATGCCACGACCCACGACCTTCCCGGCCCTGCGCTTCATCCACGATCTACGTACCTAGACTCGTATCATCACCCCATCCATCTTCATTTCATTCCAGACATCCAGACGGACAGACAGACACCCATCACACGTACCATTAGCCAGCAAGTCATGATCATGTATGTATGTACGCGATATTTCCCTACGATACGATACGATACGATACACGCGCCGTCCAGCTCGCTATACCTTGCTATTTTGGTAGTATCTAGGTGGGCGGGCTGAGACTAATGAGATTAATGTCGAGCATTTTGTGTTTCCACGCGAAAAGGAAAGCAGGGAAAAATCCAAGAAAAAGAAGGGTACTACTATATTAGCGATGCAGTGCAAGAGAAGTATGTACTTGCTGCGAGCCTGAACGACGTACAGATATCATATTATATGGGATTTTAAGCTGGTGTGTAGGGGTGGAAGTGAAAGGGTATAAGTAGAGTGCGGTGAGTCCTTCCGGCAGTAAATATCGCTCGAAGAAAAGCTATGCAAGAGTAAAAAAAAGGTCAACAGACGAAAGGGTGGGAGGTATTCATTACTTGTGTCCCCGCAAGACGTATTTCGCGTGCTTGAAAAAGCGCCAAACAAAGTTCCTTCTCTTTCCGGCGAGAGCTGAAGGAGCTGGGGCTGCACAGGCAGACTGTTCCACGGGAGGGTCAAGTTTGGGCAATGGCAAGGCGTCAGTACTGCCGGTCAAGCCCCAATCAACGGTGCGCGAGAGGCGCACGAATTCAAGCCGATCCCTAACAGCCGCGGAGACCATCCCTGGCACATCCTCCGTGCTGAATTCAACCGTCGACTCGACCTTTTGTAACCGCGGGCACACAGTGGTCAAGAACGCGACGAAGTCTGCATTTGCGTCGCGCACCACGAGTCTTTGAACCCCGTAGAAACAGCACCGCCATGGCAGGTCTAAACGAGAAGGCGGAGGGAAGAAAGTGCCACGAGGAGCGTTCATGAGGAGGGCAGGGGGAGGGGTTGTGTAGGCAAAGGTGACCTGCAGCTCGACGAGCGGGGCCGGATACGTTTTCGGCGAGCCGGAAAAAGGCGCCAACGGTAACAATGGGTACGACATGTCCCATGCCCGATAGGTCGCGGTGCAATCGATGAGGACAAAGTGGAGTGTGGTAATAGCTGGTGTATACATGGAGATGAAGGTGGCAATGTTTTTGGATGGAATGGCATATTTTGGGTGCCTAACCCTGTAGAGTTGGAGATTGGAGAAAAGCTGGTTACGAGGCGAGTCGGTGGTAGTGTACTCGATGAGCTGTGCGCATTCGTCAGCGTAGTCGCCTTGAGATTCATGATACACGGAGACGGTGAGGCAACGGCAGGTGCGAGTGAGATACCACTGCATGTGCGTGATTCCAGCGAGGTCGCATATGGGGGATGTCTCGAAGGGGTGGAAGGTGCAGAGGTGGACAATGTAATGGAAGTGGGCGTCGGAGGTGATCCACAGGTCGCGGAAGACAACAGAGAGAACAATTTTGAGCCAGTTATGACTGACGAGCATCGAGCGAGTCATAGAGAGAGTGCATGTTGGCGACTGCTGGTCGTAAGACACCTCCAAGCGTGGCTAATAACGAGCTCGACCAGCTCAGGAGGGAGCATCGACGTCCGCTGAGGCTTGTAAGCGGTAACACGATGCCCCTATGCTGAGTCTTCGCCGGTATTTCTTTCATTCACTGGCATATTCTTTGTGTGTTGCGTGGTCCAGCATGAACTCGATCCACTCACAGGGTGAGAGGATGTACCGCAGCTTCAAAGACAATACTAAAAAATAACAGACCGCGCTAAAGAAATGAGCATCGGGTTGGTGGCGAAGAGGCACATATTTCCTGCTCAGATTCAAGTCTTGTATTTGCTTCAGGAAGTGATAACATGTTCTAGAGGTACAGCCTGAGGAAGAGAGTCGCGATCGAAAGAGAGTGTCAAACTGCCTCAAACACTGGCAGCCCACTCGCTTCCGATCACTTTGAGAAATATCTATCCAACGTTAGAATGGGCCTCAAAACCATCCTCATCACGGGCTGTGGGCCCAACGGCATTGGCAGCGCTCTTGCGAAAGAATTCCACATGCGCGGCCACACTGTCTTTGCAACAGGACGTTCTTCCGCAGAAATCGACCCAGAACTAGTCGCGCTGGGCTGCCGCACACTAACCATGGACGTGACGTCTACACCATCCATCGCCAGCGCTGTACGGTTCGTCGAAACAGCCACCCACGGGCGGCTCGACATACTCGTCAACAACGCAGGTGTTCTGCAGGTCGCGCCGTTTGCCGACATGTCCGTCGAGGCGGCGCGTGCAACGTTCGAGATCAACGTGCTCGGCGTGTGGGCCGTGACGCACGCCTTCCTCCCACAGCTCCTTGCCGCGCGCGGCGTGGTCGCCAATCTGTGCAGCGTCAACCAGGTGTTTTGTCCGCCGTTTCTTGCCGCGTACAACGCCAGCAAAGCCGCGGTGGAGGCCCTGGGCCGCACCCTGCGCAGGGAGCTCGCACCGCTCGGCGTGCGCGTCGTGGCACTCAAGACAGGAAGCGTGCGCACGCCACTATTTGACGCGAGCAAGACGGTGCTCCCAGAGGCGAGTTTGTATGCGCCGCTGAGGCAGTGGATCGAGTCGAAGGGGTTCTTGGGCCAGGCAAGATTTGTCGAGGTGGAGGATTACGCAAAGGGTGTTGTGGATGATCTGCTCGTGGACGAGCCTCGTCCCGTCATTTGGAGAGGCGGACTCGCGACCGTGGCATGGCTTTTCAGTTGGGCTGGGTGGGAAACTATTCTGGTAATCACCTTTTTTTGCATTTGGAATCTCGTTGACGCCATCGTGTGCCAGGACTGGAGCATGATCAAAGGGAACCAGCTCGACAGGTTGAGGCCCATTTAAAACGTTCGTCGGCCAACACGTCCCGTGGTAGCGTACTGACTGCATTGCGAAGATCGCCGCATCCCTATATTACGAACCTCCGCAAATCAAGTCAAGATAGGGGCACTGTCCTTCGTTCTCGATGCTCCCTCCTGAGCTAGTCGAGCTCATCATTGACCATGCTTGGAGGTTTCTTTCGACCAGCAGCCACAAGCACGGTCTCTCTATGACCCGCTGGATGCTTGTCAGCCATGACTGGCTGAAGATCGTTCTCTCTGCGGGCTTCCGCGACCTCTGGATCACTTCCGGCGCCCACGCCGTATACATTCTCCGCATCTGTAACTCCAATACATCCTTCGTCTGCGAACTCGCGGGAATCGCCGACATTCGGCAGCATCT
Organism: Mycena sanguinolenta; assembly: GCA_014462675.1. Classification (NCBI taxonomy): domain Eukaryota; kingdom Fungi; phylum Basidiomycota; class Agaricomycetes; order Agaricales; family Mycenaceae; genus Mycena; species Mycena sanguinolenta. Next base: position 6,829,203 of record JACAZH010000003.1, on the reverse strand, counting down.
CATCCGCACCTGCCGCTCCCTCACCATCTCTGTATACCACTCATACCAGGGTGAATATACGGACCAATGCTCAGAGCTCATCAAATACGCAACCACCGACACGCGCCGTGACCAGCTATTTTCCCGCAGCTACAACTATGGACTTTATAGATATGCTTTTCCAACCCGGGGTATCGCCACCTTCATCTCCAGGTATACCCCTGGTCTCACCGCACTGCACTTTGTCCTCATTGATTGCACTGCGACCTATCGTGCATGGGACACGACTGAGCCGAACTTCCTGGATCCTTTTTCGATCAGCGAGTACCCGCTCTCCTTGGTAGAGCTGCATATCACGTTTGCCTACACGTCTCCTCCCCCCGGCTTCCTGCTCGATGTTCCTCGCGGCACATTCTTCCCCCCGCCCTCTCGTTCGGAATTACCGCTCAAGTGCCGTTTTTATGGCGTTCAAAGACTCGTGGTGCGCGACGCAAACGCCGACTTTGTCGCGTTCTTGACTACTGCGTGTCCTCGTTTGAAAAAAAAATCGAGTCGACTGCTGCATTTAGTAGGGAGGATGTGCCAGAGAATGTCCCTGTAGCGGTGAGGGACCGCCTTGTATTCGTGCGGCTCCCTCGCACCGTTGACTGGGGCTTGACTGGCAGTACGGATGCCCTGCCATTGTCCGAACCCGATCCTCCGGTGGAACAGCCTGCCAGCCCCGCCCCAGCTCCACCGCCTCTGGAACCCGTCAACGTCCAGAAGAGAAGGAAATCTATGTGGCGCTGGTGCTTTTTCGAGCGTGTCAAGCACGTTTTGCAGAAACGCAAGTGATACACCACCTGTTCACAGGTCATTGGATATTTCATGGGACGATATTCACTTGTTTTTCTCTCGCTTCTCTAATTACATCTTCCTGCCGCTCCTGATTCATCATAAGCATTACCCGGATTATCGACTTATCTCATGTATTTTCCCTGGTACAATCTCATGGTTAGCATACTCCACCTTCACGCTTGTACGCTTTGCACGGGCAGGCAGATCTCCGTGCTGCCTTCCGAATTCATTTGCGAACAGAGCTGCAGTAGCTTGATGTTTGACGCAGTTTGACATGCTCCCTTCCTCTTACCTCAACCGCCGTGCAAGAAAAAGATGCCTTTTTTTGTCCACACAGTAAATTCTGGGCGCGTTCTCAAGCTAAGCAGAAAACTATGTACGAACCCGTACTGATTTCTTGACGGGTTTTTGGTAAGTTATATTTTCCACATCGCCTGTGAAGTGTTGCTCCTTGATTGCGCATTGTACCACTCGATGCTCACCTTTAGCAGTCGAGTTCCAGATCTCCAATGCATAGTGAGAACTTGCTAGTGGATGAAAGCAACGAGGAGTCAGCATAGGGGCCTGCGGAACGGGACAAGATTGTGCTTGTACTTCCATGTTTCCTGTCGAACTGATAGAGCTCATTATCGACAACGCCTGGAGTTGTCTTTCGACCAGTAGCCACCAACATGGCCTCTCGATGACCCGCTGGATGCTCGTCAGCCATGATTGGCTGCGCATCGTCCTCTCTATCGTCTTCCGTGACCTCTGGATCACTTCCTATTACCATTTCGAATACATCGTTCGCATCTGCAACGACAACACATCCTTCGTGTGCGGACTCGTCGGAATCACGAATATTCAGCGTCACCTCATTCAAACCTGTCGTTCTCTCACCGTCTCCGCATACCATAAATATCAGGGCGACTACATCGACCTATGCACACAACTCATCGAGTACGCAACGACCGACTCGCAGAGTGACCGGCTCATTCCGGATCGTTATAGACTTCATGGATATGCTATGCAAACCCAGAAGGTCGCCACCTTCATCGAGTACTACACACCGGATATAACCTCGCTTCACTTCGTCCTCATCGATTGCACCGCGGCCTACTACGCATGGGACACAGACCAGCCGCCATCCGAGCGGACCCTTTTGAGAAGGTGCTACCCAGACTCCTTGACCGAGCTGCACATCACCTTTGCCTACACGTCTCCTCCCCCTGCCCTTCTCGTGGATGCTCCTCGCGGCACGTTTTTCCCACCGCCATCTAGATTGGATTTGCCACTTGAGTGCTATTTCGATGGGGTCCAAAAACTTGTGGTGCGGGACGCAAACGCCGACTTCGTCGCGTTCTTGATCACTGCGTGTCCGCGGTTACGAATGATCGAGTCGACGGCGGAATTCAGCAGGGAAGATGTGCCAGATAAAGTTCCAGCGGCCATCAGGGACCGCCTCGTATTTGTGCGCCTTCCGCGCACGGTTAACTGGGGCTTAACCGGCAGTACGGATGCCCTGCCATTGCCCCAACCCAATCCTCCCGAGGCACGGCCTGTCAGCCCGGCCCCGGCCCCGCTTCCTCAGGTCACAACTCCTTCGGCCCCCGTCCAGAAAAGAAAAAAATCCATTTGGCGCTGGCGTATTCTTGCACGTGTTAAGCACGTCTTGCGAGAGCGCAAGTAATGGCTCATTCTTCTCCCACCCCTCCCTGTCGTCTCTTTCCCTCACATACCCTCCAAAAGCGATCACATGTCCGGCCGATATACCCCCACCCTTCTGTCTCCCTGACCTACTCATTTCACTTACCTACCACCCACCATCGCACTCCTACTCACCCATCTTGCTGACGCACCTACTTACACACCTTACTGACCGCTCAACCTCCGTATACCATCCGGACCTACTCGCCTGTTCAAATTTGACGATCATGCAGAAACCATCTACTTTATTCACTAACCACAACTTTACAAATTACGGCGCCCGATTTTACCTCTCGTTATGATATACGTCGATGGATAGCACAGTATATGAAAATATGTTACACAAATGCTATGCTATTATTGATACTCTATTACCCGACTCGCGGCGAGACGAATGCTTACTTCTTTTCACATTTCGGTTTAGTCCATTTCGTCGGAATTAGCTTCTTGCTAGCTATCCGAATCCGCTGCATATGGCTGTGATTCGACGCGGACTCGGGTAGCCGTGCATGGTTTCGGGGCGTAAAAGGTTCTGCCATCGAAGTGGTAACCGGAGCGGTCCCGGGCGAGAGCTCTGAACCAGCACCAGCCGCGGATTCGGGTAGCCGTGCAGGTTTTGGGGGCGTGGAAGGCTCCACACTCGAGAGGGTCGTATCGGTGGCGGTCACCGGCGAAAGCTCTGAACCGGCAGCTACGGGAACATTGTTTTGAAGTGAAAGTGGGCATTCATAGGGCCACTATCAGCTGATTAGCTTCATTGAATAAGTAGCAAAAGTCCCATTGCCAATTACCAAAATTAGATTGAACCCTGTTCTCCGCGTTCAAGGCCGGCCAATGACGTTGATCCGGTGAGAATACCCTTTACACGTTCTGGGTATTCAGTCATTTGTAGGAAAATCTAAACAATATCGAAGAACGGAGGAGCTGAAGGGACACTGCAAGTACTCGAAGATAACACACCCCAAATAGAAGGATTTTTCCTCGCGTTTCTCTTTCAGAATCCTTCTCCTGTTGAAAGCTCATATTGGAATTCTATGAAACAGTGGTCTTCCTGATGCTTTTTTCGTTGACCAAAATTACCAAATTGGGAAGAAAGCGTAGCATTGCTTGGCTGCGTTTTGTGATTGATCCCATTCAACATCATGTCAACCAAGACCATGGTCTCGATGCCTGCGCTCTCAGTGTCCCTTCATACTTCTATGCATTTTGGAACTGTGCTCAGACCCGAAGGAAGAAACAATCAGATGTGCGGACCGCAAATCACAGGAATTCTTTTACAGTTGTCAGTCAGCCACCTCCAAACCGGCGCCGCTCTCCTGTCTTTCCTGCAGTTCCTGCTTGTCGTCTAGTCTTATCTGCACGCACCCCCCAAATTCCAAAGCTCTATCGGTATGTCCTCATTCCTTGCATTTCCTTAGCACCAACGTTTGGGAGACGATTCGACAACGCCAACATGTCGGTTTTGTGTTCTACACAGGCTCTGGATGGAGCATGAGGGAGCCGACTAATAATACCTCAACAAGGTCTTGAAGCACCTACTTTTCCAGTGCGTTTGCGAGTACGCTTTTGCCGCCGTGGTTTTTGATATACTTGATTAGCTTAGACATCAAGTCCAAGCGAATATGAATCGCTATTTGTAAAGTCTGATGAAACGATTCAATGCGCTAGTAGTACTTACACAGTCGACACCACACTTACTTTGAATTCTGTCACATTAGCCAAAACGTCTACAATCCCCGTAGACAGCGCGAAAATTGCCTGGATTTGGGGAAATAAAGCAACGACGAGGGGGCTAATTGCTTTGAGGACATCGCCATAGTCCGACTGATAATACCACCAGTAAGCCACGAGTCATGTGAAAAACTGGTTTTCACACCTCTACTAATTGGGCGCAAGCCTCCGCGAGTCGTCTAGCTAGCATCGCGGCCGTGAGTCCGATCTGATTGCTTCCTTCGAGCGGTTCAGAAAGCTCGAGCTCCAACGACATCTCCTCAGCAATTTCTTGCATAGAGTCCTGCGCGTAGCTTCGCTCACGCCGATGGTGTATAGGTATTGGCTTTACTTGGGTAGCCTCAGAGACCACTGCCTCGGTACTTGCCAGAGCCCGCACCGCCTATGTTTTGTCGTCAGAGATTGAAGCACTGGGCGATGAAGCCGATGAAGACAGACATACCCGCATAACCAGAACGGTGGAGTCGATGCTCTCCCGCGCTGTGGTCATGAACTCTTTTCGACGCGAGTCGCCCCAGCTCTTTGAGTTATCGAGCCCGACCTTCACCTGCTTGAGTACGCTGGACATACAGGATATACATAAGTAAATTTTGTGCGAAAATGATTCCGACATACTCGGCTAATATTCCGGAGAAACCTGACGCGTGAGGGGGGTAGACGTGTTTGGGATAGGTGCACTTGAATCTGGTCCGCAAATTCCAAGCTCTCTACAAGCTCCTGTAGCTGCTCTCGATTCGTCTACCATGTACGATTGTCAGAACTTCACAAGGCCGGAGAAGACAAATCTCGAGATAAATTAGCTCGCCTGGCGCAGCGCGGATTGTTCAAGGAGTGTATCGATGACAGGCAAAGAATTAAGGATCTTGTCGACCATCGCATTTACCACCAGTTCAGGGTGGTTCTAACGTTTGCACGCGCGGCTCGTGAGCAAGTGTAGTAGAGATATTAAGCGGAACCTGCACGCACAAAGACCATGGCCGCTATAGCGGTAAGCTCTCCCCGTACCTTCTCTGCAATCATCCTTGTGACCTGTTCGGCTGTATTTACGATGGATGTGCGCTGTGAGTTAAGGTCAAATTTTGGGAGAACCACCCTGGGCGAGCCCTCAGAATCGTGCTAATTGAACATTGTAAGCTACAAGAACCAGCAATAAGACAAAAGAACATACCGAGGTTGAAGGCATGGGCGCGAGGAGGAAGTTGGGATAGGGGCATGAAACATAAGACATGGGATCAACACGGGATCGCGTTTGATGGTTTACATCATCATACACCCTCCTGGTCCATAACCTCAATGTTTCCCCCCGAGCTGGTCGAGCTCATCATCGACTACGCCTGGGGGTGTCTTTCCACCAGCAGCCACCAACATGCTCTATCTATGACTCGCTGGATGCTTGTCAGCCATAACTGGCTGAAAATCGTTCTTTCCATCGTCTTCCGCGACCTTTGGATCACCTCCGGCGCCCATGCCAGATATATCATTCGTATCTGCCGCACCAACACATCGTTTGTATGTGAACTTGCTGGAATTACACACATTCAATGGCACCTCACTCGAACCTGTCGCTCCCTCATCGTTTCCGCGTATCATAAATATCAGGCCGATTATGCCGACCAATGCGCAGAACTCATCGAATACACAACAACCGACTCGCATCGTGACTATCTCTTATCCGGCGATTTGTATAGCTATGCACTTCATAGATATGCCATTCCAACCCGGTGCATTGCCACGTTCATTTTCAAGTATACAACCCGTATCACCACACTGCACTTTGTCCTCGTTGATTGCACCGCGACCTATGGCGCATGGGACACGGCAGAGCCGAACCTAATAAGTCCTCTTTCGATCAGCGGGTACCCCGACTGTCTGATCGAACTTCACGTCACCTTTGCCTACACATCTCCTCCCCCCGGCCCCCGTCATGGACGCTCCTCGCGGCACATTCTTTCCCCCACCCTCTCTCTCGGATTTACCGCTTCAGTGCCGTTTTGATGGGGTCAAAAGACTTGTGGTCCGGGACGCAAATGCGGATTTCGTCGCGTTCTTGACCACCGCGTGTCCGCGGCTGAGAACAATCGAGTCGACTGCTGCATTCAGCAGGGAGGATGTGCCGCAGGATGTCCCTGCGGCGGTACGAGACCGTCTCACCTTTGTGCGCCTCCCGCGCACCGTTAATTGGGGCTTAACTGGTAGTACAGACGCCCTCCCATTGCCCCAACCCGATCCTCCCGAGGAACGGCCTGCCAGCCCGGCCCCAGCCCCGCTTCCCCAGGTCACATCTATCCCGTCCCCTTTCCGGAAGAAGAAAACCTCTATCTTCCGATGGCGCATTCTTGAACGTGTCAAGCACGTCTTGCGAGAGCGCAACTGATAGCCCACTTTTCTTCCGCCTCCTCCCTTTCGTCTCTTCATCTTACACATACCCTTCCAAAGCGATGGCATATCCAGCTGACATATACCTCCACCTTTAAATCTCCGTGACCTACTTCAAATTACTCACGACCTCACTGACGCACCCTACTTACCGATCTTCCTGACGCACCTCACTACGCACCTCACTGACATCCCTAATTATTCACCTTCCGTATACCGCGCGGTCCTCTCTTTCCACTCGGCCATCCAAACCTGACGATGATGCGAAAATCACCTACGTTATCTACTCCCCACAGCTTTACGGTTATTCGTCTATGTATGATATGGCAACTACCTATAGACCATACTTCCGAGTGGTTCAACTTATGACCCTAACAGGAATCCATCTGCGACATTTATTCCCATGAAACACATGTACAGTACTGGGATAGGCGCTGAATTTATGAACCGATTTTCTCCCACTTCGCCTGCATAGACATGCTTATCGACAGAGGAATGCCGCGCCGCGAATACGGTGATGCGTTATACGTAAATTTTTCTCAAGGCCAAGCCAATGCCGCTGAGCGGGTAGGGATTGATATCAAGCTTATTCGTTCCGGACGTATGATTTGTAGGAAAATCCACCCAATATCGAAGAACGGAGGAAGAACTAAAGGGACACAAGACTTGGAGAAGACAAGGACACACCCCAAATAGGAGGATTTTTCTCCGCGTTCCATCTTTCTCCTTCTGGAAATTCATACTGGAATTCCACTTCGTTGGCCAGCATTACCAAATTGGGAAGAAAGCGTAGCGTTGCTTGGCTGCATTTGGTGATTGATCCCATCCAACATAATGTCAACCAGACCGTCAGCTTATTGCCTGCGCTCTCAGTGTGTCACTCACGTCATACCATACCGCTAGAGGAATGAAACAGCCGGATGTGCGGACCGCAAACCACAGGAATTCTTTTGCAGTCAGCCACCTCCCAGTCGCTCTCCTGTCTCACCTGCAGTTCCTGCTTGTCGTCTACTCTCATTTGCACGCACTACGAACCTCTAAATTTCTAACGCCGACCCGTGAATGCATAGAACGCAGACGTATAGATAACTTATAATCACCATTCGAAGAAATACTAGTACCGACTGTGGTACTCTTATTATGCTCCCTCTTGAGCTGGTCGAGCTCATTATTGACTACGCCTGGGGATGTCTTTCCACCAGCAGCCATCAACATGGCCTCTCTATGATCTGCTGGATGCTCGTCAGCCATGACTGGCTGAACATCGTCCTCTCCATTGTCTTCCGCGACCTCTGGATCACTTCCTATGCCCACTTCGAATACATCGTCCGCATCTGCAACGACAACACATCCTTCGTATGTGGACTCGCTGGAATTGCCAGCATTCATCACCATCTCATTCGAACCTGCCGTTCCCTCACCATTTCCGCGTACCATAAATTGGAGGGCGATCACACTGACGTACACAGAACTCATCCACCGACTCGCATCGTGACCGGCTTATTCGGGATCGTCGTTGACTCCATAGATATGCTATTCAAACCCACAGGGTCGCTATCTTCATCGAATACTACACACCAGCGTGAGACATCACATCACTTCATTTTGTCCTCATCGATTGCACCCCGGCCTATCGCGAATGGGATACGGACACGCCGCCACTAGACCCTTCTGCGATCTGTGGACACCCCGACTCCCTAGTCGACTTACACGTTACCTTTGCCTACACATCTCCTCCGCTTGCCGTCCCCATGTACCCTCCCTGTGGCACATAAGTACTTTCCCCCGCCATCAGATTTGCATCTACGCGTTGGTGCCGTTTTGATGGGGTCAAAGACTCATGGTGCGGGACGCAAACGCGGATTTCGTCGCGTTCTCAACCACTGTGTGTCCGCGGTTGCAAAAAGATTGAGTCGACGACTGAATTTGAATTTGGCAGGGAGGATGTGCCGGGGAGAGTCCCCGGGGTTGTTGGGGACCGCCTGATATTCGTGCGCCTCCCGCGCACCGTGAACTGGGCCTTGGCTGGAAGTACTGATACTCTCCAAACGCGATCCCCTTCTTGTGGAACAGCCTGTGACACCTGTCGTGGTCCGAAGGAGAAGAAACTTCATCTGGCGCTTTCTCATCTTCCGCGCCTTCGTCTCTCTTAGAAATACTTTTATTTTTTTGTCTTTCCTTCACGGTACTTCGTCCCTGTTTTCATTCATCTGAGCAACTCTGACAATCGTCTTCTTCCCCTCAAGCTTAATCAATTCTATCATACAAACTTGATACTTCCACAATTGCTACGGTCCACGGGTTCTAGTGTCAGTCATCAAGACTTGGATTGGGTTCCAGAGCGGTATCGGACGAGGGAGAGAGAGAGGCAGGTGCCAGTTTGGAGAAGGTAACGTCAGGCGGATGGAGGCGGTACTATGATTTGACACGTTTCTGCGCGAGATGCCCGCTCAGATCTCTCCAGCCTGGTTGTCCTGATGATAGCGTCACTCGAGTTTAGTTTTGGGCAAAAACAGATATAAACACGAAACCCGAGTTCTACGTTGTCCTTCCTGTTTGTGTTCACAAATATAAATACGCAAATCAAAGAGAACCTTTCAGTTTTGTCCATCTAGTGGGAACGACACGTTTCCCGATTGTCAAGAAGCGGCTCATCCTACTCGAGGAAGCGGGCGGAGCAGGGGACGGTGATCCATCTAACTCTGATGGTTTGTGGGTTGCGCGCGAAGGGGTGGTAGTTGCGGTGGTCGAAATTATACGCTTCCTAGCCGTCAAGGAGTGGCTCATTTTACTCGAGGAAGCGGATGGAGCAGGGGACGGTGATCCATCTAATTCCGATGGTTTATGGGTTGCGCGCGGAGGGGCGGTGGCCGCGGTGGCAACATCGGAAGCATTCCCCGAGTTGGAAGGCGGAGAAGAGTCTGAACTAAGGGGTCGAGGAGCGAGGAGTTCACTTTCATACCGCGACTGCCGGCTGATTAGCTTCAGTGGGAAGTTAACCACCAAAACACTGACAAGTATAGGATCTGTTGTTCGAAAAAAATCCTCTCTGTGCCTCTTCGAACAGGACCCACCCGTCCTTGACGCTCTCCGCGCTTTCCTGAAGATTAGCCGTTAGTGTCAAAAGGCATGTCTTCTGTTGCGAAGCGATGCTGGACGGACAAACTGTCAAATTCTGGCCAGCAAAGTAATTTGAGTACCCACTCATGTAACTCCTCTGTCAGCGCATCTGGGGCATAAATGCCCAGGTGGCGTATGAGATGATTGAGAAAGTCTACATTTATCGTAACAACTTCACGGAGTAGCTGATGGCAGCATGAGTAGTTGAGTTGAACGTTGAACCATTAAAGCACACTTACTTGCCGGCTCGTCACTTCAAAGAGAACCTGCGCAAGTGTCTCAGATAGAAGCAATATGCCTCCAAGGCTCGGGATGATCCCTCGTATTATAGGGCCAAAGGATTGAATGGCCTCAACGTACTCCGACTAAGCATTTGCTGAGCAACGAGTCACATGAAAATCAAGTCCCCATACCTCCGCCGCCTCGCGACATGCGTCGAGAAGCCGATCACCCAATGTTTTGTTCTGAGCTTCTGGTGCCAAGTCTGCAGCAACGAACTGGTGCAGGTTGTCCATTATAATCTGCGCGGAACTCCGTTCCCGGGTATGAGTAGCAGGACTCGCCTGCACGACTTTCGAGAATGCAGATAGTACCATGACGGCCTATTAAGTAGTTATATGACCGAAGCGATTGGCTCGACTAGTTCATATACATACCCGTACAAGCAAATTGATATAGTCTGTACTTTCTTGAGCCACCAAAATCGCCTGTCTTTTTAGAGACGGCCCCCAAGAATGGGTTTGGTTGAGCTTGGCCTGAGTTTCGTCTAGGACACTGTTATATATTAAAGTGAGTATAATGTGAAGACACAACCTTACTAACACACGTACCCTCCTAGGAGATCATACAGGCTTCTTGACTGAGGAGAAAGGCGCATGCGGGACGCCTTGTCGAGTAAAGTCTTGGTTCCCTTGAAATTATTTTGCGCTTGCGTCCATTGGCGGCCGTTGGCCTACCATGCAGCGCGCCATGTTCTGTCAGGAGGACAAACCTCAAGGAAAAATAGCTCGCCTGCAAGAGCGAAGTCTGTTGCAGCCACGTGTCGATCGCCGGGATTGATTTCAGCAAAAATGCTGAAATCCCGTATAAAAAGTTCCGCGTAGACTATTGTTACGGTCACCTCATGAGCAGATTGCGCTCAACGTTGGCGGGAAGCGGCACGCACCAAGCAAGCAGCTTCCGGAGAAGTAGGATCCAGGCCTCCTTTCACGAGAATGGCATCTGCGACTCGCTGCGCGACGTCCGGCGCATCCGTCAGCATCTCGCTGTGCGAGGCGGCGGGAAGCTGCGAGGGCTGCAAATAAAACCAAGTTGAGCATTATAAACTACCAACACGCCAGTGAAGCAATACCTCTTCAGCCGTTGCAGGCGACGACTCAGACATGGTATGGACCAGGTCGTATAATGGCACGGGATCGCGTTTTGAGCATCATGATTACATAATGACAAAGTTGCCCAATCAAGTACACTCAGAGCGTCCGAGTCGATGGTCCCCAATGAGCTGGTAGAGCTCATCATTGACTTCGCGTGGGGTTGTCTTTCGACCAGCAGCCACCAACATGGCCTCTCTATGACCCGCTGGCTGCTCGTCAGTCACGACTGGCTGAAAATCGTTCTTTCCGTTGTCTTCCGCGACCTCTGGATCACTTCCGGCGCCCACAGCGTATACATTATCGACATCTGCAGTACCAACACATCCTTCATATGTGAGCTCGCTGGGATCACCGACATCCAGCAGCATCTCATTCGAACCTGCCGATCCCTCACCCTCTCTGTGTATCATTCACACCAGGGCGAATATGCAGCCCAGTGCACACAACTCCTCGAATACGCAACCACCCACTCCGATCGTGACCAGCTCTTATCTGGCGGCTTGTATGACTACGAACTCTATAGATATGCTATTCCAACCCGAGGCATCGTCACCTTCATCTCCAAGTACACACCCCGTATCACGACACTGCACTTTGTCCTCATCGATTGTACCGCAACTTATGCTGCATGGGACACGGCCCAGCCAACCTTTCTCGATCCTTTTGGGATCAGAGAATACCCGAACTCCCTGATTGAGCTACACATTACCTTTGCTTACACGTCCCCTCCCCCCGCCCTCCTTCTCGACGCCCCTCGCGGCACGTTCTTTCCCCCGCCTTCCATTCTAGATTTGCCGCTCCAGTGCCGTTTTCATGGGGTCCACAGACTCGTGGTGCGCGACGCAAACTCTGACTTCGTCGCGTTCTTGACCACTGCGTGTCCGCAGTTACGAACGATCGAGTCGACGGCGGAATTCAGCAGGGAGGATGTGCCAGAGAAAGTCCCTAAGGTCGTCAGGGACCGTCTCGTATTTGTGCGCCTCCCGCGCACCGTCATCTGGGGCTTAAATGGGAGTACGGACGCCCTGCCATTGCCCAAACCCGATCCTCCCGAAGAACGGCATGTCAGCCCGGCCCCCCACCCCGCTCCCCCAGGTTATGCCTCCCGTGGCCCCCCTCCAAAAGAGAAAAAATTCTCTGTGGCGCTGGCGCCTCCTCGAACGTGTCAAGCACGTCCTGCGGGAGCGCAATCGATAGCTCACTCTTCTCCTACCCTCCCGGCCGTCATTTTTCGCATACGGTTCTAAAGCGATATCCTCAGACTGACATATACCTCCATCCCTACATCTCCTTGACCTACTTCACCTCACTTATGCTACTACTGACGTCTCTGATTATTTACCCTCCATATACCGTGCGACTCACTTTCCACTCGTTCATCCGAATCGGATCATTTACTTTATCTACTCACGGTTATTTTACTTCGCTTCATCCATGATTTACCATCTACCTATCTATATATCATACCATACTCTCTTGTGAGCGATCGTACAACATATGTATGGCCATAACAGGAATTCATCTACGATATATTTATTTCTCCCATACAACGCATATACAGTACTAGGATCGGGACTGAATTTATGAACCGCTTTTCTTCCACTCCGCAGGCTGTCGACAGGAAGACTTGTATATTTTACATCTTCCGGGTGTAATTAGTTCTGACAAATTCAAGGAACATCGCAGAACAGTAGAGGGAAGTGCTTCTTTCCGTTTTATTTTTCACGAGTTTTCTCCTTTTGGAAGTCAAGTGCAAAACGGTAGTAGACGGTAGTACTAGCCAAAATTTCCAAATTGGGAAGAAAGCGTAGTATTGCATGGCTGCGTTTGGTGATTGATCCTATCCAACATGATGTCAACCAAGACCATCGTCTCGCTGCCTGCGCTCTCAGTGTCCCTCTTGCACTTGTTTCATACCTCTATGTACAGTTGTCAGTCAGCCACCTCCAAGCCGCTCTCCTGTCTCTCCTGCAGTTCCTGCTTGTCGTCTACTCTTATCTGCACGCACCCCCCAAATTCCAAAGCTCTATCGGTATGCCCTCCCTGCTATTCCCTACCGTAAGTTCTTCCATCACTTCCTCGACGCCATACGCTGACTTGTCTAGTCCGCTAAGCCTGAATCTATGGACAAGGAATTTTCTTTTACCACCAAAGACCTCGAGGTACGGCCGCACTCTTTTATTCCCGTTCTCTCATCTTATCCCCGAATGCAGTCTAAATCCACATTCTCTTCCCGTACCCCGTCCCTAGCCGACTTGGAGCAGCTCCTACTCATCGGACACGGTGCTACGTGTTCCGTCTACCTTGTCCATCAAAAAGTCACCGATCAGCTGTTCGCAATGAAACAACTACCTAAATACGACCAAGCCGCCGACGTGGAACAAGAGCTATCCATCCTCCTCGTCACAGTACGCCTTTTCGTGCTCATACTTCGTCCGCTGCTTACGCGCATTTCCAGCTGTGGTATGAGGGCAAAGACCTTTCCGCGGCGCTCATGAACGGCCAAAAGTTCACCGCGGACCGAGTTCGAGTATACATGGCGCAGCTCCTCCTTGCTATTGAGGGGCGCGGTTACGGTGTTTGTTGGATCAAATTACCTAAAAAGAGTGAAACCGCATTTGGTTTCACTTGACGACAGAAGGAGATAGAGTGAAGACAATTAAGGCAATATTTCACGTGGTGCCTGTCAAATGTAAACAATTAAGGAAATAATTCACGCGGTCACCTGCTCGCATCAATGTTGTTCTTGTTAAACTTCAAGAACCGTTTTGGCTTGTTCTCACCCAATTTTAGATGTTTTCCTTGGATCCAAGTTGGACTGATGAGATAGCAGAGTCCTCCATGAAATTATCAAGCTGAAGAACTTTTTTTTCCATCAGTCAGCCGTTCAATTTGGCATCTGAACACGAGTTGAACTCTCTTGCAGCATAGCTTTGCCAAGTATACACTGTAAATGTACATAAACTTCAATGCGGAGCCTGAAAGGTGCACCTGAATGTTCATACACAAAAGATCTAAGCATGCTGGACAACTGGATTAAAATCAAGGGGAAACTTGTTGCATCCTCCACAAAACATATTGCGGGAGACCTACATGCCAAAGATGTGCCCAGGCCCTAACTGAACACTGATTGGGATGATGTTTACAACCGCCAAACAGTCCAGGTGCGTTTTGCATGCAAGAAGCTGTAAAATTGAATTGGGATGAATTTCCAACAGACAGCCGCGCAGCGCGGAAATTTGCATAAATGACGAAGATTTTCAAGGACTTTTAGTCAGTAAACAGGTTCTGAAATCTCTTCTTCTCTCTCTTTCCTTTCCTTTTTCTCTTTCCTTTTTTGGTACATTTTTTTGCAATTCTTTTTGGCACCAACAAACACCGTAACCGAGCCTATTGAGGCTTTGCACAAACTGAACGTCATCCATCGTGACGTCAAGCTTGCCAACATGTTCATCACCAAAGATGGAAATCTCGTTCTCGGTGACTTCGGTTTCTCGAAGCGATTCCGGACGACTTTCATAGCGGCGCAGACGAGGACCAGCCAATCAATATTTCCTTCAATGTCGACCCCGAGGCGACGTCTGGTTCCTTCCTGATCCCCACGTTCGAAGAGCAGTCGTGCACCACCAGCGATTGCACCGGCACCCTCCACTGGATGTCCCCAGCGCCACATGCGGGGACTGACTATTCGTTCGATGCTGACCTCTGGGCAGTTGGTCTGCTTATTCAAGATGCTGACGGGGCGGCTGCCGTTCGGTGGCGACGATGTGTACGACATCGCCAAGGTTCAGATCGCGTACGCGACTGAAGATGTCGAGTTTTGATTTGAAGACGTTGTCGACCCCTGCGTGCAGGATTTCATCCGCGGTCTGCTTACGAAGGACCGGCATGCCAGGACGACGCTCGCGCAAGCGAAGGTGCACCCGTACTTTAGTGGAGTGTGAGTACATTCCCTGGCTTCCCATCCCGCTGAGCCCATCATTTGCTCAGAAACTGGATGGCTGCAGCGCACCACTCGGGCCCTGCTACCTGGGCGCCGCGGAAAGCGTACGTTCCCGCGGGTCCTCGCAAGACCCCGCTCACGACTGGAGTCCCTTACCAATACGGAGACGATCTCCCGGCCTTCGTCTTCATCAAGCCTGGGTTCTTCGACCCACCTCCAGGCCCCGTCAAGGCGCTCATCATCAAGGTCACCCGGATCTTCAAGCGCAAAAAACAAGAGGGAGAAGACGAAGCCGAGGGCGCGTCTGGATTCTCCCGTGCACACCCCGATCAAGTCTCTGGACAAGTCGGCTTTTTACACGATCTCTTTGGTCCCGTCGGCAAATCAGAAGATGCACCAGCACCCGAAACTTGAAGCCACTGGGTCGGACCCTCACGGAGCCAAGGCTGCAAGATTCCCCGCGTCCCTAGCGTCCAAATTATGCTCGTTCCTCAAGACCAAGACTACTTTCACACCTCTTCCCTCTGCTACAGTCAACTCGGACAAGTGGCTCTTCTTCAATCCTATCCAGTCGACCGACCAGTGTCAAAGTCAGCGGGGCAGCAACGTTAAACATTAAGACTCCTCCCTCGTTCCTTTCTGTACTCCGTTCGTTTTTCCCTCGTACACCCCCAAGGCCAAGGACCCCGAACTCCGACAAAACTGCTCGTATCTCACCCGCAAACGGTTCAAAGTCTGGCGGCGCCCGCTTCAGCTGCAAGTCCTTGCAATCGTCCGGTGCACTGGTGGTCGAGTTCTTCCGACGCCGGTTCTGCTTCAAGGTCAAATGTGGTACTTTGAAGAATCTCGACTTGACGGCTTGCTAACCGCGGGTCCATTCATCTCTGTCCATCTGCTCCGCTTCTCTTCAAGACTGGCCGGCGCCCCCACTACCCGAGCCGAATTATTTAGTTAATTATACCATAATGATTTCTCTCTGGTGAGCAATCTCTCCTTGTTCTCATTCATGCTGACAAATCTGACCGATGGCTCTTGATATCTTCCTTGTCTTAATTTCTTCTCCATTCTCTGCGCTTCCGCCGTATTCGCCTCGATCCCCTCTCATTCCTTCGTCTCATTTTTCAATCTGTGGTATATTCTCTATCTCGTTCATTGAGATAAATCCACCTAAGTGAGCTACGAAATCGCTTACGGCAACACCTCTTAGGTGGGTTACGTTGTGGTAGCATAACCCACCTAAGAGGTGTTCAGCGGAGGCCGAGGCGTTGCTTCTTTTGGTAAGTTCAGCACGTGGATTATTGCCATATTGGGTCCCCGCCTCGCCGCCCTCCACTCCGCGTAGCCCAGCGCCGTGCGCGCCTGCTCAGACCCATGCTCGTGGGTCTATGCGTTCACAATTCCAGTCTATGCACTCAATACATTTTGAACAGCAAGAACCTGCTCATTCACTCGGAACCTCTCTGGAAAAACGGCCTCCTCCGTTGCTCCTCTGCACACTTTGTCCCACCTGCTGCAGCACAGCACCACTGGTAACGCCTGTAGTATAACACCAGAGCTATATCTAGAGCGTAAAGAGGATGGACTGCCAAGAATGATACATAAAACAAGACTAGCCTAATTGGGAATTTGCAGCGCCTCTGCCTCTGCCTCTGCCTCCGCGTTTCATGGCTCCTCCACGTTCTCTGTCTGGCCGAAAGCTTTGAAACAACTGAGAATGGTGTCAGACATTACTTTGCCTTCCCCGGAACTGTTGAACACGGTGTCAGCAGCACGGGATTTCTGGCCTCATGCATAAATGACATATTACAAAAATCTGATGTTCGTATGTCCTGTATTTTGTTCTCATGGTGAATTATTTCCTATTTACTTCCATGCTGCAATGACAATGGAGAGAGAAGCAGAGCGCGGATGCGACGTCTACGCCTCTGTCCCCACCTCCGCCCCTGGTTCCACCTCCACCTTCGTTCATGCAGTCACAGTTTACTTTTTTTGATTGGTTCAACAGCTGCTCAGTAATGAGGATATTCCTGTCCCATGTGGATGCAGTGATGCCTCTGCCTCCACCTCCACCTCCGCTTCCACCTCCGCCTTTTTTCATGCTGATTTCCACGGTAGGCATATGTGGCAGTCGCACGTTCGTTTTGATCATTTCAATAGCTACCATTAACAGGGATGGCACATTCCTGTCATTGACTCAACGAACTACAGAACAGGTAACTTGCTTCTATCCTGCATGTTTGCTGATATTGCACGGACTTGGGACATCAACTTGCTGCGTATTTTTTCTTTGCTTTGATAGAAAACAGATCACCAGAGATCATTTGAGAGAGCAAACTTCATCTCGGGGATGGCCTACAGGCTGATCTTGCATCTTCGAGTTTCGGCTTCCTGCGGATTTAAATACATTCAAATTCAAGTTCAACTTGGAATGTTGTATCATTTTGCCATTCGTAGGGTTTTCTCGTTTTCCAGTTTGAAGGTTGGCACAACCCTGCTAGGTCGGAAAAATATAGGCATTTCGAACTTGAATATACGATGTAGGACAGGTGTATCAGATATATGTAGCCTTTATTTTGCCTCACACCTTTCCGAGAGAGCTCAATCAAATATGTGTCCTTCTGTGAACAGTGAAGTTGGCTGCGGAGGTGGAGGCAGAGGCTCTGCCGAGTTGAATAATTCAGGTGAATCTATTGGCGGCTCGCTGCTAATTGTTTAAGACAGGAAAAATAAAGCTTGCATGCATTGGGAAGATAGTTCAGAAGAAGATAAAGGAGAGAATGAACGAAATTTCTTCGGTGGAAGGTGCAGGATTTATTGAACTAGTTATTCAGACGTAGCAGTATTCAGACGTAGCAGGGAAGACGTATGGTACCATGGAATGACTGTTACATCAGTTTGTGTGACCGAACCTCATGGAGAGGATATATTTTCGGGCTACTCACCCAAAGTGCATTTCTATATCACCTCGGCGTGTCTGACATTGTTCGTGCTATTCCTCGGCAGTAGGAATACTCTAATATAGTAAATACATGTTTAGAAAGGGTACTGGCCAAGTTTCCGATGTTGCTGCATGTGTTTGGAAGGCGTACGACACTAGTTCCTATAGTTTTGGAGATTTGTTATTTTTCAATGGAAAGATCTACAAGATGTACCCCGAACTCTCAGAGTGCTTTAAATCACAAGAATAATGTACTGGTATGATTTCACCAGTCGCTGGATGGATATAATGTCAGCCAATGCAAGACATGGTAGTTCAGGTTGAAGTCCTAATTAAACCTTGAGCACCTTTCACTCGATTTTGTGCATGACTTTTCAAACGACTGGGATAAATGTAGAAAAAATATCATGAGCAAGGGGCATGGTTCAGTTAAAGATTGCGCACTGCGATCAGACAATTTGCATATGAGAAGGCCTCAGTATAAAAAAGACGAGAGGGGTCGGTCATTATTCGCCTCCTGATTGGTTGATGGTTTGAGGTAAACGGCAGCGGCATGATGTGCGGGATCGACGGTGGCGATGCCATCGCGATGCCGTCACAATATGTGACACCTCTCGTTTCTTGTGCCGTCTGCACAAAGGAGCAGTTATCTGGCCACAAATATTCTCAGAGTCTTGGAAACGCCGACAATTATCTAGATCATCAGTAAATATCCCTCAAATTCACGGCCTCTGTCGGCACTTCCGCCTCCGCCTCCGCCATCGCCTCCGCCTCCGCCAATGGCCATCACATCTGCCACCTCTGCCACCTCCCTGTTCCTTGGGATATGTGTATGTTCTGGGTCGACTCGTGCTGTAAATCAAGACCGGCTTATCTTCTCTCAATTTCTGTGGCAAATAAACCACACTCGGATACCTTACGGCTTGCAGCTTTTGTTTTGCACACACAATTGTGCTTTCCCCTATCCGCTGTTCCAACTCGAAGTCCGTCTACTCCCACACGAGGCCGGTTCAATAGACCGCCAGCTCTGTATACTCGGGGACTCATCACTTTCATTGCGGTTGTTGTGGCGTTATCCAGCTTCAAATTCCGGGTCTGATCTGTGAAAATCTTTCCGATCTTGCACATCAGCGCGGCGAAATCTGCAGTCATGTTGCCGGACGCGACAGTCAAATTAATGACGATGTGCAGCGGCACGACATCAAGGCACTGTAGTGTGTATGTCTCAAATTTTGCCCATTACTCCAGCTGAATTTTTGCCTTCGAGGGACGTATTCAGCATGTTTACCGACACTTCCGCCTAACACCGACTGTATTAAATGCAGCTCGGTTTCGTTTTCTGTCAAGTCAGGATGGACGTGGGTGAAGGGCTCGAGTGCGGAGGCCCCACCTCCGCCTCCGCCTCTGCCTCTGCGCCTTCGCCTCCGCCAGCTTTCATACCTCCGCCTCTACCCTCATGTATGCTATCCTTTCGAGCCCAGAGCTCTATATTCTCGTCCCACACGATCATCTTTGATGCTATCTTATTACACAGCTGCAATCCGAAGCCTACTACAGAACTCTCTGTGCAAGGTTCAGTCACAACGCAATATGAAAGGAGTACGGGCTTATGAAAGCCCAAACCGAGTGCGACAACATCAATGGAAGAGCACGACAACGACTCGCCCCCGAATCCACCGCCTCCCGCCTCTACCTCCGCCTCTGCTACTTCCTCCGCCTCCGCCACTTCCACCACCGCCATCCTACGTGCAACTTTTGCGCCTAGATTGCCTCCCCGTCGATGCCAATGTTCCTAACCATGTTACAAATGCTATCTCTTGGACGTTGTACCCCCGTGTCTTATTTCCTTTCTGTTTGATATGCTACTTTTGATTCCTGGCCTGTCATTTCATTGTTTTGCACACCTGGGGTATCACCACAGCTGTTCATCCATGCTCATATCCACTGGTTATGTATTCTGTCCATAATGAATGGGTTTGAACCGTGTTCAACCAATGCGGAGGTGCCTAGTAGAGGCGCCGAATAAGGAAATTAATTAAAATGTAATGAGCCGATTAGTGACTCAAAGAAGCAAGGCCTCTGCCTCCGCTGGACCCCTCTTAGGTAGGTTATGCTACCACAAGATAACCTACCTAAGAGGTGTTGCCGTAAGCGGTTTCGGAGCTCGCTTAGGTGGATAAATCTGACATCTCCATCTCAGACTCGCTTAATTCCTCGACTTAATATCCTTCGCTCCTCGTTCGTGTTCTACTTCTTCAAGTCATAATAATTTTTTCACAGTAGTTCTCCTCCATGTGCATTCACACCAATAACTCTGACACTCGTTTGCTCCAGATTTTTTTCTCGCTACAGTCTTCTGCGCCTTCGGCTCTCTTAAAATCTGTTTCTTTCTTCTCAATCTCTCCTCCTCGGTACTCCGTCTTAATTCGCTCATCCATTCAAATCTAATAACAGCCTCCTTGCCGTCAGGTTCAATCAATCCTCTAATACGGACTTAATATTTTCCACAACTAGTATGATCCCCACAAATAGTGTTGACCGCAACAAGAGCCGGATCTGGTTTTAATCTTACGGAGCGCTGGCGGACGAGGGCGAGCGGTCGAGTTGGTGCCGGCTTGGAGGAGGCAAGTCTGGGTCGAGTGAAGGCCGTTGTGCGGTTTGAGGAGACGAGTAATTTGTGTATGTAAAATATGAGCATGATAGATGTTGGAAAATCGTGGATGTGGAAATTGAATGTCCATGAGGGATCATAAGAATTCCTGCGAGCACCTCAAGAGTCAAGACCTCGACATTGCAGGGACAGAGAAAATCATTATTAATAATTGGCGGCCGATAGCGCCGCTCGGAGCAGTTTGACGCGTTTTCTGGACCATTCTGTCCTCTATCGCGCCTATACCCGCTCAAGCCATTCTAGCCGCCACCTTTCATCAACTTAATACAAGCAGCCCACAACATCCTTCTTGCCTCTGTGTCTTCCGAGCGACTCCGACATAGAGTCTAGACGCCTTTACAACTCGCGCGTCGCCGACCCGGAGTGAAAGTGGGCTTACAGGTTGAAGGTCAACCTTCTATCAGCGTCCGGGTCCAAGTCGCGCATCCACTGCCACTACGACGAAATCTTGTTCTTCCCAACTTTTCAACCGTCCCAACTTGAAGATAGAGAAAAGCCCATTCACATGGTGAGGAACTTCCATGACATCTTGAATTCCCAGCCAACTTGGTTGTGCGTCCCATCTCCAGCCGGCCACCACACGCACAAAGAATTTGCTCAAGCAACGAAGAGTCAGCATAGGGGCACAAGGAATGAGACAGTATTATGGTACAGGCCTCCAGTGAACATCGATGTTCCCTCCTGAGCTAGTCGAGCTCATTATTGACTTCGCCTGGGGATGTCTTTCAACCAGCAGCCACCAACATGGCCTCTCCATGACCCGCTGGATGCTCGTCAGCCATGATTGGCTGAACATCGTCCTCTCCATTGTCTTCCGCGACCTCTGGATCACTTCCTACGCCCACTTCGAATATGTTGTCGCCATCTGCCACTCTAACGTATCCTTCGTATGCGAACTCGCTAGGGTCACGGATATCCATCACCATCTCATCCGAACTTGCCGTTCCCTTACCATATCCGCGTACCATGAATTTCGAGGCCAGTACGCTGACCTATGCACACAACTCATCGAATGGGCAACCACCGACTGTAATCCTGACCAATCTCTCTCCCATCGTTATAGGTTCCATAGTTTTGCCATTCAATCCCAGCGCATCTCCCCCTTCATTGTGGACTACATACCAAATATTACTTCACTTCACTTCGTCCTCATCGATTGCACCGCGACCTATCGTCCATGGGACACCCAACTAGTCCAACCATATGGTCTAAAACAAGGGTACCCGGCCTCCTTGACAGAATTGCACGTTACCTTTGCCTACACGTCCCCTCCCCCTTTGCTCCTCGTGGACGCTCCTCGCGGCACATTCTTCCCCCCGCCCTCCCGCTTTGATATGCCGTGGGAGTGCTGCTTTCAAGGGGTCCAAAAGCTCGTAGTCCGGGACGCAAACGCCGACTTTGTCGCGTTCTTAACTACTGCGTGTCCTCGTTTGACAGAGATCGAATCGACGGCTGCATTCCGTCGGGAGTACGTGCCAGAGAAAGTTCCTGCAACTGTGCGGGACCGCCTTGCATTCATGCGGCTTCCGCGCACCGTTGAGTGGGGCTTGACTGGCAGTACGGACGCCCTGCTGTTGCCGAAACGTGACCCTCCCGCGGAACGGCCTGCCCCCGCTCCTCCAGCTCCTCAGGCCTCACCGCGAAGAACTCTCTTGGCAACAAACCACCACGTGTACCTGATCGGCGTCTCGAATTTTTCGAGGCTAGGGCATCGGGGCACGTAGTGGTCCTACAGCTTAACTAGTTACTTCCTATTACACAACATGAACTTGAGCAACAAGACAATGTCTGGTAAATCATCGACGTCGACACCAACGCAGAGCAGCGGACCCACCGCCAGAAGAACCACACCCACTGTGCAGCCCAGCGCAGCCGGTGCGCGACCAGCCACTAGAGGAGCGACAGACGCAGCAAAGACATTCCTGGAATACACCCGCGCAGATATGCTGCAAGCTGGCACTGCCCGCGTGGACTGGGACACAACAGGGGGAGGAGACATACTTCAGAGCCTAATGGCGAAAGGCTTCATCTCGCAGGAAGAGCTTGATGATGAGGGCACCAAGGTGAGCAATATTAGTATTTCCCTGCTGTCCATGGCCATCCTTCGGGTGGCCATGCACCTCCCGGCGGGCACAGCGGTCGCCGCGGATGCGCTACGTGCGATAGCCGTCGGACTGTCATTACGAGATGGGGATGCCATACTCGACGAAATTCTCCACCGCGTCAGTGAAATTCGCTCACACACCGAGGGGCTGGTTGAGCAGAAGCTGAATGAGGAGGCAGAGGAGGAGGAGATCGCATCAGCAGCACGGAATGCTGCTGAGGTCTTGACACGTACAGTGGAGGAGCAGTGCGGGGATATTACAGAGGCTGCGGCGCGGATAGAACGTGATATGGCGGGTGTGGCGGAGCGGGCCTGCGGACACGTTATTGAGCGTGTGGAGACTGCTGTTCAGAGGACAATGGAGACACAGCAGGAGGTGCAGGCAGCAGCTAGAGTGGTACCAAGCGCCCCGAGATCGTATGCAGCGGCGGCGGCGGTGCCGCCCATCATGACTGCGGAGCAGGCGGCACTGGTGGCGCGAGATGCGCGCATGCGGCGGCAAATACTAGTGGACAAGGACGGGGATGCAGTGACCAACACACTGCTGACACTGACTGAGTTGGAGCTCAAGGAGAAGGCCAACATGGCTTTGACCCTGATGTTAGCTAAGAGGGAGGGAGCAGCTTTTGTGGGCACGAGGAAACTAGGCAATGGAGGAGTTGTATTTGACTGCAAGGATGAGGCGATGGCATCATGGATCAAGGGCGAGGAGGTGATGAAGCAGTTTGTTGCAGCGCTAGGGCCGTCGGTGGAATATCGCCCACGCACCATCACGTTAATCGCAGAGATGGTACCGGTGGACCTGAGGATTGAAGTTGGAGGGACATGGCGGATCATTGAGGGGGACAGTGGCATGGAGAGGGGGGCAATTCTGGGGGGTCGATGGATCAAACCGCTGGCACGTCGTGCCCCAGGGCAGAGTGTAGCTCACCTGAAAGTGGACTTCGCTACACCAGAAGCAGCTAACCATGCCATTGACTGCGGGATATACTGGCAGGGGAGGAACATCAGGGTGCGCAAGTCGGATGATGAGCCTCTGCGATGTGTGAAGTGCCAGGGTGTCGACGGCCACCTGGCACGGAACTGCAAGTCGGCAGTGGACAACTGCGGGCGCTGCGCAGAGCACCACCGGACAGCGGACTGCACGGTGACCGAGACGAGGCAGATGCGGTGTGCAAACTGTGGAGTGAATGGGCATGGGGCTGTTGACCGCAACTGTCCCTTCTTCCTACGGGCAGCACGGGCCAAAAGAGAAAGGGACCCGACTGCGGGGTATAGGTATATACCAACAGCAGACCCAAAGACCTGGGCATCGACGGCGATGCCGACCACGATGCAGAATGGGGCAGGAGAGGCACCCTCGTGGAACAGCATCGGTGGACGAGGAAGGCTGGCTGGAGGACAGCCAGGTGAGGGGAGCGGAGCAGAAGGATATTGGGAATGGCGTGGGCGTGAGCAGGCACACCCACAACTGACCGGAGCGAACACGACGCCAGTTGGAGGGCTGCGGCAGACAACCCTGACGAATGTTTTTGGTCAGCAGAGAGGTGAGCAACGGGTTGGCTCCATGAACGGGGGACGGGATAGGCCAGGGCCGAGCCCACTGGGGAGGACAGTGGTGAACGCGGACGACACTCAGCAGCTGGACAGGACAACTTGGGCAGATCAGATGGCGGGAACCACAACATTCGAGCAACAGGGCCCGGCCGGAACCGTGGACGACCCACAATGAGCACACCTGGAGGCAGAGGCGAGCCACTGCAGAGGATGAAGATCTGGCAACAGAATCTGGACCGGGGGCTGGAGAACCAGCACGAGCTGATCAACGTACTGCTGGAGGAAGGCTGCCAATTTGTTGTTTTGCAGGAGCCGTACATCGGGCCAGGTGCGTGGACAAGAGCAGACGCACAGTGGAGGGTTGTATATCCAACGCCACATGGAAAGGAGGGTGTGAGATCGAGAGCGGTGACACTGGTCAACGTGTCCCTGCCCACCGACTCATGGAACCAGATGCAGATCGATTCACCAGACATGGTTGCGGTCGAATTCCGAGGGGAATTCGGGACGCTGCGCATGGTGAATATATACAATGATGGGGACCACGATGAGACTTTGAGGACGCTGCGCGACTTCATGCGTGAGGCACAGAGGCGTCGCCCGCCTACAGGGGAGGGTCTACTATTTGTGGCTGGGGGATTTCAATCGGCACAGTGCGCTGTGGGACGAAATCAGAAACTCACACTTGTTTACAGCAGAGGCTGCACGCGCAGTAGCCCCACTACTACAGCTGC
Organism: Mycena sanguinolenta; assembly: GCA_014462675.1. NCBI lineage: Eukaryota > Fungi > Basidiomycota > Agaricomycetes > Agaricales > Mycenaceae > Mycena > Mycena sanguinolenta. The sequence goes on along the minus strand of JACAZH010000003.1, from coordinate 6,804,154 downwards.
TGGGCCATTACAGCATGAAGATGCCATTGCCGCAGGGAGTACCCACTTTGCGGGCCAAGCGCACGGGAAATCTGACGCGCCCGGACAATGTGTTCTGCAGTGACAACTTCTTCGACTTCTTCATTTCCTGTGACGCATACCCGACCCGTACCCCGGGCACCACGGACCACTTCCCTATCATCAGCGTGGTTGACCTGGTCCCGCCGGTGAGGGTGAAGGAAACACGATGGGACTGGAGAGGTACGAATTGGGAGGAGTTCAAGGAGTTACTCGCAGGGGAGCTAGATGCGATCGGAGAGGTGGATGGGTACGCGAGCGTTAACGAGATCCTGGATGCGATTCAGGCGCTCGATAAGGTGGTGTGGCGGTGCGTGGAGGAGAAGGTGCCGAAGCTCAAATCCTGTGCACGATCGAAGAGGTGGTGGACCAGCGAGCTCTCCGCCCTTCGCAGGGACAAGGAAAGGCTTGCCAGGCTGTCATACCACCAGCGAGAGGTGCCAGGCAGCCCTGCACACGAGGAGTATCGCGTGGCACGCAACTACTTCTCTTCAAGGGTAAGGGCAGCACGACGGCAACATTGGCTTGAGTGGCTGGACAGCATAGACGGGGCGGATGTTTGGACTGCTGGGCAGCTGATGAAGGGCGGCAGCACAGACGGAGGCAGGACGAGGGTGCCGGACCTGAGGCGGAAGTCGGCAGGAGGAGGAGAAGAGGTGGCGGCGACAAACAGTGCAAAGAGTAAATGGATGGTGGAAGAATTCTATCCAAAGAGAGGAGCAGGCGCTACGGACCCACCAGGCGACACGGTCTACCCAGAGCCTCTGTGGGAGTACTCCCCGATATCGGAGGCGCTTCTGCATCAGGCCGTTGGGAAAATGAAACCATGGAAAGCGACACGATCAGGGACGTTTCCCAACTGCCTCTACAAATACTGCGCGGCTTCGCTGGTCCCGAGACTCTGCAAGATTTACCGAGCATTAGATGTCTATCAGCACGAACCTGAGGACTGGAAACGAACCGAAACGATCATCGCCCGGAAGCCGGGAAAGCCCGACTACTCACTGGTGGGTGCGCACCGCCCGCTGATCTTGTCGCATGGACACGCACGCCTACGTAATGCCGCAAAAACGATCCAGGTCACAACCAATGCTGAAAGGTATAATATGCTCCCCGCTAACCACTACGGTGGGCGGCCAGGGAGAACCGGGGTCGACATGGTGCAAGTATTGGTGAAAAGGATCAAGGACACGTGGAGGAAAGGGAAAGTGGCGACGCTGCTACTCCGTGACGTCAAAGGTGCTTTCCCGAGCGCCATGATTTCGAGGGTGGTTCACAATATGCGCATGGCGGGAGTGCCGAAAGGCCATACGGACTGGATGGAGCGCAGATTTGAGGGCCGCACGACACAACTGCTCTTTGACGACTACATCTCTGAACCATTCCCCATAGACGATGGCCTGGACCAAGGGGACCCGCAATCTGTCATCTGCTACCTGTTTTATAACTCCCCCCTGGCGCGGGTGCATGACGACTCTGGGATCTACATCGATGATTATCACGTCCTAGCAGTCGGCAACACTCTGGTGGAGACGAGTGGGATGGTGGCCGAGATAGTGACCAAGGATGGAGGGGTGAACGAGTGGGGCGTGACGCACAACAGTGTCTTTGGGGCGGCGAAGGACCAAGCGTGTCACTTCTCCCAGCGGAAGGTGTTACGCAGACGGCCGTTCGGGCAGAAGAGCGTGTGGGAACCAGAAAGAAGGCCAAATCTGGTGATCAATGGACACGTTGTAAAACCAAGCAAGGCGGTGAAGCTGGTGGGGATCTGGCTGGACGAGAAGCTGACGTTCAAGGAACAGGCAGCGGCGGCGGTGGCTAAAGGACAGGAATGGATCGTGAACTTCAGGAGATTGGGCCGAGTGGCAGGAGGGGTTGCAGCGGCTTACATTCGTCAGCTTTACATCTCCATCTGCGTGCCAAGGATGCTATACGGTGCGGAGGTGTGGCTAGCGCCTACATACCAGCGAGACCTGGGGGCAAACAGGAGGAGGGACACCCGGGCGCCAGTCAAGAAACTCGCATCGATCCAGCTACGTGCGGCGCGATTAATGCTCGGGGGAATGGTCTCGTCTCCAGGTGACTTGCTCGATGCGCACGCGGATCTGCTTCCGATGAATCTCGCCGTTGATAAGATCTTGCAAAAGGCCGCTGTTCGGTATGCGACCCTCCCCCCGACCCACCCATTGCATGCCGCGGTCGCAAATGTCGCGCGGTACGGGCACGTGAAGAAGCACCCCTCCCCACTGCATTTCTTGATGACGGCGTACAAGAACGTGCGGCAGGATCTGGTGGAGAAGATACCAGCAGCAAGGATGGAAGTGATGCCGGTACAGGTGCGCGTGGCCACGTCCAAGGAGGAGGCCAAGGAATGGGCTATGGCGGAGACAGCAAGGGTGTCCTTGTTCTCGGACGGGTCGCTCATTGACGGACAGGTAGGCGCGGCTGGCCTGCTCTGTGTGGACGGCGCAGTAAAGAGGGTGAAAGGAGTACGACTGGGGACAGCGAAGAAATACGGGGTATACGAAGCGGAGGGTGTGGGACAGATACTAGCCTTGGAGTGCCTGAGGCTGGAGGTGGACGAGTGGATAGATGGGATTGTACCGCTGGGCCTGGACAACACAGCTGCCATACGGGCGACGACGTGCTCGAGGCCAGGCGTGGGGCGTCACCTCTGGGACCTCTTCCATCGGCGTCTAGCGGCGGCGAAGGAGGAACACCCGGGGCTTCGTCTTCGCGTTGATTGGACCCCAGGGCACGTCGAGATCCCAGGCAATGAGGCGGCGGATGAGGCAGCAAAGCGAGCAGCGAAGAATGGCAGCTTCGGTGGCACCCCAGTGTTCTTGAAGAATTTGCCGTACAGCAAGTCGGCGCTTGTTCTAGCCCATACGAAGGTGTTGAAAAAGGCAGCGAGGAAACAGTTCACACGATCGCGACGCTACGGGCGGACTCGAAGCATCGATGACAGCATGCCATCGTCGAACTTTCGCAAGCTGACCAAGGGTCTTCCACGCAAACACGCCTCTCTCTTATTCCAACTGCGCTCGCATCACGCCCCGCTGGCCAAGCACCTTTTCCGGCTAAACAAATCGCCTACGCCAACATGTCCCTGCTGTGGATTGTATGAGGAAACGGTGGACCACTACCTGCACTTTTGCACAGCCCACGACGCCGCACGCCGACAGCTTCGTGCTGCCAATCGACTCGCCGCACACTCTAAACATTTGCTCAGTGATCCCAAGCTACTCCCTGACCTTTTCCTGTATGTCCAACGCACCGGGCGGTTCCACTCCGTGTTCGGAGACTTCAAGTTGTTGGAACGTCCCAAGGACAAGTAGAAGTCGCGGTCCTCGCAGACTGACATACCCTACCTTGTACTAACACTTCGGCTCCGGCCATATACCTTGCGGATCCCCGCGCGCGCCTGTCCCGTCACAGGTAGCATGCTTTCGAGTAGAGCGCACCTAGTCATCTTGGACGACATCCTTACGATAGCAGCAGTATGGACTCTAGATAGGTTCTTATTTCTACCATATGCCTTAGAGCACAAAGGAAATAAAACAAGGATTTAAAAAAAAAAAAAAAAAAAAAAAGGCCTCACCGCCTCCCGCTCCCGCCACGATCCCAAAGAGAAAAACCTCCATCTGGCACTGGGGCTTTCTCGAGCGTATCAAGCGCGTATTGCGGGAACGCAAGTGACATCCTATAACTATTCGCCTTACACCATTCTCCATGTCGTCTGTTCATCCTTTTTTTCACAATATACACATACCTTCCATGATACTTATTATGATCGTCACCATTGTTCTCTCCTGTATCATGTATTTCTGAAAATAGATATCGACAACTCGAGAAGGAAACGGATAACCACGAGCAGAGACCTAAAAGGAAGAAAGGAACCGCTTCGAGAGCAGGAGCAAGCGCGTGAAGGACGCGTCCGGTTTCGTGACATCGACTGCTGATGATGTGGCTGTGACTAGTAGACGCCAGCGCGTGCGGCGCGTCCCGGCCCTACGCGTCGCGTCCTGTCGCGTCGTCCGGTTTCGTGACGTCGACCGTGAGACATGTTGTATTTAGATCAACATGACACATTTCGTTGCTTGGCACTCCGGCTTTCTGCGGTCTACCATTCTTACAGACTCAAGGCATGCTTTGGACACTCCCCGCTGCAATAGCGTTCCTGGCGATGTTGGATCCCCAAACAATTTTGATCCTACTTTGATCGCTTAGCGCGGCAAACTTGACGGTTTTCCCAAGGTTTCCTTGCAAGTGCCCGCTAAACCAGGCTAAAGTCTGCTTCAGCTATCTAACTTTCAAGCAAGATGGCAGACAGATGGATAGATGCGTAGACACCGCTTCAGTGACCGTGCACCGCCGAGCAGTTGCCTTTCATCAACTTGGTCCCACAACTTAGGAAGATGCCATCTGACGTACGTCCTGAAACTAAATCAAGAGGGGATCATCCTGGATCACCCCGTCCGAAGATTGGGTTTTCTTTTCCTTTCCTCTCACCACCCCTTCGACGAACGCCTCAGGCTGGGTGTTATCGGAGCTGGTCCTTGTTTTTCTTCTATCCCTGTTCTTTTGCTTCACTTTCTTTTGATTTCACACCCTGGTCCGAGTTCTTTCTGCGATGTTCCCCAAGCCTGCCACGATATTCAAGTCGACGGTGCGTCCTCTTCTCTTCCCCGTTACCAATGAGATAACGGCCCTCCAGTATGCCGCCATTACTCTTAGTGCGTTTTCACTTACGCATTCCGTCGCGCCGCATTGCCTGACCAGCTTTCAGACCGTGTCACCGTCGCGTTCTTTCTTTTCTCCCTAGTCCACTGCTTTGCCCAGGGCATCATCCAGTCTCTTCTATACGCCATCGACTCGGAATTCGAGAATGTCGTCACCAAAATCGTCCACACGGCAGAGATCCCGTTGAAAAATATGACCTACCTCGAGGGTTCACCTTACCATTGGACCCTTCGCATGTGCGATAACGTTCCACACCCGGGGCAAGCGCGCTACCCTTGCACTGTTATCTTCCAGTCTGGGGTCGGCATTGATAATTCACCAGACGCGATCGAATATGTGCGCCTTCATTTTTCGTTACTTGTGCGTTTCTAACATACATACCAGGATACCAAGGAGTCAATTTCGGTGCGTTTCGTCTCTGTTACTGCGCGCGACGTCTCAGGAATCCTTTCAGATCGTTCAAGACTTCACCCGGGGATTCGATATCGTTCCCGCCTTCGATAGCAACAACACTGTCATCGGAGTCAACGTCGAATCCAGCGCCGCGCAGTCTGTGTTCCTTAACCACCAATGTGCGCAGATTCTGGTGTACGCACAAGAAATGTGCGTTCTCTGCCTTTGCCTTCCAATTCAGACACTCACTTGGGATTCAGTCTCCAAGACTCGACCCGCGAGGACATCACCTTCATATTCTTCCAATTTTGGCTCTTGGGCGTGTCAATCTTTGCCGTTTCTCGGGGTTCTACTCCGCACATGTATTTCCCGTCTCTCCAGCTTGAAGTTACCGCGCAGCTAACGCAACTGCAGACTCACGGCGCTTGGCTCTCGGTTGCTCATCGCGGCCTGGTCTGGGTACATTGTGATCTATCGAACAAACAATCAAGCCGTCACCTTCCAGGAAATGGTGTCTGCGCCCGGGTCGCCGTGCGGTGTCGATCTGTTCCCTACGTATTTCGGGACGCGTTATGCGTACAACGTGCGTTCTCCCCAAAATCCCAGCGAGCCAATATTGATGAGATCTTTCACCCAGATCGCGGACTTCGTGCTCAGCATCACTGCACTGCTCCTAGCTGCTTTACTCTCATGGAATATCTTGAAGGTACACCGACCTCGTTGCTCAGTCACGAACGAACCCCTTCCGTCCTAATCCTGCCTTCCCAGGTCTTCAAAGCTCAATCATTCAAGCGTGTTGGCGCGCCTGAGCATGTCATTCGCATCTACAAGGTCGGATCCCTCCTTCTAGCACTCTATCTTGCTCTGACATCCTTGCGCACTCAGTATTTCATGGCAGTCCAAGCAGTTCTGCAGCTAGAAATCTTCGTGCTCATCGCCGCAACAAGGTCCGTCCATCTCACCTCACCTCCGTTCCCTTCGTGTTGGCTCACCCGCGTCCTCGCCGTGCAGCCAATGGGTCGCCGTTCTAACCGGAACCGCCATCAGCCTCATCTCCGCCCACACGCCGGAATACGACGCACTGATCATCGCAACGGCTGTACTTGTCATTCCGTGGAAAGCCTTGGTGCGCACCTTCAGCAGCCCCAGACGGCGTGTCGTCTGTGATCTAATCTCAGTGATGATGTAGGGCTGGTACGGCGTGCGCCTCGAGCGCAAGCCGTTGATCATCTCCTTCCTCGGCGTCAGCTTCTTCTTCGTCTCTGGCTGGGCCATCATGTTTTACTCGATAGTCTATCGGTGGTCGTTCGTGCAGTGGCCCTACCTAGGCTGCCTCACTGTGGCGTCTTTCATCCTGATCCTGTCAGTCTCCCCTCTCTCCCTGATTATCCATAATTCTAAGCGTCCTCCCTACCAGTGCGAGTATGGTGTTAGGCACGATATGCTGGCGGAACTTCGACAAGGGCCTCGCGGAATACCGTGCGTCTGCCTCTTTCTCTCCGAGGGTCTTTGCTTACTTATTTACCCCACACAGTCAACGCCGAAGAAGCGCTCGCCGGCCTCAACTTCACGCCCGAAGTCTTCCACCACAGCGACGTCGAAAAGTCCGGCGAGAAAACGTCCCATTCCTTCTACGAATACGAGCCAGACTTCCCCATGCCCACGTTCCACTCCGCCGACTTGCTCGGCGGCGAGACCATCCGCAAAGGCTCGCTGACGCCTGCCCCCATGACGCACTCACGCAGCGGATCTGCGGTGTCCGAGATGTCTGGGATAATGCCCGTGCGCGGCCCGCCGCCATCCTACGACAAGCCATACTCTATCAGACCCATCCCCTTCTGATCTCGATGATTGGTTGGACATTGTTTCTTGATTTATCGACCTTTTTTTTTTTAACTTGGGACTTGCGCCGAACGCTAAAAAAAACTTTGTAATTGGATGCATATGCGCTGTTCCTGTGTACTTTTACGTTGCGCAGTCGGACCAAAAGTGACATTTGGCTGCCCCTCAGACAGTGTAGATTCAGAGAACGCCAGCACGAGAGCGGCGCGCTTGCGCTGCCACTTGTGGAGCATTTCTAACAGCCACCAACTGCTTCCCATTCCTTGAATGCGAGCGTTCGTCTGTCTTTCGCGTACACCTGCCGGAGTTACATATTAATACTCTACATTGATGAAGTGAAAACAGTATCTCGAGCAGATCAAGGCGCCACTCCCAATTTGATTCGAAGCAAATTGCGTTCCAGGTCGACATCTTGTTTGTAGCCAGCGTACAGCCTGGAGCCAAGTTCTAGCCATCCTTTGAAACTGCGTCCGAGCCAGTCTGATCTATGCCCTTCCCAGAAGATCGGACGCCAGCCCGCACTACTCCAATCCAGCAACGCCACGACGTCCACCTGCGTCCCATCGGGTGATTGCTTCAGAAGCACGTTCCCGCGATGGATGGCCGCGTGCGTGAACACAATTGGAAGATGGTCCTGCATCGCGTGTCGATAGTCTCGCAGTCGGTCACCCATTGGCGAGTCAATCTGCGCCAAGCGTGCCATCCGCGCGTCGTTGAAGGCCGCCAGGTCAGCGTATGGTCCCCAGCCCTCTTCCAGACCCGAATGGGCCATGCCCACCTCGAACAACGCGCCTCCCGATGCCGAACCAATCCATGGCTTCAAGGGACTTGGATGGGGGATGCTTCGCAGTTGCTCGACGTAACCGACGAGTGTGCCCACAATGCGCTGCTGCTGCTCGGGCTTCAACCCTGCGAAGACGCGCCGGGCTTCCGCGCCGGGAATGTAATCCATGACAGTGAAGCCTTTACTGCCCTCTGACCAGTGATGGCGTACACGCGGGACAGGTATGGTCGTATGGGCCGCCACAAAACGCATCGCGTCGACTTCAGCTTGCATTTGTGCAGCAGAGCCAGTTTTGAGGACGGTCGAATAGGTGAGACGACTGACGTTATGGTTCCCATAGCGCAGGGGGAAACGATATTTGGCAATGGCAAGGAGTCGAGAGCGAATAAATGAATTTCTGATGCAGCTCGGGTAAATACCTATCAAGGTTGTTGAATAAAAGTCGGAAATGAACATGGCCACCTACAGAGAAGGAACCAAGTAAGGATGCGGAATATCGAGTCTTTGAACATCGTAAGACGCAGCACGAACGCTCTGTACGTTAGCACATACTACTGTTAGGAGTATAGCGAGCCCAAAAAGTGTTTCGGGTCACATTTAACTTCAGGGATTGATTCGTGTCGTTGCATGTCTTGAACGGAGACAGAGGATGGAACGGCGAGTCGCAAGAAGGACGTAGAAGGCCCGGCGTCATGATCGCCTCATTTTCGCGCTGAAGGAACCGTTCCAAACCGGAGGGGAGGTACTCGACGTGCAGTAACATTGGAGTCTTCGCCCATGCGCTCAAGGATGGGCGGTACCGCTTCCGAGTGACAAGAATTCGAAGTGCGCGGGAAGCTCAGGTGGGAGATGATTGATGATCATTTCAAGAAAGTTGACGTGCATAATATCGGAGTCGCATTGCTATACGCGTTCCTCGAACCACATTGAAGCTGGGTTGAACATTTTGGGCGAAACCAAGAAGTGTGACGCAACGTGACCTGTGACAGACGCGACGCGACTCGCCTATAATACTCTCATAGAAAATAACGAGACCAATGCAGAGATACACTAATACAATGCAAACGTCTATCCCATACTCTTGTACAATCAGTGCATTCTCAGAACATCACATAATGGTAAGTGTAGAATCTAACTTTTGTACAGAACTTGGTGACCTCAATGAGGCCATGTAACTAAAGCTGAGACGAATGGGAACCAAACCACACACTAGAAGAAGTTTTCTCCCGGCTTGTGGGCCTCGCTTGGTCGCCTGGGACGTCCCTGCCTCGGTACCGATGTAGACCTGACTACGGCTTGGGCTGGCTTGGCCGGGGCTGCCGTTGACCGGTCCCGGCCTGGTCGCTCGTCAACGGTCTCGGAGCGGGCGTGTTTAGGCGAAACCGGGGAAACGGAAATCGGAGGTAGCATAGGTACAGCGGGGGGTTTGACGGTGCTCGGGAGACCGGGGGCCTTGGTACGAGAAGGCGACGAGGAAGAGAGATTGCTCTTCATGCTCGAACTCCGGGACACGGGTTGCACCATGATTGGCGACATCGACACCCTATTCGCTGTCATAATGTTGAGCTTGGCCGGCGTACTGGATAATTTGATCGTGTCGGCAGGTAACACAGAAAGGCTGCGACCATGATGATGTGTGGGCTGGGGAAGCTGCGGCTCCTTCTCGTCTTTCGGGTAAGCATACCCCAACCCCAAAATAGTCTTCTCTGGGTCAAACTCAGATTTGGTGTCATCCTCGATGTATGAAGCCGCGTCGTCTTTCTGAGAGAATTATCAGATCGGGGATCGGCCACCAACAGGCTGCAACGGGAATACCTTTGAAAAGTAAACGGGCGTAAAGTCCCCATCCTCCAGGGCGTCGGTCACCTGCACTGTACAAGAATTAGCGGGGGCCGCTTCGCATGATGAAGGAAGAGTCACAGAAATGTGCGAGACCCTGTAGATATGAAAGCTGTTAGGAATACTGGAATGGAGTACGGCAAGCGACAGACCTTGCCGAACTGCAGTCTGCAAATAGCTGCCAGAATAAAGGTTGCGACCAAAAAGAATATACGCCGCTGAAAGTAAGGGAAAAAATGAGACATGTTCGTCGACGCTGCGTCTTGGACTTACTAACGGACATGGTAGCGTAGAAGGACCACTCCTTAAACACGAATTGGTTAACTACCAAAGAATCCGTTAGTACAGGAAGTTTCTTCGGCGCAGATAACTGACGAGGGCTGGTGAACAAAGCAGTAGACATCCCAAAGAGAATCAAGGAAATGAGGGAAAACAGCAGAAAGAGGGACTTCGACTCCCTCCGGACGCTGATCCAGCCCTATGAGACTCGGATGAGCGCGGGATACGAAACGAAACGAAGAGAACCGACCAGAGTCAGCCATGGACCCACAAGCTAATCAATTTTAGCAACGACGAAGTCATTGAGCTGAAACCACGCACCACCGCAATGACAACGAGTTCAGCAAGATACAAATAAAAATCATCGGCCAGTCGGCGGATCGAGCCAAAAGAGATTTTCGAGAACCAAAGGGCCTTGGGAAGTGTCAGTTGTGCTCAGAGCGTCAAAGAACTGTACTTTACCGCCTGTCCAAGAGTGAAAAACCCGGAAAGTTGCAAGATGACTGATAGCATAAGTACAAGCTACCAGGGGATGTCAAAACAGTTAGCACGAGTGGGATGAGTTCTATACCTTGTATATGTGATTAACCTCCGTCGATGCGCCTACTCTACTGAACGTTTGGGATGCATACACCTGAAAGATCTATTAATTTATGAAGGAAGATGAAATGCGAAGCGCGCACCCTGAAAAGCTTGTAGGACAACCCGGCCACAATCACGAGATTCACGATGTTTGCAACCAGGCCTAGAATCTACTCAGATGTAAGAATAATTCAAATGAAGAAGCGAGCACCAACTCCATGAGTTGTGGTTTGGTTCCACCAGGTGCCGAGAGGGTCAAACCCGTCGCATTTCCCAGCGTCAATAACATGGTAGTAGGTTTCAAGCAGATTACTGTTTCCCCGTACTCGAAAACCGGCCCAGGCGGTCGCAAGAGCACGAGCGGCGAGACCGGCGAAGAGGTGCGGGAGACTCTCGTTCAGCAACTATTTGATCATCAGCGCAGCCTCACAATCCTCAGCAAGGAGACATACCGTCACTACAGACAGCGTCAATAACCAGATGTGGTAAAGCAGGGTGCCGAAGTCCTCGCGGCTCTGCATATCAAGAGCATTAACATTAGATAGAGCCGACACGATAATGCGGTCCGTACAGCATCAGCCAGACTGTCAAAATTTCAGAAGAACTCGAATTGAAACGCCTAGGCTTGCACTCACACGTCTTCAAGCCACATCAAAGAAAGAGCGCATTGCTGCGGATTCTTCGGGGTATCTGCCCGCTCATCGAATGAGAGAATCGTATCTCGAACCTAGCAATACTTGAGCAAAGGAAGTCGGCAAGCTAGGTTTACGCTAACATGCATGTGCGAACTGACGCGTTTAACCAGCGTGGTGCAGTTGGCCTCAGGTTGCCCAGGGATGTTTTTACAGAGCTATCAAACAAAATGAACGGTGGACGAGACAACAATATTCGCGCGACGTACAACAACATTCCCATCCTGCAGAAAAGACATGCCGAGGGTTGAAGACGTAACATTGGACTGAATTGCTCGTTAACGTTGCTCATGAAGATGAACTATTCTCGGTACTCACCTGCACAAGAAACGCGGCAACCGCGTTGGTCCCTTCCATATTATTCAAGTAGGTCCCGGTTTGCAAACAGATGAAGATGATGCAACTCAAAAGAGCGAGGAAGAAGTAAAGAGTGGTGTAACGAGTGAGGGTGATTCTCGCATACTGCTCGACAAGTTAGATATGCGGCCGATGCTCGAGGAAGACGGCTCTCACGATCAGTTTGACTCGGGAGACCGAGAGGACATGCTTCACCCGCTCCCTGGACCTCTGGCTAACCATTGTAACGAGCCCGCCGTCAAGGAAGAAAAGAGGGAACCAGCCACGAAAAGAATGAGTACGCAGCACTCAACCCAGTGGTAACGACGAGCAAGGGATCATCCACCGACAAACCAGCAACGGCGTGTATATAACCGGCCGGGGCCTCAAGCGAAGTGGTTACCGATGTAATGATCTTCCGAAGTCTTTTTCGCGGCGCGGCGTCGGAACTCGGGAAACGTTTGCCTAGAGCTCCAGACTCCACTGACCACTAGGCCTGGTCCCTAGAAACGGAGACTTGGCAAATACTATTATACTTGCCTTGTCCACATTGAAATACAATCAAAGAGTCTCAGTTGCTTGAGCTGCGGACAAGCAGTGCGGATCCCGCCAAGATCCTGCAGCCCGTTAGCCCGTTATGTCGCCGTTATGTCGCACGACAAGTCGCACTCGACGACACGGGAGTGACACGGTCACGGTGATAGGACATCGATCAATTTCGATGGGAGTAACCACGCCGGCCGGGGCCGAAACAGCAAGTGCTGTATTAGGAAAACAAGTTCACGCGCAAATATTGTAAGTAGGAAATGCGAACGTCGCCTTTTCTAGGCCATTAACCCTTGCTACTTGCAAACTTTCAGGTCATTGACCAGTGCTACTTGTAAACTTTGTTAATTTGATTCGAAATCGCTTCCGAGCTTCGAAAATTCCGTAGATCTAGACCTTCGAATCCCATGAAAATTGAATCAACTGATGAGTGGGAATGCCGCGGCATATTCAGAGCAAATATATAGAAGAGAGTTCGAGCAGACAAATCAACCCCAGGTTACTGAGAACGAGTTCAACTCGGTTCGACACTTATTAATAAGTTCAACGGAAAGACTGAATGGAAAAACCGGTCATGGAAAGAAATGGATGTGAACCAAGTGATGGGAAGGAATGGCCCGATGAATTATTCTTCTATGTATTGGCTTCAAGGAATGATATCAGACCGTACCTTGCAACGAAAAACCCCCAGGTCAGTCCATGAAGTGCGAACGAGCATCTAACCTTACCTGCCGTCGACCCTCCATTTGGACCCGCTTTCATCCAGCTTCTCGGCAATCTCTCGCTCGACTCCAACCACTACATCCGCTTTGTTCGTCCGCAAGCTGAGTATGGGGAAAGATCCCGCTAGAGGTCCCAGAGCCGTCGAAAATGGAGTCCATGCCGGCCATTGCACATCACCAGTAAGCCTAGTTGGTGGAATAAAATGGATGAATAGGTTCGACGGGTAAATTTACGAACTTGCGGTAACTAGCAACCAAGGTATATTTAGCAGTTGAACTCTTCAACGCATCAAACTTACTTCAAATCGCCCTGAGAGAACGCAGCAAACCAAAATTAGATTTTGCAGCACGGAAAAACGGAGTATGTTTACTTTGAAAATAACGAGATTGCTGGCTGCGAGCGCATTCCAAAGACTGGGAGCATGGAATCGCATATTCCAATAGGGCGCCGGGCAAGTCCCAAAATTCTGCCAGTTGAGCCGCACCATCCGAACCGCCTCCCAGAGGAGTAGTAGTGGGAACCGATAGCGCGAAGATACCATCAGCTATATATTTTTCCCAGCGCTTGAGCATGGTTCGAAGATGTTCGAAATCCATCCCAGGCGGAGGCGGGAGAAATTCGCGGTCAAGCACAGGCGCGATTGAATTGGCGAAGTCGTCAGGTGTCACCTGCAAATTCGTCGAGTGAGATGAAACGTATGGAATGCAGAAAGGTATGTACATCAGAAACGAACCAAGGGATCAATTTCGGGCTGAAATAAAAAATATTAGACGCTAGAGAAAAATAAGCGTAACTAACTGGAAAATAACGGTCGAGACGTAAGGCGTGTAAGTGACAAGAAAATCCGCCAAGACAAAGTCGGTAAACAGCTGCACCGAAGTTGAACAATATCACATCAGGAGCGAAAGAAAGTTCAGGCACCTCAAAGCCAGCTATAAGGCAAAGCTCAAGATACAGAAGAAAAAATAATAAATCATTAATTCCTACCGTTGTCGAGCACGAAATCCACTTTCCCGTTTGACAGCGATTTCACATGGTTCCAAACCTTCTCCTGGTCGTCTCGCAAAATAAATTCGGCACGAGCTGCCTGCGCGTCCTTGCCCACAGTTTGCAGATGCTCGATGTCAGACGCCGACATATGAGTCAAAAGAGACAGATCTGTCGCGTTGCCCCTTCAAATCGGCGGCATCAGCATACGGCGGGTGGCCAGTTGAATGATCAATATCAACCAGAGACACATTTGTATCATCTCTTTGAACAGGACGCCGAGCTTCTCGGGGTCGGATTCCAGCTTCGCGTGCTCTTCCTGCAGCTGGTGCATTGTAGTTGCAATTTCTGGGACACTGTGAGAGACGGAAGATTAATGTAGAAAGAACGCGCACGGTAGATGGCTTTGGCAGACTGCTTGAAAGTGTCGATTTTCTGGGACGCGAATGGATCGAACGAGCACCATTGCGTCGTTTGTGCAAAGTACGAGCGAAGAAGTCTATACCTGTGCTAATTATCAGACTCGGCGAACGCAGTATTTTATTCGGGGCGAACAAGTAGCATCTGGGCGATGGTGAGTTGGATGTTTCGTTGTTGAATTTTATCTGCTCACTCTGCAAAAAGCCAAGGAGCAGTGAACCAAGTATTCTTTGCGTCTGCAGCCAGGCGCTCTAATTCTGAATTGTACATCTCGTTCGACTCTCCATCGGCGGGAATCGGTCTGAGACGAAGGTCAGAAAGTAAGACGATGAACACTCAGCCATACTCCATAATATAATTCCTTCCCATCTCGTACTTCAACCTGCTGATCTGAGAGACGGACAAAATGAATAAGCCGAGAGCCCCAGAGCACGGACTTCGCTGGCCTTTTCTATGATCCCTTTTGCCTCATCTATGCGCAATTTAAAAGACTCTTTCTTTGGTTCGCTCTGCTCCGCATTCATTTCGAGACACAAATCGTGGCTCAGTCGATGCATTCGGTCAATCACACTACACAGCGGCCCCAATGAGCATGGCATCAAGCGAGAAATGCTGTGAACTTGTCCACCCTGTAATAATGACTGGCCATCGGTGCACAACGGTGGTGTACCTTCGCGCATCGTGACCCTCACCGTCGAATCGATGAGTAGCAGACTCACGAGAATCCTTTTGGATCTGTTGGATCGTACGGTGGATACGGGGCCTCGAACATATCGCTGGAATCAAAGGCTGAATGCAACACGTTGGTACGAACCAGAGTCGACGTGAAGGAGGAGACACGATGATGGATCGGTGATCCGGGTCGGCCGGACGCGTCAATCCACCTTCGCATTATTACCATTAATATTTCTGGAGGAACAACGCCATCCTAACATAATTTCGAGACTGCAACTACGACCCAGTTCACGCAAATACGGCGACATCCCAATGCACAGTGCTTTTATTTTTGAAAAAAGCGCCGAACGGCCTGGATTCACCGGTCTAGAGCATCGATGAACTCTGCCAAGACCTGGATCGGATTTGGGTGCTCTCGCGGGGATGCTGGATGCGACCGTCGCAAGTTCAATGTTCGACGCATCAAGACGACCCTGATCAACTCGGACTCGGAGCCAGCCAAGTGCTTGGCACTCACAACAAGGGTGAAAGCATTTTAGGATCGAACTGCAAGTCACAAACTTTGCTGAATATGTGTGAGAGGAGTGCAAACTGCGCCTTCTTTCTGGATCGTAAAAGCTCTTCCCTTTGACGTGAAAAAAACACGTTGAGAGTTTGAAGCAGCCTGAAATTCCAGTGCAGACACAACCCACACGAGAAAAGATCAGTTAATCGTCCTGCCCAACCACGTCCGCGCCAGGGAGGAGCCAGCGAAAGGTAATGCTCAACCGCACCCCGCGCTGGACAACCCTGTGCACGCCTGCATCCGCAACAAGATCAGCGGTCCGTTTCTCGATGCCGTGCGTCCACGCGTAGCGTGCATCCCCGGAAAGTACAATAATACTCCGCTCGGGGAGAAAAAGCTGGAGTGGAGCAGCGGCGTCGTCGGCTGCCTTATCGACGCGCGCAAACTCCATGACGCAGCTGCTCCCGAAACTGACACCCACGATCCCGTCGCCGAAGCGGCGGAGCAAATCGACGTGGGGAATGATGCCCTCGCCGGGGTGATATAGATTCAGAATGGCCTGTCGGGCGCGCGTCGGATTGGGGGGGAAAAGAAGGGCGTGAATTTCGGGGGGAAGGGTGGGTTCCAGCAGTGAGGACACGGTGGAGAGCAGGGTTGTTAAGACAGGCGGTAGACCGCTCAAAGGTGCACCGGCATTGGAGGAGGAAGCAACGCCGAAGAGCATGATTTGATTTACTCCCGGCCGATTGAAATAATTGTCCAAGCAAAAGTGGGTCACGTCGTCGGCCAGCTGCACAGGTAAAAGCAACGAGGGAGTGAAAAATAACCCAGGGATTGGAGGCGCGTGTAGCATAGCGGGCAGTGAACTAGTTGCAGCAGGAGAGATCTCGTCGAACAAGGAGTCGGGAGAATCTTCAGTGTCAAACTCGGCGTAAGGAGTCTCGACATCGGTGAAGATCTTCAGTTTAGTTCTCAGACTGCTCTGGGAAGCGTTCCGAAGAGACTCGAGCCCATAATCTCGGTATTCCTGCGCGTCAGACGAGGGTGACATTCAAGTCGATTGTGCCGGGCCGGAGATAGCCGCCCATTTCTCACCTCTCACCTCGACACTGACGAAGAATAATCTCGCTTGGCCTGGCTCATTCACTCCTGCGCTTTCGCATCGGCATCCAACTGATCTTTTTCCATGCGCTTCGCTAAAAATGTGGACGAAGACTCCAAGAATGCCCTCACTGACCTCTCTCATCTGTTTGGAACACAACTGAATTTGAACGACCGGCCGAAAGAATTTGGGGACTCCATCGGCGAGCGACTACTGGTTACACAAGCTTCGGTTCAAAGCAAATCAGAGGAACCTACGAAGAAGGAGGGGCGACTGGTTTGCGAAATTGTTGTAACTCACGGTGAGCGAAGCGTCGCTGGACTTAAGGAATCCAAATGGTGACGACGGGGTTTAGATATGCTTAACTACCTAGGAAATGTCCACGGAGGCTGTTCTGCCTTCCTCATTGATATGTCAGTTGTGTGCCCATACTCCAAGAAATGCACGCTGAGATGCTCCCAGATGCTCGTCGATGTGTTTAATGGTACACCAGCGGGGCACGCACGTATCGCAATCCCTCGATATCGTGTATCATTCTCCGGCTATGCTGTGAGTTGCGCAACGTCCGTTAGCTACCTGGGTATACTCACTGGTGTATCAGCGGAGAAACACTGCGCATAATAAGCAACACGATGACCATGGGCGCTCGAGTAATGTCCGCCAGAACCGAGGCAAGTGCGCATACTCTCTCGTTCGAGTTTGTGCTCTTACGAACGGGCGGGAATAGATCTGGAATGCCACAAAGCACCGCTTGGTGGCATCTGGCGTACACGTCAAAATGCAGCCTTCCAGACCCAAGCTGTAATCATGTCTTCA
Source organism: Mycena sanguinolenta (assembly GCA_014462675.1). Classification (NCBI taxonomy): domain Eukaryota; kingdom Fungi; phylum Basidiomycota; class Agaricomycetes; order Agaricales; family Mycenaceae; genus Mycena; species Mycena sanguinolenta. The sequence continues at coordinate 6,786,833 of JACAZH010000003.1, read as the reverse complement.
ACGAGTCCCTGACTGCTTTCGCCGTGGTCTCGTTGCCCTCCCAACTCTTTTTCGAATGAGATGCTAGTGGCCCTTTTCAAGCGCACCCACAAAATGTCCCCAGGTGCCTACTGTGCCGACTGGCAAAGGCTAACGAAGGGAACTTGGTCTTATAGTCGAATTTCGGCAACAAATTCACCGAGGACTGCAGCCTGATGCACGCGAACAGGGAGACCCAAATACGGCCAGAGTATATATGGTAACCAAGAAAATAGCAATACAGAGTTATCTACATATACCGCATCCAAACGGAAGCAGCCCATGTCGATGGCAGGAAATTCAACAAGGCAATGGCCACAAAATCCAAATCCAATTCGCCATCTGATCGATCTTATCCTTGAAAACAGTCCAATTCGTCGTAGTCGTCGTCCAAGACGGCTGCCTTTGCCCTACTGCGCGTCTGCGGCCTCTTCATCGCGGGAGTGGGTGTTTGAAAACGCCGTGCAGCGGAGACGTATTCTTCACAATATTCAGCCTGCGGAGAAGGGGGTAGCGCGTACCGGCGGTACGGTGACAATAACAGATCATCCTCTTCGGAAATCCCTTCCGCAGCGGCCTCAGCGTCCCAGACCTCGTCGGCCTTCATCATGTTCTTCGCCACCTCTTCCTCTGTTTCGTCCACATCTCCCGTGTACTTTTTTCGTGCTCTTGGTAAGCTTTTCGATGTGCTAGACGCAGTGATGGGTGTTGGACTTTGCCAGGAGCCTGACGGTTCCACCTCCGGAGGACTCGAGCCCGCATACGTCGGCGCACAGAGCGCAGCTAGTTGCACCGGTGTGAGCATCTGCCGCACCCTCCGCAGCTGGTTGGGCGTCATCTGCCGGATAGTAGCATAGATAGATGCTGCGTTGTGGTCTTGAGGGACGGTGTCCAGGAGGTCAGGGTGGCCCAGTATTTTCAACTGAGCAGACGTTAGCATTTCCAGAAACTTGAGCATCAGTGTGACGACTCCATCCGTTGAGGGCCCGGGAGCGGTGTCGATATTTTCAGCAGGAGGCGTAGAGTGTCACGAGCCAGGTGAGCGGGTCACTAGCAGCTGGATGGAAACGTGCACGGCGGGGAATCACGACCTAAAGGATTCCCCGTGCACCACCAGAAGACCCTCGGTCGTTACGCGAGCGTCACCGGCGCGCACCCATAAAGAGATGGCACGCCCAAGATGCGCACCCATCCAGAACGGGGACCAGCCCAGGAAGGGGACAAAAAGACGAAGGGACAAAAAGGAAGCGAGGCTTACCTGAGCCTGTGGCGGGAAGCACACGATCGAGGATGCTCGGGACCCGCGCTTGGGCGGAGAGTATGGGTGGGGGCCCGAGCGCCTGCGCTCGAATGAGTTGCATTTGTTGCAAATCCAAACCACTTGTCAAAATAACGAACAGAGGAAAAGAGAGTACACCTACGACTTTCCCCGGACTCAAAATACTCCTCCCCCAATTACCCGACGTATTTGTCACGCTACAGTTATAACACCTTCTCTTCAGGCGTTCGCTGAGCTTCGTCTGCGCGTCATCCGTATACATCACTTGAACTGCACCTCCGCGCCTCCCACCACCATCGCGTTGCTGCCGATTGGACAGATCGTCGGGCTCACTGTCCGATTGTTGTCTGAGTGGCCGTCCTTCTTGCGGACTCCGAGTTGCCATAGGTTTGTGCTTAATGCTGGATGAGACAAGGTTACAATGTGCCGGGCTCAGATCGATTTTCATCAGTCCCACCTGCTTGATGGCACACATACATAGAAGCAAGCAAAAAAGCTTTGTTATAATTAACTCGACCACTTTTGTAACCCGAACCGAACTAGACAGAAGATTTGGTCCCAGTTGCGTTGCTCGACAGCTTTTCTTCCGGCTCCCTTGCAAGTGGCCGTACTACTTGCGTAGTAATGGCCACTACGTCGTTGTCCCCGTATTCGGCGCAATGGAAGTTTCCATCGTTGACCTCTGATTGAACTCCCCGCAGCTGGTCATGGCCTACGGGTTGGGGCTATGTGTTGAAGGCATGAAACGCCGTCGCGCTTGAGGAAATTCCGCTCGTCCCTATATCTCGTCTTAGCTCTAATAGGCCCGGGAACTCACTGAAGGATTGTCCGAAAAAGTGGCTTTTTCAGGCCCAAATTTTGCGATTTCCTTGTACGAAAAGTGGCTTTTTTAGACCAAAAATCGGCCAGGTTTGTCCGAGAAAGTGGCTTTTGAGGTGAGCTCCAGGGAACTCTTCGGTATCTGATGCATCTCAAGTTCAAACCTGAACCAAGTGCCTTTTTAGTCCGTAGTCTCCGGTGTCGCACGTCTTCTATTCCTTCAGGGCCACAGAATGGAACATCTTGCGATCTTTTGGCAATTTCTTTTCAAATCCACATGTGGCACCCTTGTCCGAAAAGTGGCTTTTCGAAGTCCAGCGGCCCAAAACAAGTGGCTGTTTTTAACGAGCTTGCATCATGATCTGACCCCAACAACAGCCAACAGCGGCTGCTTTCCTAAAATGTAAGCTGCCTAGATTTCGTTGCAGTGGTATTTACTCGATTAAAAGCGTTGGATCATGGCTGAAGTATCACATCCCTCTGCCTCCACCTCTCGCTCTGCACATTCCTCTTGAGCCCGTGCGCCTCGCCAATCTCGTTGCATAGTAACCCGTCCCCAACAAGATCAAGATATACGGCTGGAATCCCGATGGATGCTGGCAAGTTCAATGAGTCGGCGAACATGATTGGAAAAGAAATTCCTGAAGCGCGGGGAATTTAACTTCTGAAAAGCCATACAAAAAGGACGTGCTTACTACCGGATTGGACACGAACAAAGGCACTCGCAAAGACAGCACAACGTGGGTCGGATATAGAGCACACCAAATCTTCAACGTCTCGAGCCTACCAAAGCCATTGCTCAACTTTCGACCAGATTTCGTCGAATGTCGCCAGCTTTGCATCAAATCGCCATTCCATGATCTGTGAATGTAACGTCGTGATGGTGTCCAATTCAGGGAAAATCTCGGACAAGAATTTAGCGACTGAGCTTGATTTGCGGATGGGAGAGTGCGCAACATTGATTTCGTGCAGGCTGCGTTGACACGCTCTCTCCTTCGCTTTGACTCGAATTTTGGGGACAACGGTGGCGTCGAAGGCGAGGTGAAGTACGCACAAACGCGGGCAGTGCTGGGCGAAGGCGTAAATGCCTTGCAGTGTTACCCGGGGGTGGATACGATGAGAGCGCTCCGGTGAGAGAGCTAGAAATTTGATGCGGGGCCAAGCACAGGCCATTTCCCGGACCACAATATCATCCAAATCCACGCCGACTGGGTGTGACAGCGACACGTCGACGAGATTGGTGAAAGCGAACAGAGGACGGAGAATCTCTCCTCCAATCAAGTACATGTCGCGCTGGCTCTTTGATATTTTCCCGTATCCTTTCATGACGGTTATTTTCTCCAAAGACGAATGTGAGCAATGAGTTGCCAGAGCCGAATAAAACTGTCGAGCTATCGCTTGTGTTGACACCGCAGGATCGAAAATCGTGAGTTCGACCAATGAACACTTGATGAGAAATTCGAAGAGCCTTGGCGCAAGCTCTATGGACCGGTATGTGAGGAATTTGAGGGCGGGAAACGGTATACATCTATCTGATGAGGGTGGAAAGAAGATAATTGGAGGATTGCAGCCGAGCGACAAAGAATGGAGGGTCGGAAGCCGGGCTAGATGAGAAAGGGCAGTTGGATCGAGACCACTGGCCCCAAGTCTTTCGAGGCCATGCAATGAGCATACAAATTCCGACAACCCTGGCGCCGGTTGACCATAGAAGCCAACATTCTTTAGATTAGAACATCGCGACGACAGCATCTGAAAGGTTTCGGATAGATCCTCGTCCGAATAATCGCAAGTGATCCTGATTTGCGTGATTCTCGCCGCAATGAACAAGCGGACAAAGTGAAACGAGTGTGGGTCTGCACAGGGGGCCCCAGATGAGGTTCTGGAGATTTGGGAAGATGGGCTTTTCGGGGAAAGAAGTGTCGAGAGTCTCATACACATGGGAAGGCTCAAGGAAATGTTCTTCGTCAGCATCAAACGACTTGACGCGGTGGCAGTAGAACAAGCAACGATCGAAGTCGGCCCGGGTTGGTAACCGCTGCAGAACCTATACGAAGATTAATTTGTGATAGAGAGATTAACGCTTTGCATCTTACGGCTACAAGACTTAGGATGTCGTCTTCTTCATCGCTCGTGTCGTCTTCGTCCAGTTTACTCACTGTGAAATCCCATACATCGCTCGGCATGCATTTCAGAAGATTGAGAATGGTGCCCTGGTGTCTCCAAAGCACATTCAGAGCTGGGTTAAGGAATGTTGATGACGCCCTCGCCAACCGCGCCAGATCGGAGCGCCGGGCATGCCGCTTCCGCGACGACAAGCCGGGCTCCGGGCCAAGCTCTTCACAAATCATCTCCACCACCTCCACGATTCCCAGCGCACGGTGCATTTCAATGATCGTGGTCGAGGCAGCGCCGAGCAGCGTCGGTTAGTCGCTGTAGAGGTGAGAAATGAAGACAGGACAGATTTGGGTTTAACCTGGGTAGGAGCGCGGCGCAGTGGATGAAACCAGTGACCTGGAGGCTGGAGTGGAAACTGGTGCAAGCCTGGAAGGCAAAATGTTGGGCGCCGTGATCGTGGGAGCACAATACCGCTTTCCAGCACCGCCATCACGCCCAATGCATGTCGCTTACGCTCGCAGCCCAAAAAGGCAAAATTCGCAACAAAACAAGCTCACAACAACTCGAACCGTCGTGCGTTTATCAGGAGAACAAAACTAATACATGATGAAATTAAAATTCCCGAGAAGCTGAATTTTCTGGACTCGGACCGATTGAAAAGCAGATTTGGTCGGTAACGATTGAGGACTTGAAAAGGGCGGAAGAGACGTGAGTTAATCTGAGATTTGAAGATGGAAAGGAAATATTAGAAGGACGTGCTTACCGGATGGGATACGAGGGAAGGTGATTCGCGAGGATAGCTGAGGTTTACAAATCTTCCTCGACTCCAGCGTCCGAAAGTGCTTCTTCGACTTCTTTCCAGATTTTGTTGAACGCCGCCAGTTCTGCGTCAAATTGCCACGCTGCGAGCTGTGAGTGCAATGTCCTGATGGTGTCCAGTTTGGGGAAGATTTCGGATAAGAATTTAGCGACCAGGCCTGATTTACGGATGGGCGAATGCGCAACATTGATTTTGTCCAAGCTGTGTTGTCGCACTTTCTCGTTCGATTCCACTTGAATTTCGGGCACAACTGTGGCGTCAAAAGCGAGGTGAAGTCTATGCAGACGCGGACAGTGCTGTGCAAGGGCGAAGATGCCATGGAGTGTTACCCGGGGATGGGCATGCAATTGTTCCGAAAGGAAGGCCAGCGATTCGATACGGGGCCATGCATGAGCCATTTCCTGGAGCACAATATCATCCAAATCCACTCCGACTAGGTGTGAGAGCGACACGTCGACGAGATTGGTGAAAGCGAACAGAGGACGAAGAATCTCTCCTCCAATCAAGTATAGGTCTCGCTGGTCCGCTGGAATGGTCCTATTGTTTGCTACAGATATTTTCGCCAACGAAGAATACGAGCAATCCAGGGTCGCCAAAGTCGAATAGAACTGCTGAACTATCTTGTTTGATGGGAGCCCAAGCTCATAGATCGTGAGTTCAACCAACGAGGATCTTGTAACAAGTTCGAAGAGCCTAGGTGCATGCTCAATCGACTGATATGCGAGGAATTTGAGGGCAGGGAATGGTAGAAGTCCAACTGATGAGGGCGGGAAGACAGGAATGGGGGAGTGTATGAGCGACAAAGAACGTAGAGCCGGAAGTTGAGCTATATGAGAAAGGGCTGCGACATTTAGGTCATCGACGACGAGCTCTTCGATGTAATGCATGGCGCAAACAAATTCTGACGCCTCTGGTGCGGATCCGGCGCCCGCGATGGTGACGATCTTTAGACCAGGACATTGTGACGAGAGCGTCCGAACGAAGGATTGATGCTCGTCGTATTCGATGGTCAGGTTGAGACGAGTGAGCTTGGTGGAAATGAACAAGCGGACATGATAAAAATCGTCCGAGACCAGAGTAGGGCACCACCATTTCAGGTCCTGGAGATTTGGGAAAACTGGCTTCTCGGGAAAAGAGTTGCTGAGGGTATCATACACTTCGGGAAAGGCAATGTGCTGTTCTTCGTCAACGTAAAACGACTTGACCCGATGGGAATAGAACAAACAACGCTGGAAGTCTGCCTGGGTTGGAAGCCGTCGCAGAACCTGTATGAAAATGAGCTTTGGGAGCCCGAGAGACGCAAGCTTCGACTCTTACGACTATCAAGTCAACATGAGCTGCCAGTGGCATGTCACCGTCGTCGCCTCTCGCTTCTTCTTCGTTCGTGTATTCTTCATCATCGCTCGTGTCTTGTTCATCACTCGCGTCTTGTTCATCGCCCGTGCTTTGTTCATCGCCCGTGCTTTGTTCATCGCCCGTGCTTTGTTCATCGCCCGTGTCTTCTTCGTCATCGCCCGTGTCTTCATCATCGCTAGTCTCTTCATCATCGCTTGAGTCCTCCTCCTCTTCGCTTTCTTCTTTTTTCTGGCTAGTTATTGTGATATCCCATACGTCGCCAGGCATGCATCTCAGCAGGTTGAGGATAGTGCCCTGATGTCTCCAAAGCACGTTGAGGGCAGGGTCAAGAAATGTTCTGGAGGTCCTCGCTAGTTGTGCGAGATCGCGACGCTGCTTGCGTGACAGGCGGCGGCCAAGCTTCGAGCCCGTACCAAGTTCTTCGCAGATCATCGCTACCACTTCGACGATTCCAAGCGCACGATTCATTTTGCTGTTGGTGATTATTCGTGTCAAGACAGCGGCAAAGTGGAAGATGAAGAGAGGAAAATGTTGAGGTGGATACGGTGGGGGTTGGAGACAAATTGGAGACTGGGAGACGCTAGGTGGCGTGACCGTGGGAACAGTCATCAGGCCAAAAGCGTTTCACCTCCACTCAAGCCCTGAAAAGGCAGGAACCTCACAACTGGACTGCGGCCAGACAGACTCAATCAAAAATTCAGTGGTCACATTATAGGGGCACTACGCGATGTTTCGTGTCAATTTATTGACCAAAGAGCGAACAAAACCGGGAGTGAATACCAGAAGGATGCTTGCCCGAAGGGATAAAATACGGTTGGGATGGCAGGACGCACTATGAATCTTACACAACTCCAGCCTCCCGAAGCGCTTGCTCCACCTCCGACTCCCGAAGTACTTTCTCGACTTCTTTCCAGATTTTGTTGAACGACGCCAGTTCTGCAACATATTGCCACGGTAATGTCATGACAGTGTCCAATTTAGGGAAGATTTTGGATAAGAATTTAGAGACCGGGCCTGACTCGCGGATCGGCGAGTGTGCAACAGTGATTTTGTCTAGTCTGTGTTGGCACACCTTCTCCTTCGCCTCAGCCTGAATATCAGGCGGAACTGTGGTGTCGAAAGCGAGGTGAAGTATGCGCAAACGCGGGCAGTGCTCTGCGAAGGCGTAGATGCCCTGCGGTATTACCTGGGGAGGGAGACGATGAGAGTGTGCGGGTGCGAACTCCGATGATTCAATGCGGGGTCATGTATGGGCTATTTCCTGGACCACAATGTCATCCAAATCCACTCCACATGGGTGAAAGAGCGACACGTCAACAAGGTTAGTGAAAGCGAACAGAGGACGAAGGATTTCCCCTCCAATCATGTACATGTCGCGCTCGCCGGCTGAGATGTTTTGACTGCCAAATTTCAATCTGACAGGTATTTTTTCCAACGAGAAATGTGAGCAATGGCTTCCCAGAGCTGAATAGAACTGTTGAGCAATCGCTTTTGATGGTGGATAAAAGCTCGTTATTGCGAGTTCCACCAATGAACATCCTGGGAGAAGTTCGAACAGGCCAGACGCATGCTCCATCGACCCATCTGAAAAGTATTTCAGGGCGAGAAACGGTAGAGATATAGTTTGGAGCTGAAAGAAGGAGACAGACGGAGAAGAGTATGTGAGCCCAAAAGAACGCAGGGCCGGAAGCCGAGCCACATGAGAAAGGGCGGCCGCATCTAGGTCATCGACGACGAGCTCTTCGATGTGATGCACAGTGCATATAAATTCCGATATCTCTGCCAGTGTTTCTGCCTAATATATACCCGTGACGCTCATGGTGACAACTTTCAAACCATGACATTGGGCAGAGAGCGTTCGAGGAGAAGATAAATGGTCGTCAATTTCGATGGAAATGTTGAGACAAGTGAGTTTTGACGAAATGAACAAGCGGATAAAGTGAAATGAGTCCATGTTCGGAGTCGGCAGACACCATATCAGGTTCTGCAGATTTGGGAAGACTGGCTTCCCAAGGAAACATCTGTCGAGAGCTTCAAACTCGTCAGGATAAAATTGATGATGGTGCTCTTCGTCAACGCCAAATGATTTGACACGGTATGAATAGGATAGGCAACGCCAGCCGTCAGCCGGGGTTGGGTGCCGCCGCAGGAGCTAAGTATACGGTGATCAGCTTTTGAAAGAGACGCAAGCGTCAACTTGCACGTCACGATCATCTTCGTCTTCTACTTCGCTTCCTTCATCACCCCGTCTAGTTATTGTGATGTCCCATAAATCGCTCGGCATGCGTAAATTGAGGATGGTGCCCTGATGTCTCCAAGCACATTAAGAGCAGGGTCGAGGAATATCCTCGAAGTTCTCGCCTGCCGGGCGAGATCGCGACCCCGCTTGCGGCGCGACGAGCCAAGCTCCGCACCGAGCTCTTCACAAATCAGCTCGACCAGTTCTACGATTCCAAGCGCGCGACCCACTTCGATGAACTCGTGCCGAGAAAGCGGCAAAGTGGGAGATAAGTAAAGGCCGTCGCACAGGACGAAGAGCTTCCCGCCACATGTGACATGAACATTAGTACCCTGGTCCGGTTATAAAATAGCCGGCCCGGATGATCAACGCCCATCTTTTATCCAGGTTAGCCTGTTCTCTCCCCAGAACAATTGTCTTCTCAACAAGGGAGAAACGAGATTGTCCCTTCCGCAAATGCCAATAACCGGAAATGTCGACTCCGCCACGAAGGAGCTTTTCTCTGACGTTACCCAGATCTTCGGACTGAATCGCTCCGAAAAGCCCGGTTTCGGCGATTCCGTAGCCCGTGGCCTGGTCGTAGTCCATGCCTCAGTCGATAACAAGGCCGAGGAGCCGCTCAAGCAGGAGGGAAGAGTAGTCTGCGAGCTCACTGTGACGGAGGGTGCGTTTACGCGCTCACTTACCGGTTTCGGGAAGTGACAAGATATTTTCAGAGATGCTTAACGGGGGCGGAAATATCCATGGAGGATGCTCTGCATTCCTCATTGACATGTGCGTTCCGTAGTTTGTGGATTATATGGAAAACGTGTTGATTTCCTTGTAGGTGCTCGACGTTAAGTATAATGGCGCTCACCTCGAAAATGAATCATGTCTCCCAATCATTGAATATTGTATACCACTCTCCGGCCACTCTGTGGGTCGATAATCGATGTCGTAAAACTCTTTCTCACTCCCATCCTCAACAGCGGTGAAAAACTCCGTATCGTGAATACCACGATGACTGTCGGAGCTCGCGCGATGTCTGCTCGAACCGAGGCATGCAATAGAATTGTTCTCCGCGAGTCTATGCTTACAGAGTATGTCCTCGCAGATCTGGAACGTTACCAAGCACCGTTTGGTCGCGTCCGGGGTGCATATTAAAATGCAGCCCTCTCAAGCCAAGCTATAACACACCCGCACCGTAAATTATCTCTTCGTTTTGCCTATCTTTCACATTTATACAGTTCTCGGGTGGTCATATGTAGAATTTACTAGAGGTAAGCGCTGGTCGCCCAGAATTCCTGGAGTTGATGCTGACCGGACTCGCAAGTTGAATATACGCTGCGCTGCACGTCTATTAATAATCTGCAACATTCGTCTGAAAGATGATAGTTCCCGAGTTTATCTGCATTCTTTCGCGAGATCGAGATATGTTCCAGGACCCCCTTGCCCTTGGATCTTCTGCCAGGCTGCTGGTTCGGGTCGCATGTCACTTTTCACTTTTTCCAGCGCCGATCCTTCAAAAAACTCTTCTGTCAACAAAGCTGCGTGGGTTGGACTTCTAGACGATCCCTGCCATATATGTGTATATATGATTAACGTGACGAACCCCGACCCGGGTACTCATCGGTCGTAAGCCTGTTGTCCGTACTTCCAGAACCGCGACGCGTGGACCCACAACTCCTCTGCCCGCAAGTATTATCCTAGGCTTGAAGCAGCCACTCGAGCCAAGCAACATTATTTGTCCGATGGCATTTTGAATGTTCAACAAATCCTTGCGGAAATTTCACAAAGTCAACCAGTATAAATCTTGTTTTCCCAATGATGCTCGCAGCTTGCGAAGCCCATTACAAGATCTACCAGACAATTACACACACTGCGATTTTTCTTGGTGGGTAAGGCCGCATGCGCAACAGAGGTGATAGTACTGAATCCCACACTCAGCGGGAGCCCGCAGACATATGTGGACCTTATCGCCGATTATCGCGGCATTGTCTGCACTCGTCGGCTTAGTTCGGCATTTCGGTGCCGTTCATTTGATCCATCAATCACGATCGGCATTCATAAATAGAGCGACAAGCGCCACGTCTCCCTTTCTCTTTTACGACCACCTCGTCTTTAGCGAAGCTTGGTCTTCTCCCTTCCACTGTAGCCGACCTTGTCTCCCACCATCTGCCTTCTACTTGATGTCAGAAATGTCAATTTTCTATCGACCTTACAGTGGCGAAGCCGATCTTCCTTTCATCATGGATCTCGTTCAATCTGAGCTTAGCGAGCCCTATGTGATATACACGTTCCGATATTTCCTCCATCAATGGTGAGCTGTAAGTTGTAATCGTGTGGGATCTACCTTCCTTAACGCGATAACAGGCCGCATCTCTCCTTCCTTGTGAGTCCTATCCGACGCTTAGTTACTTCCCCATTTCAATTTCATTTCGTATAGGCATACCCGAGCGACCCGGCGAACTCAACACCCGTCGGAGTAATTGTGTGCAAGCAGAGCATGCATCGGGAGACGGCTAATCGAGGGTACATCGCGATGCTCAGCGTGAACAAGAACTGGCGGAAACGCGGTATAGGTTAGTACCTCTCCCGGTTCTCTTCGCTATCCTCACCGTTGTCTTATAGATATGGAAAAACACCTTTGGTGCGATTTCTTTTTTCCCCTTTTTTATAGCTAGCACGCTTGTGAAGAATTCTCTTGACGCGATGAAGGAGGATGGGGTCGAAGAGGTGTGTTGTTCGTTTTGCTTTTGATCCAAGCCGTACTGAAAATTGCGTCAGATCGTGCTCGAGACCGAATACGACAACAGCGCGGCGTTGTCGCTGTACGAGTCGCTCGGCTTCATTCGCGAGAAGCGTCTCTATCGATTTTACCTCAACGGCAAGGACGCGTTCCGCCTCGTCCTCTCCGTCCCTCCGTCGTACTCCGACGACGGGTCAGATACGACTGGATCTTCGCCTGATAGCGTCGCGTCTGGCTCGTCCCGCGGCCGCAGTAGTATGTATCGCACCATAAGGGTGTCACACGACTCCGACGACGAGGAGGAGTCTTCTCGCTGAGCATGATCCGCGTTATGTGTATAACATTTTTCGTTGTCGTCTTTTCCCCTGGCTATTGTTAGCGTACTGTACCTACATGTATTTCTGTGTCGTTAGTGTTGAATCAAATCCCACTGCTCTTTTCTCGTTGGCGCGAAAGCCCGATCACTCTGATGCACTTCCTTCCGTTCTGATGAGAATCTACTCCCATGTTCTTCGGCCGTGCTCGGCGCTTGGGCTGTCCTCAAAGAACCAAAACTTAAAGTTTGGATTTGCAGTCGTCAGCACTCCCAAGAATTCACGATGGCTCGAATGAGCTCTCCAGAACCCTCATCGGACATCGGCGAGGCCTTCCTTGAACGAAACAAGACTTTGCTGCAACTTCTGGAGAACCTGGAGCAGAGACATCCCACCGTCGTTGTCCTATGTTCCACGTTCAAAGCCGTCCTTGCGCTAGAGCTGGACCGCCGGTCGAATGACTCAAACGTTCTCGCCCTCCTCCTCAAGGTTCAGGGCACCATGACGGTGTTGGTGCAGTATGTGCTGGGCTGGCTTCGAGAGAAAAAAAATACATGCAGACTTATTCCACAGACTTTTAACCTTGGTGGATCCAGCTCAGCTTGCTGAGGGCGATTATAACCCCATTCTGGTGGACCCCTTGTTCGGCGCCATCGCAAACATGACCGACGACATCCGCGACTGCGGCAGACTTTGCGACCGGTACTACTCGCAAACGTCTATCAGTAAATATGTGAACTCGGCTGTATCCGTACCACGCACTCATCTGTCGTCAGGAAAATTCATCAATAACGATAAATTCCACACTAAATTCAAGGAGATAGGTCATCAGCTCGAGGAACGGCGCCGGAATCTGGAGATGGTTCTCTTGCTGGCGGCGTCCACCCGTCTTGCAACGAATCCTGCCCCACCTCCACCAAATACGCGCAGCAGTTTGGATGATGTGCCCTCGAGCAACAGGCCTCGAAGCGCGTCCGTGGAGGTAAAATTTATGCGGCTTCTCGACCGCCCTGGACTCACATTCTGTTTGATAGAGTTTTCTCGATGAGCAGGAGCAGTCTGTGGCCACGCGGGATCCAGGAATTGATCTCGTCAACGTATTTTTACAGAGTCAAGAACAGCGAACCGCGTTATTAGCACAAGTATGTTTCCGCCCGTCATCTAACCGCGCAACTCTGAATATTCACTGCACAGGGTTCATCTGTCAGCGAGCTTCGTGATGTGCTTCGCTCATGCGAGCAGCACATGTGTACATCGCTTCTAGCGGTCCTTGACTCGCGTGATGCCAAACGTGCTGTCCTCCTCCTCGAAGGCACCCGTGCCCAGGCTTTTCTCGATGCCGCTCAGGCTGTGAGTACCACGTCCTCGAAAACCCCGATTCTGCTCATCAAAGCTCCAGGTCCTCGACCGAGGGTCCCTCCCGAGTGCCGGCGACACATCGCGCGCGCGGCGACTAATCATCCGACTCTCAGAGGCGCGCGACCAGCTCCCGGCCTCGCTTTTCATCTCCGGGGTCACGAATTGGGATGAGCATCCGACGTTCTCTGGTGGTTTTGGCGACATCTATCGCGCGTCGTACAACGGTACTACCGTCGCCCTGAAGCGAATCAGGGTCTTCCAGGCCGGTGCGGGCTCGCCGCGGAGTCGTTTGGTATTTCTTCGGCCCCCGTTTTGCATGCTTCCATTCTCATGGACTGGGTGTAGCAATTTTGCCGAGAAGCGCTCGTTTGGCAGACATTGCGACACGAGTATGTACTCCCGCTCATCGGCATCGACCGTGAAACCTTCTCGTCGTTCTGCATGGTCTCGCCGTGGATGCAGCATGGCACCATCGTCAAATACCTGAGCGAGCACGGGCGCTCAGACGCAGACAAAATGGTGCGTCTCTATCTCTGTCCACTACGACGCCAGCCTCACGATTCCACCGCAGCTCCTCCAAATAGCCGAAGGTCTCGCCTACCTGCACTCCATGAAAATCGTCCACGGCGACCTACGCGGAAGCAACATCCTCGTCTCGGACGACTGGAACGCCTGCTTGGCGGACTTCGGGCTGGCAAGCGTCATCGAAGACCCCGCTTCGACCACCAGCGGCGCCGGCGCACTCATCACGTCGACGGCTAACCACGCGGGGAGCCTGCGCTGGTTCGCCCCGGAGCTGATCGCGCCGACGTTTTTCGGCTGCGATCGATTCGTGCGCACGACGGCGAGTGATGTGTATGCGTTTGCGTGTGTCTGTGTCGAGGTGCGTGTGCGTGTGGCGGGCGGTTTACGTGCAGAGGCTGAATGATTTTATGCAGCTGTATACGGGAAGTCCGCCGTTCTTTGACGTCTCGCCAGACGTCGCGGCAATGCTGAAAGTGGTGGCTGGAGAACGGCCGTCCCGCCCCGAGTCTATGTCTGATCATCTGTGGGATCTCGTCACAACTGCTTGGGCGCAGCACCTTCGTGAAAGGACTAGTATGGAGAAGATTATCGAATCCATGAGAGCACCTGCAGAAGGATCGGTCACTGATCACGACTAGATTTGAAGTCTTGACATGTACCTCAAGTTAACAGAGAGGTGGCCGGATTGCGGACCCGGCGCGTAGAGACAGTAAGTTCGTTTCGTTCTACGTTGAGATACGTCTGACCAAATGCATGAAGATTACTTGACGGAGGGTTTCGTACAGCCGGCGCGCAAGTTGGGCTGAGGACCATTCAAAACCTACTTGATATCATATCAATCTCCGGTGTGGCGCGCAGCGAATGCGGTCCATGCGCGCTCGGTGCTTTGGGAGAGTACCCCATCTGCGCTGGTGGTAATTGCCGCCCGACAATCTGTCACCGCCCCATGGACATTCGCAGAGAGATTTTGCGGATGCGTTGAAGGATACCCTCTGTATTCTGTATTCCTATCCTTGGATAAAATCCATTGTAGCTCGACTGCATGACTGTATCTCGTCTTTTTTTTTCCCTCCCAATCGAAGTTTTGTAAGGTACGGGTGAAAATCGTTGATCAGCGAGAGCTTCGGCTTCATTTCAAGTAAACATGCTAGCGTGAACTTGAGGCTTAAGTATTTGTGTCAAAGTCTGCAGCTTGAATTGTTTAATGTGTACATGTACATCAATGCGCGAATAGTATAGAAATCGAAGGTAATAAGGTAGTTATGCGCAGGCGCGCAAATTTAATGCTGTTGGCCGAAGGCGAGGTGATGTGGACGGTCTGAAGAAGGCATCGTCAGAATTAATCGAAAAGTAGAGGCAGCGGGAAGACCGGACTCACTGGGATGATGCCGATGTAGGTTGAGCGAAGAGAGCTGCTCAAGCGATGACGCAGCTGCCGCTGGATCCGCCTCCGCCGTCCTCGTTCATGGGCGGGAGCGAAGTGTCCTCCTTGCAGACAACGCAGCTGCCGCTGGAGCCGCCTCCGCCGTCCTCGTTGGCGGGGGAAGGACGATATCCTCTTGCTTGGTGGGGATAGTAGCGGTGAAAGAATCCATTGAGGACGATTTGAAAAGTGGGCGAGTGGCTGTAGGCTAGCCTGGAGAGTACTGGAATCCGTCTGGCATTTTATACCTGAGATGGTGGCGCTGCTCGTCTCATTGCAATATGAAAAATGAGTCGAACAAAGGCGCACCGATCATTGCGTCGACAATAAGAGCGGGAGGGAGGGTCCATGCGAACAAAAGGGTGATCGACCCGCATCGACGATCAAAAGAACAAGAGGTAAATCTGAGACTTTATGCCTTCGACTTGCGGGCGAAAATAATCGGGGTAACATATCATAGACGCTGGCCAGCCACACCGCCAGTAAGGCCACCACAATCGCCAGCCCCAGAAGCGATCATCGACCCGGAATCTCGAGCTTTGGAGAACATGTTTGAGCTTTCGTCCAAGTCGCTGACTTTCGATTGATTCGACATGAGTCCCGTTGAGGAAGTCCTGCCGCGTAGAGGAGAAGAATCCTGTGGGCCAGGTGCGAGTTCGGAGTCTAAGATCGCGTTTGATACCATGACTGTAGAGGCGGGTTTCGCCGTCGCGGTTCCCCATCACGGGGTCGGGATGGCGATGGCGTATTTGGTCCTCGGCGAAATTGTCTCTGAGCTCGAGGTGTTCGCAAGGTGTTCGGAACTTCGGTTGGGAGAAGAACATGCACCGTGACCCAACTCGACGGTATACCCCATAAAATTGAGCAAAACCTGTCCGGCTTGACGACGTAAAAGTCATTGGTGAAGCCTTTGTGTAGAGGAAGGAAGGAACAGCAGCGATAGCAGGCGACCAGAGACGTCATCGATCACACACTGGCTCGGCTAACCGAAATCCTCCTTCTTGACTCTTCAACAGCTCCTTCTTCGCCTTCTCGGCGTCCGGGGGTACTGAAGCTTCATCATCTCAAATTTCGATGAAGTGCTTGTGAAACTTCACCTCAAAGCGCAGGTCTTCGATGTGTAGTCTAGGTGGGGCGTCTTCGCAGCAGCAATGAGAAGGCCAAGCGCAATGGTGAGAGGATCGATGTCATGCATGTGGCGATCCAGGTTCGAGGCGGGTTTGAAGAGCTCTGCAGTAGTCTGATAGCTGAGCGCTTGGAAACACGGAATTCGATGTCGACAGTTGTAATGCCATCGTCTGCGAGAAGTGCGAGTGTATTGTTGGCAGAGCTGGAAGCATCCTGAGAGGCAAGAATATCGGGTAGGTCCCACCGACCACCTCACCGGGGCTTTGGAAGCGGACGAGTATCGCCAGTGGACTGGGTGCTTGCCTGTGCACTGCCAGACCACTTTGGGAGAAGAAAGCGCCCTAAAGCGCCACGGAGTGAGCAAAGCTATTTGCCGCAATGCTTCCATCCACTTTATTCCCCGAGTCGTCTCAAACCGCACCTCTTTCACCGTCTGACCATTCTGAATCTTCGCGCCCTATACGCCCGCTGCCCCCGCTGCCGCATGTAGCCCCTTCTAGATCGTTGTCAGTCAGTATTATGCATTCGAAAACACTCGATAGCCAAGGAAATTTATACAACGATGAGCTATCCACACGTCTTACAACAGAAGCTTCCCTACGCCCAACGAATGCACCGAATACGCTCAGCGTCTCCAATCTATCCTCGAGTTCCACGATCATCGGGCCTGGGACCCCGTCCGCGGAGGTAAATGCGTGTCTTTCTTACCGGCTCTCCAGTTTCAGATATGTGCCATAGAGTTTTCTCGACGAGCAGCAGCCTTCTGTGGCACTGCAGGATTCAGGAATCGATCTGGTCGATGCATTTTTACACAGTCAAGATCAGCGAACCGCGTTACTAGCACAAGTACGTCTTTGCCGTCCATCTATCTCGATTTTTTGTGTATATGTACAAAGGGTTTATTTGTGAGCGATCTTCGCGCCGCGCTCCGCTTATGCGAGAAGAACATTTGCACAACGCTTTTAGCCGTCCTTAGCTCACATGATGCCAAACGCGCAGTTCTCCTCCTCGAAGGCACTCGTACCCAGGCTTTCCTGGACGCAGCGCAGGCTGTGCGTACCTTATCTCCGATAATTTCCACCTGCGCTCATCAAAGCTACAGGTTCTCGACAGAGGGTCCTTACCCAGTGCCGAGGACGCGTCGCGTGCACGGCGGCTAATCATCCGCCTCTCGGAAGTGCGCGACCAGCTTCCAGCCTCACTTTTCATTCCCAGTGTCACCGACCACGACGAGCATCCGGCGTTCTGCGGTGGTTTTGGCGATATTTATCGCGCGTCGTACAATGGAACTAAAGTTGCTCTCAAGCGGCTCAGGCGTTTCCAGGCCAGTGCAGACTCGCCACGAAGTCGTTTGGTAACGTGGCCCAGCGCCCTTTGTCCTTCTTTCATTCTCAAAGCGTCTATAGCAATTTTGCCGAGAGGCACTCGTTTGGCAGACACTGCGACACAAGTATGTGCTTCCGTTCATCGGCATCGACCGTGAAACCTTTTCCTCGTTTTGTCTGGTGTCGCCGTGGATGCAACATGGAACCGTGCTCAGATATTTCCGCGAACATGGGCGTGAAAATGTCGATAAGATGGTACGTACATTCTCGATCCCATGGGAGTGCCACCCTCACGCCGCCGCAGCTCCTCCAAATAGCCGAGGGTCTAGCCTATCTACACTCAATGAAAATTGTTCATGGCGACCTCCGCGGAAACAATATCTTCGTCTCGGACGACTGGAACGCCTGCTTGGCGGATTTTGGGCTGGCAGGCGTTATTGAAGATGCGGGGGGCTTCGACCACCGGCGGCGCGCTCACGTCCAATCACGCCGGGAGCCCGCGGTGGTTTGCCCCAGAGCTGTTATTGCCGAGCTCCTTCGGCTGCGATCGATTCGTGCGCACGACGACTAGCGATGTGTACGCATTTGCATGCGTCTGTATCGAGGTATGTGCAGTGGGCATTTTGGATCTGCGCACGCTGAACGATTTTACTAAGTTACACACGGGACGTCCACCGTTCTTGGATGTCTCGCAGGATATGGAGGCCATGCTAAAGGTGGTCGCCGGACAACGACCTTCCCGCCCAGCATCTATGTCTGATGATCTGTGGGACCTCGTCACAGTTGCGTGGGCGCAGGATTTTCATCAAAGACCTGTTATGGAGAAGATAGTCGCATCTATGAACGCTCTAGCAGAAGCATTGCCTGCCGATCCAGGAGTCGATCTAGTCGATGCTTTTTTACATAGCCAAGAACAGCGAACCGCGTTATTAGCACAAGTATGTCTCTGTCCGCCATCTAACTGTGCAAATCCGGATTTCTGCTGCATAGGCTTTATCTGACAGCTATCTTCGCGACGCTCTCAGCTTATGCGAACAACATATTTGCACATCGCTTCTGGCCGTCCTTCACTCGCTCGATGCCAAGCGCGCGGTCCTCCTCCTCGAAGGTGACCGTGCTCAAGCCTTTCTGGATGCCATTCAGGCTGTGTGTACCCTGTCCTCAAATCCCCGGCTGCGCTCATCGAAGCCACGTACAGGTCTTAGACAGAGGGTCCCTCCCAAGTGCCGACGACAGGTCGCGCGCGCGGCGACTGACCATCAAACTCTCAGAAGGATGCGCCCAGCTCCCGCTCTCGCTTTTCATCTCTGGCGTCACCGACCATCATGAGTATCCGATGTTCGCAGGCGGCTTAGGTGACGTCTATCGCGCGTCGTACAACGGGACTGCGGTTGCCCTCAAGCGAATCAGGAGCTTTCAGGCCAGCGCAGACTCGCCACGAAGTCATTTGGTAACGTCGTCCAGCGCCCTTTGTCCTTCTTTCGTTCTCATAGTCCGTGTCTATAGCGATTTTGCCGAGAGGCACTCGTTTGGCAGACACTGCGACACAAGTATGTGCTCCCGTTCATCGGCATCGACCGTGAAACCTTTTCCTCGTTTTGTATGGTGTCGCCGTGGATGCAGCATGGCACCATTCTCAGTTATCTCAGCCTGAGTGGGCACGCAGATGTCGACAAGATGGTGTGTTATCATTGATCCATTGCAGCGCCTGCCTCATGCCTCCGCAGCTCCTGCAAATAGCTGAGGGTCTCGCTTATCTACACTCCATGAACATCGTTCATGGCGACCTCCGCGGAAACAATATCTTCGTCTCGGATGACGGGAACGCCTGCTTGGCGGACTTTGCATTGGCAGGGGTCATCGAAGACACCGGCTCGACTACCGGCGGTGCGCTCGCGTCTACGGCCCATCGCACAGGGAGCGTGCGGTGGTTCGCCCCGGAGCTGATAGATCCGACGAGGTACGGCTGCGATCGATTCGTGCGCGCGACGGCGAGCGATGTGTATGCGTTTGCGTGTGTCTGTCTTGAGGTATGTATCCAGCGCGGGCAGTTGCCACACATAAATAGTGAACATTTCAGCTACACACGGGAAGACCACCCTTCTTCGACGTCTTGCATGACATGGTGGTCATGCTGAAGGTGATTGCTGGAAAACGGCCGTTCCGCCCTGCGTCAATGTCCGATCATCTATGGGATCTCGTCACAACTGCTTGGGCACAGGATTTTCACGACAGACCTCCTATGGAGAAGATTGTCAAATTGATGAGAATATCTGAGTATTCTGGCGGTGGCCCGGCGTACGATGCTGGTGGCGACGGTGGGGGTGGGGGTGGGGGTGGGGGGTGGGGGGTGGGGGGTGATGATGGGATGGATGGTGGAGCCGAAGGAGGAAGAGGGGAGGGGCCGACGCTGACATACCAAGATGCGACACTGATGCCTGGCACGCCCGAATCGATGAGAATATCTGAGTGTTCTGGCGGCGGCCCGGTGTACGATGCTGGCGGCGGCGGTGGGGGTGGGGGTGATAATGTGATGGATAGTGGAGCCGAAGGACAAAGAGAGGAAGAGCCGACGCTGACCCACCAAGATGCGACACCGGCGATGCCTGACACGCCCGAATCGATGAGAATATCTGAGTATTCTGGCGGCGGCCCGGCGTACGATGCTGGTGGCGACGGTGGGGGTGGGGGTGATAACGGGATGGATGGTGGAGCTGAAGGAGGCAGGGGCGAAGGGCCGACGCTGAGGCACCAAGATGCGACACCGACGGTGCCTGAGACGCCCGAGATAGGGCGACGCCGGAGTTGGTGGGAAGCTTATGGGGAAGAGTATCAAGGTGCGTTTTTCCTCCTTCATCTTACTCGTCTCCGTTTCGATACTTCGAGTGGTGAGGAGTTTTGGAGAAGGAGGAAGCGGAGGGGGAGAGAAGAGGAGAGGGAGAATGGGGAGGGAGGAGGAAGAAAGCAGAGGAAGAGTGCGACTCGAAGCAAAGGATCGCCTCTACTTTGGTTTTCGAGCGGTACTCTTGCCTCTAGTTGCTCGATTACGATCACGCCCTTTGATTTGCGTCGCATTCTTCCATCCGAGTCGCCTTATTCCACTTTCCTTTCTCTTTGCATAACTTGACGCTAACGCACGCATAGGACTTCCACAAAAAGTGCCTCGACTCGCAAGAGATGATGTTTACGCAGATTCCGTGGTGTCGGGCCCCGAATGATGTCGAGGACCGCGCGCGTCAATTACAATCGTCCAAGCAGGATACGAGCAGACGTGCGAAGCTGATGGTGGATTGGCATTGGATTTGCTAGAGGCGAACGAGCAGCTGATGGAGGCGCTGGCGCTGTATGATACGTTGAAGCATGTGGAGGTCATGAGGGTGGCCTACTCTCGTCAGGCGAAGAAACGAAAAAAATACTCCACAGCAATTAAATCAATATATACACACGTATTGCTACATGCGGCGGCGCCACTGCCGTACGCCGCATCCTGACCACGTCAACGTCGGTGGCAGCATGTTACACCCAAGACCGCGATCGACGTCGCCCTGGCCTGCGCCGGTGCCTGTGTCGCTGCACCCACGCTTCGTACCGGCCACCTGTACCAACCCAGGCGTTCCCGCGCGTGGACCGCGGCTACCCGGCACAGGGGCGCCCGGGATGTCGCGCCGTCGCCTGGAGGTAGGCGCTTCTGTGCAAAAAGGACGCGAATTGAACGGAATGTGCCCGCACCCAGTATGCATCGTATGCTCCACCGAGTGCGCCGGGGTCGGTTGACGGTGAGTATGCGCATCGCGATGCGACGCCGACGCCGAGGGATAACTGGAATTCGCACCTGTTGTGCCCACCTAACCGGCCTAATTAGCCGTGTCACACCATCACGATGACCCGGCTAATTGGGCATCGATTCCGGTAATTTGCTGTGTACAGTTTAAATACAATCTAAATGCTGCGTAAATACCATACCTTCCGGCAGTCTCCTACCAAGCGGCGGCATCGACGGCGTCCATCAGGCGCTGATACCCTTGATGGCGCCCACTGTTCGCGTCCCGCCCGTCGCGTAGGTCGTGAACAAGACCAAGAGCCATCAGGCTCGCATCAAAGCCGTCAAATCTTGATGGCCTTGACAGCTTCGGAGTCGGTTCCGTTGCTGCCCGATTTCCGCCGTCAAGGCTGACGCGCTGACGGCCCGTGATCCCCGATGCTTCTGCGTACGTACAAGTCAAAATTCACTCGAAAATCAGCGGTAAATTAAGCAAAAACACAGCAAGAGTGCGCAACAGAACACAACTAAAATTACACATTCCCCACCACGTCGTCTGCTATGTTTGTTCACCAGCAACTGAGCAATCTTCTTCGTCCGAGGCGGTCGAATTCGGAGACGATATTCTTTCAAAAGTTTTTCCCAGAAGCTTCCGTGACAAATCATATATCCACAAGGCAGTTCTTGCCACTCGGGCCACCATTTCTTGTTTCTATTGCAGCTCGCCATGTGCAAGGCGATTCAGAAACATCCTCACCGACTCTGTCACCCATCCATCTCTGCTACCAGCCCGCGAATCTTAATCCGGATTTTTTGTTCCCTTCACCCACTGGGCAAATGGCTCAACTCCAAAAATTATCGGCCAAGAGAAACGGCTCTTTCCCGGAGTGCATTCGCTTGGCAGAGACTGGAGCGATTCGCTTCAAATGCAAAAGTATGGTTGTCTTGTTCGATATTGTGGCACCTCAGCTCGTCGACGTGACCTAGTAGATTGGAACACGAAGGCATTACAAAACCCCTTGAAGTTGGAGCACTTTAAGTAACAAGATTCGCCTTTTCCGTATCACAAGGTCTTCTACCAATCCTGCAAACACGATTCCCTCAATGGTTTTCAACTCAGAGACTTAATTCTCGAATACCATCAGGAAAAACGCTCACGGGATTAGCGGCCCGCTTAGATACGTTGCCGTATATAGTGCACCATAGATCCGGGCCGATGCAATCTAGCTTTGATAGTTGGCATAGCTCGGATAGCAACACACCAAGCCGATGTAGCACTCCATCGCCGCGACTGAAAGTATGGACTGCTTTATAGTTCCGACGGGTTGATACCCTGGACTGTATTGCCGTGTGCCAAGGCAATCAAGCTTGCCGTTTTGAGATCAGGGCGGCAAGACGTGCTTGAGGATCAAATAGTCGCAAAATGTTTGTGCACTGGTTGAAAAATACCTCAGCTCACTCCGGCATTTTCTGGCACTCAACAGGGACACGGTGAGACTCGCAAAAATTCACAAGTCTTTTGCCGAGGCCGAAACGTCGGCGGCATCAAAAGCTGAAACCATCACGTGTATTGAAAGGTGGTTCGTTTTGATCGTTGCCGTTACTTCTTTCTCTTGCCCTCTCCCACCACCCACTTCTCCGCGTTCCCCTCCTGCTCATCTTTCTCGCTCCTGGGACACATCGCAGTCAAATCTGAGTGCCAGAATTCAAGACTTGATGATCTTTCCTTTGGAATCTCAAATCTCCGGTCCTTTGAGGTTGCATGCCCGAATTTTCGGGTGACAACGGTGCAGTCTGCCTACTTCGTCTGGAGCCCTGCGTGAGTTCACAAGAATACTATTCAAGATAGGCTGGTCCATCAATTCTGAACCATCTTTCTACTTTGTATGTCGTTTTATTTACACCTTTTCTTTTTTTCGCAACTGCAGCTGATGTCTTGTTCGATAGATTTCGACCGGTCCTTTGATCCCATATATACCTTGAATATTGCGGCCCATTACCTCGACGATAGGACAGTCCGCATATCGCCCTCGCGACCGGCCACGGTGATGTGCCATTCCAAGTCAGCATGCACGCATCTCCAGGTATGTTGACGCGCATGATCTGGTTGGCGGCCGCGAGCACGCACTGCACCCTGCTCGGCATGGGTACGTCGTATATCCTACTTTTAAAATACTTACATACTCACCTTGCAACAGATCGCATCGCAATGCGGGCGCGCGTTAACATCGGTGCCGCACTAGGTGTCCACCGACACTTCTGGCTCGCTCACAAAGGCTGAGTATTGTTGTCTGGGCATTCATCTGTATTCACTTGTATTTATTTGAGCTATCAATATTATAATCCTTTTGATCACTACTGCTATGAACAAGTGTCAAAATATCTTGCACTATCTAATGCTACATACCTTCGTAGTGAAATAGTCGCCTAGCGCTATGTGGTGCTATTTTAGGGATGGCGTACGGCTATCGACTGCTAAAATAGCGATCCATAGCAGTGGCTCCAAGCTATGGAGCACTACAAATCAGGGGGAAGTCTAATTTGCTATGCGAGCTATGGCAGCTATGTTGCACTCCATAGCCATCGGTTTTTTTCCTGATGACTTATGCCGTCCATTCGTTAAATGACATCATGAGACGTACAATCCTTCAAGGTTTTGCTTTCCCGGCAGCTATCAGGGCGCCCATCGTCTCAAATTGCCGATACATGGCCCATATTTGCACGTCGTTCTTGCCCCCGACTCGACGAGCTTTCAAGACAAAACCTGTAGACGAAATTATATTCCGCTGGTTATCAAGAGTAAGCGTACATTGGAACACTGGAGAACATAGGTCACTTACATAGCTGCCTGCTCACCCGAACATAGCCTGCCCACTATTCCCGCCTTCCATGCCCGCTCCGTACACCCCGGTCGAATGCCGTGATCTCACGGCATTTAGCGTGTTTGCGGTTTCTGCGCGGACTACTATTCTGCCTATGTTCTTTATCTATTCTTTTTTTGCTCTGTGGCTGCTAATCTTGTGCACTCGTAGTCCTTGCCTTGACTTGCTCCAATCCATGACGTGTCGTGCTAGTATTGCTCAGTAAACAAATTAGCTGTACAATGATGGCAATAGCATTCTTTTTTGGCTGTTTTGGGGGAGCACGATGGCCCACAAACCAATAAAACTCTCCGAAAACGCAGTCGGATAGCTTCGCCGAAGCGCTCGGACACTGGTCCGATGAGCGCCTGATGGGTGCTTACTGGGCGTTTAGTGGGCGCTTAATGGCCATAACGCAGAAAACTGTTTTGGCAGCAGAGCACATGCTATCTATCTGAGTTTCAGGGTCATATATAATATCTAGGGCACCAGCCCTTCCTTCCAATGCAATCAGTTCAACCGGATTTGGCTTATACAAAAAGTCGAACAAAGTGTTCGTGATACAGCCTAAAATGCTAGGCCCCGGGAAGCTAGCCCAAGGTAACTCCGCCCAAAGTCGGTCAAACGGCCCTCAAACCCCCCTACGTTTTTTAAGCTTTCGAGCCTCAAAACCCCTAAGTCGGAGTCGGCCAATATCACGTGCGCGTTCCCAATGTGGTAATTTTGGCGAAATTTGCTGCAAATCAGTGGATTTTCTTCCTGGCGGACTCCACCGCGCAAAGGGAGGTGGCAGCGCTACTGGAACAGCACAAAATCCTCTCTAGAGCAGATTCAGTTCAGTAACCCTATCTCAGGAAGGTCGGGAAGGACTTTCACTTCATCAGCATTTGGACCTCAAACCCCCTAACTTGGAGTTGGTTTTCAAAATTTCGGTCTCAAACCCCCTAATTTCGGAGTCGAAAATCGCAAAAATTTCTGCCTCAAACCCCCTAACTCTGGAGTTACCCTGGGCTAGCTTCCCGGGGCCTAAAATGCTTAGCAACTGTAGGCCACCATTCAGTGAGTCTGTTTTGCATTCAAAACTTTATTTTGACTTCGCACTTGACTCAAATCATATTAGATGGACTATTAGAGCTCGCAGAAGGCTTCGTACCAGAGATCCAGCAGTTGAATCATAGAGATTGAGGCATCCTAAGCACGCATTCCAGGGCTTTGCGATACATGGTTTCATTACAAACTTTAAAGAATGACACTCAAAGATTTGGCTGGTCCTTTGAAAGGAATCCACTGACTTCAACCTCTACGAAATTGTGTACACGTTTGAAGCGAGGATGAAGTTTGTGTTCGTGACAACATGGACGACGTGACTTTCTCAGGTGTCTTGTGAAAGCTCCATCTTGAGTTCCTTTTTCGAATACGATGATATTTTTTGGAGATAGTTTGAGTATGAGAATTCAAGAGGATTCCTTCCTCCAAATGAATGAGATGAATCACAGGTGTTCAGGCAGTTTTGAACTATGAGTGGGCTTCAGGACAATTTCGGTGCTCTGGGCTTGTAGTTTAATCAAAAAGTCCAACCAATGATGCTGACAAATTTGGTTAGCTTCTAGGTGGAAATATATTCACTTTATATTGTCGAAATCTGCGTGAATCTTTGAAGCGAGCACGAACTTGGTGTTAGTGACATCTTCCCGAATCTCTCGGCACCGTGACCCGACGTGACCAACGTGACTATTCTCTGCCTCAAACCACGACCATCGTTTTCAGAACTTGTTGTTCATGTCATTTCACCGTCTTGCTTGCTTCAAGATTTGTTCCATGTGTTTTTCTTCTAGCATCCTTGCTTTCCTGGCACATTTTATCCAATAGATGCCTTGCTACAGCCATTTACACTGACATCGTATCTGTGACCCGCAAACTCACCGTATCTCATCCAACGTGCTGGAATCTTGATCATCTTCGTAGGATATCTTGTGGAATGTGTTCGCGCATGTTGCTTTCCCTATACAGGGCTCGAAACCTCAAACTATGGCCGTTTTTCGACACACTCACGATATCCGGCCCAATTCACTACTGGAAGGAAAAATTTAAGGCGTTCAAGTGGTCGTAGGTGCGTCCACGACAAATCTGGAGGGTTTCAAAGCGCTTACTGAGCCTTATTTCAGGGGTCTGGCTCGGAATTTGCGGCACATGAGCAGTCTTGATGCTACGTCAGTGTCGTCCACTGTAACACCCCGGGTATACGCCTGGCATATTCCCAACCCGAATCTACACCTCTACGCCACCTCGGAATGGTGTTCCCTGGGCCCACACTGTCGCTTCGAGCTGTGGTTGAGGTGCGCGGATTTGTGCTGCCTCACATTCTGCGGTGAACGGAGGGCCATGCTCCTTGACAGAGGTGCGAAATAGCCTTCTTTAACTCCCGGGATGCATTGGATGGAGGATGTGAGCACTGGATCCAGGTGGAGCGGTTATGGATCATGCAGGCAGCTCTCACAGGAGCGTCACACAGCGCCGATTGTGCGGCAGCTGACGTGCCTGTACCCCAGAGCGCAGGTCAGGGAGATGGGCGACGCAGCACGCACTGAGGCCCTACGCGCCGCTGAGAGAGAGGTCGAGGGTGCGGAGGATGTTGATACTGAAGCTGTAACGGACTCCCCGGAGCTGGTGTTACACATAGCAGACAACGTGGTGGGGAATGTGTAATTTTAGTTGTGTTCTGTTGCTCTTGCTGTGTTTTTGCTTAATTTACCGTTGATTTTCGAGTGAATTTTGACTTGTACTGTGTACGCAGAAGCATCGGGGATCACGCCCAGTGAAAACGCCGGCAAGCCAGAACGAGCCAGATCGAGCCAGATGTGACCGCTTTTGGCTGGGCATATCTGGCTCGCAAATTGTCTCAGGGCTCGATGTGGCTCGTCAATTTTTTCCAGAAGATCGAGCCAGAGAGAGCCGAAGAGAGCCAGAATGAATAGCTTATTGCATTTGCACGACATCAAACCAAATCAATTCAGATTACACTACACATATGGCTGTACTGCACGGCACCCACTCGCTCGCTCCCCGCCTCATCGCGCCCCCGCCCCACCCACATCCGCGAACGACTCCGACTCCAACTAGGACATAGTGCCGGTGTTCCATGATGCCACATGCGTCCAACGAATGCCGAAGGGCCCGAAATGGACGCTGAAAATACACAGTTGCGACAACAACTGGGGCTCAGAGAACTCACCAATTGAGGGGATGGTAGGCCGAAAGTGTTCCCGAAAGTCGAATACCACGAGCAGAGATCTAGGGAGCTATGAGCT
Source organism: Mycena sanguinolenta (assembly GCA_014462675.1). Classification (NCBI taxonomy): domain Eukaryota; kingdom Fungi; phylum Basidiomycota; class Agaricomycetes; order Agaricales; family Mycenaceae; genus Mycena; species Mycena sanguinolenta. The sequence continues at coordinate 6,759,456 of JACAZH010000003.1, read as the reverse complement.
TGGTATACATTCTGAGAACAAGAATGATAACACACCAGTGGACTTGTACGCGTGAGTAAGATGCGACGAGTGAATCGAAGACTAAGCGGTGAAAAGTATGAATCAGAAAAGTAGCTGTAATAAAGGAGTGCAGATGGCGTACCGTTGGTTTATCCTGGCAAGTAGAGTAAATAATGTCGAGAAAGCGCAGTGAAGGAGCATGTATCAGCTGGGTTCAAAGGGAATCTAGGCTTGAACACACCGTTTTCGGAGGCCAAAGAACATGAAAAGAGCGAAGAAATGAGTACTGGACTGTATAAATGCGTAAGCTGCCACCCAATTTGCCAAGAAAGTCATACCATCGATATGACACGGTCATTCTCGCTGCCACCAATTCCCTACAATCCTACGAGTATCCTGGAGGCTTGGATGGAAAAGTCGGCGGAAAGGCTGGAGCAAGGGACTAGGGAATGGTGAAGAAGTCGGGGAGTACGCGGGATAGTGGTGGTAGGAAACAAGAGACGAAGCGTGACGTAACGAGCCAATCGTACGACTTTGAAAATTATGCCGAGCTGGCCAGGCGTTCCTGGAGTCGCGAAGCACCAGCACAATTGAAAAATTGACGAAAAGTAGGCTTCGGACAGAAGTTGATTCGATCTGGCTCACTTTGGCTCGATTTGTTCGAAGTGGCTCGATCTGGCTTGCCGGCGTTTTCACTGGGGATCACGGGCCGTCAGCGCGTCAGCCTTGACGGCGGAAATCGGGCAGCAACGGAACCGACTCCGAAGCTGTCAAGGCCATCAAGATTTGACGGCTTTGATGCGAGCCTGATGGCTCTTGGTCTTGTTCACGACCTACGCGACGGGCGGGACGCGAACAGCGGGCGCCATCAAAGGTATCAGCGCCTGATGGACGCCGTCGATGCCGCCGCTTGGTAGGAGACTGCCGGAAGGTATGGTATTTACGCAGCATTTAGATTGTATTTAAACTGTACACAGCAAATTACCGGAATCGATGCCCAATTAGCCGGGTCATCGTGATGGTGTGACACGGCTAATTAGGCCGGTTAGGTGGGCACAACAGGTGGGAATTCGGAGGATGAAGGGAGAAGCAGGCGAATGGGTATAAATTGCTGGGAGAGACTCAGGTCGCGCTGTCGTTCATCAGAGTACCGCCGCGGTACTGCTGATCCGATCAGTGCCTAGTATAGGGGCTCCGTCGCTCCAAGTCCAGAGTAAGTTATTCTCATCCACTATGGCGGATCTCCTCGAGTGCATTGTGATTGTCCTCATCGCCTCTACCTACATCATCACTATACTCGCTGCCTTTCAGTCGGCGTGGTCGCCCTCGCCGCCCCCGCTACCGCCGGTGACCCAGCCTGTACCGCAATCGCCCTCGCTGCTGTCTCCGAGCCCGAGCTCATCTCCGTCCCCGGGCCAGATTCGTCGCCGCCATAAAAACAAAACCTGCCCAGGCGATGCCACCGCGAGTCGAAGATCCGCCGGAGATGGAGTCGGAGTTGGATGCAGTGGAGAAGCGGCTGGAGGCGCTGGAATCAGAATTGGGCACGCTGAAGAAGGATTTCCAGGCGCTGAAACTCGTCTTTGCCGACATGTTGGTGATCATAGTCTGACCAATCTACGAATCGCTCCTCGTCAAGGGCATCGCGTCTTATGCCTTCTGGCACGCGAAGGACCTATACCCACCCGGCCAGAAATTGTCAGTCAGGCAGCTGCATAACCTGAACTCGAAGCTGCAAACTACTCCTGGCAGTAAACGGCAGGCAGCGAAGTCACTCGTCGCCCAATACCCGTACGGCAATGTTCCCGACCAACCCTGCCTCGGATACGCCCCTGCAGCGCTCGCAGATTTCTTCCCCCAAATCGAGACGTGTATTCAGCGGCATAATATCTCGGGAAATGGAGCAGACGACAGTGTCTCCCAAATTACGGCCGACACCCTTCGAACCATCAAGAAAAAGGCATGTAGTGCGAGTAGCTCCTCAAGGGACCTAGTGCTAATTTTATTCAGTGGGTAACAGTCGTTGAAAACCGCAATCAGACTGCGCACGAAGCTTCTGTTGTTTCACTCGCCAACTTTTTCACCGCCATCGAGGCGCTCAAAGACGATCGGAAACCTGGATATTTAATCGAGGATTTCACCACATACAAACAATGGTACCGAATCCTTTTTGGCTTTGACTATACCGTGATAGCTGCGCAGTCGGACGCTGCTCGCAGTCAAACCCTCACAAATGGTGCGTTATGTATATGTTTATCAATTACATGGGTCCATCTGAAAAGATCTACTTAGCAGGCTCCCTCGAGGCAATAGTAGGGTCTGATGAGGACTCGGAGAAGGAGACAGAATTCTGTAAGTATCCATCTCTGCTCTCTCTCTTTTCTGGTGCCCTTTCCCTTGTGCTTCACGGTTCTTGCGCTTTTGTCTGCCTAGTTCCCTTTATTGCATTGATACTCACATTTCGGCAGAATCATCCTGTCAAGCCCATGACCCATTTTTGAGCCAACCAAATTGCAGTGTATCATTAGCCTCGAATCAGTTTCTCGACTTTCTCTACTCTAGAAATAACCGTCTCCCTTACTCCTCACACTGAGCTTCCCTCGCCCCTTACTATATACATTATAGTGTACTGTCGCGTACCCCTTATAGGCCAGATACAACATCATAGAAATAAGTACAATACACACGTCTCGAAGCGTATCATTGTGTATCACTTCTTGTAAGCACACACTGAAAATGGAAATGTTTCTGGTAGGATAGAAACCCTCCCCAAAACTGGTGGTTTCTGTTCATGTTCCTATTTGAGCACAAACTACAGATAACAATAAGTTGGAAACCACAGCTGAAATACATAGTTTTAGAATCACTTTCAGGGTCAGTGAAAGAGGATGTTTCTTTGTGTGATGAAAGCAACCCAGAAACTTCAGGTTTGTCCATGCCTTTCAGCCTCACAGAAAGGGAGAGTTTCATGAGAAATCCACAGAAATGACCAGTTTCATGTGATTTTTCATGAAACTCTTGCTTTGTGTGGAGCTGAAAAGGACAAAGAAAACCAGAGTTCCTGGGTTGCTTTCATCACATAAAGAAACTCTTTTGTTCTGTGTCAATAAAAATACTCATGAAACTATGTATTTCAGTTTTGATTTCTGACTTATCTTTACTTGCAGTCTCTCCTAGAATAGAAACATACACAGAAACTATGAGTTTCTAAGAAGGTTTCTAGCTTACCAGAAACATTTCCATTTTTGGTGTGGCATTGCAACAATGAACCCTTTTGCCCGATTATCCGGGTGCATCTCCCAAAAAACATCTGGCTGCTCCAGACAACTTTGGATGCAGCGACGGCTGAACGTTGCTACCATTTGCGCAGTCGCGCGGCGGCGGAGCTGATATTCTGCATCACAGGAAAATTTAAAACCAAACAATTCAGGCGTTGGTCTCGCGTCCCAAACCAGTTGGCCTTTTGTGCGATAGAGAAGACGCCTTTACAAAGAAATCATACGCGGTCAATCAACTCGTGCATGTACGCGCAACAAGGCGTATGCTGGACAGTGGACGTGGTTCACCAACGCTTCCTAGCAGTTTGGGTTCCGAGCGCAATCCACAAAGAACACCCTCGGGATGGACATGCCACCAACCATCGCTGCATCCGGCATGAGTCGCCGATGCAACTTTCATCATCGGGGGCAAGGGATATTCGCCCTGCGAGCCCCTGTACGGCTCGGTCAGGATACGACGTGAGTCACCGGCCTTTCCGTTGTGTTCTTCAGGTTACTTGCTCTGCCGTTGTTGAATCTCGCCGGAGGTCGAAGCGCTGCTGAGGGATGTCGCGATCGATCAAGTACGGCGTAGTAACGGGCAACATCGCGTACAGTTTTTTTTTTTTTTTTTTTTTCGTATCCTCGTTTTATTTCCGTTGTGCCTACGGCATATGGTAGAAATAAAAACTATCTAGTTTCGTGACTGGCTGTGTGTGATGTCTATGTGCTCTGTGTGGTAGTTCTACTCGAAGGCGTGCATCCCGTGACAAGACGGGAGCGTCGCGGGTATCCGCAGGGTATGAGGCAAAGCCTAGACGTTAGTACGTGTTTGGGAAATGTCCGATTTGAGTCAGCTCGTGGTGTAGCAGTATAGTAGAATATCGTGCTTGTGTCTACCTGGCTTTCGGCCGTTCTAGCTGCTTGAAGTCTCCAAATACCGAGTGAAATCGTCCCGTGCGTTGTATGTACAGAAAGAGGTCAGGGAGCAGATCAGGGCTGGTCAACAGGTGCTTGCTGTGAGCTGCTAATCGATTTGCCGCTCGGAGTCGTCGCCGGGCCTCATCGTGAGCATTGCAGAAGTGCAAATAATGGTCTACCGTCTCCTCGTGTAGTCCACAGCAGGGGCAGGTCGGCGACGGGGATTTGTTTAATCGGAAAAGGTGTTTGGCGAGGGGGGCATGATGAGTGCGTAGTTGGAATAGCAAGGATGCGTGTTTGCGAGGCAGGGGTTTTGTGAGCTTGCGGAAGGCGGACGACGGCAGGGTATTGTCGATATCTTTGGTCCTCGAATAACGCTTTGAACGTGTGAATTCTTTCTTCCTCGTTCTCTGCAGGACCCTCGCATGCGTCAAGGCTAGCGCAGACTTGCTGTACGGCAAGTCCTTCAGAAATCTGGGTATGCCTCCAAAGCTGCCTTCTCTTGCTGCTCGTTTGGCAGCTTCGTCTGCTGCTTCATTGCCTGGGATCTCGACGTGTCCTGGAGTCCAGTCGACGCGTAGACGCAAACCTGGGTGTTCCTCCTTCGCCGCCGCTAGACGCCGATGGAAGAGGTCCCAGATGTAGCGCCCCACGCCAGGCCTCGAGCAGGTTGTCGCCCGTATGGCAGCAGTGTTGTCCAGCCCCAAGGGTACCACGCCGTCTATCCACTCGTCCACCTCCAGTCTCAGGCACTCCAGCGCCAGAGTTAACCCCACCCCTTCTGCCTTGTATACTCCATATCTCTTCGCTGACCCAAGCTGCATCCCCATGGTTCTTTTGACCACCCCGTCCACGCACAGTAACCCTGCCGCCCCTACCATGCCGTCGATCAGCGATCCATCCGAGAATAAAGTCACCTTCGCTCTCTCCTTCAGTGCCCACTCTTTCGCCTCCTCTTTAGATTCTGCTACTCTCATGTCTATCGCCGCCGTCCAGTTCGCATCCTCCCTCACTGCTGGAATTTCTTCGACCAGCTTCTGCCGCACGTCCTTGTACGCCGTCATCAGGAAATGTAGAGGGGATGGGTGTTTCTTCACATGCCCGTACCGCGCCACGTTCGCTACCGCCGCATGTAGAGGATGGGTGGGTGGGAGAGTTGCATAGCGTAATGCCGCCTTCTGAAGGTGTTTGTCGATGGCCAGGTTCATTGGTAGCAGGTCCGCATGTGCATCTAGCAGGTCTCCTGGTGATGAGATCATTCCTCCGACCATCAATCGTGCCGCCCGTAGTTGTATTGACGCCAGCTTCTTGACAGTTGCGCGGTTGTCCTTCCTCCCTGTTCGCTCCCAGGTCCCGTTGGTAACATGGGGCTAGCCACACTTCCGCTCCATATAGCATCCTGGGGATGCAGATTGCCAGGTATAGTTGGCGGATATAGGTCATCCCCACTCCTCCTGCTACTCGGCCCAGCCTTTTGAAGTTGACCACCCACTCTTGTCCCTTCGCTACCGCCGCTGCCGCTTGCTCTTTGAATGCCAGTTTCTCGTCAAGCCATATTCCCACCAGCTTCACTGCTTGGCTTGGCTTTACGATGTGTCCGTCTATTTCCAGGTTCGGCCTCTTCTCCGGCTCCCACACACTCTTTTGCCCAAATGGCCGCCTGCGCAGCACTCTCCGCTGTGAGAAATGGCACGCCTGGTCTTTTGCTGCTCCGAAGACGCTGTTGTGCGTTACACCCCACTCGTTTACTCCCCCTTCCTTCGTCACCAAGTCCACCACCATTCGGCTCGTCTCCACCAGCGTGTTCCCGATCGCCAGGATGTGATAGTCGTCAATGTATATCCCGGAGTCGTCATGCACCCGTGCCAGTGGGGAGTTATAGAAGAGGTAGCAAATAACCGATTGTGGGTCCCCCTGGTCCAGTCCATCCTCGATGGGAAACGGTTCCGAAATATAGTCGTCAAACAGTAGTCGTGTCGTGCGGCCTTCGAATCTGCGCAACATCCAATCAGTGTGCTCCTTCAGTACCCCTGCCATCCTCATGTTATGCACCACCCTCGAGATCATTGCACTCGGGAAAGCGCCCTTCACATCGCGGAGCAACAGTGTTGCCACCTTTCCCCTTCTCCACGCATCCTTCACTTTCTTCACCAGCCCTTGCACCATGTCCACCCCCGTTCTCCCTGGCCTGCCTCCATAATGATTTATCGGCAGCATGTTGTACTTCTCCGCATTGGTTGCTACCTGTATGGTCTTTGCCGCATTGCGCAGTCTCGCATGCCCGTGCGATAGTATTAGAGGACGATGTGCTCCTACCGCAGAGTAGTCGGGTTTGCCAGGTTTCCGCGCTACTATTGTCTCCGTACGTTTCCAGTCGTCTGGCTCGTACTGATAGACGTCTAACGCCCGGTATATTTTGCATAGCCTCGGCACCAGCAGTCCTGCGCAAAACTTGTATACACAGTTCGGGAAGGTCCCCGAGCGAGTAGCCTTCCACGGCTTCATCTTCCCTATCGCTTGGTGTAGTTGTACCTCCGTCAGAGGCGCGTACTCCCATAGCGGTTCCGGGTATACCGTGTCTGGCGACGGCTCCGTGGCACCTTCCCCTCGCTTCGGATAGAACTCCTGAACCATCCATTTACTCTTCTGGCTGTTTGTCGCTGCCACCTCCTGCTCCCCGTTCTCCTTCTTCCACCTGAGATCGGGGACTCTCGTTCTTCCTCCATCTGATCCTGGGCCCTTCATCAATTGACCCGCCGTCCACACGTCCCCCTTGTCGATGTGCTCCAGCCACTCTAACCAGTACTGTCGTCACGCTGCTCTCACCTTTGCTGAGAAAGAGTTTCGAGCCACGCGGTACTGCTCGTGCACCGGGCTTTCTACCACGCTCTGCTGTTGGTAGGACAGCTTCGCTAGCTTCTCCTTCTCCTTGCGTTGATTCGACAACTCCTCGGTCCACCATCTTTTCGAATGAGCACTCACCTGTACCCTTGGCACCTTCTCTTTCACACATCTCCAGATCGCCTGGTCCATCCTTTGTATCGCTGTTTGGACCTCCCCCCGCGCTGGCATAGCCGTCCACCTCCTCCAGGCTAGCTAGCTCTTCTCCCAGCATCTTTGTAAATTCCTCCCAGTTCGTAACTCTCCAGTTCCACCGTCGCTCCTTCACCCTCACCGGTGGGACCAGATCGATCTCACTTATGATGGGGAAGTGGTCAGTAGTGCCTGGAGTAAGATGTGGGTAGGCATCGCAGGATATGAAGAATTCTAGAAATTCCTTGCTGCAAAAGGCGTTATCTGGTCTTGTCAAGTTTCCTGTTCTTTTAGCTCGCAGCGTCGGGACTCCCTGTGGGAGCGGCATCCTCATGTTGTAGTGCCCCAGTAATTGTAGTAGCGGTGCTACTGCGCGTGCCGCTTCTGCTGTGAATAGATGTGAGTTCCTAATTTCGTCCCACAGCGCACTATGCCGGTTAAAATCCCCGAGCCACAGGTAGTAGACTGGCCCTGTGGGTGGCCTCTGTCTTTGCGCACTGCGCATGAAGTCGCGTAGCATCTTCAGAGTCTCGTCGTGTCCCCCGTCGTTATAGATATTAACGACCCGCAGCGCTCCGAATTCTCCTCGGATCTCGATCGCTACCATGTCCGCCGAATCAATCTGCATCTGCGACCACATATCAGTGGGTAACGACACATTCACCAGTGTCACGGCCCTCGTTCTTGTCCCTTCCTTCCCGTGCGGAGTAGGATACACTACCCTCCACTGCGCATCCGCCCTCGTCCACGCCCCCGGTCCCACGTACGGCTCCTGCAGAACCACCAACAGACAGTTCTCCCCCTCCTTGCGTACTCATCGTGCACCGCCCACGGATCCGGCCGGGCCTCGTTGAGTTGCTCCATCGCTTCCTCTTGGTGGGAACCTCTGTGTCCCGATGTCATCGCTCGTCCGGAACCAGTCTGCTTCACTCGCGGTCGTGACTGTCCTCCCTAGCGGGCTTGGTCCCAGCCCTCCTCGTGGTTGATTTGCCTGTCTTCCTCCTCCTCGCTCCCTGCCCTGCTGGCTGAACGCCGCTGTCAGCGTAGTTTGCTGCAAGCCGCCCAATAGTGCTGCATTTGCCCCCCGTCCCCTGAGGCCTGTCTCGGAATTCCCAAGGTCCCTCCCCAGCTCCGCCTCCCTGTCCTCTCTGTCCCCCTGCTAGTTGTCCCCAACCTTTGCCATTGCTCCACATGGGAGCTTGTTCATCCTCCCTCTGTCCCACCTTCGCCGCAGCCGTCGTCGCCCACGTCTTCGGATCCGCCGTCGGGATGTATCTATATCCCGCGGCCGGGTCCTTCGCCCTCTTCTCTTGCACCGCCTTCTGGAAAAAAGGGCAGTTGCGGTCCACCGCCCCGTGTCCGTGTACCCCGCAGTTCGCGCACTTCCTACTTTCCGCCTCTGTTACCGTGCAGTCCGCAGTCCTGTGGTGCTCAGCACAGAGCCCACATATATCGAAGGTCATCTTGCACGTCCCCGCCAGATGCCCGTCGAAGCCTTGGCACTTCACACATCGCATAGGTTCGTCGTCTGACTTACGCACCTTCATGTTCCTTCCCTGCCAATATATCCCGTGGTCGATGGAGTGGTTCGCTGCTTCAGGTGAAGTGAAGTCCACCTTCAGGTGCGCTACTCTTTGCCCTGAAGCCCGGCGTGCGATAGGTTTCACCCATCGTGCTCCGCATATGGCACCACTCTCCAGTCCGCTATCGCCCTCTATCATCCGCCACGTGCCGTCCGCCTCAATGTGCAGGTCTACCGGGACCATCTCCACAATGAGTGTAACTCTTCGTGGACGGTACTCGACCGAGCCTCCCAGTCCTGCCATGAACCCCTTCATCACCTCCCCTCCCTTCATCCACCTCGCCATGTCTTCATCTTTGCAGTCGAAAACCACTCCTCCGTTAGCCAATTTCCTGGCCCCTACAAATGCTGCCCCATCTCTCTTCGCTGCCATCAGAGTTAGTGCCATATTGGCCTTCTCCTTCAACTCCAGCTCAGAAAGTGCCGCTAGGGCGTTGGCCGCCGCGTCTTTATCTTTGTCAACCAGTATCTGACGCCGCATGCGCGCGTCTCGCGCCACTAGTGCCGCCTGTTCCGCGGTCATAGTTGCTGGTGTTACCGCCGCCGCGTACGACCTCGGGGCCGTCGGTGCTGCCTTGGCCACTGCCTGGACCTCCGAAGCTGCATTGGCTGCCGCTGCACTAGCCTCCCCCACTGCTGCCTTCAAGTCCTTCACTTGCTCCTTCAGAGCCGTCACTTCCGCCTTCGCGCCCTCCGCCGCCTCACAAGCAACTGACGACTTACCTGCTATTTCCCTGATTCCCTCCATGATATTCTCCATTACCGGTAGTATTGCCTCGCTAACGGCCGAGCCGCACGTCTCCGCCACTTCTCGTGTCACCTGCTCGTCAATCTCTTCGCTCATGAAAGCTAGCGCGCGGATCGTATGGGCCATCTGCCTGAGGGACCTCTCTGGCAGTAGTGACATCTTCAGTAAGGTTGAGAATAGTTCTGCCCTCGTGAAGGGCGCGTCCTTCGCTATCCATTGACTGTCTTCGAGGTACTGTCTGGCTGTATTAGCATCCACAATGTTATTTGTCTTCCCTTTCTCTTTCTCAGCTTCTACTAGCTGGTTGCGCGTCATGTACGACCCGATTTTTGTCTGAACTTCCTTCACTATAACCGAGTCGAGTGGCGTTGGCTTTGGGGGAGACCCCTTGCCGTTACTAGTCATCTTTTCTACAGCAAATTCTCTGCTAGTGAACAATGTGTGCCGTCCACGTAGATACGAGTGCGTAGCGTAGTGCCCGCACGTAAAACGACGCGCCGAGTCGTCGAGTGGCTCTTGTGATCCGGGGTCCTAGTCGGGGTACCACGTGGTAGAGAAGCAAGAAGCGATCCATCGCGTACAGTATCGTTCTGCGAACAACCAGATACATGTTGGACGACTCTGTCGACCCAAGCCTGTTAGTGCTGCCTTATCGTATCACCGTGGATACAGCTGCGGAATGCTACTTTTCTTTATCAAACATGACAGGTCCGCTTTGGCTACGGCTACGCAACCCGAGAAGTCTCTGCACCAAAGCAGTAAATCGTACTAGCGATATTGCAGGCCACTTCCAAACGCGGCGGCGCGCACTATGCCGCGGCTGGTTCTGTGGGGCAGACATCGGCGTGTATGCGGGGGGCGAGTTTCCGACCTTAGTGGGGGTATCCGGGCAGTCCTCCGGCTCAACGTCAACGTACTTGGGCAATTCGATGGACGCAGGGGGTGACGACGGCACGCTTTCTTTCCCAGTGTTAATATACTTGGGTAACTGCACATACAAGTTGCGTCAGTGGTAACAAGAAAAGAGACGGACGGCGATCACCTCTCTTTCCTCCTCCATCTGGCGCACGAGGCTCTCGTCGTCGTCGAAATCAATTTCTCCGTGCGAGCAGGGCTTCCGGCCGGGCACTGTGTCCCCCACAATGGTAGTGGTGTCGCGGTCGGTGGCAATCGGCGCGGCAGGTGCGTTGATGCCGTTGGCTTGAGAATCGCATGCGGATGTGAACGGGGGTGGGTGATTCATCCAGTGGTCCTCGTTGTCGAAGGGCACGCCGTCCTCAGGCTTGTCCTGTGGCTTGACGCGGCACCACAAATCGCGAAAGGCAGTATTTTTGTCTGGGAGCAGGACTGATGAATATTGACTCGAAGAAGGAAATAAACTTGACAACGCACCGGAACCACTGGCATAGGCGGCAGCGGCGAGGACTTCCATGACGCGTTCTCGAACGATGAGGGAAGTATCCGATGAGGTGAGGAGATTTCCAACTGCGTCGAGGAATTTGCGGGATGTGCATCGGTCAACAAACACGTCGGAACAATTGTTTAACATGATCGCCCACAACTTGAGTAGAGTGAGCCGAGTGATCATAGCACACGGGGGAAGACCTACACGGGCAGCTGCCAGCTGGGCAGAGGGCTCGCCGTACCTGAATTCACGGCGTAGCGCACGCACAGCGTCTTTTGCGTACGCATCCATGGCGGAGGCGTGCTCGCAGACATCGAGGATGAGCACCCAGTCGTCTGACGCGGTGGCGGTCAGATACCCTGCACGAGATAAGTACACCAGCGGAGATATAGCGGGGAACGAACCGATCTTGCGGGTGAGCTCATTCTCCTCGTATTCGCGTTCCCTGGCGCGTCTTCGGCGCTCTCTATGTTCGCGGGCAGCTTGGAGCTCTGCATGCTCGCGCAAGGCGTTGGTGATATCGTGGTCGTATGCGGAGACAAGTGGGGGCTCAAAGTCGAACAAGGCGGCGTCAGTGTCAAAGGGTAAGCCTTCTTCGGGCTTATCGTGTGGCTTGACGCGGCGCCACAGACCGCGGAATCCGGCCTCTTTCTCTGGGAGCGAGACGCCATGAGGGGACCGAAGAAAGAAGAAAAAGACAACGCACTAGGTCCGCTGGCATAGGCTGCGGCGGCGAGGATATCCATAACGCGTTCGCGCACGGCGGGGGAAGTGCACGGCGAGATGAGGAGATCTTCGAGTGTGTCGAGGAACTTGCGGGATGTGCACCAACGAATGAATACATCGGAGGAATTGCGCAGCATGATGGCCCATAACTTTATGAAGGTCAGAAAGGCGACTGAAAGGGACGAGGACCAGACATACGCGCCAGCAGCAAGTTGGGTGTTGGGCTCGCCGTACTTGAACTCACGGCGCAGCGCACGCGCGGCTACCTTTGCATTCGAATCTGTGGCGAAGGCACTGTCGCAGATATCGAGGATGAGCGTCCAGTCGTCCGACGCTGTGGCAGTGAGGAATCCTGGGCGAAATGAGTTACCGGCGGAGATGTAACAGTTCACGGACCGATCTTGCGGGTGAGCTCGTGCTGTTCTTCAGTGTCTCTGCGCCTTGTCACGGTACCAGTATTCTGCTGTGAGTCTGAAGCAATCGGCGAAACCACATTCTGCACGAGATCTGTTGCAAGCCGGGGAGTAGGATCTTGCGCTCCCAACTCCAGTGCGTGCTCGGGTCCATCTGACATCACCAGGTCGCTATCACCGTTCACCTTCAATATTGTTCGGATAGCTGAGGAGCCCAGGGATCAAGCAGGAAGTGAGGGTGAGAAGTCAGGATGGGATCAACATCGTGGGCAATGCAAAGGGCACAAGGCGCCTATGCTATAAGTAACTTACATCACCGGGCACAAAAATGTAACGCGGCTGGTATGAAGATAAGTATAAGCGCAAGCCCGTCGTCGGCTGCAGTGGCCATGCTCGACATGATTCAAAATTGAAGGAAAAAGTTGGCAAGAGGAGGAGCGCTCGTCAGTCTGAGTTCCAGCGACTGTGACGCGAAGACAGAGCGGGCTTAGCGAGATACCCTGTCATGCTGAAAGGGCTGAATTAGCATTACGGGCGCGCGCAAGCACTGAGATCATCGAGAACGTGGGGAATGGCAAAACTGGGGCAAGTGTTGACTCGGCACTTGCCGGCTGCGACGGCAAAAGCCGGATCGTATGAGACCAGCTTCCTTCCTCTTCCTTCATCTGCAACTTCAGAGATATCTTGGTTACATCGATCCTCATGAGGGCCGGAGACAAGATCGACGTCGCTTGGAGGTCTCCGTAATGGTGCTACAGTCGAGCTCTGCCTTGAATATTTATAGGCGTTGCGACCTTGTTGACACCCCGTTCACAAAGACCGACGCCCTTTCTGGCATGCGCTCTAAGTCCGGACTTAGGATCCTTATAAAACAAGAGTGGAAGATGACGCACATGGGTTTCCAAACTTCCTTCCTGAAACACTTTCTTGAAACCTTTTCGGTGTGTCCTTGGTGTCGTCGTAACGACTGCCATAGAACCCTTCTTTTTGTGGATGACGGGAAACTGAACTTTTGTTCTCTTGCGATCGAATCAGCGGAAGAGAAACCTCAGCATAAGTATTTTCGAAGAATCTGATTGAACGTCGAATCGTCGTGTCGGGATACAAGTTGGTTCAACAGCCGGAGTCCGTGGTTTCTTCTCTCGCACAGTGAAAACATCTCATGATTTCAAGTTTCGCAGGTCAGGCTAACATCGTGCAGTATTTGCTACGGTGGATATCCGGAGAACGATTCCGCGTTCATTCCTTTTGCCGCCCAGATCACACATACCTTGACGGCGATCTCAGAAAACAGGACCCGCGAGCTGTGCATCATTCATTCGCAATGTGCTCCTGTTCATTTGCCAGTAACACCTTTTGGTATTCTCCAACGATTCAATGCGAACAGTGTAGCGCTCGACGCGCTTATTGTCTTGTCAGTCAGTGGCGCATTCTGATGCTCTTCGAAGGCGATGCAAAATGTTGGCATTCCAACTCAATACCAGTGACGCATTCTGGTCTCCAAGGCGGCGCGCTCACAAAGTACAAGAAAGTACAATGCCCTCGTTATTTCGTTTTGCAGAGGTCGTGCAATCCGCAAACTGAGAACTTTCTCGTTGACGACTCACGTTCTTAGGGTTCAGTGGCATTCGGTCCCAAAACTCGGATGCAGCGCGCAGTCTGTGATTGATGAAACAAAAGGCGAAGAGTGAATTTAGCACCCAATAAGAAACGAGGGTTAAACCTATGCACAGTGAGCCGAGTTATAAAGCGGGGCATCACCACTCTTCATATACCAATAACAGCCACCATCTTGCTGTATCCTCTCCATTCACCGCCGTTGACTCTCGAGATGCCTGCGTCTGTGGTCGCTGATTCCAAGCCCGAGAACGGACTGAGGCCGTCCCAGCCGGGCCATCCTGACCTTAATCCTGCGGACAAGGACAAGACAAGTCTCAGTGAGGATTCTGCCCACTCCAGATGTTTTCACTCGCGTTAAATATCAACCAAGAGGACCACTTCGCCGAGATGGCCTCGGGATATTCCAGCGCCGGGTCGGAATTCTACGCCAATAATAGTGATGACGTTGCCAGCTCCGCCGCCTCTGTGGCTGCCTCCGTTGACCTCAGTGAAATGAAGGACAAGATGAAAACACTTTCAGAGTCGAGTAAGCTATTGATGAAAGCCCTCGACGAGGTGCAAAGGCTTCATCCGTTTATTGGGGTGGCCGTGCTCGCCTTCAAGGCTGTGATTAGCCTAGGGCTAAAGCGTAAAAACAACAATGCAAATGTGCTTGCGCTCCAGGTGAAGATGCAGGAGATGATGTACGACTTCGTACAGTGAGTACTCACTCACCTACATCTGTATATCACCCAGTTCATTATTCGTAGGTTGCGACTCATCAAGCCCGATCATAAACTCGAGAACGGAACAAGTGTCCGAGGAATGCTGTCCGAATTGTGTAAGGCTATCGCTGAAGATATTGAAAAGTGCGGAAATTTGTGTGACAAGTACTCGAAGACGTCTTTTTTGGGTACCGTCGTCTTCATTTGCTTCGATTCATTCCCTAACAAGATTTATTTAGGTCAACTATTCAAGAGCCCCATCTACAACGAACGCTTCAGTGAATTCATCGAGACCTTCGAGAGACACAAAAAAGAGCTCGACCACAAGATGTTGCTTATCACCACAATCCGTGTACATTCCGCTGGTGAAGATATATCTCACATTGACGAGACAGTGAAGTCGACCGATCAGCATGTTAAAACATTGGTACTACTTCAACGGTTACAATCGCCTTTGCAACAAAAGCTCTCGAAGGCCATCAAAGAGTACGGTGGGCCGGAAGAGTGTCTAGCGGACGAGAAAATCATAGAGAATTTGGTTTTAATGGCTCAAGGGTATGTGCATTCTCTCAATCCTCAAGTAGGATTTTATCCACCTTGCATTTGGTTAGTTTGAAACCTGACCCTGTGGCTCAAACACCATTTGCACTGGCGCAAACCATCAAGTCACCTCAGATCAACTTTGTTCCTCCTACCCCAAGCCCTGCTTCTCATACCCCTGCCAACTACAACCCAAATGCCATTCCTCGCCCGTTCTCTCCAGCAAATATTTCCGACTCCAATTACATCTGGAGCGCTTTCCATCCGCAGGACCCCGTTACACGTTCTTTCTCTCCGTCAAACATTTCCGACGCCCCTCATATGTCATTCAGCACTCTCAGGTCGAGGCACTCGAGTTTTGACCAGTCTCAACCTGCCTCGAGACAAGACAGTATGGGGTCCGCCGGAGCAGTTGCAGGCTTTCCGGGCGCAGCGCCACTACCCAGCATTTTGCACACCGCCTCGAACCCCATCAGTAACGCTGCGAAGTCGTTGCACGGGACACCTGGGATGCCGAGCCGTAGAACTTCCTTCGCCACATCCGATGATTCCGGGTCAGTCGTCCGCCCGCAAGCAGTGTCCCCGACAGTCGTGGCCGCAACTCTAAGGGAGGAGATGGCCGAAGACGTCGACACCGGTTTGAGAAGGAACATGGAAACCTTTACTCGAAAGCTGCTTGCGCAACAGGCGCAACTGGAAGCTTTGGAGCATACCATCATTCGCCAAAGCAACCGTGTGGTACATAGAGTGTCGGAAGAACTCCGAAAGGGTCCGCATAATAGGGTTCAAGATCCGGTGCATTTTTTATCTGGTCTATTCGTGGGGAGATGCTAAAACTCGTATTCGACAGGAAATCAAAGCGCTTTGGGAGGAGATGGTTTGCCATTGGATTTCCACCTGAAATTCGTTGCTCAACTTGAAATATTAAGGGTTGGAAACTCAGTGTTCCTGACCGCGAGTTTGTCCTGAATCTGCACGACTATTACCTGGCCCAATATTCCGAACCTATCGATATCGAAGAGTACTTCAAGACGCCAGAAGGGACGACCGTTCAGGACGTTCAGGGCTTGCGTCGTGCTTTGAAGAATGCTCTCTCTTCAGCGAAAGCACGAGCAGAAGATAAATGGGCTTTGAGTTTGTTTACCTTTCAAAATATCCCCAGGGTTCTGGAGGCGTTCGATGGAGATGGAAGTGGATTCGTGAGTGTCTGGGAAGTCAACCAGTTAACTTCAGCGTGTCCGGAAGGCTGGACGTGAGCTGGGATCACTTTTTGTTCCCAGTGGACGCCTGCTAATCGTATATTCTAGCGTTTTGCAGTGGGTGGCATATTGGATTCTCGGTTAGTCTGCTCTTTCTCAATTTCTTCATCTATCTGACATTGTTTCCAGGATCGCATTGGACCATCTGGATTTATCGCTCAAAGATTTGCGAAATTCTTCAGAAGATGCATCAATTCGCAGACGGAATCAAATCCTCAAAAACGTCCCAATTCAAGGGCAAAAAATCCATCCTCTCGGCCAACCGATTTTTTGTGAACGAACATCTCGACGGCATCCAAGACATTGACAAAATTCTCGTCTCCTTAGAACGACCTACGGAATTATTGGATTCACATCTCGCGAACCAGTTTTCTGCGTATGCAGATGCGGAAGAGAAACGCTTGGATCGCATCTTGGGAATGCTAGACTACGAAATCGACGGTGTGGATACGGTGTCGCTTATCATTGGTCGGCACCAGATTGAAAGGGTCAGTGCCCGATCGGTTGAATGCGCGGGATATTCACGTGGATTGATTTTCAGAATCTGTTCCCCGTCTTATACCTCCTTCTTAAGCGGCATCTAGAAATTCTCTATCACGCCCGCATGGTAGTCTTCGACCGAAATGAACTGGCGTCTTGTGTCAATTCGGTTAAACATATCCTGGAGAGTGTTGACTTTCGTGTGAATAACCTTGAAAGTGCGTAGTATGCGGTACTCCCAAATACCAGCTTCTCATTGTTTCTCAGCATCTCACGAGCAACGGTCCCCTAATTCTGCGTCTCCAATCGCGAAGTTTGCGTTTGGGATGGTCAGTACGAATGCACTGGGTTTCTGCGCTTCTGACACTGGTGCAGTATTACAGGCTTTGTTTCGGCCCAGCGTTGTTCACTACCGACATTTTCGCCTTATTGGAATTGTCAGAAGAGGAAATTTACCGTCAATACCCCACCGCTGCCAACGAAAACTCGCAAACCGGAAAGAAGCCCATCCTGAAATATAAGGCGCGGTCTGAAACCCACCCACACCCCCCTAATGGAATCAATGATTCAATACAGCTCAGTTCAGAGTCAACCGTATGCGGGCAATGGACTGGACACCTCACGTTTCACCATACGAACAACATTGCCCCTTACGGAATGATACAAATTTCGCTCGCCCCAGATGAGGAACACCCAGAAGTCCTGGTGGGCTCCGGTAGCTACTGCGCTGGAACATTGGACATGTCGGGAAAATTGGACGGAGGGCTCACACTGACCCTCACCGGTATCCCGGATGATCCCATTGCAGACAAGCCGTTCGTGATCATGTTCGAAGGCAATCTAGTCGCGGACAATGATGGGATTCGGGTCTCTGGGAATTGGAGGAATTCTTCCGTCTCTCAATACGAAGGGGGTCTTGTTCTGATGCGACTGCCTACATGGATTTATCGACTTAAAGATAAACTGCTGCAAATGGAGGGCGACAGGACTGCTCATTCCTTATGGAAGTTTGCGCAGTCCGCATTCCAACAACATGCTCGCATTCATCGAGGCCTTCTTCCTGTCGCCCATCTGAACGGAATCCGTCGAGGGGCAGAGCTGACGCGCCGTCATGACCTGCTTCGTGAACTGGATCAAAATGACTTGGAGGAGCATCAAAGGCTACTGTTTTCTTTGACTCCGTGGGAAGCACGCACTTCTCGATGTGCGGCAAGAACGAGTATAGATTATACCCTTCACAAGTAAGTTTCGATAAATATCTGATTTAGAACCTGAAATGTGTCTAGGAATGCCTCCTGTTCCGGGTGTCGCCGAAAGATGATTCCTGACATTCGCCACTTTTGTTTCGACTGCGATTCGAATTTCTGCGAGATTTGCGTGGACATACACACAACGCAGCATCCAGCGGACCACGGCATTCTTCGCCTACATCGTTATATTACTAGCCGACAATTCGTTTTACTTCGTGACAAAGCTTCTACCATTCTTTGGGCGCTCCGCGCAAATCCCAGTCATACAGGACATGTTGAAAAATCGCAACACTCAGACCTGAAACCACAGCCTCTTCAGGTGGATTTACAGACTGTTTCAGGCGTTCGTATTCAAGTCAATACACCGACATCGCCGGGAGTGCCCGCCGAGGCTCCCTCCGCGAGGGCCACAACGCCCGAGACACAGCATCCGGATGACTTTGAGGTCAATACTCGGCGAGTATCCAATATTGAAGCTGATAACGACGGCCTGGCGCCTCGACCATTATTGCGCCGATCCCAGACGCAGAGTTCGGTTCGGAGCAAGCACAGCGAGATATTGGATGATACCGAGGCTGAAGATGAAGAACACCCTCCTCATTGTTGCATTTACTGTCGGGGATCAACTCACCCCCGATACTGGGTCTGCGTAATCTGCAGTAAGTCCGTGCCCAATAATCGTTCACTTTACCTGAAAGCAATTTGGCAGCCGAACTCCAGCGCGACCCCATTCGTATCTGCCAAGGGTGCGAAACCAAACCGCGGTCACAACTTCTTGGTGTGCCATTGCCCCAAACGGTTAAACAGCATGATAGACATCATGCTCTCGTTCGAGTGGACCAAACCCAGGTCAAGAAAGCGCGCGAAGCACCTTACATACCTCGACCGATCTAGTGGTAATGACCTTCTAAATACATTGTGGGAGTTGGATTTAAACAAGTAGCAAACATGTGTCAACAAAACAACTGTTAGCATCTTAATTTGGAAATAATTGAATAGCAGCTCTTCCTGCGTTATAAAGCATGAAATAAGCCGCGTATTCCATAATCTTCAAGCTGGCATGCTCGTCGCGCGGTATAGAGAGACAAGTTGAGGCATATCCTCGGTTATTTGTTCAGATTTTTTTAAACACTTTTTATCCAATCTAGCAGATCAGAACGGCAGAAGTTCGGATATGCCGATCGCGAAAGTTGGTGTGCGCGGTTTTAGCCTGACGTTGACACCAAGCCCCAAGAAATGGAATCACAATGGCGCTGGAATTCAGATCGCAAACTACAAATACAACTACTCGAGTGGCAGACAATCTGCCGCTTCAAATATTATTACATTTATTGACAATATCAACAGCGTAACGGTTGATAAGCTCGCCGGTGATGGTTTCGTCTTGTGCCGCGAAAAATTGTTTTACCCCACTATCCTTGAGGGCCTGGGTAGAGCTTTCAGGACTAGCAGAGAAAAGATTAAACCAGTATGCGGTCATGAGATCCAAGCTCTTGAATCATGCCTCTTGATCAGCGTGTGATTGAGGAAACCATCGAAGGGCTTACAGATTCAAGAAGTACAGCCACGAGTGGTTCAACCGGCACCATCCGACGGGCCTGCGCGTTGACTTCCAACGCTGCGTTCTGCGCGAACTGAAGTTTTCACGTTGTGCCATGTATTGCATGTGTCTAAGGTTGAAGCATAAGTACCATTGTGTGGTTCGCAAGAATCTTTTGCATGATGGGCATGGCGCCGAGGCCGTCCAAGACCTCCGCTAGTTGCTGAGTCAATTGCGCCCCGGAGAAATGGGCCGGGCACTTAAGTATGCCTATCCAGGAGCCGGATAGATCCGTGAAACGAGTATCGACCCGGACAGACTCATCCACGGAGACCATACAGGCCCCTGCGAATTCCTGACCTCCCGAGATATCGATCAATTTGACGACCGCTGCGTCATTGAGAAACTGAGCGAGTATAAAATCAACCATACTGCTTGACTAACCGAAACATATCTGGGCGTATTCGTCCGCGGTCTGGATGGGAATCGCGATCAGCACAGATATAGGGAAACAGGCGCACTGTACCTTGCATTGCACTCTCACCACGACAGTGGGCCGTGGTTGAGGGGATCCTATGGCTTTGAAGTAGCCGTCAAAACGATCATTCGGAATGAGCTGATCGGTCATGCTGAGAACACGAAACTCGATGATTGACATGGAGGAAAGGCGCACAAGGTCATATTTGAGGATATTCTGTTGCGCAATGGGGAGCGCAAGTTGGGCATCTGCGAACCCATCCGTCTGGGCGGCAAACTCGTTGACCGACAGATTAGCGGGCACCGGGTGAAGCCAGAGAGCTGTGAAGCGATCCTGCCCGAGAGACGAGTGGCGAAGTCAGACAAAGCAAAGGTAATTAGTGCGTAGAGTGTGTGGCGATTATATATTCGGTGGCTAGACCTCATTTGCCGAAGAACGGAGGCTGGAGTCAGGGGCCGCGCCATGTTCGCGGACAATTCACGGGAAGCATTGTCCGTCCAGTAGGCTAATTTGCATGCGAAAGGAGCGCATGCTGAACCCATTATAGCTTTGGCCGCGGGTCGACGGTGGGAAGAGTATGATACGGAACTTTCAGTTAAACCTAGCACTGTCGGATGACCACGCAGAAAGCTTGAAAGGATTGCCAACGAGATGAGGGCTGGTTCCAAACGAGCAAGCTCTTGCCGTGGTCTCAGCATGATTGAATGATATTTTCATAACCTTGCAGCACATGAGCGTCAGTTCAACAAGGTTAAAATGCACAAGTGAAGAGCGCAGTGTTAGAGAGTTCCCGCTGCGAGTTATTGGGAGTCGCGTGCAGCACAAGGAGCCTTCCGTTTGTCTCGAAATTTTTTCTAGCTTTCGGTATCGGAGGTTATCCGAAATGCTACAGAACAGGGGTGTGAAAGCCGAAAGCACAATCGTCAAGGAAAGTAGAGATGCCGGATGGCGAGCATGTCTGGGGTTATCAAGATGGGATTAGCATATAGCGTAGGATTACCGGCAAAGGTTTCTTCTAGCCTCCAGATGTGCAGTAGCCGGCCAGTGCCAAGTCCGCATCGTGAACCTCGGAAACGTAAGTGTTGCCAATAATGCATTCGTTGTCTCAGATGCCACAGCGGACCATGGTCTATGATACGAGCAACCAGTGCGCAGTCGTTGAATTCAAGAGCAGTCGGTCGTATTACAAATTACCGGTGAATAGATCGCACTGGCAGCAGGTTGAGGGAAGTAAATTTGGTGGGGAAGATGATCTTGTGGGTCAAAACTCAGTAGTCCGGGCCGACACGAAAATGCGATTTGGAGTAAGAGGTATGCGCCATTGAAGAAGGAGACCAAGGAAGTGGCGGAAAAGAAATCCGGGGCAGGAAACCGCAGGGGCAAGAACTACGAGAAGCCAGCTCAGTGGAAAGAATCGGAGTTTGAATCGGGGCTGTCGCGGTGTCGGTATTTGCCGAGTAGCAATATTCAACCTTGTTCCAGTCGATTCACTACCGCGGTGCGGCAACGTTCTAAGAGCTCCTTGTATTATTATTGCTATATAATTTATACTTTCCAGTGCGCAGCTACTTGTTTGTGACGGTCCTGTTGCAAACTTGCGACCTTGTCTGAATCAGTTCTTGAGACACAATATTAATTGAACTTGTCTGTGAACGTTATTCTCGTGGCACCCACTGGCACCCACAGCCTGGGAATTTGGGAACAGATAAAATGGAAACGCCTCACAAATCCTTCTGCACTCTCTCCTCGAATTATATGCTCGCCCCAACCAATTCCAAGCTCTTCAGTCTTCAACTCACTTCACCAACTCTACGTAGACTCAACCCCGGCGCATCAGTACTTATGAGCTCTACGGACTGTCCAAAGGATATCATCCCGATAACCCTGGCGGAAGAATCGACGAGCTTGAACTCGAACTCGTTTGTCCCTACGACCGCTCCAGTTGTCGAGGTACGAGCTTTCATATAAAGCGTCTGTCTACGAGAGACTACTCCAGTTGAGCGATCTGCACCAGCCAGATTCGAAGTTCAGCTCGTCAATGCGACTTCCGCAAATACCGTAACCATATCGATGGAGTCGAACGGCGAGCAAGCCCCGATGTCTGCAGTAGATACCACTTCAATGCACGAAGTAGAGGGGGTCTGGAATGACTGCTGCTGGCGCAAGATTGCTGCGAGGGCCTCTACAAACTGCAGGTCACCGATCGATTTCCGCTCGCCGTAGTCAAGCGAAAATCCAGGCTGAATACGGAGGAATACAAATGCCTACTGGATTTAGACGGAGTCAATGTGGGGGAAGCCCGTCAACGAACTCAAATTCGACTGGCAAGGCCCAATCTCTCATGCTCGCTTGCCTGAGGGTTATAAACGACTCACTTGTCACCACTCCCGCAAGGCGCCATGGTGTTGGAGTCGAGGACCGAACAACGCATTGTAGGTTCCTCGTTTGATACGGGTCGAATTCATGATCGGCGTAGGTGGTACCGCGCAATCAGAGAGAATCCTGTCAACATGGTCTCCGTCCCAAGTCCAAAAGCGACATCTGACGCAGATTTGAATCGGGCAAAGGCGGAGAGCATTCTAGATGATGGAACTGGCGTAGAGCCGGAGTAATCTCGTATACAAGACTTTCTTTTACTTTTGTGAAGATAGTCGTTCACACGGAAAGAGGAGCTGGATTATCTTGGAGAAAAGCGCTGTTAAATCAAGTAGAGGCGAAACCTGGCGAAACACATCGCTGAAACGGCCCCAGAGGATGCAGATTTCGTTACTCCGAATGTCTTTTGCCGACGAGGTAGGTACGTCGTACATATCTTTGGTGCCCATACTGGATGTTCCTCTGAAGTTTCGCAGGGGATGCCACCTAGACTCAAGAAGCCGTTCCTACGGTAAATGCGATGCAAATGTTATAAAATAAAACCAATTCAAGGGTTGTGGCGACCAATGATATTCCGTCTGATTCGGGTTACATGAGAGCACTCGTTTGCTTGTTGTTCGAAGAACAGAAAGCCGACGAGTAAGAATGCTGGACATCGAATAGAGAATTCAACCGTGGAAACTATGCCAAGGTCCAAAATGTCACGCTGAGGTCGTTCTCCACGTCGGTGTGCTGGCAGACCTTGTGGTATTAGCAAAGAAGCGGAAGGAACCAGAAGAACACCGAATCAGCCACGTCAACGCTTGAACGAATACGTGGCTGTGGCTGTGCACTCACCCAATACTTAACCGTCGCGACCGAAAATTTGCCATTAGATTTTACCCTCACCCCCCACCATGTCCCGTCTACCGACGCGCACACATTCGCTGCGCTTCTCTCTTTCTCTTCTCATCATCTCCCTTCTCGCATTCATCTCTTTCTCGCCGTTAGCAAGCGCAGAAGAGGCTCATGCGGAGTATGGGACAGTTATCGGTATTGGTACGTGTTCTTGAGTTCATCTATACTCGCGAGAGGCTTACCATTGTGTTGTACCTTATGCTGAATAGATTTGGGTACCACGTATGTTTCAAGTCTCTTCATTCTTGGAATTTACGATTCTGACGTGTCGTTTTTTTTGTTTCGCAGTTACTCGTGTGTTGGGTTAGTTTTCTTTTTTTTGGGACTTGTCGACGTGGCTCTAACGTCTGCGCAGTGTGCAAAAGGGTGGACGTGTAGAGATCATCGCCAACGACCAGGGTCATCGGATAACGCCTTCATGGGTCAGCTTTTCTGACGACGAGCGACTGTAAGAAATCCCCGTGCCTTCTTCTCGTTCGCATCTCATTCCGTGCAGTGTCGGTGACAGCGCCAAAAACGCCTACCACGCCAACCCGAAAAACACCGTATTCGACGCCAAGCGTCTCATTGGCCGCAAGATGGACGACAAGGACATGAAGCGCGATCTCAAGCACTGGCCGTTCACCGTCCAGGAGAAGAATGGCAAGCCCGCGATCACCGTTTCGTACAAGGGTGAAGAGCGCGACTTCTCGCCCGAGGAAATCAGCGCCATGGTTCTTACGAAGATGAAGGAGACCGCGGAGGCTTACCTCGGCGAGAAAGTCACCCACGCCGTCGTCACCGTCCCGGCTTGTGAGTACAATTTCTCCGTTGCTACGTCGACGGTTATTAAGTCATTACGCAGACTTCAACGACGCTCAGCGTCAGGCGACCAAGGACGCCGGTACTATCGCCGGTCTGACCGTCCTCCGTATCATCAACGAGCCCACCGCCGCCGCCATCGCCTACGGTCTCAACAAGAAGGGCGGAGAGTCCCAGATCATCGTCTACGATCTCGGAGGAGGAACTTTCGATGTCTCGCTCCTTTCCATCGACGATGGCGTCTTCGAGGTCTTGGCCACCGCTGGTGACACGCATCTCGGTGGTGAGGACTTTGACAACCGCGTGATGGAGTACTTCATCAAGCTGTACAAGAAGAAGACCGGCACCGACGTCACGGGCAACCTGCGCGCCATGGGCAAGCTCAAGCGCGAGGTTGAGAAGGCCAAGCGCACGCTGTCCAGCCAACAGAGCACCCGGATTGAGATCGAGAGCTTCGAGGACGGGAACGACTTCTCCGAGACCCTCACCCGCGCCAAGTTCGAGGAGCTGAACATGGATCTCTTCCGTCAAACCATGAAGCCCGTCGAGCAGGTTCTCAAGGACGCCAACGTCAAGAAGGAGGATATCGATGAGGTGCGTTGTGTCTCGCGTTCGGATTTCAAGTTACTGAAAGCTTTGCAGATCGTCCTCGTCGGTGGTTCGACCCGTATCCCCAAGGTCCAGCAGCTCCTCAAGGAGTACTTCGGTGGCAAGGAGCCCTCCAAGGGAATCAATCCCGATGAGGCCGTCGCCTACGGTGCCGCCGTCCAGGGAGGCATTCTTTCCGGCGCTGAGGGTACCGCCGACGTCGTTCTCGTCGACGTCTGCCCGCTCACTCTCGGTATCGAGACTACCGGTGGTGTCTTCACCAAGCTCATCGCCCGTAACACCGTCATCCCCACCCGCAAGAGCCAGATGTGCGTCTTGCTCCTCCTCTTCTCCGTACCGTACTGACACGGACGCAGCTTCTCGACCGCCGCGGACAACCAGCCGACGGTGCTGATCCAGGTGTTCGAGGGTGAGCGTGGTCTGACCAAGGACAACAACCTCCTCGGCAAGTTCGAGCTCTCTGGGATCCCGCCTGCACCCCGTGGTGTGCCGCAGATTGAAGTCACGTTCGAGATCGACGCCAACGGTATCATGAAAGTCGGCGCTGCCGACAAGGGAACGTCAGTCCCTCCTCTTTTCTCCTTCAACTCATACTGAGATGTTATTTTGCACAGCGGCAAGTCGGAGAGCATCACCATCACGAACGAGAAGGGCCGTCTGACGCAGGAGGAGATCGACCGCATGGTCGCTGAGGCTGAGCAGTTCGCATCCGAGGACGAGGCCCAGCGCAAGCGGATCGAGGCGCTCAACAGCCTCTCGTCGTTCGTCTACGGCCTCAAGACGCAGCTCGGCGACCAGGAGGGGCTCGGCGGGAAGGTGAGCGACGAGGATAAGAAGACGATCCTCGCTGCGGTCAAGGAGACCACGGACTGGATTGATGAGAATGGCGCGACGGCTAGTGTGGAGGACTTGGAGGAGAAGCTCGCTGGTGCGTTTCGGTTCCTCCCTTTTCAATGAGGATAATGAAGCTGACGCCCACTGCAGAGATCCAGACGGTCGTGAACCCGATCACGTCCAAGTTGTACTCGAGTGGTGGCCCTGCGTCGGACGACGACGAGGAGTTCGGGCACGACCACGATGAGCTGTAAATTCAGCGTCCGTCAGACTCATAAAAGACGGTGCGATTGCGTGGGGTGGAGAAGCGAAATATATTATTATACATACATACGCTGCGTCCTGGTAATACGCGTAGACACATGCCTACTTTACCCATAGTAGAGTACGATGCAGAAAATACGCACAGGCATGGAGGGCGTTGTATTTATTAGAGATTTTCTGAATCTACAAAAGCCAAAAGAGGAAAATGATTATAATCGGCGGTGTTCGGCCGAATGAAGCTCATCCTCCACTTTCAACGTTACCTTTATCTTACTCTTGGCAGCAGCCCTTTGGAGCGAACGATCATGGGCTTTCCCAGGATGTCAATATCTCAAGGAACGCAGTACTGCAAGTGAGGCGGCATGAAGATCAAGAGTCGGGATAGGAGAAAGGTGCAAGCATTGACCTAAACTTGGCCTCTCACTGATCAACGATGTTCCCTCCCGAGCTAGTCGAGCTCATTATTGAATGCGCTTGGGGTTGTATTTCCACGAGCAGCCACCAACATGGGCTCTCTATGACACGCTGGATGCTCGTCAGCCGTGACTGGCTGAGGATCGTTCTCGCCGTTGTCTTCCGTGACCTCTGGATCACCTCCGACCCCCATTTCCAGTACTGTACGTGCGTGTATGGAGGCAACGGGGCCACAGACCGTGACAGTCCAAACGGTTTTCGGCAACGCAATCAGGCCATCCGTTACCGTCACGGTGACTGTTGCAAATTTGGGCAACTGTGCAATGGCATTTTTCGACTTACAACAGCTTCTGGGGTTGAAAAAGGCTTCGAGCTCAGGAACAGAAGCTTTGTGGCACAAGTAAGCATTGTCTAGAGGCTTTTTGGGGTACGATTGCTAGAAATTTATTTATTTTATTTTTTGTAACCGCTATTTCTCAAGCAACTGACCCGATCGTTACCGTGACCGAGCTGGGTTTGGGCAACGCAACCAACCCCTCCGTTACCGTGACGGTTGCCTCCATACACGCACGTACAGTACATTCTCCGCATCTGCAACTCCAATACATCCTTTGTATGCGAACTTGCGGGGGTCACGGACATTCAGCAGTACCTCACTCGAACCTGCCGTTGCCTCACCATCTCTGTGTACCATGGATTCCAAGGAGAGTATGACGACCAGTGCACACAACTCGTCGAGTATGCAACCACCGACTCGCATCGTCGTGACCTCTTCGCCGATTGCTTTGCATACTATAAAGATCATGTATCTGCTGTCCCATCTCAGGGGACCGCCACTTTCATCCAGAACTACGCATCAGAAATTACTGCTCTTCACTTTGTCCTCATCGATTGTACCGCGACCTATCGCGCATGGGATACATCCAGGCCTCCACTGCACCCTCTGATGATCGAGGCGTACCCGGTCTCTCTGACTGAACTGCATGTTACCTTCGCCTACACGTCTCCTCCCCCCACCCTCCTTCTCGGCGCCCCTCGGGGCACATTCTTTCCCCCGCCGTCTACATTCGATCTACCTCTCTCCTGCCGTTTTGATTGGATCCAAAGACTCGTGGTGTGGGACGCCAACTCAGATTTCGTCGCGTTCCTCACCACGGCGTGTCCCCGATTGAAAACAATCGAGTCGACAGCTGAATTCAGCAGGGAGGATGTGCCAAAGAAGGTCCCCGCTGTTGTCCGGGACCATCTCGTATTTGTGCGTCTCCCGCGCACCGTTAACTGGAGCTTGACTGGCAGTACCGACGCTCTGCCATTGCCGAAACCCGACCCTCCCGAGGGACGGCCTGCCAGCCCTTCCCCGGCTCCTCAGCCCCCAGCTCGATCTCAACCTGCGGCGCCCGTCCGAAAGAAACGAAACTCTCTTTGGCGCTGGGGCTTTCTCGAGCGTGTCAAGCACGCCTTGCGAAAACGCGAGTGATAATAGATTCCATCCCTCCCCGTCATCGCTTTATTCCTTTCTACCATTTCGTTGCACCTCAATTACTCACTTTACTTCATCCCTCATATCAACGTTCCCACCCTTCTCGCTTCCACATTCATTCATCGAGGCCATCATCTACCCACACCGATTTACTAGCCTGCAACGCACAACTAATAGAGATTATCCCCGCAACTTTCCCACGGTTCAATTGGGATTTGCAAGCGGACGGAAAATTATGACTTCAATATTGCGCACATAGAACAAAAGCTATATCAGCGAACGGATTGGAAGGAAGGCGAACGTTTCTTCACGCCATTTCAATCCGAGTTAAAAAGTTGAGCTCCCGCGAAGTGCGTATTATCAATGCTAAGTTTCATTACAATGAATAACAGGGGACTTTTAATTTAAGCACATACTTGGGAGAAACAAGATAGGGGCATGATGATCAAGACTGATCGTCCATAACCCAGCCCTTGTCGATGGTCCCTCTTGAGCTGGTCGAACTCATCATTGAATGGGCCTGGGGTTGTATTTCAACTAGCAGCCGCCGACATGCACTCTCCATGACCCGCTGGATGCTCGTCAGCCATAACTGGCTGAGAATTGTTCTTGCTGTCGTCTTCCGGGACCTCTGGATCACTTCCTGCGCCCACATCGGATACCTTGTCCGCATCTGTAACTCCAACACATCCTTCGTATGCGAACTCGCTGGGATCATAGACATTCATCAGCACCTCACTCGAACCTGTCGTTGCCTCACAATCTCAGTTTACCATACATTCCAGGGCCAGTATGCCGACCAATGCACACAACTAGTCCAATACGCAACCACCAACTTGCATCGTGACCACCTCTTCTCCGATCTTTATCTCTATACGCATAGACATCATAAATATGCTATTTCATCTCGAGCCATAGCCACCTTCATTGCCAACTACACACCAAGCATCACCTCGCTTCACTTTGTTCTCATCGATTGCACTGCGACCTATCGTGCGTGGGATACAGTCAGGCCGCCACTAGACCCTCTTGCGATCAGTAAATACCCCGACTCACTGGTCGAACTGCACATTACATTTGCCTACGCATTTCCTCCCCCCTGCTCCCCTCGTTGACGCTCCTCGCGGCACATTCTTCCCACCGCCATCGAATTTCGACCTACCGCGCTGGTGTCGTTTTGATGGGGTGCGAAGACTCATGGTGTGGGATGCAAATGCTGATTTCGTTGCATTCTTGATCACCGTGTGCCCGCAATTAAAGACAATAGAGTCAACGGCTGAATTCAGCAGGGAGGATGTGCCAGAGACGGTTTCCGCAGCTGTCAGGAACCGCCTCGTATTCGCGCGCCTCCCGCGCACGGTTAGCTGGGGCTTGACCGGTAGTACCGACGCTCTGCCATTACCACAAAACGACCCTTCAGAAGAGCGCTCTGCCAACCTTGCCCCAGCCCATCAGCCCCCAGCCACTCAACTTGTGGCACCCGTCCGAAGGAAAAGAAATCCTCTGTGGCACTGGGGCTTTCTCAGGCATGTCAAGTATATCTTTCGGAAACGCGAGTGATTCCCAGTCTTCTTTCACTCCCTACCCGTCGTTCTTTCCCAGATATACACATGATTGTTGTCATCCGGCCGATATTTACACCCACAAGGATATCTCCTGGACCGTCGTGGAGCTCCTGCATTTCCTTACCCAGCCTTACTTACTTGAATCTGTAATTATGATCGGAGCAAATCAATAATTGATTTCCCTTGTCAGGTTGTGAGGTTCAGACTGATTTCTTAAAACTACCAAATCGGGGTGCGGGCGTTGAGTCCGGCCCGGGTCTGGTCCGAGGATCAAAGTTGTCACGGTTTACTCAGGGGCGCTCGACCACCAGTGAAGAGGGGGTTCCATCCTCGACACATATCTGCGCGCGCTCTGTTGAAAACTTCGAGGACTGGTACCAAGGCAGGACGATCCAGAACGGAAATGACTCGCACATTCAACGAGGACACAGACCAATGCTCTGAATTCGCGTATGACAGCGATGAGGATGTCCCGCCCGATTCATTCTCGCTCACGAAACTCGAAGAAGCCGCAGGCCGATTCATCGGTGAAAAATGCAATCTGGTCAAGTTGGCAGAAGGAGGCTACCACAAGGTTTACGAGGTGTACTCGGCGACGGCGAAGAAACGACCAACGTCGTTGCTCGAGTTGCTGCTCCTGCATTCCCCAAAAGACAAGGTGGAATCGGAGGTCTGCTAAACATCCTCTCTCAGTTCATGGACTTACTATTTGTGCTCTGGAAGATTGCTACGGTCCAGCACATCGCTTCACACACCAAGATACCCACGACCCGAGTTTATGACTGGAACTCTGACGGTGGCAATCCGGTCGGATTAGAGTACATGATTCTTGAAAAGGTAGTTGTTGGCTGTTCTGCCAAGCAAGTGGATATATACTAATTGAGTCCAGGTTAACGGTGTTTCGGCCAGCGACGTATGGGACACCTTACCCTTGAAATTAAAGCGAGTGACCGTCTCCGAAATTGCTGACTGTCTAATCCAACTCTTCCGCCTTCGGTTTGACACTAGTGGTTCGCTGTATAACGGCCCCGACGGGAAACAGTTTGTCGGTCCGATTGTCTCGATTCCGTTTTATCGAGCTTTAGACGGGGTTGTGCGCCTCCCGCAACCAGTCCATCGTGACATCGCTATTTATCGCGGTCCTTTCCCCAATGCTACAGCGTACCTGCGCAGTTTTTTGGACACTGAGCTGCGTCTCATCCGAGATCACCGACAGCATATATTGGAACACGAATTGAATGGTGACGAAGAGCGCCTCGAGACAGGGTATTCGCGCCCTCGGCCAGGCCGTGCAGCTTTCCTCAGTCTATCCGGGTGACCTCTGCGTCTCGGAACCGCTTACCAGTCCTGGCCAGCCATTTGCACTCCGCATGGACTTTCGGCTCTCGAATATCATGGTCAGTGCAAACTGACCAACCGCATTCACTTTCTGGAGCCACTTTTTATTCTAGATCGACAAAGAGACCGGCCATGTCACTGGTATCATAGACTTTGAGGGCACGACGGTGGCGCCTTTGTGGGAATGTGCGTATCTGCCGCGATGGTTGCAGGATCCTGAGGAATGGGATGGGACGTATGAGGGTGGTTCAGCTGAAGAGAGAGAGGTTCTCCGGGATTTGTTCTTGAGGAAAATTCAAGAACTTGACCAAACGGAAGAATGGATTCGGGCGATGGAGCGAAGGCGGCCGTTCCGTGAATTCACAAACATGTTGAATTTCCACGTGGGTGTCTGGGCGTCCCAGGAGGAATGGGTGAATGAGCGGATAGAGTGGTCAAAAAACCATCCAGGTATCGCATATCCCTCAACTTGAACCTCTGTACATGCCGCTCGCTGAATTGATGAAATCACTGTTTCAATGTTTGGTTCAACTCAAGGACTGGATCACCCATCTTCTCTATCCTCATATTTGTGTCATACGTCCACGACGTACGGGTAACCTGACCAAAATTTACCCTCACACTGAGTGTCTGGAGCCGGAGGAATAAATGGGACGACATCGTGGGCTGGAAGATTTTTTCGTCTTCATTCTGTATTACCGGGTGTTACTGCCACGTAAGGCAAAACCGATTGAATGGACTCGACGACTCACTAAGCTGCATAAACTGGTCCCAGAAAATTATCGTTTATTTTGCCGTTGTTCTATAAGCTGAATAAAAGCCTGGAAATATGGTCTTACAGGCACAATGCCAGTAAATCCGACGCTCAATAATTCACGACCTGAAGATTGGAGATGTTCGTTCGGCAGATCGGAAGCTCAAAATAGACTGACCGAGTGACGGGACGCGTGCGGCGTTTGTCGTCGTCCGAGAGGCTAGAGCACGCTTCGCCGATACGCACCGGGACCTGTATCATTGTATTCACAGATGCTTTTTCGGCGGTCTCAACTTTCGACGGCGCACCCAATACGTATGATAATCGATGCTTGTACGTCGTAGCCAGATCTCGGAATGGGTGATGCACCCCAGTTTTGAAGCGGGCTTCAAACAGCTTTGGACAGTGAATCGCCGCCAATCGGCTGGATACAGCGCAAGTCGTCCGTTTCTGCGCTGAGGGCGGCTCCGCAGTGTTCGCCAAGTCTCATTCATCTAGAACTGAGTGCGCATTGATAACCACGTAGGAGGCGGAGATGAATGCGGCGTCTGTATCGCCGAGTCTTGCGCACTTGCAAAGGATATACATAATCAATGCCTTCGGAGAAATCGGAGGTCGATTTGAATCCAAGTTGCGTTTAAGAACAAATTCGTACCGATTTTGCGGAATGTGACTCAATGAATATGTTCCAGGTCAGGTTGAGCCAGGGTTGGGGGAATCGGACGGTTTAAATATACCTGATCTTGGAATAAGTCTAGGCACGGGTCATTGGAGATGTCTTTCAACAAATGCTTCGGATAGCCGCTCGTATATTTATCAGGGATTTACAAGGGCTGGCCGCGGCCGCAGAAGTGGTGATAGACGGTATGCAGTTGGGTCCCAGTCTTGTGACATTTTCAGTAAGACCGAAGGAAGGAAGATCTACTCACTGGGCGCTATAGGTGCCGATCTTCCACGGCCATGTGCTAGGTAGCCGTTTTGTTTAATGCGTTCCGGCGGCAGGGACATAATCCAACTGTTAAATTCAGCGGCCAGCCCTTGCATTGTATTCTCCATCAGGTTCGTAGCGCGTTGCACACGACGACCATGACACTTGACTCAATGCTTCTCCTGAGTTTGCCGGGCTGCGACCAGGGTCGAGCGGTTTTCTTGCTAGAGAAAGTTGTAGACCAGTGTAGTGCATCAAGCTAGTTCCAGAGAACCGAAAGACCACAGAATATGGTGGTTAGAGCATAAACGAAGCGGAGGATGATCGACGCCGGAAAAAAGAAGGATGTTGACATGTCCAGTTGGCGGGTTCCCATGGGAAGTAAAGGCATGAGCTCATCGCCAGAAATCTCCACAGAAAATTTTCACGCGCTATTATCTAAGCGCTGTTCCTTATTCTCAGTCTTGCCAGCATCCCAGACGGTCAGAGAGTCGTATTGGATCGTCTGCGAGACATTGGTGGTGATTGAGGATAGTTTCCTATTCAGTACGTTATTTGAACGTAATAATGGAAAAAAATGTGTTAACGAACTTACAGACTCCTCCCACCACGACCACTAACGAACCTGCAATGTCTTCTCTATCTGGACAAGAAAACTGGTATACCACAAGCAATGGCTCAGTTTTTATACCCTCAGGAACCACGTCTTCCTCGTCTCACGTGTCTTCGACCTCTGGTTCATCTTCCAGCGTACTATTGACATCTAATTCGATACCTTCGGCGTCTGGCAGTCTCACAACCTTTACTACGATATTCTCTACGACTGTCACGGAGCCAACCACGACTTTCACGTCTTTAGCAGAGTCGGTCGTTGTTACGCCCGCTAGCGTTGTCGGGGCGAGCGCTACGACCTCTTTATCGCCCCAGGCCGACCTCAACTCGA
Organism: Mycena sanguinolenta; assembly: GCA_014462675.1. NCBI lineage: Eukaryota > Fungi > Basidiomycota > Agaricomycetes > Agaricales > Mycenaceae > Mycena > Mycena sanguinolenta. The sequence continues at coordinate 6,726,297 of JACAZH010000003.1, read as the reverse complement.
ATCCTGTGTGCATTGGGTCGGGCGTAGACGCGTCCTCGGACGGACTACTTGCGTCGGTGCTCATTCCCAGCTTCATTGGGTTATTGATATGGGTGAGTGTCCGATCGCGGTGGCGTCTTCGGAATTATTGATCATGGCGTAGCTGCTGTTTGCGATACTTCGGCCGCGATTCAGGCAGTTGTATGGGCTGCGGGAGTGGTTTGTCGAGCAAGAGTGAGTGTATTTGGATTTCAAGTGGTGGGAGCGGTGGTTCCGGCACTTGAAAATAATTTTGGAAGAATACTAACATGCAACTCTAGTTTGCGCCCCAAACCGCTCTCCTCCTCGCTCTTCGCGTTTTTGCATCCCCCCGTCCCGCTTGTGCCTCCAGTTCCTTCCGACGTGTCCGACATGGGCAAGTCCCCCGCCGGTGACGCGGCCCTCTTCCCCGCAGACGAGGAGCTCTCCCAACGCGCCATCTGGATCGCATTCCTCATTGCCCTCGGCTGGGCCTTCCTCGGCCTCGCCGGCGCCCTCCCGCTGTACATGGTCACCACCCCGTGCATCGCGGGCCTCCCCAACACCGCCACGTTTAGCGGCGCGTTCTCGACCCTCGAGGACCTCAGCCTCATGCGCCTCCTGCGTGCATTTGACAGCGGCCAGTTCAACGTGTCCACAGCAAACCTTGTCACCGTTACGAATACAGACAACGACCCGGAGCACCTCCGCGTTCGCGTGATTATTTTGACTGTGCTGGTATTGGTGGTCGCGCTCCTGCCGGCGCTGTACAAAATCATCAAGGAGCTCAACAGGCTTATCGCGTACAGGTGCGTCTTCCTTTTCTCCAAAAAATATCGCTAACGAGTTTCGCAGGAACCGCTGGGCAGCCCTCCGCTGCGAGGGCAAGCAGCTCGGGTGGCTTTCCGCGCGCAAGGCACCGGGGTTTGTGGGATGGGGCGAGCAGCGGGTCAAGGACTTTGTTGTGAAGAGCGGGCTGAGCTCGGGGATGCAAGGCGGAACCGTGCTGAACGGGGCAAACCGGCGGCGGCGCGAGAACGGCGAGGACGAAGAGCCGAATCAGGAAGAGATGGACGCGCTGCAGGTGGATATTACAAACATATTCTCGATCTGCGACACGCAGCGACTCGCCCTCCTGATCGACGAGCGGGACGAGATTCTCGAGAACCTCGAGATCGCCGAGACGCGATACATCTCGTCATTCAGGCTCACCACACCCGACCCGTCGATCGCGGACTTCCAGCTGCAGCAGCCGTCCGCGGTGAGTGACGATGGAAGGCCGTACATCAGCCACCCGCAGCCGCTGCGTAACACCTCCACGACGCGCAAGCCGCGCCGCAAGCGCTCCACAAATCCCGCCTTCGCCTCGTCGTCCCTCGCGCCCACGTCCTTCGTCGCTCCGTCGCTGTATTACAAGCTCAACCGCGTCGCGGGTGTGTCCGGAGGACAATTTGGTGGCGAAGACGCGGTGGCGGAGGTGGACGAGGACAAGCCCACGCTGAGCCAGACAATCAACTCACGCTTGGTGGGGAGCCGATTCCAGGAGGTGAACCGCAACAGCGCTGCTTACGGGCGCCTGCCACTTGGGAGCCACGTCCGCGTCGACCAGACGGGCGAGCTGGGTCCGATCGACGAGCTCGGCTACACGCGCATCCCAGACCCGCAGCGGTTCGGGCCGAATTACGGGATTGAAGAAGGCGGCGAGGGTGTGGAAGGCGAGGGGGCAGGAATGGGTGGATGTATTCAGGGAGCATCACCCAAGGAGGGAGGATTCGGTCGACAATGGGCCGGGGCCGTCCTCCCCCGTCGTCGCCATTCAGCTTCCGGACACGGCGGAACCGCGAGGCGACGCAGTCGACGATGGGGACCGGGACCGTCACGGGGACGGGGACGGGGACGGTGACGGGAACGGGGCTGTCGAGCCCGACGGACCCGCAAGCGTCGACCAGCACACGGCGCGAGACGTTTCCCTTCCGGCGGCGCAAGTCCTCCGCCAACGAGACACAAACGGGTGCCGAGGAGATCCCGCCTCCGCATTTGCGCCTGCAGGCTCGGCAGCCGTTCGTGCGGCCCAACGATAATATCAACTTTGACCACCTGGGTGAGGTGTACAGCGACATCACGCAGTGGCGGTCGCGGCTCAAGGCGATCAATGCGGAGATTGGGGAGACGCAGACGACGGGGGTACGAGGATATTGCGGGAGGCGTGCGGATAAGAGGGTGGTTGATTATTGGACGGGGGCTACGGTGAGCCTTCCCTGCCGGACTGGCTGGTCTTTGGTTATAACAATGCGCACTGTAGGTTCGTCGACGGTGTAGAAATCATCGAGGGTTTGGCCAAGGAGGACGTACGGTGGGACGTTTTGCAAAATGAGCGCGGGACGCTGGACGCTGTCGTGCTGTGGTGTTTGCTGGGCCTTGCGGCGGTCCTCCTCGCGGCGGGGTGTGAGTGGTTTCCAGGCATCCTTCTTCGAATACAAGCATCTTAATTAACGGATTCTTTTAATCTTATGCAGTAACCGCAGCCGCGGGTCTCGCCCTGGCGACTGCCCCCGATGTAGCGCATTATCTACCGTTCTTAGCGCCCTTGTTATCTTCGAAGTCTGTCGGCGATAATATTGCCTCTGGGTTGGCGACAGTACTTGCGCCTGCTGTGGCTGTCGTGCTGTTTGTGTCCCTCGCTGTGGCGATAATAAACTGTGCGTCGTCCCACTTTTGTCCATAGCTTCCTGCTAATGGGCTTCCTCTCAGTCTCTGCCCATGTTCGCGGCTCCGTCTCCGTCTCGGGCACGCAGCTGTTCGTCTTCCAGGCGATGTTCTACGTCCTCGTCGGCATCGCCGCCATCTGGCTCATTACCGTCGGCGCCCTCATTTACACCCTCCAGGCGTTCAATAACGCGGGTGCTGGCGGCTCTGACGGGCGAACAGAAAATGTCGCCAACGGCGCAATATACATGGCAATCTTGGCACTCAGTGTCGTATTCACGTGCGCGATAATCTTCCCTGGGTTGCAGCTGCTGCAACCTCATCGGCTATGGACGGTGCTGAGGGCGGAGAAGAGGGCGGTGACCCCGAGGCAGCGGTTCCGAGGTCTGTTTTTGATTTTCTGCTATTGCAGACGAGTGCTGACGTGAGTGACAGCTGTATACCCTCGCACATATAATCCTGCGTTCGCTACGGGCGCATGCATCCTTGCTATCATCTTCGCGTCTACGTTTTCGATCATCTTCCCGCTCGTCGGGCCTGCTGTTGTCATATTGCTTTTCCTATCCCTTGTTGGTGCGTATTATCAACTTCCGAACCTGTAATCAATGCTGACGGCCAATACCAGCTCATCGCTTCCTCATCGGCTATGTCTACGCGCGCACACACTCGCAGACCGGCGGCCTCCTGCAGATCTGGCTAATGCGGCGTTTCGGCACGCTCCTGTCGCTCCAGCCCATCCTCCTCGGCCTCATATTTCTGAGCCGCGAATTCTGGATCGAGGGCGGTGTCCTCTGCGGCACCGGCGTCTTCGTCATTCTTTTTGTCGAAATATACGTGATTACACGAACACGCCAGCCTGGGCGAAGGTCACTGTCGCCCATAACCAGAGATTCACTGGACGTGTTCAAGAAGACGATGCGGCCGGCGACGGCGAAGAAACGGACGGTGGACGATGAGAGCACGAGTTTGGTGAGCAGTGCAAGGGTAGGACATCGTACGCGGGGCTCGATGGCAAGCGTGCTAGAGATGATGTCGGTGACTCTTGCGGTGATGCCTCCGCGCAGGCCCGAGCAGGTGTCAATCCCGCTAAGTGCGTGCCTTTACTTCTCCGTTCTCACAATTTGTGACGCTGATTTGTGCGTTTAGAAACTGAGACGCTGGATGACCTCACCGCGACCGAACGCGCCGCGCGCACCCACCCCGACGCACCACCGCACCTCCCACAACTATCATTCACGGACCACGCGCGCGAGATGGCCAGCATCCTTTATGCCCCAGAGCTGATCGCGCCGCCACCGATCATATGGCTCCCGAACGACGCGGCCGGCGTGGCGCGCTCCGAGGCGGTCGACCTGCAGAAGTACCACGATTTACGGGTGACGCTCGACGTGCGGAGTAAGGATGATGTGATGATGCCGCTACAGCAGCGCAGCGCACGAGGGCGCTGAGACGATAGATAGATTTCTTTCGGACGCACGAATTCGAATTTGGCTATGTAAATACTTGTGTGGGGAACGGACAACCTGTTTTATAATGTTAATAATATGTAGCTTGACGACGCCATGTCATGAATGGTGCTGTCCAACGTTCAAATTTTCTTTCAACAAGCAAGCATACAAACAGGCGCGACAAGGAAAATGTCGCTCAATAATTTCGTCATTCTTCACCCTCTCTGCTCACCGCTCACACTCTTCGCCGCCTCCGCCTCCTCACCGTCGTCCTCGTCCGGTGATGGATGGACCACCCAGAACCCATTTGTCAGGAACCTATACGCCTCAAGCTCCAATTCCTCCAGCAAACTCTTCCGGCCCATTACCCCCTTTACCTGGCCCAATGATGTCAACTTGTTCTTTCTCTCCCTGATTGCCCTGTCTAGAACCAATCTCTGGCCCTCATAACTCTCCCCAACAATGCAATAAACCTTCCTCAATTTCCCGACCTTGATACCTTGCGTTTCGAGGCAATCGAGGATGGCTTGCATCGTTTCGAACACGCTGGGGTGCCAGCTACCGAGCGAAGTGTGGACAAGCCAAATCGTGTCTCCTGTGAGGATGATCGCATCCACGCCTGACAATACGAATCTGGGATCTCGGGGGCGGAGGTATAGTGGGCGTGGAGGGAGCGCGTCACCGTGTAATTCGATGGAGAACGAGTGAGGGGTGCCGATGAGGGTCAGGACAGGGAATTCGCCACCCACCCCGAACGGCACGGGCTCAACCTCTTGCGGCCACGCAAGAATGGTCCTACGCAGCTTCCTCTCGAGGAGCTGCCCCGCCGCCGTCCGCGTGCGGGGGTCATCGAACGCCGAATCGAACAGCCCGGTCAGGCCGTCGTCGTCCAGGAGATCGAGGGTGCGGGAAATTATATGCCCCGAGAGGAAATGGTATGTTGGTTGAGACCTGTTGAGGATAGGGGTCGGAACCGGAGATACTCCGTCGTCGCAATGAAGCTCTGCAGCAGGGCGAATGAGGAATATCCGATGATTGCAGGCGCGTGCGACTGCCTCTTGTGAATTGGCAAAGTCGAAGAGGCCGTGGTTTGCGAGAGCGGTGCGGATGACTTGATCAATTTCAATGTCGGTATCTGGGTCCCGCGTGTAGAAGAGCGTCTGCACGACGGGTCCACTTCGCTCGTATCGCGCCCAGACATCCTCCGGGTTCTTGTGCTCTAGTTTACTGGGTTTAGGAATGTCAGAGCCGAAGCCGTTGAGTTCAATCAGAGGAAGGCGCACATACATCATAGCAGCAATTTCGTCATGCGACCACGGAGCCATGTACCACGTCGTCGCATGATAGCGCTCCGTGGACCGACGCCTCCGGTCGTACAATGGGCCTGACTCGGAGCTCGTCCAAATTACAGCCGCAGCTGGGTTGATCCACAAGCCAGGATACCAGTCTGCCGCCCCAGGGCTGGTGCCGACGTCCACATCGATAAGTATCCAGCTGCGTTCCACCGTACGTCTGAGAAACGAATTGCGCGTGTTAAGGTCTCGTTGTGAGGCAGATTGGACGCCGGTGGGGGAGAAGTAAAGGATTTCGTTTGTGTCTAAGAAGAGGAAAGTTGGCTGTCCTGACGCGAGCAGCCAGAACAGGAAATAGCAGGCGCCGGCACTTTTACCTGCCGTCCATATGAACAAGGCAAGTAAGTAGACGAAAAAAATCATTCACCGATGCCAGGTTGGCCAGTGACATAAAACCGACGTTCGAATCGGTCGAGTTTTGTGATATGTTCCATAAATTCACGATATTCATCTCGGACGAGGAGGGTCGATGAATGCGGCCAAAGAAGGCTGTGGATGCGGAGGTCGGGAGAGGCGTCCAGATCAATGAAGCGCGTCGAGTTTCCACCGTTGTCGATACCGTTAGCACTCAGGACCTTGATATGGCTTGCCAATGCTTCAGGTTCACCTGTGACGGGGACGGGCCCAGGGTCCCGCCAGAGACATTGATGCAGGTCGTAGAACGCATCGAGCACGTCAACGAAGTGAAATCCGGGTAAAGGATCCATGTGCGCGAAAAGTGAAGGTGCGCAGAGGCAGAGGAGCGCCGTCACTGGACTCCTTAAATGATTCAAGGTTATGCTCGCTAAACCGCGTGTCGAGGCTCGATGCAAGCTTACAGCATTGAAAGCTGATGCAACACCCGCAGAACGACATCGGATAATCCTTGACCCAAGTGAACTTGGTGAACCATTTGAACGCCGATGGCAAAGGTCCTTGGAAGAGTTGGCCTGGATTTGATGCACTGACATACGAGCTAGGAAAGAGTTCCGATTCGCTTTATGATTAACTGCATGGGCAGTATTTCGCGGTATTCAAACGTAAACGAACGACGCATAGAGAAGAAATCGAGGAACACTCGAAGTAGCGCGAAGTGGAACAGTGTCCACTTTGGAACGGAAAGTTGAAAATGGGTGACGACATGGAAGCCATGCAATTCCTAGTAGGCGATTTCACGGTATACACAACCTTGAATCCACTAGTACTGTATTGCCCGAGCGCAACAGACATGGTGGAAGAGTTCAAGACGATGAGTGACAGTGATCCGTGACATCGCGGACCAGTCGGACCGCCATATTTCGCTCATCCTGTTGCTGACTGAGTGGTCTATGTATATGCCTTCCTTGCAAAGTGGCTTTTTCCTTGCTTTGCGTCGATTGTCTTCGGCGGCCTCTGTACATGTCGATCTCGCATCAAGAAAAATTGTTCGCGTGACTTGGAGACTTGGAGTCGGCCATCTCGCAAGTTTCAAGCTGCACTCTCAGGCTCGGAGTTTCAGCCACTACTAGTACTCGTCACGACGCCAATCTCATTAAAGCCCGAACTGAGCGCTTATTCCTCGGTCTTCTTCGCCTCTCTGGGAGACCTGTAGAAAAAATGCTGTCCAGGTTGGCTCTTGCTCTTGCCCTCGTGTTTTCTTCCCAACTCGTCCACGCCTCGAATTACTCGACATGGATGGCCTTGAGCATCATGTCCCGCTCCCAAGGCGTCCTGGCCAGCTCTAACGACACGTCTGCGCTCCTCCAAGCTGGCGTCACCCAAAAAGCCTTCACGCGGCTCATCGAACAGTACCCTTCATCCTCCTCGACCCCGGGAATCGCCGCGTACCTCAAAAGCAGCGTCGAGTCCGTCGCCGGACCTGTGACTAACGCGACCAAGGACCTCACCTACGCCATGGACCGCCTCTCGAGCGGCAACGCCCTGATGAATCTGTACGCGAAGACGGGCAACGCCACCTACCGTACGGCGTACGACGGTCTGCGCGCCTCCATCAACATCAACAGCCGCAACGCAGAGGGCGGCATGTGGTACTTCGTCTACCCGAACTGGAGCTACCTCGACGGCATGTACTCCCTCGCGCCCTTCTACGCGTACTACGACGCCCTGCTCGACCCCCATAATGGCACCGCCCTCGCGGACATGATGCACCAGCTCGACCTGCTTTGGACGCACTGCGCCTTCAACGCCTCCGCGAACGGCACTGCGGCGGGGCTGCTCGTGCACGGGTACGACGACTCCAAGACCGCCGTCTGGGCGGACCCCGTCACTGGCGCGAGCCCGCACGTGTGGGGCCGCAGCCTCGGGTGGTATACCATGGCGCTCGTCGACACGCTCGAGATCCTCCCGGCGCGGCTGCACCCCACCGACTGGGCTTTGCTGCATACGCGCTTCGGCCAGCTCGCGGACGCGATAAAGACGGCGGTGGACCCTGCCTCGGGCGCGTGGTGGCAGATTCTCGACCAGCCCGCACGCGCGGGGAACTACATCGAGTCGAGCGGGACCGCGATGTTTGTGTACGCGCTGCTCAAGGGCGTGCGGCTTGGTTATCTGCAGGATGGCGGTAAAAACGAAAGGAAGTACACGGACATTGCGAGCCGCGCGTACGAGTACATCGTCGACACGTTCGTGGTGAACAACGGGAACGGCACGCTGGGGTACAACGGCACCGTCACCGTGTGCAGTCTCAATTCCACGGCGTCGTATGAGGTGCTTTCCTCTTGTAGTTTATGAGTACTTATGCTGATGCATGTGTTGCAGTACTATGTCGGGCAGCCAATTCTGTACAACAGCCCTCTGGGGTCCGCCCCCTTTGTCCTCGCGTCGCTGGAGTACGAGAGCCTCACGGGAGCAGAGTTGTGAAATAACGGCTGGGTATCTCGAACCAATACCGTTCTTTATCATAAATCGCCTAAGCTACGTCGATATATAATAATTTGTGTTTGCTAATAGATCTAGACTTTAGCCTCACTGCTAGTTTGTTGGCAAAAAAGGGTGCATTCAATCTCAAAACTGTGAATACAAGCATGTAAACGGCAACAACTAGTCGTAACGCAATGCAATTTTCTCGACTGGACAAGCGCTTGAACTACGTTCGTACAAGAAGTAACCCTTGCAAAGCGCGTTAGACCGCGTCTGGAGCAGGAACAAGAACGTTTGATTGCCGAACGCGTCGCGTCATGTAATAGAACGCGTGTCGTCATGTTGTCAAGCAGGTGACAGGTTATTTCCAAAAAAGCACCGATCGTCGTGTTCGCTGTTGTTTGCCTATGTAGACCACTTTGGCCTTGTCCTCTCTCTCTCCCGCTACCACCACCATCAAAAAAAAAAAACTATCCACACCTCCAATCCAATGGCCCGTTCGTGTTCCTTTCTCGCAAGTAAACCAAATATCCTCTGAATTCTGCGTCCATCTAGGAGCAAAACGCGCTGCTGAAGACACCGAGGACGGCCCTGCCACCCGTGCTTCGAAGGTCGCAAAGACAGATAAGAGTTCCCCCACGTCGAAGGGAAAGAAAGGCGGCGCTACGAAGAAGGCAAAGGTTATTCTCGTCTCTATTTTCGCGAGGAAGGGTGGATGAAGCTGACAACGAATGCCACCGGCGCTTAGGCGATCCCAACGGCGGAGTTCAAGAGCAAGGCGCTCCCTTTGCACGTCAACCTGACGCACACGCCCCCGGTGCTTGCCGAGGGGGATGACGCCGTGCCGGCAGCGCCCACGGACCCAGGGCATCTCGGGAGCGTGACGCTGGTGGCGAAGAGCTTCAAGACGGGAAGCTATGGGTGGACGGGGACGAAGCGCCTTGCCATTGAGCTTGAGAACTCGGAAGGCGGGGAGAAGGAAAAGGTCAATGTTATGTTGACGTGCGTATAATTTTTATTTTGGCTGGTGCGCGGGTGTTGAATGTTTGGCAGAATTAATGCCACCGTCATGGGGAGCAAGGATGCTGAACGCGACGACAAAGAAGAAAAAGAGGAAGAGAAGAACGAGGAAGACGTCGCTGAGGAGGCTGCTGAAGACTAATTTACAACCTGTAACGCAAGCGATGATGACGCTAACGACACGACTCTTGTTTTCTCTGCTATCGGATATATTCAATTGTGGACAATAAACTAATTCCCAGTGTACTCGTGAACCTGGAAGGAGCATGCTAAGGAGCGCCAAATAGATAATTCGCGTGTCCTCGATCTGCAGCGAGTGCTCCCGAACCAGCCCAAGGGGTGCCTCGACGAGTTTGGCCTTGGTGCTCGTCGACAAAGCCTCCGACGACCATGGCAGTCGTTGGACCATGTGCGGCACACGAGTCGAATCGAGCCATTAGCGAATGGGTGCTAGTGCGTGCGGAGAATTGGCAGAAGAGCGATGCCAGATTGGTTGTCGCTCCGCGCATGCTAAAGTATTTGGGGGGAGTCGCAATGTATGGCCTCTCACCCACTCCCGTACATCGTCCCTGTTTGCATCATTTCTCTCCGACATGAACCGTTTTCACCATCATTCTGCAGGAAATGAAATTCAGTACACTGAAGCCAAAACAACGAGAAAAGCCGTCACCTCGGATCGGAGACGGTAAGTCGAAGAAATCTTGAATATCCAGCCCGGACAGGGCAGGAATCACCGACGCCAGCCCAGCATCCAGCGTACCTGCAGGAGGTGCCTCGGACAGCGGCGTCTTCGCCCCCATTGGCAGCCCCTTTATGCTGCCCCACTCCCTCAGCGTACTGTTCAGCCACTGAAGATTTATCGGCTTCGGCACAAAATCATTGCACCCCGCCGCAAGCATCTTCACCCTGTCGCTCTGGAGCAACGATGCCGTCTGTCCGACGATGATGGCGGAGGAAACAAGGTGGTATTCCGGCGCCGCGTTCAGCTTCTCCAGGCGCCGGATTTCCTTTGTCGCGTCGATCCCATCCATGACGGGCAGAAAGAGATCCATCTGAGACGTTTCGTCAGCCGAAAGGGACGCGGACGAGGAACCAATGAACTCACTAGAATAAAATGGAATTTCTCCGTCTTATACTTGTTCACCGCCTCGAGCCCGTTATTCGCAAGCTGGTACTTGAATTTCTTCTTCCGCAAGAACCCAGTAAGCATCATCTGAGCTACCACATTGTCTATCGCACTCGGTCAGGAAAAATATTCGCAATTCGTTCGTCGCTCACACCACATACCTTCAACGATCAAGACATTGATCTGGGGAAGCAGGAGACCAATGTCCTGCGTCGTTTTCGTGTCATTCTCCAGCACCTTCGCTTCCAGTGGCCCCCGGTTTTGCATGGGCCGGTGGTAAGTCGTCGGCGGACTGGACGTCTGTAATGAGGACATCGCCGTCGCAGAACCCTGCCCGTACTGCGGTGGCGGCGCCTCACCGTGTTCCGTCCTCCACGCCGACACAGGCACTGAGACGGACTCTGTCTGCGGTAACGCCGGTACCGGTATCCCCGCCACCACCGTCGACGATGCTCTCGGAGACCTGCCCACTGCCCCCGAGTCCGCAGCTACCTCACGCAAAACCTGGTCTTTCGAGGGAAACGGGATATCTGTTGGGGATTCGCGGCCAGTGAGAAACTGTTCAAATGACGTGTTTACCGGGGTCGGCCAGCTTGGCAGTCTTGGTGAGGCGGAGACAATGGACGAGAGTAGCACGTCGTAGAGCGCGGAGGCGGATGACATAGGTTGTGCATCGGCTGGAAGCTGCGATGATGGTGAACCTGCAGCTACAGGCGGCCAAACCATGTCTTCTACTACAATTTGGGCCGATGGCCGCGTCGTGGGATCCTGCGCCCAAAATTCCTCTACATGTTGCCACAGCATATCTGACATCGCCAGGAGACTGGCCGGTCTTTCCGGTCGGTCGCCATTGAGAACTTTCAGCAAAGCCGCAGGTTCAGTCAGGTTAGAAAACGGAGGCCGCCCTGTGTACAACTAGACAGGTTTAGAACAGTCGTCAGAAGCACGTGGAACGACCGTTTACCTCGAAACAGACACACCCGAAGGCATACACATCTGTCGCCGGAGTTCGATTAAAACTCAAGCCGAAACGGTCTGGATCCAGTAATTCTGGAGCCATCCAGTAAAGACTGCCCGCTCGGGTTGTGCTCTTCGTCGGAGTGAAATCGGAAACGATACTCAGTCCGAAGTCAGCCAAGCATGCATTCCAGTCTTCGGTAATGAGAATATTTATCTGCGATGATTGATAGTCAGCCTTTTTCGCGAATCGAAGATGAATATCCACCCCTCGTAAGTCGCCGTGGACGATCCTGTGTGAGTGAAGGTATTCAAGACCTTGCGCAACTTCGTAGAGCTTCAGGCTGTTATTAAATACCGCGGTCTGTTCCAGACGGGAACAAAATACTCGCCAGCTTGTCCACGTTTGCGTGACCGTGCGTTTTTAAATAGTTTAACACTGTCCCATGCTTCATAAAAGGGGAAACCATGCAAAGGGATGGCGGGAAGCTATTCCTATCAATGCCCAAGAACGGTAAGATATGTGGATGGCACAGATCTTTCCAGACGAGAGCTTCCCGGCAGAATATCTATATCCATAAGATGAAATGGCCGTCGAAACGAGAATCACTTACTAAGCGCATGCGGCGAGATTCCGAATCGCGGAGGAAATGGCGCATGCGCTTCAAAGCAACGCGCTGGTCGCGGTAAGACGCAAGATAAATGTCTCCGTATCCGCCGCCGAAACTGGGGTGCACATCCTGCCCGTTCACTCCAACAATGAAAAGTGAGGAAGGGAGCTTGTCGGAAGCTTCTGATAGCTTGCGAGTAATACGCCGCGCCGCCTGGACGTGCTCCGATAGAGATCCATTGTCAAGACACTAAATATAAATATATGGGTCAGTCATGACTTGCGATTGACCTGGGGTATAAGTCAACTACTTCTTGAACAACGTCGAGAAAATGTTGTGCCGAATCACCCTCGAGGCGAAGGACTGCTTGCTGGGCGGATTTGGAGCTGAAGATGGACACAAGGAAAGTCGCAATGCGCTCTTCGTCTGCGCGTAGAGCAGTCCGAAGCTGGGGGTGGTTTACGAGGCCCAGTTTGGTTGATAACTGAGTCGAATGAAGACATATCAATCATTGACGACCAGTCCTGACCTCCAGTAATATCTTTCGGCATCCCAAGCTCTCAACGACAGCATCGATGAGGTTGGTGGAAGACATTGAAGTTATGTGCTCGTCCACGGTCATCCTGGTGTCCAATAGCTTGAATATAGCCGCGGAAGGGATCCAAATCACTCACTGCGAAACTTGACTATTACAAGCGCCTTTGAGAAACGAAAGCGAGGCCTCGTACACCAAGAACTTCGTGTCAAGCTCTTTCATGGTGGCCATGTACAGTCTTAGGTTTTAGCAAAGCGTGCCAATGTGTGTGCGGGACGGAACGAACAGCAGTCATCGCCTGAAGCCGGCAGCCATGGCGTCATGAGAACTTTGATCCTCGGACCAGAACGGCGCACTCAACGCTGGCAACCCGATTTAGTAGTTTTGCGAGACATATAGTGGAGACTGGAATAGAGATCATTCCGAAGCGCAGAGCTTAGCAATCCATATTGGCAATTACTGACGCAAGCAAGTGCGCAGGTGAAGTGCAGGAGGTACAAGGAGGCATATACTCGTCCGTGTGTAAATTAAACAGTGAAGTATCATGATTCATCTGAGTCTGGACCGTAGTCCCTATTCGGAACTATAGTAATGAAAACAGATCATGGATCAAGTCGTGTTGAAGCTTATTTTTGGTGGTAAATGCTCCCAAAAATCGACCTCATAAATAAATTCCTGTTGGTTTGGTACAGTCAGTGTCGTAGATCCGTGATAAATGGAGCCGAGTAAGGAGAAGTACTTGTGGTGGATAAATAGGTAGATAATAGCCACGATAAGTGCGCGCGGAGAGCAGAACAGTGTAGACTGAATGAGATGACGTTAGTAGGTCGTGAGCGTAAGCAAGGCGTGCGTACTAAAGTGAAGTGAGATCCATAGGAAGGAGAGGGACATGTACAGTGGTGAGAAGAATATTGGCCGGATGGAATAGTTAAAGGGCATGTATAAAAATATAAAGGAACGATAGAGAGGAATTTGAGAAGAGAGGGATCACTTGCGTTCGCGCAAAACGTGCTTAACACGCTCGAGAATGCGCCAACGCCACAGAGAGTTTCTTCTCTTTAGGATAGGGGAGTCAGGCTGAGAAGCTGAAGCCCGGCGAGCTGGGGCCACCCGGCTGGCGGGCTGTTCTCCAGGGCGGTGTGGCAGCGCATCCGTGCTGCCAGCCAAGCCCCAGTTAACGGTGCGGGGGAGGCGTACAAATACGAGACGGTCCCGGACAGCGGCGGGGACCTTCTCGGGCACATCCTCCCTGCGGAATTCAGCTGTCGACTCGATTTTTTTCAACCGCGGACACGCGGTGATGAGGAACGCGACGAAATCCGAGTTGGCGTCCCGCACCACCAATCTCTGAATCCCATCAAATCGGCACCAGCGTGGTAGATCAGATTTACCTGGCGGGGGAAAGAATGTGCCGCGAGGAGCGTCCATGAGGAGAGTAGGTGGAGGAGCCGTGTAGGCAAAAGTAACGTGCAGCTCGATCAGGGAGTCCGGGTACTCCCTGATCGCAAGAGGCTCGAGTGGAGGCCGGGCTGTGTCCCATGCACGATAGGTCGCGGTGCAATCGACAAGGACAAAGTGAAGTGTGGTGATAGTTATTAGTTGGCGTGTAGTTGGAAATGAAGGTGGCGATCCCCCGGGATGGAATAGCAAATCTATGACGCATATAGGATATGTAGCGATTGGAGAAGAGGTAATCACAACGCGAGTCGGTGGTTGCATACTCGACGAGTTGTGTGCATTGGTCCGCATACTCGCCCTGCCATTCATGGTACACGGAGATAATGAGGGAACGGCAGGTTCGAGTGAGGTGCTGCTGTATGTCGGTGATTCCAGAGAGTTCACAAGCGAAGGACGTGTTAGTGCGGCAGATACGAAGAATGTATCTGAGATGGGCATCGGAGGTCATCCAGAGGTCGCGGAAGACTACAGAGAGAACGATCTTGAGCCAGTCATGGCTGACGAGCATCCAGCGGGTCATAGAGAGGCCATGTTGATGGCTGCTGTTCGAAAGACACCCCCATGCGCGATCGATAATGAGCTCGACGAGCTCGGGAGGGAGCATCGACGTTCACCAGAGGGTTGTGAGACGATCCCCTGTCTTGTTTCACCCCAATCGTGTCTCATCTCCGAATTCTCGCGCTCCTCGATCTATTGCACCACTCAGGTAGGATATTGTTCGAGCAATGTCGCATAACGCGCCTCGTTCGGCGTCCCGTCGCGGTCCCGTCTTAAGCGAGCGCATAACGCGCGTCGCTCGGAGTCCCGTTATTAAGCGAGTGACAGCACGTGATCGTTCCCTCTCTCTTTAAAATTCCCCGATTCACCCCCGAGTCGAGCTTCAAGCCCGAGACACTGGCACAATACTGGAAGCCATCTATGTCTCCGAATCCAAAGGTAGGCTTTGGGGTGGACAAAACTCGCGAATTCCAAGGCTCAAAACATACAGAACACTGTTCCGGACCGGTCCATTCGCATCTGTGCAGATCGAGGCACGCATACTTGACTGAAAAATCGAGTCGGTCTTGAACTGATTCTACCATTGTAGGCGGCACATTTTGCGACGTGCATGCGTATGTCGTCCGTTCCGTTTGGATTGGTTGGAGCTAGACATCGCGAGCAGATCGTATCCCGACCCCGAAAATAACAAGGAGCGGAAGGACATCGTGGTGAAACTGCGCAAGTACCAAGCTCTGGTGGTTCCGCGTTGTCTGATCTTGTGCAGTCTCGCAGGATCCTGCCAACTATAAGGATGCACCAACAGAGGGCATTCGTCGTGTTCTGGAGATAGTCACTGGCACAGAGATTCCGCGGGGGTCCGTTCTAGAAACCGAGAAGATAGGTGCGGGAAGACAATCCGAGGTGGCTCTTATGTTTAAACATCTCCAGACTACATTCGCCTGTCTACGACAGTGGCCACTAATGTTTTTATTTATCCATGCGCTTTCTTTCGTGTATTCATCTGCTCGATCTAGGCTCTCCTTGAACGGAAAGGACATAAACACGCTCTCCTCATCACACGCGGATTCAAAGACCTGCTCCTTATTGGCAACCAATCGCGCCCCAAGATATTTGACCTCAATATTCGCCGCCCTCTCCCTCTATATTCCGCAGTTGTAGAGGTCGACGAGCGTGTCACCCTCGTCGGCTACACGTCCGATCCCAAAGCAGAGGAACACGCTGTCCAATTCGACGCAGACGGTAAGGTACAGCGCGGCTATCGTGGCAAAGGCTGGGATGGCGAGGGCGATGGCGAGGGCCCTGGTGAGATCGTCCAAGGCCTGTCCGGCGAGGCCGTCCGTATCATGCGTACTCCTGACCGTGGAGCGGTGAAGCGCGAGCTGGAGGCGTTGTATGCCGATGGGTATCGCTCGCTGGCGATCGTGTTTGCCCACTCATATACGTATCCCGCACACGAGCGCCTCGTGGGCGAGCTCGCGCGCGAGATGGGCTTCACGCACATCTCAGAATCTGCACAACTGCTCCCGATGATCAAGATGGTTCCGCGGGGCGTCTCGTCGACGGCCGATGCGTATCTCACCCCCATCTTACGCGAGGTATGATCTGTTTAGCTGTGACAAGCGTGAATCACCACTCTTTACGCCAGTACCTAGACGGATTTTTCGACGGGTTTGACGAGAAGCTCAAGGACGGCCGGCTGCGCAGTCCCCGCGTCGAGTTTATGGGCAGTGACGGGGGTCTGCTTGACTTGGATAATTTTTCGGGCCTCAAGAGCATTCTCAGCGGACCCGCCGGCGGCGTTGTTGGGTAGACAGCTTCTCCTTCAAAAATTTCCCGGTTGGTCTCACTTGCCTCCAGATATGCACTGACCAGTTGGGACGAAAAAAGACCGCAGACCAATCATCGGGTGCGTTTCGCGCTTCCCAATCTACTGCTAACTCATCCCGTAGGCTCGATGTCGGAGGGACTTCAACGTGGGTGGCCGGCAGTGGTGTACATCTCCCTTCTGACAATATCTCAGTGACGTTTCGCGCTTCGACGGGCGATATGAAGTTGTTTATGAAACCACCACTGCCGGGGTGACGATCCAGTCTCCTCAGCTCGATATCAATACCGTGGCGGCAGGTGGTGAGTCACTTTTTAATATCAATCTTGAATGATAACCAAAAACGGGTGTAGGGGGCTCGTGCCTGACATTCCGCAACGGCCTCTTTCTCGCGGGACCACACAGCGCAGGTGCCGAGCCTGGACCGGCTTGCTATCGGTACCTAGTCTTTCTCCCTTGGGTCTTTTTCCTCATCCCACATTCCTTACAGGAAAGGCGGCCCGTTAGCTGTCACAGACGCGAACTTGCTGTTAGGCCGGTTGGTGGTCGACTATTTCCCCAAAATCTTTGGCAAGTCGGAGAAAGAACCACTAGACGAGGATGCATCAAGAACTGCCTTCGAAAAGCTAGCAGCGGAGATCAATGAGAATAGCGAGAAGAAACTCTCGTTTGACGAGATCGTCTACGGGTGTGTTCATGTCTTGTCTTCTTTCTCGGAGTATTCAGTCCAGGCAGGTTCATAAAGGTAGCCAACGAAACAATGTGTCGGCCCATTCGAGCGCTCACCGAAGCGCGAGGACACGCGACGTCTAATCATGTGTAGGTCCCATTTCACGAGACTGCCCCTGTTCTCATTCTTTGGTCATACAGTCTCGCTAGTTTCGGCGGTGCAGGCGGGCAGCACGCCTGTGAAATCGCCAGTCTGCTGGGGATCAAGACAATCCTTATCCACCGCTACAGTTCCATCCTTTCGGCTTACGGGCTCGCCCTCGCTGACCGGTACTTTCTGCCCATCATGTTTGCCCTTGAGTCTTACTGTATCTTGACATTGAAGGGCTTTCGAGCTGCAGGAACCGTCATCGACGTTCTATTCCGCCAACACCCGGCAGACACTGGTTGCACGGCTCGATAAATTGACAAAGGACGTCCGACGGGAGTTGGGACGGCAGGGCTTCGAGGAGGGCCGCGTGCATGTAGAGAGGATGCTCAATATGCGGTTCGAGGGGACGGACACGGCGCTCATGGTCCTTCCCAACGCGGGCGACGGAGACGGGGAGGAGGACTTCGAAGCCGCTTTCAAGCGGGTGTACAAGTCCGAATTCGGGTTCCTCCTTGAGACCAAGTCTATCATCGTGGACGATATCAAGGTTTACTTTATCCGCTCTCAATTCCTTCTCTGGGACTCACGAAAAAATCTAGGTCCGCGGAATCGGAAAGACTTTCGATAGTCTTGGTCCCTCTGTTTACGCTGAGGTGGCGGACCTCGAAAAGCGCCCCGTGAACACGGAGGCAAAAGCAGATCGCACACGAAAGTTCAGTGTGTACTTTGATCGCGTGGGACGCGTGGATGATACACCGGTTTTCCTGCTGGATAACCTGGAACTTGGAGACACGGTGGAAGGCCCTGCGATGATAATTGACAACACGCAGACGATTGTGCTCGTGCCTGGAGCCAAGTCGGTGTTGACGAGTAAGCATTTGTACATCACACTTGAGTGAAAGTTCTGTGAAACAAGAGTCCCGATTTGGTCAATGTATCTTTATCAAATGTAGAGTGATACTTAACACATTTCAGAAGATGTGTGTGTAAAATTAACGTAACATACTTGCACATCAAAATGCACTAGAAGTTCAAAATGCGCTCGCTTTCTCTCAATTCTTGTCCTATTGCATTCGGAAGTACCGCAAATTGAACCGACAGATCTCCTCATTCAGAATATGTAAAAATTTTGAAGGAATTCGAATGAGTATTGGATGAGATTCTGCTCCGAGTGTATCAAACCATTGATCCACTGCATAAATTTGTCTGGATTTATTTTCTGGCTCACACATTTTTGAGATACCTTGAAGGAGCATTCGGATGGCATGATAAATCATTCTACCAAAAAATCCGGGGTCAAAAGAAGGGAGTGGTGAGACGCAGAGAATATTCTTGTCCAAAAGCAAGCTGCCAAGCGGAGTTTGAATTGCTTCGCTTAGTATAAGGCGTCCTGTGGTCGTTCCGTTGCGATTTTGACTCCATTTTTTGTGGATACTCATTGCATACATCATTTGGATGTACCTCTTGAAGTCCCATGAGCATTGGTTCACGACCCATTGCAGTACGCTGAATTTTGCATTGAGATCGGCTGTTTGATGGACTCGGAGCAAGATCTCCTTCACTAGCCATTCAAATTTCCTCAAACTTTTTACATATACTGGAAGAGGACATCTGTCGGTTTAATTTGCGCTACTTCCGAAGGTAAGCGGATAAGAATTGAGAGAAAGCGAATGTATTTTGAACTTCTAGTGCATTTTGATGTGCAGGTGCAATTATAGCACGCGGAGGATAGTTGGTTATAGTTAGTCAATGAAATACGGCGATCCTATGATTTTCGCCTGATTTTCGTGTATGATTTTCGTGTTTGTGTTACAGGTTTACAGACCGACCTGATGATCCACGAACTTATCTTGCTTATTTTAGAACTATCAAAGGCACGCCAACACTGACAGCGGGAAAGCTTCTTAGCCCACAACCCGCAACAAAACTTAGCGAGCTCGCTTCGCTGCTTCTTGAAGATGTCAGTGGCGAAGCTAGTGCTTTGCTAAGTCTTATGATTCTAGGCCACAGTAATCTGGAACGTCTCTCCTTCAAATTACCTCCACAATCGCGAGGACCGACCTGACGGCTTTCCAGCGTCGGCTACGTATCTATCGCGGCTAACTCTGATCCCTCGGACTATGGGTGTCGGGAGCGACCTATTTTTGTTCTCACCCACGCTGCTATACAAATGCTCCATGATAACGGTCGAGTTATCCAACCTGCTTCTTGTCCTAAACGCTCATGAGTCCACAATCCGGCTCCACCGCAGCGCAAAACCGCGAAGCGGTTCGACTAGCAGATGAGCAGCTGCTCGCTACTCTTGGCTACAAGCAAGTCCGTGGAGAGTTTACATACCGCTGCCGTTCTTTTTTGACGTAATTTGAAGGAGTTCAAAAGAGCGTTCTCGCCCCTTGAAGTAGGCCCCCTCGTCCTTCGAAAGTATGGAACCAAGTTGACGCTTTGAAGGTTTTCGGGATTGCTTTTTCCATCATTGGCCTCCTGCCTTCGATCGCGTCCGTTCTCTTCTACTCTCTGCCCAATGGAGGCGGGCCTGCAATGGTCTGGGGTGTATGTTGCTCTTATTCCACCTCTAGGTTCTCTGCTAATAGTTGAAAAATGTCTCAAGTGGGCTGTTGCGAGTTTATTCATCCTGTGCGTCGGTATGAGCATGGCTGAGCTCGCATCCGCGGCACCGACATCCGGAGGGGTCAGCCTTCAATTTTACCCAAGATTTGTTCCTACTCATTTCGTTCTTAGCTGTATTTTTGGACATACTCGTTGTCCTCCCCTCGTTGGCGTAACCTGCTTTGTTGGATAGTGGGCTGTGGGTTCCTTTCCTCTCGCTTGAGATAGGCTTATTCAACGGCCCACTAGACGCCAACACCATCGGTTCCATTTCTGCTGTAGCTTCGATTGACTGGGCTGCGGCGATTCAAGTAATGGCTGCAGCCAATATTGGCTCGGACGGAAATTTCATGGCTACCTCGGCTCCAGACCTACGGTGTCTATGTCGCCATTTTGTTCAGCCACACAGTAAATCTAGCTTCTCTCACTTTCGGCCCATCGATATTGACTCCGCCTAGCTTATTTGCTGTCTCGGCACCGCCGTCCTGGCACGGCTCCAAACCGTATACGTGATCTTGAACGTCATCCTCTGCCTTGTGGTTATCATTGCGCTTCCCGCAGCTACGCCTGCAGCATTCAAGAACACGGCAGAATTCGCCTTGGGCAAATTCCAAAATTGTTTGTCCCACCTCTATCGGATGTGGCGCTTGGCTCACAATCGCATTCGCAGTCAACGGTTGGCCAAATGGTTATGCATTTATCCTCAGTTTCCTGGCTGTATGTGATCCGCAATTAGCTCCATACCACCCGTCTTGACACAAATCAGCCCTTGTGGACAATCTGTTCTTTCGACTCCAGCGTACACATCAGTGAGGAAGCTTCGAATGCGGCCACCGCTGTGCCTTGGGCCATCGTCTGCGCCATTGGAATCGCCGGCGTTCTCGGATTTGCCATCAACATCTCGCTAGCTTTTTGCATGGGTAAAAGCATATTTGTTCTCTTAACAGTACAGTTTGTAAACCAGAATCAAGGCACCGACCTCGAAACGCTTTACGGCAGCGCTCAGCCCATGGCCGCCATCTTCTTCAATAGTTTTGGGGTGCGCAATCACAATCTCGCTGTTTTCCCCTCCATTCAAGTTGTTGTTTGCGCGCAGAAACGACCGACTTTGGCGCTGTGGGCTATCGTAGTCATCGTCCAGTACGTCCACAGAGCTTACTGATCCTTCCCTCATCACTGACAATATCCGCAGGTACATGATGGGGTAAGCTTTTCGGTGCTCAAAGTCCGCCGATACCGACTCAAATTCCCAAGCTCTTCGATGCTGCTCGCAGCCAGCCGTCAGGTCAGATTAGACTCATCCCCCAATCCAGCTTTTCTCTAAGCGGCATTTTTCTAGACCTATGCCTTCTCTCGCGATGGCGCACTGCCATTTTCCAGCTGGCTGTACCGGATGTCCAAGTTCACGGGCACCCCTGTAAACACAGTCATGTTCGATGCGTTCCTCTCTGCTATCACCGGGCTGCTTGTATTCGCTGGTTCCCAAGCCATCAACGCCGTCTTCGCAATCTCAGTGACCGCCCTCTACGTCGCGTACGCCATCCCGATAGGTGCATATTTTCCATCTGTTGTCTTGATCTTCGCATAATAATCCTTCGCCAGTTGCAAGATTCGCCGGACAGAACGATTTCAAGCCTGGTCCTTTCTCGCTTGGCGTGTTTGTGAGCTGCTGGAATTGTTCTATGTGGGATTGAGCTCATTCATATCATTGCAGAGTTTACCTGTCGCCATTATCGCCGTGCTATTCATGCTGTTCCTGGGGATAGGTATTCTTCCCACTTTCTCTTCACTAACTGAGAGATCCTGACTCATTCTTAAGCATTCCTTTTCCCCACGACCCCTCAAACGGATGTGGGGGACATGAATTATACTATCGTGGTGATGGGAGGTGTAATGGTCCTGTCCCTGATCGGTTATTTCATGCCCATTGTGGGTGGGAAGTACTGGTTCAAAGGGCCGGTGGCGAATATCGTCCTCGCGGAGGCGGACAACGACTCGCAGCAAGAGTCCGACACTGAAAAGGGGAAGAAGTGAGCAGAGGGCAAAGCAAGATTCTGACACGATACGATTTAAAGATATAGATACATGAACCACAACGTCATCCTGATGTTGAAAGCTTTTTGAGACCGCAGGTGTAATTGTGCGCTTTAAATAGGCTTGTTGCCGCCTATCGTTGAGACTCGACTGTACACCCTGTCCGGATAGAGATGCAATCGAAGTACCCTCGAGGAGGGATCTATTGTTAACATGCACCGCTGAACCGCGTCCAAGGTTGAGCTGTTGACGGTTTCGAGCAAGAGGTCAGTGATCGGCTGATGCTGGCCTTTGATGTCGCCACGTGAGAAACATCGGCAAAATCCGACCACACCTCTGTGCAACTCGGGGGGAGCATACTGTTCTCTGTAGATGTCTTGTTTGGCCCATGAGGGCTCGAAATAGGCTGGCAGAACATTTACTGAGAAGTCGTGGTATGCATAGAGAGAGACATGATACTGCCGTTCTGGCCGATGTTTGTTGGAACCAAACAATCTCCTTATTTGGGGGGTGGGTCGTGGGAACGTTGGCCAAGATCTTCCGATCACGGACCTCTTGGTTTCGAGCGCGGGCAAGCGTAAATCCGCGGTCATGTGACTCGATCGCATGGTCTCGACTCCACCATTTCCGCGTACTACTACTTTCCGCTTTCATGCTCATTATCAAAACTCTGTTTCTTTAAATCTCATTGTCTCCGGCGGGCGCAACCTTCTTTCGCTTACATCCTCCAGACATTCCGGCCACCTCCCTCTCGCTCTTTGAGGATCATGAAGATCTGCACGCAGATCTTCCGCGGAATGACGCCAAATCGCCATGTTTTCGGGAAACGCGAACAGCCTCGCGAAAGCGAAATTCAAAGCATGAACTTGGAAGTTCCCGTCCGGCTATAAAAGGGTCAGCTTCCTTCAAACTGAAGATCCCGCCTCTTGTCTCCGAGTCATCATCCCCCACTCATATGCATTCTTCTTTGCTTTTGTGTACCTCGCCTTGTGCTGTTTTGTTCTGGCCTCGCCCTGTACTGTTTAGTTCTCGCTCGCTCGCTCGCTGGGCCTTCAAGTTGCTGCCCGGAGGGAGGTTGAAGGGAGGTACGTCGTTGTGCGTTGTAGCTCGCTCGCCGAAGCTGACTGACATGTTGTCGTGATCGCCGTGTGTAGATTCCCATTTGCTGCTCAAGCCTTCAAGACACCTCAAGAATCAAGACTCCTCAAGCCACGTACGACTTCAAGCCTTGTTCGAGCCTACCTCAAGATTCGCCTCAACTCAAGATAAGACTTTTCAATACTTCACAATGCCCCAACCTTCAAACACTCTGGACTCTTCAACGCCGCAAGACTTCAATCCTCGACGCTCCAACTTCAAGGCCACCTGAAAACTCCAAGCACTCGCACCTCAAGACCACTCAAGACTTCAGAACAATTCAAGACTTCAAGCCAAGACGCATCAAGCTGCTCCAAGTTCTCAAGACATCTCAAACCTCAAGATGCCGCAAGAGTCAAGATTTCACGCTTCAAGACCGCAAGTCTTTCAAGATTCTTCAAGTCCCCAATCCTCAAGACGCTCAAGTTCACGATGCCTCAAGTCCCTCAGGACGCCTAAAGTCCTTCAAGACGCCGCATCCTCAAGGCTCCACTGGCAAGACTGTTCAAACCCTCAATCTTCAAGATTCCCCGAGTCTTCGAGCGCTTCAAGTTCACAAGTCCTCGATTTCCAAGAGTCAAGACGTACACTAAGTGGACAAAAAAGATGTCCGATTGGTTTGAGACTAGAACTGCATGAACAAAGGGTATTTCTGCATGAAACAAAATGTGAGACCATTATAACAGGCGGAGCCGACATTTTGACCATTTCACTCGGATCATCTGAAGTTGATCCGCCATCAAATCCGCTAAATACAGAAATTGCGATTTTTCAGCTCAACACCCGATTTTTTTCAGGACATCCTGCATGGCTCAAATTGAAGTTCATGGTGTGCTAATAAAGTTCACAAGTCAAACTATGCAAAAATATTCAGGCGTTCCGGCGCTATAGCGCTCACAAAATGGCCATTTTGACCGGTTTTGATCAAAATCGGACAATTTCGGCCGAAATTCAGTCAAAATGGCCATTTTGCGGCCTCCACAGCACGTTATTGCCTATATATTTTTGCATGGTTCAACTTGTAGAACCCATAAGAATATCTCGAACTTCAATTTGAGCGACCCAGATCATCCATTAAGAAAAATTGGAATGACTTGAATATTGCCAAGTTTCGATTTTTCGTATTTTGGGGCTGGCATGATGCCGGATCAATTCTGTTGATCTAACTAATTACACAGAACTCCTCGTCTGGTCCTTCTGCTCACTGTCATGCTTTATTTTGGATAAAAATATGCACTCGTTGTCTTGCAATATGCTGAAAAGTAATCGGACATTTTTTTTGTCCACTTAGTGTAAGATGCTCAAGACGCCCAAGACCTCAAGCCTCAAAACTGCTAGACGCTTCCCTTCCAAGTCCTCAAGCCATCGAACTTCAACGTGCCTCGAATCTTCAAGCCCTCTAAGCCGCGGTGGCCTCAGCCGTCAAGACTTTTCAAAGTCAATCCCTCAAAATTTAAGACACCTCAAGATCTCAAGGCGTTCTCCGTGTCGTCCGACAGTAAGTCTCAAAGGTGAGTCGTTTCCTCTCCGGGGATGGGTGCTAGTTTCGCTACATCCTCGTGCTCCCTTGCCGTGGGCCCTGGGCTCAGTACGCGCGCATTTGGCCTTACACGCGGAAGCCAAATGCACGTTCAAAGACCGCTCTTTTTTGTCTTTTCTTTTTTGTTGCCGTTATGATATTGAGTAACCACTTATTGTATCCCAGACGAACACATTCATTGTGTTTTCTCAATTCTGACCCTGCCGTGATTCTGGAACTCAGAACCCCGTGTCTTGTGTAAATTTGGGGTACTAGGCTTAGTGCAAATGTACACCGCAGACTACAATTTTGCAGTTGGCCTAGGTTGTGCGCAAAACTTCAACCGTGGGAGTTATCCATCACTGCGCGCATAATTGCCCACCAACTGCTGCTGAGACATCAAGTTATGAATCATAGCTCGCCATACATTGGTCGCGCACGCAGCCCAGTACTTATATTCGGGAAAACGTCGTCAGAACATGGGCAAGCGAAGAAAATTATTTTAGCTGGAGATCGAGGCAGGAATACGTCACTAGTAATGCCAAATATATTCAGCTATCCACAACTTTGGTTGCTTTGGGCCGAGCGCGCCTGGCTTAGGAACATACATCGCAGAAGTAATCTGAAAGAGACGACAGAAGACAGAACAGGAGGCCAATTGAAAGCACGTCTGAATGTGACGGCGAGTTAAATGCGCCAAGGTACGTTTGACTGCGTCATCCAGCGTATTTCTCGTGAAGTGCACTTAGAGGCGGGGGGAAACAACGAGACAATCGCGCTACGGCGCGGGTGGGCCGTTCCGCTTCTAGCATAAGGTCAACAAAACTTTCGGGAATAAAATCAAGGTATTTCCTACCAAATAAGCACGCTGATACGCATCTCTTGGAAATAGTGGAAGTGGCTGATTCGGAGGAACGGATTCTGTTAATTTGCGGACGCAAGTCTTGATATCCTATCCTTCAACGCTGGAACTCGATCCATTCAGCTTTCCTGACTAGACGCAGCATTTTGAAGTTTCTCGAGGCTCGCTTCATAGTATATTTTGTGGGCAGTATCAAGGACAGAGCGCGGACCGCCTTCCGAGATCTCTGCGATGAATCCAACACAGGGCTTGTCGAAGCGGATCTTGATTAAAGAGAACCCCTCCTGAGAATGTAGCGCGCGCGCATCCGAGATAAAAAACGCGTCTAGCCTGCTCCGTGTTGGTCGTGCGTTTAAATGCAATCCGACCACACCGTTATTGTGGTCTACCATGATGGGGTTGGCGCTTAAAAGCTGAGGATCAAGGATCCACCCATAGTCACTGCGTTTTTTGCAAAATATCTGCTAGGCTAGATAGCTTCATATAGCTGTGATTTCTTGCAATATCCTTGGGTATCCACGGTTTTCCGACAGTATCCAACGCATGACAGCCAAGATATCTGCTGTAGTAGATAGCCTAAAAATCCGTTAAACTATCCTCTGGTATCCTCAAAATTATTTCAAGATATCACCAGTGGTAGATATCTTGAATATCTTCCACACTATCAGCCTACATGATACCTCAAATTTCAGCTGACGATATCTGTTGAAATCCAGCACCCAAAATGCTATAAATACAGTCCTGCATTCCTTCACAAGTCCCTGCGTGTGCCACGCTGCACCGCCCTTTATCAATGTCCATCCCAGCCAGGTAGGTTTCTCTGATTCTAATTCAAGCGAACTAGAGCATCAATGTACTAAGTCCATGTCTTGTCTCGTGCATAGTAAATTATTCCCATCTCAAGTAGTAGCCTGGATTTGTCTGTAGTAAAGATTTCGGGAAAATAAATTGTTTTGAGATCTTATCCCCTTGCCCGTGCCCGAGCCCGAGCCGACAGAGTTCTGAGTACTACCGTGACATGCAACAGCATGTCGTCGACCAGGTGGTTGAATAATCATCTGCTCAGGAAATTCAAGATATCCCTGCAAGATACCATATGAAATTGATGCTTTCCGATATAATATCTACTAGTAGATATCCTAGCTATCCCAGTGGTGATATTTTGTGATATTCAAAGTATCTCACCGGTGGATACCATTTGAAATAGATGCTTTCTGACCCGGTTTCCTCTGGATGATACCCAAGATATCATTATGGAAGATAGCAGATAATACATGAGCTATCTATACCGGTTTCCACTAGGTGGATATTTTGCAGAAAACGCAGTGAGTACATAACGTTCGGAGGTTCAGGGATGTACGGTACCTTCTGCGCATCTGGTGGGACGATAGAAGAAAAATTGATCTGAGTCAACTTTGCTGTACTGGTGCTCACGCTTCAGGGAACGAGGCCACCTGATGCAGTGGCAGGAGCAGCAGTGTGACAGTCATGTCACGACGCACACTATCAAATATTCCAGTCCTGATAAGGCAATTTGTGGCTCTGGGCATACAAGCTGAGCAAAACAGCGGACCACACATCAAAATGGGACTCACTGCGGTGATCCGTTTGTTTTACCGTCGGTGAAATGAGCTAGTAAAAAGTACGTGAGATTCAAGGTGTTTTACAAGGATTTTTACCTTCAGGTAAAATCCTGTCTTTTTTTCCCTTTGTTGAATCAGTCCTTTGTTACCCGGTAAAAGGATTCTCTCTCTATGCGTTTAGTGGGAGAATCCGTTTACGAGAACAAGGACTGATGGTTTTCACAACGGGAAAATGTGGCCATCTTTTACTGTGCAGTAAAAGAGGCAGTAAAACACCTGGAACCTCAAGTACTTTATACAAAGGCGTTTTACACGCAGTAAAACAAACTCATCTCCGCAATGACCGTCAAGTTATGGATACAGTGCAAGACCCAGTTGATTCGTCGTCGTGGTCATTTCGCATCAGGACAGCAGGTGCAAATTGCAGTGGTTTTAGTACAGTATTAATAAAGGCTACAGATTATTCTAACGTATAAACTGGCGGCGGCTCGTCACCGTCATAATTCGTTCCACCGCCAGAGCCGGAGTCTGGGGGAATCACCGGAAGCGGGCGCACCTTGGAAGGCGCACGGGAAGGAGTACTGGACGGGGCACTGGACGGAGCATAACTCGAAGAGCTTATGCTCACTGTGTCGTCAAGCGGTGGGGCAAGTTGCTGCCGTCGCTTCAGATCCGCCATCGATTCACGGTCCCCGCCGAGACTAGGTATTCGGCGAGAATGACCCGACGAAGACGCGAAGGGCGGAGACGGTGGTGCTTTTCCCTTGGTCTCGGTAGCGCTACTAATGAGCCCCGTCTGCGAGTTGGCGGACGATGAAGAGCTAAAATAAGATCCAGACGTCGCATAGGATGGCGCCTGCGGAGATATTGGTGGGGTATCGAAAGGATTGCGAGGATCGAGTGCATAAATGCTATGAGAGGAGCGCGATGGTGGGTAAGTGGTGGTTTCGGGTTGCGCTGCTGGTTGGTGAGCCCACAATGTGGATCTAGAATCGCCTGGAAACTTACAATGAATGGTTGTCGTTTCTGGAGGACTGAAAACAAGGAAATTGGGTGGTCGGGACAAGGGTCGTGATGGCGCAGCTCGGCGCCCTTTGAATATTCCAATTCGCTGTCGATATATTACCAAGAGGGCGATGCCCAAGATGAGAATCAATGCCCCGCCCGCTGCTCCGGCGATCTCGCCAATATTTGCGGAGTGGGCAGGGGCGGCCAAGACCGTCGTGTTGGTGGTCGGATCGGGCTGCAAAAGGATATAGTCTACCCACAGCGTGCCTGACCTATGAGTCACCGATCAGGGTCGACACGGCGGGCACGGAGAAAGGCTACCACGCACTGAGAAGTAGCAACAAGACTGTGTTTTCCCTGCGCAAGGCTGCTGGACTGAAATAAGGGCTGATTGTATGCAACGGAGGTTTGATACGGGGCGGAGAAGATGACGGGTGTTGCACCGTCGATGGAGAACGAAGCCTGCGTGGCAGTATTGACGGAATCATTCCCTATTCGCCCGTTCACCGAGATATACGTCCCTGCAGACATGTTGAACGGAATGAGGGTAAGACGACGACCACATACCTTCGAAATCCAGCTGAAAAGAGCTCCCAGCTGGACCTCCATGACTGCTGAGTCCGAAATCCTCATCGTTATTTGTTTCAGCTGTCCAGTTCCCGGAATAGTCGATGCGAGAGTCATTATCATCAATGAAGTAGATGAACCCATTCGTAGACGCGTTCGCCGACGGCGAATAGAGAATGTAATCAAACCAGACGTTGCCGGGGGCAGCGTTGGATGACGAGGAAGAGCACGATGCTAACGTGTATGTTAACGTGTGTGGACCATCCGGTAGAACCGCAGACGCGAAAATTGTCTGGTGGTCCTGCGAAGTAGAGAGAGAGGGCGAAGAGAACGTGGTAACGTTGGCGTCAAGTGCAAAGGAGCCCGTGCAGGACGTGTTCGGGTCATAGCTCCCGACTACAAATATTGAAGTCCCTTCAATTCGAAGTGCCTTAAGATCGACACCAAAACAGTATAAGTAGCGCACTCACCAGAAAACGAAAACGTCATGGTCGCACCCGCGGCGCGAGAGGCAGAAGCGGTGTGGTCATAATTCAGCTGCCCACCCCCACCCGTCCATAAGCCAGTATAAGTGATCTGCGAACTTTGGTCGTCCAGGATCACAAGATTCATCCCCCAAGCATGCGATTTCGACGACCCGGTCGAGAATAGGATGAGAAAACGAGTGTGGAGGTAAGGTCGGACGAAGAGAGCACCGGGACGCCCTCACGCCGTCAAAAATTGATGACTGCAGATCGGCGCTGATGCCACTCTAAAAATCGACAGATGGGGCAAGACCTAGTATCTCCGTCGGACCTCCCGACTTCCCGGCCATTGGATCGGTGTACTCGGAGCTCGGCCTTCAATAACAAAACGTAGGATTTTAGAGCGCAGTCCCATCGTTCCTGGGGCAGTCCGCATTCGAATGTCGAGATCAGGTAGGCAAGGTACCAACTGATTGATAGGTGTACAGGGACATGCGTACTCGGGCGTGTATTGGCAGATGAAGCACTTCGAGCTCACGCTTGCGTGGCTTACGAACAGTCAAATCTTGAAGCTTCTGTGTTTGACGTGGCGGCGGCGCCTCAGGTACGCGCCAAAATAAACTGAGCAGAAAGGGTTTTCAGGACACGGAAAGGGTCATTGGTAGCCGAGGTGCGGCCTACCGAGGCATCAGACTTCAGCTACTTTTAGTCAATCGAGCTCGATACCGTCTGCCAAGACCCGATACAAGATGGGGGAACGCACGGGCTCGAGGATTGCTCGAGGACTCGAGTCTTGAGCTCA
Source organism: Mycena sanguinolenta (assembly GCA_014462675.1). Classification (NCBI taxonomy): domain Eukaryota; kingdom Fungi; phylum Basidiomycota; class Agaricomycetes; order Agaricales; family Mycenaceae; genus Mycena; species Mycena sanguinolenta. The sequence continues at coordinate 6,696,520 of JACAZH010000003.1, read as the reverse complement.
AATGCTTCAATAATTCACATGTTGGACTCGGGACCTGACCGGGGCGCACCGAATTGGTCTGAGCGCGAACGTTGGACTCAAAAAACCAAGATGCAAGACCCAAACAAGTGAAGTACAGCGTTCGGCTAGCCCAATTTAATGTCACTTCAACGCTAAATGGTTGAATGATTACATTGATGACCCGCGCTGTACAAGGACTTACCCGACTGCATCCATATCAAAAATTTCGCGTTCAGCTTCCGTCCACCTCCTCGTGCTCCCGGCGTCGACAAGCATACAGAACCCACGTGAGATGCGCGAACCCTACTAGATATCGTTCTTCAACTCGGCCCACGGGGCGAGTCCAAAAAAAGTCGGTAGATCCTCCCATAGCTTCTTCCGTGCACCAGCCATAATTTTGGCATGGTGTAGTACACAAGGACCACAAAATGGTGGTGGTGTTGGGGCCAATCGTCGAAAAGGGACAAGAGAATAGTGATTTTTTATAAGGGCTCGGAAAATGAGCTCCTTATTCTGGGCGCAGGTGATGTTGTTTGTACAACCGGCAGCACATTGATCCTGGCGGAGCCATTGCCAAAGACCTTCATGTTTCCATTGGGCTTCCAACAATCGTCGCTCTCCTAGAACGAGAGAAGTGTTCTCGCTCTTGAGAATAGCATCCTTCGAACAGTCAGCTTGCGAGGAACTGCAGGATCATGGAGTATCTCACCGATGTGCAAAAAACGGATTGCACGGAGGTATGCACATGGCAGCACAGCAAATAGACCATTTTCTTGTGCCAAAGTTATGATATCGAAAAGGCTGGAATGTGTGTATTTATATTTTTGAGGCACATAACCACCGGTCTCATTGACTGTCTTTTCATATTCGTCGAAAGTTGTTGGATTTTCATAGGTGAGGCGCTGCACGGCTGCCGCCAGTAGATGTTTGAAATCATATTTGCGACCTAGTCGAATCAAAGCCCCGATGAATGCCAAAGAAGGCTTTTCCACGCTGCAGAGAAGCCTAGAGGAAATCGCTCAACGGTTGAAAACAGATGCATAACAACACTGACGGATCATACAACACATCGAGGAGATACTTGACGTCTACGGAAGAGTCATGTAGCTGAATAACGGGACATCCTTCAATTGTGGGCTGTTCGTCCGCAGGCTGAGGAAGTCCGCGCATGTCACGAAATATAGTGGAATGAAGGCATAGGATGGTCCAGTGAACACGAAATTGGGTAGATTCGGCCTGCAGGATAACGCTGCCATCGTCGTACCAAATCTCTGACCGCGTCAAAGTAGGATCAGGATCTAATTCCGTCCTCGGACGTTTGGCCGAAGGGGCATTTATGGTGTCCGAAGGTTGAGACATAGATTAAATATCAAGAGTATGAAGTAGCCAGTGGGGTGCCTCAGTTCTACTCTGGTGAAGGAACGAACGTCAAAGTGGTCAGGAAATTGCAAACGGGAAAAGCCGTTCTGTTTACATACATTAGATCTCAAAGCTCAAGTGCTTTCGCGCAGTGTTCTGCGGAGTTATACCTTTGTTTTGCCTTTAACCGTCTCGTATGCCTGCTGCTCCCCCGCCGTCGAACGAGCAATCTTTCCGGGCCAATCTCTCGCAGTTCCGATGGGCCAGAGGCGTCACTGACGACTCGCAGCCAGCACCAGCTGCTACACAAGCCTCAGGCAACCCGTTTTCGCGCTTCTACACCAGCATAGCCGGGGACTATATTCCTTTGCGCTCTAGCGAACGCTCAAACGAAGAGGAAGCCTGGTTTGCGCTGTCGCATTGGGAACGGTACAGTTTCGTGGCACTGAATACTGGAATCTTGAGCTGAATCAATTTCAACCGGTAGGTTATTGGGTTTCGGCGGGTGCCTCATTGGTGCCGCCGTATGTTTCTTTGTCGCATTCATCACCCTTCCGGTGTTTTTCCTCCCCGGCCGGTGCGTTCGATTGTTCATCTAAGCCGTTTTACTTGGAATAAATAATAATGCCGCCGTAGTGCAAGGAAGTTTGCTCTCTCATTCAGGTAGGCGTTTCCAAGTGTCCGTTTTGCATAGCTCATGTTAAAACCGCGTCTTTGCAGTTTGGGTAGCCTGCTTGTCATGTTCGGGTGCGTTGTTCCTCTGTGACGACGCGATTTACTCAACCTTCTCGGTCAGGTTTTCCGTCCTCATTGGACCAATGAACCACATAAGACACCTCGTTACTTCCGAGCGGCTTCCCTTCACGCTGGTCTACTTTTCCAGCTTAGGACTTACACTCTACTTTGCCTTGGGGGTCCGTCATTCTCTCGACTATTGCTTCCTGTCCATCAATTAATTTATTTTACCAGCTCCACTCCCAGCTTGGTTCGCTCGTTGCTGCCGTAGTGCAGGTATACTTCCATTCTCTCCGTTACGGCTGAATATTGAGTTGTGCTTCCTCCCAGGTCCTGGCTCTCGTGTCCTACGTCCTTGCATACTTTCCCGGAGGTTCTGCAACGCTGCGGCTCGCTGGCAGCACTGCGGTCCGCAGCCTTCTGCCCCGGTAACCCTCGGCATATAATACCCCTCTCGCCACGTCCTGGGCGCCTTAGTGGACCAAGATTTCGTCCGGCACAACCACAGGAATACTTACGATCTGCACATATTGTACATTTACTCCCGAATGCATCTACACCGGCATTCCATTTATCGTTTGGGAACCTCAATTGATCGCACATTTCGATTTGGTGCAGGACGCGACAGCGCGGCGCTACGACATCGTGGAACCCAGTGCCATCGCGCGTCGGCGGCCCACGATCTCCACAAAGCTCGGACTGGCATGTAACCAACCGCTGCGGCTACCAAGATCAAGCCGGGGAAATAAAAGATATGAACTTTCGAGTCGAAAGATGCTACAATCCAAAACGTCTCCTAACCCCCCCAGAGCTCAACATGCTTGGACAACGTGTTCCATATGTTTAACCTTGTCGCGCTGCGTACAAGGGAAAGGGTATGTACAGTACAATTAACTTATGGCGGCCGTAAAACCAAGTTAATCATCGTTGTGGTACGAGGGCGGGGGGCCTGATGTGCCTGCTAGGGACTCCCAGGCCGAGCCATATGTAGGCGCGGCGGAGAGCCTGGTTGTTCTTGGGTACGAGACTCTGATCGTCGTCTCCTGGTCCGTCAACGTATCAGTGTCGCCGCCGCTCGTGGACGCTTCCGGCAGCGGCGCCTTGATGTCGGTATTCCATGACTGTGAAGGAGCGGTGCCGGTGCCAGCGGTGGCGCTTATAATGCTGCCCTCAGTGAACCGAGCGGCTGGTTCCTCCAGAAGACTGGGGTTGTGGACTTGAATGAAAGAAGCGGCGGCCGAGTCGCGCGACGACGCTGAAATATAAAATAAACCAGATTCGTTGTTAGGGCCGGACGGATGGATGTGCGAAAGGCTTCTTACATCGCTGTAACTTGCGACGCCGTCGCCGCATGAACAAGAAAATAACAAGCAGAATTAATAAGATGATCAGGGCGCCGAGAACACCGCCAACGATCGCGGCTATCGGAGGCCCGTTATGGCTGGCAGCTGCAGCCTTGACGGGAGGATATCAACTATCATTTCAAATATAGAAACAAGGCTCACTTGAGCGGGATTGCCATTGGTATTACCGGGGGAAGCAGAGGATCCTGAGGATCCTGGCGACTGGGCGGAGGAAGTTGCGACACTCTGAATCAAATAATCACTATGAAAGGAATTGAAGCGGCAGAATCATATTCACCACGCCTTTCAGTGGAGTGGATTGTGAAGCGGGAGAAGTTGTAGAGGATCGAGATATAGATGAAGCTGGCGTTGAACCCTGGTATTAAACTCAGAAAAACGTGCGAAGCTGAGTGGGTCATACTAACGGCTGTAGTAGAGGAACCCGAAACGGAGGTATTGGGGTTTGAGGGTTGAGAGGATGTCTCAGAGGAGGCATCTCCATTTGAGTTTGCCGATGGTGTAGACCCTGATGAACCTGTTGTCCCGGAAGACCCTGTTGTCCCGGAAGAGCCTGATGTCCCGGAAGAACCGGTCGACCCAGAAGAACCGTTTGACCCAGTAGATCCGGACGAGGCTGCACCCTAAACGAGATGTGAGATTTTATTCATCTCGAATCCAGAAGTATTTCGCACACTCGCGGCAACTTCACTGGCGAATTCCGACAATTGAGCAGGGAGCGCTTGGTTGTTGTCCGATACTGTGGATATGTACACCGCCTCTACGCCGAGGCTTTCGAGCTGCGAGATGACTGTGGTATAGGTGCCGGTTGTCGGCGAGTCGACCAGTATTACAGACTGCTTCGACAGGGTCCCCGTCAAAGAACTGGGATTGAATGACGAATACGAGCCCTCGTATGTGTTAACAAGGTCGGCTATTGAGAAGTACGACGAGTCAGACACCGCCTCGCCCGGATCCAAACCAATCTAACGATACTGTCAGCTTTAACCTCTGGAAAAATAGTCGTCGTGTACTCACAAAAGTGAAGCCATCGGACTTTGCGTGAGAAATGTAGCTCTGATATGTACTCAGCTGGGCGGTCGTGGGCGAGATGTTGTCGAAAAATATGCCATCGGGGCGCGCAGAGGTAGGCCATCCAGCGTAGGTGTCCACATCTGCGTTGACATTCCCACCGCTCGTATCGACGAATCCCATAATGATCTGGTTTTCAGAGGCCGGGATCTGCGAGACACACGTCTGGTAGAGTTCGTCGGTAGCCCCTGGGCCACTGTCCGGATTAATGATGATATACCATTGGGCGTTCGAATTGACGGAGATGCTGGAGAAGATTTCAACCGGGCAGTTCGGGTCGTGGCCATGGACTCACGCTGAAAACACAGCCGACCACGCAGCACAGTTGGTCTCGGGGTAGACGTAGAGTGGGATCAGAATCTGTGGGCGACGTTAGCCTTCGATTCAAAGTTCGCAGCACAACCCGACGCACTCCAAGGGCTTGGATGCATGGCGCGACAAAAAGCTGGATTAAAAGAATGTAGGCGGCATAGTAGCCCATTGCGGAGAGAAGAAGAACAAGCACTCTGTGCCAGTCTGCACCCGTTCATTCAAATCCCGTTGTGTGATCCTCGAGCGATTTGATGTTCCTTGAGATCGAAGGCTGAAACAAGATGATATGCGTCATCGATGCGTGGAAGTACGTTTTCCCATCGAGAAAGAGCCCGTTGCAGCCCTCTACGCGTCGTAAACGCGTCGTGCAATTGCGTGCAATTAAGCTGGGTCGCGGCTCAGATCAGGCACGTGAGTTCCCGAAGTTACATCAGCAATTTCTTCATCCGCCTTACGTTGCGCGCACATACCGCTATCACCGCCGACGCGCTGAGGCTCGCTGTTCTCAGTATTTTTCAACGGTGCATTCGATTATCTAGTATTTCATGAAAGCCCCTTGGCAATGGGTCTAGGCCTACGCCCCTTTTGGCCGACATCGGTCGGTAACGATGTTTTCTGAAAGTTAATTTCACACATAGTACATGGCACTACATTCGATTTGGAGCCCTAATATTGAAAGCAGAAACAAATGGTACTGCATACATCTTGCTTTTGGTAAGTATTTACGGCGGCGAAATGAAAGTGCTACGCTTGCATGCCGTCGCCCTCATCGTGGATCCCAGCGCTGTCGCGCAGCCGCCGCCCCATAATTTCCACATAACCGGCACTCGCCCGCAGCCATTCGCCACCACCACCAAGGTCGAGTCCAGCGAGGCGCGCCAGGACCGGCGCGAGCCGCTGCGCAATGTCTGTCCGGAAGGCTTCCGGCTCGGGCGGCGAGAGGAAGCGCAGCGGATTTGGTGTAGTGGTCGAGCCCCGCAAGTTTTCTGAACTTGGCGGATTGGGGGCGTTCATGTGCTGCCCCTCGGCATAGTATACGAGGTGTCGCCACAGGAGGAGAAGGACCATTTCGAGGGTGCCTGCGTTGCGTTCATCGATTAGGAAAAAGGAGGGACGAATGCGCACCTAAAAGCGTCCGCGCCTCGCTCTCCGCCACGCGCCGTTCTCGCGCCAGCTCGCGACACACCAGCGCGCGCTTTTGAGGGATATCTAGCGCACGCAAGAACACTGGGTCCGCATCAGGGAGCAGCTATTCGATACTAGATCAGCGCCAAAAAATAATTGCAAGATATGTACCCACCTCGCCGATGTTCTCAACACTAACATGCTCTCTCGCGGCCAGCTCCGCAGACAGATCCGCAATCTGCTTCAATGTCTGTGCGAGATCGCCACACAACGTATTCAACGCATCGAGCGCGTCCCCGACGGTCGGAATTGTGGCGAGGAAATGCGATCCCCGCTCGTCGTATCGCGATGAGGTGGTGATGGGCGACAGCACTGGCGTGATGTCTGGTTCTTTGGAAACAGTAAACTTCTGCGCAAAGCGAATAACAAAGCTGTACCAATGAACTCGCTCGCAGCGCCAATGTATTCGACGATACTCTTCCGCATCATACTTTCCTTTTGGCGCTTGTTCTCGTCGAACTTTGAGTCGGAGCCGTATCCTGAGTCGAAAAATGAATGTCAATCGCAAAACGCGGATAAATCCAGCAAGTCTACCTCGTACAAAAATGCTGGCGCTGGAAATCTCGGCGTCCGTCTGCGGCTGCACCCCAGCGAGCCATCGCCTGCTCCCGAGACACTTTGTTGCCAACGCGAGAACTGCCGCATGGATGGCGCCGAAGCCCGAATGAGGTGAGAGCTAAGGAGGATGAGAAACAAAAATTAAATTGATGATGCATAAACTCACCAACTCCGATTTGGGCACATGGGTGAAAACACCGGCACAAAGAGATACGAGCAGGTGCATCTCCTCCACGAGCGCAAGAGGAATCTGCTCCGTGTCGTTTTTGAGGAGGATGACGATTGTCGCACTGTGGTTGGACAAGAAATCCAACGCCTACAAAAATGTGTCAATAGCGAGTGATAAGGGAGATGGGCTCATACCTGGTTGGACACGGTGGCGTGCTTCGTGCCTAGTGTGGCCAGCATACCATCGACGAGCTGTAGAGCGGGCATGAAGAGTTGATGGTACCGGTGGATCGCTGATGGAAGGAAACTATCGTGGTCTGCAAAAGCGGTTGGGAAAATTAGTCAACGGTTGTTGGCAAACTTACCCGTGAAGGACTGATCAGCCTCCGGCCGCGCATCCAAGTAATCGCACTGGGAAAGAATCGAGATGAGCTGCGCCTCCAACAGTCGCTCGGCGCCGAGTCTCGTCTGCGCCATGCGCACGAAGAGCGACATCTTGGCCTCATAAACGTAGAGCGGATTCAAATCATCTATTGTAAGCTATGAATGACTTTTGGAAACCTCGTTAGGGAATGGCCTACCCGGATCTGGCTTGAGCACCGCCTGCAATCGCAAATCAGATTCTTTGATACCGCGCACGAAATTGGTGAGGATCCCGTGTCGGACAAGTGCCGAAAGAACGACGTGCTGCTTCTCAGCGCCGGACAGTTGAACCAGGGAGTCCAATAACATGAACGCGATGGTCTTCCAAACTTCCGACCCGTCGATGGCATCTCGCGAGATGGTCGCGATAAGACGCTCCATAACAGGCTTCATAAGAGCTAAGCTACCAAGCTCGAGCGATGGGCCAGAGGAATGGGCCCTTCCGATTTGACTGACTGGGACCAATGCTTGGGAGTCGAAGAGGAAATCGTCACGGGTAGTCGAGGCGGCCAAGGACATGGTCAACCCGGAAACCTTGGAGTCCTCGGACACATCGTTTGACGAGGACGCGATAAGATGGACGTAGTTGATAATCGCAGCATAGAGGTTTCCCCGAACAAGCTCCACGCGATTATTGTCGACGATACACTCCAAGATGTTGCGCAGAATCGCATACAATCTTTCGGCTGGAAGGGTGTCCGCATCTGTGTCTCCACTCGCAGATTGCACGAGGACCTGATGGCGACGGTCTTCGCGGAGCTTTGTTACGGCGGACAGGACACCTTCCGAGAGCAAAACAGCGGTTGACTCCTGTATGTCTTCAGACCGTAAGATGGTGGGAAGGACGTGAAGCAAGTCAAACAGCATGTTTTCACGGTGGTCATCGGGAAGGCGGTTGAAACACTTGGTCAGTGTCGTGTCAAGCAGTCGCTTCCAAGATTCATAGCCGGTCGATTTAGCATGGGAAACTTCCCGCCGGTGGTTCTCGACAGCGCAGCTCTCCAGAATGTAGGTAGTTTCTGCGTTCAATTGATCACCCTGAGCAGGAGTGACGACGCTATTTTGAGCATGGAGCATCCGCCGCGCGACCGTCAGAAGCGATAATAGGGCCGTTCGGTCGATGATTTCGCACCCGGTGGCGTCTCTGCGCACGCATGAATGCAGATTTAGCTGGCTGAAAAAGTGAAGTTCCATCGGTTCAACCTGGAGGCTGTCCGCCCAGTCAAACGCCAAGGACTGCACGAACTCGATTATCCTCAAGTGTGATTGGCCGACCTCACGGAACGCATCGGGCATTGCCGAATACAAATCACTGCCATTCCCAAAAAGGATATTCAACAGGTCAGCAACGCCCTTGAAGTGCCCTTTGCTGGTGAGGACGTGTAAATCAAGCGCGGCGAGGTCGAAGATCCAAGAGCGTAGTCGGAGGAAAGAGCTCGAGGCGGGGACGGTCGTCAGCACGCGAGCACCATCCGCATACATCACTTCGATGCCCTTGTCCTGAACGGTGGCAGGAACTTGAGATGGAATTGCCGCAAGCTGGCGTGCAAAGAAGTCCTCTCGCGTGCGGAGATATCGCATCATAAACTCCGACGTTCGAGAGTGGGTGCAAAGCTGGTAGATGATGCGGTAAAAAAGCTCTGCGAGTCCAGGAAGAGTGATGAAGAGAGGGTCGGAATCCGGACCAGATTCGTCTCTTGTATCGAGCCGCGGGATTCCAATATTCGTCAGGTCGAGGATGACGTGAATACAGGTACGGTGGGCGCCAAGGGCATGAGGGTCTTGGATGACATGTTCGGCTTTTGCGTCGCCGAATAGGAAGAAATGTGCGACATTTGGATATGGCCGCCCGGCCTCGGAGCTTTTGATGAAAAGTTGAAGAACAGCAAGTCTGATTGCTTGTTGAAGGGCGGCCGCATTCGCGTTCTCGGGTCCGTCAGCCGCACCCGCACCCGTCGATTGCTCAGCGACATTTTCTGCCAACAGGACATCTGCTCCGGATTCCGAACCCAGAATGCGCATAAATCCTGCCGTCCAAGCTTAGCCTTCTCTTTTCGGAAAGAGATCGAGGAAGGAATTACCTGCCATAATCCGGTCGGATTCATCACTGCGTTCTATCAGCGTGTACAAGTTGGAAAACGCGCTGGAGAAGGAGAGGAGAGAGAGGATTTTGACGGAAAGAAGCACCAGTTCGGGATGTGTGGGGTAGGACACGTAGGCGGCGAGCGCTGGTGCGTATTGCGCACTATATGAAAGGGCCTGATCGAATTTGGTGAAATACGAGCGAGGGTGTACCATTCCAATCAGCGGTGCGCTATCGAACTCGTGCAAAAGGGGGACAAGAACGTCAAGGAAAATATCTTGAATTTCCAGAAGGCGAAGGATGATGCGGAGGACGCGAATGATAGTGCTGCCAAAGTAAGGTTCCTCGTCCGCCAACCCTTTTTCAAATCCTGCCAAACCTTCCACAACATAAGTCAGGATGCTGGATTGGAGTGGCGAGTTTGTCAATAGCCGTTTAACCATCTCGTATCCAGGGTGGATTAGGAGAGCCACGACGGAATCCGTCTTGAGCTGAGAGTCGTCTGAAGTTCGTACAAGAGACTCCAAATCGAAACTGGCCAAAGCGCGCTCGATGAAACAAAGACATAAGTCGTTCGTCTGCCAGCGATCGGATGGTTGTAGGTACTCTCGGTTGGGGATGTTGGCGAACACATTGTCAATGACAAACGAGATGAACGGACCGATCCCGGGTAGGCGATACGGCTGCCCCAGCGACTCAGGAATCGTATTGATGATTCCAGAATCCACGACTCGGTCTTTGAGGGCTATCCGTTTGGGCGTATGAATCAAGGTGCTGAGGAGCCGCAAGAACGGAATAGTGGCAGGATACATCCGGTGCAGCGCCTCGATCTCGTCGAGCTCCATCTCTACGCCCTTGACAGGGGGCATATTCACCGAAAATCCACCCGACGAGCCTACCCGCACGTTAATGACCTCGAGGCGTTCCATCAAAGTCCAAACGGCCTTGCAAATCTCTACGCCCGGTGCCCCGGCACCTGGTTGGCAGAATGCAGCCAAAGTGTCAAACAACGCCCCCTTGAGCTCCAGAGGAATTCCGAGGGGAATCAGGGAGACGAGGGTGGGAATAGCACGGAAATGCGCGTGCCCCGAAACCGCTATTCGAACAGCGACAGAGTTCGACACGACGTTGGAAAGGAGACGAAGAAATGCCTGCGCGAGGAGCACTTCCTTCGGCCCAATGGGAATGGTCTGAGGTTGCGGTGGCGGCGGTGGGTGATTGAAAGCCGACAATCCGAGACTGCCTCCGAACGTTTGAACTGGTTGGGCGGGACGAGCAGTGTTGTTATTGCTGCTCGTGGCCCATGAGTCCAGGAGGCCAAAGACAACACTCCATGAAACAGACGGGCCGCTGGCGGACGACGAGGGTAGTGAGCCGCCGGGTATGACTTCCCCGCCTCCGCGAGCCATGAAATTGTACGCGAGTTCGCTGCACTGCTGACCGTTGGCGAGCCCCGCCAGCATGTCATACAGAGCCGTCGACATGGAGACATCGTGCAACTGTGTCGACCAAACAGCCCACTGCAAGAAGGCAGGGAGTCTGCCCATCGTAGATTCTAGGTATTCCAGGTAAGTGTACGAATCGCCATGAGGATTTGAGCCCCAGAATTGCAGGGCGCGCTCAGCAGGGAGTGCGGAATACAGGAGACCGATGAATGAGTATAGCATAGCGATATCACTGCGTGGTGACACTGCGGGGCGATCGGCCTCAGCTGTGAGACTAGAGGCAAAGCGTGCTGGGCCAGCTCTCGTCCGATCGGTCCGGGCACTGGCAAGGACAAGGTCTTCCTGCCGCTGCTTGATCTTTCGAAGTTCAGAGGAGGCATGGATAATCAGGGAACGGACTAGGATCTCGAATGCCGAGAAGACCACGGGGATGAAGTCATCAGAAGGAAGCTCTCGCTGCTCCTGTTGCTCAGGCGACAACGTGAGTGTGTTTACAAAGGACGCATTCCCTCGCTTCCGTTCTAGTTGGAGAACAGCGACGGCGAGGTACTTGAATGCGTCGCCCTGCACTGCATTCCACACCTGCGTTTCGAGCTCCTCGGTTTTGAATCCGGTACGATGCTCCAGCTGGGAGTTCCGGTGTCGAGCGTCGGTAAGGAACAGAGTCCATTTTAGTAAGATAGTGGCCTTTAGCCCCGAATCCTTCCATTCAGTGGAGGGCAGAAGCTTCTTCGTCATGAATGTCATAAGATCGCCGCTCGTCGCAAGATTGGCGTGGGAGGACCGAGGGCTCTCCGGGTCGACGGGGTCAAACGCAGAGAGGACCGAAGTCAGAAGGTAGAAGGTCATTGGCTGATTCGGCGTCGTGGATAACCAGTCCACGATGGTTTTGATTTCGTTGGGGGACAAATGGCCAAGGCGTGCAATGATGGAAAGGCATGTCGCAAGGCAGCGTCGTTCATATTTCAGCGACTCGTACCGAGAATTGAGGATGTCGTAGCCCAAAGAAGCCGTCGTTCCTGCTGTTTACGGTCGCGCGTTAGTAGAGGATAAAAAGAACTGTCAGCGACAGTAAGCAGGAAGGCATACCTTGAGCAGAAGGTGCAATTGTAGTCGTTCGGGCTCCCTTCCGCGCTGCATCCGCTTTTGCCACTAAATTCCCCAAAATTTGTATTTCTCGAACAATACGCTGGGCGAGGGTGATTTCGCCGGGCTGAGATGGTGGAGAAATGAGATCCTGTTCAACAAATACCCATATTCTATGGAGTATTGAGGATTTATCAGATGGGTCTGCTGCTTCAGCAGCTTCAAAAATGTAGCCCAAGCAATCGGCAACGTGACGACGTCGTTGGTGGTATTCAGCAATGGTGAGCTCGATGCAGTCGACCGGCTGGATATTCGGGTTTTCGGCGGTTACAGAGTGAAGAAGACCGGCGATATAGCGCTCGGAGGTTTCGAGCTGTTGGGAAAGAAATACGACCTGACGCGCAAAGTCGGCGTTGACAGCCGCGGGTTTGCCATTGAGGACCGTTTTCCCTACAACCCAAGAAAGTCAAAGGCATTCAAGTCATCTAACACGCAACGAACCTGATTCAAGCTCGCGTTGCTCCTGCGGATTCCTTGCACCGACATCGAATAAATTCAAGAGGCATGATTTGTGAACCATAAGCTCATCAAAGAGCTCCTGTTCGCCATGCTGCACCCCGCGGCCACTGGCAACTTGAAGAGTATTCAGAAGAACGACGCGCAGGCGTCCTATGGTTTCCATCGCGATTTTTGGAGGACCCAAAGAGTACCCAAAAGGTTACAAGTTGGAACGCGTCAAACGCGTAAAGGCTTTGTCCCAAGCACCGTCAAACAGCCCTGGGGTTAGGGTTACGCATCGCCACTGTTTAGCGAAGACTTCAAGTTTGTCCTGAACGACTATTCAAAATCAACTTCAAGCTGAAGAGGGGCTGAAACGAGCCGAAGCCCGAACGTATATTGTCTCGTTTACTGCTGCCTCATTTTCTCATGTCTTAAAGCGCGATAATAATACCTGATTCAATGGCGACTAGCGCACACTCTTTGGCACCGCTCCTTGGATGTAACGATGCTCCAAGCTCTTCCCAGAAAGTTCTTGTTGAAGAGATTCTGAAAGAGAAGCAAGCCAAGTTCGAGGTATTTAGGAATGAAATCTCGCGACTCGAGTTTACTTTGGAAACCCTCCGGAAAGCGCACTTCGACCTGGCTGCTGAAATGGCCCAATACACTATCATCCTTGCTCCGGTTCGACAACTTCCCCCAGAAATCATTGGAGAGATATTTCTTTATTTTAAACCTGCCATGCACCCCTACACCGACCTGAGACTCCCTCGTCGAGTCGAACTCCCGTGGAAATTGGCACACATCTGCCGCCGATGGAGGTCCATTGCTCTTTCGTTTAGCCAACTGTGGGCCGTACTGGATCTGGGGTACCCGTGGCATCACCGCACTCTATACACTGCACCCCGGCTGGTGTCAGACGCCGATGATGACGAGAAAGCATTCACAGAATTGCCGCCGTCCCGGCCCCTTCTTCACTATAATTCCGAAGAGGCAGAGGGATATGAGACCCAAGTCATTTTAGATTACATTGCAGAGTGCGTCCAGCGATCCGGCAACAGTCTTCTCTCAATACGCCTCTGGACGCGCGATTGCGCGGTCTTTCCCGTTCTCGAGACCCTCCTGCTGTATTCAGCACGCTGGCGAGAGCTTGTCCTCGTCGATCCTTCCCAGATGTTTCTTGATCATCTCTCGGAATATCAGGGAGATCTTGGTGGACTGTGTAAAATTTCGTTCCAGGGTACATCCAGATCCACCCCTATCTTCCCTGCGCCGAACCTCGTCGATCTCACCTTCGTGCGGTTTAATTTTCCCTCTGAGGGCTCTTACCTCATCCCTTGGTCTCGACTTACGCAATACAACGAACTGGGTTGTTCCTGGGATGGGAACAGATTGTCGTCCTATCGACAACTTACGAACCTGCTCGTGCTGCGTTTAAGATTCGACCAATTGGACGACGATTTCCCTGAACTGAACAGTACCGTGGTCTTTCCAAATCTCCGGACCGCATGCTTCCATTTCAGCAACAACCATGCTTCCGCCATTCAAGTGTTGCAGCACTTTGAAATGCCTGTACTAGAGGCCTTCAGCATCGAGCATTACCATGTCAGCCAATTCGATATCTGCCTCCCCAGTTCCTCCTCGCGTTTAAAAGTCTTTCGGGCCACGGTCCATTATCCGTATACGATGGAAAACGATCTACATCGCGTTCTCGAGATGTTCCCGCATCTCACGGAACTCAGCATTGATGTCCCACATCTCGTCACGGATATGGCGATTGCCCGACTCACCTCATACAAGGAGGTGGCCTCCGACTTGGGGCTACTCCGACTGTCGAACCGGTCTTTTCACCAGTGGGACACTCCATGCTCGGTTCCAGCCTACGCGTCGCGCATTTAAATTTGAATTTCTCATAGACCACAACGCCCACGACGTTAACGTAACTACAGCATTGAAGACGCTGAAAACGCAGAACGGATGGGATATCATGGTGGACAACGAGTACACATTCCCTGCTTGGGATGACTTGGATTTGACGTGAGCGTTTACTGAGACTCTTCACCCAAGATGAAACGGACGACTGTTTTTTATTATATGCGTGTACGCAGTACCAAGATCAATATACAATTCCAAGAATAAAGGGTTAGATCAGCTACTATGAGGCTATATACACTATGGACAGCTTATCAGCTTATGTACAATAATTAATGGTGCACTTAGCGACGCGTCTTCTTTCTCTTCTGCACTTTCTTCGCCTCGTACTGGGCCACAAGCGCCGGCGCATCCTCCAGAATCGAGTATCGCGGCTCCCAGGTCGGCTTGTCGTACCCAAACCACGACACAAGATACTCGACGGTATCATCGTGGTTCCCGTTTTCCGCCGGGCGCTCCTTTAGGATCGCCGTAAGCACCCATTTCTGCTCCACGTCGATCGGCCCTGGCCGCACGCGCGCTACGCGTCGCGCGGGATCCGCCCACGCCTTGGGTAGCGCCGGCACCTTCGGGAGCGCGTCCTCCGACGCAGTGAACGTAACCCGCAGCTCCGCGCGACCACCAATCCCCTTGACATGCGGGTGCGCCTTGCGAGCGTATTTATCCACCTCACAAACGGCGTGCTCCATATCCGCCAGGTCCAGCTCTAGTTCATCCCTGTTCTTGTTCCGCAAGAACGCAAACTCGAGCCCGAGCCGCGCGAAGTGCTCGCGTTGCGTTGTGACCATCCAGCGGAGGACATCGGACTCGATGTTGGGGTGGAGTTTCTTTGCGCGTGTGATGCTCTGGCCGAACATTTTCACGAGCCCAGAGGACGCACCGGGTCCGGGCACGACAAAGTCGTTTGCAGAGAAGTTGAGGAGCCGCGAGTAGGAAAGGCTGATCATGAGCTGGTACGTGGTAAACGCGGCCATGCCTGGGTACGCCGCGAGCTTCTCATAAACATCTGCAGCATAT
Source organism: Mycena sanguinolenta (assembly GCA_014462675.1). NCBI lineage: Eukaryota > Fungi > Basidiomycota > Agaricomycetes > Agaricales > Mycenaceae > Mycena > Mycena sanguinolenta. Next base: position 6,681,287 of record JACAZH010000003.1, on the reverse strand, counting down.
TCCGCCTCAGCGAGGATATCTGGTAAGGCCTCCATGAGTATTTCTAGCAGCTGGAGATGACGCATGTGATTCGCGTCGTAATCGAGCTTCTTGCCAATCTTCAGGTATGCAGCGGTGAACAGGCTCGTACCATCGTTCTTGGCTTTGCTCAGGACTTTGTTGTACGCACTGATGCTATAGTCCTTCCAAGTGAGCTTGTCTCCGAATTCTTTCTTTAAAAGGATCCACGTCTCGATCCGATTAAAAGCATTGAACAACAGGATACGAAAAAGTAGCTCCGTGTCCGATAGGTGCGAGCCTTTTTCAATGACCTCCGAAACGACAAACTGACTGTGGCACAAAGAAATTAGAGGTCTATATGAGCTATGAAAAATGCAAAAATCACCTGGTTCTGTCTAGCACGCGATAGGAGTTGCAGAATTTATACTCATGAAGGATGCGGTCTTTCGTCCACCTATCAGTGTAGAAGCAGGGATTAACATCGGAATCATGATTGTCAGAACCAGAACTCACGGTGCCGGCATGCCATCACGGCGTCTATCATCAATCGCCTTGCGCTCGGCCAGCCAAAGGTATAAAGTGTCCAGGACCTCAGTCGGCTCCAGACGTTGATCGTGAATAGTAATGGCCTTCCTGGTGTTTTTCTTTGGCTGGGGTGGTGGGCTTGGTTCCAAACTCGTTAGAGAACTTTCGCGGCTGGACCCGTCGCGACTGATGGGTCTACTGGACCGTCGACTCGAGCTAGATGCGGTCCCGAGCGGGTCAAATGAGCCATCGGAGTCTGTGGATCCGCGTCGGTGGCTATGAATAGCGCGTTTTGTGCGAATAGCGGGCATGCCAAAATGCCACTGTCAAAGAAACCACAAGGTATGGGTTCTGGCCCAGAAAAATGGGGACGCGCGGGCGTATGGGGTAAATGACTTCGAGGGTTAAGAAAAGTTATCCAAGCACGCGAAGAGAGACTGAAACGAAAATTTTGTTTCCCACGCCGTTCTCCTGGTGCGCTTCGCGTGCTTTAAACTCAGCTCGGATATCATCAGAAATTCAAACTCAGTCCTCAACTGAGTTCGAGTCTGTCAGCGCTCCGATGCTACCCCCCGCTGCGACTTGCAAGAGGAGGTTCCGCCCCCTTCTAGGCTTTGCATTTGTACTCTACTGGGTGAACCTCTTTTACTTCCCTTCAGCTCCGCGCTCCGACGACTTCTTGTAACCACAACATACTTACGCTTGCGACAAAAAAAACGTCGACAACACGGTCTAGATTGAGATCCGTACAAGCCGATGCGAATTCTGACGAATTTCTGGTGTCTGGGCTCTGCGACATGGCGAACGCGCCTTACGAAGAATCTACAAGAATATCTCTGGTCAAATTCGATGTGATAAGTCCAGGCCGATAGTCCTAGCCATTCTGCTCGATCCCAGGGTCCGGGATCCCCCAGATTTTTGTCGATCGCCCACTATCTCCATTGTGTCGCTAGTTCGGTCCCGTCCATCGACGCACCGAAGGAACGTTAACTGGAGCACATTGTTCCTCATGTTGCCTTGATCTCCACCCTTCTCAAGCGCGGCAGATATCATCATCCCTTCAAGTAATCCCGATTCTTTCAACCGAGAGCATCCCCCTGGATATGAGTTGATATGAGCTGCGAGGAAGTGGAGGAAGATCTCTGGAGTTTCCTCGATCCGTTCGGTTGGGAACGCTGAGCGACGGCGATGCCACAACCGGCGACGCACCTCCAGAAAACGCGTGGCCACGATGTTCCTGGAAAACAAAAAAACAAAAAACGATGAAATGAACCACGACACGATTGGTCTACTTACCGGATGATGAAACTCGTGTTCGAAAATTTATGTCCCAAACAGCACAGAAAATCAACGGCGCGATGATGGACTCACCAAGAAGCCATATTGGGACTAGTCTTTCCGGAAGTCTGCCGAGTCAGGGATAAGTGTGCGAAAATTAGATGAGGATAATTATAAGTACTGACGCATGCTGCGCGTAGGGCGTCGAGGCACGCACTGCCACGCAGATCCACAACAGGCACAGCGACGCGTCGAAGGTAAATCATCGACCACGGGATTCGCACTGATTCGCAGCGACCTGGACCGCGGATCAGAGTGCAAGGAAAAATATCACATTTCAGTACTGTGCCATATTCGTCCTGGACCGGGGAGACTCGGAACCGGAAGGTCCAGGGACGTGCGGCCGATTTCGGAAGAATATTGCACCGAAAGCTTCGTAGAACAAGGACGTCTGGACTTAGCTGGACTCCACATCAGGCTTGTTGTTGAACAGTCGGTTGAACTGGGAGAGATCTTCTCGCAGGCATAAATACAGCAGAAAACATAAGAGACGAACCAGTGGGACCAGCGGAAAGGGAGTAGGAGATATAACCCTCGTTATTCTTGGAATTCTATGTCCGCATTGGGGTCGAGATGCAAAGTTATGGTACTTGGATTTGATCCCTTCCGTGCGGCAACGGGTCACCGTTCATCCCAAATGAAGGGGATCCACAGGTACACAGATCCACGAAGCGGAGAATTTGAAGAACATCGAAGGCTAATCTCGATATTCTCGACCAATTCACATACGCGGTCCCATGTGGTCCCACAACGGGAAAGCTAGGGTTTGTCGCACGCGGGTGGAAAATAAACCACAGGCACGATGATCCATAGGGCACGTAGAATTTGACGAATGTTGAAGACTCGAACGATTCACAGCGACTTGGCCCGCGGATCAGTCCCAGGATAAAATATGACGCTGTTCCATAACACTCAGTCAGGAACTCTTGAGGAAATTGGAAGGGACGGGCGGAGAAATGCAGTGAGCTGAAGTCTTTGGCAGTGTGACAAGTTTGAGAATAATATTGCATGAACCGTAGAATGAAAACATTGGAAGGCTTGTCGCTGAATAGTACGTCAAACTAGGAGACGGCTTGGTGCCAGCGAGTGTCTTGCAGAGGATGAAGAGTAATCATAAGAAATGCGACCCAGCGAGCAATGAACAATGGGAAGAGTGGCTTTTCTACATCGCCCAAGCTGACTACTCGCCGAGGGAACCTACATCCGGGTCGGGCAAGGTGGGGGAAAAAAGGTGAAAACACGGCCCATTTACTATCAGTAGAATAGGCCCCGTGAAGCTTCACCGAAGGGTTGTCCGGAAATTTTCGGGATTTTGGCCTCAAAACCAGCCCAGAATCGGACAAGGGTAGTGATCCCGTAACTCAGCCAAAAATGGCACAAAATCCGCTCGAAACAGCCGAAAAATTGGCTAAAAACTTCCCTTTCGTGCAGAATCAGAGACGACGATGGGCCACATCCGCGTAGCGTCCAGTTTCTGGTCGCCTTCAGAAGCCCTACAAAGTCCAAAAATGGGGCAAGAGTCGGCAAGACTTCCCCAAAAAAAAACCAAACTCAGGACAAGGGTTGAAGAATTTTGGCCCAAAAAAACCCAGAAATCGGACAAGGAAATGGCCGATTTTGCGCCTCAAAAACCCAAAATTTCGGACGACCCTTTGGTGGAGCTTCACGGGGCCTAGCAGAATCCTGACATCGATGGGAAGGCCAAGAGTTTGAATGCGAGATTCCCGCCAAAACGAGTCAAGTGCACCCGTTAGACTTGAAAATCTCCCGGATTTGAATTGACAGAGAATCCAAAGAACTGTCCCTGGGAATAGAATACTGAGTCTATAAGCCTGAGGAATTCGAGTACTGGGAGGGAATATGGCTGAGAACGGTTAAGGCAAGTTCAAGCCAAACAGATCACGACAAAACTCTGTCCACCTCAATATGCGATAACTACTTGGTTAATATGGCGACTACAACTGAGATCATCGGTTCTGCTAACGACCTTCTGGCGGCTCATTCTGCGCTGATTCTCAAAGTCCGGAACTCACAGCAGGCGCATCGGCGCCAGCTTCGTACTTTGCAGTTTCCTCCCACTGAAATTCTGGATTTGCCTCTCATACCATCTTCCCCACCATCGCCAGTGGATATCGATTCGCCAACACACTCTCCGGCTTTGAATTCGCGCGCCCCTGCATTTCGGCCTGACTTGCCGCCAGCCAAACGCGCACGCGTAGCCAGGTACAAGAACTATGTTCCCGAAGAAGAGACTATTCGGAACGATTATTCCCAGCGTTACGTCGATGGTGGTGAATGGCCGCAGAACTGGGTCCTTGGCGCTGACCCTGAACACCGTTTCGAAGAGTATCCCAAGCAGCAGCGTCTACTTACATTGAAAAAATCTGCCGTGAATAGCCAATCCGTTGCGCCTTCCTATCTCCCATTTTCGGAATTACAAAGCCTACATCCAGCTAAATTCGATGTGATCCTGCTCGACCCACCCTTCTCATCATCCTTCACCTGGGAGCATCTCCAGGAGCTGCCCATCCCAGCTCTTGCCGCGGACCCCAGCTTCGTCTTCCTCTGGGTTGGCAGTGGCGCAGGCGAAGGACTCGAAAGTGGCCGCGAAGTCCTCGCCAAGTGGGGCTACCGCCGATGCGAGGACGTAGTCTGGGTCAAGACCAACCATACCACGAACCGCGGACCAGGTGTACGTGCCATACTTTCCTCTCTTCCTTTTTCCGACAAAGAATAACTGACCATCCGATTCTTTGTCAATTCAGACAGACCCGCCCACGAGCTCGCTTCTCACCCGCACAAAACAGCACTGCCTGATTGGAATCCGAGGAACGGTGCGCAGGTCAACTGACAGCTGGTTCGTACACTGCAACGTCGGTATGCTGTAGCCAGCCTTGTCTTTTGCTTCGCGGTTCTCAACCATCCCCACGCCCAGATACAGACGTGATTTTCTGGGAAGGCGACCCGACAGACCCAACCCGGAAGCCGCCCGAGATGTACACGCTCATCGAGAATTTTTGCCTCGGGACGCGGCGGCTCGACATCTTCGGGCGCGCGCGGTCGTCGCTGCGCCGCGGATGGGTGACTGTACTCGCTCCGGGGCAGGAGACTCAGCTGCCGCAGGAGGGGCCCTTCTACACTGACGACGGTGCCATGGCGGCACGCTGGGACCGCGAGGCGTGGGACAAGGATATCAAGACCCTCGCTAACGGGGGGAAGACCGTTGTGCCGATGACGCCGGAGATCGACGCACTGCGTCCAAAGTCGCCGTTCAGACCTGGTGCTCCAGGCGCCAACGCGAATTCCGGGGCCATGGGGATGGGAATGGGCGGCGGCGGCAATGGGGCGCGCTTCGCGGGTGGGCGTCCGGCCTTTGGGACGCCAATGCAAAATCAGACCCAAGGGCAGAACCTCGGCCCAGGGCAGATGATGGGCCAACCCCAAATGATCATGGGGATGGGCAGCGGCGTGAATCCGATGGGTGTGGGGATGGCTGCGATGAACGGTGTGGACGGCATGATGCAGTGGCCAGGGATGATGGGTATGCCGATGGGCGCGGGTGGGATGGGAATGGGGACACCGATGATGGGGCAGATGGGCATGGGCTACGGGTTCAATGGCGCCGGGTGGGGCGATCAGGGCCAGTATGCCATGGGCGACCAGGGCCAATACATGGAGGGCCAGTATATGGAGGGTGTCTGGGACGAGGGAATGACTGGTGCGATGAACATGACCGGGATGAATACGGGTGGTGGTATGAACTCGATGGCAGCAGGGATGAATGGAGGGATGGGAATGGGAATGGGGCAGCAGTGGGGAAATGCCAGCTATTGATCTCACAGGTATTCTTGGGACTATGGAGTCATGTAACTGTCATGTACCACAGATCTATGAATTGTATCATATTGCAACGACGTGGAATTTTTAAGATTTTTTACAGCTCGTCCGAAATGCCGAAATCCCCGAAGAGGCAAGGCTCGAAAAGGAAATTCACTTTTGCTCTCCGCTCTCATTCGTTCGACCGACCCAACATGGGGAAAAAAGCAGCCAAGTCTATGAAGAAGTTTGCTGCCAGTGGTCAGCTCAAAAAAACTATTGATGCGCGACGGAAGCACCAGCAAATCAAGAAGAAAATCTCCAGTAAAAAACCTGCCCAGGACCCAAAAAAAGGCAAACACAAGCAAACGGTGGTCAGGGAGGACGAAGAAGAAGAAGAACCTACGCCTGTAAAAGGGTGAGCGCGGTGTTCTGGATGCCGTGCTGCAGTAACACCGAATATTTTTAGCAAAAAGCGAATGTCCGTTGACGAGTTCTTGAGCGGTGGTTTCATGGACGACGACAGTGATGGAAAAGAGGACTCAGTATGTCCGCGTGTTCCGTGAACTTTAACGCTTCTGAGGCGTCCGCAAGGATATGGCAGACGATGCAGAATCTGGAGACGAGGATGACGATGAAGATTTCGCTGACGACGAATCGTTTGGAGATGTCGATGACCTTGACGGTGCGTCTGTTCCCCACCCTACGTGTCTTCGGCAAGGGTGTTCATGTGTCATGCACAGAGGAAGGCGAAGCACATCTTGTCGAGCTTTCGAAACTGGCCGAGAAAGACCCAGAGTTCTACAAGTATCTGCAAGAAAATGACCAGGAGCTGCTGAATTTCGACCCCAATGCGGAGGATGATTCTGACAACGAAGAAGACCAGCCGGAGGATGAGGACGACTCAATGGGCGAAAAGCAGACGCCTATTCTCACTAAAACAATTTTGCGGAATTGGCAAAATTCGCTACTGAAGGTATTGTCGTCTTCATGTCTTTACTGTTGTAAGCTCCTCAAGCCCGCTTCATAGCACCGTTCACTACGTGCGCTGCGGAAGCTCCTGATAGCCTTTAGATCAGCGGCACACATGAACGAAGACGGTCAAGTGCTGGCCTGGAGTATTGATAATTCTTCTGGTAAATTTTCAGTCCGTCGCTCTTTTCAACCACCTGAGCTCATGAACGTTCGCAGTGTACACCAAACTAATCACGACAGCACTGAAATACACTCCCGTAATCTTGGAGCACCATGCGCCGTACAAATCCCTGCCCAATGGCAAATTGTCAGTCGACGCTCATACTTGCCAGATCTATCCTCACTCGCACGTACATATAGCAAACCTCCAACACAGACGCCGAAGCTGAAGGCTCTTCAAAAAATGATCCTCTCTTATTTCCAGAATGTGATCCACATTCTCTCACAGCTCACCGATGACGAGATGCTCAAGATCGCCGTCTCGGAAAGCGCCAAAATAATCCCCTATATCGTCAGCAGCCGCAAAGCCGTCAAGGTATATCTGAAGGTTAGCCATTCCCGCTCATTCATTCGTATTGTTTCTGAAGTGTCATAGAAATGCTTGGAAATTTGGTCAAGTGCCGAGGACAGCATTCGGATAGCTGCTTTTCTGGCGATCAGGAAGCTAGCTTCCGCGACTGACGAGTCTATCTTGGACAGTGTTCTTAAGGTATGGACTTTGGAATTCCAACGCTGTTTCCCGCTAACCGTATTTATTTCAGGGAACCTACTTGACCTTTGTCCGCTCGTCCAAATCCACCACCGCTCACACGCTTCCGTCAATCAATCTTATGAAAAACTCGGCATCCGAAGTCTTCAGTTTGGATCCTGCCGTCGCATACCAGCATGCCTTTGGGTACATCCGTCAGCTTGCTATCCATTTGCGAAATAGTATGAAGGTCAAATCGAAGGTTGGCGTGCGAGTTTCTGTCTTTTCGTTCTCCTCGCTCACAAAGTCATCAGGAAGCGTACAAACAAGTGTATAATTGGCAGTATATACATTGCATAGACTTCTGGTCGATTGTCTTGGCCAGAGCGTGTGATGCAGCAACAGAGTCCGAGCCAGGGAAAGAGAACGAGCTTGCACCTCTGATCTATCCGCTGGTCCAAGTCAGCCTTGGGGCCATCAAGTAAGCTTTCATGTCTTCCGCATACGACTTATTTTAAGCGCTTGCTGGTGCCAGGCTCATTTTCAATAGCCGATCCTACCCCTTCCATCTGCATGTTATACGGTCCCTGCTGCACCTGACCCGCCATACCCACACATATGTTCCTATCTCCCCGTATCTCCTCCCCATCCTCACCTCCACGCTCGCACCTTCTTCTCGACCCAAGCCTTCGACGCTCCGGCCCCTCGATCTCGAACTCCAGATCCGGGCACCAGCACAATACCTCAAGACCCGGATATACTCGGAAGGACTCATCGAAGAAGCAGTGTATCTGCTAGCAGAGTGGCTCGCCTCGCCGGCCGTGCACGGCAGTATAGCGTTTCCTGAAACGACGGTACCTGTGGTCGTAATGCTACGGAAGAGCGTCAAGGCAGCCAAAATGGGGAGCGCTAAGGATCTAGGCTTAGTCAAGGGGCTGCTGGAACGGATTGAGGAGAGCGCGCGGTGGGTCGAGCAGAAGCGGAAGGGTGTGGTATTAGCGCCCAACAGACTGGGTGAGGTCCGGGAGTGGGAACGAAAACTGATCGCGACCGTGGAGGATTCGCCTCTGGGGAAATATGTCAAGGTGCAGCGGAAGACCAGGGAACGGAGACGAAATCTTGTCGACAAGGTAAGATTTTCGCAATCCTCTACAGCCTATGGCTGATATTGTGTTGCGACAATCTAGGCCCGCCACGGCGAGGATGAAATTCTCGAGGACTGAGCAGTTTCCGACACGCCCAGGCCGAATGAGCACTTCACATCGGCTTGTGATTGTCTTCCTTCAGATAGGTAGAGCGTGGATTAAATCAGGACAGCGTCGGAGTTGCTTCATTTTTGTACACGGACATACGGCCGTAGTAACGAGAGAACAAGGCCCAAGAACCTTCGGCACTATTTACTGCCGAAGTGCCTTGTAAACCAACGAGAAAACCTGTCCTCAAGTAGATATTTGCCTAATCTGTCTGGCGCGTGTATTTCATACTACCAGATACCGAGAAACACTTTCCACCACGGCCGCTTGATCCCCTGCATACTCTTTTCAACGCCCTCGGCGAGCTTCTCGTAGTGCAAAACTGCCGACGCGGGTTTCAAAGTTTTGTCAGTCAAAGCAAACTGAGAAAAGATGAGAATCTCGGGTAAGAAAACAGTCGCGGGAGAAGTAATACTTTTTTTTGCATTTCGTTTCTCTCGAGCGCCTGTGCTGCACGCACGGCGGCCGGTGTGAGACGTGGATGAGTCGCCAAGGACTTGAGAAAGGTCTGGAGCTGGATATGCGGGCGGAGGGGATCTATGGGGCACGCGCTCGCAATTCTAGCCATCTCTGCAGCTAATTTCCCGGTTGAGCCCGCCATTGAGGCCGTTGATTGTGGAAGAAGCAAGAAAAACGCAGCCAAAAATGGGTGCTTATTGATGCCATCAGCCGAAGGTGCCGAGCGAGCGCTCTAGATTTGATGCTCTGGTTTGTAACCTCTCTCACCACCTCTTCGTTTCTTCCAAAACATCTAAAATTTTCAGTTCTGCTCACACTCTGGCGCTTTATTTTCATTCAGGAACATGTGTTCCCAAGGAATAGCCTCAGATCAAATTATGACAATTCCCACTCACTCGTCTAATAGCCAAACGCGCGCCAACCAACGTGTGCTCTGGTGTACCCACTCCAAGTTCGCTAACGTACTTATGCTTGATGGTGGCATCTTAATTCTGATGTTTTTCTTTTTATGCGGAGAGCCGTGGCCACCAACCTCGCGAACCGCCTGCTCCAACTCCCACACCGCGGAAAATCGCCGTCGTCCTGTTCCAGACATCTAGGATCCCTTCCCTCGGGACCGAGTATATCAGCCATTTTCTGTGCAGTATCATGGACGGAAGCTGGTAGCGCGCGGTGTGGCGGTCCGCGGCTTAGTTTTGTTTATGTTTCTTTTCGTGGACAAAAACTATGCCTCAATTTCCTTTACCGCATGGTGTTACGGTCGAAGCCACTTCTCTCTACCGCGGATTTAATTTTCTTCAGTCCAATCCTTCAGCATATCGCAGTCTAGGCTAAAATAGCTACACTTTCCATCCGGATTCCCACCTGCGAGAGAAAAGGCTCCGGACTTCGATGTCGACGTCAGAGAGATAGAACTTGACACTCTACGACTTCTTTGGGAGCTGTAACTTTTGTCGTTATTATTCTATCGACATTGTTCCGTGGCTAGTATGAAAAATGTAGAGTTCACCATGAAATCGGGCTTCACATCCAGAGGCCCTGTTTCACTTGAGCGGATTCATAGAAATCAATATTCATGCCCACCCGTGAAGTTTCAACCCTGTCCCAGCCTCTCTTCCATTCATGTGGAATTTTCTGGTTCCATCTTATCGATGTGAAAGGCTCTAGAGCTGACTTGGTTTTCAAGTGGGCGAGGATAATCAGAATTTCCACTCTCGCACTGTCAACTCGTCGGCGCCAGTCGGAAGGAAACTAAGCGGCAGGTAACATAGTACGGTTGCTAAAGAGCATTTTCTCCTTCTGTGCCTGCTCTCTTAGGAAATTTAATCGACGAATTTCAGCTCGCGGCTGGTGTTTCTCGTCTATCAAGGGAATTAATTGAACAACACCACTCAGCCCCACAATTTTTTTTTTTGGAAGACTTGCGCTCAACAATGGTCGGAAACGGCATCCCGCCGGCATCCGAATGGAGAGTTCTCAAAACTTCGCACTGCCACCGAGCTGTCAAGGCACATCAATACTATGAAGCGCTCACCTTCTTTTCTTCCGTCATGAGCTGTTGCATCCAGCCTCGGAAGGAAAGTAACGTAGTTGGGCAGCCGAGGGTATCCACCCCCTCCAACCACCACCATCATCAAGTCGTTAACCAGCAACCAAAACCTGGACCTCGTCTTCATCATCCCGCGATTCCGAGCCATGTGGCGCATCATGGCCCTTCGCTTTCTTGGAGTAGTGTAGATTCTCCGCCGCTGCCATCCCAAACACATAACTACACGGCGCCCCATTATGATGATGGGTATTTTCACGCTGGCGAGTCGGCGGGGTCTGTTGGATCGCACGCGAGGCAGGCATCTCAAACCTTCGACGAAGGGAAGTTGGTAATCGCCATCGATTTCGGTACTATTTGCGCTTCGGTTTCTTGTGAAATTGAACTTTAACTTGTTTGAAGGAACCACTTTTTCTGGCGTGGTGCGCAACGCCTGGCCGCCGGGATTTGAATCATCAACTGACGTATTGTGCAGGCCTACGGGTCATCCAGACTCGCATCGGGTAAAGTACAACAGATTCTCAATTGGCCTGGATCTTCGGAGACATTCAGAAAGGTTCGCGATTTTTTCATATCTTTCTACATAACCAATTGCTCTAGATTCCGACGTGTCTTTTATATGACGAGCAAGGGCGTGTGCTTGCTTGGGGTCTGGAAGCGAAAAATACTAGTGCAATGCCTGGAACCTCGCACTACGAATGGTTCAAATTATTCCTTGATCCCCGTGCGCTGCGAGATGAATCAGCTCTGGATCCACGGCTTCCTTCTCTTCCCGTTCGTCGATCTTCTCTCCTTCGTTACCCGACGACTCACCCTCTCCAATATTAGCCCAACAAAACGGCCGCGGACCTTATTACGGATTACCTCTCGTGCTTATGGGAATTTTCGCGCGACCAAATCACAAGAGACATCGGGGCTATTTCCGATCTCTGTTTGTATCCTATTCTTGGTGACTGTTTTCGATGCTAAATGGTTTCTATCTTAGACTCAGCCGACGTCTGGGTAACTGTTCCGGCGGCATGGGATGCTCGGGGATGTGCGCTGATGCACGAGGCGGGCATTGCGGCGGGACTTGTTCAAAGCGCGTATCCCGGGGACATCACTTGGCGCGACCGGCTCAAAATTATTACTGAGCCCGAGGCTGCTGCCGTACACTGTGCGCATCTCACCGATCTTTACAAGTTGAGACCCTCGCAAAATTTTATTGTTTGCGATGCTGGAGGTGGCACAGTTGATTTGGCTGTGTACAAGGTACGCATCAAAATACCTGTCCTCTGACGAGAAAGCAGCACTTTGACGGCACGCACGTAGATTATCGGTGACCTTGCTCACCTCGAAATAGCCGAAATAGCCGCCCGCTCTGGTGCGAGTTGTGGGAGCCTATTTCTTGACCTACGGTTCCGGGTGCTTGTAGAAGCTGTAAGTCTCTCTCCAACACACACCTTAAAACTCTCTTAAAATTAACCATTTCTTGCACTTCCTATCTTCGATATTTCACGCTCATACCCTCCACTTGGCTTGTACGCACGTCACAACCAGCTTCTCGTCGATCATCCTGCACATCTGGATGCGGCGTCGCTCGCCTATTTTAGTCTGTCCTCTGTGTTTTGGAAAATCTTCCCCGGCGGCTAACGGGTGCAAACACATCTTGCTCTGCAGTGCATTCCTTCAGTGAGGCGGACAAACTGAACTATGCAGGGCGTTCAGACGATGGTACGTATGCCCGGTCGCAGATCCCGACCATACTTGGGCTCAGCTTTTCTCCAGAGACGATATTCTACTTCAACTGCTTCAACGTGGAAGATTCCGACGACGCCTCAGTAGGATTGATCAACGGACAGCTCGCCATTCCCGGGCGCCTTCTACGGGAGGCAGTGTGCGTATCATTCTCATGCCGTAGTTTATGTCTCCTTGAATACACGCAGCTTCGACCCCGTTGTCAACGAGGTATTAGAGCTCATATCACGGCAGCTCGACACATCGCCCAAAATTGACGCTCTGTTGCTCGTTGGTGGATTCTCAGGGAGTACATATCTCAAAACCCGCATCGAAGTGAGTTGTGGTTCAATCAGTTCTTTGCAGATAGTGTGCATTTTGGAAATCCAATTCATGTGCTTTTTGTTCGAATTGAACCTTCCGTGTTGAAATAATTTTCTAGGAACAATTCAGTTCAATGATCCATACGATAGCGCGCCCTCCGGATAGCGACACCGCCACACTGCGTGGTGCGGCACGCTACGGCCTTGCGTGCCGCCGACTCGTCTCCCAACTCGTTGTGCCGCGTTCATACGTTATGAAGGTGTGTAGCCTCCTAATCAGTCGGGAATCGCTCACTCAGGTCCGTCGAGGTTAAACTTCCGGCGGAACCGGAGGACCGGATTCAAAGACCTGGGTATGTTTATATCAATGACGCTGGAGTGGAGATTTGCGAGAATCGGTGAGAACTTGCCACTTCTGTTTCATATTTTCTCCCGTACGATCCGTACGCTTTTTTCGTCTTCCTGAGTTTCGCTTCATTTCCGATCTCCGTCGGACAGGAGGGATGGTCAACCCTGGTCTGGAGCGGGATTGTTAACGGGATGTTGTCCTGGGTTTCTTGTTTTTCCATTTTTGATGCCGCGATGCGTGCATGTCGCCTCGGACATACCGGACATCATTCGTTTGTGGCACATTCAGCCATACCCTCAGCATTCATTGGTCGTATTCCCGATCAATCCCACATTTATAGCGATCCGAGGTGGATGGCAGACCGGAGGTCACCCATGCCAGGGATACCACAGACGTAATTTCTGCAGTTCTAGTCTTTTCGAGGCACGTTCCCGTCTTCGGTATTTGAATGATGGGAGGGGATGTATGGGACAACCCTGACATATTCGCCATGGTACACGGCTTCGGGAGGCACCCGCAGCCAGGCGTGGGTGCTTCTGTTCTCTGGAAGTTTTCTATTTCACGGGCCCATCTATTTCCGGACGAGATTTTCACCGTGGCGTCGCGGAGTACGAAATCGAGGGAATTACCGAGTTATTTCGCACGGTTGATTCAGTTCACCCGAGGCACTCCCGTCTTTCTGTTTTGCATGGGTTGACCAGCGTCCACTTTGCCTGATCATCCACTCATGATGCTGATGGCATGCATTTGCACACAGGCTACAATATCTTGTGCAAAAAGGCGCGATAATCCGCAAAGGGTTCGTCTCACCGCTTCGCATTCTTCGTTCGTATCTGACTTGATTTTCTTTCATGAATGCCCCTTTCCCAATTACGTTCATGTTCGGACTCTCGGATCTCTTGGATGTTCACACATGCGCGGGCGTTGCTATCTTCATCTCACATCTGCCATGACCACGTATACCGACCTTCCCGCGCCTGCGTCTATTTCATCCGCTGGTACCCACCACGGCATTCTCCTCGGCTTGTCTGTATGTTGAATCGCTTCTGGTTTGGCTGCTAACCTCTTTCCTCCGCGCTCCATAATGACTGATCAACACTACTGATCAATGCGGGTGCGGTTGGTCCTGTCCGCATGCTGTTGGCGCTCGATCGCCCTCCGTGGTCGACACTGGTTCGCGTCGGTGATACTTTCGTACTATCATCCCGGTGAAACTCGGCTGGCAAATTGCCACTCTGCTGGTTGAAATTTTCTCCAAACTGCCGGCACATTGCGAAACTGGGTCGAACCGCTACCTCTACCCCTAATCCACTGACGCACCGATGGCTGCCACCAATTAATGCAATGGCGACTCCAACGCTACAGACAACGGATCACGACACGGTTTTGGTGCGTTCCGTGACTCTGCTTTATTTGGAGGCGGCGACTTACGAGCATCGCTATTTTTGACAAGTAGTAAATTCTCGCGCACGAGGGACGGTGCGTTATTTTCCTACAGTCCATTTCCTTGCTCTCTTTTTCTCTTCTGTCCTTCCTCCGAACTCTCTCGCGTCGAACCTTCGGAGTCTTTTGCTTGTCTCTCGCACCGCCATGACATCGCTTGTGGTTGCTTAATGGTAGCGAAGACCTTAAGCGAGGCGTAGATCATACTCGCCGCGGACTTGATGTGTGGCCCATAGGGCGCCGTGGTTCGCTTTTTTGAGGTTTTTTTTTTTAAAATGAGCTCGCTGGGTGAGAAAAAATGTTTGAAAATTTGGTAGGATACCTTCGGTCTTACTGGGATTGGGTGCGCGGGCGAGTAAGCAGGGATTGTAGTTCCCCGCTTTTCCCATCCTTTCTCGTATGCCCGGTATCATGCATACACCATACGGGCAGAGCTACGCGGATGTGAATCTGATTCGTGTTCGCGATGAGAATACGGGTAATTTTACTTGCTTCGCGTCGCGACGCGGTCTGGATATACCCTCACTTCGCGGCGTGGTCTCGGTGTTGCTTCGCTTTGCCCATGGGACTGGTGATAATATGCGTCGCGGCGGTTCTGGACCGTCTGTAACCCCTGGATGGGTTCATTTCATCAGTGGTGAACGTCCAAGGTTTGAAAGGTGTTTTGCTTTGGGCTTCGACGCGCGTTCGCGGGTGTCTGTTCTGGCATTCTACTCCTATTTGTTTCATTTCATTTTGTCCCATTAAAATTGCCGCGGTACTCCCCCGCGTCTTTTCTTGGCTCTCTCTCTATGGTGCTTGTCGCTATTCTGGTCCCATTCCAATCCATCGAATTTTTATCATTTCGCCGATTATCATCCTTTCTTTTCCATCTTATCCCCCTGCGTGCCGCGGCTTCCGTTCTCGGTTGTGGTGTCCGGCTTTCCTTTCCCTTTTTATCTCCTCGATTGTTGCCATTCTTCGATGGGCAACTCCCAATTTTTCAACATTCTTTTCCTTATACGACCGTATGTCAACTCTCAGATCCGTCTGATCGTCCCTTCCTTCTGCCGCGTAGATCATTGTCTTCCGTCGTTTTAGCGCGCGCTATCTTCCCTTCCGTCGCTTTGCCGCATAGATTATACGACCCGACAGATTGGCGGCCAAACTTCCCTTCCTTCCCTTTTCAGATCCCGATGGCCAGCATCCTTCCTTCTCTTCTTCATTTCTTCTACTTATCTGTTGCCGCCGCGCCCCACCCAGATTGTATCCTCTTCTTTCCATACATTCTGCCGCGGCAATAACGCTTTTTTCTTCCCTTGCCTTATCTATCACCGTCTTACTTCATCACGCCGTTTGTGTCCATGCTCAATTTGTCCGACTTCTTTTTCATTTTTTATTTTTGCAACAATTCTTTCATTTTTTCTTTGTTTCTAAATCAACCGAAACTTCAACTAATCACCGCCTTTGCAGACACCACCTTCACCGCTACACTATACACCTCCTCGTCCTCCACGGCCCGATATGCGGACGACGCAGAAGCGGGGTTGCGGGAGTTGTGCGTGTGGAAGGCCGATGTCGGTGTGCTTGCGGCTTTCCAAGAGGCGGCGCAGCGAAATCCCGCCGGCGGGTTTTATACTGGTGCGTTGATCCATGAGTGTTGAAGCTCTGATAATGGACTAAAAGCGGAACAGATTTCGAACTAGGTCTCGAGATCGACAGTGCAGAGGTCAGGGGTGTGCTTCTGGACGGGGAGGGGCTGGGAAGGGAGTGGGGGAGGGTTGTATTCGCATTTATGTAGTTCATTCATTCCGAGTTCAGCTTTCAGTCGGGGTTTAATTTATTCCAGTGGGAGCGGAAAGTACTTTACTCTTTTTCGGGGTACAAGTGTTAGATAGGCCTGCTTGTTCGATGGTAAGTATTCGTGAGTCGGATTCTTGGTTAAACTATCACGTGATGGGTTGATTTTTTACGGGTTCGCTGTAGGCTACATTTCAGAGGAATGTACAAAACGCAAAAGTAGGGTGTTGAAATTTCTCGATCGTAATTCGAAAGTGCTAGCAAGAAAGGGAAGGTCGGACTTTTACGACGCTATTTGCAAGACGCGTCGATCTTCACCGCCGATCGCCCGACTTGATATTTCCATGGGTCAAATTTTGAACTTGCGAAGCTCGGGTAAAGCTCGGAGACAGACCAGAGAAGTACCTGATGACGTATCCAGCTCAACGCACATGGCAATGCCTCCTCACAACGACGGTTGTTGATGGAAATGTTCAACATGCGGTACCGGGGCTAATGGAGGGTGTTTGCAATTGTCGTTTCCACACCAAGGAAAAAACTGGTTCAACATATACCCGACGACCCTGGTGTGAGTCCATCTACCACGTGTGGTGAATATTTGACTTGAACCCCTTGAATCTGAATAAATTCCTTCACGTGTACATGAATACGTCCAGTAGCCACCTCCAAAGACTGGATAGGGATATCGAATTTCCTAATCGGTGTATGCACTCCAAGTAAGTATACCTTGCAAAGAAAAGAGGAAATTGCAAAGTTGAATTTTAGCGTGATTTCGGGATGTTCCGTGGGGCCGTCATTATGTAATCACAACTGCTTACTGACCTCCTTCATCATCCGCGCTCTTCTGGCTCTAAATTTCGTGCTCATGCTTTTTTTGGCTGTATTCTCTCGCACCGGATTCACTTGCGAGCCGGAATTGCTCTCTTATGTCGCAGCTTCTGCATATTTCTACACGTACACTATTCACTACCACCGACTTGTCTATCTTCAAGTTTGTGGGTCCACGGTCGGCAATATCCGAGATCCGTCTCACTATCTTATCTGTTGGCATCTTCGAACTTGCTCAGTTGCTACGATGTCGACGTACAAATTCAACCTTGTCTAACCCTCAACTGGCATTCACCGACGATGCTACTCCCTCGTGGCCCTATGAGCTAGTGCTTCAAGGCATGCATCTGCAACATCCTGTATTATCCTAGCTGTGTTCAACATATTTCAAAAGATATTACGCCAGAAGTTCGGTTCACGCTTCCCAGCTCGTCACGGCGCTGGTTGCGTATGCGTTGAGACAGCTGAAGAGAGAGAGGTTTCAATTCTCCCCCAGGTACTTGGCCCGGCCTTCAAACATTCGTCGTCAGCTCTTCATCTTAGGTGCTAAATGCTGACTGCCGCTGCCGTTCGCGACTCGTTTCTCAGACGCTATCCTCACGCTCTTTACAGGATTCTCGCAGAAAGCCTCCGCTTCCCCGCCATCGGACCGTTCATCTCCGAATTTTCACGTTCGCCGCGGCACCGGCCGTCCGTCTGCTTGTGTTTTTGCGGATACCTTCCTATTCCGGCGGAGAACCGAGTGCGAAGATTTGTGCTGGCCACGTTTTGGCACCCACGGGAGTCCAGACTGGGCGGCCGAGCCCACGCGACAAAGTGATGGCTACTTGGACCGGATCACAATCGCACGCGTCACTGCAATGAAATCTGGATCTCAGATGTGGATTGTGAGCAGATTTCAAAGATCGATCGGGAGGAGAGGTTTGAGACACAACACCGTTATCCCACTCACACCACGCAGATATTTTATGGTATATAATCTCAAGCCATGGACAACTCCGCATGCACGAAACAAACTACGCCAGCCTTCCCCGTACTGCCCTCGTCGCTGCACTCGAGCCCATCGCGGTCACGCGGCCGCGTTGGGAAAATTGGGCGCGCACCTTCCAAGCCATCCCGCGCGCCCTATTTATGCCGACGTCCGTCCACCACTGCCGCATCGCACTCGAACTCGCACGCAGGGACCACCGCGTCCTTCGGCCCGTCGGCATCGGTCATTCTCCCAGCGATGTAGCATGCACGCGCGACTACATGCTCGACATGACTCGCATGAACGCCGTCCTTGAGGTCAACGCCACAGAGTGTTACGTCGTCGCCCAGGCCGGCATCACCCTCACGGACCTCCATATCGCGCTCGGAGAACACGGACTCGCCATGCGAAACCTCGGTAGCATCTCCGACCAGACCCTCGCGGGCATCGTCACCACCGCGACGCACGGCTCAGGCGTTTCCTTCGGAGTCATGTCCACCCACGTACTCGGGCTCACCCTTCTCACCCCAAGCAACACGATCGTTTCGTGCTCCCCTAGCGAGAACCGCGACCTCTTCGATGCGACAGTGTGTGGTATCGGCGCAACTGGCCTCATCCTCTCCATAAAAACTCGAGGTCGAAAAGGCCTTTCGGCTCAGAGAGGTCCAAACAGTACGTCCGTTCGGCGACGTGGTCAGTATTTATTATCATTATCATTGTGTGCCATCTCGCTAACCGTCCGTAGGTTCGCGACTTGGACGAGCTGAAGCGTGACGGCGAGCACGTCCGGCTATGGTGGTTCCCTTCGGTTGGCACAGTAAGATGTATGGTGTCAAGTCGCACTCAGGAGGTGTGCCCTTCTCTTTCTCGCCTCTTTCATCATCGTTGACATCCTGCAAGCCCCCAACCCCGGCTGGCTCTTGGTCCTGGCTTTTTCACTCCTTGTTCGGGTTCCACGCCGTGCAGTTCTTACTGCTATTGTCCAGATACGCCCGGCCATTGCCAAAGTCGCGTTCTTGGGGTTCGCGCATCCTCCACGTACTCTCCCTCGTGCCTGCGCGTCTCACCCGTTCCGCACATATCTGGGCCGCGCGCCTCGCGTGCTATCTCGCAGGCCCGGCGGCGCCGTCGTCGATAATAGTGTAAATGTGTTCAACGTCGAGTGTCGTGTGCGTCTTCATTTCATTTTTAAAATATTTTCGACATTAACACAGTCGCCATAGTATCCTCAACACACGACAGAATGGGCGCTCCCGTCTTCGCGCGCAAAGGCCTGTCTGACGGAGCTAGGCGAGTGGTTGAAAGCCGAGGCGAAGGATCCAGAAGTGCGTCCTCTTCCTTCATCTTCGTATACTCACACTAACTGCATCTCCAGGGCGAACGCCCGCATTTTCCGATCGAAATTCGCTTCAGTGCCGCGGACGAACTTTGGATGAGTCCCAGCAATGGCGAGGAGACGTGCTGGATTGGGATTGTGCAGTTCAAGTGAGTCAAAATATCCTTTTTATTTTACTCTTGTTCTTCCCTTCGTTCTGGTTCTTTGACCGTGCTCATTGCGCTACTTCCTCCTCCTTTCCGCCACTCCGCTCATATTGACTGGTCAACTCACTCAGACCATATAACCTCCCGACGCGGTATCGCGCACTCTTTGCGACTTTTGAGCGCATCCTTGCCAGCCATGGGGGACGACCACATTGGGCGAAGGTGCATTTTGTTGCTTCTCTTTCGCAACACTGACACTGACACTGGATGCAGGCACATCATCTCGACGCGTGCTCGGTGCGACGGCTCTACCCGCAGTTTCACCGATTTCTAGGCGTGGTTAAGGAGGTGAGAGTTTCATTTCATTTTACTTCGTTCTTCCTTTCTTCGACAATGCGAATCGTCTCATCTCGTCGATGCTAACACAGCCTTCCTCAGGTCGACCCGGAGGGTACATTCCGGAACGAGTATCTCGAGCGGCATCTGTTGGGCAGGCCCGGTGCGAGCGATGGGAGGGAATTCAAGGTTTGGCGGGGGCTCCCAACGCCTTCCTTGTGCGGAGAAGAACAAAACAGAGGACAATCGTGGTGGGCGACGTGGTTGTGGCCCCAGAAGAGTAAGGCGCCCGAGCCGGACTGGCGCGTCCCGCCGCCAGAGGAGGAGCTGAGAGAGGAGAGAGAGCGCCGGAGGTCAGCGGCAGTTTGGTCGGATGATGAAGCGGCGGTGGACAGTTCCGCAAGCGAGGATAGCGACGGCGAGAGCGAAGTGACGCTCGTAGGGTCCGCACAGATGCAAGAAGGTAAAGAAAAATGTCCCGCACGGACGTTGGTCGGCAGCCCGGAAAATTAAATTAGAGTGCCCGCAACACATGTACTTACACTACAAATTAACGTACAATACATACTCTACATGGGACCATAGTACCCAATGATAATGTCTCATTATGTCTCGATGCTATGGCGGGCAACAACCGACGGCTCTTGTTGTCTTGATGGGGTTTGAGAGGTTTTGGACAATCGTTGCAGGCATTGCCCGAGACCCATGGACTCCACGGGAAAAAAAGATTCTAGGATCGAACTCAGGACAGTATTGGGCTCAGCTATGTCCCCTTGTGATCATGGAAAAGATCGTGTAGTGATACATACCGACGTATTCATAATACATTAACGAGAAAGCGCGTTATCCAAGTCCACTCTAAGATTCAGAGGCCAAGCTGCTCACGTATGGATTCGCGCACTCGCCGCTCGTACTCGGGTCGGTTATCGCGGTAGAGCTTGCTGCAGTCAACGCTCGCGGGCGACTCGAGATTTGGCTCTGGGGTTTCAGGGAGAGTATCAGAAAAGTAAAGAAAGCAAGCAAGGGGGGAACCTCACCGGCAAGCATAGAAATAACACTGAGGATGACCTTCTCCACGCTTTGGACCGGACTCCATCGCTCAGATGCCTGTTCGTACATCGTCGGGTCGTCACCCGGCGTGTGCAAGATTGAGATGCACACTGTGCCGTCGGGGTAAACTGCGTGCCGTGTTAGTGATCGTAAAGGAGGTACGAGATGGTCCGCTGGAAACCAGGGCCACATTGCGGAGCACGGCGCCTGTTCCATTTTGTCATTTACAGCACGGACAAAGGCACGCCTTCCCGCTTGTGAATGTGGAATGCAGGGTTGAATCATCAACGACGTCAACCCATGGCGGTCCAACTGCAGACAAGAAGTTCGGCGGAAACTGCCGAGACAACGCGGCGAAAGAAAATATGAACGGATATGCGAACGAGGGAAACATACGTACTATTTGGGTGGAACAGTGGTGGGTCGAACTTCATTTTGAACGGAGATAGCGGGTAGTCGGTGGGCTGTTGAAAAATAAGTTTGCAAACAGACAACGTCACGGCAGAGACCGACAAATGTCAGCTTTGCAACGAATACACCACCTTCCTATTGATAGGTATGAGTGATTAAAATGCATGCGAGGGTCGGGCGTCTTACAAACGGCGTGTCTTTCGGCCCACAGATGAGTGCCTCCCATGTGAAGAAATCCGATTCAGAAATGGGACCTGGAGATGATTACGACCAGATCACAATGTACAATTTGAGGTGTACCGGCGGTAAACATTCCATCGGGGGACCCTAGGCCATGTGAGACATGGGATAGCGCAGAAATAAAGAGCTGACCTCCAGACGTGAGTTGTCGATACTCGGTCATGAGGCGCCGGAGCGCTGTAGCACTTTGTGCGCGGTTCATGGTGAAGTTCAAAAAAACCGAGAAACGAGGTTGTATGTTTGAGGTATTTGGCTCCAAGAGAACTAATTTTACACAACCGAGAGACGAGATTATATGTTTGAAGCGTTTGAAAGATTCCGAATTCGAGAGACTGATAGTGAGGGGGCAAGAGCAAGGCAAGGCACTTAGGTTGACACAATGACAAATAAAGAGCAAAAGCAGATAATGGATACAAATACATTGTAAAAATACATTTACTGCCAAATCTCGAAGCAAATATGCAAAACTGGCTTACTGCCGGACAACTAAGCAGGATCCGAAATTATGAGACGCGGAACTACGTTCATCGCGATCAGCTGGAAAAAAATGGGGAAAGTGAGCCCAACTCCGAGAGAACATGAGAAACGGACCTCTTGGAAAAGCAATTTAGCTGCGTATGGAATTGTTAATTGCGCCATCTGTTTCGAGCTCTTGCAGTAGGTACACCATCCGTTGTATCCCATCAGCCCGCATTTTGAACACGCGTTCACCTCGAATTTGTCGGACGAGATCATGAGACGCTCGAGCAGCAATTGGGTAGCGCCGTATCCAATAAGGCAATCACGCTCCATCTCACCGAGCCGCAGCCCACCTTCCCGAGAGCGACCTTCGGTGGGTTGGCGCGTGAGTGTCGCGCGCGGGCCTCTGCAAAACTAAATCAGCCCAATCCGCGTCTCCCGGCGCCAATCACACTTACCTCGCTCGGGCGTGCATCTTGTCCATGACCATATGTTCTACCAAGACATGAGTTCAAACTAAACCAAGCGCCACACAAAGTCCACTAACTTAGTTTCTATTCAAAAGTTGAGCATGCGACCTATTGACAAGAGACGGACTGTATACCTGATAGTAGATCGGTCCAAAGTACACGTACGCCTCCAGAGGCTCGCCGGTGATGCCGCTCGTCAGCATGTCCTTGCCCGCGTAGCTGAACCCGTGCTCCACCAGGATCCGGCTCATATCTTCAACCTGCACAGTAAGCAGCGACAATCAATCCCGGCTTGTGGATAAATGAAAAGATAATGACCTTAGAACCTCCGAACGCTGTTCCGTACTGGAGCTTCCCGCAAAGAACACCAGCCTGGAGACCGGTCATCAAACACGAAAAAAACAATCCCAGAAAATCGCGCACTTTGCCGGCAAGAAGCTCGATCATTTTCCCCACCGTCATCCGCGAAGGGAAACCGTGAGGATTCATGATCGTGTCTGAAATATCTAAGGTGAGGCTTGCCGCAAACGGGTTTATGGGAAGTGACTTACCAGGATTGATCCCTTGGTCATTGAACGGCATATCTTCCTGGTTCACGATTAACCCACAAACGCCCTTTTGGCCATGGCGAGATGAAAACTTGTCGCCCAACTCGGGGCGCCGTGTCTGGCGGATGAGGACCTTGATCAGCGTTTGATCATTCTCTGTGTCGCTGATCAGAATCTTGTCAATATTTCCCGCGACCGGCGATTTGTATGTCATAGGGGTGTTCTTGTAAGGCACAGTGGCCGCTTGGCCGTTGAACGAGTTGTCTGTCGCGTTCGTTGGCGTTTGCTTGTTAACGTAGACGTCGCCTGGGTCGACACGCTCGCCCACACCTGCTAGACCATCTAGCTGGATAATGTCGTATTTCTTGGCAACTTGGCCAGGGTTATTTTCGTCCGGAGGTGCATCCGCCAGGCGATCATAACTTTCGTGTCGGCGTTAAAACAATTCGATTCGGTCCGAAGAATGCTTATTAGGACTCACGTTCCATTGGGGTACTTGCGAATAAGCGTGGCGTTCTTGCGCAGAACTTGGCATCTGCCGTAGCCTCGGTCAAGGCTGGCCTATCACCGAGTTTCAGTTTCGCGGGAAGGAGAGTAATAAAAGGTATCACTTTGTTCAAGATTAGCGCATCCTCAATATCATACCCACTGTAGCTCATCACAGCCACAGTAGCATTTTGACCGGCCGGAAGACGATCGTAGCCGACCAGTTCGATTGTTTTCGTCTTGACCATCGGCTGTTGCGGGTACACCGATAAATAGAGTAATGTATCGATGCGGTTAAGCTGGTTGTATGCGATCGCGCCAATCGCTTGTTTTCCCATAGCACACTGGTATGTGTTCCTGGGAGATTGGTTATGATGCGGGTACGGGATGAGGCCGGCGACTGCGCCCAGCAGTGTAAATGGCTCTATCTCGAGATGTGTCGTGGCCGGAACGATGTCGGACTCGTATAAGGCTATGAACGTATCATTTTCCTCGTTCACGTCCAGATACTCTACCAATCCTTTTCGGAGAAAGTCGTCAAATGTTACTGTGCCTTTCTTGAGCAGCTTCATACCATTTCCGCCGGTCAGTTGCGGGAGTGCCTCCTAGCGGGAAGATCCTACCGAAATATGCTCCGAGGTTACTCGAGGCCGCCCGTTCTCAACGATAATTGTAGGGCGGCAGATACGGCCGCCATCGCTGGCGATGTGAACAGCCTTGTGGTGGTGATTTATGTAGACGCTCACAAACTCGCTGACACGCCGTGCCCGCCGTAGTCGTCGGAACTGCGAGACAAAACGCGTAGGATAACGTGTCAGCCCGATGATCGTTCCGTTTACATTCACCACGAATGTATGGGGGCCATAAATCTCCGTCCCAGTTGCCAGGTTTATGTCTAAAAAGTAGTATGGCATTAGTCTGCGTTCAAAGGCTATCTCAACTGTATTCTTACCTTCAACGCCTAGCATAAACGCCAGCCGGATGACAGGCTCCTCCTCGACGTCCGTCGTGATATGCGTCATGAGCGCCAGATTCTTCACCAGCCCGCATGCCTCGCCTTCAGGTGTATCACTAGGGCACAAGACACCCCATTGACTTGGTTGCAGAGCCCGTGGTCCGCTGACTTTACGGGTCTTTTCAAATTGCGAAGAGATACGGGTCATCATCCCCAAAGCGGATATGAAGCTGAGGCGACTGAGGACATGGGTGACGCCAGCACGCTCCATCTTGAACCGTTTAAGGGACCAGTTACCGGTAGATATCGCCCGCGTGAAGCCGGAGGTGAGATGATCACCTTGGAACTGCATGGTATTGAACGCATCAAACTCATTCGTACGCGACTGCTTTTTCAAAACTTTATCGATTGCAGTCTTCAGAGTGGCGTTGTACGTCTTGAAAAGATCTTCAAAAAGCAGAGCAAGAAGTTGGCCAGCGCTGTCAGCGAAATCAGTCGGCGCTAAAAGCAAGATAGAAGTAGTTACAGCTCCAAACGCTTGTTGCCAACATAGTCTCTATCATCCACCATTTTCTCGTCCTCCATGGCCATCAGCACCCGCCGGGTCATGGTAGCGACGAATATTGCCTTCGGTCGGAGGTCGAGGCCGTTTACGGGTATATGGGCAAGGACAATGGTCGCAAGAGCCTCCATTGCCTCCTCCCATGCAGGTCGCCGAGGACCCATCACCCTCCTATTCACCTTGACGCGCGTGCCTATGTATTCTAACGCTTGTTGCCGCGTGAACACTCCCAGCTTCGCCGCGTCCTCGAGATTGGCAGAAAATGCCGTCTTGTATGATTCGGTGTTCCCAGCGGTGAGAAGGAGAATCTCCTTATCGGCCTGGACACCGAGTGCCTTGAGTGCGATAACGATAGGAATGTCTTCGTGAACACAGTTGTGCCGGAGGTAGATTTTTCCCTTCTTCGTGGCGACGTAGGTCTTGGATTTGAGTCCTCCATGGGTCGAGCTATGTAAAGAATGGGAAAATTTTGAACGTCCGAATATTCGGCAACATACGAGGTACACGACGCCTGGACGGTCCCTTTCACGGCGTCCAACTCGACGATAATCCGATTCTTGCTCAATTGCTCCTGAACAAGGATCACCTTCTCCGTCCCTTTGACCACGAAGTAGCCCCCCAGGATCCAGCGGGCATTCAGTCATCCGCGCCAACTGGGCCGGTGTTTTGTTCGTCAAAACGCACTTGCTGCTACGCAGCATGATTGGGAGGCGACCAATATTGACATTGCGCTGGACAATGTTCCTGCCGCGAGTGTAGTGTATTGTGACAATGATTGGAGCGCTATACGTGATGTCGCGAAGACGGCATTCGTGCGGAGTGACCCTTTTATCAATTGCCTCTGGCTCATTGCGGTCAGGCAGCCCAACGTTTATGTCCGTGTACTTGAGCCAGAAACGAGGGTCGACATCCGAGGTAACCTTGTTGTTCGCCTTGACAATATTTTTTATATCGGTTTCGACAAAATAGTTGAACGAATCGATGTGTTGCTTGACGAGACCTTTGACTTTCAAGAAAGCGGGTAGCAAGAGCCATTTATCCTAGGAAATCTATTGAGCTCCTGTGGATAACCTGGACGTCGAGTTGGGCGAACCTCCACGTTCTTTATTGGGTCTGTGAGACCAAGGCCATGCCAGTTTGCGCCGGTAATCTGATTCCATTCGCTCTCCTCCTCCGCTAGTTCCATCGAACAAAAACAGAGCTAGTATTGTCTGACCGCGTTATAAACGTGATAGGTTCTGAGTAGCGCGATGCGACGAAGAGAACGAGTCAAGCGAAGCTGGAAAGTTGAGGCGCTCACGTGCTTTACGCGATCACGCGATCGAATTCACGACACGCTCAAAGTGGGCGCTTATTTGCGGAGCCAAGCGATCGCGTATACTTGGAATCAAAAAAATGCGGTGTATATGGATTCATCTATGTTTTCAGGGTAGAGATCCCCTTTCGAAGTTGCGGGGATCTCCGTCTTCGCCTGGGTGCCAAGCGCCGACTATTTCCTCAGGTACTGAGTTCTGGGGAGGTCATGCCCAAATGTGACATTAATGAACACATTCTTCCCGCCCTTATCACAGAGGCCGAGAAGTTGATTTACCCAAGGGTTTTTCGATCAGTGTGAAGCTGAAGAGTCTTGTTCGAACCCTCAATCAGCGAGTCGTGAAAACTCTCTGTCCACACGTCTCTAAATACGTGTGGATGTGACACACTAGCTTTCCTGTGTGTAGAGTGAGCCAAGAATGAGCAGAACCGATTGGAACATCCCACAGACTGGCGCCTAAGTTTACATATCGTGTGCTTACAATGAAAGATCGCCGCTGAACACAAGATCGGCCTGCAGACCGTTTTGCTTCTTCCGCGGCAGTAAAGTTCTGGTGAAGGGAGGAAGGGAGTTCATAACTGAGGGAAGTTTATGGTGCCGGAAAGGCAAGCCGCACAACCTGATCCGTTCATTCGAGCTTGAAACTTATGGAAGATCGGAGTTTCCCGGAGAAAATGGATCCAAGACCACTTGTTGACTTTACCTTACACTTCCTTCAGCCAAAACGAGTGTCTAGGCTTGTTCTCCGTTAATATCGTGCCAAGTATATGGTTTCCAGGCACCCTTGAACTCGGCCTTGCGGTGGATGTACCATCACATTCCTCATGCCCAGAGATATTTGTTGACAGACATTGAAATCGATATATCGTTGGAATGAATTTGTTTCGGGAACACGGAATGAGAGAAATAGAGCTTAATAACCTCACCACGATGATCCGCCGGCGTCTCTTCAAGATCAAGAATATGTAGAGGGATTACAACTCAAATTGAAGCGGTAAGGATCTCGTAGTCTCTCCAGGCCAGACGTCTCAACAAATTAACATTGTACCTTGGCTGTTTGGAAGGATCTAGAGGAAATTGCCGAATTACGCGCCAGCAGCCGAGACCCTGTCTGAACCATAAGTATGCAAAGTTACCAGGATCCGAGGCCGACGTGCAGACGTTCGCCGCACGTTCCCCGTTGTCTGGCGGGGTTTTATACTCTTGGAAGATATCGAAGCCGTGTCGACGCCGAAGAAAGCCGTAGCGATAAATCTACCAAGTCTCTAGAAATAGTTTATGGTTTCTGGGTCACTGCGCAACGCAAGGAGATTTGTTGTCAATGCGAATCTAAAGTTGTAGCGATTGGAGGCCGACGTGCCGACGTTTGCGCCCTACGTTTGCTGTTGTCTGGCGGATTTTGATACATCGAGGCCGAGTCAAAGCCGAAGAAAACCTTCACTATGAAGCTATAAAGTCATAATTTATGGTTTCCGGGTGACTGCCCTTGGCCAACAAATAGTGAGAGTTACTGTCCATACGATTAATGTTTCAGGGAAGCACGATTGTATGCTCGGAGAAACGACAGTAATCGTTGGCGAAAGCGAAATCATCCACAATTCGCCGCGGCGGATCCAGATCTCGAGGTACGGACTAGACCATAGCTTTCGGAAGAGTTTGCAGATGTTGAATAATTATCGACGTAAGATTATTTCCAAATTATGGGGAAAGAGAACACTGAAGTATTGAGTCCCTCTCGATGTTGCGTTGAAATCCAGCGGGTGAAAAAATTCAACGGCACCGAGGGGTTTAAAATGCAGATTGAAATGAAGTGGATAAGGGCAGCAGATGCACAAGAATCGACAATTCAGCCTCAGACAATGAGATTTCTGGCAATGGACCCTTGTAAGAGTCGTTCTAAGAAGCTTATTGCCTCAACAGCCAGATGAACAGAAGTTGCGAGGCCAAGGCAAACGAATGCAAACAAATGTTTTTTGGTTCGGAACCTATGTTCGCTCCGGTGAGTCTCCGCGTCGGACCAAAATTTATTCGCCAGAGCAGTCTGAAGTTCCCCAGCCGCAAGTACAATATAGAGAATCTCGGGGGTCCAGGCAGGCCGCGTCTTGGGCGATTTCATCGAGGCCGTGGCTTGTGCAGTCCATCGGTGAAGGAAAGAGCTGCGGCTGTTGCGATTTGCTCCGGAATAAGGACTTTGACACGGAGTACAGCTTCTAGCACATTCGAGTCAATGGCTCCTGCTGACCGGCGATTCATCTTCCTGACTCTCGACCCAAGTTCAAGTTTTGCGAGTTGTTTGGCTGGTCGAAAAATATACAGCAAACACGTCGTAAAAGACCATCAAGAAAGCTGAGAAATGCGCACGATATATTCTATCACCGATTTGTTTCCGCCCGAGACAAAAGTGAAGCGCAGGCAGAGGAAATGCGCAGAAGATGGGTAGAAGATCAAGGAACTTCAAAGAGTATCCGCTATCACGTGTACCAGCCCCGGCTCGCCGCGCCGAAGAGACCCCAAACAGGACTTGGACCTTAACCACCACCTTGGAAGTTGCTAGTAGCCCCCAAATCGATGTCCAAGCCCTCGACTCCGGGAGGGACTTCCTCAAACACCCTCCTTCTCCGTCGTCAGCTCACCGAGCTCACTAAGCACCCAGTCGAGGGCTTCTCAGCCGGTAGATTGATCGCTCCTTTCTTCTTCGTCCGTTAATGTTTGGAAAACAGGTCTTGTGGACGACGATAATCTATTTGAATGGGAAATCCTCGTCATCGGGTGTGTAGACTTTCCTTGTTTCTCTTGCGACGCCGTTACCAAGATTCTTTGAAGGCCCCCAGATACTCTTTAGTACGCGAAATCCTCTAATTATCGCGTTATTTTCTCTAACAAGGCCGCCGCACATAGTGAAGGCGGGTTTTTGAAGGCTCGACTCACCTTTCCACCCGAATTCCCGCTTCAGCCACCCAAGATGCGGTTCATCACCCCAATGTGGCACCCTAATAGTCTGTCCTCCACTGACGACGCGTCGGCTTTCTTACTGATCAATCTCAATCAGTTTACCCGGATGGCGCAGTCTGTGTCTCCATTCTCGTCAGTCTTGCGCAGCTTGCCCCCACCCTTAATATTTCACTAAACTTCCGATCGTACAGCACGCACCTGGCGAAGATCAGTACGGATACGAAGATGCCGGAGAAAGGTGGATGCCTGTGCACACGGTCGAGTCTATCGTGCGTTTTTTTGAACCTCCACATCGCGCAAGATCCTAATCGATCGTTTCCCCCAACGCACACAGCTCATCAGCGTCATCTCACTCCTGTCGTCCGATGTTCCCAACACCGATTCCCCCGCGAATGTCGAAGCCGCGATTGAAGTCCGCAAGGATATCGAGGGTGCGCTGTTTTTTTTTCGTCGCAACTCGTGTGCCACATTCTCATTTCTTATGTGGTGCAGCGTACAAGAAGAAAGTCCGACGGCTTGTGCGGAGGAGCGCAGAGGAGGCATTTGACTGAACCTGCTTCAATGATTTATTACGTGTATTCCTGCCCGTCCATTGCTGTGTTTTTTACATACCTTGCTCCTGTCAACCAATCACTCAGTTTTCTTTGACCCATAATCAAAGTCCGATTCTGCTGTCTTCTGCTCAGCGCTCATTCCCAGTCAATTCGATACTATTTCCGCGACTAGCCGATATTGCGGAAAATGAGTCGCGACAACGGCTGTAAGCCCATAATGCCGTAACACCATCGCGTGCACGTGACGGTCGCGTTCTTGCTCGCTACTGCCATCTTTGGCCACCTCCTAGCGCAAGGCACCCGCGTAACTGGTCACTACCTATGGAAGAGGACGAGAAACCAAAAAAGGCCTCTGCATACTCTAAACGTATGCAATATGCGGTCTATTTCTGTTCGTAATTGACGTGTTTTTGCAAGGGAATTCCTCGAATGGGGTCGCGGCTCCAGTAGGTGAATGGTGTGGTCTTTTTTTGCTCCGATGCGCGAATAAACAGCTACCAGAACGCGAGTCTGATGATCCCGACTTCAATTCTGGCCCTATCCCAAAGGAAGAGAAGAAAAAAACAGGGCGGAAGAACGGGAAGCGACAGAATCGAGACTCTATGGATGATCTTTCTGATGAATCCGACCAACCGCGAAAGAAGAAACGCAAGACAAAAGTGCCCGCGAGAAAAGGTAGTGAATGCTGTTTCCGACTCAGTTGAAGTCCCAAATAATGAGACTATAGGAGGGCGTCCCGGGAACCGGAATAGACCGAATCCGTTGCTCGCATTCTTCAGTAAGGTGTTTTTCCATTTGAAATATATCTACTCTCACCTCGAATTCCTCAGAATCCTTCGACCCCGTGACAGATTCGTCTGACGACGAGGGACCAATTGACGACTCAGAAGCCACTGAAAGTGATATAGATGAAGGAAACAAGCCGAACGTGCCACCGAACAAATTTGCAGCATATGCCCGCCCTAAAACCTCAACTTCCTTGCCTGCAGGTGGCACTGGAGAAACAACGGGTGCGCTTATTGGCCTTCCGTAAATGACTGAACTAATGATACGGGCAGAGGATGACTCCGACGAGGAACTCTCGGTAGCAACTACGAACCGAAAGCCCCCTCCGACTGCTAAACGGAAACCCTCTCAGAAAACTTCGAAAGGTACGTCCCTAACTCTCAATTGATCAACATTAACCTCCGATGCAGCCTCGACCGATTCCGAAGCGACGGAACCAGATTCCGAGGCGACGGAACCAGATTCATCGTCAGAACCCGCTCCGAGTAATTCTCTCCGCCTCTGTGAAGACATTGTCCTCACTATTTTATAGTTGCTTACAAAACTAAAGCTCGACCGGCACCCAGCCCGGACTCTGATCCAGACAAAACCGAATCAGACAGTGATGATGACCAGCGGCGGTTTCCCCCTCAGCGTAAGGTTGTTCCAAAGTTTGTCTATCCCTCCGCAGTGCGTTCCTGTCTCCTCGCAGTCCTGGCTCTGTTGACGCGTTTTCTCCCCAGGACCTGCGGCCCAGACCTGGCTTCCCAATTCCCGCAAGCCAGCTCCTTGGCCCAATGATTCTTGACGAGAAGGAGGGCATTCAAGTGCCCGCTGCAATCAATACGTACCTACGCGACTACCAGCGAGACGGCATCAAATTCTTCTGGGACCGCTACAAGGAGGGCCGTGGGGGTTTACTGGGCGATGATATGGGCCTAGGTTGGCGGCGCGTTGTTTATCTTAGGTTTATGTTCACGCCACGCCAGGAAAAACCATACAGGTCATATCGTTCCTCTCTGCAATCATGAAGAAGGACGGAGTGAAAACGGACCGCAAGCGACGGCGCGAGCACATCTCCGCCCTCCAAGAAACCAAGGAGTGGAGGAAGAGCAAGACATTGCCGCCGGCGAACGCTACGTGGCCTACGTGTCTTATTATCGCTCCGTCGAGCGTAGTCCCAAATTGGGAACGTGAATTCAAAACATGGGGCTATTTTGAAGGTGCGCCCGACACCGGCCTTGCATGGTACGCACACCAATGAGCTCCGCCTAGTGGGAGTCTATTTGGGACCGAAAACGCAGCGCAAACCAATTCTGAAAGACTTCAAGATGGGAAGGCTTGATGTTGGCAAGTATCTTATCTGGGCTTAAATCCATGCTCACGATCCATCCTGCAGTACTCACGTCCCTTGACCTCGCGCGGCAAGACATCGAGGACCTCATGGATTTGGATTGGTCGTGCATCTTCGTGGATGAAGTCCATACAGTCAAAAATCCTGCTTCCAAGACTAGTCTCGCGTACAATGCATTTGAGTGCCTCTGCCGCTTCGGTCTCACTGGCACGGCGATCCAAAACACATACGACGAACTGTGGACGATATTAGATTGGACCAATCCCGGAGCGGTCGGCACTCTTTCGCAATGGCGCAGCTTCGTGTCGAAGCCGCTGAAAAACGGGCAGTCTACGAATGCTGCAGATGCGGAACGCGCCAGAGCAGTCGTAAGTTTATCGTCTCTTTCTGTGTGATCAACCTTTTGACAAGGAACTCTCAGATCGTGTCTGAAATACTGCGCGACAAGCTCCTGCCTCAATTCTTTCTAAGACGGTATAATGTAGTCTACCTCGCGGGAAACAACCCGACTAATTCTGGTTTGCAGAACGAAAGACATCATTGCCCACCAGGTGTGGTTTTTACTCCTCGATGAAGTCTTTGTTCTTACCGTCTCCCAGTTACCCAAAAAGACTGATGAAGTCGTCTTCTGCCCCTTGACAGCTTCGCAGATCCATGTGTACAAGAAAATTCTTGCTATGGACGAGCTCCAGAATTTGCTTGGCAAAGACGATCCGTGTCCATGTGGGTCACAGGCGAAGTGAGGGCGACTGGCTTCCTAGTTGTTCTTCACTAAAATAATCTCCTTTCACAGGCAGTCACAGTGCTGTGTCCCATTCGAGCTATCGGCCATATTCAGATTTATGTCCATCCTCATAAAATTGTCGAATCATTTGGCACTTATCCTACCGAGTTAGTTTTCCGGTGTTTCTCGGTGCTCGCCGTCTAACTTCCCATAGCTCCGACCGACACCCCGGAACAGGTATGGATTTCAAGTATCCGAGGCTACCATGGCATTTATGTATCGCGGCTTAGCTGATCCGGAACCGGGAGCTCGCTGCCGTCGCCTATCCAGATGGTGATGCGCCGTCGTACAAGTTGGCAATACTGGACCCGAGATTGTGCGGCAAGTGGAAAGTCAGTTTATTTGCCTTGGGTTCCGGTCACTTCGGCCCTGATCACGATTCAGGTGCTACTAGGTCTCTTGAAAGATTGGCGCAAAGACCTTACGAACAAAGTCCTAATCTTCACGAAATCAGTCAAGTTGCTCGAGATGATGGCCTACCAGCTGAGCGTCGCAGGTGAGTTAACGCTGTTGCTTGGCTACTACGGCACTCACACGTGTTAGGTTATGGCTTCCTTCAGTTAGCTGGAAGCACGAAGGTAGCAGAGCGTAAGCCCTCTCACCTTGTCACGCGCTGCTTAAATGTCTCATCAATAACAGGCATGCCCATAATTGATAAATTCCACCATGATCCCGACGTGTTCATTTTTCTCATTTCCACGGCGGCGGGAGGGACGGGATTAAATTTAGTAGGTAAATAAATTTCCCTTACCCTGGCCCGGCGCACCTGATTTTTTTGCAGGTGCCAATAAAGTCGTTATTTTCGGTGCGCGATCAAATCTTTCCGCTTGAATTGACAGAAAGGCTGACCTTGTACGCATACGTCAGATCCCAACTGGAGCAAGTCTTGTTTTGCTGGTTCAAAAAATCATTCTGACTTCGACTCAGATCCCGCGCAAGACCTACAAGCTATGGACCGCGCATTTAGATTCGGGCAAACACGCGATGTCTCGGTCGTCCGCTTGCTAGGAGCAGGATCGGTTGAAGAGTTGATCTATGCGCGACAGATCTACAAGCAGCAGCAAATGCAGATCGGCTACAATGCCAGCATCCAGACTCGGTACATGACGCCATTCGCCACCCGTGGCCTTTGGTTGATCGTCGCATTCAGGTACTTTGCAGGTGTCCAGGGTGACAAGTCGAAACAAGGGGAGTTGTTCGGCCTCAAAAATATTTTCAAGCTTCACGAGGGCGGCCTTGCGACCAAAGCTGCGGTATCCCCGCTTCCCCGACACGGCTTGAACTTTGACACTCAGTTATGTTCTGCTCTAGATTGAAAAGGCTCATATCGCCGAACTGGATTGGGCGCTGAGTAGTATGGAGCCCAAAGGAAGAAGTGGTGACGTTGGCAAAGTCGCCGAAGTCGAAAGTAAGCTCGATAAGGATCATGTGAGGGTGACCGCTCCATCCAGTCGTTCGCTGTTGACCAGGCTCGCTAGAGTGACCTCAAGGGACTAGGGGCTCTGCTATTATTCGACGACGATGGTTGGTGCCCTCCCGAAGTGTTCTCGATGCATTGTTTAACCTGAATACACTACAGGGCCGGCGACAGCCTCGGAAAACACTGCGAAAGCGGCGGTCCGGGGAATGTATACGCACCTAAATCCCGAACTGCTTGTAGCCAGCAAGATCGAGCAAGCCCGAACCAGGAATATTGTCGAGGTGGACCTGCCTCACAAAAATAAAAAGGACCCGCTCATTCGTCCTCCCTAGCAATCGAGAAAGAAGCTGAAGAAACGCGACGCTCGCGACAAATCGCCGGCCGCGATTTGGCCACCTCCACGCGTCCGCAAGAACAAGGGACCCATGAAGTACGCGGCATACATGTGGACTGGCTGCCATCTGAAATTATCTCTCGCAGGATTGAGCATAAAGTCAAGGCTTTGCTTGGTACTAGAATGATCACAAGCGCATCTGAGCTTCCAACCTTTGCGCAGCAATTGTACGCCATCTTCTCGCTTTCATGTCGACTTTTAACCGATTCGCTTTTGTATAGTCGAACTTGGTCAGAGGAGGAGCAAGCTTATGTTCTCGCACGTCTAGACGAATACAGAGACTCGGATTCGGACTCGGACGGGTCGCAAAACGATGCCAGGGAGATCGTTCCGGAGCCGGAAGACATCGACATGGCCGACTGAGCGTGTTGAAGAATTGTACTTACTCAAATTTGTATTACAGCCTTCGTAATGTTTACATATCTTGGTATCACTTTGGACCGAGAATCTGCGTCGAGTGCCATCCTGCGCTTCCGCGTGCCCCTCTGCCCCATCTGCTTGCCCGTCCGCTCCATCGCTGGGAAGATGCGCGGCATAGTGAGTACTGTGTTGATAATTACTTACAGGCTCTGGCTCATTGGCGACATCTGTTCGACGACCAAGCTTGCAACTGTGGCGAAGAATTTTTCGCCCCTCCTGAACCAGCGAGCTGTCACCAGATGTATCGCAAGATTCGAGTGCATAAAAGCGCTCACGCGTCCCTGACAGTGACAAATTTCTCCTGAAATTGAAGAACTCAGCTAGTGAAAGTAAGCATTTCTTCCGTGAACGCAATATTTGATTCCGCGGAAAATCCATGTGACGGTTCCTCCTGAAATCGGAAAAAAGCTGCTGAAAACAAGCATGACTCCTGTGGCTCCACCCTCCATGGCACCAGATCGTACCTGACTTCCTCCTGTGCACCTCCGAGTTGTATGGACACAGCCAAGCCCGACTCCTGACAGGATATCCCTGTCTTACTTGGCTCCCAGTCCATCTGAGTGATACTTTTTTTGTTTCCGTTTTGTCAAGCTCCTATGGTCGGGATGGATATTTAATTCTCTCGTCCTCAGAATCTCCGGAGCCGTACGTCTTTCGCACTCCTCTCATAATCCTCCTATTAGTCAGTATGAAGGTCGCCTTCCCTACCGTGTTCGCCGTCCTCGCAGCAGCCGCCGTCCACGCCGCACGCATTGACACGAACGCGTACCGCATGGCACGCGGGCTCCCGCCCAATCCGCCCGCACAGCGAGGTACTCCTGTACTTGGTACGTATTCTCTATTTTCGACATCAATTTTCTCGTTCACTTCCTGCACATTTATTTCTATTTTATCCCTAACGCACTATCGCTGACGCGCCCTCCCCACAGGAGCCAAACGCGGTGGTCCCTCCTCGCCAGTCTGCAAGCCCCTCCTACAGTCTTGCGTGGTAAATTCGGAGTGTTGCGCGGATCTTTGTCTCGCCGGGGTGCGTTTTCCTTCCCACCTTTCTACTTGAACTTGATTTCTCAAAACCCTCCCTGTAGCTATGCTTGTGATTGTCAGTTCACACCATACCTCATCCCACCGGGCTCATCATTCTTTGTCTCCGCATCTATCCTCGGCGTCCATCACGAGCGTCCCCTTCAGTCCAAGCTCTACGACTTGAGCTCATCATCCGCAATGTTCAATCTACAACAGTCTGCAGAAATGGTATGCAATGCAACGGTATATTTATATCCGGTGGACCAGGTCCTGTAGCTACGAGGAGCGAGGGGGGTGCACAGTGGGGTCTGGACAGAGTTTTTAGAAAGATGGGATGTTTCTTAATTCGTGATGATTGAGATGCGCATAGTAATAGCATCAGAGAGTTCGCTATGATCATGAGCGTCTTCGGTCAAAGAACCAACAGGACACAAAAACAGGACGCGAAAGGTGACGTTGACCACGTGATCGTGTTATGTCGGTCGGATGTCTGACAGAAGTGGCGGTGCCATCCATCTTTTAAGCACGCCTTCCACCAAAGTTCCGCCCACTGCGACTCTATCCAAATACTCATGGACTCACCTTGGGACGAGGAAGCAACTCAGGAAACATCTAGGGATATTGAATGGGCCAAAATTTCCTCGGAATTCACCAACGTACACAATCTGACTTCTTCGTTGTCGAAGAATAATGCCTTATACAGGTGGGATACCGCGAGGGGATCACGGCGGGAAAAGAATCTGCTCTACAAGAAGGATTTGACACTGGCTTTGCTAGTGTGGGGGTCCCATTAGGGCGGGACATTGGTTTCTTGCGAGGAATGTCATCTGCGTTGATTGCCTTTCTGTCCTCCAATGTCTGCACCCATCCCGAGAAAGAGTCGCTGCTCGTTGAGGCACGAGACATTGCGGCTCGTCTGGCTGGCGTTCGGTTCACGGATATTGTGCCGCGCGATCTTGAGGCCGAAGAGCACGCTCTGCAACATCTGGCGGACGAGGATGATCCGATGGATGAGAACGAAGAGCTCAGCGACAAGCGCAAGATGGAGGGGCTGGAGGACATGCTTTCGCGTCTCACAGCCGGCGCAGCAAATCCCGGACTCGGGAACAAAACGCGCCCGACCATGGACGACGTCCGATTTCTCGAGGGCCGACTGCAAGTTCTGAATGAACAGCTCGGCCTTGCTGTAAGCAGGAGTTGAAGGCAAATTGTAGGTATTTCCTGACTCGACCGCGAACTTGATTTGACTAGCCAAGATCGTTTATCTTTGGACGATGTGGATCGGCCTTTTGGCTCGTCTTCGGGACGACAGAGTTTACCTGATCAAGGACTAGCAAACGGTTGGCCTCCTGCGAGTTCAAGTATATGTCTGGCTGAAATGCTTCTAGAGACTTGCCTGTGTCGTTAGCCAAACTTCTCCTCCAACATGTATCGTATTCACGCTGGACACTCCTGCTCGAGTAGAAAGTGAAATCCTCATGTATCTTCTAGATAATAGTAGAAAGTGAAATCCTCATGTATCTTCTAGATAATACTTACAATAAATTATCCTGCTCATCCACACAGCGAATAAGGGAACTGCCAAATTGGGTGTAGTACCGCATCAAACGCGCATCCACCTCTTGTCTCCTCTTGTTGTATCTCCCCGTCCAGTGCCACTCGGAACCTCAATATTGAATACTCTTGGTGAAAGATGACAAACTTGGACCCTTCGGAACCTACAGAATCCCCTGCAGCACGTTAGTCTGCTGGTTATCTTGGTGCCGCAGTCGCGGTGATATCTTCAATTGCAGCGAGAGTACGCAGCTCGGAGCTCCCAGATGTGGAGGATGACTTAGTCGCACCTGCTCCCCGCGAAATCAACGAAGACACCCGTGCGTTGAGCCATATTCTGTTGTTTCATTTACGAGCGGCAATCCAGCGTTGAGTTCGCTGAGTGAGGCAGAGATCGCCGCGCTAACAGAGGTAAGTGTTGCGAGGGCTACTGGCGTATTTATTAACCATTCCCAGAAAATGCTCAACAATCCCGAAACTCGCACCAAGCTCATCGCGGAGATCACACCTATATCTGAACTCCGCGACGAGTATCTCGGTGGCTCGCAGAACTTCGTTGACCAGATCGACTGGCTGCAGGCACACGGCTACACCCAGTTCCGACGTGCCGCGCGAGACGGAAATTGCTTCTATAGATGTGAAGTCGCGTTGCATGATATTTAAATATTTGGATTCTGATTCTGTCGACAGCCGTGGCATTCTCATACCTGGATCGGCTCCTGCACGCTCCCGACATTCCTGGGACCGTAGCACGCTTTCGGGAAGTTCTCGTGTCGAAGGAACGAGGGCTGACCCAGGTGTTCCAAGAGGATGTACACCAGGAGTTTTCGGAACAGCTGCACACGCTCATGAAGCTCATCGAGGACTTGGGTGTGGCGCTGACGACGGAGGACCTGCTCAACCAGCTCCTCGAGGGTATGCAGAGATTCTCGACGATGATAGCGTTCTGACAGTACCCTCCAGTGTCTGACTATGTCTCATATTTCTTTCGGTTACTCGCAGTGCGTATTTCTCAGCTTACTTACATGGACGTATTGAACCTGTTCGCAGTCGGCCGAAATCCGCAACAACCCCGAGCCGTATCGCGATTTCATCTTCGATCAGGAGATAGTTGCGTTCTGCCAGTCCCAAGTCGAGGCGGTCGACTCCGAGGCTGGTGCGTTGTCGTCAGCTCAGCTTTTTTATTCATTCTAAAGATTTCCGACTTAGACCACATCCCGATGATGGCGCTCTGCAACGCGCTCCGCATTACGCTCAAGCTCGCGACGCTGAGCAGCCATGGGCAGGGCCCTGTCCAGGAGAAGGAAGTTTTCACCGTCATCTCACCGGACGATGCAATGGACAAGAATCTGCCGCCCATTTTGCTGCTTTTCCGGTACGTGCTATCGTCGGTCCGCTTTGGTCGATAGATCTCGCTCACTCGACTTAGGCCTGGACACTACGATATTCTTCTCGGTCCAAAGTAACGCTCAAGACATCAATGTATGCTAATTGTCCAAGATGTGTATATGTAATACAAGTGCCGAAATACAATTAAGTTTGGGTGAGTACCGCATTTCGCTAGCCTGGTCGATATCTGCCGGGTGGGAGGACATGAGCTTGATCCTCGAATGATGATAGCGGCTAAGTATTGTGATGCTCGTTCCCACTACGCCACTCGAACCGTGGACCGTGGGTTGGAAGAAAGATACAAGGAACGATACGGGTGCGCATGCGTATATATGCAGTCCACAATCCACAGTACACGAATTTCATTAATGGTTGGAGCTCAAGACAAGTCTAACTGATGCAGTGCGGCGGGATCGCTGCCCACTTCCATCCAATGCGAATCGACGACGCCGATTAAAGGCAGAGCTGTAGGTAGGGTTTCAGCAATCAAGTTCAAGTAGAAAGGTGGGAAGGAAAACGCACACCGGCGACACAAAGATCCGCGCAACACTCCGAATTTACCGCGCAAGACTGTAGGAGGGGCTTGCAGACAGGAGCGGAGGGACCAGTGCGTTTGGCGGCTGGGGGAAGAGGTGCGTCAGCGATCGTGCGTTAAATGTTGAGAAAATGAACGAGAAAATTGAGGTCGGTGGTGGAGAAAACGCACCAAGTACAGGAGTACCTCGCTGCGTGGGCGGGTTTGGCGGAAGCCCGCGTGCCATGCGGTACGCGTTCGTGTCAATGCGTGCGGCGTCGACGGTGGCTGCTGCGAGGACGGCGAGCACGGCAGTGAAGATGACCTTCATCTTGACTAGCAGGTCAAAGGTTACGTGAGGGGGGAGGGGGTGGGGGGGGAGGGCCTAAGGAACCGGAAACTCAACGAGGAATAAATATTCATCTCAGATCCCCTTTTCAGCGAGAGAAAGAACAGAAAGGAGCTTGCAAAACAAAAAGATCCTGGATATATTTAGCATTCAGCTTATGTTTACAGGTAAGTCAGGGATGTATGTCAGGAGTCTGACTTTGTCTCAGGGCGAGGTTTTTCGTCGAATCGAAATTTGTGTTCATAAAGATCCTTGCTTTCAGTGGTTAGGGTCTTTCAAGTTTAGGAGAGACCGTCTCAGGAGCCCTTCCATGGAGGTCCCGGTGGCATTTCGCTGTTTCAGGGGAGGTGAGCTGCCACAAATTATCGGGAAGGAATTGGGAAGGAACTTGTTTGCCGCGGTCCCTACGAACGAACATTACCAAGGGCCAAAAAAAATGGTTTATGTGATTCTACTCACATTCACGGCAAGTCTGAAACCAGAAGTGCAAGCATCATGCATGCAATAGGAGCTGTCTTGAATTTGCATCAACTATACAACAACGATCGTTTAACTCCCAGTCATTGCAGATTGAACACCATCGATCACGGCCTCAAACTGGGGGCCTGAGTCGGAGACTCTGCGTTTGGTGACCGACGAGTGAGTGGGTATGTATGAGGTTGCGAAGTGAAAGATGTAGGCAGAAATGCAAGGAATGGTATCGATAGGTGTATATGCAGCTCGCAGACCATACGGTACATAAATTTCATTACTGAGTTGGATGTGAACACAAGTCTAAGATATGCGAACCGACGACGCCGATCAAGCGCAAAGCTATAGGCGGATTTTTAGCATCGAATTGAAGTAGAAGGATGGGAAGGAAAACGTACGCCGGCGATACAAAGATCCGCGCAACAATCCGAATTCACCGAGCATGACTGCAGGAGGGGCTTGCAAACTGGAGCGGAAGGACCAGCGCGTTTGGCGACTGGGGGAAGAGGCGCGTCAGCGTTTGTGCGTGACTCACGAGAAAATTGTGGTTGAAGGAGAATACGTACCAAGTACAGCAGTACCTCCCCGCGCAGGCGGGTTCGGCGGGAGCCCGCGTGCCATGCGGTACGCGTTCGTGTCAACGCGTGCGGCGCCGACAGTGGTTGCAGTGAGGACGGCGAACACGGCAGCGAAGGAAATTTTCATATTGGCTGGTGGGTCAAAGGTTTAGGTGAGAGACGGGGGGAACGGCGTAATGATCCGGAAACTCGATGAGAGGATTAAATATCCATCCCGGATGACTATAGGAGCTTGAAAAGTAGATATATTGTGTCATTCGAATATAGGGGATCCAGCTCGGAGTGCGCACAGGAGGAAGTGGTGTACGGTGGTTCGAGGTGGGGTCACAAGGGTTATCATGACGCTTCACTTTTTTCACCAGTTGGGGTGCTTGTTTCGCAATTTAGGAGAAACGGTCTTGAGGATGTTTTGTAGAGTCAAATCTGGCGCCCATCTTTCACTGGCGAGGGTTTTTCTTCCATTCCATAAGAAACCGTCTCGGGGACGCGCGAGCTCTATCGCGGAATCAAATCATGCATCCATGGTGGAAGTTCGCTGATTCAGAAGGGTAAAAAAACATCATTGCCAAAAATCGTACAATGATAATCCTACAAAGAACAACACGGGTGACGAACGAGATAATTGACGTCTTCACTCACATTCACGGCAAACCCAACCAAAGGTCCCTCATCTTCTCGAACGCCGGAGTCCCCAAACCAGAAACCGGGTCCCAACCTTGCACGCCCTCAAATCCGTTAGTCCCGCATCCTGGATTGTTTCCACTTGTGATATCATTGAACGCATCCCTGAAGGCGTCGGAGTATATCGCCGGGTTTATGAACCCAACAGGCGACTTGCCCGCGGCGAGCCGTGCGTCGTTGATCAGGGTTATCATGGCACCGATTACGGGCGGCGCAGCCGAAGTGCCCGCCACAGCGATGGTGAGACCCTCGGCGACGACCGTGCAGTTGACCCCGTTCACTGAGAAGTCCTAGGTGCGCGACGAAGGTCAAAGGTGAATTTGACAAGATAGATATTGATGGATCTTACTGGAATCCCTCGCGCCTTCTGGGAGTTGTTATACTGATCAGCGCCGTACGGCGGTTTATGGAACTTGTAAAACTCCTCGATTGCACTTTTCTGGTAATCGGGCAAAGCAAAGATATTGGAAAATCCGCCGCCGGTCAGAGATGCGGCGCTCTCGGGGTCAAACACTGTCGAGCCGGGGTTGACCTGCGTCGCGCCCACACCCGTGACGAAGGGGCAATTCGCCGGGAACATGGCTGTGGTGCAGGTAAGCCGGAAGTAGTACAACAATTGGGAAAAACGGAACGAACGATTGAAAAGCGGTGCATCAACGCTCTGGGTACCGTTGGGGAATAAACAGAGTTCGTTGTTGCCAGCGACGCCCGAGTCCCCGGAAGCAAACAGGAACGTGATACCCATTAATCCCAGTTTGCCATACTCGTTACATTGACGGATTTGGTAGAACGGAGTCAGATCGCCTGTCGTTAGGAAAGGTGTTAGGTTTGCTGTGAATGACCGAAACGATGCAGACCTTCATTATTTGCATAGCTAA
Organism: Mycena sanguinolenta; assembly: GCA_014462675.1. Classification (NCBI taxonomy): domain Eukaryota; kingdom Fungi; phylum Basidiomycota; class Agaricomycetes; order Agaricales; family Mycenaceae; genus Mycena; species Mycena sanguinolenta. The sequence continues at coordinate 6,638,885 of JACAZH010000003.1, read as the reverse complement.
CAGAAAAAACGTTGCTCTTTTGTTTATTCCCACAATCTTTGGGTCCTTGATATCCACCGGGAGCAGGGTCAGGGTAAACGCCATCAACGGAAGGGTCGTCTCCGCCGTCCTCGGTGCAGTAACTCCCATCCAACGCGTCAAGCAAGTCATTGAACGGGCCCAGCAGCTGCGCGGAGCCCTCCGGTATGTCCTCAAGCTGATACAATCGCACAGGCTGTCCCGGCCCAACCAAAGTCATCGCATAGCCGATGTCAAAGTTGGACTCGATGTTGACCTCGAAATCCATCTCCTCTGTCTGCACGACGCCGCCGTCGATGCTGATGAACTCAGGCCGGCGCCCGACGAGGCTTGGACTGAAGTTCGCGAAGAAGAGATCAAGGTCGGAGCCGATGTACGCCTGCGGCGTGTACTCGACAATCGCGAAGGAGTTTTTCGAGGCGGCAAGGATAGTTGGTTCCGCAGGAATGTTGTACAGCGCGCGGTAGCACGGTGGGGTGGTTCGGACGTCGCAGTTGGATAAGTCGTCTGTCGCTGAGTCAAGGGGAGCGATGTCGACCGCCTTGAAACTGCGTGCAGATAGATGACCGCGTTTAGACGGCGGAGGTCCGTCAAAGTGGAGAGTGGGAGTGATCAGCTCGATGTGGGGCTGGACATGGGACGGGACAGAGTAGGCAGAACATGCTGGTACGCATATGAATCTCTCCAAAATGCTGACAAACCGCAAACCCACCCAGACGCGTGCCACCGTGAATGTGCTCGTATATATGGTACTCAGTGCTCAAAATCTGCGCACGACATGAGTTCAAGCAGCAAGTATGAAATGCCAGAAAACTCACCCGTTCAGCCTCGGCAACACTCAAATCCTTCACCTGAACCCAATTGCGTCCCTTCGAGATCTCTATCCTAGCACGCTCAACCCCGGATTCCTCCAGCCACTGCATAGCAACCTCAACCGAGTCCTCCGAGGGCTGAAAGTACGTCTTGACCTCCTCCAGCGTCCAGTGCTTCCCATAATTCTCCGACTCGGGATGCGAGACATCCAGAAGACGGTCGTGAAGTTTGTCGATATTAGACTGCTTCAAGGCGATCCTGAGAGGAAGGGTGCCACTGAGGTCGGGTCGGCGAATGCGAGACCAGCCATGCGGAAGATTTGTGCGTTGCTCGTGAATGGAGCGAGAAGGAGAGGACAAGACCAGCGTGAGGCCAGTGAGAAGTGCGAACGCAACAGCGAACATGGGCACGAGCACACTGGTGTACCGTGGGGAGCCATCGTGAATCTTTGTGGCAGTTTTATGATCAGTGATCAAAGGCTTTCATAGAAATTGGCGAGGGCATTGTCAAGTGAACATAACGAGAAAGTGTCAAGTCACGCTCGCGTCACATCCTTCTTCGGGTAGCGACAAGTTAGGCTGCGACTCGCGTCGGTCTTGGGATGGAAAAGGATGAGGAGGGGAGAGGAGGAGAACGGTCTTGTGTGGGTGTCTGGGAGGCTCGGCCGTGCCCAGGCTTTCGCGCTGCGTGAAGGTGCCGAAGAGCCTGGTCGGGCCGAAACGGGACGCGGCACAGCACCAGGGCCACCGAAGGTCAGAAAGGGGACCAAGAGCAGCCCTAGCGCGAAGAAAAAAAACGAACAAAAACTAGGTGGGAAACGGGAGGTGGGCGGGAAAAAAAAGCGAGCTAGGGGATCTGCGAGTGCAAGCATGTCGCGCTGGCGGAAGAGGTAAGGATTTGATTCGTGAGAATCTGATCAAGCCGACAGTGCACGGCAGATCCCTGCTCACCTCGGCTAGCTTGCCTAACATAATCAAACTGGAATATGTATTTCCATGCGATGAATAAAGCATACTGCATACATTAGAAATTATTGAATAGTCCGGGATGGTAGGAAAATATTCTTCAGGGGACTCCCAGATTATTCTCAGATAGTTTAGGAAAAGTACCTGTGGTGATGGCTCGGCTCGCGCAGTGTACTTGGGAAGCCTGGTTCGACAATATTTGCTTCATTTTTGTATATGTGGTGTCTCTGAAATGTTTGATCCTGTTATCCATGAAATTTCGAGAGAAAGACCATCCTACTTGGGTGCAGCTCGACAAGAATCCAGAAACTTCCTTTTTTGGACTCAGACGGTGAGTTGTTTGTCTGTGCTGGCTCGGTGGCGGTGCACTTTCCACTTCCCTTGTTCTGAACCAATTCCGAAAAACCGGATGCAACTAAACCCTTGCGACTGCCGTGTCGCATTCGTATAGAGATGCGGATGAGTACCAGCATTACTCTGCAACAATCTACCCGCGACATCCATGGCAATACGGGCAGTGCTCTCTAGAAGCCCGAGGACTGACGTTTGCTTCTCACACTTTGGCGCCAAAATACCATATAAAACAGAGTCTGGATGAACAGCACTCCCTACCACCCGTTCCACCATGTCGCAACCGTGGGGCTTGTGCTATTCCGTTGACTACCGCACATTCTCATTGCCTTTGCTCGACGTTCGTGCTGCGGCCAATGTCAAAGACCTTGCTGCAGAGGTGAAAATAACACAAACCTATTCCAATGACACGAATGGGGCTCTTGAGGCTGTTTATTCGTTTCCAATTCCGGCACGGGCAGCGGTCTGTAGTTTCGTCATGATCAAAGAGGACGGAACGAGAGTAGTTGGACATATCAAAAAGAAGGGAGAGGCCAGAGAGATCTACGGTTCAGCTGTGGCGCAGGGAAAGCCTGCTGCGTTGATGGAACAGCAGACGCCCGATGGTAAGTCATCGTCGTGGAAGATTTCACTCCCGTGTTGACTCTCTGGTTAGTGTTCAGGCTCGCAGTGGGCAATATTCAGCCGCAGGAGAAAGTTCAAATTGAACTCATGTATGCAACCGAGCTAACTGAAGACGAGGAGAACGACTCCGTCCGCTTTCACCTCCCAGTGCATGTCGGCGCCCGCTACGGCCAAGCACCGTTGCCATTTTCTACTCAGAATAATCATCTGTGGTCCTTCCACCCGCTTTTGCCGACCCAGCCTCCCTTCCTCCAAGTGTTTGTTGATGTGGAGGCGGCCGCGCCGATTGCGAAAATAACCTGCCCTTCTCACACCGTTTCGACGGAACTCGGGCCCGATCCTGCGCTACCCAACGCTCAAGAACTCCCCTTCTCAAATTACGCTCGCATTTCTCTGACTTCAGAGGCGCCTCTCGACAGGGACTTTGTGCTGACTGTAAAATCCGCCGGCCTCGATGCCCCACGCTGTGTAGCAGAACTCCATCCCATCCACCCTACCACCGCTCTGGCACTCACCGTTGTGCCCCGTTTCAAACTCCCCGACGTTTCTCGACAGGAATTCGTGTTTCTTCGTCGATCGTAGCGGCTCGATGGGTGGTGGGCGTATCGCAGCAGCCAAAAGGGCGCTAGTCGTGATGCTCCGCTCGCTCCCCGCCAAAGACTCTCTCTTCCAAGTTGCTTCTTTCGGCAACGCCTGCACGTTGTTCTGGGAGGAAGGCGGCCGGCCGTACAACCAAGCGACGCTGGACGATGCGACACAGCATGTTGACAGCATGGACGCGAACTACGGAGGGACAGAGATTCGCGGGGCGCTCCAGAGGTGCTTTGAGACCCGTAAAACAGACCGGCCGACAAGCGTTTTTGTCCTGACTGACGGCCAGGCGTGGGATCTCGACGGTGTGTTCAAGGAAGTAAAAGATGCGGTTGCGAGAGCGCCAGTGCAGGCGTACCTTCGTGTTTTTGTACTCGGGATCGGGAACTCAGCCTCCACTGCCATGTGTGAAGGGATTTCTCGCGTTGGCAATGGGACGTGCATGATGGTTGGGGAGCAGGAGATGAATTTTACTGGCAAGATCGCGAGGATGCTGAAGGCGGCGTGCTCGCCGATGATCACCAACATTGAGGTGGATTGGGGTGTTCCCTCTGTGGAGGCTGATGCGGCGACCGACGAAGATGACGCGTTTGTGATCGTCTCCGAGGAAGAGGACCTTCGAGATGTAGAAGAGAAGGGGAAGGGGAAGGAGCTCAGCCTATTTGACGAGACTTTGGATCCGCTGCAGATGGACATGCAACCTGCACCCCCACCTCCCGAAGTCGTGCTTCCTCCCTTTCCTCCAGTCCAGCAGTCTCCCTTCAAAATTCGAACGCTCAATCCCGGCAATCGTGTCCACATTTACGCGATTTTACAAGGTTGTTTTTACTGTGCAATTTACATCCTTGTCAGTTGACTCGAGTTTACAGGGAAGACCGTTCCAAAGACAGTGACTCTGTCCGGGTTAACTGAGGACGGGTCTGAGATCAAGCTCTCGGTTCCTGTGACCCTCAGTAATCTCCCGAATACTCCCGACTCTCCGCCCGCGATCCATGCCCTTGCTGCACGCAAAATAATTCAGGACGTTGAAGACGGGCAACATGCCATTAGTACCGCAGCTCCTGATGATACGGACTTGCTTGCGCGGACAGTCAAGGCGTGTATCGTGCGCCTGGCGAAAACGTACTCCATCTCCTCGTCACAGACGTCGTTCGTCGCCGTCGACATAGATTACCCGACCGTCGACGTAGATTACCCGACCGTCGACGCGCACCTGCCCACCGACGCGCCCTTGAACGCAGACGGGTCTCCAAAAAGGCCCATGAACGCGTTCATGATCTTTGCTCGCAGCCGCCGTCCACAAGTCAGTGCAGAGAACCAGTCCATGCGCACCGGCGACGTTTCCAAGATACTCTCCCAAGAATGGAAGACCATGTCTCCTGTGCGTCTTCAAGTTTCTATTGATATGTATCAGTATATAAGTCTCACTGTATCCAGGCGGACAGGCAAGCCTATACCGCCCAGGCCAGTCAACTCAAACAGGGTTTCGATGCCAAGTACCCCGACTATGTCTATCGGCGCCGCCCCAACAACACCCGCAAGCACCGTCAGCTCGCGCCGTCTACTGGCGGTACTGTCTATGGAGATATGGACGACGAGGCTGAGAGCGGTTTTGACGCAGAAGCCTTCTTGTTGTTACCTAACTCGGCGCCATTAGCCTACAGTGATCCGACACTGAGTGCACCGCCGACGTGTGTTGCGGTGCAGCACTGCGACGATGCTGCCTCCAAAGAAACACAGTATCTTCGCCGCCAGTGCCACAGCTGCAAAACGACGGACCCTCCTAGCTGGCGTCGTTCCACTCTCAATCCCGGGAAAAATCGTATGCAACAAATGCGGGTTATATGAGCGCACCCATCTTCGTGCGCGCCCTCTTCGCTTTGACGAGCTCCGCAGCGGGAAGCGACGTCGAACGGAGCCTGCTATTACCCATACCGTCGCAGAAATGGACCCTCTCGAAGCGCTTGCGAGGCTGCAGTCCTTTGACGGGTGCTTCTCGCCTGCCGTCCTGACCCTCGTTCAGCTGAATGTCGACCTTGCTCAAGCTCGCGCTGCCCTCCTTGACGTTTCGGAGGTGTTCGCCACCGTAATCGGTATGGCCTACCTGCGGACCAAGCTGGGACCTACCATCGAACGCGAGTCGTGGGAGGCGATGTACAATAAAGCACGCACTTTCGTGGAAGGGATGTTGCTAACAGTCGGAAACTTTGTGGGAGCGGATGCGCTGGAAGCTACGGCCGTCTCATTGCTGGCATGATATGATCGATATTCATAATTCAGTTCAAGAATTCGTCGATTGGGATTTCACTATATAAATTATTTGATATAGTCTATTGGAGCGAGAGTGGGAGGGCGGAGATCAAGAGATTGAAGTGGGGACGGGCATGACCCGATCGAGCCGTACCGGATTTGTATTTGTTTGTTCTCGATTGGACTTCGGTTCCAACTTTCCCTCTTCAATACCGCTTCCACATCGCACTTTGGCCTATGGTTTTCATGGTAAAATTTGTCTGAAATCATGATTAGAGTATCCTTGTCCAGCTGGATATTTTTATGACCATTGGAATCTTCAAGTTAAGGCACTTTTCCCCATACATCTAGTGCACAGAAGAATTTTCAACCAAAAACAAAAAAAGTGGCCAAATAGCATCGTTCAGAAGATATTTTTCTACATGTTTCTCCGCAAGTGCTAAATTATTGGTGTACGTTTGAAGACAGTATTAGGATTTTCGCGCTGCCTGACTTGGCTGGTGATCGCACTGATCAAGGTTCAAACTTCAAATATTAATACCGTCTTTCCTGTCTCACAGATCCCTTAGGTTAATCGAGCGGGATCTCTTAAAATGAGTTATAGAACAAGGCTATTTGGCCGCTTTTTTTATTTTGTGCCGTATTCATCCTATCCTGGGTGTATTTTCCATTGATGAGGCATTTTCTCTGCACGTTGAAGGTATTTTCCAAATACAAGCAGATAAAATCCTTACTATACTAAATTCCTAGAGTCTCGTCTGCAACAACCAAGCCAACCGTGAAGTGGTTGGCATGTTATTAGTCGTCTGCGTTTGGCGGGTGAACTGTGGCTGTGCACACATCATTCCCAAAATTTTAATGCGCGAGACCCAGTATTTTCACATCTGTTCACTGCTCACGTCAAAACTTATTATTTTGCTTCCCTATCGTCATATAGCGGTCACAAAGCATCAGAAGTCTCTGGTAGTAGCCGCCAGGGGCTGGCTGGAGCTCCAGCCACTCCCTAGGATGCATGGATATTTTAAAAGCCCAAGACAGTACTCTGGTACCATCATGAGCTTCAGAAGAGGAGTAATAAAGTTGGATAGTCATTTTGTGAAGTCAAATGCTCCACAACGTAGCCAGGATTGGAAGAAAGAATTGATATGGCAAGCGAGTAAGAAAGCTTGACTGAATCGACACGTAGATGAAGGATATTGACCAAATATGTTGCTTTCTTTGATGAGCCAGATACCAACCCACTAGATAAACATTTTCTTCCCCTTACACGAGTTGCCAAATGGTGCGGTTGAGCTGATATCCATCGGAACATGAAAAGACGGAAATCAATCGAGAACAAACAAATACAAATCTGGTACGGCTCGATCGGGTCATGCCCGTCCCCAATTGAAGGGAGCGCTCGGTACCCATCTAGTCGCACACCCCATCTGCCAGTCACTGAGTCAGCCAAAGATGAAAGCGATCGACATCTGTAATGAACAGAAATATATTCTGTGCCGAGAGGCGTTGCCCGCATACGTAAAAGGTTCGGCCTATACCAAAATCATTGGGAACGAACGAATAAAAGGAGCTGTGTAATGATCATTACGCACCTTATCACCCTTTTTCGAGTTTCGGACATGAACTGATCGATCATCGATCATTGGAATCATTGCACCGTCCGAAAAAGGAAGCCAAGAAAACGCAATGCTTGCAGAAAGAGTTTGACAAGCACTCCAACTTGCAAAAGAGCTGTGAAAAACACAGCCTTTTCATCTACTTTTAGCGCCTCTTAGCGCCTGCACATCGCCTGCAATGACATTGTCCCACTACCTTGGAGCTCCCTCGATGACCCTCGCTCTTCCGGCAGGGTGACCACCTTCGGAGAAGTAACCTACCTACGCCAGTGACAATGGATAGAGACACCAAAGTCTTGATGTATGAATCGTCGCTTTCCTTCCTCAAAGCGGCCTGTAATAATAGCATCCGACTTCCAGGGTGAGTGAACTGCTCCCTTGAATCTTCGCACTCTAATCTGGATGCAGTCGAAGTTTGCGTGAAGTTAGGAAGCTTCAGAGGACAATGGAAGACCGCATAACTTCAATGACATGCGACAGTGTTCTCAGTGGCATCATTGAAAGCTTGCAATCTCGAAAGAGAGTGTTGGAGGTAGAGACTTGCTTTTACATGGTTGATGATATCTTGACGCCATTTTAGTTGTCCAACGAACTAGAGCTGACGAATGACCCCAATTTCCGAACGGCCATACGGGCAGACGAGGAGAGAATAGCCACGGTTCTCATGACCATCCTCAGTTCCAAATCTGGTGAGGAAACAGTCTTGCGCCTCGAGGGAGATTCAGCACAGCATTTCCTCGACGTTGTCCAAGAGGTAATTCCCCAATTTGAGTTGTAAATCCATGACTCAGCCGTATATCTCAGAAATTGGACAAAGGGTTCATTATGGTCCAAGAGCATACGAAGATTGCCCAGCGAATCATCCGTAAACTTTCTGCTCTGTGCGATAGGCTCCCGTCTTCGCTTTTCATTGTCGGTGTGACCGGGCGAGATGAGCATCCCACTTTCGGTGGCGGTTACGGAGATATTTATCGCGCTTTATACCGCGACCAGCGCGTTGCTTTGAAGCGCATGCGACATTTTCTGCGTGGCTCGGACTTGCGCCGTACGCACTTGGTAAGTGACACAGTACAGGCCCTTCAATATCTAATGGATGCAGAAACTCTGTCGAGAAGCTCTCGTGTGGAAAGATTTGCACCACCCGCATATCTTGCCGTTCTTGGGAATCGATGCGGACAGTTTCCCTTCATTCCTTTGCATGATTTCCCCTTGGATGGAGCACGGCACTGTGTTGAACCATCTCAAAACGCATGGCCATGCAAACCTCCACAAGCTGGTAAGTGTTTACTCTGTTCGTATTACCGTCCGTCTTCATCTAACGCAAATATTGAGCTGTACGAAATTGCACAAGGTTTGGAGTACCTCCATTCCCACAACGTCGTTCACGGCGACTTGCGAGGAGTAAGTGCATTTTCCCCAATAAATCTTATGGTCCACCTATTCAATCATTACACGCAGTCCAACATTCTCATCAAGGACGACTGGAGCGCGTGCTTGGCTGATTTCGGGCTGAGCATTCTTTCCGACGCCACTTCAACGATGAGCACAAATCGAGGAGGCAGTGCTTACTGGATGGCTCCCGAATTACTCGATCCAGACCGTTTCGGAATCAAGTTCGCCAGAACCCCGGCCACTGACGTGTATGCATTCGGATGTGTCTGCGTAGAGGTAACAGCGTTTTGTACCCCGTCGGTGCGTACTGAAAATTTCCAGTTATATACAGAACGACCTCCGTTCTCGAATGTCTCTGAAACTGCAGCTTTGCTGAAGGTCCTCAATGGCGAACGGCCAGAAAGACCACCTGGGCCCCCATCGATGTCGGATACGCTTTGGCAACATGTAACGGAATTTTGGGCAGAAAACGCCACTACGCGGCCGTCAACCCAATCTGTCGCGCAGGCTATGACTTGGCCACTTCCAGGTACAAAATATTCACGTCCGTTACCTCTTCCTGGTCTACGTCCCATGCCGTCTGTACCGCCTATGCCTCGAAGCCCTCCGAAATGGGCTCCGGTCAAGGGCTCAATCCCAACTATCATCCCAACCGCAAAGCTGATGGCGGTCGAGCCAGATACAATCACCATACCATTCTCAACAGATGATGAGCCCGAACAGGATCTGCTCCTTCAACCAGAGGGGACGGTGTCTAACGAACCGCACTCTCCCCGCATTCTCTCTGGCCTCGCCGACGGTGGCATTGAAGCTGAGATGTCTGCTAGCACCGAACACCAGCGGCAGGAAGTTGAACTTCCGGAAGCCTCGGCGTTCACTTCTTTATCACCTCTTCGTAGGCGCCGTCGCTCTCTCCTGTCAACCACTGCCGTAGTGGATAGTGAGGGGAGTGTTGCCCCAGCATCCATCGCGATCATACTCCCCTTCGCCCATCCACCTACAAGACCTACACTCGCACTACAGAGGAAAATCCACGCCCGAAGGTCCAATCCTCGCTACGTTGCGAGAACTCAAGACAGACAAACCAATTCACGATTCGCCACCTTCGCCAAGAAGAGGTAAATGGTGGCGGGCCAAATCGTTGGATGCGTTCTTGAGCGGTGCATATCTCCTTTTTGCACATGCAATGTCCCATAGTGATTCCATGCCCATAGTTTTGCCTACCAAGATTCAAACTAGCCCTGTTTCTCGTACCGCAAATATTCAGCCCATAGATCAATATGAAGTTTTGTATGATTGTATGTGCCGGTTGTGCCCTGATATCTGGACATAGGCTGACTGATCCCAGACAGTGCCGCTCCTGATGACCCAAACGAGATATCCTTTTGCCAAGGTGATCTCGTTGACCTCGTCGAGAGACAAGATTTCGAGTGGTGGCAAGTTAGGAAAGCGGATGGATCTATTGGCAGTGAGTATCGGCAGCGTTTTAGAAACCCTTCTTAAACCAAAATAGTTGCCCCATCCAACTGTCTTCGGTATATCACCAACTCAACGTCCATTCAATCTAGTTTCGAGCTGAATGGACCCCACAGCCCCAGGTTGTCAGCGGAGGATGGTACGCTCTTTCATACCTCCTTTGCAGATTTTTCTGGTAATGATTCAAAATTCAGTCACTGCGTCGAGGCCTTCCGTAGTCCCAGGGTGTAGCTACGTAAGTAATCGTACGGACATGGGCCTACATTCGACTATGTTGGCCTACTTGTGACTGCTTCTACTTAATTACCCGCGAATATGTCCATAGTCACAGTGGGTCGCAGGTTGGTTTCGACCAATTGGTGCTATGTCGCTTTCGTGTTTAGCTGACCGGGAAGCAGATGGGATGTACTATTAGATGGTAACGAGCGCTAGATTTCGATCAGCCAGAGGCGGCACTGGATCTCTTCAGCCATTGGATCTCCAACGCTCCTTTATCGCTTTGGTAGACCCCACCTACGTTGTATAATTTGGAAGATCGTTTTCTAACGGATATTCTCGTTGCGAGAGACGTAGGATTGATCGTCGCATAGGGTCCATCTACTCCCCCCCCCTGATGTAGTGCTCGGTACTTATTACTGGCATTCGAAAGCAAAAAAATGCGTTACCGATGCAATTTGGCTGGAGAGCCACAAAGCGAGGGTCGGTACTTGATAACTTGTGTGTGTCATTGGACTGAAACAGACACCGCACACAATTGCGACCGACACCCCCGGCGCTGAAGCGCGCTGGCTGAGCCCCTTCAGTCAAGGCAGTTGTCCCACCAAAATCGGCTGGTGTAGACTTGAAGGAATAACTTTGGTCGTGAGGACGCATGTAACACAACAAATTCGAGTGTGACCTTGGAGAAAACATAGCCAAATACTTGGATGGCCAACCAAAACTAGAGATGATTAGAAGGCGTCGATCAAATCGTCCGTAGCTTGTCGGATTTATCGGTCTTGCGCTTGCTCGACAACCCGAATTGACCGAGAGCAAAACAATGAATGTTTCCACCCTCGGGGCACTGCCGAGTGACTAGCCCTTATTGAGCTGGTGTCAGTGGAGATGCGAGCACAAGACATGATTGCAGAGTAGGCGAGAATATCCATTGGCAGACGATTTTTTATAAATTATACCAAGTATCACTCAGCGCTACCAATGAGTGATAAAGGAGTGTTGGAGATCCAGCGGCTAAAGAGATCCAACGCAGCCTCTGGCTGGTCGAAGGGAACCATGTGTCTAAACGCATGGGAGTTGAGCAATGTACAAGCATCCGAAGAAAAGGACGGACCCAGCCTCGAAGACAGTAGCGAATGTAACGTTTCCGGCAGTAAACCCTCCCCCACCTGCGCTACGAACCGTTCCAAAGAGCTTACCGCTGCCGGCGGTGATCCACGGGATGGGCTTCGCCTTGGAAAATTCACGCTGGAACGACGAGTCGAGCGCCTCGAGCCAGCGCTCGTTACCTATGTAGTCGCACATCGCATCTGCCTCCAGTCAGCGAAACATGAGAGCCTTTTGCGACGGAACAGAATATTACCGGCATTGCCCGCGTAAATGAGCAGTCGAACACCTTCATTAACCAGCTCACTGAGGAGCTCTGCATTGTTGTGGGCGCCATCGCCCTGAAACAAGAACGCGAGCGAGACTTTCGTGCTGCAGCTCGCGAACTTGCGGCTCGGCTCCACGCCAAGCGCGACCTTGACCATCGGGTCATTCATCCAGGTATCGATCCAGTTGAACTCCTCATAGCACAGACTGTTTTTCGCGGTCGCACGGCTTGCGCACGTCGTACAGATTTCGCCCCGTTTCTGCCAGATACCGCTAGGTCAGCCGGGAACAAGATAAATTTAAACGAGGGGCGCACGCGCCAGGGTTCCAAAGAGCTGTGAGTCACAGTATAGGATTGCGGGGACACAGGTGGGGCGCGAGTTGTACGAGTAGCACGACTTGATCATGCGCTGGCATGTGAGTATCTTTGCTCGCAACCCAGTGCACTCGGGCCCTTGGGGGTCGCTGTACAGCGGGTAGGGACCTTCGCAGGCGTAGTCTGCAACGGAGCCCATCTGGATATAGCTGCGGAATCATTCAGCATTCAAGATGATGTTCACTCAGAATTGTTGAAGCACGCACGGGTTGGTGATCCCGTTTCCAATCATAATGGACTCGAGGTTGATCTTCTTGAGGCTGGGCCGCCGCCGTCTTGGTGGCGGTTCCAGCTGCTTGTTTCCGACCCAGATGGCTTTTGCGACGTTGGGGAGCTGCGAGAGATCAGAGTGGGAAGCATGTGGTGTGGATGCGCGCACGTATGTTCCTGCGTAGCTCTCGCCGCTGATGTGCACGGGCTGCTTGGAGTACTCCGGGAAACGCAACAGGAAGAGTTCGAGGAATGCGTAGACGTCTTTTCCCGCGACAGGGCTGTTGTCAACGGTGGTGCTGCCGTCGGCGTAAGAGAACCCAACGTTGACGGGTTGGTCGAGAAACTGTAAACTAGTCAGAGGTACACGCACGATGCGATATCGACCCACGATCATGTTGGCGCTTGAAGTCCAGCTGTGCTTGTTGAAGGTCGTGTTCTTGCCTTCGTTGGCAATGGAACAAGGGCCGAGTTCGAAGAGGAGTCCAGTCGAGGAGCTGCAGCCGGGACCGCCATTAAGCCAGAGGACAAGAGGATCTGTCGAGGGTGCGTTCCGGGATTCGAAGAACCTGAGCAGCGAGGTCAGTCACTGCAGGGTTGCGGCGAAAGTGTGTTCACCAGAAGAAAAGATGTTTGTCGTTTGCAATATCAAGGTACCCAGAATACTGCTTCACCGAGGTGTCGCACAGTTCGGGGTCGGTAACCCTCAGTTGGTGTTCGTCGAAGGACGGATGCGAGACAACTTCGTCTGCAGGGGTGTTGGCGCAGCCGTCAACGTTGGCTCAAGTCTCGAACGTACACAGAAGCCCATTCTGCTTGATGAACTCCTTCCCATCGTGGTACCATTTCTCCAGGTTATTCTTTCCCTTCAAAATGGCTTTCTTCGCGTCGCTCAACCACTCGTTCACAGGCTGGTAGGCTGGAAGGTCTCCGAGTTGCAGAACAGTCTGCTCTCCAGCTGGAGAGGCGAAAGTTGTCGATAAATGGAGTAACGGAAACAAAATCGAAACGGCCTTCATGGTCTCTTCACCAGAAAACGTGTCCCGTAGGACTCACAGAAGTGCTGAGTTCATTGAATCCGTTCCCGCGTTCCCAACGTGACGGAAGTTGGGATCTGCGGGATCTGTTCTTGGTACATACGTGTGAAGAGTTCGGCGCGGAGTGCAGGGAATGAAAGGACGATGTATCACGATATGGACTTTTCACGAAATGAGTACCGAGATGGCGGAAAATAACGTGTATTTCACAAATAATACTCATGAGAAGTTGATACCCATCGGGAATGGAGGTTTCAGGCGTGCCGAACGCCGCCAAAACGTCGCATATATACTTTGCGACCCAACTTGGCGGTCCTCCTGTGGGATTCTTGGTCCTGACTGCAGGCACTTGGAGGGGGCCACAGTATTCATGTGACAGGCACACAAGAGCAGGATGAGACCAGTACGCGTTATTTCAGGGGTACTCTACCGGTCACCTGGATTCTGGATAGGATAGGATAGAATAGTTGGCCGGCGCAAGGTCCCAAGTCGGGCATGCCCGGTAAGCGGCGGAATTTCTTTTATTTTATTTTCGAAAGAGAAAATTACACGGGCCGCGCCGAGCAGCTTGTCCGAAGCGCCTCAAACTGGTTTTATTTTTGAGACCAGGATCTTCCCGGGCAAATCGTTTGGTGGAATTTCCGTCGTAGGAAATTCCAAAACGATCGTGTACTGCCCAAGTACTGCCACTGCCACTGTCGTATGCATCTTGGACTGAGGAGAATCTTCAAATTACTGCCGAAAAAACTTGAGATCTTGAGAGCCCAGGCGCCAAGTGTTACAGAGATGCAGGTCCTGGTACTGTAAACACGATTGAAAGAAGAAAGATATCCGTGAACATGGTGGGGCGCAACAGGGGATACATTTGCAGTGCACTGACGTAACACCGCTAGTAATGTCACATCATCGCTCCTTTCACGCCTACCTACCCTTATCCCCTACTACATCTTGCCTTGAACCACGATGGGAGAAGAACAAGCAGGAGAGGTACTGTTTCTGTTTGGGCCCATAGTTTCCCGGCTGACCCAATGGCCAGGCTGTACCTGTTGCCCAGCGAGGCAGCTGGACCTCGTTTCTCAAAGCGTACTCATGATTCCATCTATTCAATGCTCAAAGTCTTACTTTGAGCCCTCCAGAATTGCCTCGATGTCAGGCGATCTTTCATCACTAACGGTGAGTTCTCGGTTGTATTTAAGAGGGCGTTTCTCGCGTCTACATTTGTCCCAACTCGACGTTCTCGGCCTCTAAGGCATAGTGTGGATGGAGATTGGGATGGCCATCTGGACGCCACGCAAACAGCTGGGAACCTGAATTCAAGAGTTGGGTCTCGAGTCTGGATGCTTGAAACGCCCTTTCTTGGTTGTTTAGTCGAGCTAATCCCGAACATTTAGGCGCCACCATTCATTCTATCAGTATGTTTCTAGACGTATAATTATCCTCTGTTCTGACGCTCACTTTGCGCGTAGCCCGTTTCCCTGACGGAGTATCCAGGTTTGTCACTGGTGAAATGCATTATTTGTTGTTTGTAACTTGGGCGTCATGCAGCTTATTGGTGTGAACGACCAGAGCTATTTGCCGCAATCGCAGACGCCAAAACGTCGGAAGAGCGTGCGCTCGCTGTCCTGAGATGGTTTATCGTGAGTTTTGTTTCCAATAATTTTCGGTTGTCTTATGCCCGTCCAGAGTACGCTGAAAGGACAATATACAACTCGTAACGAAAGCGTGGGGTCCGAGAAAAAGTGCGTCATGTTTTCATTATTTTGCATGTCAGCGCTAATTATATCTCCTAGACCCCTCAATCCCGCTCTGGGGGAGTGAGTACTCTCCATTATTCAGTCCCGCCTATACTAACATGCTTGGAGACTGTTCTATGGCTGCTGGCCCGACAAAGACGGCCGTGGACAGACAAGACTGCTCACCGAGCAAGTTTCGCACCACCCACCAATCACCGCATATGTGATTGAAAACGAAAGCAAGGGTGTCAAGCTTGTCGGCCACAACGCGCAAAAGACCAGCTTCAGCACCGGGTCCATCATCGTCAAGCAGATCGGTCATGCCGTCCTCACCGTCAAGCTACCTACTGGCGGGGAGGAGCAATATCTCCTCACGCTGCCGCGGCTACGGATTGACGGTCTGTGGTACGGCGCGCCATACATCGAACTTACCGAGGTGTGTTGTTGCATCTTGTCTGTCCGGGCGACGCTTACCTCCGCGGGCAGTCTTCATATATTGTCGGCGGTGGCTTCGTCGGCGTGATCGAATACAAGGGCAAAGGCTACTTCTCTGGCAAGTCGCACTCATTCAAAGCAACCCTTACCCCGCGGCCGGGGCATGGCGGCTCCGCGACCAAGGAGATCGTCGTCGAGGGGACTTGGCACCAGAACAGCAAGTTCACCTCCGGCGGGCATGGCCAGTTCCACGACGTATCGATGCCGAACGAGATCGTGACCGCCACCGGCGGTGAGGCTGGGGGCGAGATGGGTTCGATGGAGACTAGAAAGCTGTGGGAGCTCGTTGCAAAGGGCATCCGCGAGGGCGACTTTGAGCTCGCCCAGAGGGAAAAATCGCGCATCGAGGTGCATTCTTTTGCGAGCTTGACCTACCGTAATTTTAATTTTTTGCTTCAGAACGAGATGCGGCAGCGGAGAAAGGATGAGGCCGCGAGCGGCGTTCCGTGGGCGCTGAAGCACTTCACACCCCTCGCCAATGATTCCGTTTGTGAGTCATTTTTCCCTTCTCATTCTTCGCATTCAGCCGCTCATGAACCGTGTAGATGAGGAGTTGAGCAAAAATACGAAGATTGCTCCGCCGACGGAGGATGCCTATGTCTTCCAGGAGAATTGGCCCGAATCGCTGAAATAGACTACAGTGGGATCAATGCAACACTTGAGCACGGATGGTAACAATGTATTGTATATTACCTACTAAGTGCATGTAAGATGAACGCACCGGTTAATTGTGTAAATATCAAGTATGGATGGACGCTCTCTCTCTGAAGCGTGCGTAATTGGACTCCTCAACGACGGATAAGTTTAGACTCGAGAGAGTGGAGATTCTCTCTACAGATCCTCGAAGGTGATATGCATCTCTAAGCATGTGCTTTTTTGACTGGTGCTGGCGGGTGACTCATTCATGCGAGTCACAACAGCACTGCTTAGAATAATGTATGGATCAACTGGAGTACTCTGTATTCAGATACATAAGCGCCTTGAAAAAAAAAACTTTTTACGGCCCTTGTCTTGATGGGTGTCCGTGTAATGCTACAGACAGGAATTTCCTTTTTGGTCACTTGGAGGTTACGTGTTTGTATCTGTTGTTTGTGATAATCATCTCTGCCAGAGTCACTTTCTCTGGCTCTCCCACTGTCGAACTTCGGCCCCGAAGGCTCGAACTCTATAAAATGGGAACCATTCTTCAACCATGACTCTATTGTGGAATAATGGCCCCGCGAACAAAACGAGTTGCACCAGGATATCATGGTTATTTTCCGTGGGGCCTGTACTATTATCTGAATGGGAATCCAATTTCCCTTCCTCTGTTAACTGTTCGCGCCGAGGCTTCAATTAAAGAGCTCGCTGCGCAGGTTAAACTCACGCATATCTATGGAAATGACGCGGATTTCGACATCGAGGCCATCTACTCGTTCCCCATTCCCGCAAAAGCTGTAGTCTGCAGCTTTTCGATGATAAAGCAGGATGGGACTCGAGTTTTTGGGAAAATTGAAGAGAAGAAGGAGGCGAAGGAGGCATATGAGACTGCAATCGCGGAGGGCAAACAGGCTGCCATAATGGAGCAACAGACTCCGGATGGTAAGTTTAAGTTGAGGAAAGTGAGAAGACAAAAGATATTAATTATGGGTCCAGTGTTTCAATTGGCCGTCGGAAATATCCCTTGCAAGGCTCAAGTTCAAATTGAGCTCATTTACGCGACTGTTTTGTCGGAGGATGAAGAGAACGACTCCATACGTCTTCTCCTCCCGATGCAAATTGGCGCTCGCTACGGGGAGCAACCATATTCAACCGCAGATTTCCCTGCCCCCCATTATTTTTTCAGGACCCAGAATACCACCTTTCTCGAGATTTATGCCAATATCGAGGCGGCTGCCCCGATAGCCAAGATCAGCTCTCCGTCTCACCCTGTTTCGACAGAGCTTGGGCCTGATCCTGCCCTGCCCAATGCCAATGAACTTCCGTTTGCCAACTACGCGCGCATCTCTCTCTCGTCTGACTCAGCTCTCGACAAAGACTTTGTTCTAACCATAAAGTCTGCAGGCCTTGACGCGCCCCGTTGCGTTGCGGAGCCGCATCCTATTCACCCCACGGTCGCGCTCGCGCTCACCCTCGTGCCGCGTTTCAGACTTCCTGAGATTGCAAAGCAGGAGTTCGTCTTCCTCATCGACCGCAGCGGGTCCATGAGCGGCCCGCGCATCAAGGCGGCCAAGGCTGCGCTCGTGGTGATGCTCCGCTCTTTCCCCGTCAAAGACTCCTTCTTTCAAATCGCTTCCTTCGGGGACAAATGCACGAAATTGTGGACCGACGGGAGCAGGACGTACAACCAAGCCACGCTCGAGACGGCTACGCAGCACGTCGACAAGATAACAGCGAACTATGGGGGGACAGAGATTCGCAAAGCGCTACAAAAGTGCTTCGAGAACCGCAAGACCGACCGGCCGACGAGCCTCTTCGTGCTGACGGACGGCGAGGCGTGGGATCTCGAGGGCGTGTTCGCGGAGGTCAAGGGAGCGGTTGCGGCTGCGCCCGCTCAGGCGTACCTTCGTGTTTTTGTACTCGGAATTGGAACCTCGGCGTCTACCGCGATGTGCGAGGGCATCGCGAGGGTTGGCAACGGGACGTGCATGATGGTTGGTGATCAAGAGACGAGCTTCACCGGCAAGATCGCGAGAATGCTGAAGGGCGCGCGCGCACCGTTGATCTCTGATATCAGCGTGGATTGGGGTGTGGGGACCGTAAATGCGACAGACGAATCCCAGCCCGACACCGGCGCTGCTGTGGACGAGGACGATGCCTTTGTGGTCATTGACGATGGAGAGAACCCTCCGGGTGATGCAACTGGGAGCAAAAGGAAAAGAGAAACAAAAGACTCTCAACATATTCGACGACACAGTGGACCCCATGCATCTCGATACCGAGCCAGTTCTGCCACCTCCTCCAGTTGTGCTTCCTCCTCTTCCACAAGTCCAACAGTCTCCTTTCAAGATTCGAACGCTCATCTCCGGAAATCGGCTCAATGTGTATGCAATCTTGCAAGGTAAGTCCAGGTTTCCTCGCAACGCGCTTAATGAGATTTACATTTCGCAGGTAAAACGGTTCCGAAGACAGTGACACTCACCGGAGTGACTGAGGATGGAGCCGAAATTCGCCTTCCTATTCCTGTGACGCTCACCAACCTTCCCAATGCGCCGGAGTCTCCCCCGGCCGTCCACGCTCTCTGTGCACGCACGATAATTCAGGATTTGGAAGACGGGCAGCACGCTATAGCCATAGAAGACCCGGATATTCTCGCCCGCACCGTCGAGGCGTCCATCGTCCGTCTTGGGAAAATGTTTTCGATATCTTCCAGCGCAACCTCATTCGTGGCCGTGGACGAGTCTCCCGCGAGCAATAGGATCCGTCATCCCGGGCTCGTCCAGATCCCGATGATGGGGAATAGCATTGTCGCCTCGCGCCGCCTGTGTTAGTTTCCCTATTCTTCTTCGTGTGCATTCCTGATTTCTGATTTCTTGTATTTTTTTTAGCTCGTGCCCATCCCGGATACAGAGGCAGGGGCAGCGCCAGAGGAGGGAGGGGACGAGGAGTTGCCTCAAAGAAGATCGCCGGCACGGGTGTGAAGCATTTCAGATCGCGAGCAAGGACTGCTTCAGTGCCCTCTGCGTCTAAGAACGCGATTCAAGATGATTCCGACTCGGATGGCGACGAGGACGATGATGACGAGCCTGCCACCCAGACGAACTTTCGGGGCCAGAGCAACCTCGAGACCCTCGCGCGCCACCAATCTTTCGACGGTGGCTTCTCCCTCGCCGTTCTGTCAGTCGTTCGACTCACCATGGACGTCCCCAAGGCAAGGGCGGCACTGTTGGCTGGCATTTCCGATCAAGTCTTTGCGACGATTCTTGCCATCGCTTTTATGGCCCACAAATTGGGGCCTGAGGTCGAGCGGGACTCTTGGGAGGCCATGTGCGACAAGGCGCGCGCATTTGTGGAGGGTGCAGTTGATGCTTCGGTGGATGATCTTGAAGCAAAGGCTGTCTCAATGCTCGCGTGAGTTCTGCAGACACGGGTTTGTACGCTCGTATCGTTTGTTTGTCCTAATACCATCCGGTCCGAGTGGATAGTAAGATACAACTAGGAAAATATCTGTGAACATTTTATTATTTACTGCTTCATTCAAATTACCTGATTGGCTGCTGCGGGCGCGCCCATATGACGCGTACGATACGCGTGACAGACTCTCCTTAACCTCAGCCTTCATGAAGGCCATATCTGTTCTTCTTCCTTTACTCTCTTTGACTGCATCGTTTGCTTCTCCAACCGGAGAACAGGTTGTCCTGAAACTCGGTGACACTAGCCGGGTTCCAGGCTTGTCTTTGGACGCACACCACATCGTGGACGAGTGGCTGGATGACGCGAAGAAAGGCCATTTTGAAGGGAAAGAAGAACCTGGAGAAATGGTACCACGATGGGAAGGAGTTCATCAAGCAGAACGAACTGCTGTGTATGTTGAAGACTTGAGCGAACGGCTGCGGAAGCGTTAATACCCCTGTAGACGAAGTTGTCTCGCATCCATCGTTTGACGACCACCAGCTGAGGGTTACTGAGCCCGAGCTCTGCGACACTTCGGTGAAGCAGTATTCCGGGTACCTCGACATTGCTGACGACAAGCATCTTTTCTTCTGGTGAACAAACTTTCGTTGTGGTCTTTCGCGGCAACTGATTTCAGCGCTCAGGTTTTTCGAATCCCGGAATGACCCCTCAGCAGATCCTCTGGTCCTCTGGCTCAATGGCGGTCCTGGTTGCAGCTCCTCTACTGGACTTCTATTCGAACTCGGACCTTGTTCCATTGCCAACGAAGGCAAGAATACCACCTTCAACAAACACAGCTGGACTTCGAGCGCTAATATGATTGTGAGTCCATAATTTTGCTAAACATCCAACCCCAACTCGTTAACAGTTCCTTGACCAACCTGTCAACGTCGGATTTTCGTATGCCGATGATGGTACCACTGTTAACACGAGCCCCGTTGCCGGCAAAGGATGTCTACGCTTTCCTCGAACTCTTCCTGGCGCGCTTCCCGGAATATTCCAAGCAGCCCGTGCACATCAGCGGTGAAAGTTACGCCGGGACCTACGTACGCTCATCTACAGCACACAATTCGCACACTGACCGCTCTCAGCTTCCCAACATCGCCAGTGCTATCTGGTCCGGCAACAAACAGCTTGACCTTGCACCGACTCCGAACCTCAAGAAGATAAACCTCGAGTCCGTGATGATTGGAAACGGACTTACTGACCCGTACGCAGCTCACTGTTATTATCTGAGAACTTCTTATTTACAGCGATATCCACAGCTACGTCCAGATGGCTTCCGTTCCCGACTACGTCTGTGAAGGCCCTTACCCTGTGTACAGCGATCCCGAGGGTCCTGAGTGCGCTGCTCTGCGTGCAAAGGTACCCACGTGCCAGCGCCTAATGAAGTCATGCTACTCCTCCGGCTCGCGCCTCGCCTGCGTCCCCGCACTTCTATACTGCAACTCGCAGCTCATGGGGCCTCTCATGCGTATGTACCCACACATCGCAATTCTCTTCCGCTCATGCGTTGTCAGAGACGGGACTGAACCCATACGACGTGCGCCGCAAGTGCGACCGCTCGACGGACGGCGACCTGTGCTACAAGGAGATGAGCTACATCGACACCTGGATGAACGACCCGAAGGTCAAGGTCGCGCTCGGTGTGGACCCGACCCGCACCTTCACGAGCTGCAACATGGAGGTCAACCAGGCGTTCTTGTTCCAGGGCGACGGCGCACACAACAGCGCGAAGCTGCTCACTGAGCTCGTCAACGGCGGTGTGCGACTCCTCATCTACGCTGGCAACGCTGGTCATTCTCTTACTTTCCTCTGAAAATTTCGTACTGACGGCGTCACAGATATGATGTGCAACTATATGGGCAACGAGCGCTGGCTTGAGGTTCTGGAGTCTGCGTTCCAACGCGAGTACGTCGTGGCGGAACCCATTCCATGGATCACCACCAACAGTGGTAAGTTCGCTGGAACGGTCCGCAGCGCAGGTGGTGGAGGCTTCACGGCCGGAAATATCACATTCGTGACTGTCTTCGAGGCTGGGTGTGTCTATTTTCCCTTTGGATGTTTCTGTGGTCCTCAACTTCTACGCGTTTAGACACATGGTCCCCTTTGATCAGCCCGAGGCTGCGTTGGATCTCTTCAGCCGCTGGATCTCTAACATGCCTTTGTCGCTTGAGTAGATCAGTGAGACACCCATCCACGTTGTATAATTTGTAGAAGATCGTCTTTCGACAAACATGACAGGATCGGACCATCTACTCATGATCACCATGTATCTACGGGTAATACTCAGTTAACAGCATTCAGACAGCAAGGAATTTGGGGAGTGATGCAATTTGGCTAGAGACTGATACAAAAGCGAGGTGGAAGCATTGCGAGTAATACATGTGTGCGATGACGACGAGGCATATAATGCGTTAACCTAGAGAATATAGAAACAGTTGGACGGCACAACTGCAAATCATCAGCGGATTCTAGGTAAAATAGACGTGAACAGGCGTACAACCAGTAGAGCCATCCTCCTTTCTAGCTTTCCACCGTGTTCCCACAACGTCAAAAATATCGAGGATATCCTTCTCTTCAAAAGAGAGTTCAGTTGCATCGGCACGGTCATCTGTTAATTTTCAGTTGCATATTATTCCATAGGATTCCGGGAGAGGCGTACAAGAAAATCGAGCTATAGCTTGATATTTATACCCTTGACGAGGATCTTCCCGAACAGCCGCACTGTCCGGCGTGCGGGGGGTGTAGGGAGTCGGACCGCTGGAGACACTGGGAGACACAGCTACTGATTTTGAATAACTACCAGAAGAATATGCAGAGAAGGTGTGAAAGGGCGTACCATCATCCGCTGGTGACATGGAGCCGTTGCGTCCATTCAGCTCGAAACTAGATTGGGTTGATGCTGAGCTGGCGATATATCGAAGACAGTTGGACGGTGCGACTATATCGGTTCAGGAAATGTTTCTAGAATGCTGCCGATACTCACTGCCAAAAGATCCATCTGCTTTCCTAACTTGCCACCACTCGAAATCTTGTTTTTCGACGAGATCTACGAGATCACCTTGGTAAAAGGATATCTCGTTTGGGTCATCAGGAGCGGCGCTGTCTGGGATAGGTCAGCCTGAGCTCAGATATCAGGGTACAACGGCACATACAATCATATAAAACTTCGTATTGATCTATAAGCTGAATCTCTGCGGTACGAGGCGCATGGCTGGTGGGAATCTTGGTAGGCAAAACTATGGGCATGAAATCACTATGGGACAGTGCAGAGTTAGAAAAGAGATGCGCACTGCCCAAGAACGCATCCAACGATTTGGCTCGCCACCATTTGGCTCTTCTTGGTAAAGATGACGAGTCGTGAATTAGCTTGTCTGTCTTGAGTTCTCGGAACGTAGCAAGGATTAGTCCTTCTTCGGGCGCAGATTTCCCTCTGTAGTGCGAGTGTAAGTCTTGCATATGGATAGGAGAAGGCGAGTGTGGTCGCGATGGACGTTGGAGTAACACTCCTTCGCTATCCACTACAGCGGTAGTTGAGAGGAGAGACCGTCGGCGCCTGCGAACAGGCGAAAGAGAAGTTAAATGTCCGACTTCCGGGTCCACCGCCGGAGCTTCTTGGCGTTTAGCGTCCTGCAGCACTGACAGTGGCTCGGTGCCAACATGCACCGTAAGCCCCCTGGCTTCTGGGTTCGCCAGCGAGGCTTCCTGAAATTTAACTTCCGGCCACTGATGTACGGCGCCAACAAGGTCTGGTACATGGGTCGGCGGCGGCGAGCGCGGTCGCGATGGACGTTGGAGTGACAGTCCCTCGCTATCCACTGTGGTAGTGGTTGAGGGGGAAGAGCCTCGGCGCCTACGAACAGGCTGAGGCGAGGGAAAGTCCGCCGGCACGGCTTCCTGGCGTTTAGCATCCTGCCACACTGGCAGTGTTTCAGTGCCAACATGCACCGTAAGCTCTCTGGCTTCTGGGTCCACCAGCGAGGCTTCATGAAGTTGAACTTCTGGCCACTGGTGGTCGGTGCCAACAAGGTCTTGTAGATCTTGTACATGGATCGGCGAAGGTCGCGATGGACGTTGGATTAACACTCCCTCGCTATCCACTACGGTAGTGGTTGAGAGGGAAGAGTGTCGGCGCCTACGAACAGGCTGAGGTGAGGGAGGATCCGCCGACATGGCTTCCTGGCGCTGAGCATCCTGCCACACTGGCAGTGTTTCAGTGCCAACATGGACTGTAAGCCCTCTGACTTCTGGGTTCACCAGTGGGGCTTCCCGGAGTGTAACTTCTTGCCGCTGGTGTTCGGCGCCAACCAGCTCCGTAGTTCCAATACCACCGTCGGCCAGGACGGAGAGAAGGTCAAGAAGCCGAGAAGAGGGCGGTCCGTTGGACACTGGTGGAAGCAGCCAGTTTTTCTCGGACTCGTCATCTGTTGATAATGGTACGGACGACGGCGTATCTGGCGGGATCGCCGTCTTTGCTGCGGTGCTGGTGAAATCGGGCGGAAATGAATCCTTGACAGGTGTCAATCCTGGAGGGCTTTGAGGTACAAGCGGCGCGGGACGCGGGCCAAAACGAAACTGCGGACGTGAATGATTAGGATCCGTAGGTGGCCAAGTCATAGCCTGGACTACAGATTGGGTTGACGGCCGCGTAGTAGGATTTTCCGCCCAGAATTCCGTTACATGCTGCCACAGCGTATCCGACATCGCCGGGGGACCAGGTGGTCTTTCTGGCCGTTCGCCGTTGATGACTTTCAGTAAAGCTGCAGTTTCAGACACGTTCGAGAACGGAGGTCGTTCTGTGTACAGCTAGAAAAAAATTAGTACACGTAGCGATGAAACAAAAAGCTGTTTACTTCTATGCAGACACATCCGAATGCATACACATCAGTGGCCGCGGTTCTGGCGAACTTGATTCCGAAACGGTCTGGATCGAGTAATTCGGGAGCCATCCAGTGAGCACTGCCTCCTCGATTTGTGCTCATCGTTGAAGTGACGTCCGAAAGAATGCTCAGCCCGAAATCAGTCAAACATGCGCTCCAGTCCTCCTTAATAAGAATGTTGGTCTGCAGATAAGGATAGAATCAGTGGACAGTACATATGGTTCATTATGGAATATTTACTCCTCGCAAGTCACCGTGGACGACGTTGTGGGAATGAAGGTACTCCAAACCTTGTGCAATTTCGTACAGCTCAATATTTGCGTTAGATGAAGACGTACGGCAACACGAACGAAGTAACACTTACCAGTTTATCGAGGTTTGTATGGCCATGAGTTTTGAGATAGTTCAGCACAGTGCCGTGCTCCATCCACGGGGAGACCATGCAAAGGGATGAGGGGGAAGCTATCCGCATCGATTCCCAAGAACGGCAAAATATGCGGGTGGTGCAAATCTTTCCACACGAGAGCTTCTCGACAGAATTTCTGTATTCATTAGCCAGTGTGAAGGGACGGTACTTGACCACTTACCAAGCGTATACGGCGCAAGTCCGAGCCACGTAGAAAATGTCGCATGCGCTTTAAAGCAACACGTTGGTTGCCGTACGAAGCACGATAAATATCTCCGTAGCCGCCGCCGAAAGTGGGATGCTCATCCTGCCCGGTCACGCCAACAATGAAAAGCGAAGACGGGAGCTTGTCACACAGAGCAGAAAGTTTGCGAATGATTCGCAGAGCCATCTTAGTATGTTCCTGTGCCACAATAAACCCTCTGTCTAACGTCTGAGATGTACGGCTGAGTGATAGATTCGCAATTCGAGTAGGGAACTACCTCTTGGACAACGTCGAGAAAATGCTGGGCGGAATCTCCCTCGAGGCGCAGTACTGTTTCCTCATCGGATTTGGAGCTGAGAATGGACACAAGAAAGGTGGCTATTCTCTCCTCGTCTGCCCGGATGGCTGTTCGAAGGTTGGGGTCATTCGTCAGCTCTAGTTTGTTCGACAACTAAACTGGCATCAAGATATCATCGACTATGTCAGAGTAAGTCCTTACCTCTAACACTCTCTTTCGACATGAGAGGCTCTCGATGATGCCACTGAGAACGCTGTCGCATGTCATTGAAGTTATGTGGTCTTCCACTGTCCTCTGAAGTATTCTGACTTCGCGCAAACTTCGACTGCATCCAGGTCAGAGAGCGAAAATTGAAGTACGCAGTTTACCCACCCTGGGACTCGTCGGATGCTACAAGCCGCTTTGAGGAAGGAAAGCGACGCCTCATATATCAAGATCTTGGTATCTCCATTCATTGTTGTCTCTGGCGTTCGCAGGTTACTTCTTCGAAGGTGGTCACCATGCCTGAAGAGCGAGGGTCATCGAGAGAACTTCGAGGTGGTGGGATCAGTGACAATGTCAATTCCATGATGTGCAGGGCTAAAAAGTAGACAGCAGGCTGTGTTCATAGCTTTTGGCGAGTTCTTTACAATTTTTTTACAGATCCAGGACGATGCTGGCCGTATTGCATCATGCGTGGGTCACTCTGTCGCCGACAGGTACAAGGTGAAGAGATCGCTCGGCGTTTGTAGGATTTGCGTCGGACCTCAACTGGATCAACGGACTTTATCGGCCGACGTACCCTTGTCTGTTGCGTTCGTTCAAGTTCAACTCCAGTGAGCTACACATAGACTATGCGAAACCCACTGAGAAGCATAAGCATAATATCTGGATTATAGTCGTTGTTCTGCGTATGGTACGGTTCAAATATTCCTCTAGCTTTGGTGTCAGCTAAATTGAAGCCAAAAAAAAAACAGACTCTGGTACTGTTCAAACTTCGGGGAGCCAAAACTACATGATCCTGAATATTTCGGCTCCAAAACGCGATCCAGCGGCTTAGGACAAGACCAGGATAATACATGTTTGATGGATTCTCGGGATACTTAATTCAACTTTGCGACTTCCTTGAAAGACTTCAGCTTTCTGTGTGGCCTCAAAGTAATTTATGGGTGAGCCATGGTGCTTATAGGATGCCAAAATATAGCTCTGATTTTCTGGGAAGAGAGCCAGGTAGTCTCCCTGAGGCGGATGGGAGCCCAAACTTTCGCGAGCTCAGGATGTCAGATCAAGGATATCCTGAGTTTACGAAGGTTGAAGGAATTGATCTACTCTGCCTCTGGGACATTAGAATCAGGTTGTTTGACTCAAAAAGTGCTCGCTCAAGAAATTTGATGCAATCGTCGCGCCTCGATCGCCCAGCATCCCACGGTCCAGTGAGGTAGCCGCGCTCATATATACAGTATGCTCGACTGATCCCATCGGCCAGTTTAGAACATTCGATGCACTCGGTCCTGATGTCCTGGAGCTTTTTTTAACTCCGGGCTTACAACTGAAAGCCCAGTCGCAAACGGCGGCGAAACTTGGTCAGCCCGCCTTTGATTTTTTGCTGAGTCCACATATGTATACGACCACTCGGAGAAACGCATTTCGAAGCAAACATGCATATGGCCAAGCGCCATTAATCATCATCGCACGCATGCAGACGCATGCACTCCCTATGTGGACGTCGGTCGGGCGGCTCGAATCACGAAACTATAGCGACAACGAAAATAATTAATATTTTTTCCGCCTTTGTCGCTCAAATGCAGTTCTTTGCGCGCCGGATAGCTCGCAGATTGTGCGCAAAAAAGGCTGACTCTGCGTTTGGTCTGTTAGGAGGCTCGGGGATCCCTCGGGCTGATGAACCGGTGACCGGATAGACATCGACAGCCGAAGAACACCACGATCAGCCGGAAGTATAAAGAACTCAGCTATGGAGACTTTCCCTCGGACAATTCTTCACGATGGCTAATGAATCCACCCCAGCGTCCCGATCCACGAGTTCCAAAACCTTGGATATCACTGGGGACCGCGACTTAGGGGCGCAGGTCGAATCCAAAGTTGCGGAGATAGCACCAAGTGATGAGGATGGACCATCAACCCTTCCTCATGAGGAACCTGCGAGTTCGTCGTTTTCTCTTCATTCGTCTTCAATTTCTCAAGTATACCGACTCAGATTCCCCACACACGAGTTCTGAAACGCTGGATTTGGCCATGGACGTCGATTTAGAAGCGCAGCTCGAATCTGGCAAGGTTGATGAGAAAACGCGAGGTCCTCCGCATGGACCGTCCACCCTCGCTCATAATGACCCAGCGCGTTCGTTGTTTTCTTCTCCTCCATCTCTGATTTATTGAACGCAGATTTAGATCCAGTAAATTGGAGTAAATCGCGCAAAGTCCTCGTCACCGTCGTGCTATGCGTCTGGGTTTTAACATTGACGTATTCAAGTACAGCATACGTTCGTGTCTTTCATCTGGTCGAGAGGATAGTCTCGATTATTTTCAACAGGTTGCGAGTATTCCTACATTAATGCAGCGTTATCATATTTCCGAAGAGGGTAAACAACAGCCGCGTTATTAGCTTATTTCGACTGACTTTTTCCCAGTCGCTCTCCTTGGGGTCACATTCACTGTGTAGGCTTTCTCGGTGTTTACTGTACCTCGAACTGACAATGCTCTATAAGTTTTGGATTCTCAGCTGGCCCCCTCTTGTTTGGACCCGCGTCGGAGCTGTACGGCAGACGCATTGTATACAGTGCCGCCGGGTTATGTTACAGCGGTATGTGCATCTGTATGCCGTGATTATAATTTGAATTTATCCGTGATGGTAGCATTCAGCTTTGCCGCCGCATTCGCTCCTAACACTGCATCTTTGCTCATCTTCCGCTTTTTTGTCGGTTTTTTCGGATCTGCAGGCATGAACAACGTACCTGCGTCGATTGGCGACTACACAACTCTGATGGAGCGCGGCTTATATTCGATTACCTACGCCATAATGGCGTTCGGAGGACCGTCTCTTGGTCCGCTGGTTTCCGCATTCATCCAACATGATGCAGGCTGGCAGTAAGATTCCCCTTTTGCCCTCGTTTCGGGTTTTGATTTTTTTTCTTTTACAGCTGGAATTTCCGCGTCATGGCAATTTTCTGCACCGTTCTCAGTATCTTCGTGGCTTTTGTTCCCGAGACGCACGGCCCTACTTTGCTCAAGTGGAGGAAAGCGAAAGCAGGAAACGCACCTCCGCCTGTGAAGCTCAGCCAGATTGTGGCTGTCTTGAAAGTCGGGCTTTCTAGGCCCCTACTCTATCTTTTCACCGGTACGAGCGACGAAAAGATGTTTATAATTCTTGCTAACAAGAAACCACAGAACCGGTGGTCATGGTGGTTTCCTTTTATTTCAGTATCCTTTATGGGATATTATATGGATTTTTCGAGGCGTTCACCGTCGTGTATCTCGAAATCCGGGGATTCAAGACTACATCCTATGGCCTGACATACATTGCTCTGGGTCTCGGGTTCGTCACCGCCTATATCTTGCTCGCAACAATTGGCCGTAAGTCACTGGAAACAACATATTATCGATACTTACAAATTGGATAGAACAACTATATGTGAAGAGCACGGAGGAGTCCGCGGCGAAAGGTGTACCTACACCTCCAGAAGCCCGGTTGAGTCTGACCTATTTGGGCGCGGTTATGTCTCCCATGTAAATGATCGCATTTTTTTTACCTCGTTGGATTGCTGAAACCCGTCAGATCTCTGTTCCTCTTCGCATGGACTGCACCGTTCCCCCATGTGCACTATATTGTACCATGCATAGCAGAATTCCTCTTCTCGTGCAGCATAATGCTGATCTTCACCGGATTTGTGAGGATTTCTCTTCCGTTTCTTTCTTCGTCTAATGAGGCGTAGGTTCCATACTTGATCGACTGCTATCAAATGACATCAGCCAGCGCTCTCGCGGCAGGGCTATTCAGTCGGGCGTTAGTGGGAAGCATATTTCCGCTGTTCACACTGCAGATGTGCGACTCTTTTAGTATTGTGTTTTCGTCTAACTGATTTCGTGCAGGTACCATGGTATCACTGTTCAGGGCGCCACCTCCCTCCTGGCTGGTATCTCCCTCCTGCTTGCGCCCATACCATTTGTTTTCCGGGCATATGGAACAACAATACGAGGGCGCAGCAAACACATCACCGCGCAATAGATTTTGGACCGTGGCATGAAACTAGACAGATATAATTGTAAATATAATGACCTTAGTGACGAATTGTAATTGTAATTGTACTTCGAGCATGATAATGAACCGATGCATTTGGACGAGATACTTCCGGGTCCGGCTCCAGTATTGCACTCCATACCAATTTTGAACTTGGTTCGAAAAGTATCAGACCGGAACCACGGCCCGGTACGACGTTTGACAGATCGACAGCCGCGGCAACGCGTAGTCTCCTGTAGTCAGACCTAATGACAGGTTTTCCTATTTGGGTGTGTGATGGGACACGACGCGTGGAATCAGCTTTGGACCAGCTTGAACCTCCATGTCTCGTGCCGTCAAGCTCGCCAGCAAATTCGTGCTCTACACCTCTGCAGCAGGCGCAGTAGGCTTTGGCGGCTTCCTCTTCGTCACCCGCAAATCGCGTTTTGTTCCTTTCGAGTTCACAAGCGATCCAATCTTCAGCTCCGGGCACTTCAAGAAATTCAATCCAAATGGGAATGCACCTGCCCTGCACGACTTGTGCGTGCGCAAAGTGCCATTAAGCCAAATTAAGCCGGAGCTGTTGAAGGAGGAGGGGAAGCTCGCGGAGGCGTTCTGTGCTGGGGTTTGGAGCGGTTTCGGTGCGTCGAGTCGCAACGACAGCAGCCACAGCTGATGAGGGGGACACGGAAGGGTACAACATACAGCGGCGCTATCTCGAGCGCAAATATCGGCGGCAGGAGACAGAGAACCAGCTCTGGGACACGCGCGCGCTGGCGGAATCGACATACGACGTCGGAACGCAGATAACGGACCACTTCGAGGTCTTCGAGCGCACGCCGACGAGCATCAGTGTGCGCTGCGGGGACTCGCCGCTCAACAGCGGCGTGCGGGCGTCGGACGGGGTTTTCGAGATGAGTGCGGTGGTCAAGGAGGGAGAGGGCGTGGCGGAGTTTGGGCTGAAGAGCGTGTTCTTTAGTGGAGAGGGTAAAAGCGAGGGCACCATGCCTGCTCATATCCAGTATGCGCATCGCTTGTACACCAAGTTGTGGATGGAGTCCGCGCTGAGGAGGGTTTTGAAATGAATATAACTGGTGCGAGCCTGAGAACTTGAGACAGTTACAGTGAGTGAATCTCTCGAAGAGGAACAAAAAATATTTCGTGTTTCCGCCCGCGATAGCGGAACCACGAAATACCTACGTCAAAAGCGCCACCAAATTTTCTATACATGCTGCACCTGGGAAGCCGCGAAAGACCAGGTGGCGCTTTTGACGTGCTCGGGTACGCCAAAGCTCGGTTGTCATGGCTAGAGTTCTGTACCTTGTTCCGAGTGTCTTGCAGGCCGAGCAGACTGGTTGAGGAATGAAGCCCGGGTAAAACTTAAAGCTTGAAGGACTAAGCAAGCACATATTTTTTGGGTGAGAACGCTTGAGCGCAAGGGAAGGACATGCGACACAGCTGGGCAATTTGGTGGGAACGCGCGATGAGAAAATCAAACAAGCAGGAAAAAAGCGATCGCGAGATTTACAAAGAAGAGAAAAAAGAATAAGATGTGGTATACAGGGAGATCTCTATACATGCTTGACGCCGCGAGTCAAACCTCTAGGAGTTGTATACTGGGATCAGATTAGATAGCTAGCGATCTGATCCACACAGCCGCACCTTTCCGCTCTCGACTTAAGCTCTTCTCAGCCCCATCGACCCTTGTGCCTCTTGCGTACAGGGTCGACCGTTCCCGCGTTCCGTTTTCCCCCCGTTGCGACTTGCCCTCTCCGGTGCTTCCCGCTCGAGAGACCAGTCGGCCGGGACGCGGTTCCCCCGCACACACATACGCACCTTTGTCCCGCTCTAGCTGTCCAGCGGGTGTTATGCATCCGCTCTCTCCCTCTCCCTCTCCTCCTCACCGCGTTGCCTTGAGGACTCCACCTACCTTGCATTCACGAATCACCGCCGTTCCCGGGATCCTACAACTCATTATGCACGCGTCAGACTCCATCCCGTAATTTCTCTGACTCGACTTCAATGCTCATGAACCATTTATTCCTACGGGCTTTTCTCTGATCCACAAGCTTGGTCGTGTTTCTGACGTGTTTAACGACATGTTCAAACGTGTTCTCAATACTTACTATCAACTTGGGTTTGAAACAGATCTAGGTCCCTAGTCAGGTCCAGGAATTGAACGCTTCCGGAGCCACTGCTTTCCGCACGCGTCGGCCTCAATTTGAAGGCAAGAAATTTCACGTTTAAATCTTCATCTTTCCGCGTGTTCTAACGTGTTACAAGCAGTGTCGGGGCGCACCCCGGCATCCTGTAACGCTTCCTGGGCCACCGTTCGTCCAGTGTTGACGTCGTTATTGGCGGGGATATCTTCGTCCTGCTGTCTTTTCACACATTGTTACCCGCCCCCACCAGCTTGAGACCCAGCATCATATTCTGTGATCTCCCACAGGTCACCGCCGACTGAGCCCATCGACACCGTTGATGGCGACAACGAGTCCATCGGCTTTGGGCAGCATTTTAAAGGTGAGATATGTTATTCAAATATTTGTCTTTTCGCATATTCCAATGTACTCCGAGCAGTGTTAGCAAAATTCCCGCATTCTGTGAAGTTCAACTTCAAAGCCGTCAAAAGCAAAGAAAACGATGATCGTGGAACAGTAAGCTTAAGCCTCCATCGACCTCCGTGCATTTGGGCCCTGGTTTTGGCGGACTCGGGTTTGATGCTACAATCCAGGCGCTGTAGAGGCGTGATGTTTCTGCTTCAACTGAACCTAGCGTACAATAATTCTTCAGAAGAATCTTGATATCAATACACCGATTTGACAGGCGACGGAGCAATACTCTTTATCAACGGCGACGGAGGTTATACTTCGTAAGTGGAGGGATGGCAGCATCGGTGAAGCGAATACGAGGATTGTGATGGTTTTCTTTCCAAGCCCAGTCGTTCTGCACTCCCCTACAATCAGGGTTTTGCCTGTGTAACTCATTCCAAAACCTTCGTGAAATTCTTTGTTACCTTCGATTTTCATTTCCAAGCTCGAGGGAAACCAGAATAATCTTTATGGAAGCGGTGAGGCGCGCGCCGATCCCCTTGTATTACTAGTAAGTTAGTAACTCCATGTTTCGCAGCTCATGTGTTGAACCAAATTCGGGGAGGTCAAAGGGAAAGATACCTCAAAAGTGGATACCCAGGTTGAATTCGAGCTACAAAGTGGGTTGCAGCCGGCTATTTATTACCTCGAGGATCCGACAACACAAATGATCATGAGCGCCTCGAATAATAGTACGTGTGGTAAAAATACAATACAATGTCTCTGCAATTGCGAAAAGTAGGTATAATATGTATGCCTTGGTTTCGAAAGAACGTGATAATTTACCGGTCCCAGTGTCCAAAAGGCAGATGCTATAAACCTCGGCCAGGGAAGATGAGCCCGGACTCATCCCGACAGCGGGACTAGTGTGAAACCTAGCCATGGTCAGTGCGGGCGTGCTAAGCGTGGCCCCGAGACTGGGCGTCGACGTTAACCCCACCACGCGTTACATGACGTATGGAGTATCTTCGAGGGCCTGAGCCTGAGATACCATGAGCGGCAGAGGACGGTGCGCTGGGGGATGGGATCCACCAGCTTGCTCGTCACTGTCACTCTGCCGGAAATGAATCATGAGGTCCGAGATCCACATGGGAACGGTGCTCTCGGTCGGCGACGGCGACATGGGAATACTGGTGATTAGATCGGAGGGATGCGCGTTTAGGCTGCGGAGGGCACTGCCGCGCGGAGGCGCGCCAGACAATTGCCTCGCAAATGGGTGCGGCGGGGGCATGAAGGTCCCTTCGGGGTGGTGCGGAGATGAAGGGAGAGAGACGGGAAAGGGGAAGTTCGAGTCAGATGAGGAATTCGAGTTAGGTTGAAGCTCCGAACCAGGGGTCGTGGTTACGCTCCAGCGAGATCGGGGCTGTGGAGGAGGGACGAGACTAGCAATGTTGCTCGAGCCGCCGGTACTCCAATGTGAGGGTCCAGCTGCGCCTAGGGAGCCAAACGAGTGCGACGAGGAACCTTCAGATGAGCTTGCAAAATCAAGGAACGACACATTGCGAAGATGGTCGCTGGGCCGCGAGGGAGCAGATTGCGTTGACCAGCGGCGATCATCACCGGGCGCTGGCAGGTCCCCTCCTTGACTCTCACTAGCTTGTACATTAAATGCGTCCTCGAAACGAACGCGAGATGTTCTACGATCAGTCTGACCGACATCAACTTGAAAGGGACCAGTGGCGCACAAGAATAAACTGTCGGGCGCCTTTGCGCGGTGGGAAGTGCTTGTATCTGCAGGTGTAGACGGCTTGGCCAGGGTAGAGAAAGTCATTTGCTTATCCTTCTTCGGTCGCCGCTTCGTGCGCGCGCGTTGCTCTGTTTCAGCTGTTCTAGGGCTCAGGCTGCGCAATGCGAGCCGCGCAGTCCCGTCCCCGAGAATGCTATCGTCAGAATCGTACTCGCGCACGCTGCCTCGGTCATCGTTCCGGGTGTCTGGAGGTAGGGGGTTGAGGTTTTGGTGGCGGTACAGAAGGGAAAGGGACAAGAGGAGGCTGAGGGTATGGTCTGCGAGGGGATGGTGACAGCGTTGTCAGAGGTAAAGATGGCAATGAAAGATGCGACAAGGAGGATATGACCGAGGGATCCTGTTGTTTACCGGACAGAGCGTTCGACTGTGCAGAGCGCGAGCCGGACCGAGATCGAGGCTGCAGTGGTAAATCGAGCTTGAATCTGGGCGATAATGATTTATCTTGACTCCTGCGTGGCCACATGCCACTCCTCTCCCGAGCCTTCCCTTTCCGCTGGCTTGGATATTCGGCTTCCTGAAGTTTAACTTCTGGCCACTGGTGGTCGATGCCAACAAGGTCCTGTACATGGATGGGCGAAGGCGGGCGCGGTCCCGATGGAGGTTGGAACACTCCCTCAATTCCCTCACCGTCTACTACGGTGGTGATTGAAATGAGAGAGCGACGGCGCCTACGAACAGGTCGAGGGGATGGAGAGTTGAACTCTCTTGCTTCTGGGTCTACCGGTGGGGTGGGTTCCAGGAGTTCGTCCGGCCACACTGGCACTGTGTCGGTGCCAGCATGCGCTGTGAGCCCTCTGGCTTCTGGATTCACCAGCGGGGCTTCCTGGAGTATAACTTCCGGCCACTGGGGTTCGGCGCCAACCAGCTCCTCAGTTCCAATGCCACCGTCGGCCAGGACGGAGAGAAGATCAAGAAGCCGAGAAGAGGGCGGTCCGTTGGATACTGGTGGAAGCAGCCAGTTCTTTTCGGACTCGTCATCTGTAGATAATGGTACGGACGACGGCGTATCCGACGGGATCGCCGTCTTTGCTGCGGTGTGCTGGTGATGTCGGGCGGAAATGAATCCTTGACAGGTGTCAATCCTGGAGGGCTTTGAGGTACAAGCGGCACGGGACGCGGGCCAAAACGAAGCTGCGGACGTGAATGTTTAGGATCTGTAGGTGGCCAAGTCATAGCCTGCACTACAGATTGGGTTGACGGCCGCGTAGTAGGATTTTCTGCCCAGAATTCCGTTACATGTTGCCACAGCGTATCCGACATCGCCGGGGGACCAGGTGGTCTTTCTGGCCGTTCACCATTGATGACTTTCAGTAAAGCTGCGGCTTCAGACACGTTCGAGAACGGAGGACGTTCCGTGTACAACTAGAAAAAATTCAGTACACACGGCGATGAAACACAAAAAGCTATTTACTTCTATGCAGACACATCCGAATGCATACACATCAGTGGCCGGGGTTCTGGCGAACTTGATTCCAAAACGGTCTGGATCGAGTAATTCGGGAGCCATCCAGTGAGCACTGCCGCCTCGATTTGTGCTCATCGTTGAAGTGGCGTCCGAAAGAATGCTCAGCCCGAAATCAGTCAAGCATGCGCTCCAGTCCTCCTTGATAAGAATGTTGGTCTGCAGATAAGGATAGAATCAGTGGACAGTACATATAGTTCATTATGGAATATTTACTCCTCGCAAGTCGCCGTGAACGACGTTGTAGGAATGGAGGTACTCCAAACCTTGTGCAATTTCGTACAGCTCAATATTTGCGTTAGATGAAGACGTACGGCAACACGAACGGAGTAAATACTTACCAGTTTATCGAGGTTTGCATGGCCATGAGTCTTGAGATAGTTCAACACAGTGCCGTGCTCCATCCACGGGGAGACCATGCAAAGGGATGAGGGGAAGCTATTCGCATCGATTCCCAAGAACGGCAAGATATGCGGGTGGTGCAAATCTTTCCACACGAGAGCTTCTCGACAGAATTTCTGTATTCATTAGCCAGTGTGAAGGGCCGGTGCTTGACCACTTACCAAGCGCATACGGCGCAAGTCCGAGCCACGTAGAAAATGTCGCATGCGCTTCAAAGCAACACGCTGGTTGCCGTATGAAGCACGATAAATATCTCCGTAGCCGCCGCCGAAAGTGGGATGCTCATCCTGTCCGGTCACGCCGACGATGAAAAGCGAAGACGGGAGCCTGTCGCACAGAGCGGAGAGTTTGCGAATGATTCGCAGAGCCATCTTAGTATGTTCTTGTGCCACAATAAATCCTCTGTCTAGCGTCTGAGATGTACGGCTGAGTGATAGATCCGCAATTCGGGTAGGGAACTACCTCTTGAACAACGTCGAGAAAATGCTGGGCGGAATCTCCCTCGAGGCGCAGTACTGTTTCCTCATCGGATTTGGAGCTAAGAATAGACACGAGAAAGGTGGCTATTCTCTCCTCGTCTGCCCGGATGGCTGTTCGAAGGTCGGGGTCATTCGTCAGCTCTAGCTTGTTCGACAACTAAATGGCGTCAAGATAACATCAACCATTTCATGACAAGTCCCTACCTCCAACACTCTCTTTCGACATGGGAGGCTTTCAATGATGCCACTGAGAACACTGTTGCATGTCATTGAAGTTATGTGGTCTTCCATTGTCCTTTGAAGTATTCTGACTTCGCGCAAACTTCGACTGCATCCAGGTCAGAGAGGGAAAATTCAAACGAGCATTTCGCTCACCCTGGGACTCGCCGGATGCAGGCCGCTTTGAGGAAGGAAAGCGACGCTTCATATATTAAGATCTTGGTGTCTCCATTCATTGTTGTCTCTGGCGTTCGCAGGTTACTTCTCCGAAGGCGATCACCCTGCCTGAAGAGCGGGGGTCATCGAGAGGACTTCGAGGTGGTGGGATCGGTGAGAATGTCAATTCCACGGTGTGCAGGCGCTAAAAAGTAGACAGGCTGTGTTCACAGCTCTTGGCGAGCACTTTACAATTTTTTTTTTACAGATCCACGACCATGTTGGCCGTATTGCATGAGGTCACTCCGTCGCTGACAGGTGCAGATTGAAAATTTGCTCTGCGTTATGCGGCTTGGAGAGTGTTCGGAGCGGACTTCATCGGCCGACGTGCCCTTGTCTGCCGCGTCCAACTTCAACTTCAGTGAGCGAGTCGATATACATCTAGACCATGCGACAGTCAGCATAAGTATAATATCTGGATTATAATCGTTGTTCAGCATATGATCATGCGGTTCAAATATTCCTCTAGCTTTGGTGCTAGCCAAATTGAAGTCGAAAAATAGATCCCGGTGCTGTTCAAACTTTGGGGGAGCCAAAACTATGTGATCATCGCGAGATTTGCAAAGAAAAAGAGAGAGAAAAAAGAATGAGATGCGGCATACAGGGAGATCTCTATACATGCTTGACGCCGCGAGTCAAACCTGCAGGTCGCACAATTGTGGGTTGATATTGGGATCAGATGACCGTAGTTTTGTACCTTGTCCGAAATGGTTCAAACAACCGAGGTAAGTACTGACGAGGTCAAGTGTTTGAAGCGTCTGGCTCCGAGAGACTAAATTGGTAGTGGAGAGCTCGAGCTCGAGGAGCTTCTCTGGGGCAACAGTGGTACTCGAGATCTAGATCAGCGACTGTTAATTCAAACAGTCCTGGGTCCAGTGCATCTGCGCGTCTGGAAGGTGTCGTAAACACCGCTATACGACTACGTAGTCACTAATCGAGTCGATGAAGATATTTTTGTTAGAACAGAATAAGTAGCGCGTCAAGGGAGCAGCAGGAAAGGCGAGCGCCAATCTCCGAGTCATTCAAGTGAGACTTGGAGTTGACAGAAGGGGTCGATTCCGAATCCTTGGAGCTTCCGTTAAAAACGAATGCGTTAAATACGCACTTCACCTTTTCCGAGTTTATGCCAAGGTCGTGGTGATTCGTGAACAAAATCTCAAAGCCGAACGTCACGTAATGTCACTTTCACGGGACCGTCTTGTCACGGTCACGCTGGTTGTCCTCTTGCTCGACGCGTCCACCATGCCAGGCCCTTGCAATTCGCACAAGAAACGCAAAAGCAAGAACCGCGACAAACGGTCTAAACCGCGTCTTTCATTGGAAAGCACCTCGTCTGAATCCAGCACCGATTCACAGCACCTTCAGACACCGCCTCCAATTTCGTCCATACTACACACTCCTCCAAAAGTTGCAGATGAAAACGCGGGTTTCGAGGAAGAAGATTCATCTCAAGAACTTTTCCAGAAGCCTTTCATCTATGATCCGGGGAACGGACATCGCGTACGCGACACGCGCGCGTTTTTGTCTTCGTCCTTTGCTGCGCCTCCTGCTTTGGATGACCCTCTGTGTGCGGAGTTTTCGCAGGACGAGATCCTGCAGATGCTCCGCACCGTTCTTCCAGAAGAAACTGCGCTGGTGTGTTCTTTGTTTCCTTTTCAAATCATTGCTAACACCGGAATCCGTAGATCCTCTGGTATAACAAAAGCCGGTGAGTGCGCTACTGAGGAGACTATTCGACTCTGAATTACTCCAGATCTACGGCCCGGATATGTCCTGCGTGCCAAAGATTGTACCGCCTCGGAGACACTCTGTTAGATCACACGAGTCTCTCCGAAGACCGCGCGCGCTGCGACGACCAGCCTCCGCTGCCTCAGCTCAAGCGCGAGCAAGAAATAAGCGGGCTCTGTGCGTCGTTCTCGCTGGCATCCTGTAACTCACCTAACGACACAAAGGTTCTGCGGTGTGCTTCATCCTCGCGTCTTACAACTATCCAGGGGCGATCAAATCAGCGTGGGGCAACACAGCGGATGGGATGGACGACGATGCATGGGACCTGCTGAATAGCGTCGGTGCAGGCAACATCAACTCGAGCGTGAGCGTGGGCCTCGGCATGCTCGTGCGTATGACGCGCCTGCATGATCTTGGCCTAGCGCAGCTGTGTTTGCCTGATGTCGATTTCGACGCAGAACAGGCCCTCGATGAAGATACCCTTTGGGCACATGGCCCAGTACAAGTCTGATTTAACTGGAGTTATTTGATTTATTTGCGAAATAGCTTTGCTGCAAGATACATTCAAGTACACTAATTTTACACTGCTCGGCAGAAAACAGCACTTGGAACCTCAAGCTAGGTAAGCAATAGCCCGAGCCTGGAGCCCGTCCACCCCCACGCCACCCTGCAACGCGTCCTCGACATACGCGCGCGCCTTTTCGTACATCGCCTCCCATGATTCGCGCTCGACCTCTGGCCCGAGCTTGGTGCACAAAAACGCCATCGCGACAAGCGTCGCAAAGACATCTTCCGACACACCGAGTGCGGCGCGCACCTCCTCGGCAGGCACGGTGAGCTGGATGGTCGAGAGGACTCCTGCCGCGAAACAGCCATCGAAAGACTGCAGACGCGCGAGTTTCTCGAAGGGATCCATAAGGGACGGGTCAACTGTGTTCTGTTGACTTTGGATCGGACGACTAGATCTGCGACGCCGAGGAGTGCTGCCAGCGAGTAATTGGGCGTTGCGGGCCATGAGGGCAGATCTGAGGCTTGGAGCTTCAGATAATGTGGCTTCGATGGGCACTGCAGCATCGGCGTTGACTTGCGGCCCCGTGTTCGAGACTGACCACGATTCGGGGATCGTCCAACCCCTGGAAGCCAAGTCCATTGGTGCTTGCAGACTTGCGTGGCGGACGGTACGAGGCTCGGAGGGAGACGCAAGAGGCGGAAGAGCGCCGGAGCGAACCATTAGATCCACAGCCTTCCTCCTTTCAGCCCGCATATCCGTTGGAATGTTGCTGCTTGCAGCACGTAGATCCGTGGGAAGTTTGCGCTTTTTGAAGGTGGTGTACCCTCGCGGTTCCACGACGGGAATGCTCGAAATGGGTTAGGGATTATGCCGCGTGCCAGACTCGTCGACGGCGACAAACGAGGTCTGCGACGAAGAGATGGAGTACGTCTTGGCCAGGCGCACGATAGACGCCTTGACTGTCCGCGCAAGCAAGTCTGCATCATCGGGAACGGAGGTTTGGATGGCGTGTTGCCCGTCTTCGATGTCTTGGATTATTTTGCGCGCAGCAAGCGCATGGATCGCTGGCGGAGAATCAGGAGCATTCGGGAGGTTACTGAGGGTGACAGGAACTGAGAGCTTGATCTCGGACCCGTCTTCAGTTAACCCGGACAGAGTCACTATCTTTGGAACGATTTTCCCTGTAAAGTCGAGTCAACTTCCTGGAATGTGAGAGTTGCGATGAAAAGCAACCTTGTAAAATCGCGTATAGGCGGAGACGGTTGCCGGGATTGAGCGTTCGAATTTTGAACGGAGACTGCTGGACTAGAGGAGAGGAAAGCACGACTTTCGGAGGAGGGGGAGCGGATTGATTGTCCGTCTCCAAAGGATCCAAAGTCTCATCAAATAGGCTGAGCTCCTTTCCTTTTCCTTTGACATCGCCAGTTTCTTCGGGAGAGACCATGACAAAGTCGTCGTCTTCATCGGTCGCTGCAACCTCCGCGGACGGGACACCCCAATCCACCGTGATGTCGGTGATCAGCGGAGTGCGCGCAGCCTTGAGCATCCTCGCGATCTTGCCCGTGAAACTCTCCTGTTCACCAACCATCATGCACGTCCCGTTTCCTAAGCGTGCGATACCCTCGCACATCGCGGTGGAGGCCGAGTTCCCAATCCCGAGCACAAAAACGCGGACGTACGCGTGCGCTGGCGCTTTCCCAACCGCGTCCTTGACTTCCTTGAACACACCGTTTAGATCCCACGCTTGGCCGTCAGTCAGGAGGAACAAGCTCGTCGGCCGGTCTGTCTTGCGGGCTTCAAAGCACTTCTGGAGCGCTTTGCTAATCTCGGTACCTCCGTAGTTCGCATCCATGGTGTCTACATGCTGCGTCGCATCATCGAGAGTCGCTTGGTTGTACGGCCGGCTCCCTTCCTCCCAGAACGAAGTACAGGCGTTGCCGAAGGACGCAATTTGAAAGAGCGAGTCCTTGGCCGGGAGCGAGCGGAGCATTACGATGAGCGCCTTCTTGGCTGCCGCGATCCGTGCACCGTTCATCGACCCACTGCGGTCAACAAGGAAAATAAATTCCTGTCGAGATACGTCGGGGAGTTTGAAACGCGGCACAACGGTGAGTGCCACAGCAGAGGTAGGGTGAATGGGATGGAGTTCTGCTACGCAACGTGGAGCATCAAGGCCAGCGGATTTCAGGGCCAGCACGAAATCCTTGTCGAGCGGCGCCTCTGAAGTCAGAGAAATGCGCGCGTAATTTGAGAAAGGGAGTTCCTGAGCGTTGGGAAGCGCGGGATCGGGCCCGAGTTCCGTCGAAACGGTGTGAGAAGGGCAGGTGATTTTCGCAATTGGCGCGGCTGCCTCCACCTCAACAGAGATCTCGAGGAAGGCGCGTGAAGTCTGCTGTCCGTCAGCGATCTGTGCGTCGGGACCTTGACCATAGCGTGCGCCGACATGAACTGGAAGGTGAAAACGAACGGAATCATTCTCTTCGTCTTCAGTTAGTTCGGTCGCGTATGTCAGTTCGATTTGAACCTGCTCCTGCGGCTGAATATTGCCAACTGCGAGCTTGAACACTGAAGAAACAGTTGACACGCATGAGTGGCTCCGGAAACGACAACTCACCGTCTGGAGTCTGCTGTTGCATCAAGGCAGCCTGCTTTCCCCGTGCAACAGCGGACTCGTATATCTCTTTGGCCTCTCCCTTCTCTTAAACATGCCCAACTATCCGAGTTTCGTCCTGTTTTATCATGACGAAGTTACAGACCGCTGCCCGTGCCGGAATCGGAAACGAATAGACGGCCTCAAGAGTCTCATTTGTGTCGTTGAAATAGGTCTGTGTGATCTTCGCCTGTGCCGCAAGTTCTTTGAGACGGGCGACTGCCTTGACTTGGAGTAGAGGCAGAGTAACGGTGCGGTTTTCGAAGGAATAGCACAAGCCCCAAGGCTGGGTCATCGTGAACAGAGGTGAGAAGTGCCCAGACTCCACATCGCCTCAACAGCATTTGGCGCCAAGAAATGCGCTGTGAGAGTAGAACAAATGATCGAAGAGGCATTTATTGCTCTCGCGAGAGCTGGGTGACTGCTGCGAACAGAAGAAGCACCGCCACCAACTGAACGCCCGAGTCCCAAAAAGGAGATTTATTCTGACACGCCAAGTACGCCAAGTGGCAAAGAGACTGATGTATTCCCTCTGGGATTATCCGGAAGGAGCGACGGACTCATTTACAACCAACGCGAAAATTTGGATCGGGACGAGACCTTTCATGCAGCCGAGAAGTCGAAATTCTAAATGTTGGCTATATGGACGATCAATCAGCCATTGAGCAATGCGGACGATAACTTTATTGCTGGGACACCGTGATAGAGTTCCATTTCAAGCGAGGTAAGTAACAGCCCGAGCTTGGAGCTCATCCACCCCCACGCCGCCCTGCAACGCGTCCTCGACATACGCGCGCGCCTTCTCGTACATCGCCTCCCATGATTCGCGCTCGACATCCGACCCGAGCTTGGTGCACAAAAAGGCCATCGCGACAAGCGTCGCAAAGACATCTTCCGACACACCGAGTGCGGCGCGCACCTCCTCGGCAGGCACGGTGAGCTGGATCGTCGAGAGGACTCCTGCCGCGAAACAGCCATCGAAAGACTGTAGACGCGCGAGTTTCTCCAAAGGGTCCATTTCAGGCGGGTCGACGGCGTTCTGCTGCGGATTCTGAATCGGGCGGCCAGATAAGAGGGAACTGAAGAACAATTGGAGGGATTCGCCGTCGGCTTTCGGCTCCGTGTCTGAGACTGTTCGCGATGCAGAGACAGCCAACGTGTCTGCGCAAAACGAATCCGCGGGGTGCTGCCAGACTGCGAGAAAGAAACGGAAGAGGCAGGTCTCCGCCGGAGCGAGCCGTTGCGTCTTGATTCGCAGACCTCGTAACCCTCGCTGCACGTAGTTCATGCAGCTTTGCTTTCTTATGCTCTATTTGATGCCTGCGTCGCTCGGCTGTTTCCGAGCCTGGAAGACCCGAAATGGGGTGGGGATCATGTCGAGAGCCAGACTCGTCGACAGCGACAAACGAGGTCTGCGACGAAGAGATGGAGTACGTCTTTGCCAGGCGCACGATAGACGCCTTGACTGTCCGCGCAAGCAAGTCTGCATCATCGGGAACGGAGGTTCGGATGGCGTGTTGCCCGTCTTCGATGTCTTGGATTATTTTGCGCGCAGCAAGCGCGTGGATCGCTGGAGGGGAATCAGGAGCATTCGGGAGGATACTGAGCGTCACAGGAACTGAGAGCTTGATCTCGGATCCGTCTTCAGTGAACCCGGACAAAGTCACCGCCTTTGGAACCGTTTTCCCTGTAACCTCGAGTCAACTGACGCGGATGTAAATTGCGAAGTAAAACAACCTTGTAAAATCGCGTATGTATGAACACGATTGCCGGGATTGAGCGTTCGAATTTTGAACGGAGACTGCTGGACTGGAGGAGGAGGGGAAAGCACGACTTTCGGAGGAGGGGGAGCGGATTGATTGTCCGTCTCCAAAGGATCCGAAGTCTCGTCGAATAGGCTCAGCTCCTTCCCCTTTCCTTTTCCTTTGTCGCCGGTTTCTTCGGGAGAGACCATGACAAAGCCGTCGTCTTCGTCTGTCGCTACAACCTCCGCAGACGGGACACCCCAATCTACCGCGATGTCGGTGACCAGCGGCGTGCGCGCAGCCTTGAGCATCCTCGCGATCTTGCCCGTGAAACTCTCCTGTTCACCAACCATCATGCACGTCCCGTTTCCTAAGCGTGCGATACCCTCACACATCGCGGTGGAGGCCGAGTTTCCAATTCCGAGCACAAAAACACGGAGGTACGCGTGCGCTGGCGCTTTCGCAACCGCGTCCTTGACTTCCTTGAACACACCGTTTAGATCCCACGCTTGGCCGTCAGTCAGGAGGAACAAGCTCGTCGGCCGGTCTGTCTTGCGGGCTTCAAAGCACTTCTGGAGCGCTTTGCTAATCTCGGTACCTCCGTAGTTCGCATCCATGGTGTCTACATGCTGCGTCGCATCATCGAGAGTCGCTTGGTTGTACGGCCGGCTCCCTTCCTCCCAGAACGAAGTACAGGCGTTGCCGAAGGACGCAATTTGAAAGAGCGAGTCCTTGGCCGGGAGCGAGCGGAGCATTACGATGAGCGCCTTCTTGGCTGCCGCAATCCGTGCACCGTTCATCGACCCGCTGCGGTCGACAAGGAATACGAATTCCTGTCGAGATACGTCGGGGAGTTTGAAGCGTGGCACGACGGTGAGTGCCACAGCAGTGGTAGGGTGGATGGGATGGAGTTCTGCTACGCAACGTGGAGCATCAAGGCCGGCCGATTTCACAGCCAGCACGAAATCTTTGTCGAGTGGCACCTCTGAAGTCAGAGAAATGCGAGCGTAAT
This sequence comes from Mycena sanguinolenta, assembly GCA_014462675.1. NCBI lineage: Eukaryota > Fungi > Basidiomycota > Agaricomycetes > Agaricales > Mycenaceae > Mycena > Mycena sanguinolenta. The sequence continues at coordinate 6,594,492 of JACAZH010000003.1, read as the reverse complement.
TCGAGAAAGGGAGTTCCTGAGCATTGGGGAGCGCAGGATCGGGCCCAACTTCCGTCAAAACGGTGTGAGAAGGGCAGGTTATTTTCGCAATTGGCGCGGCTGCCTCCACATCAACAGAGATCTCGAGGAAGGCGTGTGAAGTCTGCTGTCCGCCAGCGATCTGTGCGTCGGGACCTTGACCATAGCGTGCGCCGATATGCACTGGAAGGTGAAAACGGACGGAATCATTCTCCTCATCTTCAGTTAGCTCAGTCGCGTATGTCAGCTCAATTTGAACCTGCTCCTGCGGCTGAATATTGCCAACTGCGAGCTTGAACACTGAAGAGACAGTGAACACGCATGAGTGACTCCGGAAATGACAACTCACCATCTGAAGTCTGCTGTTGCATCAGAGCAGCCTGCTTTCCCTGCGCAACGGCGGACTCGTATATCACCTTAGCCTCTCCCTTCTCTTCGACACGCCCAACTATCCGCGTCTTGTCCTGCTTTATCATGACGAAACTACAAACCGCTGCCCGTGCTGGGATTGGAAACGAATAGACCGCCTCGAGAGCTTCATTTGTGTCGTTGAAATAGGTCTGTATGATCTTCACCTGTGCCGCAAGCTCTTTGAGACGGGTGACTGCCTTGACTTGGAGTAGAGGCAGAGTAACGGTGCGGTTTTCGAAGGAATAGCACAAGCCCCAAGGCTGGGTCATCGCGTAACGGAGTCAGAACTTGTATGCGCTCTCAGGCTCCGGAGTTCGCAATCACGCTTTAACGGCATTTTCCCGGGAAATGCAGTGCGACTCGTGAAAGCAGAACTTGATCAAAGAGTAGTCCGCGTTGTCGTAGGGAAGGATGAATCTTGTTCTGCTAGTAGTCTGCTGAGCGACCAAGTGAAGTAGTAACTGTCACGGATTGGTCACAAACAGCAGACACCGATCGGCGACGCATACTGAACGCCCGAGTCCAAAAAAAGGAGATTTATCATTTGGTCTGTGTTCCGTCTATCCACATCACACGCAGGTTCGGGCGCATATTTTCGGAAGCACAAGGCTGCAAGGATTGAGTCCGCGCGGCGAGGCCGTCGAAGTCGTGCGGATCAAATAAACCCACGGCGCAGAATTGGTGTGAGCTCAGCCGAGGCGAGCTTGCGAGCCGGGTTGAGTGGGAGGCAAGGAAGTGGCCAATGAGAGAGACGCGGTCGCCGTCACGTCGTGTAGATTAGATAGTCAGCTACCTGCTCGTCGACGCCCTTCGGACATCCTCCCGACTCTCTGCTCTGCTCGACCCCACCTTCTGCTCTTCAGGCGCTGGGTGCACGCAGCAGAAGTCGGGCATAGAGCAAGATCCGATAGGACACGCGAAAAACGCGTAAAGTCGAGCGAGATCGATCTGCGAGAGCGAGCATGTCGCCAGATTCGTGAGAATCTGATCCATCTTCTCAGCTCACAACTAGTCCGTGGCCACTTGCATCTGGGCCACTCCACTGACTTCGCGTGCCAGAACGTCGCCATGCCCGCCGCGCTCATTCCGACTAGCGGAGACACGCCAATGCCAATGACCAGTGCCACCTTCCTCGCACTCACGCAGCGAGCGCAGAACCTGAAAGCGATCATCATGCTCGAGAACAACCAGCTCGTGCAGCTGACCCAGCCCGGGGCGCAGCTGACGCAGCTCAGGAACGTGATGGTCATTGTACGGATCTTGACCAATCTCAAGAAACGCAAAGAGAACTACTCTCGTGTCGTTAACATCCTTGACCGGGCTCAGATCCAGGACAGCTTCAACGGAGATGTTCGTCGCCTTTTGTTTCTCGCACATATTTTGTATTCACGGTTTCTAGGAATAACTAGCAGTTACCGCTGAGGAGGAGGAGGATTGCCTGTGCGGTCCCAAATTGAAACAGCAGATAGCCGCACTACGTAAATGTAACGCCTACATATACGCCACGGATGCTAATGTATCTCCACCGTTGTGAACATGCCTGCCTACTGTATACCAAAAAAAAACATCTGGCCCTTCCAGGCGAACCTGGGGGCAGCATAACCAACGAAAATCTAGTCATCGTCAACAGCAGTCGCGCGAGTGTCCCTTCTCCCGCCACATAACTCGTTGGCATGCGACGCACCCATGTCTTGCATTGACCTACCGCCCGGGCTCACACATACAACATCAAGCAGGGTTTTATTTCACAGACACAGGAGTACGAACGCTGGACTAAAGTATGGTACTCTGAATAGAAGGAATTCGTAGGTATGTACAGAGGTATATCAGCCAAATGAAAAGAGAGCGCACAACGCGATGCATAAAGATCGCGGGGAAGCGACTGATTTGAATAAGTACGGACCCCAGAACACAACATCAATCATCCTCGTCGTCCTCGTCGTCGCCGCTTGCGGCAGCGCTTTTGTCGCCCTTGTCGCTTTTCTTACTGCCGCCCTCATACGCGGTCTTCTCGTCCTCCGCGCGGACCTTGTCCTGCGCAGCCTGTTCGACGTATGGCTTCCGCTCTTCATCGTCAAGCTCCTTCCACTTGGCGCCGAGCAACTTGCCAACCTCGCCTGCGCGGAGATTGCGTGAGCCAGCAGAAAGGCACGAAGGAGGGCAACGTACCGAAGCTGGCGTCGGGGTTTTCAGCTCTGATTCGCTCACGCCAGTCCTGGGAGAAGAACATGTACGCGGACAGTGCGCGCTTGGGGGCGTTGGGGTCCTTCTTGGTTCTGGCCTTGGTGGGCTTCTCAGCCTTCTCGGCGGCCTTGCGCTGTGGAGAGGTTGGTTAGCGGGAGGATCGCGAAAAACATGGAAATAGCAGAAAAATAATGATAGAATAGAATATCGAAGTGAAGAGGCGAATATATGAGGCCCAATCGTACACAAGAAGCGAGACCATGAACCACAACTGGCCACCCAGGGAGACGGGGGAAAAAAGGGGGGAGGCTCGGAGTGTATGACACCTATAGCTGTTCTCCCATATGTCCGAGGGCTGTGACGTGGCTGACAAACACGCACGACGCCTCCAACTAGAGCGCACGAAGCGACGACGCCGGAAGATAACGATAGAAAGGAAGGATAGGGACTGGAGGAGGAAAATAAACGAAATAAAAAAATGGAAATAACAACAGGATATATACGCGTTTGTCGTCGTGAAAAGTGACGTGGCAGACGACAGAGACGGCGCCGAGGGCGGGGCACGACCAACGACGCCGTGCAGTAGGGTAGTGCTAGCACGATCACTGGGATCAATGGCAGCGCACCACCTGATGCGCTCCTTGGAGTCGCCTGTCCTCGTCGTCATGAGAGCATTATAGACGATCCAGGAGACCGTCGCACACGCGATAAGAACGATCCAACACGAAGAAAAAAGAGGAAAAAGTTTATTGTGGTATGAGGAGACTCACCTTGGGTTTGGCTTCTTTGGGCATATCTGTGGACGAAACGCGAGAATTAGACTCGTTCGAGGTGTATAAGGGCGATATGGAAGCCAGAGAAGGCAGAGAACAACGGTAGAAGGCACCCCGAGATGATATATCTCAAGAGCCCGACGCGTCTGGAGCCAAACAAACAACGCGCCCTCGCCGCTGTACATCGTCTGCATCGACGACGACAAGCCATAACGCGGAAGTTGCGACGGCAGAATACTAAGGAGACTTAGATTGAAATAACAGACTCACTGGATGAGGCTTGGAAAGGGAGGAGCGAAGGAGGGATTTGTTGGGGGTTTGGCGGTAAGCCTTATAGTCGCAGGCAAAAAATTCGCGCTGCGAGAGCACAGTGAGAGGGAGTTTGGCTGAGGGCGTGGCAGTGCCACGGCATGGTTACAAATACTTTTTTTCCTCACGCACGGACCTACGGCACGACCTTCGGCAGTTTCTGTGCTGTCAATTGAGGTTGAAAAATCAATCTCCGATGTCCGCAAATCACCGGCCGACTGTCAAATTACGCACGGATGCTTTCCGGCAATTCCGGCATCGAACTCGGCCCAGCCGTTTTAGACGCGAAACTCTACCAAGCAAGCCATTCTCTTCAACAAGGCGCCTGGATTTTTCCTCACCGTTCTTCCCTGGCTGTATAATTGGTCTGCAAACATGATAGATCCCTTCATTCCGTAAAATACTGATATGCAACTAGGAGACTTTTGGGGAAAGACCCGCTAACTCCAGTGCCCTGCATTTTTTTCCCCTAATTGATCGAAACAGAATGCCTTGCCCCTAAGTAACCCCTAAGTGGAAGTTCAGTCAGGCTGCATATACAGCATGTTGCTGCACTGTGAGCGTGAATCCAGCCTGTGTAGGACTATAATTTCTCTCATGACAACCAGCAGGCCTGGATCCTATTGCGTCCATCGACAGGTTTCCATCAAAGGAGTGTAGTCCAACATCAAATGCACGGATACACGGTCAGCTTCATCTGCCTCGAGAATGGCGCTGACCGTAGTGTTTGAAAGACTAGAGAGAGCAACCTAAGGCTCCAACCGTTTCCTTTTATAAACGTTTTAAACGGTTATAACCGTTTTTATTTCCGTTTGTTTTACGGACCCGGACAAATGGTAAACGAAAAGAAAAAAAAACGGTTTAAACGATTAATTTTCTACAGTGTGCTCAGGGTCGAAACCAGCACTTATCCAAGTCAATATGACAGATTAATGCTTCCTTGTACCTCCCCTTTCACCTCATTTTCCTCCTGGAGTATGTAGGACCGTCTTGAACAATGTTCAACCGCTGCCCGCCAGTTGCCGAAATGCTGTGCACCAACAGCACAGCCGGTCTGTCTCTTGTCCCCTGCCAGGACCCGCCTCATCACATCGAGAACTCACCGAACTGCGAGATGAAGGTGTATGCGTGTCCAGTGCATGCCGATAATTACCTTAGTTGGCCCAGCTCCATCCGGATTGCACGGTCCGAAAAATAACTGTTTAAAACATTTTAAACGGTTTTTCAAACGTTTGTTTTCGTTTCCGTTTGTTTTGCTCGTGGGCGCAAATGAAAACGAAAAGGTTGGAGCCTTAGAGCAACCCTGTTTCCCTAACTTTGAGTGGGCCCAGTCTGGAATATCTCATATTTACGAGCAGACTAGAGGGCCAGAAATTTTTTTGCTGCTTTCTTCCCTTGTTGAAGCTGCAGCCGTCAAGTTCAACGGTCAACCATGAGAATTGGCTTAACAAGCGTACGTGAAGGGACACGCACAGGGTCTGTATATCCTGGAACACGATCTCCTTTTAGGGACCGCTGCGGTAATACAGCCTTCCTTCCTTCCGATCTGAAAACTCGATTGAGAGACTCACGATAATCTTCCGGGGTGGACTAGGTCTAGCTAGAGGATCGTTGCTTTTGAGGACTGAAAGGCTGTCAGGCTGGTGGCCGAATCGTTTGGTGTGCGACTTCGCACAGGCGATATCAGCACCGGCTGCAGCATATGGAGACCTCTTTTAGCCCAGGCATTAGTGTTAAAGTGGGACAAGGGACGCGAGTCCAATGCCGGCGTTATGCATGTTTTCGGAGTCGTCGCCAGGCTGGAAGCATCGAGTCGTCGCCCAACTGGTTACTTGAGAGTATGGTCTCCAAATCGGTTGGCGTCGGGAGTAGAATCAAAAAACCTGGTTTGTGTTGGCAGTGAACTTGGGAGCAGTTGCGTGCTGAGCTGTCTGCCAAGGATTATTTCTCCATACCACCACATGAAAATGGACCTCGCCGACGGGGTGGTTCAAAACAGAGCAGAAATAAAACCAGCAACGAGGTAGCTAGCATATAATGTAGTAGAGAGTATAGATAGGAGGTCAACCGTGACCCGTCACGGTAACAGTAGGTCCGGGCCGTCCGGCCAAAACTAGGACTTGTCCAAAACCTTGCCACAACCTGGCTCTTTTCCTCAGTACCAAGATCTTGGACGATGCTCTGCTCCACCCGAATGTCTTTCAACAGATCCGACACTCCCTAGGTCTCACTGTGAAGTTCCACCATTTTCTAAACATAGTATACCACTTCGAGAACATTCGACGTCGTTCATGATGATTCTGGACAACCCTGGTGGCTCTCAGTGACTTCAACGCGCTCGATTCATGACACAAGGTTGTGCTCTCGAACTTTCCGGTATCATTGGGACGTCTCTGTCCCACAGTATAAAAGTTGCGCTGTTCGCAATTCTGCATCACTCGAATTCTCCAAGCACACAAAGTAAACTACTCCTCACACAATGTCTGTCTTCTACTACGACCCCTTCCATGATGTCGAGCGCATGATCAACGACTCGTTTGGCCGCATGGGTGGCTACAACAACCAGGGCCAGAGCCAACGCCACGACGGAGATGGCAACGAGGTTCAACGCGCGATCAGGCCAAGGTTACTTCTTTTCCCTTCTGTAATCCATTACGGTTGGCTAACGGAATTGCGCAGGATGGATCTTCACGAGGATTCCAAGGCCAACACCGTAACCGCGACATTCGAGTTGCCAGGCGTCAAGAAAGAGGATGTTCAAATCGACGTTCACAATGGTCGCTTGAGCATCTCCGCCGAGACCAAGCTTTCCGAGAACTTCGAGAAAGATGGGTACGCGATCCGCGAGAGGAGATTCGGCAAAATTGCCCGAACTCTGCAGTTGCCCCAGGGCGTCAACGTGAGTTCTTCCTTCTCCTGAGAACATGTTAAAGGTTCTAACAACTATTCAATAGGAAAATGAAGTCAAAGCTGCCATGGATAATGGCTTACTGACTATTACCTTCCCCAAGTCGACTCCTGAGCAAGCACCCAAGAAGATCACCATTGCTTGAATGTTGAACGAAAATGGCCACTCTCTCAATATCATTGTTCTCGGTTCTGTGTATTAGTTTCTTTCGCTTGTACTTTTAGTGTACGAACATGAATGTTTTCTCCGGCATACTAGTAGGGAACAAGATCGAATTCAAACATAATCGAATTTTGACAAGCGTAGCGAGTGTCCCGCATCCTTGCACAGTAGTTGGGACGCTGCTAATTTGAGATTAACAATCCAAAACGTCGCGACATCCTATTGCCCCATCCTCTTCATGAAAATCGCATCGCAAGTCATATCCAGACAAAATGGTTCCAATTGCAACTGGCGAAGTCGTGACTGCCCAGACAGCATACGTCTCCAACAGCCACTCCGCCGCGGATGTGCTCCAATCGCTATCCATCAACGCGGTCAGCACCATGTAGCTCGTCTCGTCAGCCCAGCAGCCGATGCGGCATGCACAAACGTCGCAGCACTCGGGCCTGGACGCGAATAACGCAACGCGGCGTATGGCTGCAGCGCGGGACACTGCGGGGGCCGTAATTGTAGACGCAGGAAGACCGGGTATCGTGTCACCTGCAGAATCATGCAATGGTTGATCAAAGGCCACGCTACATGTGCGGCAGAGGTCTGGTGGTAGGAGCTTTGCGAGCTCTGGGGCAGGCAAGGGTACGTATGTGACCGTCTGACGCGAGACAAGTGTATATCGGACCCCCGGGGCGAACAGCCTCCGCCACGCGTCCGTGACATTGCGCTCGGGAAGAATCAATTCACGATTGGCCATAGCCAGTACTTCCTGTGCATCAGGGCTAGCCGAACAACGGAGTTGGCGTGTATATTTCACAAAGCGCTCCCATGTTCTATAGCGCTCGCAGAAGGGTGCTCACGCGCCGGTGGCGAGGAGGGCATTGTCGCCGTAGAATGGAGGTGCGGCGGTACCGCTCGCATCGAGGATGCGTCGCGCAGCTTCATCGGTCACAGTCGTGAAAAATACAGTGTGGAGGTCGTATCTGGCGAGTCCAGCCGGTGACGTACATCACGGAGGACACAAGATTGGAGGTTTTGAGGTCGTAGAGCAGGTCATGAGAGTTCGCCAGGAGGAGAGCGGCGAACATGGTCTCTCTGTTCTCTGAAAAGTGGGCTGGATCCTCATATCCGAAAGTGCAGAGTGCCTGCAGTCTCCCACCATGGTCGCTATTCAAGCTTCTGGGGGTGTCGGGCGAGGCCCGAAATCCGCAGCACCTTTACCGCCTGCAATCCAGCTTTCTTGTATGCGGCGCACGTAAAGCTGCACATCAAAGTTCAGCAACCCCGCAAGGACCGCCGCGCCCTGCTTTGCAGTCCCCACCTCCGCAACATATCGCATTGCAACCTCCATGGAATGGGCCAAGCCTGGTTTGTATGCCTCTTTGCGATCCAAATCGTAGTCGACCGTTCCGAGAAGCGTGACTGCGTTGCCACATAACTTGATGAACGGTGATGAAGACAGAGCGGTTAGTGGTCTAAACTTACCGAGTCTCTCAAAAATTTAGCTTGGAAGAGGCACTTGACGCGAAAGAACTGAAAAGTCCCAGAGATGTTCTTGAATTTAAAAGACCGATAGAAGAGTTCGCGTGTGTGGGAGGCCAAGGCACGTTGCTCACACAAGCCACGCACTCTCAGCGTACACTGACTTCATTTGGTCTTCGTCGATGAATGCATTCAGTAAGAAGAAAATTGATGATACACCAAAACAACGACAGCGAGGAGAATTATATCCTTTCGGCAGCTGAGATATATAGAACTAGAATGGTGTCAGCACGTCAAGCGGCCCACTTGAGCCACTTACCATTATTTCCACGGATGAACGCGTCCCCGTAACGGTTTGTCACGACGCCATTTACATGTTCCTCCGTCTGCTCCAGTGCAATGTTCATATAACCATCCAGGCACGACAGGACGCCTGGATACCAACACGTTTGGTTCGCGTATGCGAAAGATGATATGTGCTTACCGCGGTAGTCCACGCCGGAAACCAAGCGCACAATGACGCGTTTTCCGACCACACCCTTGAGGAAATCCGTAGGCGAGCCCGTGTGGGTCACCGGAGGCGGTGGGGGCGGCGTTTGCTCCTCTGGCGGTGGTGGCGGAGTTGTATCCATTTGGTGTTGTCTTTTGTTATCTACTGTGGATATTGGCGTTGACTGCACTGCCACCTCCTGTCTTACGCAGGTGGAAGGATAAGGCAAATAAGGCCAAAGTGTCTTTTCAGTGCACTCCGAGTCACTCGAAAACTTGAACTTGACTCACTCGACTCAATCCGCGTCAGAACGAGTCCTGGTGGACGGTATATGAGCTTGCCTCTGCGAGTTCCTTTGAAGAAAAGTCTTCGCGCAATGGGCTACGAAAGCTGGTCGAAGGAAGATCTGATTGCACGCCTGACGCTACTGGACGCGGAGAAGGAGCCGCCACGAGTCGCGACTGCTTCGTCGCCGCCAAATCCACGGCGTCTGTGGAGAACATTCAATTTCTCGTCTTATCCACGTCGCAAAATCGCCCTGAAATTCTGCTATTCTGGGTGGGCCTACAACGGACTGGCGATCCAGGCAGATCCCACACCGCTACCTACTGTGGAGGGGGTGATATTTGACGCCTTGGCCAAGGCTAGATTGATTGACCCCGATGCTGGCCTCGAAGGATGTGGGTGGGAGAGGTGCGGTCGCACAGATCGCGGCGTCAGTGCTGGAGGCCAAGTGATATCCCTCTGGGTGCGCAGTGCTCTGAATAACGCGTCGCCCGCGGAGGAGCCACGTCCTCCTGAAAAATCTGTTTCTTCTCCTGAGGAATCTGCGGACTCTGAAGATGCATTCCCTGGCGATTTCGGCTCTCTAGACGACATGGACTTTCCCGCGCCTACCAAAGCGCCGATTAAATCTGAGCACAGCTACACACTAATACTAAACCGCATCCTTCCGCCTACAATCCGAATTCTCGCGTGGTCTCCTGCCGCCCCCGGCTTTTCTTCACGTTTCAATTGCAAGTCCCGTCACTATAAATATTTCTTTGCGCCAGATAACCTGGACATCCGCCTCATGAGCGAGGCCGCGTCACTCCTCGTCGGCCTGCACGACTTTCGCAATTTCTGCAAGCTGGATCCTGCCAAACAACTTACAACGTACCTCCGGCGGATCATGAGCGCGGAAATTAGCCCGGTCGCTGGCAGCGCGTCGGGAATGCACGTCCTTGATCTTAAGGGCTCAGCATTCCTTTACCACCAGGTCCGCCACATAATGGCCATCCTCTTCCTCGTCGGCTCCGGCCTCGAGCCGCCCTCAGTCGTCACGGCCCTGCTTAATGTTGCGCCAGGCGCGGAGGGCGACGCTAACCTCCCCGTCGTCGACACCCGCCCGGAGTACCAGATGGCTGACGCACTCCCGCTCATGCTTTACGAGTGTCACTTTGGCCCGGGCGACGTCGAGTGGCAGGTTGAGGAAGAGGACGACGCGGACGGGCTCTCCCCGCTCGGCGCGGGGCTGTACCACCAGCTGCACTCCCTCCATGCGCGTGCGGAGATGTACGCCGCACTTGACCACGAATTCCTCCGTGTGGCTTCGGTACACCATGCGCCCCCGCCAGCGCGACTCCCGCTTAATGTGACCGGGTTTGTACCCGATGGGCGGACGGCGATGAATGTGCCGCTTGGCGGGGCGGAGTTTCGACGGACAGCCAAGTACATCCCGCTCCTTGAGCGCAACCGTGGAGAGCATTTTGAGGTCGTTAATGAACGGTGGCGAGTGGGGAAAGGAGCTCGACGGGATGAACGAAGAAAGGCGGTCGACGATGAGGGTGACGAGTAGATATATACAGATATGCATGTATGCTGGTTTTCCCCAGCTTGCAGAAGGGGTGTTGCACCAGAGTGCGAGATAGAAGAATGGAGGAAAGGAATTCAAAATCAGGAACTTGAATTTCCCACAATCAAGACTTTCAATTCTGAAACACTGGGAACTTGACTTCCCACGGCGAGGCTTTCCCTACCACTTCGTTGTAGGTCCCTCCTACTGAAGTTCTTACTGCAACCGGTCGCGCCGAAGACTCTCCATCTTCCTGTATAGTGCGTTTAATGCCTTGGATAACGGCTTGATCTATATAAATGGCGTCTAGTTTTCGGTGAATGGAATCCGACTCCCCCTCTCCCGCTTCGTTGGTGCCACTACTCAGGTCCAATGACGCGCCAACTTTGTTTCAAAAGAATCTCGTCGAAGGGATTCTACGAGACAAGCAAGCGGAGCTATCCGCGCTGGGAGACGAGATCTCCCGGCTTGAAGACACGCTATTTATGCTCCGAAAGAAACAGGCCGACTTGACTGCTGAGATGCACGAGTACAATTGCATTCTTTCCCCAATCCGACACGTCCCCCCAGATGTTATTGGAGAGATATTTCTCTATTTTGCTCCGTCGATCATGCATCCCAGCGACTTTCGATCCAATTCAGTGTTTGATCCTTGGAGCCAGGACGATGTTCACACTGCACCCGTGAGGCTCCCGTGGAAATTGGGGCATATCTGTCAGCAGTGGAGGACCATTTCTCTCTCACTGAGCCAATTGTGGACTGTGCTGGACCTGGGTCCACAATGGCGTTTCAGGACGGAAGACTTTCCTGTGCAACGCCACTGGGTTGATGATGAAGAAGGATTCACATCATCGGCGTTTCTAGACGCACCCGCTCTACCATCGGCGCTCCCAGTCACGCCCGCTCTACACATCTGGGACGACTGGGATTCCGAATATCGTTCTAGGCCTTCAGATTACGAGGATTCGAAGAGCTTTGAAATCGCAACTTCTTTGGGTTATATTGAAGAATATCTCCAGCGATCTGCACCTACAATACCCTACTAACCGGGCTAATTAGCCGTGGAGATGTATGCTGTCTCCCCGGCTAATTAGCCCGGGTTTGAGCTGATCCCGTACGGCGCGATAATTGTGCCATAATTATTATCTTTAGCTACTACAATAAAGATATTCAGCGGTAATTATCACGCCGAAGGGCGGGAGAGCCACCCGCGCATCACTATGGCCGTCGCTGCCATCAAAGATGGGCGGCGACGTCGCGTACCGACCTTCCCGACAACCGCCATCGGTCCCATCAATCCACCCGCCGCCAACGCGCAAGTCCGCCGTTTTGGCCCCCAAAATACCCGTAAAATCACGAAAAAATCAGGGTATATTCCCTCAGGCCCATGGATGACATTTCTATAAGCAATAATGAATCCAACAGCCACAGCCATCACCGCCATCGCTCGTGCACAAGTCATGCATTATTGGCTTCAAAAACATTCATCGAGTCTCTCAAAAAAAAAAACAGTATATTTCAATAGGCAGGTGAAGATTATTGAGGCATAAAATACGAAGCAAAAGCATAGTCTTGTCTTCTATCATACTGAGACATGTTAAAAATAGAGGGCATGCTTTTGAATCTGTGCGATGAAAGGAAGTACGAGAGGCGTGTGGCGAGTGTCTAGGTGCTGCAAGCGCGCGCGCGACAGATGGATGGGGCCGCATAGAATCATTCAGCGGCGGGCGCACGTGGCATGCCGGCGTCGCTGCGCTTCTTGCGTGGCTTCTTGGGTGCGATGACGCCGCCGTTTCCGTCGTGCGCTCTGTTTTGCTGTGGACCGCGAGGCATGCCGGCGTCGCAGCGTGTCTTGCGTGCTTTCTTCGCCCGAGGAACAGCGCTGTCGGTCTCGCGCCGTCTCTTCCTCGCATTGCCGGCGTCTCTGTTTGCATTCACAGAGAATACACCAAATCCAGTGCTGGAGGAGGCCAGGGTGGCGTTCGTGGGGGTGGGCACCGACAGAGTCATGGGGGGCGGCCACAGCTGGCTCAGTTCTCAATCCCACGTCATTGCCGATGTTGCTAGTGTTGAGCCGCAAGTCCGGGAATGGTGGGTCCTCGGGGAGGGGCGGGAGGGAGCTGAGCGACAAGTCGAGCTCCGTGTAGTCGAATTGAAGGGGGTCGAAGTTGGGATCGAAGTTGGCGAGGTTGTCGAAGAAGCTGTTGTCGAGGCCGGCAATGTTTGTGGTGATAGAGAGGGGATCGTGTGGGGTGGTCGATGGCGCAGTGTTTGCAGCGATGGCGACCACGTCATTAGCAGCGAAGGGAATGGCGTTCGCAGTGAAAGGGAAGGCGGCGTTCGCAAAAGGGACCGCGGTGTTTGCAATAGAAAGCCCAGCGGAGTTCGCAGCAGCAGGAACAGCAGCGTTCGCGGCGGCAGGGACAGCGGCGTTCGCGATGGACATGACGGATGGAACGGCGGTGTTGGAAACGGCAGGATTTGCAGCGGAGGAAGCAGCGCCAGTAGGGAGGGCACTGTTCGCGACGGCGGGCGTATCTCCATCCTGGGCAGCATTTGTGCTGACGGTCTTGTCCTGAGGGCCGCGTTCCATTCCCTTGTCGGATCGCTGCTTGCGCGACTTCAGAGGGCCTTGCGCGCGCTGCTCCTCGATCTCCTTCGCAACCGCTTCGCGTTGCGACTTCGTCAGCGCAACCCAATGGATTTCCCCGCTCTTGAGTTTCCGGTGGATCTCGCGCGCGTTCTCGGCACTCAGCTTAGAGGCGCGCGCCATTTCCACCCACGAGGGCCAGCCCGCGAGCTCGACGCCAAGCTGGTAGACGATGGCGAACCTGTAGTTCACGTATTCCATGGACACAGTGGTGTCATTCTTGATTTTTTCTGTACGAAAAGAAAATCGTAAGTTTCAGAAAAGAAAGAAGCCGGAGAACGCACGCAGGCCCTCATTTAACATCTCACTGATCTCCTTCATGATCACGGTGAGCTTGTGGTTCTCCTTGGGACCTGCGTGCCACGGTTAATTTGATTTTGCGAAAATGACGGAATAGAAGGACTTACCGCCAGAGTCTCGCAAGCACGACCAGCGCTCGAACTTGCGCATTGCATCGAGTATGTCCAGCTTCAATTCCTCCTGAAAGAATCGCCGGGCCTCATCTGAGTCCTCGATGTGCGGTAAACACGGGTCGTCCGGGTTGCCACGCGTAAAAAGTGCAATGGCACGCACACCCGTGCGCTCGTACATATCTCTCATCTATATGGACTTTGTCAGTGACAGGAAAAATAGTAATAATAATATGTCAAGACTCACAACATGGCCAATACGGAGGGCGTTCTGCATTGCATCTGCGCCTGCTGATTTGTTCGTCGCGCGAACTCCTTTGTGCTGAAGCTCGCGATAGTCTTCAAGCTGCGCGATGAGCTCCTTCTTGTCGTCTTCCGTCAGGTTCTTTTTGAATTCTTCATATTTTTCCTTGGCCTCCTCGTTGAGCTCGATAGTGCTCTTGGACTCCCCGTCTAACCATTATTAGCTCACTGCATATGTATGTCAGCAAAGGTGCTTACTTTCTTTTGCCTGCTTCGACAGGTCGTGTTTGAAGGCATTCCACAGCATGGTGTTACGCGTCCCCGAATAATGGCTGCGGTTGGCGAGCAACTTGAGGAAAAACGCCTCATCCTTCTCGTACTTGATGGCGAGCTCCTTGACCTTCTCGTGACGGAGCTCCTGGAAGGCGTCGACTTCGGCCAACATTTCTTCATTCTTCAGTTTCGCGTCGTTGACAGTCTGCGTGGCCGAGCGCGCGTCTGACTTGCGTGCGCGTTGACGTGGTGGTTGTACAGGTTTGGAAGGGTTACGTGCCGCGTGGGCCGAGAGTGTGGGCGTGGGAGTGGTACTCATCGACGTTGACGTTGACGGTGGTCGTAAGGCGGGAGAAGAACAATATAAACAGACGCGGCGTGACTTCTGACAGGAACTGTCAGAATATATATTAATCGTGTCGTAAATTGCTCCTATGTTCTCTTTCATGAACCCACCCTCAACCCAATGGTCTAGTGGTTGGAGTGCTTGTGTTGATGAGTTGTCATCAACTCAACATCCCAACAGTCCAATGTGCATCTCTTTTGTTCGACCCCCGTCCATACTTTTTTTTGGTTTTTCTCTCAATTTTTTTTTGCAGTCATTCGGCGCCTCAAGTTTCTGCTTTTTTCACACTGAGAAAAGATGGAGCTGAATTTTTTTTTTTTGGTCCTCAGTCCATACAACAAAGATGTCTACGCCAACTAGATACAAAAGTAGTTCTACAGCTGGGATTCCTTCTGAATCAGCATCCGGTCTGCCTCTGCACGAACAAAATTCCACACGTCTGCCTCATCATGCGAAAACATGAGCTCAGCACTGGGAATGCTTTTTAATGCTGCCATTGCCTGGTCCCAATCTTGAAAAATGCGGTTGTGACCGCTCACCCCGTAAAGCAGCCGTGGTTTTTCCTCGCTTTTGCCTGCTTCAATCCAAGACTCAAACTTGGATGCAACGTACTCGGTAGTGTGCACCTCCTTGCGTCGGCTGCGCATCGCGTCGGGAAATTGGGAAATGGAGGCCATGCGTGGTGCAGGAGTGGGGGAGATGCCCCGCTTGCCAATGGCTTTCGTCGGAGACGGGGTGTGGCGTGCCATGATTTTCAAGGGGGATACGGAGCGAGGCGTGTCAGGTGTTACAATTTCTCTTGTCTGAGACGCGACACGGTGCGAGTCGGAGGAGACAGAGCGAGAGGCCTGTCCGTGCACCAATGCCGCCGAAATCGATGAGCAAGGGAATATCTCTGAGATTGAGGAGCAAGGACTAGATTCGGGAGAGGATTCAAGCGCTGAATCCTCATGGTGGTTATGATGATACAGACAATCATCCCTCCACCAGTCCATGGCAGCCTGCCAAGTTGGACCCACGAATGTACGGGCGTTGGGGTCTCGCTTCAGCTCGCGAGCTATGGTTTCTCTAGATCAGAGCTTAGAAGTCAGAAAATCAAGAACCAAAAAACTGATATAATGGCGCACGAGCTCGAGACCACCCCAGACCAGTATTTCGAAACTATGGCATAATATAATTCACGAGGGGACTTGTCATGCACATCCCGATCTTCGTGGCCCGGGTCGGGCCTGTAAGTCGGAATGCAGGGATCCATATGTTTGGTGGGCATAAGGGGAAGCACGACGACATCACTACTGTGACGCTGTGATGCTACCGCTCAAACAACTTCAAGAAATGCAAAAAAGAGCGCAAAAATCGTATTGAGTAGAGTATCAGGGAGATACAAGAAGAGGTGTATTTCTGCCTACACGCCTATATGCCCACCATGCTCGATGTATTCCGTTGCCTTGCTGCACACACAAGCGCACCCAGGACAATCATCTTCCCCGCATTTCTTGCAAGTGGGAAAGAAGTGCCCACCCTCGTGCTGTATCCAGATGGTTGACTCCTCGCACATACATGCGCAGCCCGGACAACCCTCCTGGAAGCACCATGAGCATCGGCGTACATTGCAGATAACTCGTTGCTCAAAAACCGGTGGCGGCGAAAGATGGGCCTTCACGCTCTCGCTTTCGCTGTTACTGGACATGTCGTGGTGCTCGTCATCGTCCTGCGCGATGTCACTGAGACGGCGAGGTGACTCGGCATGTTTACGAGGCAGCGCACGGGGCCCGAGATTACGGGTGAGGGCTGGACGGGAAAGAGGTTGATGTTGTGGCTCTTTGCGTGAAGTGGGCGATGGATGAAAGATGCGCGCCTTCTTCTTCGCCGGAACTGGAGTGGAGGTTATGAGTTCTTCGGCCTGCGAGGGGTGTTTGCGTCGGCGCAAGTCCTCCGAGTCAGCCTCGACCTTGCTAAGGTGATGAAACAATGTTAATTGAAGACAAAAGAAACAGCATGAATGCACGCACTGTGCATGACGGTTCTCGGCGTGCGCAGCCTTGTATTCCACCCACTCCCTCTCCTCCTTCCTGCGTCGGTACCGAGCTGAGGCTTGGGCAGCTTTGTGCCGATACGCATACTTCAGACGCAAATCATCTTCGATTTTGGCCCGTTTTCTGCACTACTATAAGCAGTGAACATTGAGAAACCCAAGCACGCACCGCTGCATGCGGAGGCGTGCGTCCTCTCGCCGTTTCTCCACGTTTCTGCGAAGAATGCATGTCCGTTGGTACTTGCAGAGTAAGCCAATTCAAGGCCTTACTTTTCCTCATACTTTTTCCGAGAGCGTAAGACGTGTTCCTGCTTGACTTCAGGAGGAAGCCGAGGTCGTCCACGTGGCATGAGGCGAGAGAGAGAAACAACCGCACTTGACAAGCGTCAGTTCCCGATGTAAAATAGTAATGATTTCTTTCATACCTCTGCCCCTATGACCGCTGACGTGCTGGAAATTGGAGGTGGATGAGTTCATGTATGCGGGACCAATACTTGAGCAGCTGTACTTGAAGGAGGTGAGGTATGTTCACAGGTGGTAGACGATCGAAAAGGAGGGATGGGGTACAGCCTCAAGTCGGAAATGGATGTGTTCTTTGATATCAGTTCGCGAGTTAAATGACATGCACCATTTCGACTCCTAAATTTCTGTAAAAATGAGAGAGCGTACAGTATCTACATCTTGCTTGAGTGTGTCAAAATCTAAGGAATATCTGCAGTGGAATCCAAGCTATAAAATGAAGTAACTTCATCAGTTCACGACTAAAATCAGCTTGCCATCGAACTCAAGCACTGTCACGTCCCCGGGCCAGCAAGATTTATTCAACCAGTAGAATTACAAGTGCTACATATAAATGCGTTGGATGTGTGGACTTAAACAAGGTCATCAATTGTACTGAATAATCTCAACCCTGTTTCCCAGCGAGATCCCTTCAACTGCTTCATGCGCTCGTATTCTTCCGGGTCTTCAGCGGCCAGCTGCTCCTGTGTGCGAAAGCCATTGTCAACGTACCGAAACAGCCCGCCTGCAGTGAACTGGGTGAAAGAGATGCGCTCCTCCCCATCCTGGACGGGTATATTCGAGTGCGCAATGGTCGCAGAAGGCAGGAGAATAAGCCCGCCAGCAGGGAACTCTATGACTAGCTTGACGTCCCAGAGAATTAAGTGGCCGCCTTTCTGCGCATCAAAATTCCCGAGGGATTGGATCGCGCACCAACCGAATGGCAAATTGCAAACGTCGCGATGCTTGAAGGTGCATACGCGGGGACCGAAATTGAATGCGGCACATGCGAATACCGACTGAGGGAATGGCCGGCGGAGATGGGGGGAATGCGTGTGCAGGCGTTTGTTGTTGTCGACGTAGAGTGCGTAGAGCCTCGGCGCCCACAACGCAAACGCGACTTTTGTGGAGATGGGTCGGTGTGAGTAAAAAAGGAAAACAAAAAAGACGCACAACTGGCGAAGTTGGCCATTCGAATGACGTCCGGCTCTGCGAGCAGTTGCGTAGCGAGGGGTGTATGATTTTTGTTATCGAGCCACGCCGGGGCAGTCGCGCCTTTCCCAAAGTTGAGCCCTACATTGATTGCGGCAAAAAGGCCGCGGCGATGTCTGCGCATCGCGGCGGGGAAGTAGGCGGAAGCGCTGAGGGTCTTGATGCGCTGATATGCGGATTTTATGGACGCGGCGTAGGAGTCGTCATTGGGCTGGCCAGCCAAGACCGCGAAAATGCGGCGCGTGCGGTCCACCAGCGGGTGCGGAGTTCTGAGGGAGTGTGGGAGGGGTGAGAAAAGCGGGGGAAAGCAGAGGCGTGGCGTACCTTCCATCCCAACGGATGAGCTGGAAGCCCAACGCGAGAAGCTCCGCGACGTTCCATCTTTTTTTCTTCGCGCGCGTCTCATCTCGCTGCTCGGTCTTGCCGCCGTACGCGCCGTGGGCGGCGGGAAGCGTGGATGCATCAAATTTTGGGATGGGGATCGGCACAGCTTGGGAAACGATTGCTTCCTTGACCGAAGGTTTGACGCTGTGTCCTTGGGTGGCGATTCGGTGGCGACGGCGTGCTCGACTGCGGCTGTGGGCGCCAGTAGGGGGCTTGCCGGCGCGAACGACGTCCTCGAAGATGGCTGGGCGTTTGCGTTTCCTCTTCGCAGGCGGATCGGGCAAGTCATCGACCTCGTTCATAGGATCAGGCAGCGGCCATTCTTCGTCAATCTGATTGAATGGGTCCGGGGGCCATTCGGTATCGATTTGGTTCATGTCGGTGTCCGTGTCGTTTATGGGCTCATCGTCGGACTCGACGTCCTCTTGCTGATCGGCTTCCGCAGTGACGGCACGCGAGAGGAGTGGGGCAAAAAGTCCAGATCGCCCGTCCAAGCGGAAAAAATGGTGCCGCTTCGGGTCTGGACGTTCGTGAGGGCTGATATGCGACGAAGAATCAACAGAATACCTTTCGTGAGGAGGTGGGATGCCACAGCATCGTGAAACCTGCCAACGGCGCGTCAGAAACTGCTGGTGAGTGGCATTCTCTGGTGACGACTCTCCGCTGATTTGTCTGCAGGGGCTCCGGGTATGGGCACTGCAAGCAGACACACCAGCTGGAAAATCACCAAACCAGAGGAAAGGATGGAGACTTACGCGTAAATGCGCGTGGTTGTGGGCGTTGGTGGGTGGTTTGTTGAGGGAGTGACGGAAGTCATGTGATTTCAGTCACGATCTCTTCGCGCGTGCTCTGTCTTCAAGTTTCTTCGCTCCATGCCTGCCTCTCGCCGCGCGAAGGACCGCGCTTCAGCAACGTCCTTCTCATCAAGAATTCGGATTTCGGCCACGGAACGGACGGCATCTGGCCGCGTGATCGAGAGGAAGAAGACACTGAACGCGACTCAAATTCGGGCAGCTAAGGAGGAGGCAGAGAGACGAGAGATAGAGCGCCGGCTGAGTAAGTTGCATTGAGACGCTTCCTTGCTGAATTCTAAAATTCCTCTTCAAGACTTGACTCGCAAACAGCAGCGCGTGGAAGACCAATGGCGCGACATTCCGGATGCATTTGACGACGACGGCGGGACCTATGCCAACGATGTATTGCACGGCCGCGCCACTGCGGACATCAGCAACGCAGGCGAACGCTTGAGCGACGAACAGCGGCAGCGCACAAATGAAGAAATTTTGAAAGAGCTGCAAGAGCACCATCAGTACGTATTCAGAGAGGTCTTTTTTGTTCACCGAACCGTCTAAGCGCGTCACAGCAAGCTCTATGGGAGGGGGTCGGATCGACGTTCACGCCGTGATCGCACACAACGCCAGGTCAACGCGTTCGCAAAGCAATTGGAGCGCATGACCGACGCCTACATTGACTGGGCCGCATATATTGCCGACGAAGGCCTCGCGTGCGATTATAGGCTTCTGGAAGATGCGATTGTGCAAGACACTCGCAGAGTTCTCGTCGTAGACATGTTTTGTAAGTTTTCATTCACTACTCTACAAATCGTCGCTCATTGTGCTTCAAGCCGCGCGGTACCAAGATCTCCATCTCATTCGTGGGGACTCCTACGTTGCCTCAGCTTGCGTGCGGCATGGCTGGATGCCCGTCTCGCCATACGTTCCCAACGCCGTCATCACCATTCGCGCGCTTGAAGCGTACCGCGTCGCCCACCTTCGCTGCCCGCGGCTCGGAATACAGGCTTTCGTCCGGGCCCTCTCAGATATACACGGCGTTGCTCCACGCCCCTGGCTGTCATCTCAGTTCTCGGTTGCCTTCGACGTCTACTTGGAAATCCGCGCGCGCGCTGAGAAGCGCGTGCAGGTAGCACTCGGTCGCGACACGCCCAACTGGCGGCTGAAGAATGCGTGTCCAGCATGCCTCTACAAGCTCGAGGGCGAGCCCCGCCTGAAGCTGCCATTCCTCTGCACAATGGATGGCAATAACTCCCTCTCGCGGTTCGAGGTGCGCGAGAGGGAGACATACGCGGATGGAACAACGGCGCCGGGTTTTTCAAGGGAGCGCTTCGACGATCGTGTAGCAGCGGGGGACTACTACATGTCGCGTGAAGAGGTGGATAAGTGGGCAAAAGAAGGCCTGGAGGAGCTGATGAAGAACTTCGAAGGAACGGGGGACGCTGGGGATGAAGAAGGGGGAAGTGGCTGCGAGGAGCGATGGCAGAATATGAAGGACTCCGTCACCACTCGCGCCTGGGGGATGTACGACGAGACGGGCATTTTCCCTGCCCTTTGCAGGCACGGCTTCGTGCTTGTAGTCGCGGATATGGTGAAGAGCGGGGAGCTGTGAGTTCTGCTCGTGTATTTTTTTTTCTTGGCCTCGCTGACCGGCGTGGATGCAGTGCCAAGTACGGCTTTGCCGTCGTCGAGCATCTCATCAAAGTACTCGGCGAGATCGCTAGCGGATACGACGTCGGGTGCAAATTTGGCAAGCAAGTCAAGGCTCACCCTGTCCTCAGCAAACTCGCTGCCGACAACAACTACGTGTCTTTGGTGGGCGCGTTCCATGGCCTCGGTCATGGACGCATGTGTCAAACGAAGAACCTGACAACCTACGTGGAGGGTGTGGGCACGGAGACGCTAGAAGGCTGCGAGACGTACTTTTCCAAGTCCAACGCGCTCGCCTCGACTACTCGCCACGCCACACGTTTCCATCGCCAGCAAGCAATCGTCAACTACATGAAACACACGGACGTCTTCGAGACGTACCACGGCCTGTGTAAGTGGTCTCAGACCTATGCCCTCTTCCGTTGCTGACCGCACCTACCTCCAGCAACACTGCTCTGCAGCAAATATCGACGAGCATTGGAAGTTCTTGCCACGCAGCCGACTCTACACGACGCAATGCGAAGGCTGGGCGTCAAATCCCGTGCTGAGTTCGAGGGCTGGCTCGAGAAGGAGAAGGCCCACCTGCGTAGCCTTTCGAAGGAGCCGTTGCAAGAAACGCTCGAGATGGAATATTACCAGAAGTTGGTAAACTTAGCAGACATTGAGTGCGTGTTTTACATTCAGCCCGCTGTCACTCACTCACTGACCTTTCTACAGCGACCGCGTGGCCGGCATTTTGGGGGTGGAGCGTCCCTTTATGCCTGCGGAGACCGATGCGGGGTACGCCGATGCAGCGCAGGCCACGCGGCGCCTCGAGACGCAACGACGGCACACGCTCGAACAGCAGGCGAAGGCCCTGGCTGCGGTTCAAGACTTGGAGGTCCGGTTGGGAGTGGAGACGCGGTGGGTCGCGGGGGATGCAAACTGGGTCGCAGCAGCCCATCTCGTGCGCCAACGTCGATATCAGCGAGCATTAGACGACCTAGAGCGCCTGATTATTTCGCGGATGTTCGAGTTGAGCAAGTGCAATATGGCGGGCACAGGTGATTCACTTAGCTCAACGATGAGATACTTACTGAACTTGGAGGCAGGATACAAGCTGCGTAAACACATCGCGAAGGCCCTCCAGGTGCGATCGAAGGCATTGAAGGCTGCTATCACCCGTTACAACGACGCCGCCAGCGCCTTGACTCCGCCGAGGGAACATCTGGACTGGGAGGAGGTTGTGGAGAACGCTTTCCTGGCGGACTTCGATCTCCTTCGCGATGCAAGACAGGACATTCGTCAGGAGCCTTGGGCTCTACCTGCTGGCCGAGCTGCGATGGAGCAGCACTTCAAGATCCTCCGCGCGAAGGAGGAAATTGAGCGGCTCAACATCGAAATCCGCCGCTTTGTCACATACATCGGCGACGAAGAGGCCTTTCTTGCTCGGGAAGAGAGCGCGCTACGAGAGGAGGGGGAGGCGGGACTTGCGCACCAAGTGCGTCTGCTCCGGATGGAGCGTGCACGCTTCACCGCCGTTCACATGACGCGTCTGACGAAGCTGAGCAAGGCGGCGGGGTTCACGGGCAGCCTTTCGCCAGGAAGGAGCCTGTCGAGGGAACGGCATACTGTCGTTGTCAGAACGAAGGACGCCGACATGCGCGTGCCATCCCCGTCACCA
This sequence comes from Mycena sanguinolenta, assembly GCA_014462675.1. Taxonomy (NCBI): domain Eukaryota; kingdom Fungi; phylum Basidiomycota; class Agaricomycetes; order Agaricales; family Mycenaceae; genus Mycena; species Mycena sanguinolenta. The sequence goes on along the minus strand of JACAZH010000003.1, from coordinate 6,571,994 downwards.
ACTGATGAAGAAATGGAGCAACCAGTGGCCGCCAGCGATGACGACGAGGACGGAGACGTTGAGGAGGACGCAGAAGATGACGAGGGCGGCATCACGGACGCCCTCATGAATATTTTAACCATGACTGACGATGAGAGTGGCGTGCAGGAAGAATAAGCCTGTATTTATTTGTAGTTTTCCCGTAGATATGGCATATATGTAGCTCTAAATGTCTTTGTATTACCTTGTAGAATATACCCTAATTTTTTTCGTGATTTTATGGGTATTTTTGAGCCAGAAAGGCCGACTTGCGCGTTGGCGGCGGGTGGATTGATGGGACTGATGGCGGTTGTCGGGAAGGTCGGTACGCGACGTCGCCGCTCATCTTTGATGGCAGCAACGGGCAGATTGATGGGCGGGCAGCCCTCCCGCCCTTTGGCGCGATAATTACTGCTAAATATCTTTATTGTAGTAGCTAAAGATAATAATTAGCGCACAATTATTGCGCCGTACGGGATCAGCTCAAACCCGGGCTAATTAGCCGGGGAGACAGCATACATCTCCGCGGCTAATTAGCCCGGTTAGTAGGGTATTGTAGGTGGCGATCTGGGGGACGGTCCTTTTGTCTGCGTCTATTTGCACGCGATTTTGCAACCCCGATCCTTTTGGAGGCCCTCCTGAAACATATAGCCCTCTGGAACGGGATAGTTCTCTTCGAGATTTCCCCGACTCTATTTAATCGTTTCTCTGAGGTCAATGGCGAATTGCAAGGACTTCGCAAGATGGCAGTCATATGCACCAGCCCCCATTTTCCCATTTTCCAGTATCGGATTCCCTCCAATGTCACCGATCTTACCTTGATGCAGGTGACTATAACCCCGGAGAACGGTGTTCAGATCCCATGGTCTCAGCTCACAAGTTATTGCGAAATCGATTGTTCCTGGGACCCTGACGACCAGGGAAGATTGATGTCGTATCGAAAGCTCACGAACTTGCGCATTTTACGTCTGCGATTATTCGATTTGCCCGAAACCGATACCGCGGTAATCTTTCCTAATCTCCGTACCGCCTGGCTGGATTTCCATGGCCGTCATGATCAAACGAAAAATATCCAATCCTTGGACATGCCGATGCTGGAAGATTGCACACTGGATCTAGAAAACATTCGCCACTTCAACGCCTTCATCCTTCATTCCTCTCCGAGATTGAAATACTTTCGAGTACGAGTGTACTCAATATCTTCGTGGGGCACACTGAAGGACCCAGGCGACCTGGGTCGCGCTCTCGAGCTATTTCCTGACATTGAAGAAATAACCATGGACGTTCCCAATCTCATGTCAGATGCCGATGTTTCCGCGCTCATCCCATGCACATCTCACCTTCCCTTGGTCTCCAAACTAGAGATCCTTCGCCTTTCGAACGGGTCTTTCAAAAACCAAACTTGCCGGTGGCAAACCCTCGTGGATATGCTTCACGCTCGATTTCAACCTCCAATCCAAGGAATATCTCGACTTCGTACATTCGAATTTTGTACAGATGATTTGTCGCACGATGTCAATGTAACCTCGGGCTTGAAAGCGCTGGCGAAGCGCCACCAGTGGGACATTAGGGTTAGCCACTTTAGCCGCGAGTGCTTGTTCCCTCCGTGGGACGATCGCGACGAGCTACGACTCGGATGAACTGCGTAGTTACTTTTGGTTTCGCCATGTATCTAATGCACCCAACGAATGCGTATCTTCATTCTTGAATCAGTATTTTAGAGATGTGTCGCAGCACCGCCACCCATACCATTCTTTCACCACTTCCCATGACTTCCGGGCGCAATGATGTTCAAACTGAGAGACGTCAACATCGGCAGTCGCTGGCAACATCAATGAGAACTGGATAGATCTTCCCTCGCGCAAGCAGGCGCTGATTACTCGAAATCCGCACGCAGGATACTGAGATCTTCCCATGTAGCGCAGCAGCTTTGACACTCAGTCTTGCGGTACCGGCAACTTGAAGGCGCTTGTCTTGACTCTTTCGTGATCCATCTTCCTCCTCCATCTGCAATTCGACCATGTCCCTTGACCACGCTATTCCAATCTATGGCCTCCACTATCGTCACAAGAAACCCGTGCCCTTACTCCGAGTCCACGCTGAGGCTACTATCAAAGAGCTTGCCGCCCAGGTCAAGCTCACGCAAACGTACAATAATGATTCTTGGTTCTCTATCGAAGCAACCTATACTTTTCCCATTCCAGCTCGGGCCACGGTCTGTAGTTTTGTTATGATCAAGCAAGACGGGACCCGAGTGGTCGGTTCTGTTGCGGAAAAGCAAGACGCTAGGGGAGACGTACATGACCGCAGTAGCCCGGGGCCAGCAGGCGTCGTTGATGGAGCAACACAGTCCGGATGGTTCGTTGTCTTGGGTTAACCGTTTCTCCCCGATTCAGTTTTCTGACGAGATTACCTGCAGTATTCCAACTGGCGGTTGGAAATATTCCCTCCAAGCATGAGGTACAAATTGAGTTGGTGTATGCAACTGAACTCTCCGAGGACGAGGAGAACGATTCTATCCGGTTTCATCTTCCAGTTCATATCGGCGCTCGATATGGGCAACCCAGTCCATCCTTCTGGCGTATTCCTTTCTTTTCCTCAGCATCTCCGACCCCCTTTTTGACTCTCGCGATGAGCGTCGAAACTATCGCCCCCATTTCCAACATCGGCTGCCCTTCACACCCGGTCTTGGTCAAGTTAGGCCCTGACCCAAACCTCCCAAATTTCAAGGACCTCCCTTTCTCTAATTACGCCCGCGTCTCCCTTTCCTCCGACTCTCCGTTAGACAAAGACTTCGTGCTCACCCTTAAATCCGCTGGCCTTGACGCCCCACGTTGCGTCGCCGAGCTGCATCCAACCGACAAGACTGTCGCCCTGGGACTCACTCTAGTCCCACGCTTCAAGCTCCCCGATCTCTCGCGCCAGGAATTCGTATTCATGGTCGATCGGAGCGGCTCGATGAAGGGCATGCGCATCGAGGCGGCAAAGAAAGCGCTCGTTATCATGCTGCGTGCGCTGCCAGTCCCCGACTCTCTCTTCCAGATTGTCTCTTTCGGCAGTCGCATCAGCTCTCTGTGGCCGGAGGGAAGTCAACCCTACAACCAGGCGACGCTCGAAGAAGCGACGCGCCACATCGACACTATGACGGCTAATTACAGCGGGACGGAGATCCGCGCCGCGCTCAAGCATGTTTTCGTGAAGCAGAGGTTGGATCGGCCGATGAACGTGCTGATGCTCACGGATGGAGATGCGTGGGATCTGAACGGTGTTTTGAGCGAGGTTAAGTTGGCGGTATCGTTGGCCCCGAAGGACGCGTACGTGCGTGTGTCGGTGCTGGGTATCGGAAATTCGGCCTCGACGGCGATGTGCGAGGGGATCGCGCGGGTCGGGAATGGGACGTGTATGATGGTGGGGGAGGACGAGTCGACTTTCACCGGGAAAATTGCACGGATGCTGAAAGCGGCGAAGACACCACCTATTGCCGATCTCACCATCGACTGGGGGCACGGTGCTGCAAAGGAGTCCATTGACGCCTCGCAGGAGTACGACGATTTCGAGATCGTCGAAGAAGTAAGCGAGAAGACAAAGAAGATTCTTGATCTATTCGAAGAGGGTATCCAGCACTCTTCAGAAACTAATACAACACCGCCGCCCCCGCCGCCTGAAGTTATTCTTCCTGCCGTATCACCAGTGCAGCAAGCGCCCTTCCAGATCCAGAACCTCTTCCCCAGTATCCGTTTGAATGCATACGCAATCTTGCAGGGTGGGTCAAACCTTCCCGATGCGACAACTCTAATTGACGACGTGTTCCAGGAGAAACCATCCCCAAGACGGTTATTATCCGTGGATCCACCGCTGATGGCGCCAAAATCGAGCTTTCCATCCCTGTCGTTCTTAGCCAGCTCGAAAACGTGTCAGGAGCGCCGTCAGCCCTCCATGCGCTTGCAGCTCGCAAAATTATCCAGGACTTGGAGGACGGGAAGCATGCGCTCGCCAAGACGATATCAAATCCCGACGATGAGGACCTCCTCGCGCGCACGGTGAAGGCGAGTATCATCCAACTCGGGAAGACTTATTCGATTGCGTCTACGCACACGTCGTTCGTTGCCGTTGACGACTCGCAGCCCGGTGTACTGCCGTTGAGCATCCTGCATGTTCCTGGTGATTTTGACACGGGAGTGCAAGCATTCTTGACATCCCGGCCTAAACCTGGAGCAGTCTCAGCGAAAATCGACCCTGTTGGGGCTCCGATTGCGTTGAGTGTTGGCGCCGCTGCTAGTTCTTCCGGACTTGACGATGCTGCTATCGAGTTCATGTTCAACACCATCAAAGCTCCTCTTGCAAGCAACAATTCTCGTCGTACACGTCGGGGCCGCAGAGGTTCTAAGCCCAAGCAATCATTCGAAGACAGTCTCGACACCGCTGTTGGTTCTGTGGTAGACGACACCGCCGCCTCGAATCTATCTTCTGGTGAAACCTTCAATGCGATGATGTCGGTACCTGCTGCCGGCCCTGCAGCTGCCACATCCCATTGCGCAATCCTAGAGCAAGAGCTCGCTTATCTAGCGCTGTTGGAATCTGAGTTGCCCGATGACAAGGCAAGAGGCCAAACTACGTCCGATGCTTCGCGGAAGGAGGATGTGCGAGCTACTATGAGCCCGCTAATCCGTGCACCCGTCGTGTTATCTTCAGACCCACTGGAGTCGCTCGCCCGCATGCAATCTTTCGACGGTTGCTTCTCCCTCGAGGTTCTCAGGGTCATCACACTCAAGACCGACATCGAGGCTGTACGATCAGCGTTCCCCGCTGGCGCGACGGACGGGATGGTGGCGACCGTCCTTGCCATGGTGTTCCTTTCGACAAAATTGGGGGCAGGTGTGGAGCGCGAGGCATGGGAAGGGATTTACGAGAAGGCGCAACAGTATGTCGTTGACGCTTTGCAGAGGATTGGCGCTGCGAAAACGGTGGAGGCGCTTGAAGCTGAAGTTGAATTCCTCATTTGATTCGATGACATGTAACTTTCCTGTATGTTTGAAATTGTAATAATCCCCTTCACTCCTGTCCCAAATAGACATAGAATCCAAGTCCTCCCGAGAACGGAATCGAAGTGGCCTTGAACCCGTTCTGCGGTTGCCCGATGTATTCGAACAGCTCCTGATAGCCATCCTTTGCTGACTCCACATTGTCTGTGACAACGATTGCCCCTTTCTTCAAGTGCGGATGAACCAACTTGAGTGTTGGGAGTGCCATGGGCGTCCAGACTGTGTCGTATTAGCTTGCTGACTCTCCGAAAGAGGGGAAATAGTATACTGTCGAGAAGCAAGAAGTCGACTTGGTCTGGCAAGTCTTTCTTCAAGGTTTCACGCAGATCGCCTTCGCGCAGCTCGATCCATGGCTCAACCTCGGGACCAGCGCGCGCCCAGTGCTCCCTTGCCCTCGCCGCTTTATGCGCCTCCTGCTCCGTCGCGATGACCTTCCCAGAACCGCCGGCCACAGTGGCGTTCTGACCTACGGCCAAGGCGAGATAAATAGTGCTCAGGCCGAAGCTAGTGCCAGCCTCGACGACGTATCGGGCACCCGTGCTGCGTAGAAGAAGGTACACAAGCGCACATTTGTCGGTGTCGAGGGTCACGAATTTGTCGAGCGATGAGGCTGGGTTCAGGTATGGTCCCTCTGCATCTGCCTCGACATGGAGGTCGGAGAGAACCTTTAGCACGCGAGAACTGGCGGTGATGGAGTCGAGATGTGGGAAGGACATGAGATGTATGAAGAAGCTGGATTGTGTTCAAGAGGCGGACGGGCAGAAAGCTGATATCATGCTCCAAAATCCAATGAATTTATAGACGAGGAGAGAGGGTCCACGCGAGCGGCTGATCGCTCCGACGATGTCCGCAAGACCGAAAGTCCTTGAAATCGACCTCCGAAATCTAAGTAGAACTTGAGGTGGCTGCTGTACTCCCCCCATCGGTTATACAATCTTCCTTCCTTCCTTCCCCATCAACCAACTTCGCTTCACAGGTCCGACGCAGGAAACGACGAATTAGTATTGAATGTGGGTAGCTCAGGTCGCTTCGGAATACAAGAGAATGGGGGAGGTCTCTCAATTCAATTTTGCAACTGGCCTGGTTGCTGGGTCGGAAAACCGAAGTTGGAATGAGTGCGAACGAAATCTGAAAACGGGCTCCGCCGTGTTAAGAAATCGAAGCACAATAGGATTACGGCCGGCGCCGATCACGGGCCGAGCCGGCATCGAAACCACTAACCGAGCCCACGGCTGCCCACCTCGAACCCAACCTGAACCCACGAACGGAGCCACTGACCGAGCTCAGGTCCAACCACTGCGGTGTTAAGAAATCGAAGCACAACAGAATTACGGCCGGTGCCGACTACGGGCCGAGCCGGCATCGAAACCACTCACCGTGCCCTCCTCGAAACCACGAACGGAGCCATTGACCGAGCCCAGATCCAACCGCTGACTGAGTCCTGACACACCCACTGACCGAGCTGGGCCTTTCTACTCGTCGAGCCCCACTTTCGACCGCTGGCCAAACCTGCGGAGTGGGCTCGGTTAGCGGTTTCGATACCGGCCACATCCGTATTTTGGAAAATCGAACAAAGCTGTGCACGATATCTCGGATTTATCGGCCGCCAGCCTACTGGGTTATCTGATAATCTACGGGCCGGTTGTTTGCACAAATGAATTGATGTGACGACAACCTCACCGCGAACTTCCACGTCTCTTGCAGACACGTCGACGCGTCTGCAAGACTCTGACTCGTTTCTGGCACCAATTTCTCGATCATTCGACGTTCGGGCTGTCCTGGATTCAAATCCAATATAACCGGTTTCACTGGCTTTTGGTGGCAAATTAGACTCACTACTTGTTGAACAATTCAATGGCGAATATTATCATTCTACTCTCGGTCTTGCCTTTGTCTGTGATATTTTTCTGCATCACCTATCTGCGGGCGCGATCTTCGCAACAGCGAAAAGCGGTACTTGATTCTCTGTCTCTCCCGCCATCCACAAAGGTTTTCGCCTTCTTTCACCCTTATTGGTACGTATTATGAGATTATGCGCGCATTTTCTCATACCATCCAGCGCAGCAATGCAGGCGGAGGAGGGGAACGCGTTCTTTGGACCGCCATTGCCTATATTCAGCGGACACATCCCCACCTTCTATGTGTTGTCTATACCGGAGATACCCTCGCCACGAAGAGCTCAATACTTGAAAAAGTCCAATCACGCTTCTCCATAACTCTATCCCCCGCTACGCTGCACTTTGTCTTCCTCAAACGGCGTATTCTCGTCGAGGACTCGACATATCCACACTTTACTCTCATTGGACAGAGCCTTGGCTCTGTCGGTCTGGCAATCGAGGCCCTGTCCCTCTTTGTACCGGATGCGTACATTGACACCATGGGCTACGCATTTACTCTGCCCCTTGTCCGCCTCCTGGGCATCCCCGCCGGCGCATATGTGCACTACCCGACCGTCAGCCCGCCCATGATCTCGCGCGTCGCCCGCAAAGCCAAGCTCGTGTATTACCACGCCTTCATGCTCCTGTACGCCCTGGCATTGCGCCGCGCGCGCGTCCTCATGGTCAACTCCTCCTGGACAAAGAAACACGTCGACGCGGTGCTCGCATACCCGCCCTTCGGCGGCCGCTGGGGCATCGTCCGCCCGCGCGTCGTATACCCGTCGTGCGACACTCGCGAGATGGAGCGTCTCACGCTCGAGGGCCGCGAGCGCATCGTGCTCAGCATCGCGCAGTTTCGACCCGAGAAAGACCACGCGAAGCAGGTACGCGCGCTGCATGCGCTATTGCAGGCGCACCCCGAGTACGCCACGCAGGGACTCCAGCTGGTGATGATCGGCGGGTGCCGAAACGCGGACGATGAAGCGCGGGTGGAGGTACTGCGGGACCTGGCCCGGGACCTCGGTGTCGAGGTCTGCCGATAGTTGTTTTGCTTTTGGACTGCAACTCATCGTCGATTTAGGCTCAGGTACAGTTTGTGCTGAATGCGCCGTACCCGGACATGCTCGCATGGCTCGGCCGTGCGAGCGTTGGGCTCAACACCATGCTCGACGAGCACTTCGGCATCAATGTCGTCGAATTCATGGCGGCTGGGGTAATACCTATCGCACACGCCTCAGGCGGTCCCCCTCGAGGACATCGTCGTCGAGTTCCAGGGTCAGCCCACAGGTGCGGTTGTTTGCGCTTTCTTCGGTCCATAAATGCTCATATCGTGCGTTAGGATATCACGCCAAAACGCCCGAGGAATTTGCATCGAGGATTCACGATGCACTAACCCTGTCACCCGAGGAGGATCTTGCGATCCGCCAGCGCGCGCGAACGTGGGCTGTCCAACGATTCAGCGAGGCGGAATTTGAGGCTGCTTGGGAGGCGAGCGGGTGGTCCCAATTGATTTTGTAGTTGATAGAATCAAGAGATCTTTTCCGTAATTGCCCCGCCTTGAACTCGAGCCGTCTGCGTCGCAACTTGCGTTTCCTCTCAAACTCAGGACTCCATACTCGGGAGGTACTATCGAACTCTCACCTTTGCAAAACGGCGTACGTTTGCAAAAATTTGATCTAGCAACTTCAGCTCTTCATCAATCTTGCTGGGATAAATCTGAGACTTGTAGATAAGATGTATGAAGCTTGCCAGATACTTTATAGAAGCCAAGGTTTCATTCAAATCCCGTAGAAAATCAGAGGTGTGTTTTTGATGGCATTGATCGCCCGCTAATTTAGCGGGGAATTTTTTTTTGCAAAGGTACGCCAATAATCGGAGCATCATTCCGACTTCAGTTCGTACTCAAAAATTAGGCCACTTGGTGTTCAGCCTTTTAACATGCTAATGTTGCTGTATTCAAGTGCCGAGGCGTATCCATGAAAGGGAGAGACTGTACTAAGCCGGACAAGTCGTCATCAAAACCTTTTGCAAAGGTGATCGATAGTATGCGCGATGATGATCTATTTGTTATTATGCGGGACTACGACACAGGAATCTTACATATCACCCCCTACACGCGGATCAGCCCCAGACTGCCGACCTTCGTCCGGCCTGTAAGACCGTTAACGACCTCACCCAAGAGACGTTCGGGTCCACTGTAGAAGTCCGAGACCGTCTTGATCGCGTTCGCTGATGACACGTTGAGAAAAGCACACTAATCTGGTTCCATGATACGCGTACCTTGCTTGAGAACGTTCTCGGTATCCTCATCACCCTTGGCGAGCTCGTCAATTTGGTCCTTGGTGAGGAGCGGTGCTTCGGGAGCAAGAACGTCGATCCCAAGCCGTGTGCCAACGCGCTCCTGCATCTCAGAGTCCGTCGGGACAAAGACGTTGGTGACGAAGTCCTATCAGGCTCGATTAGGAAACCCAGATACTAAATTCGTATTCGTAACACGCACCATTGCTTTCTGGAGCTCGTCTTCCGTGAGCATTTGACCGGCATCGGCGGTACCCTGGATGACTGGTCGGATGAAATCAAAGGCACGGTCGAAGTTGTTTTCGTTGACGTCGCTCAGGACGGGGAGTTTCTGGTTGCGGATTTGTTTGTAGGACCCCAGAACAGTTAGCAAGAACCTTCGAGGTAAAACTCAGCGTCAGATCAGAACAGGGATCGAGGAACTTACCGTGTATAGGCGACGGCGACTTTGTGGTCGTGGAACTTGATCGCCTCCTCCTCAGAGCAGTGTCCACGGATGGATGCTGCGATTGTTGTGGCCGCCGTGAGGCCACCAGCGATCGCAAGATGAACACCCGATCTGAAAAAAAATATTTAGCCGTTTTATTCTGCGACTTGCCAAATGGACTGACGAGAAGAACGGGTCAATCTGTTCAGGTGAATATTGTTAGACACACAAAATTTCGAAGACGGCAGGACTCACGAAAGCACTGGCATCACCAACGAGACGGTAGTGGTCGCCCGCGTAGGTAGCAGCGGTGTACGAGAAATCGGTAGCGGACTTGACGGTCGGCGCTTCACCGGTGGGATCGACCCGGAGTTTGGCACCTTCCAGTAGTTTCCACAGCCTGGGAACGTACTGGAATTGTTCCATGTAGTGGTCATAAAGAGTGTGGGTCTTGCCCTCCCCGGCGGCCGCGGTCCCGGCAGCTTTCTTGGCGGCACTCACTTTGCCGTCCATCACGATGCCGACCGAGACAACGCCGTTCTGCAGAGGAATGAACCAGCCCCAGCCGCTCTCGTCTGCAAAGTGACGTTAATATCAAATCCTGATGCTTCAGGAAGGGACTCACCAGTCAATGCCTCAAACCAAGGAGCGTTTTCACGATCCGTCCCCGGGGAAGTACATGCCGGCACCTGTCCAATACGCCCAGCAAGCGATATTTTTCAGAGTCTCGTTCATGTGACGGTTCTTCAGGTATTTGGTGGACATGATCCCGGCGCGGCCGGACGCATCAACGAGATAATCAAAGTCGATGGAACCGCTTTCGCCGGAAACGGTGGTGTAGCTGGCACTGACTGGCCGGTGGTCGGAGCCCTCAGCGAAGTTGAGCTCGGTCACTCTGTGCTCTTCGTACACCTTGGCTCCGCACTCTTGTGCGTGCCTCATCAGAATTTCGTCAAGTTCGGCGCGCTCCTATTGCATCGAGGATTCAGTATCGTCAAATAATATATTTGTACCAAAGAATTACTTACAACGTTCCATGAGTGATTGCCGGGGGCTGGAGGTAAGAGTTCGGTAAAAGGGAAGCCCGTCTATTGTGAAAAATTAACTGACCAAACTTGGTGTAGCCTTCCTGCTTCCACTGGTCTGTAAATCATGAGCGACTATGTTTTGAACGCACAAATAACTGCTTACTGTACAAGATGGCTGCTCCGGGCTGGCGACTTTATCAGGCTGAGGGGTTCTGAGACCACCAAATTACTGACCTTAATGGTGAAGCCATGTTTTTCGACCTTCTCCTCGCAATCTATGAAGCGGAGGAACAGGCGAAGGGACGGCAGCATGCTCTCGCCTTCATTGAGTTAGCTCTTTGTGTACGCTCGTGCACATGAAAGTTGAACAAACCGATGTGATATCTAGGAGAAATTCAGACGAGGTTCACCGACATTTCGAATGAGACGCACCTGGGGAATTTGGCGGATTCGAGGACTACTACATCGATGCCTTCCCTGGCCAGCACAGCGGCAGTGTAACTGCCTCCGGGACCACCACCTATGCAAGTTGTTAAGCCTAAGTTGACTTCCAAGATTCAACCATTGAACGCACCGACAACCAGAACCTTTGCGCGAGAAGGGACAGAAGTAGCACCCATTGTGTGATTTGTGAGTTTACGAGTTAACGAGTTCTGTCTGGCCAGCTTGTCGACCTTTATATATGCTTCATGAGAAGTTGCCCGATCCCCAATCAGTTCTTTGTGGGTCTAGCTGAAGCGGGGTTACCAGGTCCATTATCGGAGGGCAAGCTGGGTTAGTTGATCGGTACCAGGCCCCCAGTCACTTGGGGATAACTCCGTCCGGAATAGAGTGTGGGGGGCAAAAAAAAAGTGTTTCGGAGTCAGTAATATGGAGCGAATGACACCTCAGTCGGTCTGCCAGCAAGTGAATTGCGCGAAGTAGAGAGACTTTTTTTTTTTCTTTTTTGAAAACACCTCCAAAGGTAAATTTTGGAGAGGAAGCGGAGTATGTACCAGCTGCAAAAGAGTTTTGAAGATTTTCCTGAATGTTGAGCGCGTCTAGCACCACCCGCAAATCCGACAGTACTGAATCCACCGGAGATCCCGTACATCTCGGATGTGAAAGGAAAATTGTGAGAAATCAGTGATGCGACAGTGATGAGTACGCAAACAAACAAACCGCTTGATGCCGATCTCCTCATTCTACAACTTTATTTCAGCAATTCTGAGTTCGATCCCGCGCGCAGCATTCATTTTCCTAGATTACATTTTAATGGGGGAATTCATCGCAGGTGAATATTCCAGCCCAATTTCAATAATGTTTGAAGTTCAACCTGTACCGCCTACTACGTCGACTCGCTTCGATAACCTGCACTGTGTGCTGAAGAGAATCTATGGGCCACCGTTAAATCCGAAAACGAGTCGAAACACGACCGAAATCCAGATTTTTGATAGATACAAAGAATAACCGGAGTTCGCGGTGGGACCGGGGACTATTGGCGAGTTCACCAGTAACCGGAATTCACGGTGGGGGAGGCCGACTCGCGTCGGGGCGTCGACCAATGTTATGTATTTCCCAGTCACAGAGGAGTAAATTCCTCGCGCGGTCTCATAATTGGAATAACAACGTCAAAGTCATTCCTGATTCCTAGCATCGGTCGTTATGTAAGGTGCGGGATAGAAACTTTCAGTAAAGTTGTACGCATATTTTGGAGACTTGGCCCCTTCGGAGATCAGATCTCCAAAAAGTTCAAGGCACGAGTTGATAACTCGAAACCATTTCTGGAAATATTTTACGCGACCACTGCGGGACCCCGGAAGAGTCTCCAGCCCGCAAAATGAACTGCATTATTGCAGCACCACCTATGGCACCGATTGCCTAGACCAGTCTAGTCATGTTCGATTGAGCGTGTTTTTTTAGAGACCATGGCATGTCAAAGTATGGAATGTGGAGGAAAGCACAAAATTGAACGCATCGATTTTTCCAGACCAGTCTAGTCTTGTTCGAACCTTTCAAGCCAAATGTAGCTCTGGGAGACAATGCCGAAACTTAGAATGATGATTCCCTGAGAAGGCGTCGGCAAGCAGCGTCGGCAAAGGACGGCAGCATCGACTGCATAATTCACCAGTCCTGTTGAAAGCGAAAATGCAAAGATGACTTCAAGGAAGTGTCCACAATAGGGAAAAACTGAAAACTGAAGGAGAATCAGCTATTCCGATTGCATTCGCCAGAGGAGTCTAGCTTTCTTCTGAGCGGAATGTAGATATTGCCGGCAACGCCAAAGAATGTGGTTCCTGGACCTCAAATTAGTTTGCTATTCAGGAGCCGTTTGCAATGAATTGGAGTCGTAAGACCAACTAACCTCGATCGGCCGCTGGCAGGTTGCTGGGGGCTGGGATCTAGAAACAAAACAGGTTTAGCATTGCAACCAGAATTAGTAAATTCAACACGGATGTAAGAGTATTACAATAGCAGCGGATTGGATTAAAGCGGGCGGCGCTGCACTGGGCTGCACTAGTGCTCATGAAACTGGGACTGATAACGGCACGGTCAGCATAAATTGCATTTCCTCCAAGACCAGGCGACATTTCATTAGACAGGACGAGCAAATACGACTGTGATCACGGAGCGGACCTTTCTCGCTCAGAAAGTCGAGTCTGTTTTAAACTGGATGTTGCGGCATCGGTGCCTGGCCGGAGTCAACACTTTTCCAAAGACCGATAAGTACGGTCCTGTGCAAGTTCATCAGTCAATGCTACAGAGTAGAAGAGGACTCGCGGAGCGGACCCTCTCGCATACATTTGATAGCATGTATTCATGCTGCCAACGGTCAAAGCAACTGCCATCCGGGTGAACTTTACCACATCTCGGCCCACGGGCCTGTTGGCGACGACATAATCAAGCAAAGTCGACATCGTGGCAAACAGTTAGCGATGAACGAGAGAATTTCCTTATGACTTGAGACTGAAGCCTGAGAACTCTTTGCCAATGCGTTCGTTTAACCATGGCGCTTGGCTTCGACTACGAGGAAATTTGAGGGCAGTTCCAGATGGCGGGTGTGCGCGCCACAGCTAGGACAGTTGCTAAAATGTATACGGGCAGGGACAGCGTACGGACAGACTTAACGCAGCTTTGGGATGGCAAACGGTCCGAACAAGGTACAAAACCCCGATCATCTGATTCGTATGGCAACGTAGAGTGAGCTGCTCTGTTGTGCAGCGAGCTGCTGATGATCCGTCTGATTTTTCATTTGATCCTCGAGGCGGCAGAACTTTAGGGACCCCAGATACCTGTCTGTACATTGTCATCGTCGCCGGTGCCACTGAGGTCCCCATCCCCACATCTTCCCCGCCATATCCGTTCTACTGTCACGGTGACTGGCTGCGATGAGCAGCTTGTGTCAAAAGAAGTCCTCATCGAGATGGAGCTCGCAGGATGGTTTGGAGGTTGCGGGTGTACGGTCGATGAGTGCGGGTTGTGTGTCGGAGGCGCAGCCGCTGCCGGGCGAACTGAATGTTATACTGGACGGTGCGCCGGGGCCGAGGTCGTCCCAACTGAAGGCCATATGCCCTGATTCTTCTAGGAAGTACACAACCCAGGAGCACGGGTGCATTATGGGCTATATATTCGCAGAATGATACGTGTTGTCGAACAAAGTCATTCAAGTTTCTATCCCGTTGCACACTGAACCGGCTATGCTGTTTCAAACACAATGCCTCGGTATCTCTTTCTACCAAGGGCATCAGGATATCGTGGCCAACAGTGCGCGAGTCCGTGATCGATGGAAGACAATGATGTGGCGTCGAACTGCTCGGTGGGATTGAGCGAGATTTTGCGCTGCCTGATGCTTAACGAAGCCAGCGTGGGGTTTCGTGAACATATATAACTTGATTTTGAAACGGAGTCTGGAGGTGTAAAAACTTGTCTGAATGATATATGAGCATATAAACAGGTGGTATTTTGTCGGGGTTGACGACATCCTCCTCGACAGCTAGGAAAGCTAGGAACGCGAATCGATGTTCTCGCAAGCGGGCGCGCAACGTTCCCGGATAGCCACCTGTGCAACGCAACCAGTGACGAGAAAGAAAAGAAAAAGAGGGGCAGCCGACGTACCTTGTTCTTGACACGGCAGGCCTTCATTTGGACAGCAAGGATTTTGGTGCTCTCGGCCGTGGCTTTGTGAATGAACTCAATGAGATTGTGTTCGTTCTTGAAGTTGCTCTTGATTTTTGATTATAGGAAGTGGTACAAGCGACGTCGTAAGCAACACCGCTGTTTGAGGAAAATGAGACAGGAACAGATGCATCTCTGTACTTTCACTGCGCCCGGAGCCGACACGCAGAGGATTGAAGCAAGCCACGCCTTTATTGAGCACACTTTGGCCAATATGCTTTTCCCTGAAAACTACGTTGACTTCTCCAAAGACTGGGTTGCGATGCTCAGCTTCTGTGAGTATTGTCGCAGAATGTAGCCAGGATTTTTTTTTTGTCTTTTCACGCCGAGGGTTGTGGAGTTCACCGCCCAAGATCAATACCAGGGTCTAGTGTGCTTGTGATTGCTGTAGATGCTTGCTGAACGCTGCGGTTGAACAGTTGCTGAAGCGACAGGAACCAGGTTAGGGGTGAAGAGGATTGCAGTGACAACGACGATGTGGTAGCAAATAGGTACCTGGGGTCTCAAATGTCCCAAAATGGTTTGCCGCGTTGAGGATCAACCACAAATCACGCGGATCATCAGCAGCTCGCTGCACAACAGAGCAGCTCACTCTACGTTGCCATAGATTCGGGTATCTGCGAATCACGGCATGTTGAAATCATCACACGGTCCCTTCGCGGCCCAAGGCATGTATAGAAAGTGAGGCCCTCTGGATGATTTCAACATGAAATCCAATGTTTCCAATTCCGAATTGCAGGAATTGGAAACATCGCATTTTTTGTGCGTCCAAGAGTGCAAACACTGTGGCGCCACCCTTTTTCAACAAGGGACAGAAAGATTAGGAATATCGAGCATTCAGCTTCAGCCTTCACTTGTAAATTCCCCTCCGGTTACGACAGTCAAGACCTCGAGGGAAAGCAATTATCGAATCTAAAGGGCTGGGCACCCCGAACAGGAATAATAATCTCGACACGGATCGCCAATGACCCCGCCGGTTCGAATCGAAACCGGGATTGCCGCGCACACGAGCAATAATGATTGCGAGGAAGCCGTTCTCCGTCCGACCTTTTCTCGGGCATCTCGTATGCTTCCTAGAAGGTTTCAGTTGGATCCCCTGCGGCTAGAGACAGTTGATGCGACTGCCGAAAAACAATTTGGTGCCAAAGGACTGACGAACACATTGTTTTCCGCCTCGACGCGCTGGCCTCGCATCGAGCCGCTGCGATCGATCATAGGCACTGATACGCATTCCGGGCGTGAGAGGGCTTGAAGCGGGAAGATGTCTGGAGTAAGCCCACGGCGTTGTCGGTGATGTAGCTCGGCGACGCAACGCGGGGCGTCGTGGCGAGCAGAATTTATTTTGTCGGCATGAAGTCTTCGTCCTCGGAGAGATACGGTCGTCGTCATTGAAATTGAGGAAGCTTCAATCGGGTCTGTGAGGGCCAGCTGATCTTCAAGTTGGAGACGGATGCAAATGGCTTCAATACTGAGATGATCAATCTAGGGCCCCAGATGTCGAGAGAATAACGGCGTTGGCCTTTTTTTAAAGAAGAAAACTGTCGGCGTAGGTCGGCGTCAACTGAGGACATTGCGCATCATGATAATCCAGCTGATAGATAGAAAGAGATCGAATCATATCCTTAGAGGAGGTCGATAGTAGTTTAATTTTATGCCCTGAGAGAATGCAACTTTCATCGAGACCTTGACGACCGACCGGAGTTTTTCGTGGTCTCGTCCGTCTCCCAAGCATTCTTCAAATTACAGTAAGCAAACCCGACCATTCGGATACCGTGGTTGCTTGATCTTGAGAAAGCTGCAGACACTGGAGGGAACCATACGTTAGTTCAACAAGAACTGTCGCCATAGTACATTTGCGTGCCACTCAGTTTCACCCCGGGAACAGGTCCGCCAAACTTGAGATTTTTTATACATGCTGGTCTCACAGTACGCAAGCCCCACGCAGCATGGAAAAGGACTAGTTCTTTTCGCGTGAGTAGTCGACGCCGTAGATTGCAACGGCGCAGCAAACGACATGGCCGGAGAGCTTCTTGCACAGCATGTCCAACGACGGGATGCTTCTTGCTTTCCTCAAAGGCGTCCACCGTCGTCTGTTGCGCTCCGCAATATTCAGATTCATTTAGATAACACACACCTAGGTGACCCATGCTTCGCTGAGCGATTTCTCCATCGTATGCTGAAAAGGGGACCAGGAACACAATGATCGAGTTGACGTTTAACCGGTGCCTCGGTTTGAGGCGTTGCATTTGAATTGGCAGTGGCCAGGCTTCGGACGTTTGTCGGGCCCGCTCCGCGTCTCAGGCGGCAAGTCAGGCGGTTCGTGTCAGTTTTTGTTCGGCAATTGCAAGTCAACATCACAGCAATGGGACAAGTCGACATTCGTGTCATTCGGCAGCTCACGCCAAAAAGGCTACTAGCACTCCATTTCTGAAGTCTCTGCCAGCTTCCGGCGGTCCTTGTGCAGTCGTGCTCGGAGGCTTTAAAGTGGAAGATTTTGCCGCGTGTGCCCATTTGGTGCGGGGCGGCATTGATCGATCAAAATACCCGGTGTCGTTCGCAACCGCCTGATTTGCTGTCTCGCTCTTTTTTGCCGTCTTGTCTTGTTCTTGCCGTCTCGCTCTTGTTTCTGTTCAAGTACTAGGCCGCCAGAGCCTTGAACCCAGCGCTGGCGCGCGCGCTCGTCATGACTTCCACAAACTTTACAATCGACAACATTAATCCTTTGATTCAATATGCTCCGCCGGGCGCTTGGTCGGAGGGGAGCGATACGTTAGACCCCTTGGGCGTTGAGTGCGTGTTCTTTCTCGTTTTTGTCTTGTCGTATTCCGGATATTGAACCCAGCTTTCAGCTACTCTAACGGCGGGACTTTCACCCTTTCCACGACGCAAGGCAGTTCCGCCACCTTCACGTTTAACGGCACTCAGGTTTTTGTCGCCGGGGCTAAGCGCAGCAACCACGGTATCGATTCTCTCTCTCTCCCTCCATCTGTGAAGGGTTTCTCAACTCCGTTTCGTTAGGCCCTTATTCTATTACTCTCGATGGTACCCAGACCACATTCAACGGGTTTTCTGCGGACCCTGTTTTTGGACCTCTTTTTATATCGGACGTACTACCTCAAGGGCTGCATACAGTCACGCTCACCAACCAGGAAAACAATGCGAGCTTCCCGTTCCTTGACCTCGACTTCGTACGTGCTCGCTCCAAGCTATTATCCCGATGTGCTCACTTCCGGCCAAGATTACTTGGACCTCCACGCTCCCTGACCAGGGCGAATCAAAGAATGTAGAGGACACCGACTCTTCCTTCACTTACAGCCCGCCGACGTCATGGAGCAGCACCGGCCTTTCGACTTTACAGCTCACTGGTTTTAGCGGGAATAGTGGCCAGTATGTTATTCCTCGATGTGCCTTTCGCAGCTCTCTTACAGCTTGCGTAGCACCACGCAGACAACCGGGGCATCTGTAACTGTTGCGTTTTCCGTACGCGTCGCACACATTTCCGCGGCCCGCAGCTAAATCATCACAGGGGACATTTATAACTATTTTCGGCCCGGTGGGCCCCACGATAGCTCGCTACACCGTGCAATTGGACGGAGTAAATGCAGGCACCTTCAATGCGACGAAACAAGCGTACTACCCGCAGGTTGCCTTGTTTTCGGCATCAGGCCTCAGCGACGGGCCACACTCGCTCGAGCTTGTCTCTCAGCCTGCGACTCCGGGACAGATCCTAGCTATCGACTTCATACAGGTGTCGCCCACATCGACGGCTAATGCAACGGCTAGCTCTGGAAGCGCAAGCTCCACGAGTGCTGCCAAAAAGTCTAGGTACGTTCTCTCGTGTGCGGCGGGTGCGCCGGCCACTGACCCTCTCTTTAGCATTGGCCCTGCGATTGGTGGTGCAGTCGGCGGCGTTGTCGTCCTCGCGATCCTCATTTTAGTTATATGCATCCTTTTCCGGAGGAGACGGCGCCGCGAGGAAGACCGCAACCAGATGGCGCTCGAGGATAAGTACTCGGTGCCAACGGCCTACCCCATGAACAGCACCATGTCCGTACCTTACGCCGCGAGCAATAACGCATCTACGCCTTACGTCCCGAGCAACAACGAATTCATGCCCTCGGCCATGGGCAATAGCACGATGCCCTACGCCTCTGCGGCCGCCCAGAGCCAGTATTCAATGCACTCCCAGTCACACCTCGTACAGCAAGGCCCGTACACAGACGGACCACCATCACCACCACTCACAAATCCGTATGGCGGTATGGACTCGCAGTCCTCCAGCCATGGCGCCGGCGTATGACCACCCCTCTCTGGTTCCCACTGCATCACTGACGTTTTGACAGGTGGCACAGCGCACATACCGCACGGTCAACAACGACGACTCGCAGCTTGGCCACAGATCGCGGCTGTCCTCGAGCGATGCCGGGTCGGGATCGGGGTCGGGGTCCGTCGGGCCCACGTCGACGGTGCAGTCTGCTGGTGCCGCGGGCTTGGGCGCAGGTGGGGGGGAATGCGCGGCGCAGCAAAGGCGGGCCGCTTCCGCTCCCGCCGACAGCCAATGTCCCCCCTGCCTGCCGGCGCAGCGCGGATGTATGTCCCTGGCCGGGAGCAAGACATGGGGCCGCTGCCGCCCGACTACGAGCAGGCGACGGAGCCGTATCGGAGTCCGTCATAGCACCTGCAGCATTCTACTTTTTTTTTTTTTGGTTTGTTTGATATCCTTGCATTGCTTTCTTGTCTCCACCCATCCATTCTTTTACCCTTCGGTCTGTTTTACCCCTCCACTATATGTATCCAGTAACCTATTCCAGGACCAAGCGAATAAAGATGTGTACTGGTTCAGCTCGTGTGACCTGGCAGATACACAGAGCGTTTGTTCGCATTGGATCTAATCCACCTCCGACTATTTACAGATAAGTATCGATGGGTATTAAATGTACAATTGTGCTTATCCTTCCAGCTTACCTACTCCGGCAGCTGGATGTCGAAGTGCGTGACCTGCGGCAGATACGCAGCTGCCGCGAGGTCAAGGAGATGGACCTCGTCGAAAGGCGTGGTCCCATTGAAGCCGCCGAACAAGAATAGACGGCTGTCAGCGAGGAGTGTGACGTGGTAACCACGCGCGGTGGGGGCCTTGCCCAGGGTACTACGTGGCTCGAACGCGAGCGACACTGGTGGCATCGGATGGAGTGTGAGTGATGCAGATCGATGGAAGGAAGGACGACGGACTCACCGAGGTTGAAGAGGAGAAGGTCGGAGCGGTATCGTGTGCCGTCGTGTCCACCAACAATGAATAGGTATGAGCCAACCTGGGTTGACGTGTGCGAGAGGCGACGATGCGGCGTCTCGACGACCAGCTTCGTCCACCGCAGGGTGTCTGCACGCGAATGCCCTCAGCACCAGAGACGAAACAAGTGATAAGGAAGCGCACTCACCGAGGTTTAAGCACCAGATGTCATTAAAACAGTCCTTGCCGTCGCTGCCGCCGACGACAATCATCACGTTCCCGATGAGGTTCGCGGTGTGGTACCCGCGGTGGCTCGGCTTGCGACCGCTCGTTTGCAGCTCGTCCCAGCGCATCTTGCCCATATTGCTCACATCCAGTGTCCACACATCGTTGAGCGCGGTCATACCGTTGCCGCCGCCGAACATGTAGATCTTGCCGTGGTACAAAACGGCGGTGTGTGCACGTCGCGGTGGGGGGCTTTTGGCCAGCGACATTTGGGCATGACCAGCGGCGGGTGACGGTGTCGAGGACGTAGACAGTGTCGTAATAGGTTGATCCCTGGCCACCTCCGTACACTACGATTTTGCGGTCCACGAGCGTCGCGGTGTGTGCCCGAGATGGTGGAGGGGTTTCACCAACAGTTTCAGGACGGGACCATTGCATTGTTTCTGCTCACTTTGACCGTCAGTAACATTGAATTTTCGTTACATCACCAGAATAGGTGCACCCAAACGAAACTTCTCCTGTTCTCTGGCCATTCATTGGCTCAGAGTCTGATTCAAAATACAGCTTGATTGACTTCTGAGCCGATGAATCGCGAGGGACCAGGAGTTGCTTGTAGTGTGCACTATTAAAGGCAAACGAAACAGAATAACGTACCTGTATCGAAACAAAATACATCTTTCGAGCAATCCTTATCATCGCAGCCCCCGAATAACCAGGCCATCGTGTCCACAAGCGTTACGGTATGTGCCCGCATGGTACGCGTCGGAATGATACCAAATACCGGTGCTTTTGACCAATAGAGTACAGTGCTTGGAGCAGCTTCAACCTCTGTGTCATGTGGTAACCGCGGGCTACTTCGTACTTTGTGAAGCGTGCCAGGAGCCCGAAGGGCCTTCTCTTTGGTAGGAGTCCCTGTCGCAGGGGGTGTGGAAGAAGACGAAGAAGCGGTCCGTCGAGCTGAATTATTTTCTGCAGAGGATCTACTCGAGCCTAGCGTTCGGATGCTGGGAGGACCTTTGCGCGAGTTGGGTGCTGGACGGAAGCCAGACGGTGAACCAGAAGGCGTTGGTGGGCCTTCCTCTGGAACATCCTCCAGACTGCGATTCATATCCGCCTCGCTATCCTCAAAGGTGGAATAGAAGGCTGGCGACAACAGAGTACTCATCGCGTCTTAAGACAAGTTACCGTGGAGCGTGACGTGCGTGACGCTCCTTTTCGGGCGATACCTTTTCGGGCGATACAACGCCCTCAATCTCCTTCAGGGAATTTGTTCAGATACGATACAAGTCATGGGAGGTCGGAAGAAGATAGTGTGGGCCAAGATTAAGCAAAGAATCTCGAATGACGGCCAACACTTCCCACAAACCCACCAGTGCACACGAGCACAGTGACGGTTGGGGTGCAACCAACTGCCACGCCTTGCCATGCCTACCGAAAAATGAGGGTCCGCAGCGAAACGAGACCCACTTGGAAGACAATGTCGCTAGTCCCAAGCTGGATTAATTATGCGCCGTGTGCCCGACAAGAACGGAGCATGGTTGTTTCGAAATAAAAAGTTCAACTCGCGAAATGCAACACGATGGCCCATCCCAATGTGTTGCAAAAAGGGGTGTCTTTCATGAGCTCGGGGTCCCCAACAAGCGCGACGGAGGCGGGCATTACCCAATCGATCTGCGGTATAAGCGCAGTTCCCCGACGGCCTGCCTGTAGTGCGATCTGAGAGACTAGCTGATTGAGAGTCTCAAGATAAAGCAGAATCCAACTACATGGATCGAAAACGCAGAAGAATGATGCCCTCCTCAGCGAAGAGAAGGGAAGATTATGTAGTCAGGGTGGATCTCTGGTCGCCAAGAGATAGCGGCGAACTCGGAGTGCAGAGGAATCCAGAAATCGCAAGGTATGAGCTTCTAATGTTCTCAGGATGCACATCTGTCCAGCTAAAACCAAGGACGGTTGAGTGAACCGGGGTCTAGCACTGGAAATAAGCAACATCCGAGGATGTAGAAGGCGCAAAGAATGCGCCGGAAAATCAAGTTGAACTATGCGGTCAGCCGTACTACGAGTGGCAGTAAGGGGGGCAAGGCCGCAGGGGTCACCTATTTACCTGCAAAGTGGCACGGTTGAAAAAATATTTGATGGAATTTGGCCCTGCTTGTCCTTGTCTGAAGTTGATCCGTAACGACCACGACAATGAGCGAAGACGAAGCCCAGAATTTGTTGTTCGTCGTTGCTTCCCTCAGGAAGTGCGAGCTCTTACTCTTCTCCTCACCACGCTTCAGACAGTTCGAGAAGTTGCCCATTCAGAGATCTTCGAATTTTGCGTCCAGGCTTGCCTCCCTCTCCTCTTGAATCATGAAGCCCCGACTTTCACAGACTCCTCCAACCTTTACTTTACGACGCTTCCGGGCTCGGGCCGCTCGCGCCCGTGATGCAGGGAGACTTTATTAGTATCACGCCAAAAATTACCGCGAACCCGCGGTACGTACAAAGTCAAAAATTCGCTCTCCTTCCTCGCGATCTCCGGCGCGTCAAAGTTGAACTGATAAGCTCTGCCGTACGGACGACCCTTTCCGGCCCTCGCGGACTGCGCAACCTGCGTTCAAAAAATTATACCCTGCAAATTATTCCGACCCCGTACTTGCAGCCTGTTTGCTGTTCGTCTTCCGGCAAATACTCTTGGGGTAAACATCGCATGCATAACAACAGCTGTTACCCAATCGAACGGGAAGCTCCCGCTGCCCGGTGACCCGTCTGGTTCCACTTGTACTCATTCAGAACAGGCAGAAAATAGGTAAGTCCCCGTATAAACTAGCCCTATCCAATGTAACTAATGGCGATTCGAAAACGTGCCTGTATTGTTCGAAATCCGAAGGCTGGGATCTCCTCGGGAGAAAGTTCCTGGACTAGCGGTACTTCGCAGACAATATTGCCTCGGCAAGATAAGTAGCTTTGAAGGTATTTACGATCTCCCTCACCCCAAAGTCGGTTTAGGACTCGCGAAAGATGTTGAATATCTGTTACTTATATTTCCCTTTTACTGTCTCCTACTGTAAACGGAGATGTGCGGGGCTCCAACGGACTGGCGCGATTCCTTAATTCAGCCTGCATCGCTCCAGTGCGTTGGAACTTCGTCCGCGGATATATATTCACGCTATCCAAGAACTGATTTGCTGCACATTTATTTCGTCCGAGATGAAACTCACATTAATCCGTGACCATTCAATTTCTCGCGGAGCTGTATCCAGCAATGAAGACGACTGGTATCTTCGACCCTGGCCCCTGGCGAACATGCCACGGTGGGATTCAACTGGACTCGTGGACCATATGTTCCGCGGATCCGACTACTGTTCTTTAATTAACGAGGAGGTCGGCACCGGATGAAGTACTCGAGATCGATTCTCCAATGAAATCGATCCGAACGTGCTAAGTACAGGGTATCCGTTTTTAATCGAAACTCGTGTCTCAAAATTTATTCGGTACCTTAATTCGAGTGCTAATTTTCGTCGTTTCCCTCCCACAATCAGTCGCTGGTAGTCGGTTTCATTTTTGGTCGCCGCATCAAAGAGCTCACTTGCTTACTTGGGTTGGCCCCCACTGCAAAGATGAACTGTTATTTAGCGGGAGGGCACGGTGTAACGGCGGGTAAATTCAGCGGCTCTGAATGAACCTAGCTGAGGCTAGGATCCGGTACATGCGCTCATACCTTATCGATGGTGAAGATCCGCTATGCCCAGCACGCCATCGAGGTGGCATTCCAAATCCTGGAAGGCCAGAGGTAAAAAAAATATTCAACATGCTAGATAGGTCGACCTGGTCTAGTTCTACTCGTTGCTTAGGGCCGAGCTTTGAGGGGATCCGGAATTGAAAGTCGAGACAACCCAATGTCTTTATGGGGCTTGTTCAACTTCCTTTCGGATCAGACATTGCGCCGACAGGGATCAATGATCCGTCCCATACCGCGTCGGAGTGATCCACTACCTTCGTTCTGCCCTCTTCTGCCCGTCGTACTGCTTGCGATTATCTTCGGATCATAGCCTCATGGCGTTGATTTTGTGCGAGGCCCGATTCTCGCATCGCCCTGGCTTCACAGGGAACAGTGAATTTTCGGGTCGGAGCTCCTCACATTTCTGTGGGCACGATGCATTGTATAGGAAGTTGTGAAGCCGTTCCTTGAGTAGATTTCGCACGGCGCTAACTGTCTCAGTTTTCAACTCTCTTTGCCTCTTTTGAGCACTGAAGCAAGGACGTCATTTCGTATGTATTAGCTGCTATTTGACCTCCGGTTTCTATCCAACTCTAGTCATGTGCCTGGACGATTCATGTACTTGAACCTCTTGAAGTTCTTCACACGACTTTGGCCCTGGGACTTCGTCTCAACCTCATTCAGGTCTCTATTTCCATTGCCTCAATAATAACTCTTGCAATTCCTGGTCAAGCTGTGGATGGAGATTGCAAGGACATTCTGTTATCTCGCTGGCCATGTGATGATGACGCATGCTCAAATCTATTCCCAAGCTTCTACCTTTCTTGGACTGCCATTTTTTATTCGCTGCATTCTGTGCTTTGATTTCTAACTCCGCTACTGCTTTAAAAGCCGGCGTGCTTTCTAGTTCTAGGACATATAAACTTCGACGTGCCTTACTCTGCGCCACATCCAAGTCCTTCCTATCTTCTGAATATGTGCTTTTACGAAGTGTATGTCCTTGTCCTCGTGATGCATTGAATGTGGCCTCACATCGTGTTTAGCGTCGCCGATAGGTATACGGCCTGCCAGGTGAATGCTCTCAAGGCGTCATCCAAAAACCAAGCCTCATAGTTGTCCAGCACCTTGAAATTCTGTATGAGACGGGGAATACGACAGACTGCGGAAATGAGCGATGCAAGACTTCTTCCGCACATAAACATACGGCTCGGGAATGTGGATGTGCTTCAGTGCGTCGGTTGTTACTCTTCTTCACTAACATGAATCCTAAGACATGCCAGTACCGCACGAACAACGCTCGCATACGGAACATGTTCCGCACACCTTGCCCGACATGTCTAGAATCCATGCCCTCGTCGTCGTCTCGCTCACGCAGATAACACCATCTGCTTTTGCTGTGATCTCATGCTTTCGACGAACTCGGTACACTGTTGGCTATTAATCTCGCTGCTCTATAGTCGCGTGGCTTTTAATTTACTTCGAATCCATAATAAAATTAATCTGCCGTGAATTCTCCGCCAGAAGTAGATACATGGATCGCTGAATTGCGGTGGTAGGTGCATGCCGGCGCGGTCCCGTGAAGAAATAGCCGGGGCCCGTACTCTGTCCATCGCGACTAAATCTATACGTGTATTTTCCCACATGAGCGGAGTTATAACGCCCATAGAAGATACACGATGGTCCTAGAATCCAACCCGAAAGAAGTTCTTCACTGAAAATACGTTGGGAACGAATAGGATATATTATACCGACACGGTCCCGCAATTGAAAGAATCAGCTTCCGGCCTTTGCACGATCCAGACCCAGGACCCAGAAGTGCTGAGGTTGTGCATACGGAACGTTTGCCGGAGAGAACAATGGGTCACCGATTGAACTGTCCTCTCTCTTACTCTTGCTTTCCCCGTAATACAGTCAGCCGCTACACGACTGCTTATCGGCGGAGAAGCGTTTTACTTTGAAATTTCACCGTATGTACAGGTACAAGCGCCAGCTGCCCCGCATGCCTGACCTATCCGTATTTATGACGCCAATCGGAGGATTAGGAAGTGGAATCAGCGGAAAGATATCATCATGAGACAAGTTGAGGTTAGCGAGCCGATATCGATCAAGGAGCATTGTGGCGAGGGGAGAATTCTCTGTCTCCGGCTGACTCGGGGATGGTTTCCAGGCTGAACAGCCATAAGGGAATAACCAGGAACGCGCCGAGAAATGACACTCCAGAATCCGCAACAATGATTTCAGGAGAGCCCGAGAAAACCAGGACGTGGAATTTGACCCATGACAAGTCTGCAGACCAACAGTTTGTAAACCAAATGCCCCATCTGGTACGGCTGGGACGATTGAATGATATCAAGCGATGGCGGCTGTAGCAGAGAAGTTATCTTTCGTTCAACGTCTGAAAAAGGAAAGAAATGTTCCACAAAGGTATAGATTTCTGCCTCCGGCACACGAGCTGCTGTTGAAGTCGGATTATATTCCCTATACACGGTGCGTGGAGATGATAGTTCGAACCCCATTCGAACATCGAACTATTTCTTGCCTGCGAGGTCTGAAACCTCTATCCACTTCTTTGGTATACCCTTGTTCGTCAGGTAGTCAAACACAATCTTTGACTGCTTCCCTTGAACGAGAACCTCCAGGCCGGGAACGCCTCCACCTCGCGGAGAAACTAAAATAATCCTCAGATCCCTCTAAAAATTGTTGTCAAGCAACTTACCGGAAGTGGCTCCAGCACAGATTTTCCTTAGGTCCTCAGCCATCTCGTCTCCCGACAAAACCAGAAAAGGTTCGAAACCTGTGACAAGCGTAGATGCTTTTCGCCCTTGACGTATTTTCACGACCACTTGAATCGGTTTAAGTGCGCCTTTTCTGAACGAAAATGTCAGAGTCTTCGACGCAGGCAACGATGAAATTTACTTGACTACCGGGTCCTTTCCAGGCGCTGTTACTTCGTACCACGACTGCATTTGTTCTAGAATGGCTCTGGTTAATTCGTCTCTCTTCATGAATTCAACGGGAGCGGCAGCGGGAGCCGTCTCGGTTCCTTTGGTTTTCTTGGCCTTCGCAGCAACTGTGTCAGAAAGAACAGAGTCCAAATTTATGTATGCTTGTTCCCGAGGGTTGACGAGCGCCTTTGAGGTTATGTAGTTGTTGAGCAACGTGCGGATCTCAGTAAGTTCGTACAAAGTCTTGCCACTAGATTAAGATCAGACTTGATGTATTGACGGGTGCAAAAAGCTTACCTTCCCCCAAGCGCTTCGAATAGCTCAAGGGATCTTAAGTGGGGTTTCCATAACTCCTTGATCTCTACCCAGTGACCACTCTCTTGCTCCGCTTCCTTGAGACGCTCTTCGCGTTGGGCTTTCTTCGCGGCTCTAGTCTCGAGGTCCTCTGCATTGATGAATTATTTTGTCCAAACGAAACGGAAGAGAAGCGCACGTACTGACCGTCACATACACCTTGTGAGTCGCAACGGACGGATGACTCGCACTGACAGCCGTGACAACAACCTCTGTTTGCTGACCATGCTTAGGTGGGGCCTTCAGTGTCAGCAAGGATCCCTTCTCCGCCGATTTAAGAAACGCCGTCAAGGATTTGTGGCCCGAATTTTTTATTGTGATATCTTGTGGGGTCGGACGAGTCGCTTTCGATCGGGAGGACGGAGTTCGGGAAAGGCTGGCCGATACGGCAGAATGTAAGTCGAATAAAACGTCGAGGCCGATATAGGAAAAGAAGAGGCTGGAACTTCAGACAGAACTGTCGAAAGCGCCTGTAGAAGTGATGCATGAAGCAAAGCAGAAATTTCATCTGATGTGTAGGAGCGTGTCGATGGAAGGGTGTTGGCAGGAATCTCTTCGGCTGCCGGAGAATCATTACCTGGCGATGGCAGAGAAGCATCTACGGGGCTGCCGTTCTCTGATTCGGCATCTTTGGAAGATGGATCGTCCGCAGACTGCGGCTGCGGTTCTAATGCAAATGAAACCGTTTCCGGCACATCTGGTTTAGAACCCATATCCCATAGATGATCCTTCCATGTGTGAAGAACATAAACGGCCTTTCCTTTCTCTTGGTGGCCGTCCTGGATCTTGTCACTGGCAAGGGCCATACGACCTACTGCAAGGGGTGGAGACAAAGTCGGCTTCTCCGCATGCGTGTATTGAGATATTGATACGAGCTGACCCTCACGCAGGGATGGTGTGTGATAAACCACCCCTGGTATCATAAGATCAGCCCCACCCACGAGAACCGGGATTACTGCCGCGGGAGTGGAAATAAAAGGGAGAAGTTTCGGCAGCTTCCACATCGTATAGATAGTTGGAATGAGCTCCTCTGAGGCCTTGCCGGCGGTGAACCAGAGTGGATCACCGTCCGGAGACAGGTATACGGTCTGACCATTTTTTGAGAAGCCAGGACAAGGGAGGGTCGAAGCTTACCCCAGATTCGGAGAGATGGGTATTGAATTTGGCAGACAAAATACCCTCGGGGACTAACACGTCTCCATCTTCGGGCGAAATCCCGTACGAAGATACAACGCGCTGTTTCAGCTTCCTGCGATCTGAGCTTCGAAGTGGCGCACTCGTTTTCAATGTGCTGAGCGGTTTTTTGAACATTCTACAGATCGAAAGACTGCAAGAAGAATAAGTAAGGGTCGCTCAAGGCAAACGAGAAGGACTTCGTACCAGTGTCTCAAGCCGCGTGCTCGGAGAGACGGAAAGGACGGCGTGGGGTTGGCGTGGGGGCAGTGCAGGAGTGACAGCTTCCCAATTTGGACGTCTCGCTGCTTGACGATTACCACGATTACAGGTTCGAAATGCCCACTTGCAAGTCTATCGGGTTTCATTGTTATTCAGTGCTAACAGGTTTGGATAGTCGCCGAATTACGGGACAAAGCCGGTAAGGCCAAGGATGCCACTGTTAAGAAGACTGTCGACATGAAGGATAGACACACGAGGTAGGCTAACTAATGGCATTCATTTGAAGGTTTTCACGCTATTACAACCAGTGTGCCGCTCAAGAGTACGAACTGGGATCCATACACGTTAGTTTTTCAATCTCACTCAAAAGGATACGTAACTCTGCTGCAGCAAGGGCCGCCCCTCCACCTCCACCGCCACCTCCACGGGCCAATAAGCACACCAAGCCGACAGTGCAGCCGAGCTTTCCGCCGCCCCCGCAGAGAGGAGGATCCACGGCGGATTCGTCTGCACCGAGTCCAAGTCCGAGCCCGGGACCGCCGCCGATCGTTCGTCCAAGTGCGGCTCCCGGACCGCCGCCAATCGTACGTGCAACACGACCGTCGCTGCCTTCATCATCGTCTTCGCCACTCCCACCGCCGCCCATGCGTACACCTGTTCTCTCTCGATTCCGCCAGCCGGAGCCGGAGCCAGAACCAGAAGAGGCAGCACCGCCACCGCCGCCAATCAGACGCGTCGCGGCTCGCACCGCAGAGAAGGAGACTGAGATCGACTGGGCCAACCTATCATCGGAAGACAAGGAGGTTTTCTTCGGATGGCTGGACGAGTTTTTCTCGCGGCACCTCAACAGACCTATAGGCGTGGCGACGTAACGCGATGGCGTGGTTGCAATAGTTCGTACAACGCTGCTGTGATATGTCTCCTTTCCATGGCAGCGGACGGAACAATAGGCGAAGTAGTGGTTCGACTTGCAATTGTTGAAACTCTCGATTTCTGACGGTCTTGATTTCAACCAACTCGTGATTTTCTCATTTATCAGTCAACATCTCGAGTTTTCTCTACCTCTCGAACTCCGACTCAGAATCCAGCTGCTCCTCCACGACCAATTGCGCATCCACGAGATACGCACTCAGCGTGTTCAGCAGCTGATTCACCGTTACACGAATACGACTGTTGATGTTTCCGTAGTGCGAAATGCCTACGAGGGTAGTGTGTAGGTCCTTCAAGGTCAACTGAGAGGATGCTGCGAGAAGAGAAGGAAATGCGAAGAGCAATGTAGAACACCGCAGGATACATTCCAACATTCCGGAATCGCAACCTCTAGAGCCAAGTTAGCGCATATCCGCGAATCATAGTAGAAGATGCAGTGACCTGGACAGCCAGCGTATAGCACTTGCGAATGGATCTGCCCCGAAGAGATGAATATTCCCAGCGAGTAGTAATTCAACAAGCTTCTCGAGCCCAAGAAAGGCATTGTGCGCCATAAGAACATCGTTGCCCATCAACCACTTGTTG
The DNA here is from genome assembly GCA_014462675.1 of Mycena sanguinolenta. Lineage (NCBI taxonomy): Eukaryota > Fungi > Basidiomycota > Agaricomycetes > Agaricales > Mycenaceae > Mycena > Mycena sanguinolenta. The sequence continues at coordinate 6,541,785 of JACAZH010000003.1, read as the reverse complement.
AGCGGAGGAAACATGTTTTTCTTGATCTACATCGCTCTGGGTGAAGAACTGATACAGCTCAGAAGTTCCACCTACCACGTCTCGGATAGAGGTTTCCTTGGCGGAGACCCCTCTCCTCCAAATCGAAAGCAATAGAGTCATCGATGTTGCTCGCGACCATGCGTTCTCTTTACGTTTCAAAAGACTCTGCAGCAGCGTCAGGTCCTCCTCAAGAATCTCCAGAGGATCGTAGTCCTTGTCCCAGTTGTCGAGAATCCGATACAGCGTCCAGCAGGCCTGACCCCATGTGAATGACTGACGGGCGGAAAGTAAGGCACGGAGATGAGAGATTACGCCCATCTGCATCAGCGCGTGTGCACGAAAATGACTGGTGGCCGAGCTATCGATGACTCGGAGCGCATATATCTGTGCCCAACCTCGATTGAACTGAAAGCCGAGCTGAAGTAAGCAGGCCACTCGCCTTGGTTGTATGGGCAGGATTGCTCAGACAACGAATAACTTGGCGTATGACGGGAGAGGTCGTCAGCTCATCCATCGAGTGCGCAAGGTTGATATCCAGTTGCGCTTTGAGTGTAATGTGTTTGATGACTATGCGCAAGATGCATAGCGCAGAATCAACATCTTCCGAGTATTCAGAGGTGAGGCCTTTCCAATCCGGGGATAGAAGAGCGTCCTCTCCGTCTGCAAGTTTGAAATGAGTTGATAACCTACCGAGATTCCGGTCTCCCTCTGTGTAAGCAAAGGAAGCATCTAGAACATGTTCTATGCTTTTGTTATACAACTGCTCCTATGCGAGAGGATACTTTCATCACCTGAAGCCACCTAAATACACTCAGCCTGGCGGGATGAAAGATGTCGGACGTGGCAGACGTACAGAATCAAGTCTATTGGCAGAAAGTATACCGTCCGCAATGAAGACTTTGGACACATTGCTTGAAGTCGTGTTCAGAGCACGGCTTTCCAGGTTATGGATGATGGGCCGATGTCCGTCGAGGGAGACGTGGGAGGCCTGGATCAGTTGTCAACATTTACTTCAGGAAATCGGGCAAAGATACCGGAAGTGTCAGAATGTAAAGTCCTCTAGATCGCAAGTATGTGAGACCAGACTACATCAGAGCGATGAGATTCTCAACCAAGATAACACTGTGAAGCGTACAACAATACCGGTGCATATGTCAGGATGAGAATACCTCCCCCATTCTTGGTTCAGATAACTGTCTAACGTTGAACTCGCCACTGAGTAAACTGTTAGTGCAGTTAACCGGTGCTGAAGGTACAGACTCACTGTTGGGAACCACTATAAACGGCGACGGCTTGGCGTCCAACGAAGAGTGCCATAAAATGCGCAGTACGTTCAGGTGCCTAATCGACTCAGTCAACTTCGCTCTCTTCACGAAGAGTACCGTTTGAGTACCGGAAACGTGACCAGGTCTTGACTGTCTGCAGATAATGATGTACTTGGGCAGGAGTCGCTGCAGGAAAATATTTAACCGTAACATCCAGTTTCGCTGCGGCGAATCCAGAGCCGTTGGGGGTTCCTACCACGATATCGGACAATGCAAGAGGAGACTGATGGCAGGGCAGTTAGCGGACGTACCTCTCCAAGCGCACCCTCGTCGAACACGTCGTCCACAAACATCCCTCGCATCAGGTCAGGAAGAGCAGTAATGGTTTCGTTGGTATCATCCAATTGATGTTGTATTTGCTCGAGCAGTTCCCGTGCAACAAGAGCGTCTTCCCGCCTATCTTCGTCGTTCTGGAAATTCCAGTCCATAACATGCACCTGCATTTCAACCTGCCGAAAATTCAGGTCGAGAGATCTCCTGTATTTTTAGATTGAACGAACGCCGAGAAGCAACACTGCATCTTGTAGGACGGCAGAGTATTCGATGATGGAATCTCTGATGTCGTTGCGGTTGAGATATTGCTTGATCTTGCTTTTGAGAAAGATATCTTTAGTGTGTTGCAGAATCTTCTCGAGCGGTCTAGAAACCTTTCAGACGAGTATAATGAAATGAATCTAAAATCGAACTCGTTCAAGCCATGTATAGAGTCTTTGAGTTTCAATGCGACGGCTGGAGAGCATGAAGCTATTTGCGCCTTTAATGTGATTAAAAATGTTGTCGTTCGTTCCGCCAAGCGTCGTAACAAGCGACTATTGACTTTCGTCGTCTATACCGATATCAGTTTCTCGTTTTATGATCCAAATTTATCAGCATACCTCGGCACACAAGGAGGACGGCTTTCGCAATCTTATCAAGACCCACAATGGGGACAATTCCAGCCACTTCTGAAAAGACTGCGAGGGCTTCTTTGGTTGCATGTGCACCTGTGGAAATGGTGTGCGGGGACATGCTGCTCTGAAAAGACTCTTGAAAGGGAATGTGGTCATCCCGTCGATCCTACCGTCATCCACACCTTTTACCATTAGCTATACCAACCACCGATCCCAGAATCTTCCTGCCAACCCTACATTACTTATTCGCCCGGCGTTGTAGTTTACTATGGCGCTTGGCACCGCGTCTTAGCACAGTGTTTGCTTGTAGCGGTATACAAATGCAGAAAACAAAAGAAAGGGAATGTGGCGATAAATACGGCGGTCTCAGCGCAACAGCCTGGGCGATGATGAAAGAGATCATGTCAAGACTGAGACTAGCTGTTTGGGGAGCAGTTAACAAGCGAGATGAATTATTCGCAAACTCTGAGTGTTCAGGTCCGAGTGATATCCCCGTCGCTGAGCGTGCAAAAATACAAGGATGAATGTCCATTGGTTATTTGGTGGATAGATTGACTTGAAGCCATTCAAGGGGACCCATTTTGTGAAGAGGCCGTGGCACACTGGCAGCCATGACCCAACCTATAAAAAATCCTAGCGCATTTTGTGGGATGGCAGTGCGTGTCATTCCTGCTCGCTTGTATGTGCCTGAATCACCCGAGTCGGGCTGGGTGAAAATAGTGACATACATGGCTTCCAGAGCTGTTATGTGCGGTCAAGTGTGCAACGACGTTGTAGAAAGGGAAGGAAAGCAACTCCGGTGATGGCCGAACAGTGCCACCTCGTCAAAACCGGGCGGCCTGTTCGGTGCTGACTCCAAATTTTTTGAAGCTTCCACAGATTCCTGGAACTCACGCCGATTCTACAAACGTACACATTCCCTTCCGCGTTTTCGGCCCAAGGTTGTAGTCTGACCGGCTGGCTAGTACTAAGAGCGAACTAGCTTGCCCCTCTCCATGGTCGTCTTTTTCAAAATATCCCGCCTCATATTCTGGCCCATCTGCACTGTGTTCGTATTTTTAACGGCACTGTAATTCTTCTTTCTGCAGCACGGCCCGCGTCCCCCCGAAGTTGGGAACTCGGCACCGGTACCGTGAGTCGTCTGAATCTCACATTGGCAGGGAACGAGTTGCGGTATCAAGAAGCCATCCGAGTGAGGAGAGCTTCCATTGAGATGATCAGCGGCCATGACATGCCTGCGTGCGCTTTGCGAGGCCAATAGGACCATCGGTTGAGACACCACACAGATTCCCAGAACCATTCTCTGCGTTCGATACGCTTATGAAAAAGTTTGGACATGAGTTTATCGATATCTGGAAGGTCAGCTATTCAACTGACACGAAATCCTAGCTCAATGCGCGCGGCGCAGATCGACATCGAACTTCAGAATTTTCTGCCCTCACAGCGATCATCGAGTCGTTCAAAAGACGGCCGCTCCCGTTTTCAGATTGAAATCCATATCGGATATGGACCGGGTGCGTCTTCCATGTGTTTCAACGGTAAAGTAAATTTGAAAATTCTATTCTTCCATAGACACAGACACCGTCGGAGGAATTGACAGTACGTCACTATTCAATTCGTAGCGAACGCTGTACTTGACTCAACGGAAACAGAATGGTGGACCATGCTTGAAGACGCTGGACCGCGACCATTTTGGACAGAGTGTAATCTCCTGGATGTGAATACACCGCGGCGGGGTCCTCTTGTCGCCGAGGTGAGCGAGTTTTCTGGCTTGGATCTGATCTGTTCACCGAGGTGCGCAGTGGTTATTCATAAACATTCGAGCGATTCGGAAGCATACGTTGCTCAATGATAGCCTTCCGGACTATCCATAAAAACCGCGCATGATTCTATGCTCCTCAAAGAAGCACCGCAAAATCATCTGCAAGATAACCTAGCGTACGAATAAAAACTGGTACCTTGACCTACCTGGGGCGTTCATCCTACATTCACCATAATAACCTGCAAAAGTGGGGGTTTGGGAGAGACGCGACGCTAGCTCAACGTATACGTATCCGAATTCTGACTCACAGTTCGTTCGTCTGGGTTGGAATCTGAAATTTATGGTGATAGAGGCTGTATCTTCAAGGATTGCATAAAATAACTGTACCGCTCTGAATAATATTTAATAGAATCGTTCTGCCGACGAGAACTGCCAGGTTTGTGGCAGATGGCTGCCGGCAAGGTAGGTGGTGTCTTAGGGTGTCTTCGGGACGACGCGGAGAGGGAGAGAGAGGGAGCTGACTGGTTCTCGAGCTCCCGGGGAGTACGCGGGAGAGGGAAAGTCGGATCGGGACTCGGAGGAGACGGCCGGTCCTGTGCGCAAGATGACGGTTCTGAGACGTCGAGAAAGTGTGGCTGTGTAGATTAGGTCGCTAGCTATCTAATCTACACAGCAAGAAGACGTGACCGCGTCTCCCATCCACCACTTCCTTGCCTCCCAAATATCTGCCAACAAAGAAGCATCGATCGAATAAATACGTTGACCGCATCTGGACTCTCGACTTACTTCCTTGTCCTCCAAATGCCACGCGTAGCCTGGCATATTCCCGTCGCATTTGCTATTTTGATTAGTCTCTTTCTGCTCGCCAGACACCACGCTCCTCCGGGCACAATAGGGCTCAACGCGTGATTTTCCAGCCCCAGAAGTCGCTTGAATCAGACTTTGACCGGCAACGAGATGCGATACCAGGCTGCGGCATCAGACTTTTGACAGATAACTTGTGAGCTTGAACAAGCCCAAACAAGCTCGAACAAGCCCCAAAAAAGTTGCCAAGCTCACAAGCTCGCAAACCAAGTCCTGATTTTCACAAGGTCGACCGTTCGAGCCCAGAAGGTCGCAGAATTTAATATTCATTGCATCAGATCGGCTGATCCCAGGGAACTCTGGCTCAAAGAGGACTCAAAGGGTCTTTGGTTATTCTCTAGCATATTTTTGAAGGCAGCTTTCATACTTTTCGAAGAATGATTTTGGGCACTTTGACCTTGCGAGCTTGTCGGCAAGCTCACAAGGCCAAACAAGCCACAAGTTATTTGTCAAATCGCTGATGGGTGAGGGAACGCAAGAATGCAATAGCGAGAATTGGAGGAGGAGACATGCCGTCGTGCGTATTCATTTTCTTTCCATCATCGAGTTTCTCAACTCGCCTTTCAGATTCTCAAACCCAAACGACGGCGGATGGAGTTACACCTTGTGGGATTTCTTCGTTCCAGCATTTAGCTGTCCCTTTCCAGTCGTACGCGTAGGCGAGTTTGTTCAATCTGCGAACATTAATGTTTGTCTGAGTCTTGGTTCATAGGCACTCTTGGAGACGGAGGTCAGTTCCAGTCCTGTTCGAATAGATTTGGCAGTCTCTTGACGTGAGTACAGGAAAGTTCGTCTGTGGTTTCGAGCGCGCTGTGGCCCAACCGGGATGCGTTGTCTACTCCATGGGCGTTGAACGCCAATCCACGTTCGAGCAGGCGATTCTGCACCAGTCTGACCACTGCCAGGTCTACGGTACGTTCAAATCGTGCTTCCAAACATAATTCTTATTTCCATATACAGGCTTCGATTACTCGGTCTCGAAATGGGGTCCCGATCTGCTCGAAGACACAGCCGTTAACCCGCGCGCGCATTTCTTTCCATACAAGATCGGCAGTACCGACAACCACGAGGCGTCGCCGAAGGAGTACACGCTCGCGGGTATCATGAAGGAGCTAGGGCATACCTTCATAGATATCTGGAAGGTGCGCGCAGCTGAAATTCGTCTTTTGCACTCCTGACTATCTCAAGATCGACATCGAAGGTTCAGAGTTCTCTGCGCTCAGAGACGTCATCCGGTCGTTCAACGGGCAGCCCCTCCCATTCGGGCAGATGGAGATTGAGATCCATATCGGCCATATCTGGGGTACGCTTCCTTCCTACCGCACTTGACTCCTGCTAACGACGTCCAGAGGGCATGCAGACCATCGGGCTGTTCGACGAGTGGTGGACGATGTTGGAGGACGCGGGGCTGCGGCCGTTCTGGAACGAGTTGAACGCGGTTCACGTCAATGGCGTCCGTGCTGGGCCGACTGTCATCGAGGTGAATTCTTTGTTTGATTTGATTCGATGAATTGAATGGACGTGCCAGTGGTCCTTCATCAACATCCGCGGAAAACACGCGCTCACCGATGATACTTTGCCGGATTATCCATGAACCCTGTTTTTTTTTTTTTTTTCCATTTTCTGTCTCGGTGGATGTAGTTTTAGCTTCAGAATCGAACAATTTTGTACTGGGAGCTTGAACCAAGTCGCGTGATCGCGTTCATTGAAAATCATTGATGGCCGACTAGCCGGTTTCAACCAACTGAACCAAGACCGCTCCTGTGGAACGACCACACGTTATTTTCTTCCATCACAAGCAACGCTACTAGTGAAAGTCTGAATACACTAGTTCAAGTTGATCAAGAGCCCAAGACTTCAAGGTAATCGAAGACATGTAGGACCAACATCACGAGACGCTAACTGACCGATGTCCTGGCCGTGTACTTCAAATTGAGTGCATTAAACTCGCATTATACCTGGAATACTGAGGCAGAGAAACCTCAAGTTGCTGCGACTGTGGTGGTTCATTCATTATCGCAATAAATCGTAACTCACCAAGGCTGACTTGACTGTTCAAGTGAAACACGTCGAGGATTACTCGTGCAGGTGAATTGTATGAGTAAAACAGGAGGAGGAGGAGATCCACACGAAATTGGTAGACTTATTCAAAGACTTACTCGTGAACGGCTGCAAGTTGCCAAATGAGGTTACGGGTGATATACATCAGAGATATATCATCGGTGGCGGTGCCGCGCTACGACAATAAGGACTCCGCGCATCATTTCCTGCGTCCGATCTGTACTCTCCGCAACGGAAACGTTCGTCCGTGATTCCCAATTTTTCATCGATTTCCTGCCCTCGTGCAAGAGCGACGGAGGTCGGCATCGCTTGTAGCACTTTGGCGCTCAAGCCTGGGCCAATTGTCTGTACAGCGCTAGCATTTGCCGCACACCATCTCCGCCGGGCCGCATCCACGCCCCTTACCTACCATCTCGTACCATATGCTCCAAGGGACAGAATCGCATGGGTGTTCAACAGCGTGCGTAATTCCGAATTATTTTTATCGTGGCCTCGCGTGCAACCATTGTAGTTGAACTAATTTCCCTTGGCTATGAGTTCAAACCAGAATGCCATACTCTACTCAGGAGATACACTTTGGCATATTTCAGCGTTCGGAGAGATTTATCTTCAATCTTCAACTCATTCACTAGTTCGGCGCTCTTGGACGTTGACTCCGAGCTGGTTCTGACTAATAACTTCTGAGTCGTTGAAAAGCATGTGCTTGCAGAGCGCGTGGTTTGATTGACTTTCTTCAAATCCTTTTTATACACCTCCTCCTCCTGGTCCACCGTAGCCGTTGAATCTTCCAATGCAGTTCCTTGCTCTTGTCGCATTGGCTTGTGCAGTCTCTGCCCAGACCGTCAACAAAATCGTACTGACCAATGATGACGGTTGTGTTGCATATCTCTGGCTCGCGTCTTTTTTTAATTTGGATGTAGGATGGGCCGTAGCTCAAATTCGCGCCCAAAACGATGCTCTCAATGTGGGTTGTAAAAAATGAACGTCGCTCGTGCTCATAGGCTTTCAGGCAGCTGGCTATAATGTCTGTTCGAAACCTTTTGATGCAGAATTGTTTCTGAACGTTTCTGCAACTAGGTTGTTCTGTCTTGCCCGGCTAACAACGAGTCTGGAACGGGGTCTTCAAGTGAGACCCCCACCACACTCGAAAGTCCCTGCGAGTTCGACACCTGCCCAACTGGATCCCCTGCCACTGGCTTCAATACCACCGATCCCCGGCTGAACTACGTGAACGCCTTTCCAGGTAAGGACCTATCACACCAAATTTGCGAGACGTTCATTGTTTTGGCCAGTGGATGCAGCTCGATTTGGTATTCAAACCCTAGCCCCAGAGTTCTTCAACGGTTCAAAGCCCGATTTTGTCGTCAGCGGTCCCAATGTAAGCTTGAACACTCTGTGTGTGCCGTCGTTTCTCACCCATTCAGGTTGGAAGTAAGCCTTCCTCTGTTCTATCCGCCATCGATATCAAGCGCTCATTTAGATAACTTGGGCTTGGCTGTATTGTTTTCCGGGACGATGTTTGTGTAATCTTTTTCTCGAATAAACCCACGACGGCTCACAATGAGTTCCAGCGGTGCAGCGTCCGAAGCGGCGTTGGAAGGAATCCCCTCTGCTGCGTTCTCCGGCGCAACCGGCGACGAGGTCTCCTACACCACCCTCACAACCGCACCAGCAAGTGCAGATAGCGAGGCCGCGGTGATTTATTCAGCGCTGACTGTCAGCTTTCTCGATGTCCTCTTGGCCTCGTCCGCGCCCATCCTCCCGAGCGGCATCTCGCTCAACGTGAACTATCCCTCCACGACAAGCTGCACCTCTGTGTCAGATTTCAAGTTTGTTCTGACCCGAATCTTCGCGGATCCGTTCGTCACCGACGTGAACCCTTGCGGCAACCCGCACTTGCCGACCGAATCGTCTGTGATTTCGATGGCAGGGTGTTTCGCGACTGTTAGTGTTTTTGATGCGAGCACCAAGCTCGACGCGAATGCTGCGAATCAGGCGATTGTCCTGGACAAGCTTGCTTCAATACTCACTTGCATCAATTAGCTGGAGTTCTCATCTGTCGTCCTCCGAAACAAAATGTATGAATAATCCAGTTGAATTCCACGTCAGTTGTCCTTAGCTCGGGAGACAACAGTCTTCTGGGACAGTTTCTCGCCAATATGAAACCTGAACCGCTAAAAGTATGAGTATTATGGTATTCACAGGCCGCGACCGTCAAGGGTATGGCCCTTACTTGACCGTGTCTGGAACGCGGATGGCATTGCGAGGATGTTTTCAACCACAATTCAATGCCAGTCCCAGTGCTGTTATTGATGGTTAATCGAAGACATGAAAAGTAGTAAATAGCTATCAGCATCGTTGTTGCGTTGTGCAAACCAGTTCCATGTTCTTCAATATATATGTGTCTCCATTGCATCGAGGTAAGCACCTGCAGTGAAACTCTAATCCATTACGATGAAGTCGTCGTCCCACATGGCTACAGTTCTTCCGAGTTGATCTCCAACAGAAAGAGTAGGAAAATGGAGCTCGAGTACACTGGAGGTCGCAAGCGAGGATAGTGCGGTCTGCAAAAACTTCCCGCCTTCGTTAGTGCAGCGGAATAGTACTTTCTGCAGACAGGGAAATCGCCCGGAGGACAAGAATGCGTCCAGTGCATACCAGTCCACGTCCGGGGATATGTAAATGTCCAGCAAACTAAGTTGCTCAAGGGCGGGTGCGTCGAGCCGGGTGATTAAATTCAGGGAGAACAAGTCCCTGTAGATCGATGGGTCACCGCACATGGTCAACGTAATCAGATTGGGGTGTAGCGCAAGGTTAAGAAATTCTTCAAATAAATAAATGAATGAGTGGGGAGGAGAAAAAAAGGGAGGCGGTAACACTCACGATAGCTCATACCCCAAACATGGTCCAAATGAACATAGAGATGGCGGAGCGCACCGCCGAGTTTCCGTAGCGCATCGTAGATTATCAGTTTCTCGTTGTTCTTCAAAATCGGCAATATCAGCGAGTCCACATGGGGAAGGTGGTTGAATGCGTTTAGCCATGCCAGAATTGGACCAGGCGAGTTATCGCCAAGTACCAGACTGTGAAGCCCCCTCGGCGGAACCGCCGTAGAAGGAGCTTTCGGCAAGGTACTTGATAAGTGGATCCCTAGCTCTTGCAGGGCAGGGAAGAGGCAGATCATTTCGATGAGCGGGGGGTGGGTGGGAGGGAAACTGGCAGGCAATGGTGAGGTGCGTGACATGTGGAAAGCCCACGACAAATCCTGTGCAAAGAACGCATCCGTGGCACGGTGCGCCACGTTTGCGAGGGACAATCCAAGCATGCGGACGCCCGTGAGAAGGCGTAGAGCAGCAACGGTCTTGTCCAAGTACGGATCGGGCTCATTCCACTCATGGTTCAAGGCGCAAATTTTTCCAACACCTTCTGGATCGAATGTGGAACCGGAAAGGAGGGTGTCATAGAAGGCAAGAACGTTTTTGGAGGTAACAGTACATGTCTTGAAGAGATGGCGCCTGCACCGTAAGGCCCATGCGCGACACAGCAGAGAGCATGCTTTAAGAGAACGATAATCCCCAGCCAGTAAATCAAGAATTGCGTCTATCATTTCCGGCGGGAGTTCGCTCATGGTGGTTTAGGACAAGCTCAAGGCTGTACCAAGCTGCCTTTTTGAGGACTCCGCCGAAACCGCACTCCGGACTCGGAGGGCCTCGGGTGTCGATGACAGAGCCACAATCCGGAATGCTCCGAACGGGTTCCCTGCTGTAACCTGTTTGCCGCTTTGCTTACACCTTGGCTTCCTTCCATCCCCTGACAGTTGTGGTCCTCCATATGCTTCGAAGGAAGCACCTGAGCCGTCTCGCATGGGCGTTCAAGAACGTGCGTACTCTGTATTATATTTATCGTGCACGCATCTGCACGCGTTCGTACTTCAAATTGGATTGAAACTGGTTTTCCTGCTAGTAATGAACCAGAATACGCTTGGAATATAACGCCGGAAAGTTCCCCACTTCTCTTGTAGCTGCCCAGCGTCATGCATCGGTTCATTTACTAATTGTTTGGATACTCTTACTGACCAGAGCCTGGCAAGCATGTGCTCAGAATCGCATCGAGTTGAACGTGTGCTTGACGAGACTTATTTGGAGTTCTTCCAATCCTTTATATTCGGGGCGAAAAGTCCAACGCAATCGTTCTCCGATGCTGTTCCTTGCTCTTGTCGGATTGGCTTGTACAGTCTCTGCCCAAACCGCCAACAAAATCGTACTGACCAACGATGATGGTTGGGTCGCAACACTCTGATAATCGCGTCTTTTTTTCATTGGGATGTAGGATGGGCCGTAGCTCAAATTCGCGCCCAGAACGATGCTCTCACTGTGCGTTGCCTGAGATGCATATAAATCGTACTCATTTGCGATAGACAGCTGGTTATAATGTCCGCGCGAAACTTTTTCTGTGGAATTCTTCCTAAAATTTTCCGTATCCAGGTTGTCCTGTCCTGTCCAGCTATCAACGAGTCCGGAACGGGGTCCTCAACTGCGACCCCGACAACACTCAAGACTCCGTGCGAATTCAACACCTGTCCAACTGGATCGCCTGCCACTGGTTCCAATGCCACCGATCCCCGGCTGAACTACGTGAACGCCTTTCCGGGTAAGGACCTATCATGCTGGGTTCCACACGATGTTCACTGTCTTGCCCAGTCGATGCAGCCCGCTTTGGGATTCAAACCTTAGCTCCGGAGTTCTTCAGCGGCTCCAAGCCCGACTTTGTTGTTAGCGGCCCCAATGTAAGCTTGAATGTTCCGAGTGTCATCGTTTCTTATCCATCCAGATTGGAAGTAAGCCTTATTCTGCTTTGGTCGTCATCGATATCAAAGCTAGTCAGATAACCTGGGGTCGACTGTGTTGATATCCGGGACAGTGTTTGTGATCATCTTCTCAAAGATAACTGCGACGGCTCACGATTTCCAGCGGTGCTGCCTCTGAAGCGGCGTTGGAAGGAATCCCCCTCCGCTGCGTTCTCAGCCGCAACCGGGGGTCAGGTCTCCTACACTACCCTCACCACCTCTCCAACAGCTACAGATAGCAAGGCAGCGATAATCTATTCAGCGCTCACGGTCAGCTTTATTGACGTCCTCTTGGCATCCTCCGCGCCCATCCTCCCGAGCGGCATCTCGCTCAATGTCAACTACCCCTCCACGACAAGCTGCACCTCTGCGTCGGCGTTCAAGTTCGTTTTGACCCGAATCAACGCGGATTCCGGCGCTACCGACGTGGAGACTTGTGGCACCACGCACTTGCCGACAGAGTCGTCTGTGATTGCGAAGGCAGGCTGTTTTGCGACAGTTAGCGTGTTTAATGCCAACACGAAGGCCAATGTGAATGCGGCGACGCAGGCGATTGTCCTGGCGAAGCTTGCCTCAATACTCACTTGTTCCAATTAACTGGAGTTCTCATTTGTAATAACGTCCTCAGAAACAAAAGATACATCTGGACGCTAATTCAGGTGCAAGTCGCCCTGCTCTCTTCAATTCAGCATAGGCTGTTCTGTTCGTTCAACTTGGCTCCGAGTCGCAAGATGAACGATGATGAGCACTGCTGCTCGCTGGTCACGGAACACGGTACATTCCGCACGTCTTACGCTGTTCTTTCATGCTCCATTCGTATCCCGTGCCTCCCTCGTGTTCCCGGCTATTGAATATGCCGAGGCCGTGACATTTCCGGCTATTGAACGCACCCGCGACAGTTTGTATCTAATTTTGACTCAGCATCCGGCTTCGGAATACAAAGTAGCCGAAATTAACATTACTTCTTTCACATTTTACTTACACTATATAAACTTCACCTGTAATTCACTACAACACAATATAGATCAGTTCCCTGCATCACTTTCGTCTCTGTTTCAGCTTGAGCCTCCGTCGTTGCTCATGCTCGTCTTTGTCTAGTTCTTGTTTGGTCCCTCGTCGTCACACTCCTCTCTCTCCCTCTCCCTTCCCCTCTACACTCCCTCATACGAGACCTGAGAATGGGTTGGCCCACTCGCAACACATTCACCTTGTGGTTGCCATCCTCAGAGTTGCAGATCTGGTATTTTGTTTATCAGCTCGCACTCAACAGCACCATCAGCGTATCATATTGGAGCCCACCGCGAGGGGTTTCAACTATTGCTTCAGGCTCGTCCCATGGCTTTATCCTCACCTCAGCTCCCAACCTCGCTCTCGTTCCATCGCATTCACCAGCGCCTACATTCCCACCCTCACCGCAGTATTCTTCGCCGACTTCGCCTTCCCCTCCCTTGCTTTCACCTTGTTCACCGCCACATTTGTCTACGCCACCAGTTCCACCGCCGCCTTCATCCCCACACGTCGCACAGCCCCTTTCCCGAGTTTCATTTCCGATCCCCGACTTCTGTGCCCCGATACCGCCGCCTCCCGCGATGCCCGCTCGTAAAGATCCAATAGCTCCTGTATTCGATTCACGGAAGCCTCGTGAGCTGCGCAGATATTTTTGCGACCTCGAGTTTTTTGTTTTCACGCTCTCACGTCACAGATGACTTCGAGAAGAAATCCCACGCGACCCGTTTCCTTTCCATCGACGACCAGGACCTTTGGGAGTCCGTTCCCGAGTTCACTGATCCCGCCGCCTCTTTTCAACACTTCACAGCCGCGATATTTCGCCTTTATCCCGAAGCAGATCCCGACCGCAGATATTCATTAGCTGACCTCGAAGCTCTCGTCACTGAGCTCTCGCACATTCACTCCCTTCTCCCGTGCCCGCTTCCTCGAATTCTACCGCTGCTTCTTCACTATATCCTCGTTCTTATGCTCTCGTGATCGCCTTTCCATCCACGAGCAGAGTCGCACCTTCATTCGAGCCATCCCGTCGCATATTTGGCAGCTAGCACGACAACGTCTTGAGGTTAAATGTCCTGACGTACATCCCGACGATCCCTATTTGCTGCACGACCTTCGTGACGCCGTCGATTTCATCCTCCTCACTTCATGCACGACCACAACGCCGATATCTGCCCTATCTGTGTCTTCCCCCGAACTTCCTGTGCCCGCGCCCGGAGTTCCGTCCCTAGCTGCGCTCGCAGATGCCGTTAACGAGTTGACTCGCCTTGTTTCGTCGCAGCAGCCGTTCCCTGCTGCTTCGCGTCCCGACCTGCCGCCGCCTCCATCGCCGCATCCCGCGTCATGTTCGTATTGCAGCAATCCCACACACTTCATCGCACGTTGCCCCGCTGTCGCTGCAGATATTCATTCGGGATTTTGCAAGCGTAATGCTGAGGGGAAAGTCGTCCTCCCTTCGGGCTTATTCGTCCCACACCAATTTGCTGGCTCGAACCTCCGTGCACATATCATTTCGTGGCATGCTGCCAATCCAACGCGTTCCGCACAGCCTGCTGCAGCTGATGTATCAGCTCCCGCACCGACGACATCGCACGCACCTGTTTCCTGTTCACACGAGTCTTCCTCGACAACTCCACACTCGCCGCGTCTTATTCCTGCTCTGCGCTCTGCTCCCACGTCAACATTTAGCACAGAAGGTCGCATTGTCGAGCTCGAGTCGCAGCTTGCAGCGCTTCGTTCGCGCACACGTCCCATCGCAGTCGGTTCACTGGCTTCATACTCCCCTTCCACACCGTTCCAGCCCGTGTCGCATTGTCCACCGCCATCACGCATGGATTTGACTTCGGTTTACGTTCAGCAGCAGCAGAATGTCGAAAATATCGATACTCACAGATTCCCCACGCCACCGCTTGCTCCCGCGATCCTGCATCGTAGTCCTGCACCACAGTTCGCACTCCAGTCGGATTTTGCACGAGTTTCGAGCCCAGAAAAGTCGTCTCTGCCACGCCACATGAATCTGCCGTCCTGCGTATCGCATGCCGTCCCGCACATCGCTTCGCCGCCGTTCCCTCGCGAGCAGGAGTCGCAGTCATCCCCCTCCGAGCTAGCCCACATTCCAGAGCCGCAGAATCGCCCTGTGCCGCTTCAGAAGTCGTCCCCAGCTTTCCATGCGAATTGGGAGTTCCCTGTGCCGCACGCCGTTCCACATGTCGTTTCCCCGTCGATTCCTCGCGAACAGCAGCCACAGCCATCGCTCATCGAACTATGCCGTGTTTCGGAGGCCCAGAGTCGTTTTTCCCAGTCACAGATCCCGCTCGGTGCCGAGTCTGAGTTCCAGCAGTCGTGTTCACTGCAAAATACAGTCCAGTGTCGTCCCCAATGCTCCAGATCGAGTTCCAGAGATTTGTCGATGTCACAGCCACATCCCGCGTCGCATTCGCAGCTGCAGCTGAGCAGTTTCGCTCCCGGGATCAGCCCGCCCGCACACAGAAATTTTACAGCTTCAGTTCAACTTGCACACAATTGCAGCGTCGTTCCTCGCCTTCCGGACGCATTTTCGAGTCATCCAAGCTCCCCAGCCGACTTGATATCGTTCGATTAGCTCCAGTACTACACATTCGATGCCCCGCACTCGACTTCGCAGCCATATTCGGATCAGTGTCACCTAAAATCATCGCATCTTTCCCTCCAGTTCATTTCCCTGCTTCCCTCGATTTCAGGTCTTCATTTCGACTTCCCTTCACCCCCGTGCTCGCTGCAGACATCCGACGAGTCAATAGTTCAGTTGGGAGGACCCACTGTGACGCACCTTACATTTCTCCATTCTTCCTTCATTCACCTTCCTTCCCGCTTTCTCCCGAGCTCTTGCCTCGTGTTCAAGTCATTCCACCTGTTCATTTCGCCATTCCGGTTGTTGCCGTCGCTCCCAGTGACCGAGGACGGTCACATTTTCAGTTGGGAGGAGATGATGAGCACTGCTGCTCGCTGGTCACGGAACACGGTACATTCCGCACGTCTTACGCTGTTCTTTCATGCTCCATTCGTATCCCGTGCCTCCCTCGTGTTCCCGGCTATTGAATATGCCGAGGCCGTGACATTTCCGGCTATTGAACGCGCCCGCGACAGTTTGTATTTAATTTTGACTCAGCATCCGGCTTCGGAATACAAAGTAGCCGAAATTAACATTACTTCTTTCACATTTTACTTACACTATATAAACTTCACCTGTAATTCACTACAACACAATATAGATCAGTTCCCTGCATCACTTTCGTCTCTGTTTCAGCTTGAGCCTCCGTCGTTGCTCATGCTCGTCTTTGTCTAGTTCTTGTTTGGTCCCTCGTCGTCACACTCCTCTCTCTCCCTCTCCCTTCCCCTCTACACTCCCTCATACGAGACCTGAGAATGGGTTGGCCCACTCGCAACACATTCACCTTGTGGTTGCCATCCTCAGAGTTGCAGATCTGGTATTTTGTTTATCAGCTCGCACTCAACAGCACCATCAGCGTATCATTTTATATGATATGCTGACGGTGCCGCTGAGCGCGAGCTGATATATAAAATACCAGGCCTCTAACTCTGGGGACAGCGACCGTAAGACAAAAGATGTGCGAGTGGGCCAACCCATTCCCAGGACTCGTGTGAGAGGTAGGTGGAGAAGTAAGGAAGTAGGAGTATAATGGCGGGCGTGGACGACGAGGGACGAGACGAGATCTAGACAGTGACAAGCATACTGAGCAACGACGAAGGCTCAGATGTGAAACAGAGGCAAAAAGCGATGTAAGGACTTGTTTTTGAGTAAAATACAGGAGCAGTATTTATAGTAAAGTGTAATATACAATACAAGCAGAAATTTCCTTGAACCAGTGCAAATTCTCGGGGATTCTGCGAATTGAACTAATCTCGGGAATGGGGACGCCGGATGCCGGATGCCGGAAATAACAGAAGACCGATGGTTGAAGTCGGGAATGATGGGAACTGTGGGAATCGGACCGAAATGACAGCATCGGCGCTCATACGGGAGCGATGCTCATCATCTCCTCCCAACTGAAAATGTGACCGTCCTCGGTCACTGGGAGCGACAGCGACAACCAGAATGAGAAATCGACAGCGAGAACGACTTGGAGATGAGGAAAGAACTCGGGAGGTGGCGAGAAAGGTGAATGAAGCAAGAATGGAGAAATGCAAGGTGCGTTGCAGTGGGTCCTCCCAACTGGAATATTGACACGTCGGATGTTCATAGCGAGTGCGGGGATGAAGGAACGTTGAAATGAAGACCTGAAATCGATGGAAACAGGGAAATAAATGGAGGGAAAGGTGCAACGATTTTGGGCGACACTGATCCGAATACGGCTGCGGAGTCGGGTGCAGGGCGTCGAATGCGCAGTACTGGAGCTAATCAAACGATATCAAGTCGGCTGGGGAGCTTGGACGACTCGAAACTAAATCTGGATTGCGAGGAACGACGCTGGAGTTGTGCAAGACGAAATGAAGCCGTAAAATCTCTGTGGGCAGGCGGGCTGATCTCGGGAGCGAAATTGTTCAGCTGCAGCTGCGAATGCGACGCGGGATGCGGCTGTGACATCAACAAATCACTGGAACTCGATCTGGAGCACTGGGGACGGCACTGGACTGTGCTTTGCGCAGGGTATGACTTCTGGAACGTGGAATCGGCACCAAATGGGATCTGTGAGTGGGCAAAATGACTCTGGGCCTCTGAAACTATGACCTTATTTATTGCTGAAAAATATACGGTTGAGAATGAAGGTTGAGAACGAGGTTTTGCATAGCTGAAGTCCTAGTTTGTTATATTTTTCCAGGTTGAAGTTGCAGGTTTTAGCATTATTTTCAAGTTGAGGTTGAAGTCTGAGGTTGAGGTTGAGGAACGAGATCACATGATTTACTGAGGTTGAGGACGAAAGTCCTGATGATTGACAGCAGATGTCCCAATTTGGAAGGCACTATTTCTCACAAGTGTCTTGAGTTGATGGTTGATGGTTATTTCTTTTTGGGACACTAACGGTTCTATCTAAAAAAGGAAAATTTATCAATATTTCAGTATCTTCCTTAGTATTTGGCTATTTTGAATGATCTAACTTGCTAAGGCTTACATTCAATGTCCTTTAAAAATGTTTACAGCACTATACTATATTTTACAGCACCTGATACAGTGTTATGATCAAAAGAATATGATTATATGCAGAATTGCTGGTCAAACTATCATATCTTGCACCTATAAAGCCCAGTGAACACCTACAACCACTGTAGAGTCTTTTGTGTAATCCTGCCATTGGTTATTGGTGGTTTGGGTGGTCTATAGTTTGCTGCAATAATTATATAGATACTTTTTGTGTATTTTTCAAATTCTAAGACAAAGGGCCAAGTCTCACTACTTGTTAAATAACTTTCCATAGCTTTGGCACTTGACCCCTACACACTGTGGTGACCCAAAAAATAGAAATAGGTTTAAAAATGGACAAACCAATGTTCTAGAGCATATCAAGATAATACTAGCTATATAGAAGTTGTATTATACTAGACTACTAATTTGGCCCAGGTTTTTAGAAAAAGATAATTGGCTAAAATAGACCCCAAACCAAAGTTGTACCCCTCCTTGAAATGAGTCTCACTGTATAGAACATTTTTTCTATCAAATGCTTTGTTATATCACAAAATGAAAAGTACTTGTACAAATGCAAATTTTGATTACTAAAGAGCCTTTTGGCTGAAAATAGACTTGAAATCCCCACTTCAATATGAATCTCATTATATAGAGAGTTTTGACCTAGTAATAAAGCCTAACCTTGTTACAAATCAATACAGAACACTGACCAACTATAAGCTGAATGAAGCTTACTTGGTCTATACAACCTAACATCTTTGCTGACACTTCTTCAGTCTGGTCTAATATCAGATATCAGTTGTTGTACAACCCATTATCAGCAATAAAACCTTATTGTACCAGATTGATAGTAAAGCCAACACTGTATTGACTTGAAGTCAATGGAGTAAATCAATCCTTCACAGAAGGCTTCAGTCTGTGAAGTCAATATTTTACTGACTTCAAGTTGGTAGTGGCTCAAAGTTGGAACTATCGACTTGAGGTTGACTTTAGTCAATCAGGTTAGTTGTTAGCTGAATTTGACATGAAGTCAATAGATCATTTCTATCAACTTGAAACCAATACTTCACTGATTTGAAGTCAATACTGTACTAACTTGGAGTCAATACTATTAACTTGAAGTCAATAAATCAATGCTACCGGCTTAAGTCAATACAGACAATACTACTAACATGGGGTAAATCCTTTACTGAGTAGAGTCAATAGTTTAACTGACTTGAAGCAATACTCTACTCACTACTACAAAGAAAAATACATTCTAAACTTGATCAACTATAATCTTCAATCTGTGAGAAAGTAGAGAAAGTATATCTGCTCAGAAAAGATTGATATAGAAATGAATATGCTACAAGAGTTTTAATACATCTCTTTGGATACTTGAATAGCTAGTAATAGGAATAGGTATAAGTTTCTGATGTAGTCAAAAGATTGCTGCTACCCCTGGTACAAGGTTTTAAGAATATTCTAAATACTATGATAGACAATATGATGTGTTTGGAACAGGTAGATATAACACTATAGCTAAGATATCATGTTTTAATAGATACTCCAGCAATTCAGGTATTTATTACTGTGTTAATGTATAGTTTGGGCTTAAGGACACTCTTATAATTCTGAAAGCACATTGGACATTGGCTCTGTAAAGTTGGATCATGTAAAATGGTCAAATATTAAGTAAGATAGTGATATTTCTGCAAAATTTCCTTTTTGAAGAAAAGTGTTAGTATTCCCAACAGGAAAGTTGCCTAAAAAGGAGAAATGATAACATTTTCATCAAAAATTATATAACATGTGAGTTGTCGTTCTCAGAACACAACTTGGCCAGTTTCGTTCTGAATATCACATGTCTCGTTCTGAACCTCAGCCTGCATACTCAACTTGGTACTCGTCCTCAACCTTTGTGCTCAACCTGGTGTTTGTTCACAACCTTAACATGCTTGTTCATGACCCTACCATGCACACCTCAACCTTATATTTTTCAGTGAAAAATACTTTTATATGAAACACGACATAGTTCGATGGGCGACAGCGGCGGCTCCTGTTCGCAAGTGAACGGCGGCGAGACGACATGTGGAACGGTAGTTGGCGTGAAAATCTCCGAATTCGTGTGAAGCACTGGGAACGACTTCTGAAACAGCACGGGGCGACTCTGCGGCTCTGGGCGTGTGCTAGCTCGGCGGAGGATGACTGCGACTCCTGCTCGCGAGGGAATGGCGGTGAAACGGCGTGCGGGACGGCATGCGGTGTGCGAGACGGCGGATTCGCATAGCATGGCGTGAACGACTTTTCATGACACAAAAACTCGTGCAAAATCCGATTGGGGTGCGATTTGTGATGCGGGAGTATGATGTGAGACTGGGGGAGCAAACGGTGGCGCGGGGAATCCGTGAGTATCAATCTTGTTGACGTGCTGCTGCTGCTGAACATAAACCGAAGCGAAATCTGTTTGCGATGGCAGTGGGCGATGTGATGCGGGCTGCGATGGCATGGACTGTGACTGCGAAGCAACTACGGTGGTGTATGCGCCTGTGAACGAAGCGCATTGAGCTGCGCCTGGAGCTCAGCAAGACGATTTTCTGCTTTAAACATCGACCCGGAAGCGACAGCGGAGTGCGGGAAATGCGAAGTGGACTCTCGAGGTCATGAAGCAGGTGCATGCGACGGAAACGGCATGGGAGCTGATGCATGCGAGCGACAGGCGTCGGAACGTGGGGGATTCGCGGCGTACCACCGAAACGATCCGAGCACGAAGATTCGGGCCAGCGAGGCGGTGCGGGACAAACGAGCCCGAAGGGAGAACAACTTTCCCCTCGGCATTGCGCTTGCAAAATCTAGAGTGAATATCTGCGGCAACAACAGGACAACATGCGATGAGGTGCGCAGGATCGCTGCAATACGAACACAAAGTGGGACGTGGTGATGGAATCGGCTGCAGGTCGGGACGCAAAGCCGCAGGGAACGGCTGCTGCGATGAAACGAGGCGAGTCAACTCGTTAACGACATTTGCGAGCGCGGCTAGGGACGAATCTGCGGGTGCAGGCACAGGAAGTTCGGGGGAAGACACAGATATCGGTGTTGTGGTCGTGCATGAAGTGAGGAGGATGAAATCGACGGCGTCACAAAGGTCGTGCAGCGAATAGGGATCGTCAGGATGTACGTCAGGACATTTAACCTCAAGACGTTGTCGTGCTAGCCGCCAAATATGCAACGGGATGGCTCGAATGAAGGTGCGACTCTGCTCGTGGATGGAAAGGCGATCACGAGAGCATAAGAACGAGGATATAGTGAAGAAGCGGCGGTAGAATTCGAGGAAGCGGGCACGGGAGAGTGACGGGACGTGCGAAAGCTCGGTGACAAGAGCTTCGAGATCAGCAAGTGAATATCTGCGGTCGGGATCGGCTTCAGGATACAGACGAAATATAGCGGCAGTGAACTGTGCAAATGAGGCAGCGGGGTCGTTGAACTCGGGAATGGACTCCCAAAGGTCCTGGTCGTCGATGGAAAGGAAACGAGTCGCGTGGGATTTCTTCTCGAAGTCACCTGTGACGTGAGAGCGTGAAAGCAAAAACTCGAGGTCGCAAAAATATCTGCGCAGCTCACGAGGCTTCTGTGAATCGAATATGGGAGCTATTGGATCATTACGGGCGAGCATCGCGGGAGGCGGCGTTATCGGGGCATGGAAGTCGGGGATCGGAAGTGAAACTTGGGAAGGAGGCTGTGCGACGTGTGGGGATGAAGGCGGCGGTGGAACTGATGGCGGAGATAAATGCGGTGGCGAAGAAAGTGAAAGCAAGGGAGGCAAGGGCGAAGTCGGTGAAGAATACTGCGGTGAGGGTGGGGACGTAGGCGCTGGTGAATGCGATGGAACGAGAGCGAGGTTGGGAACCGAGGTGAGGATGAAGCTATGAGATGAGCCTGAAGCAATAGTTGAAACCCCTCGCGGTGGGCTCCAATATGATATGCTGACGGTGCCGCTGAGCGCGAGCTGATATATAAAATACCAGGCCTCTAACTCTGGGGACAGCGACCGTAAGACAAAAGATGTGCGAGTGGGCCAACCCATTCCCAGGACTCGTGTGAGAGGTAGGTGGAGAAGTAAGGAAGTAGGAGTATAATGGCGGGCGTGGACGACGAGGGACGAGACGAGATCTAGACAGTGACAAGCATACTGAGCAACGACGAAGGCTCAGATGTGAAACAGAGGCAAAAAGCGATGTAAGGACTTGTTTTTGAGTAAAATACAGGA
The DNA here is from genome assembly GCA_014462675.1 of Mycena sanguinolenta. NCBI lineage: Eukaryota > Fungi > Basidiomycota > Agaricomycetes > Agaricales > Mycenaceae > Mycena > Mycena sanguinolenta. The sequence continues at coordinate 6,519,643 of JACAZH010000003.1, read as the reverse complement.
GCAGTATTTATAGTAAAGTGTAATATACAATACAAGCAGAAATTTCCTTGAACCAGTGCAAATTCTCGGGGATCCTGCGAATTGAACTAATCTCGGGAATGGGGACGCCGGATGCCGGATGCCGGAAATAACAGAAGACCGATGGTTGAAGTCGGGAATGATGGGAACTGTGGGAATCGGACCGAAATGACAGCATCGGCGCTCATACGGGAGCGATGCTCATCAACGAAATTCTCTTTTGGAACTACTTAATATTATTCGGTATGGGCTGCTGTTCAACATTAGATTTGATCCAGCTCACCTCCGTAACGCAGCAGCGATGCCGCCAGCTATCCACGTTCGAGTTGAGTTTTGTTCAAAAGTTCTAGCATGTGACGGGCGAACGAAAACTCCGCTTCACTCTGTCTCGTTCACGTTCACGGCTGATTCCACATCGCGCAATACGGCGGTATACGTTCCTTCGCGCGGAAATCTAAATGCACCGCAGCCTTAGCATTCCTGAAATTGTTCATCTCATCTTTGCACAGTTGCAGAGACCGCTTTGAGACGCATGTACCGAGCGAGGAGGTACGGAGAGGTGATCGAGGCTCTCGTCCCATGCGCAGTCGACGACGACAAGAAAAAGTTCGCATGTAAACAATACAACAATTCCGTTCAAGAATCAAGCTGATATAACTTTGGATTTCTGTGTGGACCCTGGACGAGCTCCAAGGTGACATCCTTCCCAGCCCTATAGGGTTCAAATTCTCCGAGGCGGCAGTAAGACAGGAACCAGGTGACTCTGTTCCTGGGTGGGCTAGTTTAATCTAACTATACGATTCAACTTTGAACTTGGCGTCTCTGCGTGGATCTCGGCTCCGACGAGTTCAGAGAGTTCTATCTCGCCTCCCCCGCGTTTCTCATGGGGAAGCTTGCTTCCCCATTCGGTGGTACTGGGGCTTCGAAATGCAGATTCTGACAGTTTTCACGTGTTGCGTAAGCACGTAGATTTGTAAGCAACGTGTTTCTGTAAGCAACGTGTGGCGTCAAACTGCTGTCAAGCGTCGGGTAAACTCGGAAATATGGGTTCGGCGATGTCGGAACTGGTTGAATTGGTATGTTGTGGGTTTGGCGCTCGCTTGTAGTGTATCATAGTATGTGGTAACTTTTACATGCATGGCAGAATGGAAAATACTGCCGTCCTGGAGAGACTACCTAGCACTTGCAACACCTAAAAAGGTTGAAAAAAGATTTAAAAAATCATCAGTGACAGTCTGACTGCACTAGCAGAATATTCCACAGGCCACAAGAGTCATGGCTGTTCAGTTAGCTACATTCTTTCTTGAAGAGATGCTCCACAACATGAATTCATTGTTGAAATGCCTTGACATTGCAGTTGATCAGAGCTGCCATCAAACTTCACCAGTACTGTCGACAACCCAGCAGAATTCTGTGGGACTACAAACCAAACATGTGGGCAAGTATGGTAAATATAGTATGCTGAACTTGTATACCAAGACATGAAACCTCCTTCTTTGAGGAGAGAATGAACCAGCTGTGTCATGACCGTGTTCAATTTCTGAGTTTCCAAATTCCGCCGGGCCGTTGAGTTGGAACTGCGTGCCGTAAATGGTTGATCGAGACCGAGACGGCATGGTACAATGACTGCCGTGTACAGACAGCCACGGCAGATTGGCCCAGAGAATTCATAGCTTGGCCAAATTTGAATAGGGCTGTTTCCCGGCACACGCATGAGCATTGTCGAGGGCAAACTGCACAAATTTGTGCTGCATGCAGGAGTATTTGGGCAAGCTTTCCCATCTATGTGGATACTATTGTCCACATACAGCATATTTTTTACTTCCTTCCACTTGCAGTCTTGCGCACACCTGACCCCATTGTGCGTACAGGCGCTCGACTCAAGGCAATTCTCGACCCCCTCTTGAACTTGTAAAAAACTTTTAAACGAGTTCTCGAATCTAATGTATGATGAGCGAGGAACGAGCTGGTGACATCATAGTAACTGTCTAGAGAGACTAAATCCAATGTATTCCACAGTCAAGTCAAGTACATCAAAGAGAAAAGGCGGTATGAATAGAAAATGTGACGGAAAGTCGTATAGTATGTGGATATCGTGCAACCTGAAGAAAAGAAAGGTATTCGTAGCTTGTCCATCGCCGTCATCATCGTCGTTATCATCATCCACCTATCCACTCCCACTAGAACTGCACCTCCTCGCGCTGCACCTCGCATTCTTACTCGCACCTCCCCCCGCCGCGGTGCCTACACCTCGCCGCAGCCCTACACCGTGCCACGGCGCGCCTATGCCTTGTTGCGGCGGAAGCGAGAGAAGAACCCGGGCTTGGAGTAGGACGACATCGGGTACGACGACGCGCCGGACAAGCGGTCCCTACGGCGCCCGAAGCACACCGTGCACCCTGCGAGGAGCAACAAGATGAGCGTGACGAATGTCATCCAGAATGCTGTTCATTCGTCAGTTCACAAATGAAATGACGGTGGGAAGGCACTCACCCGCGCTGGTTTTGGTGTGCCCGTCGACGTCAGGGAGCTTGCCGATCTCGTGGTGCACGAACGCGTATAGGGCGATGTCGATCGCAAACGCGATTAGGGTCTGTGTCAAACGTTAACTGAGCGTTTGAGAGGGGTTGGTGAAGTGAAGCTTAACGTACGAGGGCCGCGGCGAGGAATGACGTGAGGGAGGCCATAAGCGTCACCATGTGGTGTGTCGAAAAGGACATGCAGAACGCTATGAAGGTCACTGCCGCCGCTGAAACAACGAACATGTCAGAGCCGCTCTAGACACTGAACGGAAATGCAGCTCACCGACTGGGTGCACAGCGAGACCGCGCGTCCAGGAGGACCCAATGATCACGTCGGCAGTCCTGGCTTCATTGGAGATGGAGATGGAATATGCGTGGCCTGGCCACGCTCAGCGTGATTTACAGCGAAAATGAACGAAAGGAACCCACCAGCGCTGAAACAGGTCCTGGCGTCATTCGTGTCATAATAACAAGGCGCCCTATCCGCGAGTCAACGAACACGCCTAGTCCACGCCGCGAGCGGTCTCACCATATACCAAACTAGGCGTTCACAGTCAGCGTCGCGTGAAAAAAAAACGCGAAGAAAAGCGTACTCGAAGCTGGGTTAACCCGTCACCGCTGGTGGCGACGCCAGAGCCAAAGTGCACGCGAACGAAGTCGAGCGCAGGTAAAAAGGGCAGCGAGATGGATACCAGGATGCTCAGAACCAGAGCACAAGCCAGAAAAATGATTCCTGGGATACAGAATATACGGGACATTTTTCGTTCGTGTGGGGCGAGGAGATGATGGTGGTCCGTGAAAAGGGATGCTGCCAAAATTTGGTCAATGACGTACGAGCCTCACGCCATCAAAATGTACAGCCACAAGCTGCATGACTGCGTTTTTTTGCCCCATTTGACGATTTTCATTGCTCAATGGCGGGGCTAACTATGCAGGAAGAGGTGAAATTGAAATGTAAGCGTATCGAGGTCAAATGGGCAAAAAAAAAAGTTCAGGAGAAAGACACTGGGTTAAACAGTTGAGGCAGAAGCAAGGTGAAGAGAAGAACAACGAAGGACAGTTGAGGCCAGGTTGGAGCGGGAGATAGCAGATAAGGAGAGGGAGGAAGAGAGGCCGGAAAAACCAAGAACGGCAGCGCGAGTAAGTAATCACAAAGGCTCCGACGCACGTCCATAATCTCCGACAACGATATCGAACACGACGAATACGAGAACCTTGTCGGACGGTATTTACCTGCAAAGAAAGCTCAGCGCGATGTTTTTCGCGGGCGAGCATACTGTACGCCTGGCGGGCCATCTGGAGTTAATCTATCTCTGCCCACTAGGAGACGATGCCGACAAACAGCAGTTTAGGGCGAGCTATCGTTCAGGTGCAGGCAAAGGAGGGTCTAAGAGAGAAGGCAGAAAGAAGAATCTAAACCTGCGTTACATTAGTATGTGCAAGAGACCAATGGATGTACGTTGCCCACAGCGGGGCATGTCGATCCAGGAATGGAGAGCGGCTGCGAGGAATACTTGTATCAGGTTCAATCAGGTTGTGAACGGAAAAATAGGATGATAAAGACGGCTAGCCAATTCTTGGCTCGCCATTGTGGGACGTCGGAGTCCTACTTGAAGTCGGGACCAGCAGCAGAAGGAGCTTCCCGTTGGGATAAATTGACCAATCTTTGAATTCGACTGCACATCCTCCAACGAAAGGAAATGCTGCGGGGCCAACAAGCACCGTCAGTCCGTCCTTCGGAGGCCTGATCATCGATATTCCCCAACCCCCCCAACCCCGTTACAGTTGTCTCGATCCCACCTGAGGTATTAAGGATCGACGAGTCCAGAGCAATCGCGAAAAGAGGCGAGCAAAAATGCAGAATGAGCCGATGCAGCAAGACGCTGAGATCGAGCTTGCTTGCCCACTGTTTCGAGCGAAAAGAGAGGGAGTCGAGGTATTGGTATACGCATCAGCAGCGGCGAGCTTTTGTCAATAGGCAGCTTCAGGCAGCAACCACGAACTGAACCTGTCGAATGGAAGCGGCGACCCACCCATCGCCCTCGCGATTGAATAGCCAACGCATGACGTGTGGGAAGGCGTAGAGGAGTACTTATTGAACTTCGAGTCGTGTCCCACCGACCATCTTCGGAAAGTGGAGAAGAGAGGCTTAAACGAGCCTACTCGTTGGCATGGAACACATAAGGCCGTTGGTGCTCTTCAAATTTGCACTGGCGGTTTGAGACCGCCAAACACCGGGCCGGTGCAGGCCGCAGATATGCAACGCATCACTCCCGGTCCCGGTGATCACTGCGGCTTGACTGCGACCATGCAGGTCCTCACTTGAATCTCAATGTTCCACGTACTGCAAGTCCACTTGAAGTCAATAGGCGCCTGAATCATAATTTGACTCAGGGATCCGATGGCCTGGACACGGTACCGGGCTGTGCGACAACTATATAAACTGTCCTTCTCCTGATCTACTACAACTTCACCTCCATCATGTCCTTGTTCCACGGTCAAATCTATGGTCTGTACTATGTCTACCAGCACCGATTCGTATCTTTGCCTTTGCTGGGCGTTCGTGCAGAGGCTAGCATTAAAGAGCTCGCTGCCCAAGTGAAGCTCACCCAGACCTACGGAAACGATGCTGGCTTTCCCATTGAAGCGAAATACACCTTCCCAATCCCTGCTCGAGCTTCTGTCTGCAGCTTCGTCATGATCAAGCAAGATGGCACCCGAGTGGTCGGTTCTGTTTTGGAGAAGCAAGAGGCGAGGGAGACGTACGAAACTGCAGTCGCACAGGGCCAACAGGCTTCGTTGGCGGAGCAGCAAACTCCAGATGGTACGTTTCTATCTTAGTCTCAAAACATTCGTTCTAATCGTGTGCAGTCTTCCAGGTCTCAGTCGGAAACATCCCTCCTAATGAGCAGGTCCAGATCGAACTTGTGTACGCCACCGAGCTTTCCGAGGACGAGGAAAATGACTCCATCCGCTTCCATCTCCCTGTCCACATCGGCGCTCGCTATGGCCACGCTCCTCAGTCGACGCCCACTCCGTTCCCTTTCAGAGGGAGCGTTTTCATCTCCTCGTCATCGCCGACTCCCTTTTTGACTCTCGCAATGAGCGTCGAAGCTATTGCACCCATCGCCAAAATCGGCTGCCCCTCCCACAGCGTCTCCACCGAGTTGGGCCCTGATCCAAAGTTCCCCAACTTCAAAGAGCTGCCATTCTCCAACTACGCTCGAGTCTCACTTTCGTCCGACTCTCCGCTGGACAAGGACTTTGTGCTGACCATTAAATCCGCGGGTCTCGACACCCCGCGCTGCGTCGCCGAGCTGCACCCTGCCCACGACACCGTCGCCATGGGACTTACTCTCGTCCCGCGGTTCAAGCTCCCGGAGGTCTCCCGCCAAGAATTCGTCTTCATGGTCGACCGCAGCGGGTCCATGGGCGGTAAGCGCATCGAGGCTGCGCGGAAGGCGCTCGTTGTCATGCTGCGCGCGCTGCCACACGAGAACTCTCTCTTCCAGATCATGTCCTTCGGCTCGCGCTCGAGCTCGCTCTGGCCGCACGGGAGCAAGCCGTACAACCAGGAGACGCTCGAGGAGGCGACGCGGCACGTCGATTCGATGCGCGCGGATTACGGCGGCACGGAGATTGCCGCGGCGCTGCAGAATTGCTTTGGTGCGCGCAAGACGGATCGGCCGCTGAGTTTGTTGGTGCTGACGGACGGGGACGCGTGGGACCTCGATCGGGTGTTGGGTGAGGTGAAGGATGCGGTGGCGGGTGCGCCGAAGGACGCATACGTGCGCGTGTCGGTGCTGGGTATTGGGAACTCGGCGTCGACGGCAATGTGCGAAGGCATGGCGCGGGTGGGGAATGGCGTGTGCATGATGGTCGGGGGAGGAGGAGACGAGCTTCACGGGGAAGATCGCGCGCATGCTCAAGGCTGCGAAGGCGCCACCGATTTCGGATATCAGTGTCGACTGGGGGCGCCCGTCGAGCGAGACCAAGGAGAAGGAGAAACAATCGACCCCGCCCGATGACGACGATTTCGAAATGGTGGAAGAAATTGGCGGGAAGGGGAAAACGAAGAAGACACTGAATATATTTGATGAGAGCGTCGACGACCTCATGGACGTCGATCCCACACCTGCACCACCGCCGCCAGCTGTTGTGCTCTCTGACTTCCCCCCAGTGCAGCAGGCGCCGTTCAAAATTCACAATCTCTTCCCCAATATCCGACTGAACGTCTACGCGATCTTGCAGGGTGAGACATCACTTCTGTCTGCACCTAAACACCCCCACTTACTGACGCTAATTTCTTTGCAGGCAAAACTGTCCCCAAAACCGTGACTATCCGCGGCACCACCGCCGGCGGCGCCTCCATCGAGCTCCCCATCACTGTCGCGCTCAGCCACCTGCAAAAACACCCCCGACGCGCCCCCTGCCATGCACGCCCTTGCCGCGCGTAAAATCATTCAAGACCTCGAGGACGGGAAGCACGCTCTTGCCGCGACCCTCGCAAACCCCGATGACATGGACCTCCTTAAGCGCACGGTCAAGGCGAGCGTCGTACGGCTGGGGAAGACATATTCTGTTGCGTCGACGCACACGTCATTCGTCGCTGTCGACGAGACGAAGCCCGACCCCGTGCGGACGGCTGGTTTCGCGTATGTCGTGCCGGTTCCTGCGCCGGTTCCGGCCTTCGGCGCAGCAAGATACAGTGCTGCTAGGTCTGCTGGTCCACCGGGAGCGAGTTATTCTGCATTCTCGTCTGTTGGCGCTAGCTTTGGTAGTAGTATGGCAGCGAGACCCATGGGAGGTGGCGGTGACCGGGACCGGGATCGATCTGGTGGGGCGTTTTTTGGCGGCGGCGTAAGAGCGAAGGCCGCGGCTGCTCCCATGAGTTTCGGTGCTGCCCCTCCTCCTCTTACTGGCATGGCCGCGCCCCAATCTCAGTCCCTGTTCGGCAGTTCTACCGTTTCTGCTGCTCAATCGGCCTACACGGAATCCAGCTTGTTGTCGATGGACAGCTACGCGGCCCCGACTCCTGCTGCCGCTCCAACCTACAGTTTTGGTGCTTCTTCCTCGGGGACTGACGCTGTTGCCGCGAGGCGTGGTGCCCTAGTGTCCAACATATTCGGAAGGTCCGCACCTCCACCGGGCGGACCGTCTCTCTTTGGTTCCGCGGCTGCTGCTCCGTCATCTTATGGGGCTCCCCCTTCATTGTTTGGCGCACCCCCGGCTCCTGTCGTGCAATCCCAGCAACGTATGATGCAGCAGTCGCCCGCATTCGCACAGCCTGCAATTACCCCTCAAGAGGCTCATGCGTCGACGGATCCGCTGGAAGCTCTCGCCCGTCTGCAAGCCTTCGACGGCTGCTTCTCTCTTGGAGTCCTCTCCGTCGTCGCGCTCAAGTCCAATGTCGATATCAACGCTGTCCGCGCGGTGTTCCCCGCCGGGGCGTCCGACGGCGTGGTTGCCAGCGTGCTCGCGATGGCGTTCCTTGCGAACAAGTTGGGTGCGGGGGTGGAGCGCGATTCGTGGGAGGGGCTGTACGAGAAGGCGCAGCAGTATGTTGAGATCGCTTTGCAGAAGATGGGGGCCACGGAAACTGTGGAGGCACTCGAGGCGAAAGTCGTTGCGTTTCTTGCTTGATGTTTGATGTATATACTCTGTAGTCGTGTGTATATAGTAACCTGTAACTTTACTGGATGACAAAATATCTCACATGTACATATCTCTTTATGGAATTATCTATGTCCGAAATTTTTTTGCAGTTCGCTTTCGGGCAATCTAAACATCGACGGGACATCGACTTAAGACTTGGCGCCGAATCGAGCACCCACTTTTCACCTCAATGGTTGATCGAGGTCCGCGCGGCGCGCTCTTATTCACAAACAGAACTTGTTCTGTATGTGCCTATTTGGGGGGTTTCAAAGGGGGGAGTGTCAAGAATGGCGCGTGGCTATGCACCTCTTCGCGGACGGCCCCGGACCGCTGTCGGCCCGCTCTATTCCGTCCTTGTCATTTGCTTTTTCGCCGCTGAGACTCCTTTTTTTTTTAACTTCATACTATTGGGTCCGTTGCCGTTCTACATCGACAACCGTAGTATTCTGAGATATATATGGCCCAATCTTCAAAAAGGTGCATTGATCCTCACGCTGGCAGTCGAAAACAGCAGAAAACCAATGAGGGAGTAGCGGTTCACAATGGGGCAGAATTGACTCCGTTGATCATGAGTAGTCAATTTTTATCGTTGTCTCTCGGTCTCATTATGTATCTACTTAGCTAAATCTGTTCCTGAATATGCCAAATATCTTTCCAACTGAATCCAACCTCAGAGTCAAGCCGCTGGCTAATTGGACCAGATTTTCCGAGACAGAATACAAGAAAGCTATCCAGACCGCCAAGTACACCATGCTACTGATTCCTCCTGAACTTTTTACTTGTCCCTACACTGACTTTCTTTTCAAACAAACAGAGAATGACCCCGCATTTGCAGCTGACTTTCCTACCTATGTCACGAAATTAAAGAACCTTCAAAACACAGTTTCGAAAACAAAGAACCATCTCTAGCTCATTTTCGAGGATAACAAACAAGACACGATCCGATTCGCAACTCCTGTCTTTGAACCAAAGGTACATGCATCGAAACATCCTGTTACATCCAAAATAACTGCCGTATCTGATAGTATGCCTTCAGTCTTCTGATTCAAGTACTCGTATATTGCCATTAACTTAGAACCTGCGCTAAGCTCACTGCGGTGATCCGTTTATTTTACCATCAGTAAAATGAGCTAGTAAAAAGTACATGAGGTTCAAGGTGTTTTACAAGGATTTTTACCTGAAGGTAGAAATCCTTTCTTTCTTTCCCTTTTTTTCCCTTTGTCAAATCAATCCTTTGTTACCCGGCAAAAGAATTCTCTCCCTATGCGTTTGGTGGGAGAATCCTTTTATGAGAACAAGGACTGATGGCTTTCACAAAGGGAAAATGTGGCCATCTTTTACTGTGCAGTAAAAGAGGCAGTAAAACACCTGGGACCTCAAGTAGTTTATACAAAGGCGTTTTGCACGCAGTAAAACAAACCCATCTCCGCAGTGAAGATTGTCACAGAACCCACTGTGGACATAAATTTGTGGCGCGTTCCCACCGAGGCCCGTGATGCTTTCGAAAAAATTGTAGATGAGTATATCATCCGCGACTTCAATGTTTGGGATGTCGATGGAACTCGACTCGATCCGGAATCTATCCCATCCAAACTGCCGGGCGCTCTAGTCAAAGTTTATTTTGATATCATTCACCACTCATTTGCCAAGGACAATTCATTTTCGGGTATTCATCCTAATCAACATCAAGTATGTCCCCGTAAACTCACCTGCCATGTCAGGGATCGTAAATCAGATCATTATTCTGCGGGTAGCACCTGCAAAAAATCCAAGCCCGTTCAAGACCAAAAAGCCATACAGACCTGCTGTGTTGTCACCAGCAGAGGTTCACGCCCAGGAACAACGCGCCGTGAAGCTGTTCACTAAACCGATCTCTGCTCCCGGCCCTTTCTATATCTCATCGACCGGAGATCCTGCCGTCACAGGTATGTAACACAACTCACAATCCTGGCATCTGTAACCTGAACTTGTTAATTTCTAGATAGTACACCGCCCAAAAAACGCAAGGCAAGCGAGGAATCTGAAGGTCGTAGCCCGAAGCGCATTGAGACTGGTGGGGAAGGCAACGGAAAAGAGTCTGTTTAAAGAATTTCAACGAAGCTTCAAATACTTAGTCCAACTCGGATTCATACTTACCAACAGTACTGAAGTACCTGTGTCGCGAATCGACCGAATTACATGTAAAATTGTCCCAGACTTGAACGTTCTGTTTGTGCCATGCCGCTTGCCGGCCTCTCTCCAAATCATTTTTCTACTCCGACGCACGGCCGCGAAAGGCAGTTTGTGGCTGTGTTCCCATTCCTGGGCCCGTCAACAGCTCACATGCGCCTTGGACGGTTGGTCCTCAGTGGCCTCTGTACTCCTCTCCTCTTCCTGCGTGGTACTCTCGCCGGCACCTTCGGTGTGACCCACTGACCCTGATTCCATCCAACAAGCGGTGTGCGTGCGCGGTTCAAGGTTGCCTCAAGTTGTATTCCGGAACTCAAGAAAATGTGCGGTCCCCAAGTGCTCCCCGAGGTGCTCCAGGCTCTAGGCTGTGTCCTGAGTTCTGCGGTCAACGGAAGCCTCCGGAACGCCACCCATATTTAAACACCATTAACACAGCCTGCCTGTCAGTCCGGACCGCAACAGTACTATCAGCCCTCTCCCGCTGTCAATCCCCCTGCTCCTCGATGTGGGCGGCCGAGTGAGAACCTCGAGCCGTAGCCAACGTGTAACTGAACGCGGTCCGGCAATGAATGAAGACACGGTGACGGGGTCGAGGATCTTACTATATGAAGCCTCGCTGTCCTTCCTTAAAGATGCTTGCAGTACCCGATTTCCCGCGTGAGTGGACTTCTCATTGAAGCTTCGTGGCCTAATTTCACTTCAGTCGGATTCCGAGCGAGGCCGAAGTGCTTCGGAGGACGGTGGACGACTATATATCGTCAATGACATCCAATAGCGTCGTCAACGCCATTGTTGAAAGTCTGGAATGCCGAAAGAGGGTGCTGCAGGTCCGCCTTGTCCTCATGAACGGCATGGTTCATGGCATTCTGACGCTGCTTAGGTATCGACGGAACTGGCGCTCACGAATGACCCCAACCTTCGAACGGCCATGCGCGCAGACGAGGAGAGAATTGCCGCATTTCTTGTATCAATTTTCAGCTCCAAATCCGATGAGGAAACAGTGCTGCGCCTTGAGGGTGATTCAGCACAACACTTTCTCGACGTAGTCCAAGAGGTAGTTCCGCCACATAGTTGTAAATCTCTGGCTGATCCATATGCCTCAGACGCTAGACCGAGGGTTTATTGTGACACAGGAACATACCAAGATGGCCCTGAAGATAATACGCAGGCTTTCTGCTCTCTGCGACAAGCTCCCATCTTCGCTTTTCATTGTTGGGGTCGAGGAGCGAGACGAGCATCCATCTTTTGGGGGTGGGTTTGGAGACATATATCGCGCTTCATATGGTGGCCAGCGCGTTGCTTTGAAGCGCATGCGGCATTTCCTCCGTGGCTCGGACTTGCGCCGCATTCGATTGGTGAGTGATTTCGTGCAGATCATTCGCGCCATCTAACGGAAATAGAAATTCTGTCGAGAGGCTCTCGTATGGAAGGATTTACACCATCCGAATATCCTGCCCTTCTTAGGGATCGATCGAGATAGTTTCCCCTCGTCGCTCTGCATGGTTTCTCCATGGATGGAACACGGCACAGTCATTAACTACCTCAAAACCCATGGTTTTGCAAACGTCGACAAGCTGCTGTACGAAATCGCACAAGGCCTCGAGTATCTTCATTCCCACAATATCGTCCATGGCGACCTACGAGGGGTACATACTTTCTCCTTGACCATGCATGTGGTGATTCTATCATTAAATTCCAGGCGAATATCTTGATCAAAGAGGACTGGAGCGCGTGCTTGACTGACTTCGGTCTCAGCATTTTTTCCGACGCCACTTCGACGATGAGCACCAATCGGGGAGGCAGTCTTTATTGGATGGCTCCCGAGCTACTGCTCCCGGAACGTTTTGGGCTCAAGTTTGCTCGTACACCAGCCACCGATGTGTATGCCTTCGGATGCGTCTGCTTCGAGGTAACACTCCTTCTCGTTTCATTCTTCTGCAGGCCCTGAATTTGTCCAGTTGTACACACAGCGACCTCCGCTCTCAGGCCTACCGGAGCCTGCAGCTTGTATGAAAGTCCTCGACGGTGGAAGGGCGGAAAGACCGCTGGGTCTTCCGGTGATGTCAGATACACTCTGGCAGAATATCACAGAATTCTGGGCGCAAGGTCCCGCTACAAGGCCGTCCGTTCAATTCGTTGTACAGCAAATGGTCTGGCCATATCCAGATCTTCCTTCTGACATGCACCCCGCCCTATCCACAGCAACGACCGACGCGTTATTATCGTCCATTCCCTCCACACCAGAAACGACGACGATTCAATTAGATGAGCCATCCGTGCCGTTCCTGGACCTCACCGACTTCGGGGTTGAAGGCGAGGTGCTGCCCGTGTGGCCAGATGCCGAGTCTGAACAAGTCCCGCTCGTGAATTCCATACTGGAGGAGACGATGAATCTAGTAGAGGAACTGCCTATGTTGTTCCGGGACCTCACTGACTTGGGGATCGACGCCGAGGCTCTGCCTGTCGACGCTAACCAAGAACAAGTCCCACCAGTGAATTCAGAAGACACACTGGTGAACTCAGATGACACACTGTTCGATGACCTGCCCGAAGACAGCTCCCGCGTGAAGCCATGGTCAAGCAACGAAATGTTCGCTTTTCCAGACTACCAGCGACATCCCCTTTCCACCATATCAGGCAGCGTAATTGGCAACAACCATTCACAAAGCTCGCTGGTGAACCAAGATGAGGACGGAGAGGACGAAGACGAGGACGAGGACGAATCCATCCACTTCGTCCACCGAACTCGCTTATGGCGCGATGATGCCAGCAGTCTGTATAGCAATAGGTCACGCTCACCATCGCCGGTACGGCTGCCTATGGCGACCCATACCCTCCCATCAGCGCTATCATTGAGTTCGGTCTCTACCACGTCCCAGGACAGTAACAAAACGCCTCTGTCAAGAAAAGGCAAATGGTGGCAATTGGGTGCACTTAGGGACTGTGCGTCCCTTCCTTTCTTAAGGGAACAGTTATTAACCTAAGGCGCGCAGTTTTACCTTCGAAAACTCCCAGTCGTCTACCTGGATTTGTGAAGGTTCAGACTGAAGTTTCAATTGAGTGTATGTACACACTATGCATTAATTTTGGCAAACGGCTCACCCGCGGCGCCGCTCCAGATGATGGAAACGAGATCTCGTCCACTCATGATATTGCTGTAGAGCGCCGTCCAGCCGAAGACACGGATGGGTGGGTTAACTGTGAGTGTCTTCCACGTTTCCGCTGCTTTGCAACTGATATCCGTTATTATTCAAGCCGGAGTGAGCTGCCGTTACAAAGCCAGAGCTCTGTATTCCTGTACGTGTTCTACATACTACCACGCTTTCCGACTATCTTCAGCTTACACTCCTTGCGACAGATCGTTCCTCGGCAACCAATTCAGACGACATTTCATTCAGCTGCGGCGAAATCCTTGATATTGTGGAGAAGCACGCCGGATGGTGTCGCGCCAAAAAGACCGATGAGTCGGGGTCGACTGGCAGTACGTTTTCTCGCCCACAGCACCAGCTGTTGTCAACGTCAACGCTCCTTTTCCGCAGTGGCACCGTGCGACTATCTCCAGATTATCCCACCGGAAGACGGCGGTGATCAAGGAAATTATCGGTACAGAGCCGTGGCTCGGTGGGCCTGTACGTTTCACGATGCATTCATGAAGTACCACCTCACACCACCTGCAGACCGCGCCTCACCAAACGACCCCAATGAGATATCGTTCAATAAAAGCGACATACTCGTTATTGTGGACTGGTGGGACGGATGGTGTCTCGCCAAAAAAGCTGACGGATCCTTGGGTCGTACGTCCTGCTTCTTTTCTCTGGAAATTGGAGACGTCCCTCACCAATATTATTCCCGCAGTTGCACCTTCCAACTGTCTCCTTGGAATTATGGAGTTGGGAGAGGGTCGCGGGCCTTTTCAAGACTTGCGAATCTCAAACATTCGCTAACATTGCTGCTGCTTTGACACGTCCAGCGACTTTCCGCGGTTGAGTTCCCGTATTGTCCATCCGACACCTTCGCCCAACTATTGTCCCTCTATGTCGCCTTTGGGCAGATAGCACTTCGACGAGTTGGCGCACAGCGCCGCGCCGGGCAATTCGTGGTTTTGTTCTTTTTCGTCTTTCGTAGCCATCTTAGCACACAAGCACACAAGCTTCTATACCTCTCACATTATTGTGTGATCGCGCCGTCATGCAGCCGAATCAGTCCTGCGAAAGCCCGCAACGAGAGAAACGGAGAGGAGCGTCAAATGGGCTCCAAAAAAGAGGACGAGATGCCTAAGTAAAACGTTGTAGTTTGGCTGCAAACGTACTTGAGTAAGGTAAGACCGGAGGCTATGAATTGATAGATCATCGGCTCAAGATTTTGACGTCGAAATTCTCCAGGAGTTCGAATGGGTTAGGATCAAATTCTCTGCGTAGACTCGCGTAGAATCGATGCCGCGTATCAAAACGGTCTCGCTACCTTGAAGGTCTGGGTTACCGAGACAGCAACACAGCCCGTACATGTCTGCCGAAACAGCCTTGTCCTCCAACCATGACCAGAAGACTTACACTGTGAAAAGTTACGATTTGCCAAGGGACGCAGGCAGACGATGACCCGAGACCCAGTGAGGACGAGCTCGGGAATCTTGATATACGAGACCTCTCTTTCTTTTCTTAAAGACGCTTGCGGTGAATTATCTACGTGAGTGAACAGCTCATTGCACTTCGCAGCCTGACTCGAGTTTCAGTCAAAGTCGAAGCGAACTTGCCAAAGCTGTGGAAGTTCGGAGGACAGTAGACGGTTATATTTTGTCAATGACATCTAACGATGTTGTCGGTGCCATCATTGACAGCCTGGAAGGTCGACAGAAACTGTTGGAGGTAAATAGGACTCCCAATATAGTCCGAAGATGATCTAATTGCCATTCAGTTGGCGAACCGACTGGAGCTCACGAATGACCCCGGCCTTCGAACTGCTCTACGCCGGGACGAAGAACGAATGGCTACACTCCTTGTATCTATTTTCAACTCCAAGTCCGATGAGGAAAGAGTACTGCGTCTCAAGGGAAATTCCGCGCAGCATTTTCTCGACGTCGTTCAAGAGGTAATTTTTCACTCAATCGTAATTCATGACTGACCTTGTAATCTAGACACTGGACAGTGGGTTTATTGTGTTGCAGGAACACACAAGATTGGCACTCCGAATAGTTAGAAAGTTATCTGAGTCGTGCGACATGCTTCCTTCGTCGCTCTTCATTGTTGGTGTCGAGGAGCGAGACGAGCATCCGTCCTTCGGGGGTGGGTTTGGAGATATATACCGTGCTTCATATGGTGGCCAGCGCGTTGCTCTGAAGCGCATGCGACATTTCCTCCGTGGCTCGGACTTGCGCCGCATTCGATTGGTGAGTGATTCTGTGTAGATCATCCACACCATCTAATGAAAACAGAAATTCTGTCGAGAAGCCCTCGTATGGAAAGATTTGCACCACCCGAATATCCTGCCCTTCTTAGGGATCGATAGAGACAGTTTTGGGCCCTCAGCCCTTTGTATGGTTTCGCCTTGGATGAAACACGGAACCGTTATAAATTATCTCAAAACCCATGGTTTTGCAAACGTGGATAAATTGGTGGGTTTTTTGTTTGTTCGAAGTACGGGATACATCTTACAAGGGTTCAGCTGTATGAAATTGCACAAGGCCTCGAGTACCTTCATTCACGCAATCTCGTTCATGGTGACCTGCGAGGAGTACATATTTTCCAACGACACCTGTGTTCAGCTGATTCTGTCATCAACTGCAGGCCAATATTTTGATCAAGGAGGACTGGAGTGCATGTTTGTCTGATTTCGGACTCAGTTTTTTTTCGGACGCCACTGTGACAATGAGCACAAATCGAGCAGGGAGTCTCTATTGGATGGCTCCCGAATTACTTGACCCAGACCGTTTTAATCTCAAGTTCTATCGAACGCCAGCCACCGATGTGTATGCGTTCGGCTGTGTCTGTGTAGAGGTACGAAGGCGCCATACTCAGTATGTGTTCTAAATTTTGTCAGTTGTACACAGCACGTCCTCCGTTCTCGAACATGTCTGAAACAGCTGCTTTGCTGAAAGTTCTCAACGGCGAACGGCCAGAAAGACCGCTTGGTCCCCCGACAATGTCAGATACGCTCTGGCAGCATGTCACGGAATTCTGGGCCGAAAGTCGCACTGCAAGGCCGTCTACCCATTCTGTAGTGCGAAAGATGGTTTGGCCACATCCAGATGTCACTCCAGCAACAACCGGCGAATTATTATCTCCTGTTACTGTCGCGGAAGAGACGACGTTTCCGCACGATCCACTATCTATGCCGTTCTTGGACCGGCCTGCATTGCAGCCTTCACCGTCTCTTCCCGCTTCGGGGGGAACTCGAAAGACCAACAACTTGACTCCTGGTACGGCGTCTCCGTCAGGTAAAGACAAATCGTGGCGGAGGAGAACGTTAAATGCTTTCATCAACAGTGCGTTTTCAGTTTTCCGCACCAACAGCTCTGTTGAACCCATGACAAAGTCCTGCCTTCCCAAATTGCTGCTGGTCGGTCTCGCACTGCAAATCCCGCAGATGGATCGGTTGGCGGTTTGCGTAAGGCTCGGGATGATATGGCCTTTGTACGTGGTTCATCCTCACCGGATACGTACCAGGATCTGGAGATTGAAGACGGTGTACGGTACGCCGCGCTTCAGCCCGAGAATGGTGGCGGTGACGGCCAAGGAACCAATAGTACGACTTTGGAATCCCTCGAACCTGAGTCCGTTGGCCCCCTCCGATCCCCCTCGCCCCAGGTATCAATCTACCCCATCGAGATTCCCTCAGCTTCTGAGCTCAATGCTCAGCCTGCGAACTACCCTTCACAACGTCGAGTTTCTTCGACCCAAAGTGAGTGCCGCAATGTTATAGAGCCTTCTCTTACGTACGCTTCGATCCAGCTGTACCACCCAACGGTCTCACTGGTTCAGTGTCCACCCATTCCAGTTTAGATCGAAATGAAGTGAAACATCGCAAGTCAGCAGCAGAGGATCGTGCGTCGGCTGAGGCAATGAATGCTATCCCTACCGAGACAACGACAGATGACGGTGGACGTGGACTCAAAGCCAGAGCTTTGTATGCCTGTACGTGTTCTATTCTGCTTCCCGATATTCAGCTAATCATAACCCTGCTGACAGACACCGCCTCAGAAGATGATTCAAATGAGCTTTCGTTCAACAAGGGCGAAATACTTGACATCGAGGATGCACATGGCAAATGGTGGCAAACGAGAAAGACCGATGGCTCTCTTGGTCGTATGTCGGACGTTTTCTTTTGAATTCACTGGCATGCAACTCATTCTTAGTTGCACCTTCCAACTACCTTGTGATTATTCCAGCAGAAGGTCGTACAGCTCCTTCAACGGGAAATACTTCCACAAGCAGCACATCTGTCGGGGAGCCAACGGTTGCACCTTCTAACTTCCCTGTGATTATTCCAGCAGAAGGTCGTGCAACTACCTCAACGAGAAATACTTCCACAAGCAGCACAACTGTGGGGGAGCCAACGGATGACTACTGGCAATACAAAGCGAAGGCTCTGTATCGCTGTATGTCTCCTATGCTTTCCCAGGTATCAAATCTCATCGAATGTAGACGAGGCCTCAGAAGATGATCCAAGTGAACTCTCCTTCGTCAAGGGCGAAATACTCGATATCTTAGACAGGCGGGGCAAATGGTGGCAAGCCAAAAAAACTGATGGGTCAATTGGCAGTACGTCGGATGCCATGGTCTCCATAGACCAAACTCGTTTTACTTCCACTTGCAGTTGCACCTTCCAACTATCTCCTAATCATTTAATGCCCCCCAAGAAATGATCAGTCAATTGGCAGTATGTCGGATGCCTTGATCTCCACAGACCAAACTCATTTTACTTCCACTTTGCAGTTGCGCCTTCCAACTATCTCGTGATCGTGTGAGCCGGGCTGAGTGGGAGGTAAGGAAGCGGTAGATGAGAGAGACGCGGTTACGTCCTAGCGCAGTGTAGATTAGATAGCTGGCGATCTCATCTACACAGCCACATCTTTCTGCTCAGCGCGATCATCGACGCCATCCAGGCAGCATCCTCGACTCTCAGCTCTTTCGATCCCACCTGCCCATTCCCTCTTCTCGCTCACCCTTGGGTCGCACTGGGTCTCGTCTCAGACCCGTCGTACGTACAGGACCGGCCGTTCCCAACCGCGTACTCCCGCTTGAGAGCGCGGTCGGCCGGGACGGCCGTTCCCCCCCCCCACATCGTCCCGTTCTAGCCATCCAGCGGGTACGTAGCACCCGCGCTCCCTCTCTCTCCCTCTCCTCACTGCATGGTCCCGAAGAGATCACCTACTTCATGCGCGCCAGCAGCATAAAGCCTCTAACCTGGAATCAAGCGTTATTTATCTCATAGTGGACTTCTCAACTCGAACAGACACGGATCCCTTTCGATCATAACCTTTCCACTATGCTGGAAATCAAGGCAGCATCCTCGCAACCTCTGCTTCGAGCCACTCCGCGGACTCCTTTGCACCCATTCTAGTCAAAGCCTCTCCCACATATTCCTTCGCCTTATCGTGCATCCCTTCCCAAGACTCCCGCTCCACCTCCAGGCCCACCTTGACAGCCAGGAACCCCATCGCTAACACAGTGGCGATCATTGGATCTGCAGCACCCTTAGAGAACAATATGCGTACTGCTTGCAGCGAATCAGCCTTCAAATCCACGAAAACGATGACCTCGGTCGAAGGATTGCATATGTGCAAGAGCTTCGAGGAGATCGCTTTGTGATAGCGACTTGAGCTTTACTGCCGCCAACCTCTCTTCTTCGCTCTCATCACGGCTCTCAACCGCGTCCCAGTCGTCATCGTCGGCCCGTCGTGGGCATGCGACCCAGGTACCATCGTCGAAACCTTGCGCGGTCGAGGAAAGCAGGCGAGTCTGGTCCAGTTTCCGGGCAGTCGGGAGTACCGATCGATCTGCGGTCAGGACCAGAGATGACACAGCACCGTAGTTGTACGAACTTAGGTCCGGAGCTACTGGAGCCGCCGCCGCCGGTGGAGCAGGGCGTCCGCGCCGTGGACGCGGCGCAGATGGCGCAGAGGGGCGAAGTAGGGAGCCGCGAGCCGGGACCAAGATTGCGCCTCGGCGCGACGCATATCCCTGTCTTGCTCTAGCGACATTTCACGGACAACGACGGGCGGCGCCGCCTCGTCTACGACAACGAAGGATGTGTGCTTCGACGAGATGGAATATGTCTTTTCGAGGCGAACGATACTCGCTTTGACTGTCCGCGCCAGAAAGTCCATGTCGTCGCCTGGAGGGCGTTATTTCCGTCTTCGAGGTCTTGTGTGATCTTGCGTGCGGCAAGGGCGTGGATGGCGGTGGGCGCGTGGGGATCGTTCTGAAGGTGACTCTGCGTGACCGCTATAGTCAACTCGATCTCTGCGCCTTCAAGAGTGGAGCCTCGCAAAGTCACAGTCTTGAGGACACTTGGACCTTTGTATCGATCAGCAAAGTAGTTGTGAAAAGGGAGATAATATACCTTTGAGAATTGAATATACGTGAATTCGTACACCCGGGAAAAGGTTGCGTATCGTGAATGGGGACGCTGGACAGCTGAAGGAGCCGGTAATATAACCGAGGAGGCGGAGGAGCCTGTGTTTCGTCGAGGTGGATGGGATCCACAGTCTGGTCAAATACGTTGAGAGTCTTCTTCCCCACAGCATCCTTTTCTACCATTTCAAAGTCATCTTGGGTTCCTGGAGTGTTCACTGCTTCAGCAGAAAGATGTCCCCAGTCGACAGATATATTCGAAATGACTGGCGTCTTTGAAGCCTTGAAGAGACGGGGAATCTCCCTAGATACATATACTTGTTCGTCATATGTATATTGGTCTGTAACAGAGACTAGGATCTCCCCAGTGAAATTCAATGCCTCTTGTTCTCCGACGAGCATATGCCCCGTGCCCCGTGCGTGCGATGCCTTCGCACATCGCAGTTGACACTGGGTTTCCAATGCCCAGGACAGACACTCGCAACGGCGCGTCTGCCGGCGCCGCCGTGACAGCCGACCAAGTAATAGTTATTTCAAGGAATTAGGAGGGACTCGGTTTTGCGCATCAAAAGCTTCGGCACTGAGCGGAGTTTCAATTTCAAACCAATTCGGCGAGTGCCAGCTCGCGCGCAAGCCTTTTCTTGCCGCGTCCTCTTCCTCCAAGCTCTTGGTCGAATTCTTCATCTATTTTCTGAGCTTCTGGTGCACTCTGAAGCCCGCAAATTCAGTGGCATCTCCTCAATTCTTGGTATTCAAGGCTCTTTCCGGTCTTTGTAGTAATAGCCTGTCTGTTCAAGGTCTATCGAGAACGCCAGGATGGGTAGATCTACTCTTTAAAGCTCCAAAGCTAAGATAGCAGTGAGTTCTGCGGATTAAACCTCAAGGCTCAGGCTGAGCAAAGCTGCCGGAATCTGCGAATTCACGGCTTGAGCGATGTGTGCAGGTTTCTGCGCCCATTCTCCACCACCTCTTCGTGTTTCACCCCCATCTCCGGCTGCTGCTGCTGCACTCTCGCAATCTGCCGACATGTGGGCGCCCCCGCTCGTGTGCGCTTTCCCATCGCCCCGACGGCTCTCCACTGGAATGTCTGTTCGCGTCCGGTTCTGAACCTGTCCTCATCTCTGTTGTGACCTCTGGAACGCCTGTGTGGGTGTATGCGCAGGCAGTGTGCGATGCACACTTTCCACGTCTCGCACTCGAGTCGAGAGCGCTCGGGTATGGGAGACGGTGTGCTCGGTGCACTGTGATTTTGCAAGTGCTGGGGAATGTCGGAGACGAGATGGCAGTCGCACTCCGCTCCTATCGCATGCCACATTCCCCATCGCGCGCCGGCAACAGGATGTACGCGAGCAGTGCAAGCGCACGGCTTCTTGTCAACGGCAACTGTGTAGGCACTGCACATATTGGCCCTGGTAGTGGTTGCCCTCCACCTCTGATGCACCTTGGATGCCCCCCTCTCTCTCTGCTGGCTTGCCCACACGCCGCCGCTGCATCTCACAGCGGCGGGTTCTTTAAATATCCACCAGATGTTTAGCACTTGCACAGAATATTGATTTTGTGGATCCTCGTGTTCTCATCTCCCGCTTGTAAAAACATACAGTATTTGGCGGGGCGGCCAAGCGAGGCGATATTTTTTTGAGACTCGGCGGATAGCCGGCCCGACCGGCACGTGTTCCCAAACTCCCCTCGATATTCGGTCTCACAATGCACCCAAGACCCAACGAGGACGAGCTCGGGAATCTTGATATATGAGACCTCTCTTTCTTTCCTCAAAGACGCTGGCAATGAATTCGAATTATCTTTCGTGAATGAATTTCTCACTGCAACTTCGCGAATTCATCTGCATCCAATCGCATCATGGATCAACGTCTCAAAATCAAGCAGATCATCAGCAGGTCGCTGCAGCACAACGGAGCAGCTCTACGTTGCCGTAGTACCGTGACCGCAGTGACGGCGCAGCACCCGAATCTGCCCCGCGAAAGCCAGTAACAGCCCGCAACCAGTCGCCAGAAACGGAGAGGAACGTGGACTCCGAAAAGAAGACGAGACGCCAAAAGGGAGAGGCACCCAAGACTGGAGACTGATGAATTTTTGACATTCTGATGTCAGAATTCTCAAGCTGTGGACAACATCACACAGCCTGTACATGTCTGCCGAAACAGCCTTGGCTCCTTCAGCCATGACCAGAACACCCGCGCAGAATTGAGCGAAAAGTTACGCTTTGCCACGGGACGCAAACAATGACCCAAGACCCAACGAGGACGAGCTCGGGAATCTTGATATACGAGACCTCTCTTTCTTTCCTCAAAGACGCTTGCGATGAATTATCCTCGTGAGTAAACAGCTCACTGCAACTTTGCGGCCTGATTCGGGTTTCAGTCCAAATCAGAGCAAACTGGGCGAAGATATGGAAGTTCGGAGGAGAATAGAGGGCTACATCTTGTCAATGGCATCTGACGACGTTGTCGGTGCCATCATTGACAGTCTAGAATGCCGACAGAGAGTGTTGGAGGTACGTAGGACCCCGAGTATGGTCTGGAGTGATACTAACATCCTAAATAATTTCCACTCAGTTGGCGAACCAACTAGGGCTCACGAATGACCCCGGCCTTCGAACTGCTCTACGCCGAGACGAAGAACGAATGGCTACACTCCTTGTATCTATTTTCAGCTCCAAGTCCGATGAGGAAAGAGTGCTGCGTCTCAAGGGAAATTCCGCGCAGCATTTTCTCGACGTCGTTCAAGAGGTAATTTTTCACTCGATCGTAATTCATGACTGACCTTATAATCTAGACACTGGACAGTGGATTTATTGTGTTGCAGGAACACACAAGATTGGCACTCCGAATAGTTAGAAAGCTATCTGAGTCGTGCGACATGCTTCCTTCGTCGCTCTTCATTGTTGGTGTCGAGGAGCGAGACGAGCATCCATCTTTCGGAGGTGGGTTTGGAGACATATACCGCGCTTCATATGGTGGCCAGCGCGTTGCTTTGAAGTGTATGCGACATTTCCTCCGTGGCTCGGACTTGCGCCGCATTCGATTGGTGAGTGATTCTGTGCAGATCATCCGCACCATCTAATGAGAATAGAGATTCTATCGAGAAGCTCTCGTATGGAAGGATCTGCACCACCCAAATATCCTGCCCTTCTTGGGGATCGATAGAGACAGCTTTCCCTCCGCTCTTTGTATGGTTTCGCCTTGGATGAAACACGGAACCGTCATAAACTATCTCAAAACCCACGGTTTTGCAAACGTCGATAAACTGGTGTGGTTTTTTGTCCGTTTCAAGCATCGCACGCATCTGATAAGGCTTCAGCTGTACGAAATTGCACAAGGCCTCGAGTACCTTCATTCACACAATCTCGTTCACGGTGACCTGCGAGGAGTACATATTTTCTAACGATCCCTGTGCTCAGCTGATTTTGTCGTCAACTACAGGCCAATATTTTGATCAAGGAGGACTGGAGCGCATGTTTGTCTGATTTCGGACTCAGTTTTTTTTCAGACGCCACTTCGACAACGAGCACAAATCGAGCAGGGAGTCTCTATTGGATGGCTCCCGAATTACTTGATCCAGACCGCTTCAATCTCAAGTTCTCTCGAACCCCAGCCACTGATGTGTATGCGTTCGGCTGTGTCTGTGTAGAGGTACCAGCACGCCATAATCCTTCACCATGTGTTCTGAATTTTTTCAGTTGTACACAGCACGTCCTCCGTTCTCGGGCCTGTCTGAAACTGCCACTATGCTGAAGGTTCTCAACGGTGGACGGCCAGAAAGACCGCTTGGACCCCCGGCAATGTCAGATACGCTCTGGCAGCATGTCACGGAATTCTGGGTCGAAAGTCACATTGCAAGGCCGCCTACCCATTCTGTAGTGCGAAACATGGTTTGGCCACATCCAGATATCACTCCAGTAGCGACCGACGAGTTATCATCTCTTGTTATTGTCGCAGAAGAGACGAAGTTTCTGCACGATCGACTATCTATGCCGTTCTTGGATCGGCCTGCATTGCGGCCTTCACCGTCTCTTCCCACTTCGGGGGGGAACTCGAAAGACCAACAACTCGACTCCTGGTCTGGCATCTCCGTCAGGTAAAGGCAAATCGTGGCGGAGGAGAACTTTAAATGTTTTCATCAACAGTGCGTTTTCAGTTTTCCACACCAACAGCCCTGTTGAGCCCATGATAAAGTCCTGCCTTCCCAAATTGCCGCTGGTCGGTCTCGCATCGCAAAGTGTGGATCGGTTGGAAGTGAGTGTCGCAATGTTATAGGGCTTCTCTCACGTGCGCTTCGATCCAGCTGTACCCCCCAACGGTCTCACTGGTTCAGTGTCTAGTTTAGATCGAAATGAAGTGAAACACCGCAAGTCAGTAGCAGAGCATCGTGTGTCGGCTGAGGCAATGAATGCTATCCCTACTAGGACAACGACAGATGACGGTGGACATGTACTCAAAGCCAGGGCTCTATATGCCTGTACGTGTTCTATTGTTATGCTTCCCGACATTAAGCTAATCATAACGCTGCTGGCAGACACCGCCTCAGCAGATGATCCAAATGAGCTTTCGTTCAGCAAGGGCGAAATACTTGATATTGAGGATGCACATGGCAAATGGTGGCAAGCCACAAAAAGCGATGGATCTCTAGGCAGTACGTTGGACTTGTTTTAGAAAAAATACACCAACATTCAACTCGTTCTTAGTTGCACCTTCCAACTGTCTTGTGATTATTCCAGCAGAAGATCGTGCAACTACTTCAACGAGAAATACTTCCACAAGCAGCACAGCTGAGGGCGAACCAACAGAAGACTACCAATACAAAGGCAAGGCTCTGTATCGCTGTATGTCTCCTATGCTTTCCCAAGTACCGAATCTCATTGTTGGCAGACAAGGCCCCGGAAAATGATCCAAATGAACTCTCGTTCGACAAGGGTGAAATACTCGATGTCCTAGACAAGCAGGGCAAACACCTAAGGGACCTCCGGCTTGCATTACGGCAACCCCTCTTAGGTGGGTTAGGATAACCCAGGTCTAGCAGAGGTGGAAGCATGGCTTCCTTTACCGCTTATTACATTTTAATTAAATTCCGTATTGGGTGCAGCTGATCGCGCCTCCGCGCCTGCAATGAAAAATACTTCCTGTTAGGGAGAAGAACTCAGTTATATTGGAATACAGGCTCTAAGTATCTGTGGAAGATATAGATGATATGGGCAATAGCCAGAGCACAAAAACCATGGCATAATCGAGACTAAGTATAGGGAAAGAGATACGATGGCTACGTCATCAGTGCTGAGATACAGCTGTGCAATGTACTTTAGGTTCGGAACAAGCCTCTCCCCGCACCGGCAAGCCGGTGATTCTAGAATCTCAGGGTCCTGGTTGAACCTAAGGTTGAATTCTCCCTCGCGTGCGCATAAATTCTGGGAGCGCGCGCAAAATCGGACGCGCGCCACGGAAATTAATATGTGTACAAACGAACTGTCATACGGAAGAGGCTACTCCGAGCGCCCCTAATTTGACAATAATTTGATGCGACTTCGACTCGGAGCACACACTTCTCGGAGAGTCAGAGGCATGGTCGGCATTGGAAATGAGGTAAGTACTTTGGAGAACGGTGATGATGGCTAGTATTCCAATTGTAACCCGATAAGTACTTGTACATTTTCTGGTATTGGGTTTGGACCATTGGTTCAGTTCGTTAAGCAATAATATTGTATGATATTTCTCAGTTAATACTAGGTTTGCGAGCACCTTCCAAAGGGAATGCCAGACTGGTGCGTCCCTTGCAAGGGCAATAACAGGCTGGCGAATGCTTCGCAAGAGCAATAACATGCTGGTTGAGCCATACAATGCCTTGCCTACCTTATCGGATGCCAACCATAACAGGCAATAAAAGATTTCCTACATTTTGGTGATGACTTTGTGAACCACTATTCCAAGCTTTACAGCACAACACAGCCTGCAGATGTCTGCCGAAACCACCTTGGCTCCTTCAACTACGACCAGAAGACTTAGTAGACGGAGAGGACGGCCCTGGTGTGAAAAATTACAATTGCTACGGGACACAAATAGACATAGTCTCTCTCAGACAGACGCTATAACAATTAGCTCGTACCTCGCTAGTTATAGGCTGTTAGTTACGCGCCCTGATAAGCGGCGTTCAGCGCTATCACTGATTGATGGGAGATGCACAACCAAACAACTCATTTATGTTCACGCGTTTTGCACCATTTGACGCGGATTTTGCAGCTGAAAGAGTTCAACATCTTTGTGGAAACGATATGTTGACCATTGAGCTTCAAATCCATTTTTTCCGCCCAGTTCACAAATCAAATGAAAGGTTTTCGGCGCTTTCGGCTTTGGTTCGGCCGTAAAGACAGAATTTTTTCATCGCTGGAAATCTTGGCCATGAATGCTTTGAAATGCATTGTGGATGGTTAATACCGTGACTTCACGCATTTTCTGGCTTTCGGGCTCCGTTATGTTGCCCTCGACGTGTGAAGTCGCGTCGCTGCACGGTGCACGTGCTTTCCCAAAACGGATGCTTATATAATAACGCAGGTCGCCTCTAGCAACGGCGTGGTAACTAATATAGACCTAAAACAGACAATGACCCAAGACCCAACGTGGACTTCGAAAAGAAGACGAGACGCCAAAAGGGAGAGGCACCCAAGAGCGGAGACTGATGAATCTTCGAGATTCTGATGTCGGAATTCTCAAGCTGTGGACGTTGAACATGTACATTCACACAGCCTGTACATGTCTGCCGAAACAGCCTTGGCTCCTTGAACCATGACCAGAAGACCCACGCAGAATTGAAAACGAACCTGTGAAAAGTTACGCTTTGCCACGGGACGCAAGCAATGATGACCCAAGACCCAACGAGGACGAGCTCGAGAATCTTGATATACGAGACCTCTCTTTCTTTTCTTAAAGATGCTTGCGATGAATTATCTTCGTGGGTGAACAGCTCACTGCAACTTTGCGGCCTGACTCAGGTTCAGTCGAAGTCGAAGTGAACTTGCCAAAGCTGTGGAAGTTCGGAGGAGAATAGAGGGCTACATCTTGTCAATGGCATCTGACGACGTTGTCGGTGCCATCATTGACAGTCTAGAATGCCGACAGAGAGTGTTGGAGGTACGTAGGACCCCGAGTATGGTCTGGAGTGATACTAACATCCTAAATAATTTCCACTCAGTTGGCGAACCAACTAGGGCTCACGAATGACCCCGGCCTTCGAACTGCTCTACGCCGAGACGAAGAACGAATGGCTACACTCCTTGTATCTATTTTCAGCTCCAAGTCCGATGAGGAAAGAGTGCTGCGTCTCAAGGGAAATTCCGCGCAGCATTTTCTCGACGTCGTTCAAGAGGTAATTTTTCACTCGATCGTAATTCATGACTGACCTTATAATCTAGACACTGGACAGTGGATTTATTGTGTTGCAGGAACACACAAGATTGGCACTCCGAATAGTTAGAAAGCTATCTGAGTCGTGCGACATGCTTCCTTCGTCGCTCTTCATTGTTGGTGTCGAGGAGCGAGACGAGCATCCATCTTTCGGAGGTGGGTTTGGAGACATATACCGCGCTTCATATGGTGGCCAGCGCGTTGCTTTGAAGCGCATGCGACATTTCCTCCGTGGCTCGGACTTGCGCCGCATTCGATTGGTGAGTGATTCTGTGTAGATCATCCACACCATCTAATGAAAATAGAAATTCTGTCGAGAAGCCCTCGTATGGAAAGATTTGCACCACCCGAATATCCTGCCCTTCTTGGGGATCGATAGAGACAGCTTCGGGCCCTCCGCTCTTTGTATGGTTTCGCCTTGGATGAAACACGGAACCGTCATAAACTATCTCAAAACCCACGGTTTTGCAAACGTCGATAAACTGGTGTGGTTTTTTGTCCGTTTCAAGCATCGCACGCATCTGATAAGGCTTCAGCTGTACGAAATTGCACAAGGCCTCGAGTACCTTCATTCACACAATCTCGTTCACGGTGACCTGCGAGGAGTACATATTTTCTAACGATCCCTGTGCTCAGCTGATTTTGTCGTCAACTACAGGCCAATATTTTGATCAAGGAGGACTGGAGCGCATGTTTGTCTGATTTCGGACTCAGTTTTTTTTCAGACGCCACTTCGACAACGAGCACAAATCGAGGAGGCAGCCTTTATTGGATGGCTCCCGAATTACTCAACCCAGACCGTTTCAATCTCAAGTTCTCTCGAACCCCGGCCACTGATGTGTATGCGTTCGGCTGTGTCTGTGTAGAGGTACCAGCACGCCATAATCCTTCACCATGTGTTCTGAATTTTTTCAGTTGTACACAGCACGTCCTCCGTTCTCGGGCCTGTCTGAAACTGCCACTATGCTGAAGGTTCTCAACGGTGGACGGCCAGAAAGACCGCTTGGACCCCCGGCAATGTCAGATACGCTCTGGCAGCGTGTCACGGAATTCTGGGTCGAAAGTCACATTGCAAGGCCGCCTACCCATTCTGTAGTGCGAAACATGGTTTGGCCACATCCAGATGTCACTCCAGCAGCGACCGACGAGTTATCATCTCCTGTTATTGTCGCAGAAG
This sequence comes from Mycena sanguinolenta, assembly GCA_014462675.1. Lineage (NCBI taxonomy): Eukaryota > Fungi > Basidiomycota > Agaricomycetes > Agaricales > Mycenaceae > Mycena > Mycena sanguinolenta. The sequence continues at coordinate 6,491,124 of JACAZH010000003.1, read as the reverse complement.
AGACGAAGTTTCCGCACGATCCACTATCTATGCCGTTCTTGGACCGGCCTGCATTGCAGCCTTCACTGTCTCTTCCCGCTTCGGGGGGAACTCAAAAGGTCAACAACGCGACTCCTGGTCCGGCGTCTCCGTCAGGTAAAGCCAAATCGTGGCGGAGGGAAGCATTCAATGCATTCATCAACAGTGCGCTTTCAGTTTTCCACACCAACAGCCCTGTTGAGCCCATGACGACAGATCACGGTGGACATGTACTCAAAGCCAAGGCTCTATATGCCTGTATGGGTGTTCTATCCCGACATCCAGCTAATTATAACCCTGCTGGTAGACACCGCCTCAGCAGATGATCCAAATGAGCTTTCGTTCAGCGAGGGCGAAATACTCGATATTGAGGATGCACATGGCAAATGGTGGCGCGCCAAGAGAGCTGATGGCTCTCGGGGTAGTACGTTGGGCGTTTTCTTTCAAATTCACTGACATTCAACTCGTTCTTCCTTAGTTGCATCTTCCAACTTTCTTATGATTATTCAAGCAGGACGTCGTGCAGCGAGAAATACTTCCGCAAGCGAAGACTACCAATACAAAGCCAAGGCTTTGTACCGCTGTATGTCATTGTCTCCTATGCTTTCTCAAGTATCGAATCTCATCAAATTTTTTTGGCAGACAAGGCTGCAAACCTTGATTCAAATGAGCTCTCGTTCTCCAAGGGCGAAATACTCGAGATCTTAGACAGACCAGGTAAATGGTGGGTCGCGAGACGGGCCAATGGCTCTATCGGAAGTACGTCGGATCCCTGGCCTCCGCAGACCAAACTCATTTTACTTCCACTTGGCAGTTATACCTTCCGACCATCTCCTTCCTGCCCGCGGATCGGCTAGTATTGGATGGCCAGGGTCATAATGTCTCTGCTTGCACAAAAACAGAGAATCCCGATCGACATTATTACGGACTTTGCAATCACAACAACAGACCCGCATATGCAAACCACCTCTCATTTCAGACGATTTAAGTCAATGCAGCATCTTCACAGCCTCTGCTTCCAACCACTCCGCCGACTCCTTTGCACTCATTCTAGCCAAAGCCTCTTCCATCGTCGAATCCTTGCGCGGTCGAGGGAAGCAGGCGAGTCTGGTCCAGTTTCGGTGCACGCGGGAGTACCGATCGATCCGCGGTCAGGACCAGAGATGACACAGCATCGTAGTTGTACGAGCTTGAATCCGGAGCTGCTGGAGTCTGCGGCAGTGGAGCAGGACGTGCGGCAGATGGCGCGGTGAGGCGAAATAGGGAGCCGCGAGCCGGGACCTAGATTGCGCCTTGGCATGGTACATATCCCTGTCTTGCTCCAGTGACATTGGACGGACAACGACGGGCGGCGCGCGCGGCGTCGCCTCGTCTACGGCGACGAAGGACGTATATTTCGACGACATGGAGTAGGTCTTTCCGGGGCGGACGATGGTCGCTTCGACTGTCCGCGCCAGAAGGTCCGTGTCATCGGGATTCGAGAGCGTCGCCTGGAGGGCGCGGTTTCCGTCTTCGAGGTCTTGTATAACCTTGCGTGCGGCAAGGGCGTGGATGGCGATGGGCGCATGGGGATCGTTCTGAAGGTGACTCTGCGTGACCGGTATAGTCAACTCGATCTCTGCGCCTTCAGGAGTGGAGCCTCGCAAAGTAACAGTCTTGAGGATACGTCGACCTTTGTATCGATCAGCAAAGTAGTGGTGAAAAGGGAGATGAGGAACCTTTGAGAATTGAATATACGTGAAGTCGTACACCCGGGAAAAGGTTGCGTATCGTGAATGGCGACTGCTGGACAGCTGGAGGAGCGGATAATATAACCAGGGGAGGCGGAGGAACCCGTGTTTCGTCGAGGTGGATGGGATGCACAGTCTGGTCAAATACGCTGAGAGTCTTCTTCCCTAGAGCATCCTTTTCTAACATTTCAAAGTCATCTTGGGTTCCTGGAATGTTCACTGCTTCAGCAGAGAGACGCCCCCAGTCGACAGATATATTCGAAATGACTGGCGTCTTTAAGAGACGGGCGATCTTCCCAGTGAAGTTCGTCTCTTGCTCTCCGACGAGCATGCACGCCCCGTGGCCCGTGCGTGCAATGCCTTCGCACATCGCCATCGATACCGCGGTCCCACTGCCCAGGACAGACACTTGCAACGGCGCGTCTGCCGGTGCCGCCGTGACAGCCGACCGCACCTCGCGGAGCACCGCGTCCAGATCCCACGTCTCGCCGTCCATCAGGACAAAGACGCTCGTCGGTCGATCGCGTTGGCGAAGCACGCCGCTAGAGCACGCTGGATCTCGGTTCCGCCATAGTTGGCGTCCATCACGTCGATATGGCGCGTCGCCTGCTCGAGAGTCTCTTGGTTGTACGGCTTGCTGCCGCTCTCCCAGAGGGACGTGGACATGCTGCCGAAAGACATAATCTGGAAGAGAGAGTCTTTGTGTGGGAGAGACCGCGGCATGACGACGAGTGCCTTTCAATGCGCGCGTTCTCCATCGAACCGCTGCGGTCGATGAGGAAGATGAATCGAAAGGTTGGGGAGAGTGAAATCTGGGTCGAGTTTAGTCGCAACGGCGTGCGAAGGGCAGCCAATCTTCATGATGAGGCCAATGGATTCCGCGCTCATTGTGATATCGAGGAAGTGAGACTTTGAGGGAGCCGATGCGAAGAAGGGGTTCGCGAAAGGGGTTCTGGGATCTGTGAGACAAGGGCGGCGCCAATGTGAACAGGGGAATGAAAGCGAAAGGAATCGTTTTCTTCGTCTTCCGGAAGTTCAGTGGCATCGATCCTGACTTGCTCTCTGGATATTCAAGTCCTTGTAATCATCGGTCCATGGCGACATACCGTCAGGTGTCTGCTGGAAGTGCCGTCTCCGACGCTGTAATCGAAGCGGTGGCTAGTACGTACGAGAGCGACATTGTTTTGGCGCGGCAGATTGCTCTCGCTCCTCCACCTGCGCCTGCCGCGCTTCCACCCGATGTGACTGCAGCTGCGGCTCCCCCAGCAGGTCTGTCGTGCTCTATAATTCTTTTGGCCCTAGTTCATCATCTCCCTGACCCAGTGGCCGGCGTGGCCATGATCCTCGACGCTCTTACCAACTTGAGCCAGACGCTCCACAACAAGCTCGATGCAGTCAAGCAGGACATACGGGATATGCAGCGCGACATAGCTATAGTAAGCCTCCATCTAAGTGGTATTCAAGTGAACTGACGTGCGAATGCGTAGAACGGCAACATCACCAAAGGGACCGGTTTGACTCTTCCTTACGCAGAAGTCCTTTTCCTCGATGGCACGCGCCCTACTGTAGTAGTTGTGAGTACTAATTCATATCCAGTCCCTTCCATTTATTTTGTGCTCAGGCTGCAGTGCCCGCTCAGGATGGCCAGCCTGCGCAGCCCGGCCCGTCCGGCCCTGCCTCTGATCAACAATATTACCGCCCTCCGCAACCTACAGGGGCCCGATGCGACACAATATCTTATTGGGTATGGGATTGCCGCAATCCCGCACCCCGTAGGACAACGTCGGCAACTCATTGCGCGGTGCATCGGTTGTATTGTTGATGTCTAGTTTGTACCTTCGTTGTCTTGCAGTATGCGAACCAGCTGCTACTAGTGAGGAGTCTGCGTTGTATTCTAACTTGCACAAGAACCAAAGGACCAATCAGGCATTATTTATATCATAGTGGACCTTTTAACTCGAAACATACATGAATTCGCAATCCTTTCAATTCCGTTGAGAATCAAGGGATCATCATCGCAACCTCTGCTTCCAACCACTCCACCGACTCTTTTGCACTCAATCCAGCCAAAGCCTCTTCTACATATTCCTTCGCCTTATCGTACATCCCCTCCCAAGACTCTCGTTCCACCTCCGGCCCCAGCTTGATATTAAGAAACGCCATAGCCAGCACAGTGGCGATTACCGCATCTGGAGTACCCTTCGGGAACAATGCGCGTACTGCTTCCAGCGAATCCGCCTTTAAATCCATAAAAACGAAGACCTCGGCTGAAAAGGCGCCATCGAAGGATTGCATACGTGCAAGGGCTTCGAGGGGATCGCTTTGTGACAGCGACTTGGGCTTCACTGCCGCCAATATCTCTTCTTCTTCGCTGTCATCACAACACTCTACCGCGTCCCAGTCGTCATCGTCGACCCGTCGTGGGCGTGCGGCCCAGGCGTCATCGTCGAAATCTTGCGCGGTCGAGGAAAGCAGGCGAGTCTGGTCCAGTTTCCGGGCAGTCGGGAGTAGCGATCGATCCGCGGTCAGGACCAGAGATGACACAGCACCGTAGTTGTACGAGCTTAGGTCCGGAGCTGCTGGAGCCGGCGGCGGCGGCGGAGCAGGACATCCGCGCTGTGGAGGCGGCGGCGGCGGCGGAGCAGGACGTCCGCGCCGTGGAGGCGGCGGGGCAGATGGCGCGGAGGGAAGCGAAAATAGGGAAGCCCTGAGTCGGGATCTAGATTGCGCCTCAGCGCGGCGTATATCCCTGTCTTGCTCCAGCGACATTGCACGGACAACGACGGGCGGCGCGCGCGGCGTTGCCTCGTCTACGGCGACGAAGGATGTGTGCTTCGACGAGATGGAATACGTTTTTCCGAGGCGGACGATACTCGCTTTGACTGTCCGCGCCAGAAGGTCCGTGTCATCGGGATTCGAGAGCGTCGCCTGGAGAGCGTGATTTCCGTCTTCGAGGTCTTGTATGATCTTGCGTGCGGCAAGGGCGTGGATAGCGGTGGGCGCGTGGGGATCGTTCTGAAGGTGACTCTGCGTGACCGGTATAGTCAACTCGATCTCTGCGCCTTCAGGAGTGGAGCCTCGCAAAATCACGCTCTTCGGGACACTTCGACCTTTGTATCGATTAGAAACGTAGGTGTGAAAAGGGAGATGATATACCTTTGAGAATTGAATATACGTGAAGTCGTACACCAGGGAATAGGTTGCGTATCGTGAATGGCGACTGCTGGACAGCTGAAGGAGCGGATAATATAACCGGAGGAGGCGGAGGAGCCTGTGTTTCGTCGAGGTGGATGGGATCCACAGTCTGGTCAAATACATTGAGAGTCTTCTTCCCCACAGCATCTTTTTCTATCATTTCAAAGTCATCTTGAGTGCCTGGAGTGTCCACTGCTTCAGCAGAAAGACGCCCCCAGTCGACAGATATATTCGAAATGACTGGCGTCTTTGACGCCTTTAAGAGACGGGCGATCTTCCCAGTGAAGTTCGTCTCTTGCTCTCCGACGAGCATGCATGCCCCGTGTCCCATGCGCGCAATGCCTTCGCACATCGCCGTCGACACCGTGTTGCCGATGCCCAGGACAGACACTCGCAACGGCGCGTCTGCCGGCGCCGCCGTGACAGCCGACCGCACCTCGCGGAGCACCGCGTCCAGATCCCACGCCTCGCCGTCCGTCAGGACAAAGACGCTCGTCGGTCGATCGCGTTTGCGCGCCGCGAAGCACGCTGCCAACGCACGCCGGATCTCGGTCCCGCCGTAGTCAGCGTCCATCGCGTCGATATGGCGTGTCGCCTCCTCCAGAGTCTCCTGGTTGTATGATTTGCTGCCGCTCTCCCAGAGGGACGTGGACATGCTGCCGAAAGACATGATCTGGAAGAGGGAGTCTTTGTGTGGAAGGGAGCGCAGCATAACGACAAGGGCCTTTCGCGCTGCGGCAATGCGCGCATTCTCCATCGAGCCGCTGCGGTCGACGAGGAAGATGAATTCTTGGCGCGCAAGGTCAGGGAGCTGGAAACGCGGGACGAATGTGAGCGCCATTGCCACGGTGTCGTGTGACGGGTCTGGGTGTAGCTCGGCGACGCAGCGTGGGGGAGTCTAAGCCAACGGATTTGATCGTCAGGACAAAATCCTTGTCGAGGGGTGAATTCGAAGAGAGGGAAACACGCGCGTAGTTGGAGAAGGGAAGCTCCGAAAAGTTAGAGAGAGAGGGATCTGGACCGAGTTCAGTCGAAACGGCGTGCGAAGGGCAGCCAATCTTCATGATGGGGCCAATGGACTCCACGCTCATTGTGATATCGAGGAAGTGAGACTTTAAGGGAGCCGATGCGAAGAAGGGGTTCGCGAAAGGGTTTCTGGGAGACAAGGGCGATGTGGGCGGCTTGCCATAGCGAGCGCCAATGTGAACAGGGAGATGAAAGCGGATGGAATCATTTTCTTCGTCTTCCGAAAGTTCTGTGGCATATACAAGTTCGATCCTGACCTGTTCCTTAGACGGAATGTTTCCGACGGCAACCTGGAACACTATATATTTTATTCAGGTCTCTGTCATCATCAGTCCATCGAGACATACCATCAGGTGTCTGCTGCTCCATTAGTGCCGCCTGTCGGCCCTGGGTCACTGCGGTGTTGTACGTCTCCCCTGGCCTCCTCCTTTTCCTGAACGTGTCCAACAACTCTTGTTCCGTCCGACTTGACCATGACGAAGCTGCAGACTGCGGCTCGAGCTGGGATGGGGAAAGCATACACTGCTTCAACAGGGAAGCCGGCATCGTTTCCGTACGTCTGTGTGAGCTTCACTTGAGCGGCGAGCTCCTTGATGTTAGCCTCGGCGTTAACATTGAGCAAGGGTAGAGAAACTGGCTGGTGTTTTGTATAGTAGAGGCCAAAAATCATGGCGGGCTGAATACCGAGTGCTGGAGAACTGACTCCTTTATATCTGTTGAACTGCTCGGTGCCGTTGAATTTCTACATCAAAGTCACAGGCTGCTGCGTTGGTGCGACGCATATACGCTGCGGCAAAGCTCTGCAATTGAATACCTAATTCGCGAATTCACTGCGCTCATGTCAAGCATTTTCGTCCAGTAGGCCGCGAGGGCTGCGTATCTCGTCCTCCCTTCGATTCTGCTGCGTTGGGTCTGAGTTTGAAGTTGATTTGAAGGTTATCTATTTCCTTGACAGAAAATAAAGTGTCCGAAGATTTTCTGTTGGTTTCTTGTTGAAAGATGCTCTGTTGAGCACGTCTATGACCATAGTGCCAGCTCCAGTCCCAATAAGAATATGTGGCGTAGTGGTGGAAGACAAGAAAGGCGCTGAGCGAAAAACAAGAACACACAGTCTTTGTCCTTATCCACTACGGTTTGCTGGTAACCGATTCTCAAATGAGCGTTCGGGCCCCGCGAAAAGGCGAGAATTATGAACTCTCAATCGACCTGAACAGTGGATATGCACAGAAACGCAAGGATGCGATTAAACGAGTGAGCAACACTGCTCCGCATTCGGTGTTGACTGACATGGTGTTGCGTTTTCCTGGTTATTGCCTCGATGACCGTCGGAAAAGGTACGTATCCGGTATGTTTGCTGTCTCCGACGGACTACAGCGCGTTAAACCGATCCCAGACGTCAGCGGACTGTTTCCCGACGTCCTCAAGGTCTGCAAACCGTCCGCGACGTTTCTGGACCTGACCTTGCTTAGAACATGCAAACCGACGATCTCGAGCAAAAGAAACTGGTCTATCTGTATCTCATGAACTACGCGAAAACCCAGCCGGAGCTCGTTATTTTAGCCGTAAACACTTTCGTCAAGGATTCGGACGACCCAAATCCTCTGGTCCGAGCTCTTGCGATCCGGACGATGGGTGTGCTGCGTGCCGAAAAAATAATCGACTACCTGTGCGACCCGCTGCAGAAATGTCTTCGGGACGAAAATCCCTACGTCCGGAAAACGGCTGCGCTCTGTGTGGCCAAACTATATGACCTCAAGCCCGAGCTTGTGATAGAGAATGGATTTTTAGACCAGCTACGGGATATGATTGCAGATAGCAATCCTATGGTGCGCCGATCGTCGGTGATTTCTGCGTCGACTGACCGCATTCAAGGTCGTAGCCAACACAGTCGCTGCACTGACAGATATTCACATTGCTGCATCTGCGCAGCCCTCCAGCTCCACGTCTGACCCTGGCATCTTCGTCATTTCCGCATCCATCCTGAACAAGCTGTTAATTGCGCTCAACGAATGCTCCGAGTGGGGCCGTGTGGCCATCTTGAACGCCCTCGCGCGCTACGTGGCTCAGGACGAAAAGGAGAGTGAGCACATCTGCGAACGGGTCGTGCCGCAGTTCCAGCATGCAAACGGCAGCGTCGTCCTTGCTGCTATGAAGGTCGTCATGATCCATATCCGCGGCGTGCGGCGGGAAGAGCTCACGAAGCAGCTCGTCCGCAAGATGGCTCCGCCGCTCGTGACACTTCTCTCCTCGCCGCCCGAGGTCCAGTGGGTTGCGCTCCGCAACATCAACCTGCTACTGCAGAAGCGACCCGAGATCCTCTCTACGGAGATTCGGGTGTTCTTCTGCAAATACAACGACCCGCTGTATGTCAAGATCGAGAAACTCGACATCATGGTGCGGCTCGCAGCCGACAACAACGTCGATGCCCTGCTCAGCGAGCTTAAAGAGTGCGCTTCGTTTAGATTCAGTTATCTCAGTCTCACTGACACTGTTTAGGTACGCCTCGGAGGTAGACGTGGATTTCGTCCGGAAGAGTGTCAAAGCCATCGGCCAGACGGCTGTGAAAATTGACTCCGCGGCTGAACGATGCGTGAACGTGCTCCTGGAGCTTATCGCTACCCGGGTAAGCTACGTCGTGCAGGAGGCCGTGGTCGTGATGAAGGTTGTTTCCCTTCCCGCCTGTTTGGGCGAACCCGCGTTGACCGATGTGCTTAGGACATCTTCCGGAAATATCCCTCAACATATGAAGGCGTTATCCCGACCCTGTGCTCTAACTTAGACGAGCTCGACGAGCCGGAGGCCAAGGCATCGCTCATCTGGATTATTGGCGAATACGCCAGCAAAATCGACAATGCTGACGAGCTACTCAATATTTTCGTAGAAAGCTTTGTGGACGAGTCGTATTCCGTCTGTAACCCACTCTTTTCGTCTCTCAGCTTCGCTGATGTCTCGATATACACACAGGTGCAATTACAGACGCTTACAGCGGTGGTCAAGCTGTTCCTGAAGAAACCCGACTCGTCTCAAGCCATCGTACAACTTGTGCTGAACAAAGCCACGAAGGACTGCGACTCGCCTGATGTCCGCGATCGGGCGTACATCTACTGGCGGCTGCTATCCACTGATCCCGGTGCCGCAAAAGTGAGTCAACTCTGCCATTCCCCTCGTCTCTGGTCGTCTGTTTCTGAATCTCAATGCTAGGCCGTGGTTCTATCGTATCGGCCCCCGATATCGATTCCGCGGACAACAGTCGCCCCGGCGCTTCTCGAGGAGCTCTTGGGCGAGGTGTCGAATCTGTCGAGTGTGTATCACAAGCCCGCGGAAACATTCGTTGGGCTGGGTCGTGTTGGTGTTGATTCGGTGCTGCAGAAAGGTGCTGCGTGCGTATTTCTCCATCCCGCGTATCCTTCATCCCTCTGATGAATACTCCGAGCAGCTTCGACGAGGACCAGTTCTCCGCAAGAAAGGCTCTGCAGACCGTCGCTGCCGGCCAACAAGCCGAGAATCTGCTGTGAGTCTTTCTTTCTTCCCCAGACTCTCTTCCTATTTCTGGGAGATGCTGAGGTTTATTTTTCTTTCACAGCGACTTCGGCGACGACCCAGTAACGGATGGCCAGCCATCCGGGCTCGCCGCGACGGACGTGCTGGCGCGGACGCCCGCAGCAGCCAACCTCATGTCGGGCATGTCCAGTAACCCGCTCGACGACCTCGTGTCCATCTTCGGCTCAGCGAGTATGGCTGCGCCAACCACGGCGCCTGCGCCTGCGGTGGATCCGTTGGGTATGAACGCATTTGGAGGTGGTGCTGCGTTTGGGGGTGCTGCGTCGTTGTCGCCCACGGCGGTGTCCCCGCCGCTTACGAAAGCGCCGCAGCAGCAGCCGCAGGAGGATTTGCTGGGCTTGTTCTGATTGGATAGATCTTCGATGTAATAACAACTGTTTCCTGTTTTAATTTACTTTGGTTCTGGACACGAGTTTTTGGGACGTGAGATGGTGCTCGGGCTCAGCAGGAAAGCATGTGAGTGTCTTGCTCTATCATTTCTCATTTCTGCCGCCTGCGACGAACCCAAACGTGAATAAGTAGAGATATAGATAAATCGCCAGCCCCTGTTTAATTAAGACATTGCTCTGCCGTTCTTCTGTCTCATTCAATCGTCCCTGCCAGTGGCGCACATTTGCATAGGCTGTTCAGTGTCTTCACAAGTTTCGATTTGGTTCTCGGGCTGCGGACAAACAGTTGGACAGGCACAGCTTTTCGGAGTCTCTTTTGTCGCAATTCCCACGACCAACCAATCATTCAGCTTCCGTGGCCGATTCACCGCGCCTGGAGCCTGACGTCGACGATGCTCGGATTTCGGTTTATTTCCGTTGTACTTTGTGGCGATAAATTTGGCAGCGGGCTGGCGCGCGCGACCAACGCGCGACCATCTAGCTTATCTCCGCTCCAGGACTTTTCTGCTAGAGTCTCGTGAGTCGCCATTCTCGAGTTTTGACGGACGGAGCTGGACGACGCGCGTACCGGTGACCGATCATCTGCGAGGACGTCCAGCTAGCTCGTCCCAAGTCATCTAACTGGCCCTTCGTCCTCTTTCAAGCCGGATCGCGATGTCGAGTATATATGCTTCAAGCTGTTTTTGGTCGCCTTTGGAGATGATCTGCAGCTATTCTAGGGCCATCCAAATGAACAGCTATTCTGAGAACGTCTAAAATGTGCATGCGCGGAGGCACAGCACATGATTTGGTTGTGGGTCCTGTGACTGAATCATCCTTCTTTCCATATCCACTCCGTGTCGCCGCAGTTATTCAGAACCATAATTATTCTGCTCTGATGTGATGGATACGCGGTACTACCATGAGAACCGGTGAGAAGGCATGACGCCGTATATTGGCTACGTCAGGGTTATAAGGTGGTTCGAAACCCTCGTGGATCATCGCGTGCAACTTCACCGCTCTTTGACTCTGCACTTTCATCTCAACATGCATGCACTGTTGTCTCTTGCGCTCCTGGTGCCTCCAATCGCGTGTCAACAAATCTGGGATATTTTGAGCATCTTTGTTTGCTGTCTCATCGTACACTCATTCTCTCTGCAGTGGCAAACCAAATGGGACCGCACAAAGCTTTTCACGTCGCTGGCTCCTTCCACCCCCATCAACTTCGTCTCCCCGGGCGTCATTGGATCTGCGGACATTGATGTCGACGACTCGCAAACGTTCCAGAGCGTGTGGGGGTTTGGGCGGTACTCTCAGTATGTTTTACGTGACTCGTCCAGTGTATCCATTCTCTAATTCCCATCTCAGCGGACTCGTCCGCACTCATTTTGTCCAACATGAAGGTGTGGGCCATTCCATGCAAACGCGGATTAAACCTGAGCAAATGCAGGCCACAAATTCCGACAATTACTTCGAGTTGCTCAATTACATGTTCTCGCCGACGGATGGAGCCAATGCAGCTGGATTAAAGTCTGACATTCTTCTCTCCTTTCGAGCGACAACCGAACCTTTCCCTTTGTAGTTACATTCGAGTTCCATTGGGCGCGTCGGATTTCTCGGCAAATAGTAAGTCGTTTTGATGAATGGGTTACGATTGATAAATGCCCAGGACAGCTTATAGTTACGATGACACCAGTGGCGACACTTCTTTCAGTGACTTCAACATCGGGAAAGCACCATCGTACGTGTATACTGTTAAAAGATATCCAAGCTAATGTGTGCATGTAAGATATGTTTATTCGGTGTTGAAGGATATTCAATCTATAAGCTCAAGTACGTCTTTGCTATTCACCGACGCCCGCTTCCTGACGCTTCCATATTGCACAGTCATGAAGGGTACAGTTTTTAAATGCTTTTCACCCATATTTATTTCATTCTGATTGGGTGATCAGTTCACATTTTACCCTGGTCGCCGGTACGTCGAATAAAAGACTCTTTCATTTTATCTGACGTTCTTCCCTGACAGCCTGGTTGGATGAAGAGTTCCGGAACTATGGACGGCGGTTCCCTTGATTCTCAATATGTGTTAGCAGAATTCGCCATGTCTCAGCCACTCGCTGACTTTTTTTGCTCCACTCTAGGTCGATATGTCAGTGTCACACCACCGTCTGCATCCATATGTATCAGCTGATGGACTGTTCCAGATGCCAACTATCTTCTCAAGTGCCTGCAGGGCTTCAAGTCAGAAGGTATCACGTCGCTGTATGCCATCTCTATCCAAAACGAACCAGAGAACTCGGACTCGACTTACCCAAGTGACCTTCATTGTCATCTGCGCGGTCCCAGAAGCTGACAGTCCGGCACAGGCACGTCGATGCCTGTCTCTGTCCACGCGCAGATTGGGATTGCCCTGCGGACGTTGATGGACGACAATGGGTTTTCAACAGTCAAATTGATTGGTGCGACTATTTTAAGCGGGGTCTATTTCGGTTGGCAAACTGACTTTGGTCTATTTAGGATATGAACATAATTGGGATGACACTACGTACCCTATCGACTTGATGGAAGCCGCGCCGGATGCATTCGACGGTGTTGCCTTCCACTGCTACGCGGTGCGTCTTGTCTGTTTATCGCTAGAGTTTCCCTCGTGGCTCACAAAATTCTAGGGAGATGTAACCGCACAGGATACCTTCCACACAGCATAGTATGTTGCGTTCTTTCAAGTTTGAAGCTCATGACACTTCCATTTGATCAGTCCCACCAAAGAGGTATGTTCTATTTCTACTTGACTTCAGACTTCTCTTACCTATCTCCGCATCCAGATATACTTCACCGGTAAGCTCTTCTGTGACTATTATCGTCGGAGGCTGAAAATAACGTTTGGAACATCAGAATGCTCTGGGACCATCGGAAGCGATTGGGTAAAGTCTATGTTGAAATTTGTCAGCAAAATCTAACAGAAAATAAATCGATCTGATTCAGTGGAGTGATATCAAGGTACGCCATTCCCTAGGACCCTAGGACTGAGCAAAATTATTCAGTGGATTTTACGCAGTGGTATATGGACAATCTCTTCATTGGGGCAGTCACGCACAATGCGCATGCTGCGTTGATGTGGAACATTGCGCTGGATGGCAACGGTGACCCCAAGCTACCTGGCACTGACAGCTGTGGAGGAGCTGGCTGTCGTGCGATTGTGCAGGTCAACAGCGACGGAACGTACAGCGTAAACCAGGAATTCTACTCCATGGCGCAGGCATCCAAGGCCATCATTCCAAAGGATGTGGGCGGAGCGTTTGGGCAACGAATTGGCGTCACGGTTGGTGGCGAACTCAACTGGGCACTCATCGTCGGGTTCGTGATTTATTTGGCGTTCGGGCTTTCCGCTGATTGATTGGGGTTAGCGCATATGTTACAACGCGCGTAAATCCCACCGACTGGCTGCGCTACTCTTTGGTAGTGTTGAACTGTGCGTCCGCTTTCTCCGAGTTCACTGAATTTGAGCTAATGAGATGAAACTTCAGGGGACGACAGTATTGGAGGGTGGAACCCAACAGACGTTACCGCCACAATTGAGTTCCGTGGGATGCAGGCGAGTTGCTCACTTGCACTTGACTTCGATCATGTTTCTAAACGACTTTCAGGCGACATATACGTTCGTGACACTGACATGATATTCCAACCATGAACTGATTTAACGCGGTGCAAACAGTTTCCCAGTCGGAGTTACTACTCTTTGGTGCGTTTTTCGCTTTGTCTCATGCTTTTTTTTGTCCTTCCGTGTAAAGCGAACACATGGTTGAATTTTTCAATAGGTGGTATGCGCCCCCAACGTCCTTCAATGGAACGAAACAAGAGACCGAGATATACACGGATACCGACGGGAAGCAGCAAGTGCTGGGTGTGTTTGCGTAAAGTTGAACAGCAGCAGAGTCGCACTCGTGGACGACGGAATGCCAGTATTCTTATTTGGTTCCCTACGACATTAACGAGCGTTACGATCGATGTATCCTTGACGAGTCATGTAATATCTTGGACTTTTTGAAAGACATATACATGTCCGGTCTTTCTTTCCGTTTGCCTGTTCGAGCGATCAAATCGCGAAAACAGACGAGAAATCTCAAGAAACAGCTTTATTTAAGTTGCACCGCCACTGATTTCCTTCTGATTCGAACTACCACGGTAGTCCTTTCTTTGCCTCGAGACCTCCGCCCACATTACTCATCGTAACTCAGACCTTTTGAATATCAACGCATGGCCGACAAGGATCTCAACCCTGATTCGTCCGATCCACAGCCATCTAATAAAGAACCTCTTCTGCTGACGAGCTCGGATGCGGCTTCTGAGAGTAATGTCCCACAGCTGCAGCCGGGGGGTCCTGCTGTGAAACTGGATGATCTCGGCCCACTGGTGGTAAACAGTGATGGGGTAAGGATACAGAATCCAGTGGATACGATCGCCATTTTCATCTTTACAAGACTTTGTCCCGGATAGCTAACTGGGCTGCCCTGACCGCCGCAGAGAAGGCAAATACGATTCGTGTCCTTTCTGCGAGAAATAAGTGGGTTGCGATGTCCATTCACCCTCGTTTCGAATTCCATTGACATGGTGCCTACAGAATTCGCCTAGCTAATCAGGAACAGGACTTAACCGACTCGACCGACAAAGTTACCGGATTATCGTGATGGCTTTAGAGCATGGAAAGGTAGTTTCTGATACATGATGCGGTGGCTATCTCCCAACCAATGAATTGTACTCGATCCTTCCCCTAAATTTCTTGTGTTCGGATCCACCTACTCGTCGCGCGGAAATTAACTACCGCTAAATATGCGGCCACAGGTGAGTAATTTAAAGCACTGAGGGCTCGGGAATTCGTCAGAATCCTCCCTTGCTGACCCATAAACTTATCTGCCGCCCCCAAGGTGCGTTAAAATTCTTGACTGGCGTAGTCTCCATTTATAACATATGGACAGATGTCTAGCGACACAGTCTTCAACTTCCATGGTCTTGCAAGAGCCCTCGTCGACCATGAATTTGAATCGTTACGCTGTCATTGGAAAACGTCCCTGGATCGTGTGGGATCTTTCCCATTCTTCAACTTGCCAGTCGAGATCGCCGTGGCAATCCTCAAACTGGCTGCCACGAAGTCGAGCACCTATTCAACGCTCATGGCCACATCCCGTGCTATTGCCGACATGGCGCGTCTCGAGTGTGTTCCAGAAGTGGTCATTATTTCCACCCGCGCTGCGGCCATTTCATTCTATGGTTGCATCTCAGTTTACCCTGGTGTGGGTGCTGGGGTAAAGCAGTTGTGGCTCTTCCCAGACCTCGCGGCTAAGCAAGCCGCCACAGTCTTCCCCATGATTTTGAACGCTTGCTACAACGTCGAGAGATTGGCTTGCAGGCCAGACCATCTCATCGAGATTGCGAATTCCTTCACCTTTCGGCACACGTCCCTCGTCGATGTGACCATGGTGGATCCCATCATACCATGGGACCGGCTGTTTGCTGCGCGCCATGGCGCCGCATTATTCAACCAGATTCAGATGCTCCGCCTCATAGGAGGGACCCAACATGGTACTACCCCGCCTCTGAGCAGGACTTTCCGCAATCTCACCGATCTCACTATTTCGGCGGTGACAACCGCTTGCGTACGGAATTACCTGCTTGATTCCGTGCGGTTCCCAAGCCTCAAAAGAGCTGTCGTTACGGTTCCGTATACTGGTTGGCGCCTCGTCGGGATGAGCTTCCTGATGTCAGAACCGGAGATGCTGAGGGATAACCGACTTTGTGTCGTTCATTGTTCTAAAAAGTGGAAGGAACTTGATGTTTGGAAAGAAGGGAAGTTCAACCTTTGGAATTCGGGTGTGACTGAATGGAATGCGCGCGCCACCGGTGATACAGGGTCTTTGTTGAGGTTGGTCCCGGTTTCTCTTGCTGTGTTCAACTTTTGGTTGAATTTTGTGTACCCCAGGGAATACAAGTGATGCACCGGGCACCTATCAGCTCCGATTTCTTGGACAGTAACTGTGAAACTAGAACTACCATATCCAAAATATATACATACGACCTAGCTCTTCTATTCGAGATGTAGCGCTTGCGTGAGCTTTTAAATTTTGGGCGTAACCGTTCCACGGCGACTAAGGTACCACTTGAACTGGTTATTTGCTCCACATAAAAGCTATTTTCTGGGCCGCCTGGCATATTCTGCTTCGGGTCGACTTGCTGAAGGAGCGGGTGCTAAGGTCAAGGCTAAGGTGCTCACTGCTGGTCAACCCACTTTTACCCACCGGTGGCGATCCGGTCACCGCCACCTGTCAATCGATACGCCTTCGAGTCTGCCTTTCACAGTGACGGGCATCCTTCTTGATGATACAGAACGACCTGCTATGTTTGATCTTGGATCTCTTAAAAGATGACAAACTCACCCTATGCCGATGCTGTCTCGTGAACCAGGAGTTCAATCATATTGCGTCTAAACTGCTCTACTCGGAGGTCGTCCTTAACATCCGGCCTTCAGTAATTGCTTTTGCTTCGAGCACAAGCCCACGGCCGCGTTCGCGGTACGAGAAGTTTTGTGATGCACTACTTGCCTCGGCGTCCCTTCCCCACAATGCTCCGAATGTAAAGATTCTGCGAATCAAAGGTACTACGTACGTGTTGCTTCACATAGATTACTATTGACCTCGATTATCCAGGCTACGCGGACTCCTTGTCCGAGGCTCTCTTACCTGCAGTGAAGACGTTCGAAAATCTACAGACCGTAGAAATCATGCCAGACAAGAGCGAGGACGATCTTTTCACTCCTATTCTGGCAGAACTCGAGAACCGGCCCTCTCTTGTCAATTTGCACGTGAATTCCGCCTGCATGGACGAAACAAACGCGCCGCTCCTTACTAGAATTGAAGGCCTGCGCACCCTTGGGCTCGAGAGGCCGAACAGAATGATTTTACTGCTTCTGTTGGGCTGGCTTGGACGGCTGACTTCGCTCAGGGAGCTGCATTTGACTGTGCGTGGTGTCGCCGAATTTTTTATGGTTTCCTAATGCGCCTTCAATAGCGCGACTGCGGGTCAATAACGCCCGGCGTGCTGCGCTCCTTTGTCCCATTCCTCGCGAATATCACTGCATTTTCCCTCGGTATCTCATACTCCATCACCGACGCCGATCTGTTCGACTTTCTCGCCCAGCTACCCTGTCTCGAGACAGTCAAACTCCGGCACTACTTGGTACTTCTCTCTTGCGCGTTCAACTTCGCCGACTGATAATTGCAGCAATGGAAAGCCCTCGAGCCCGGTCCCCCCACTGAAGCGGCTCCGCTCCTTGACTGTGTGCCACGACGAGTCGGAGGACGATGACGTCGTCGATAAGCTCTGTGCCTGGGTTCTGCGCGCCATCACCGGCGCTCCCATTGAGCACATCCGGTTCTGCTGCGACGAGTACCCCACGGACGCTAAGGCACCACGGGGCTTCGACGTCCTCGTCGAGCATCTCTCGCACGAGAATTCAGATACGCTTCGAGCACTTGATCTGAATGGCTGGCTCATCAGCGCTGAGAGCGTGACGCTGCTGTTTGAGAGCTGCGCCGGGCTGGAGGAGCTCGTTACTGCGCTGGATCCGGATGGTTTTGTATGCGCCTCTCGTTCATTCAGTGGTAATCGCTCTGATCGTTAACAACTGAGCTCAGGCTGAATTCAAGCGCCTCGTCCCGACGATGAAGCACCTGCACACAGCTGAGGTGCGCGTATGTGCTCCGTTTATCGCATCGGCGGAGGACGCCGCGCAGATTCTGCAGAGCAGCGAGGTGCTCAGGCGACTGACGGTCAACGAGTGGAAGATAGAGGTGTGTGCGACCCTTAGGTTTCATAGGTATTCGCGTCTCACATTTCTTTCAGGGTTCGTGGGTTTCGGAGGAGGACGGGGGTGCGCTTCGTGGTTCGGCATTGTACGGAGGACGGGCTGGAAAATATGCCTGAGGTTGCTGTTCCGCAATCGCAACGTGAAACGACGGCGCCGGCGATGGGTGTTATTGTCGAGGAGGAGGAGGAGGAGGAGGAAGAAGAAGAAAAAGAACAACCTCTAGTCGAGCCTCTTCTGTAAATTATAACTCGATGACATTGAGTAACTTGAAGGGGACGGGTGCCCAGCAAACGAGCACTGGCACTGTTTTCGAGTACTTTATATTATTTTTATTTTTCCATATGTATGTACTGAACCAGCAACTGCTCAACGGGTGCACACGGATCCTGGCTAGTTTGACTGGCTTTTCAGCGGTGAGTACAGGAGCCAACAAAAGAAAACGACGGAGAAAGTTCAAAAAGGAAATCACAGGTAACTTCGTGACCATCACACAGTGCACGCTCTTCTCACAACCATGAGACCCATTCTTGCCATTGGACGCGGTGGACGTCTTATAGCTCACTCAGTTTGCTTTAAGATCATATGCTGCTGCCGTCTACGCGCCGCAATAGCTTCCAAAACTTTCTCCAAAGACTGCCCACACTGTACGCCAGGAATCTGCCTTGGAAACTGAAGACTACTTGTCCAGTGGCGCGAGTACTAGGGAGCCATCGACGGTCATGAACATCTGTCTGTGAAGTCGCGCGTCAAGAGCATAGCCATATTCGATCGGTTCGGAATCAAAACAACTTCAAGACGGACACGCGCCAAGAAGAACACGACTGAACCCGCAGTTCACGAGACAGCAACGGCCCAAAGTGATTCAGCTATCGTTGAAGGGCCAGGATCAAGCGCAGTGTCTCGAATTTGAGAAATAGACAGAAGAGAAACTTGAAGCTGATGTGGCTGTGCTCGGATCATCACCCGACGAAATGAAATTCAAAGCCGCCCCTGTCCTCTTGAACCACCAAGGGCCGCCTTCAGCGTCACCTTCAGCTCCACCCGCCTGCCACTCTCCCCGCCCGTCTGGTGCGTGCACACTTTTGGCGTGGTGTCTCCAATCTCACCATTCACTTATGTCCTCAGCAGCTCCCTCGCGAATCTAAAGCGTACACCTGCGACACCGTCTCCACCGCTCCATTCCCCTCGTGCGTTAACGCCTGGTTTTTAATCTCGCTCCTCGCCTAGTGCGCGCTCCCTTCACCTTGGTCGCTCGCGAGCGATCTTCCCCCCCCCCCCCCCTCGTACGTGACGCCTTGTTTGACACGCTTGTGTTGGTAACTCATTCACCTTCCTGGCTAGTCCCCACCCGCCTTTCCCGCCGCTCGCCCGCCTCCCTCACTTCTCCCGCTGTGTACGTCTGTCTCCAATCTCATTCTCGTCTTGACTAACTCATCCACACCTAGTGCTCGCCGCCGCCGCTCTCCCACACGCCGTTCTCTCCGCACGTCCTCGCCCCTCCCGCCTGTACGTGGATGCCTTGTCCTCGTTCTTCTCTTGGTTAACACACCCACGCCTAGTCATTGCTCGGACGTCCTCCTCCTCTCCGCTGCCGCTCTTACGGTCTTGGATTGATAGGTCCTCCGTTCGCCGTCACGAGCGGACATAAAGATCATGGTCTCATCGCCCTCCCATTTGGCACTCATGCGTGGAACGGAGGAGGCGAAGGACGCAGATGATAGTTGGGACGTCGGAGACCCCAGCGATGAGAAGCCACCAGTGGTGACTGGACTCGGTACTACAGTCGAGCGCTCCAAGCCACGCAAAAAGCTGTACGTAGGACTACTGATTTATTAGCTCGCTTCATACCTCCCAACTATTTCCAGTTTTCGCAGTGCGTTGGAGGAGAAGGATGCCGCCGTCGCGAAGGCCCTGTCGGACCTGCAAGAAAACATAGAGAAGCGGTTGGCTGAGAGAATGGAGGAGATTCTAGCCACCCGTATCGATGCAGTCGGGAAGACAGCCCTGGAGCAGCTCGCCGAGATCCAGGCCGAGCTGCACCGTCAACGTGGAAGGAATCTTGACGACCTCCGACGTCACAAGATGACCTTTCAAGCACACATTCGAGCTAAGAAGTCGTCCATGGCCGACCACGAAGCGATTGAAAAGTACGAGTCCGCGAATCGACCAATTCAAGGCATGTTTTTGCAGATTTCATTCGTCATTTCAGCTGACCCAGAATTACTTAGGATTTAACGACCTGATATTCAATACCGCTCGCGATGCCGCCCCAGCGGGTCCCCGGCGCAACGTGCTTTCAGAGTCGCAAAAGGATATACTCAAAAGAAATAATCTCGGCTACCGTACGCTGGCGTTGCACGTTTATCATTGTGCCCTGCTGACTGTACTTCTAGTAACACGCTTATTACAACCCTCCGAGAAGCAAGTGAAGAAACTCTTGGAAAATCAAAGCCTCCAGAGCGCGTACGCCGCCGCACTGCGCATCTTATCGCCCGAGGAACAGCAGCTTTGCCGTGTGATCAAAACACAGCTCGACCAGGCTCGCAGGCCGCGAAACACCCTGCAGCACCGTCGCCCGGATGCGGCTACCACGCTGGAGCGGGCGAGAGCTGCAACCGGCATGACACCTGAGCTGCTTGAAGTCCTCGAAGAATTTCTCCTCACTGACCCCGCGCGCCTACCATCTGGGGAAGAAGACGAAGACGAAGATCCCGAGGGTCTGCTGTTTTTCGCTCCCGCAGGCTCCTACCAGTCCGTCGATCAAGAGCGCCCAGAGTTGGTTGATTTGCAGAACGAGCTCGCGGAAATCGAAAGGCAGATAGAGGAGGCGACGGAGGAGTTGGAGGGGAAAGGGAAAGGGAATGCGAAGGGGGAGGGGGAGGAGAGGGGGCTGAAGCGGCCGCGACACGATTATTGAGATGTACATATAGATTGCACGCGTGTACTTGGAGGGGAGCAAACGAGCACTGGCGCTGTTTGAGTACTTTATTTTATTTTTATTTTTCCATATATATGTACTGGGCAAGCAACCGTCCAATTACTGCATAATTAGGATACAGATTCTTATTAGCCTCTCAGCAGTGAGTACACGAGAAAAACGACGGAGAAAGTTCGAAAGGGAAATCACAATCAGAATTCCCAAAGTGCCTGTCACGCTTACACTGCTTTACACGTTCTTCTTGCAACTATGGTGGAGTCGAGACCGCATTCCTGCTCGTGCAATTGGACGCGGTGGACGTCTTCTAGCTCACTCTGTTTTCCTTCAAGATCCTATGCTGCTGCGCGCCGCAATAGCTTCCAAATTTTTCTCCAAAGAATGCCCGCACCGTGCACCAGGAATCTCTCGGAGGCAGACGACTACTGGTTCAGCGACACAAATACTAGGAAACTCTTGACGGTCGCGACCATCTGTCTGCAGTGAAGTCGCGCGTCAAGGGCATATTCGATCGGTTCGGAATCAAAACGACTTGAACACGGGGACGCGCCAAGAAGAACACTACTAAACTCTCACAAGACAGCAATGGCCCAAAGTGATTCTGCTATCGTTGAAGAGCCGGAGACGAATACAGTGTCTCGAATTTGAGAAAGAGACGACGGAAGAGAAAACTCAAGCTGCTGTAGCTGTGCTCGGATCATCACCCGGCGAAATGAAATTCAAAGCGGCCCCTGTCCTCTGTTTCCTCTTTTATTCCTGCGTTCTCGCCACTCCCCCCGCCGTCTGGTACGTACACGATTCAATTTCGCCGGCCAGAACCAACCGCACCTCAATCCCGGTCCAAGTTGGGATGTGGTGAACATGGAACATCCTCCTCAGCCGGGACAACCCGTCACCGAACCACTCATGGAAGCCAAAGAGGATCGTGCCATTAAACGTCACGAATTGTACGTGGGTTATTATTGGATTGGCTCGCTTCATGGCTCACAATTATGTACTTCCAGCGTCGACAACTTGTTTGAAGAGGGCAAGCAAACCCGAGAGATGCTTACCTCTCTCATGGACCGGATGGAGAGAATGGAGGCGGCCGCCAAGGAGAAAGATGTAGAAGCGCTCCGGAAGGAGGCGGCCGCCAAGAAGAAAGATGTAGACTCGCTCCGGAAGGAGGTGCTGGTGTGGCGACGCCTCGTTTGCTACGTTCGAGTTCTTCGTTGCCCAGAAAGACGTTATCGAATTGCATGAAAGTATCGACAGATGTTGGCGAGGTACGCCTGGGGAGTTCAATATTCATCATCTCACCTGACAGTAATTCAGGCTATAACGACCTCATCTTTGATGTCAAGCGTGTGCCCAGCGATGATCGACCGTTGGTGATTCGACCCTCCGATAAGAAGACCCTGGAGGACGATAAGGTCGAGTACAGTATGCTGGTATTTCTACGTCTCTTATTATCGTCCATGCTGACGACTACTAGTTACCCACCTCTTCAAAAAATTACCCAACAACAAGCAAAGCCTCAGGCTTGCACGGGATGCTGCTCTCGACATCCTCACACCCGGCGAACGCAACTTGTGTCAAGTGTTAGTCAAAGCCCTCGGCGAGGGTCGTGAGGAGCGAAACGCACTCCAGCACTCTCAGCCGGATGTCGCAACGGCCACGAAACGACTCGAAGTTCTCTTCCCCCAGTCGCCCGAGCTCTACACGATTCTTCAAGACTTCCTAAAACTCGATCCAAGTCGGATGAGGGGTGACAATGAGGCGGGAAAGCCCGATGTCCATTTCAAACTTTTCACGCGGCCTGGAACCTATCAGCCCGTGGAGGCCATGAATGAGGCGCTCACGAGGGACAGGAACATGCTCGCAGACCTCGAGCAGCAGCTGGCGAAGGAGGAGGCGGCTGAGGCAGCTGAGGCAGCTGAGGCGGCAAAGAAGGAGGCGAGCAAGGGACAGTAGATGATCGAGTCTGTATTCTAGTATTAGACCCCGCATTCTGTATTTTTCACTCCATCCACTGGCGTCACGGCGTGATGGGTTCGGTTTCAAAACAACAACACGGAGACGCTCCGAGAAGAACACAACAGAACTCACAGCTCACGAAACAACAGCGGTACAAAGCGTTTCTGTTATCGTTGAAGAACCAGGATCGAACACAGTATCTCGATGAAGGACGAGAACTCGAGCTGTTGTGGCTGTGCTCGCATCATCAGCCCCTGTCTTTCCCTCTTTCTCCTGAACCACCACCAATCGACGCCCTTTAGCATCACCTTCAACTCCCCCCGCCCGCTACCTTCCCGGTAAGTGAACATTTTTGGCGTGGTGTTCCATCTCACGATTTACTGTCGTCCTGGGCAGACGCTCGCGGCTCGCCGTGCGCATCCCTTCCTCTTATCCGCCCTCGATCATACCTTCTCCTCTCTTCCCCCGCTTCACTCGACGTCTTCGTCGATCATTCTCCGCGCCGCGAAACTCAAGGACTTCAACACCGGCGGGGATGTCGTCGAGATAATACACGGCGCTGGGGAGTCGCCAGTGAAGATGGGCCGGGATCGTACGAAAGAAGAACACACAGCTAAGCGCAAAATACTGTACGTGGGACCACAGCTGGATTAGCTCGCGGTATGGCTCATAACTATCTCCAGCCATCAGGAATCCCAGGAGAAGATGAAGGAGGCGGAAGCAGCGCAGGCGGATCTACAGTCATCCTTACAGAGTTTCCGCGACGAGCTGGATACCACCAAGAGAAGACAAACTAAATCAGAGACCAAGGTCGACGGGTTGAGAGTGAAATATATACGGGACTTACGGCGTCACGCGTTTTCTTTCGCGGCTCGTATACAACATCAAGAAGACGACATCGCCGAACGCGACATCATTGAAGAGTACGAAAGCCTCAGTCGCGCCATACAAGGTACGTCTTCTCAGCTCATCATTCACCATTCAGCTCACATAGCGAATTAGGCTACAACGATATCGTATTCAACACCCAACGCGTTGCTAGCGCCGGGTCTCGGTCGTACGTCTTGAGCGAGGAAGAGAAACAAACACTCGAAGACCATAAGATTGAGCATTGTATGTCTTCCCCCATGTCTCATATCATCTATGCTGACCGTACGACGAGTGATCAAACTCCTGCAACCTCTAGATGGCGACAATCCTTCTGTGCAGTCGGCACGCGCCGCGGCCTTCGGGATACTCTCCGATGATGAGCAAGCGCTGTGCCGTGAACTTGTCAAGGCACTCGACGACGACTGGGACTCGTGGAATACTTTGCAGCACCGACGGCCGGACAGGGACACCGCTTTGCAGCGCGTGCTAGCGGCGACTAGTCTTCCAGACCACCTCGCACAAGTTTTGAAAGACTTTTTGCAGACCAACCCGAGTCGTCTCAGGCGCCCGAAGGAAAAGGCGGCGACCCCCGAGATTCTCCGGCTGTTCGCAGCCCCGGGCACTTATTTGTCGGTGGAGCAGAGGCGTCAAAACCTCGCGCACATGAAGAAAGAACTCGTAGAGTTGGAGGCGGAGATTGCGAGGGAGGAGGCAGAGGAGGAAGAGGATGATAGGGAGGCTAGGGGAGCGCCGGGGCAGGATGACGACGAAGAGTCCGTTCGTTATACCAAGAGGTCCCGATTGGAATAGTTCGGTGAGGGAGAAGCAAAAAGAGGCGGTGGCGGAGCTGGTACCAGTGATCTCTCGCTGTACTCTGGATGTATTACTAGTAGCCGCGACGCGGAGTTGTATGTGCAATAGTTGTAGATACAGAAACTCGTCGCAAACGTCGAGCATTGGGTCTCGCAGCGGGGCCGGATGCAGGAGCAGCCGGAGAGAATGAAAAAAGAGGATTAGCGTGGCTTGAGGAGTGGCTGGCGAGGATGGAGGAAGAGGAGGCAAGGAGGACGAAGACGCCAAGTAGCCATCTCTTTCCTTGTCACTGTCTTGGACGATTGGTCGCTCGAAAATCCTGACACCTGATCTAGGCTTGATCAGTCGGCGAGATACAGGTGACAGCTCGGATTTGCTTGCTGCTGCCTGGCGTCGACTGGACATGGCGGAAGTGCGTGCCGTGAGATCATGGCGAAGAGGCTCTGAGCTTCCGACGCCTTTGCTGTCCAATCGTCCTTGCCTGGAGGCGGGTATCCGGAAATGGGCCCATAGGACCGAATTGAACGTATTCGTAGTCCAGAATTCGTTGCGTTTCGAGAGTCAAGTTTTCAGGGTCGCTGTGACAGGTTGTAGAACGAAGCAGGCAGCGCTCGAGTTAACAGAAATAAATTTATTGATAAAGAGGATCCGGGACAATGCGACGAGACAAGTATATTGCATTTGGTGCGGGCGAGGACACCACTGGCCGCCAGTCTTGGCCACTCGAAACTTCCGCATCGTGCGGCGCCTACAGACGAAAGCCAATAACCAGGAGCAGGAGTTGAATATCAACAACTCCATACCAAATCGGTCTTCTTCCTCCCAATCTGCGTAGCAGAGCATTATTTCCAGGCTTGCGAGGTCCCGAGCATGGTCGATGTCACCAGAGGAATGCTCAAAGAGGAAGTCACAGGTAGCTCTGTGACTGTCACACTCTGCCTTTCAACCTTCGCATTCTCAACCCTTAGACGCGGTGGGCGTCTCGTAGCCTAGTCTTCAAGATTATCCACGATTGGTCCTGGAATATCGATATCCTTCGGGACTACATAGCGACTTCTGGGGCAGCGACTTGAATCATTGGGAACTCTTGGCGATGTCTGCAATGTCGCGCGCCAAAGGCCGGTTTGGAATCCAAAGAACATGAACAAGAAGACGCATAAAGAGGAATGCAAAAGACGGCAGCGGTACAAAGTGCTTCTGCGATCGTTGAAGAGAGACAGGATCAAACATAGCAATTGGTAGATGAAAATGCAAGAGCTCGCTGCCCGGTGGTGGGGATCGTCAATTTCAAACCTCCCCTGTTTTGACTCTGTCTTTTCAACAACCGCTGCGTCACCGACCCGCGCTACATCCCGCTTTTCTCACTCGCCCTCTGTGCCCACACTATCCTCTTTTCCTGGTACGTAAACGCCTTTGACGTCTGGTCTCCGATCTCACCAGCCATTTTCGTCCTGCCGAGCAGCTTCCATCCCTTCCGAAGGCCTCCGACCTGCCAGGCGCACACCCTCGCCAGCCCCCCGGACTCAGTGGATACTGCTGTGAGGATGGCCATGTCGGACATAAAGAAGATGGAGGAGAAGATGGAGGCCATAGAGAAGGAGATGGAGAAGATGTTGAACATGCAGAACGAGCTTGCTGATCAAATAAACGATATGCAAGCTGAAATGGCGAATCAGCGACGCGTAAATATCGACAACCTGAGACGACATATCATCTTGTGCAAGGAGCAGATCTACATTGGGGAGCTGCTCAGGGACCAGAGATACGCATCTGGGGACGACAAGGATACCGGCGCTGGCTCCTACGAGTCGGTCCAGCAACACCAGGTGAGGCTTGCAGAGCTGAAGAAGGACCTAGCAGAGCTCCAGGAGCGTATGGAGGAGGCGATGAGAGAGGAAGAGGAGGAGAGGCTGACGGGACCTCAATTGGCTATCTTATAATGAAGGTTGTCGTCCGTGTGAGCGCGAATTATTCAACGCAACTGTCGACACGTTGACGAGGGAGACGACGGCAGGAAATACTGGACTGCGAAATTGACGGCCGCCCCTATCTGGACGAGCTTGTCTCTCTTTCAGCGATCGCCTCCTACCGCTTTTCCCACTCCGTTCGCCCGTTTCTTCCTCTCCTGTACGCAAACGCCTTTGAAATTGTGTCTCCAATCTCACCGGAGATCCCGTTATCCACCTCCTCGCTGGTCCTCATTCCCGTACAAAGTACCAAAGGGGGGAAAAAACACGATCGCCTTGTCTTTCACGCCGCCGCTCGTCGCAATCACCGCCCAAGATGATCGTCTCCTCGCATTCGCCCAGTATCGTCGAGACTTCATCTCCCTCCCCACACCAAACGCCGTACGTGGGGACCACGGTTGTGTTGACTCGCTCCATGGCTCACAGCTATCTTTAGCTTCGAGGACTTGTTCCACGGGAGGGCGGCTATGGAGAAGACACTCCGCGACCTGCAGGCGTGGATTTCGGCCACGGCGACCGAACTGGAGACCATGCGAGTACAGCTCGATGAACGAAGATCCGAATCTCTACGAGAACAAGTGGAGGTGTGGCGACGCATCGTGGACACGTCCGAGTTCGCAGTTTTCCGGAAGGATATCATCGAAAAGGACGAGAGCATCAGCCGGTGTCTACACGGTAAGTACATCTGCGTAACCGGACGCTCCATTGCAGCTGACACAAAGATTCAGCGTACAACGATATTATTTTCGATGTCAAGCGCATTCCTAGCATGCATCGACCCTTGGTAATGCAATCCCTTCACATGAAAACCCTCAAAGACAACCAGGTCGACTCCAGTATGCTAGCATGTCTACGTCGCCTGTTCTCATCCATGCTGACGGTGCTGCTAGTAACAAAGCTCTTCAAAAAGCTGCCCAACAACAAGCCATCGCTCAAGCTTGCACGCGATGCTGCTGTTAAAATCCTCGCTCCCAAGGAACGTAAACTATGTGAAATCTTAATCAACGCGCTCGGTGAGGGTTATATAGAGCGAAACGACACCCCACCCGACATCAGCACGGCACTGAAGAGGATGGCGACCATTGAAGATATGTCGCCTGAGCTGTATCAAGTTCTGGAGGCGTTCATGCAGACAGGCCCGTGCCGCATGAGACGAGAGGGAGAGAAGGGGAAGCCCAAAGCGGAGTTGAAGCTCTTCGCTGCCCCCGGCGCATATCGGTCTGTGGAGGTGATGCGGGAGGAGCTCGAAGGGGACAAAATAAAGCTTGCGGGGCTCGAGAAGCAGCTCGCGAAGGAGGAGGAAGGCAAGCGGGCAAAGAGCGGATCGGCCTCGTCGTAGCTTTGCTGTTTTTGACCATTGAGCAGCATGCCGATCGGGCACTGTGGCGGTGGCTTCTTGTGTCTTCGGAATTGCCTGGGTGCGCGTAGCCTCGTAGACAGATTACAATCTTTGAAACTCATGCTTGGCTTGTTCGTAGAGTGTGCGCCAAGCAACCGCAATTTAAATCCCAGAATTATGATCCCCTCAGCTGTCAGCGAGATTTGGCTTCACTAGTGCCTTGCGATTTCTTGTCGGATTCGATGGCGCCAACCGTGTCGAAATTCAAAATTCCTTCAATTTCTGATCATGTGTTGTGAGAAGTCTTGTCTCAAGCAAACAACCACCTTCACTCGACGTCCGCGATCTATTCGGGATCCGGGTTCGCGCAAGTGCGAAGGACAATCACCAGCGCCACTGTTCTCGCGTTGGTTCTCGTCTCATCCTGGGTTGACTCGATCTGGCTCGATCACGATCCACGATCGTGATCGACGTTGGAAGTGCTTCAAGTTCGGCCTTTCTGAAGAAGCGTGGAAGATCCCTACTGCAAACGACAGCGTTCCGAGCGGCTTGAAGGCTTTTACATGTCTACAACACCAAGAAATGGACCCACTTTACACCGCCCAAAAGAATGCATTCGAGAAGAAATACTAAGAAAGAGCTTTATTTTTCCTACAAGTTTCAGGCTTGACGAACATCCTCTGTCTCTGGCAAATGGCAGGCCTGTGGAAGAAACAAGGAAGAAATCTCGAGCAAGGGATATATCTCCTTCTGGTAACTCTTGGGTGCTTTTGCCTCAAATTGCTCTGTACGCACGATTGTGGTCTGGACTCTTGGCTGATACTTCTGGCTCTTCGTTTGCTCAAGAAAACTCCTCGGCGCTGATAAATGTACAGTAACCTTCAACAGTCTCCGGTGAGAAACGTCGGGCGCCTAAATTAGGTCTGTTCAAAACGGTGCGCGAAAAAAAAATCTATTGTTCTGTATACTGGCAATATCATCCATTATGACTCTCCAGTGCACGGAAAGACGACGTCTCAGCACTCCCCGAGTCGATACAATATGCTGATTTCTTCGGCGATAATCGGCGCACGGTGTTCCACGCAAGGTACATCATTCTCATGATCTTTACCCGAAATTTCTTCATTCTTTCGATCCCTTCGGGGTGTCATACGAAAAATTGGAACGATACAGAGAAGATTAGCATGGCCCCTGCACAAGGATGACACGCTTTTCCGGAGTGGTAGACCTACGGCTCTCAATATTTATGCATTTTTTGGCAAGAAACTTCACTCAGTATCCGCTCACCTTTTTTTCAGCACTTTTCCAACTTTTTATCAGCCTGGCGACCAAAATCGCAGTGAATGGACCTTCCCCGACGTTTCCCTGACGTCGTGGACCTCTAGGTTGATGGACTTTTGCTCAGGATTCTCCCCCAGGACGTCGATCACCACTTTCAGACACCGATCACCACATTCGAACTCTCCGCCCTCTGAGCACCAAATCGTGATGAACTGACGATCCTCAGAGCCCCCAACTACTCGAGCTTCTGCCCCATGCTTTGACTCAGGCGTGTAGAAACGCTGGATTTTATTTCTTCTTCCAGAGATCAGGATGCTTGCCTTATGTTTCTGATCGAGTTGTCCAACGACCATAAGCTCTCGACTGCTTCATACCAGGGAACTTACAGGTCGACACATCCGTCGGGACACCAGCTTATTCTACTCTTGGATTACGGCCTGCGGTATTTCAATTTTGAAATTCGACCCTGATTCTTTATTCCAAGAAAAACGGCAAGAACGCTCGCTTGAATTGGACCGCTAACAATTCGACGACTCAAAATGGGGAGGAACTGGCTCGACTTTTTTCCTCTCGTTCACTTTCCCTATATCTGCTTTATTTTTTTACAATTCGAGGTATAATTTTGCCTGCGCTGTCGAGGCAAGAAACCTTATGCTTCTCTCTATTTGTGCTCCTCCACTCTCCCTCAGCCACCTGGTTGTTTCCGTCCTCGTCCTTTCTCAGGTGGCGCTCGTCCGACAAGCTCGATCGCCACGGCCAGTATTAGAATGGCTACGCGGTGTATGCCAGTCGACCCAGACGATAGCTGGGAGTCGGCCGTGGGCCCAAGGATAAGTCCCCCTGGTAAGCCCGACTCGGAGCCGGTCGTTGTCGGACGACCCCAAGAATGGCTTCGCCCAGCTGCACGGAAAGCATCGTATGCGAAACTACTCAGATGCTCAAGCTAGTGGCCCACAACTCAAGCATCTCAAAAGTGTCGAAAACCTAGTCTCGTAAACAAGACTTTCTTTTACTTTTGTGGAGATGGTCGTTATCGCAAACCTGCTGAAAGATCCAGCCGCCGAAAAGGCGACAAGCCCAACGATCACGTAAGTCATCGAGGCGGCCATGGAAAGTAGACTTGCTAGATTCTCAGCCGACATGGACACGAGTCTGGAAGTTACCGAGGCCGCCATGGACAGGACACTCGCCAGATTCTCAGCCGAGCACGTCGAAAATCGAAAATATCTGGGAGCTGGTGGATATACGAAAACGACTTGGAAGACACCGAGCTCTGGATCTCTCAGCGAGGTCATGAGAGCCTCAGGGTGAGCCGCATGCAGGAGCAGCTTGGGGGGACAAAAGAGGGTTGGCGGAGCTTGATGGACGGCTAACGAGGATGGAGGACAGAGGCCGAGGCGGAGCTAGAGAGGTGATCTCTTTCCTTCCTTTTCACGATGTGTATTGCACTGGAGAATGCATTGGTCCCTCGAAAGACCCAACAACTGATATGGGCCTGACCAGTTAGCCAGACGCGACTCAGCTTTGCCTAGGCCTGCTGCTAGCAGCATACCGAATGGACACGGCAGGAGCATGTACTGTCGGATTACCGTCTTTTTCTGTCTGATCGTCCGTGGATTGTCCGGTGCGAGCTGTTGCGACTTCGGAATTATTCTCCAGAATCGTACTCTATGGTTGGCTGCGTTGCCTATCATGGCCATGGAATCCACAGGGAGCCTCGAGTTGACATTGACGGAACCGAGATTATTAATACAAGAGTGTCCGGGACAATGCGACGAGATGGGTTTGTTGTGGCTGAAGAGATTACTCTTTGCCTGCCTTGGCCAGCTCCGCGTCGTGCTGCGCCTGCAGTTGGTTCTATGAGAAAAAGACCGTCAATACCTACGAGCGGAAGATGAAGGGCGACAATATCATACCAACTCGGTCTTCTTCTTCTCAATCTGCGTAACGGAGCGTTACTTCAAGGCTTGCGGGGGATGAGGCCATGACGTACCTCAGCTTTGATTTTTTCAAGCTGCTGCGCCTCGTGGCGACGGGCATACTCATCTATGTGATGTTGAGTATACGAATGAAACCGAGGGTGAACTATATACTCTCGTGCGCCCGCTCCTTTTCACTGTGGTGGACGTGAATAATTGTGCTGACAGAAAGTTGACGAACGCACCTGAAACCCTTGGATTGGGCGACAGAACCCTCCTTGAGGCTGGAGGCGAACCGCTTGGAGGTCGCGGTGAGCTGGGGCAGACGGCGAACGACGGTTAAACGGGAGAACATGGTGGTTGTAGAAAAGTCTGGACTCTTGGCCGCGCCGAGTTGACGCGTTAGACCGTCACGCTTGTGACAGGCCATCATCACCGATCGGTCCCTGGCATTCTGGACAAGGAAATCCTAGATTGAACAGTAGACTCCCACTATATCGTCTACTTATTGGGTACGACACGCAAATTCAATGACCCGCTTCGCCTCCAGGCTACAGCCTATTAAGTAGATTCGGTGCTTCAAAGGAACTGGGAGCGGAGTTTCAATGGACTCCAGCGGCGTGTTCTGTCTGGTCGAT
Source organism: Mycena sanguinolenta (assembly GCA_014462675.1). Classification (NCBI taxonomy): domain Eukaryota; kingdom Fungi; phylum Basidiomycota; class Agaricomycetes; order Agaricales; family Mycenaceae; genus Mycena; species Mycena sanguinolenta. Next base: position 6,459,650 of record JACAZH010000003.1, on the reverse strand, counting down.
CAGACTCGTACCTCTCATTGAACTTTTTCCTCGCTTTTCTTCATCCACACTTCTCCTTCGGTGCCCTCATTGTACAGCCCCTTGAGGCCTTCCTGCGGCTCAAGACCCATTATTGCGGGGTGGGGGAGATTTCGTTGCGTTTGTCACCTTCGCCGGCCTACTCGTGTTCGTGTACAGCGACACATCTTCAAGATTTTCATATTATCGGTTGAAAGTTTTGTCCGGGAAGTGTCTATAAATGCATTTTATTTTAACCAAATCATTGTCTTGATATCTTGTGGAATAGAACTAGTTACGATACGGAGGCACGGAAACAATATGTATCACAAGAACGATTCTATGTACGTAGGGCCGTCAGGGAAGACATGTCCAGTAGAGCGCATTTCAGTCATCTCGTTCTGTTAGAATATGAGAATCCAATAAATTGCAGCTTCTGGGCTCAATCGGAACTCACCTGAAGATTCCGAAGTTGCTCGAAAAAGATTGACCTGGCCAATGAGAAGCTGTTGTGATACTGTGATGTGCATCGACTCGGCTACATCTATGGACGCAGTGTCGCCAGGAAAGACATGCCCAATGGAGCGCATTTGGGCTATTTCGTTCTGTTGGTCCAGTACGATGTCATGAATAATCATCAATGCCACCATCCAAGCTCACCCGAACATGGCGAACTTGTTCAGAAAGGTGGAGCTGGCTGATGGCAAGCTGTTGAAGAGTGGAAAACTACCAAAACCGATTTTTTTTTCGAATACAGCAAGAAGATTTGGGGGCAACGTACCATCGAGTCGGTGATCATTCGGTCGAGAGCGGTGTTCGTCTTTTGAAGGGTCGAGGCATTAGAGACATTGTTGAAGAACTGGGTTAATTTGCCTCTCGCACTGGCCATTTTCAAGTCCTCTGTCATCAACTCCAACTCCCTATCCACGAGTCAGGAATTCACTCGGTAAAAGTCATGTTCGCTGACTGTTGGAGCCTCTGGACGATAACTTGCCCTGTCTTGGGATCATATTGCGCCATTTGAGTCACGATGGGTGTGAGTCGCTCTACTCGGGCTGCCAACTCGGCAAGGCTTCGTTCGTTGGCCGATGTTTGCTGAACTCGAATGTTGGTGCAATTCGCAAATAAATTCGACCTATCTTACCTGAATCTGCCCGACAATATCCAGGAGAGGATCGATGATGCCACTGAGGACCCCAGCCATTGGAATATTGCTGGTGATATTACTAAGCGTCCTGAGCGCGAAAAGTAGGACATTAACCGCCGTCTGGGCAGTCCCCGCATCATCAGCAGGTTGGAACCTCCGGGATCTAGGCATATCTCGTTGAGGCTCCTCGTCGGAATTGTATGAGCTCCGCCCGCGGCTGCGGGATCGGCTTAGCCGACGAAGTAGCTGGAAGAAACGAAGCCCATGTTCTAGCCAGAGCTTGGAGGACAAAAATGGACAGACGAACACCAACTTTGGGAACGACTCTGTTGCAGAGTTGCAGGTCCTCAAGTTTATCATCGTCGCTCCCTTCTGGATCGCCGAATCCTCCTGTACAGCTTCTGGTGTCGCCCGACGGGGTCGGTGCTTGATGAAAATTAGCACAGGGTCAGTTTAAAATGAGCTTGGCCCACCTGCAAGATACGCGATGTAAGGATTAATTTCATGCCGAGGAACCGGTTGTTACTCACCAAAAACGTTGCCAATTTGGTGATCTTCACCTTCGCCACCAACGTGCCCGCTGTCCGCCGTCCCACCAGTACCTCCTACAGAGAATCGTGTCAGCCAGAAAGTTTCAATGCCACATATTCTTGCCTGTGATCTCGGGGGTAGGATTCCTGTAATTTCAAGTTCTGTTACTCTCATGTAGCTGGAACAAAAATCAATCTCAGCATCTGAGCCCACCTCAAGCTCGCGAAGAGATTTGGCAACTTCATGGACAGTGAGAGACTATTGGAATCGAATCGATACAAAAAAAAAAGCAAGCAGAGGATCTGGAGACATACAGTTGAGTCGGCGATCATTTGAGCGAGAGCAGTGTTATGCCTTTGAAGGATCCAAGCATTATCAACATCATTGAAAAACTGGTCGAGTTCATCTCTTGAACGGGCCGCTTTTAATTCCTCGACCATCAATGCTAACTCCCTGCCCACGAGTCAGAAATTTGTTCGGCAAAAGGTGTCTCGCTGACTGGGAGAGACTTTGGACAAGGGCTTGCTCTTTGCTTGGATCATCTCGTGCCATATGGGCCACGATGAGCGTGAGCCGCTCTATTCGTGCTGCCAGCTGGGCAAGGCTGTGTTCGTTGGCCGATGTTTGCTGAACTCGGATGATAAGAAAATTGCCACATTATTTCACCCAATCTTACCTGAATCTGCCCAATGATGTCCGAAAGCGTATCGGCAATGCCACTGAGGACTCCAATCGCCGGAATGCCGTTGCACATGGTCCTGAGTATTCTGAGCGAGAAAACCAGTACGTTAGCAGTCGCTTGAATGGTCTCCGCGTTGTTGAGAAGGCGCAGTCTCTTGAACTTAGCAATATTTCGTTGAGACTCCTCGTCAGAATCGTATAATCTCCGCCCGCGGCTACTGGATCGACTCAGACGGCGAAGGAACTGGGTATTTCATCAGGAAGAGTTTGGAAGTTAAAAAGGACATGAGACACAGACTTTGGAAGCCATTCTGCGACAATTTTGGTTTTCTTGACTCCGATATGCGATGAAAGTTTCTCAGCTTTTATACTTGCAAGGCCACTCAAAGGCCACTACTGAGGCTGTAGGTTCTCGTGACTTCGCCTTCGGAGCCATTGTAGCACCCGTGTACGATATGTTCTGAATGGCCGCGTGAAGGTTTCACTTAAACTTGGCCTAATCGGACCGAATGTGCCCCGACTTCCATCGAAGAGTGCGAAGGAGATCCTCTGCGTCCAGAATTTTCTGTTACAAGGAGCGGGAGATATCCCTACGAGGTGCCTATAATTTGGGACACAACGGGAATTTCAGTATTCCAGTTGAAGAGAGAAACGGCGGTTGAAGATGTAAAAACAGGATGGTACACGTGCACTTGGAACTGAGAAGACGGCGTTCCTACTACAGAGACCGTGAATAGCTATACAGCTGTGTGGAAATGCTGTGTTATTCAATAGCACCTTGCACGCCACCACTAGAAGCGGTTCAGATACCAGAGCAAGCACTGCCAGTGACTGACACCCTCGAGGTTGACCATTTGCGGTTCCGCACTCTAAGATGTACTCAGGGCATGTCCGAATGAAAATGGTTCAGTATCTTCTGTGGTGAGCTGGGAAAGTGATGAATCACAGTTACTAAACGAAAGCAAAACGAGAGAATATGGCTGTCGGACATGAAACTCGACTGAGTTCGGACTGTCACGCTTGTGACTACCATCACACCTAGCTCTCGTCCGCAATGTCGACCATTCTGCGGAGAGCAGTTGGCGCTGTAAGCTTGTCTTTTATTCGTGTTTCCGTTTTCTTATCATTGAAAACATAGACCCGCACCGCATCTTGCTCGCGCGCTTTCTCCTCGTCGGCTTCTGCACGCAAAGGTCGGTTTCGCATCTGACCGGATAGATTCGGAATCCAAACGGCCACAGATATCGTCCAGGAGCTTTATCTAAAAGAAATAAAAGCGTACAAAGCCCCGCCGGTTGTGCGTATTCCGACCAAAATCTCGTTCGTTGTAGGCTGAAGGTCGATTTATAGGCGAAAGACGCACACGTTGGCGTCGTCAAGTCGTACACCATGCCTCCAGCCCCGAAGGCACCCGCACTTCCGTCTGATCTCGCGTCGGAATTGTCTGCGTACGATTCGAGCGAGCCCGTCCAGGCTGCCGAGAAACCAGCAGCAGCATCTGGTCACCACGCCGAGGTTACGGATGGCGGCGCGGAGGCTTTCCTGGAGGCATGCGAGGCGACTGTTCACGAGGACCACCATTAGGAATAGTCCGGCTGCTGGAAAAATAGAATTCTGTCATAATGCGATAGACGAAACTTGCAGCACTCCTGGAATGATGCGCTCGACAATTTTTTTCTTGCAACCCAGCCTTCAGACCTGTGAACATGTGAATAGTGTTTTTCACTTGTCCTGAGTGTTCTTGGAAATCCCCAAGAAAATTTCCTCAAACTAAGAACTGCACATACCCGTTTCCAAATTGTGGCCAGGACGAGCTTCTATACATGTATTATTCCACGCCTCTACAAACTATAAAATACATTAAATGCTGGTGATACGGATGTGAGTAGGGGCTGCGGTGTGAGCAATGCAAGTGTGGGTAATAAGATACGATGATGAGCAAAGCAACGAAAGCATCTAAGTTATGAGAAGAAATATGGCGAGTCCTTGATCGACTTAACCTCGAAGGACCCTTTTTTGGGTAATGGCGGCAGCAGACTGGTGAGGTCGACGAACTTGTGCAGGAGTAACCGCTCCTCCTCCTTCTTTATCCGTATGGCCGCTTCCTTGTCGGCGACCGCGAGGGCCTCTTCATCATCCGCGTCCACGTCCATCTCCATAGACTCATCGGCATCCAGCAGCTCATCCTCGAGCTCCTGCGCCGCCTCCATCTCCTTCTGTTTTTTCGTTTTCCGTTTTGCTTTTTTCGGGGGCTGGTCCTCCTCGGCAGTGGCGTCGAGTTGCTCCAGGAGCCCACCAAGCGAATCGTACGTCTTCATCGACTCCACCTCCACTACCGCCGACGCCGACGCCTCCGTGTCGACCTCAATCAGCTCCTTGAGGCCCGGCAGCTCCAACGCCTGCTGCGGCGTCACCTTGATCCTCGACCCCGCTTCCGCGAGCTTCTTGGTCAGTCGCCCGCCGCGCAGGTGCAGCAGTGGCACCTTGAAACCCTCGTACCGCTTCTTGAACTGCGTGCGCGAGTCAGCGACGAAATATGTAGCAAAGAAGTAAAAGAAACGCACCTCAGCCTCGAGCTTTTGGAGGACGTCCGAGCTATGCAACGCGATAAACGTGTCGCGGATGATCTCGGACATGTGGTCGATGCTGCAGGCGTGTGTCCAGTACGAGTCGTGCACGGACGCAAACGTCAACCCCTGAACTCGGCATTCAATCGCAGTAAGCATCATGTGCGTCGCGTCCAGACTGTGAATGAAGTTCGGCGGGAACGCCGAAGCCTGCTTCATCGAGTTGACTGCACGCCTATCAGCCGCTGTGTCAAACAAGTCGAAAAAGAAACCCACCTTCTGCAGGCGTCCCAGGGTCGGTGATGTACACCGTCTGCATCGACGTGAATATCTGCTTGCGCACCGTCTTGCGATACGGTTGGCAGATGGGGGAGTCCAAGCGGGGTGGTCCATACTACAGAGGTCATTTGCTCCTTCTTCAGATGCGTGTCGGGCAGGACGGCTTTCTTGGACTTGCGCGATGCCCTGGTCTTTTTGCGCTTGTGCTCCGTCTGCGCCTCGTCGATACGCTCCTGCGGAATCGACTTGGCGATGAGACGGGCACAGAGATTGAGCCATGTCTGGATCTCCGTCGCACCAGTGAAGAGATCCCCAATTGCCGACAGGACCTGAGAGGGACGGGATGAGCCTTACCATTGCCGATCTGAGGGACGTGCACGTACTTTCTTCGCCAAATACGATGCCGCAAGCCAACACTCCTCCTCAGGGAGATCCTTCCGGTCCTTGAGCTGCTTCTCAATCTGGTCGCGCGCGCCAACGAACGTCACTCCATATACCGTCGTCATAACCGTCTGCTTCACCACCTTCCGCGTTACCTTCCCCTTCAGCATAATCGCATACTTGTCCCCCTTCTCTGCGTCCGCCTCGAGCATCTTCTCCACCATCCCGCCGACATACGAGTACACGTCCGACGGCCGCTCACCCGCGCTCAAGTTCACCTGCGCCGCGCCCTGGTGGTCCCCGCCCAGCGCCGCGTAGTGCTGTAGTCCGTTACACGTCCCGTCCTGGTGCACCGGCAGCCCGGACTCGTACGTTTCCGGGTTGCCGCTCTCGATCGCGGAGTACACCTCCATGCACGTCGCGAGACACTGCCACGGGTCGTCCGCCTTCTGCCACCACCCGCGCCCGTCGAGCGGGTGCAGGACCGAGTCGTATATGTCGTCCATGTGCGATTCCGTGAACGCCGCGCGCTCGTCAAAGTTCGCCTTGTCGTACCCGTACAAATTCGACAAGTGGATCTTGAGCCAGCGGAACCCGCGCGCCCCAAGTGGCTTCTTCTCCGCGAACATGAGCAGCCCTCGCGAGAGGTCGTCTCCGATGTGGTTAAGATGCGGTGGGAGCGGGTACGCGCGACCGCGGAAGTCGACGTTATGAGGGAGGTAAAACACGTCGCTCAGGAACGAGCGGGAGATCTCGATCTTGTAGTTGACGCTACACCGATCAGAGTGATTCGCCGCCTTGTTCTGGTTGTATGCGCGCATGCGCGTGAGGTAGACGTTGCGTGCGAAGAGGTCCGTGTCGTGGTCCGGCGGTACCTCGGGCTCGGGCTCGTCGTACACCTCAGGCGGCATCTTGCCTAGCCGTTTGCCTGAGTTCCATACCTCGAGCACGACGTCGAATACATGCTTGTTGATCCGCCACGGTGTGCTTCCCAGTACGTCGAGGCCCGCGTATACGAGCTCAACATGTCCCTGCTCCGAGGCGTACTTGAGGTACGTCCGCTGCTCAATCGAGTCCTTGAACCGCATGACGTTGGCTGCCGACATAGTGAGCTAGCGGATCTATTTAAAAAATATCGCAGGCTTACATTTCGAGTACAGGTACCCGCCCTCGTTGTAGTTGACCCACGGCTTGGGCTTGACGAGCATGGGCAAGTGACGCGGGTGTATCGGTACCGGGTCCTTCGAAAGCCGCTGCGAAACCAGGGGATTGAGCCGTATCACGCCAAGCTTCTGCCCGCGGGAGTACTCGTAGCTCTGGTAAAACGCGGGCTGATCCTCTGATACCAAATTCCCCGTAAGCTGGTCCTTCGCCGTCCGTGTCACCTCCGCGACGTCCATCAGACACTCGACGAGCACCGCACCGATCTGGCTGCGCAGCGCCTGCGTCCACGGCGCAGTCCAGCCCTCGTTGTCCACCATCATCCGCGCAGCTGCGATGCGCCGTTCCTGCAGACTGCGATACCCCATGTGCGAAAAGTAGTCCCGCGGGGGCTGCGGCAGGTTCGGTATCTCGATGTTGTTGGACTTGCACATCTGCGCCTTGTACTCTGTCTCGACGGCCTTGCCGATGCTGATGAGCGCCCGCGCGGTCTTCATGCCCTCGGTGACGCCTCCGGTGCCCTGCAGACGCATGAGCTCGACGATGGTGAGCATGCTGAGCTTTTCGGCCTTGATGAGCATGAGGTATGGTGACAGGATTGGTGTTTTTTTGTTGCCTAAGAGGGGAATGTGCAGTTCGTTTGCCGCAATAGCTTTAATCTCGGTCTCGAGCCGGTCCTGCAAACGTTGAGCATTAGAAAAATTGAGGGACGACGCCGCACCTTCAACTTCTGATGCCACTGCCACATCCACCGCTGAAGGTCGGGCCGCAGAAGTGAGTTGTCGTCGAGGCCGAGCTCGTGGAAGACCGCGTGTTGCTTCGCAAGCCGTTCCTTTGCGGCCTCGTACACACTGTCCTCGAGCAGCTTCTGCCGCGCATTGACGTCAGTCGGGAGCACGCGCCGAGCAAGCGCTACGCGACTGAGGTGCTTGCGCAGCGTGAGCAGGTTGAACGGCACCTCGCCATTTTTCATGACGGGATTCGCCTCCGGAACCTGTGTGTCGGGGTCATTGACGCCCATAATCTGCGTCTCGCCGAGCTCCGCAACTACCAGCGGCAGATTGAGGTCAATGGCCGACTTGGAGAGCAGCGTTATTATCTCTGCCGCCTCGTCGTCGTCCGTGAACACTCGGTCCGCAACCATAGTCGAAATAGAAACGTCGGACCGGACAGCTTCACTGAGTACGCTCGTGAATGACCGGTTTTTTGGTGTGTATTCCGGAAACCGATGCATCGTGAGGAACATGAGCGCATAGCATCTTGCCGTAGGCTCGATGGTCGCGTCCGCAAGCTCCCAACAGGCGTCTATCCAATAATCCGGCTCGCTTTGGGCAGCCATCTTAAGATATGCCTCGAACATCGCGTTCACGACCTGTTCGTCCAGCGCGGCGCTGCTTTGGCTCCGCAAACGGTCGAATATTCCCTTCGCGCGCGGCACGTCGTATAGATTGTACAGACAGGTGTTCATGACCGCCATAAGTTCCCGAGTATTCGAATCACTGAACCAATAGTCGTTAGCCTCCGAAGTGTATTCCTGGGGTAATGGGGGAGGAATAATCGCGTATGTAGGCTGTCTTTGGAGGAAATTTTGGAGGTCATCACGGCGCATGGCCATGGCAGCGGCAGCATGGCCTCTGGACAACGCCCGAGGCGGGGCTACAGGACGTCCACCGCGTCCAGAAATCGCTTTTCTGCATGCCCGGGAGATGAGCATGAAGAGAAATTTTTGGATGTGTAACGGTCACCCGCGGTCACGCAGAAATTTCCTTTTTGGGCCACCACCTCTAGGTCGTGTGCTAAGAGTTGCGCGCGGCCCAACGCGACGAGATCATGCCGCGCCATTACATGCGCATTGTTACAACATGCAAACGGTTTTCTGCCCGCGAAGTTCGAACGGATGAAGGGTCGACTTCTCCGAAACGTCTCCAAGGCCTGCGTAACCGTCCACAATGGTACAACAATGGCACTGCCAGTGACATGTTGAATCGTATATGTAACCGGCCCAGCAGCGGTCAATGGTGCACTGTTCAATTTTTTTCCTGGCTGCAATTCGTCAAATCAGGTCTCCAGGTTGTCGAAGGTGAACGGAAACAATGTAGCGATGTTCAACGCATGGGTGCCTCGATGTTTATTTATCCATGGCTATCTCGCGTCTGTGTAGTGGAGCCGCTGCTACAGCGCTTGAGATCTCGGGTTCAACTAAAGCATACAAGCTAGTATTTGTTTGATTTCTTCATCCATGGTGCACGTTTTTGATCCACATCTCTTGTATATCTCTACCAAATTGTCGAGGTCGTCGCCAATTCACTTGAATGCTGATTTGAAGTAGTACTATCTCAGGTCGACACCTCCCTCCAATCGCTTTAAAAGGCAGTTTGTGGCTGTGTCCAGCTTCTGCTTTCTCTAACCATCGATTTACCCCAGCAATAAATCTAGAAGAGCGTGACCTGGTGGGTCGTTCGCAATGGATTGCATCTTTTCGAAACCTATCGATTGAATTCCTAGGGAATGTACAAAAATAGTGAATCAAAATCGTAATAAATCGTGACTGTAGAGACTTGAAGCGACTCGGATCGCGATTCAAGTAGAACTCGAAGTAATCTCAATCTGAAGGCTCATGGGTTTGATACAGTCTCATGGGATGCTTGCCACTAGTAGCAGAATCATGCAATTCCACATTTTGTGTGACTTGCACAGCAACCTTGTTTCGGTCAACTGCCTTTACTTGCCACTATGAGAGATGGACAACTCGCCAATGAAATAGAACTGACTGGAGAGAGACTCAAAGATTCGCCAAACTCATACGACTGTACGAGTTCATTACGCAGACCATCGCGTGCGTTGAGAGTCTGGCAGTAGGAAATGGTTGAATCACCAGCAGTACACATGCCATGCAATTTGGGAAATACGCACTGATAATAAAGTGCTCCTACATACTTATGGTGAATATTGACTGAAATATAAGTAAGTCGCATAAACTTACGTATAGATACGGCCCATTGGTTGTGAAAACAGGAGGTGCGAGCCAGTTCTGGGAAACGTAGTCTGTGCACAAAATGAGGTCAAACATTACGTTTTATCTGGTCGGGGATTGTATTCACAAACATAATCAAGACCATGACCTAGAGACAGAAAAGCACGTCGGTAATGTACAAATGAAGGAAGAAAATTTACATACCGAGAAAAAAACTCGCAAAAGCTGCACTTTCGATTGCAGACCGAATGAGACGACTAATCACAGTATTTGTTACTAGTAAAGAGTTCGAGAAGGAAACAAAGGAATAGCGAAAAATGACAAACTGCTGAAACCCGTGCGACTTTTGTGGAGGTAGTAGATCAAAAACAGCCTACAGTTTCATTAATTGTTCAACGACCGGGGGAGATCCAGGAATCAGCCATACGTTATGGCCACATCATTGGCGACTGTAATTCCTAGCCATGAATCTACTACCGGAGTCAACCGGGATCCTTCATCAAACCTAGAGACAATAAGTTGGTAAGTACACACGGAAAATACACTGATGGTTCATACGGCACTCCAAAAGCCAGCACGCTAGTGGCAAAAGCAGTAGCTCCCTGAAGTTCAGCATAAGCCACAGCCAACAGTGATAGCGTCACTTACTGACATTTGAAATGGTAAGAAAAACCAACAAGCCGAACACAAAGCGGGATCTTGAAAATCGCAATACACGATATGCCATGAATATCTGAACAGGACAGGCCGACCTAAACAGTGGTTGTTTGAGTTTGGATGAAAGTACTTCGCAGTGAATCTCGTACAATCCAGAGAGCAAGGGAACCGCAGTCAAAGGCCATGGGCCAGATCCCAAAAACTCAGGGTTGAAATAATTTTCAACCAAGTAAAGCCACACGAAATAAATTGAAGTCACAGTAGAAAATATGCTGAGAAAGAACTCCCATATGACGAGAGCACTACACTTAGTTAGGTATTTGCAACAATAGTTATAGAGCCATCACGAACCGAATGATGAAGGAGTCTGTGACTCGACGTGCGGACAGATAGTATGTTGCGAATTGTGATGTGCATACACCAAATAACCAAACACTGAGCTGCAAAAATGGCAACTGTAATCAATCGCAAGATCGGTTCTTAAAAACCACTTACACAGGTACCAATGAATATCGGCCCAAGTAAAAGTTTCACGGCCAGCGGAGTGGCCATAGCAGTGGCTGAAAATATGTAAGTGTGGAAAAATGGAGACAGATGAAATCTTGCTCATTTGGAGCTGAAGATTCGAGAGCAAGCTAACACAGGGAAATAGTAGAATGAACCCAAGAAAATTGTGTTGTAATCGGAAACGCCGCCCTGGCCTATATACCAACGATTAGCTGTTGTTGGGTGTTTTCTCTTCCCGAAAATCAGCTGATTAGAAGCTGTGGAACTTGGTGGAACTTCGGCCAATCAAGATGCCTAGCCGCACCCTGAAACATCAGCTAGACGCTCATGAGTAATTCGTGTTAATAGATAATAATAGTTCAGTACCGGTATTCTGATATTGAAAATGCGAGGGACTCGCGGGATTGACACCAATCGCTGCCTTGGAAAATTCAGCGGAAACCACGTGGAAACTGTCAGTTGAAGAATCAAAGAGAAGCCCGCACTCCCTCATCTTCAGGGAAACCTAGCCAATGACTGCTGTACTGCAGGGGAGGTATTTGTGAATCCAAAAAAAATGAGCTGGAAGAGCAAACACCGCTCTACTCTTATATACGACCAACTCACCTGTTTTGGGGTGTTTTCCCTTCAAGGGTATGCAGCCTTAAAATTTGGGACAGAAGACAAACAGAAGACGGTGAAGACCATCGACCCATCCTTTAGCCGAGCACCGCCACAGCACTGCCATTTCCAAATCCGGTAATTCCGGATATTGCTGCCATTTGAACTTCGTTTGAGCGATACGTATACGTTGCTACGATGAATTGTAACATATTCCATGGCGAACCCAGTGTTATAAAATCACTTTGAAAATTCAAGCCAAGGTCATTATTTGTGGCTCAGGCTAGGTTGAGAATGACCAAAGCAGCGAGAGCGACACAGAAGCTCACTGGATGTTCAGATCCGGGCTTAAATATATATCTATATGTCCGTGATTTTTTTTATTATCTAAAAGAACAAGTTCTCCTGGTCCGGCTGGCCCGCTTGCCCGCCAGCCACTAAGAAATCTAGCCGATGAATGACCGGAGGGGAGATGGCATTCATGGGCCCACATGCAATCTCCGGTAGCGTAACATGGCGACCTACAATTGGTACTCATCCTGGTATGCCGTCGGCGGCTGCGAGCGGCTGTACTTGGAGATGGGAACCTCAAATTAGAAGAGCATCCCGATGTGCATTCCCATCGCAATGAACTCCCCGCTTTTGTATGGGGCGCGGCCCCAGAGTTCCGATGCGTGCAATTTCTCAGGACGTTTTCGCTGGCAGGTAAATCATTACTTCTTCCACAAATACGAGCCCATAAGTGTGAACATTACTCCAATGGTAATTGTTTTCTCGCCTGTTCTATATCTATACTGCCTTCCTGGGCACCTTGAGTCTCTCGATTATTGTATATCGACTCTCTCCGTTTCACCTTGACGCAATCTCCCGGACCTGCTATCGGTAAAGTGATTGAAAATTATGGAGCTTCTGGAAGATTGAAGTATTTCTGGCAAAAGGAACTCCATGACAAGTACGGGCCATATGTTCGGACAGGTCAGTCACTGAGAACGTTGGTGGCTGATGAAGGTGAGACCATAAACATTGATAAAGCAAGCTATAAAGTGGGAGGTTGCAAAAAGTTTTGAAACGAATAAGCAGCGCAGTGTGCACCTACCGCGCTGTAAAATCCGTTGCCAGTGAAGTCATGGGTGAGATAGGACACAGGAAGTGTACCGTGTTGTGCCAAAATCCTTCGTGGTAGCTGGAGGAGACAAGGAGGAGACGGCGCCCAAACGGCGCCTTCAAGTTGGCACGGTGATGTGCGGTCACGAGGGCGGGTTGGAACCTGCACACGTGCCTCACTCGCGCCGGCCCGGGTTCCCTCGAACAAAGCGGCTTGCAGCCAGCCTACAGCTGACTGGAACCTTGACGCATATACCTCTCGGATTCGCGTATTCTGACCTGCTCAAATGATATCTAGTGCACTTATATGCGAACTGCGATTCAGCTAGCACATTTCGCTGTTCTTTGCTGGTTTTTTGCGCATACTGTACTTTGCTCATGTCCACCACCACACCGAGTACGTCTCTCGCTGAATGGCCACCTCTGACTGAATTCAATTAATTTCTCTACACTCAGAACGCTCAAGACAACTGAAGGAAAATTCTAGTCAATTCAGTACCCGCAAAAAATCCTGTCTGAAATGCGCTGAAGCTAAAGCGCGATGCAATCTTCAACGGCCTGTCTGTTCTCGATGCCAAGGGAGAGGCATTCAGTGTCATTGGTTTACGTCCGCGCCAGAGACGGGCCTACCAAGTGCGAGTGCTACCACCCCCGACGTATTCACGCCTTTGGACAGGTCAGACGCCAGCACGTCGGCGTCTCCGACGACGACAGTGGTGGAGGAGCCCAGTAATTCAATTGCTACTGCTCCTGCTCCTCCTATCTTAGAAAGCATCTGAATCGGCTCTCGCTGGATGGACGCCTTGCTTCCTTCCCCTGGTCGAATCGCCAAGAAATTCTCGCCGCACGCCGTCCAATACATGTCTCGCGTCCTCAAATCGTACCCTAAAGCCTTGGTCAGAGACGACACTCTACCGCCTATCGTCCATCCGTTTCAATCAGCCGCTCCACAACAGCTGTTGGTCAATTCCCGGACTCCGCTGGGGATGTGGGGCACCGGGGAGCGAGGCGTTGGTGAGGGAGATGAACAGGATTTTTCAAGAGGTAGGTGCTTCGATTTCCTTTATTTCTTGAGGCTCACTCGGCACAGCACCATTCTTACGACCACATAAAGCTGCTCAGCGCCTGTCAAGCCTACCTACTCTTCTCGATCTACCTCTTCTCTGCGCAGACTCCGACACCTCCGCCCTAGTGATACAGCTACCATGATCAACCTCCAGGAGCTTGCTTCCTCCATGTCTTTACGCCTGTACCCATCTGGTGCCGAGTCTGCGGCGGAGCTACCGGACTTGGGTGCATGATCGTCGCCGAGGCCAAACGCCGCACGCTCTACACCGTGTACACGTTCGACCACGTGCACAACTACCTCCACGACACGTCGTACATTGGGACCGAGCTCGGGCCCCTCCCGCTCCCTGCAGCAAAAACGCTACGGGCGGCCAGCACCGCGAGCGCGTGGAGAACGGAGTACGTGCGTTTTAGTGCAGAGGGGTCGCATGCGCTGGTGGAGGACCTATGGTTGCACCCAGAGGAAGGTATCGTGACGGCGCGGCGGGAGCGGGCGGATCGGTGGGTTGAGAGTGCGGACGAGTTTGGGATGTTCATGTTCGCAATCACGAATGTGACGTTTGATTCGTGAGACCTAAGCTATCACCAGCTCAAACTTGGCTTCCTTACCTCCAGGTTCGGTCCGGGTCTGCGAACAGGTTCATCCTCCCAAGATGCTCATAATATCGAGACCCGAAAACGCCTTGAACAGTATCAGTGCCTCAACCTCAAGTTGTTGGCTCGAAAGACAAGTTACCGGTCGTTTCATGGACACAACGTCTGTGGACGTGAGCTCCGGTGCCACCCGGGATCATCGGGGCCTCCTCTGTCGCCTGTGGTGTTTCTTCTTGGCAAATTCCCTCCATCTAAACAATGTCGTCGCGCGCCGTTAAAAGCAGTCGTAGGCGCAGAGGAGAAGGATGGATAACTTTTGTTCATCGGATAAAACATCCTTCATCGTATACGGGACCGACAACGCTTGGCGAGGACGTGGAGGACGCTGAAGACGATTGTTTTCGTCGGATAAAATGTCGTTCGTCTGCGGGTCCGATACTGCAGTATATTCAGCATGGCTCCGGCGCAGGAACGGCGTAACCACTGCCGAGGGAAGTTTGAACTCCTGCTGCTAATGCATCTTCGATATGCGTGCCCTTTTGAGGTCATCGAGGCTCTCGACGTCCGAAAGTACGTAAGCCATTGTTCTTTTTATGTCTCTGTTCTCGCGTTAAAATCTCTCCTGAAGCACAGATTATGCTTGGCGATGCCACAGGTGAGAACGTTCTGCGGTTCAGACCCATTTTAAACCACTCTTGTGCAGGAGGACTCGGTGGCGCGCGAGGCAATGCTCGCATTGGTGGTTAGGGTGGCGTGGGTGAAGGGCCTTGACTTGACATGGACTCAGCTCATCGCTTGAGGATTGGCAATGTTTCTCGTCAATATTTGCATTCTTTCCAAGCTACGTTTGCCAATGATTACTAAGAGGAATAGATGGTACAGGTGGCGCTGGAGTCGACGTTGAAGGCAAGGGTGAGACTGGGGAGGGTCCTGCGATCAGGTTGCGGCGGAGCAAGGAAACCATGAGCTGAGGGCGAGGCGTTGACCATATAATTCCAAGTATGGTTCTGTACTTGATTTTCACACAACGGCTAATTTGCGCACTTTAGTTTCAACAATGTCGTTCCGCGAATACAGCGCGTATCTCGTCTGCGTGTTGATGCTATCGCAACGGGCTTTCCCCCCACCTTGTCGCTCCAAACGGTAGCGAATACGTTTAAAAGAAGGGCACGGAACATGGTGGGCTTTCCCAGTATCCTTGCTTCATTCCTCCGGTTCTCCGTACAGCAGTCTACAGCAGTCTGTTGGGCTGCTCCAGCTTTCCACCCGCTGGCTCAAATTCAGCCAAATAGGGCAAGTCCCACGCTTAGTACCAGAGTTCGTGGGCTCATGGGCTATACCTTCTCGGATGGGTTGCTTCTAGCTTCTTTCTGACCCTTTCATCCTGTGAAATTTTCGCCGGCATGCTTTGGTTCCGGTCTTTGCTTTGGCCCTTCCGCCATGTGCGGAAATCTTCCGCTCATACTCGCCCACACGCCAGAAAATCATCGCATAGCGATTCAGAAAAGCCTCAAAAGGAATCTGAACCATTTCTGCCGGCAAAGAAACCCGAGCCGAAAACCAACGGAGAGATCTCTCGGACGGCCTCAAACATGTTGAAATACGCGCTCACGACGCTCAGTATGATTTCCAGCAGCATACCAGTAGCTGGGATTCTCGGTAGTGTTATTGACCCTATCTTGGATATAACGGAGCGGATTGAGGTGACCAGTCAGAAAGGATTCTGCAATTAGTATTAACACTGTACAGCAAACTTCGGACAATGCAGCAGGTCTTACTCAGCTAGCGCTACGAATAGAGCGCCTCACGCCCATCGTTATTCAAATGGCGGAAAGTGAACCAGCTATCATCGAGAAACTTCGAAAGTCAGCGGATCATCCTTCCCAGGAAATTTCTGACTTGTGAGCAGGGAACTAGCGTTGATAACTGCAGAACTCACGGCAGCCCATTCAAAAGGCAAATTGAACCAGTTTTTCAACAGCGTCGATAACGCCTCAACCCTTAACAAGCACAACACAGCTCTCGACCGATTGATCGCCGACTGCACAGTACGCCGACGATTCTGTAGATCTTCTGGCGTGATTAGACTTACCACTTGAATAGCTCGCCACTGTCCAGGAAATTGCTCGATATTTTCGGGAGCTTTCGGTGAGCACGGATGTTGTGATTGAACTTAGTTCCCACATTTCAGTAACAGAACTCGAAATTGCGACAACCCTACCCCGAGATCGCAGGTGAGAACACCTTGTCGTTGAAACTTTTTAGCTTACACGATTCGCCGTAAAAGGGACTGGCGGTGTGGGAGGCAGGGGACACGTTGGTGGCGAATGTGGTGAAGGTGAAGGTCTTCAAATTGACAGGGACCCTAATGAACGGATCAATTGCACGGTACGCCAACAATTCTCCTTCTGCCTTCAGTCGAATTTAATAGTTTGGAACTGTCTAGCAAATTTCCCAATCTTTTTTGGTGAACGCAGATGCCGCCAAAATCTTGGCCAAACTCGACGCGATCGAAGCCACTCAGGCAGCCTTGATCCACAGCCTGCAGCATATTGTATGCGCTCCGAGCGGCCTAGCAGCGAGCCCCGGCTCGATATTGATATAGGTGGTGGAGAACAAAGAAAATAAAGATATCACTTTTGATATCTCGTGATGTCGCATCAATACGCACTCTGTGAGGCTGAGAATTGGTACAAATGATCCGGGTTATATAGTAGATTTATGAAGCTCAAATATTAAAAATATTAAATTTATGGTTATAATGTTGCCAAAATGTAGTGCAATGATCAATGTGGGCCTACATCAATTGGTACGGCGGTGCTTGCATTTGTGTTTATCTCGGGAATGACACAATGGTGGTCCTGGAATTTTCCAGGGATGAGAAGACAAATTGTGTACCCACTATGTGCGTCGTGCGACGAACGGCGGCGAATGTGTCCTGAACTTTCTTAATATTATATGGCTGCGGGAAAGTTGGTTTCGAGCTGAAACCCCAAATGGTAATCAAAAAATTCTTCCAACTTGGTCTCGGACGACATCGGAAGTTTAAAAATTGTCATAAGTGAGGCTATAGGACTGGTATCACATATAGTAAAACCTAATACTCGGTAAGTTCATGAAACGAACTTTCGCCGTTCGGATGAAACCACAGGTAAAGAAATATTCTGATTCGTCATGTCATTGATAGTTGATTGTTTTCGGGAACGGGATGAAGTTTTCGAGAGTGCCGAACGTCAAGAGACTTGAACCATGCTATTGGACACCCAAACAACTTTTTGACGCGACTCTGAAAAGCATGTGCATACGTTTACCCTTGAAGCGCATCCCAAATGTTGGCGGCTGCGGAGGTTCAGAAACGGGGGAAAACAGCGAGGAGAACAGAATTTGAACTCTGCCTTTTTGGATACGTGTCAGCAGCCCCGTATCTGAGAAAGTTGTGCGAGTAACAATGAAAAGGGCGAGACAACAGGAAGATAAGACGATTCACTGCGTTCAACCCCATAGTACACCGAGGGTCCGTCTACCAGGGTACACCAAGGGTACACCGACAAGTCTGCCTACCTCGGTTCATATTGGTAGAAAGACTCGGTCCACCTTTGTCTACCTTGGTAGACCGAGGTACACGGACTGTAACATCAACCAGGGTAGGCCAAGGTATACTTCCGGATTTTTTCGAAATATCGGAGAAGTCGAAACAGTTATTATAGGTCGACCAATGTCTGTCTACCAGCTAAGAATATGGTCGACCAAGATAGACCGAGGAGGTAGACCATGGTAGACCATGGTAGGCCGAGATCGGCCAACATTGGTGTACTTTGAGTGGTAGACATAGGTGTACCCTGGTAGACGAAGGTAGACCGAGGGTAGACTGAGTTAGGCCAAGGTAGGCCAAGCTCGGTCTACTATGGGGTTGAACGCAGTGATTGGGCGGACAAAATACGACGTATCGACGGGAGAGAGTAAAATTTGAGTTTCGCTAGCCAGTCCGAGAACGAACGACAGCCTCGTTCCGGGAGTATCGAGCGAGCTGTGGTCGCGAATATTGGGAATCCGGTCGGCGATCTCGGCGATGTTTATTTACGACGCGCGTTGGCAGCCAGGAGCCCAGTGCAAGAATTGATTGTTGCAGCATGAATATTACTTGAGCATGAAGTTAAAACGAACCTAGCAACAGCAACTCCCAAGAATGTACATCCAAGAAATCTTGATCGATTGAATAATTTTGTGGCCGACTTTGGAGGTGACAAATAGGTTGTAGAACAAGGAGTAGGCGAGGAACAGTAGTCCAGAATATCTGCTTTATAACAGAGAGAAGCCGATGGGGTACGTGGCCGCAGTAAAGGATATACATGTACCCCATGCGGAGCGTTCAACAGCAACAGCACTGAACAGCTTTTGGATTTCAACTTGACGGCCCGACGTGAATTGCAGGATCATCCATTTTAGGTTCACTTCCGAGGCTCCGAGAACACAACGTTTCTCGTTTGAATCAGAGGCAAGGCCTTGTGTGCGCCAATTGTATTTGATTGCGCAGATCGCAGTCGCATCGCTGTAATTTCGGCACAGCAGAGTACCGCAAGTCACTGAGATAGGGCATGGACCACGGTGACGAAGGGCAGGCGAAGCTGTGAAGGTTCAAGCCAATGGAGAGAGAAGGAGAAAAAGACAAACAACGTGACGCCGAAGGCAACTTACTCCCATGATGCTGCCATTAGAGCGTCCCATCGTTTGGCACATAGTGCATTGCACCAACAATTCGAGCTCAGTGAAAGACGAACAAGACATAACCCCAGCCGCGACTCCAAGGACGTGATGAAAGGCTCAACCAGGACTATTCTTAAGGTGCGCAGGCTTCGAAAAAAATCTATGTGCTGACAGAAGATCACAGGAGGCAAAGGAGGCACGGACGGTGGAAAAGGCGGGAACAGCGGTATCGATGAAAGGTCGCGCGTAACGAAAGGCGAGATTGATCGTTTCAGCAAGGTCCAAGGTGAACTTTCGTCTGAGTCGGCAATGCGGAACGGGCACCGTTGTTGATAGCAATATTCTTATAGGTGGTGTCCAGGGTGAAAGCTAGAGGTAGGTCGAAGAAAAAAGAACGGGCTTATAAGCTGTAGTTACCGTGCTGTGATCAGACTTTCGTTCTGATAAAACCGTCGAGTGAAGCAATCTGAGTGAAGGTCAGTTGAAATAGCTCGAAACAAAACACAGAGAACAAACCAAGCCCGCTGTTTAGGGTTTGAACTGTTGAATTCTCAGTAAAAGATGAATGTGATAAGATAGAATTGAAGGAGAGACGCACCTGGGCCCGGAAAATGAAGAGATTTTCTTTCCACATTCTTGGATACAGAGAGCTCAACGAGTTGAACCATAAGGAAGTGAACATGAAACAACGAGAAGCTGTCAGGGAAAGAAAAGGTTAGCTGCAAGGAAACTCGAACACATAGTTCAACACGCACTTGTAATGTGTATCTCAAGTGTACATATCTTGTTGAAATCCAACATAAATGAACACCCCTTCGAAACTTAGGTCGATGAAAGCTATGTCCGAAGCGATTCGATCGAAAGGAAAGTGCTGAGAACTCGAAGTCTGAGCCTTTTGAGCTTTCAGGAAATGATAATTTTTCCCATTTTCGGTGTGAGGCGAATCAAATGGGGCGTTGCCTTCCGTTGCGCTCGGACGGACGGGAAGCAGGGGAAACATATGGATGAGAGGACTTGGAGCTTGAAAACTTGAAGGTGCGTATGGCGTTCTTTTTCCGCAGAACTGTAATTCATGATCTCCCAGTACCACGGTGCAACTCAGCGGCGGTACGACACGCACGCCCGAAATCGACTCGCGCGCTCGTGCGTGTCTCCTTGAGAAGGTTACGGTTCGTTCCATCCAGCATGCGAATTGAAGTCTGTTCATTCAGAGTTTCGGGCTATGTTTCTTCGTGCTACCACTGTAGCGTCTCTGACGTCTGCATCGCCGAGCGCGCGATACAGGATGTACGCGACTGCCGACTTGCGCAGCTCCACGGCGGCGACGTGCGGCGATTCGTGCGAGAGCCGCGGCTGTTGGTGCGTCTGACACCGCCCACGCTGCGCAGGAGCACTTCTGCACGCTCAACTTGGGCACGCGTCACCACGAGGCAGCTGCAGAGTTGTTCACCTTCGCCGCGAGAACGCCGCCGTTCGCGCGCACTTGGCGCTGCGGATCAAGCGCGCCTGAGGGCTGCAGCCAGGAGAGGGCGATCTTGTGTGCGAAAAAGCCGCGCAGGGATCCATTCATTTAGCATCCTTTCGAGCAGAGTAAAGCACCTCTATACAGATACGAGTGGCACAGGCACACTCGATGCTCCGTGATGTCGCGCTGCGCACGCATTGGGACACGGTGGTCAGATTGCATAGACGTAGAGGACGGACCAAGTTGGAGGCAGCAGTGAGCGACCGCGTCGTCGTATTAACTACAGTAGAGTGGCGACGGGGCGCGGCTGAGTGGAGAATGAAGCGGAGAGTATTGGCGGGTGCGCTGTAATCGGCGCGGCGGGCGTGGTCGTGCTGGGGCATGCTTGACGTTTGGGTTGTCGTACTTGCGGGTTAGAGGTTGGGCGCGCGATGCAACTGCCGCGGTCACCGCGGCAGCCGGTTGGCAGCCACTTGTCTGACGTAATCACATTACTTATCCTCTTCCTTTGCTCTCCCTCCTGGCGCCAGAATCTGCGTCATAGCTTTACAGCTGTTCCGGAAAATAATGAGACTGATCGATTTTTTTCCGCGATCATGCCCAAAATGGCAACCTTCAACTTTTCAGAGAATTTGGGACTGAAAACATGCAGGGATAGCTGAGATGCATTGGAGATATGCTTTGGTCATAAAATAGCTTGTCCCAGCCGGTTGGAGCCGCT
Source organism: Mycena sanguinolenta (assembly GCA_014462675.1). Lineage (NCBI taxonomy): Eukaryota > Fungi > Basidiomycota > Agaricomycetes > Agaricales > Mycenaceae > Mycena > Mycena sanguinolenta. The sequence goes on along the minus strand of JACAZH010000003.1, from coordinate 6,438,512 downwards.
TGTCGGCACTGAGAACGGCTCCCGGCTGATGCCGATGCTTTTGATCGTTCCCGTTTTGGACTCGGGCTCTAGTCGTCGATCGAGCCGATTATGTCCGATTCTGTCCAAATATGCCCTTCCGACTTGTCTGGGCAGACATGAAAGGCCTGAATAATGTTCCTCAGCCTCCCGGAGCATGTATTATGGATATCCAGATGCCACCAGGGCCAAAAAAGGTGAGAAGTGGGTTGCTTCCATTTTGGGAACGATCGGAAGAAAAAAACTGATCAGTCCCATTATTTTCCGGAACAGCTGTAACTCGCATCAAATTCAATTTCGGCCTCATTCTACGCGGTCTCTGTAGTGGAACTGTTCTATCAACGGAAGAAGCAAGGCACAACTCGCTGTGTTGGCTGGTTTCTGCCAGTCCGGATAGACCCGCTGTTGTCTGTCTCCGCCTAGGTGCGCCTCTTCACTCTTGAGCAAAACACGAATACCATCGTCTATCACCAACGCCAATGTGGGGTAGATTATGGTGGACTGAATGGGAGGTTGAAATGAGGACGGTAAGTAGTAGTAGGGCCGACCGCGGTGGGAAACAAACAGTCACAGCGCGTCGCCTTACCACGCTCCCCGGGTTGAATCAGTGAAACCAGTGGAGCCACAAGTGAGGTATAGCACTGTTCCAGAATCCTTCCGACCGGGGTTCGGAGTTCGTGGTCAGCGCCATGGCCGCGAAGGGTGTTCGCGAATCGTTGGGTGAAGTTTGAGCCCTGTCTGAGTACACGTGTCATCGTTTCGTTGCAGGGCCGGCACCGGCGGTCCACAGGTTTCGAATGCTGTTGAGCAACTTGAAGCTGTTCAGTACTTGCCGTGCGCTATGTATATCTTGATGTATCGAGGCTTTCACTTGGCTCTTACCTCAAGCTTCAGCACGCAGCAAAACGTCTTGTCTCCGAGTCGTGTGGTCTAGCTCTGGAATCCGATGAATGCCTCCATGGCACTGATACACAGGGACCAAAGTGCCTACGAACGACAGAAGCAGCTCGTCAAGGGCTCCTTCAGCGATCCTGCACCGGGAAGAACACTCAATCAAGTCTACTTGCACCTCGGCGACTATCTCAAGAGGCAGGCGAATCGTGCTGCGCATAGTTTAGGTCGCGGTCCTTCTGCAATCGCAGACCGCATTGCGGCGTACTTTGGCACCGATCAACACCGAGTCGCCAAGCTGGACGAGTTGCATGCCAGCGCCGGCACCTGTTCAGAGATTGAACTGGAATAATCCAAGCTCGCCAGATATGCGTCACCGTGAGTGAATGAGTCTAGTGTTTTTTCAGTATTCCCCAACGATTTTTTCAAGATGCGAATCGGCACAGACACAGATTCAAGCATTCCAGTGTATCTTGACTACTGTCACACGATATCATGGGACGCGCTCTTTCTTTCTCAAATCCAAGCACCTTGGACGAGTCGCAAACACGAAGGCAGCAATCTCCGCAGTATGGGCCCGTGCGGATGATATACAACCTCGGGAATGGGATTTTTACTACGAGTTGGCGGCCGCTGCTCTTTTTGAAAGGGATGTTTCTACAATTTTGGGGAATATCTCACCAGGACGCTTGGGATGCGTTAACGCAGAGAGTAGTTCTTTCAGCGTCATCGAGAAGCTGTTAATTGCGTCGGACTGCAAGTATGTTCTCAGCTTCTTCCAGTTCAATTGCTTGATAATCATTTATACAGCCTGAATCCCACGTCTGGTATTATTGCCCAAAGGTATCTGACCGGCATCCTTGAACTGCCTGCCTTTTGGCAAGGAAGCGGGCCGCTCTATACCGCCACATTCTCGAAAATCCTACACCGCCTAATCTGTGTCCTGAAAGATCTCGGACTGGAGTCGGGCGATCGCAAAGAGTACATTGATTTGATTTTCGACAACGAAGGAATCGACTCTCTCGCTAGTGCCGTACTTGTTGGTGTTGCGAGCTGGCATCTGGCCAGTCCGCAGTCACAACGCTGGTACCATGTTCTTCTTCAAATATTGCGATTACTGCGCCTGTATGTCTTTTCATTTGCCGTTAGTTCGCGATTTACCTTACCTTCACAATAAAATAGGCCAGAGGCTCAGCCTCTCCTGCCCAAATCATCTGCATTTGCTGTTGATGCCGAGATGAAGCGCATTGTCCCGGACACTGCGCCTGAAACTCTAGAAGGTTTAGCATTTATGTACTCCCAACTCTGAATTTGTGTTTGCGTTGATTACTCACTATTCATGTAGAGAAGACGCTACCGAGACTCTGCTAATGCATACGGACCGTAAGTGGATCCAGTACTACTCGAAAGTTAGTTATCTTCATGTTTGTTTACAGGCATCAGTGTGGGCAGCATTGGCGACGAGTTGGACGGCTCTTTCATCCAGGCTTCTGGTGTCGGCCCTCAACGCATCGGTTTCACCGAGGCTACTGTTTCTTTTCAATGGCCATCTATCAGGAGCGAAGTTTCGCGCTTACTGCGATGGCCCACGAGTCTGCGTCAAAGAACTCGAGTACCTGAATTGCCGAATATTCACACCGCACGCACATGGATCCCAGAGCAACGCCGTTTCTCACCGTATCGCAGCCATGCTAAGCATGCTGCAGTTTCGTCGTCGGACCCGCATGCGACGAACGATGACGAACGACAGTCGCCTATGTCTTCAGTCTCCTCACCGTCCTTCTCCATGGGCTCGCCTGTTACGAACGATGCAGCGTCGTCGTCAGACCTGCATGCGATGAGCGATGACGAACAACAGTCGGCGGTGTCTTCAGCCTCTTCAATGTCCCTGGCGACCTCGCTTGTCGCCAATAATGCAGCGTCGTCGTTAGACCCGCATGCGACGAACGACGACGAACAACAGTCGACTGTGGCTTCGTCGCCTGTGGTTAACGGTGCCACGTGGTCGGCGGACCTGCATGCACAACAGTTGATGTGAGCCAAGCAGAGGCGAGCCTGCGAGCCGTGCTAGGTGGTAGGCAAAGTAGATTAGATCAAATAGGATTCCCGTGTCCCGTGATCTGCATCCTGTCACTTTGTTCCACCTACGCGTCTGAGCAAAGAAAGTTCTCGCACGTTTCTCCTCGCATATACTCGTCGTTTTTTCGCCGTCTTTTCGCTTTTCGCTTTTTGCATCGATACGGCCCAGTCATTCGACCCTGAAAAGGCTACGCGTCTATCCGGTGGCTCTCAATGACTTCGACTATGGCCGTACGTGCGACTCGACCGGTCAGCGCGTGCGCGTCTGAACTGTACACGCGTCATTTGCGACCCTGTTTCCCGTCGTTGGCCTTCGACACGAAGAGAGTATCACACTGGCAGAGATGGTGGATATACTGATTCTATATCACCATACGGTGTGTGGCCTATCTTCTTTCCTTTCGTTTTCGACCTGCCCCGTGCTATCACTTCGGTCTGGATCCCGTATCGTCCGGCGCGCACTGCAGAGAGTCGGAAAAAGGACAGAAATGTAAATTTCTTGTCCCAGACTCTGGGGCAGACCTGAGCCCCTCGCGCATTCATCAGAAATCCACGCGCGCGCATCTGGATTCGCATGCAGTGTCCACGCATCTGGGATGTAGTGTGTTACGCCGCTGTCGCTATTTCCTCTTTCTTCTTGAGTTGGCGTGTACCACGTCCGATTTCGCGGAGCTCTCTTTTTTCCCTTGCTCCTTTCGTGCTCGTCTTGCGTGCGGTGCAGAGGATCAATCATCTCTGCGTCCTTTCTCGTCAGCAGTCCGAGCACGTACTGCTCGGCTGGTCAGCAATGCGTGCCTTGCCGTTCGCACGTCGTCCCGACGTCTTTTGACCTGGGGGACAGCACTCACTGCCATCCTCCTCGTGTTGTGATCCCGCGAAGGTCCCTCGATCCAGAAAAGGCACTCGTCGCCCTTTTTGCACTCGTTCCCGCCGCCGTTTGAGGCTCGGGACCCAGAGGCAGGCACTCGCATCGCGCCACACTCGTCCTTATTTTCGTGCTCCATATATGCTTTCGCACCCGATCGCGGTCGTAACGCCCGTCCATTTCTCATAATTCTATGGTTCATGTACTCAGCGGTCAGCATTGTGATACGATGCTGCCGTTATTACCGTCTCGTTTTCTCTCCGAGGTACCGTGTACCGGAGAAGTAGCACACGGTGCTGATGATTTCTACGATCCCGCTGAGGTCTCGAAGGCACTCATGCCACGCTTGTCAAAAAATCTTTCATGGTCCGTGAACCAAGAGAGTCAGCATCGCGATACGATGTTGCTGCCATTACCGTCTCGTTTCCCTCCGAGGTACCGTGTACCGGAGAAGCAGCATGCAGTGCTGGCGATTTTATGATCCCGTCGAGGTCTCCAAGGCACTCGTGCCCCGCTCGCCAAAAAAATCTTTCATGGTCCGTAAACCAAGAAAGTCAGCATTGTGATACGATGCTGCCACCATTACCGTCTCGTTTCCCTCCGAGGTACCGTGTACCGGAGAAGCAGCACGCGATTCCACGATCCCGTCGAGGTCTCGAAGGCACTCGTGCCACGCTCGTCAAATCTCTCATGGTCCGTAAACCTAGAGAGTCAGCATCGCGATACGATGCTGTCGTCATTGCCGTCTCGTTTTCCTCCGAGGTACCGTGTACTGGAGAAGCAGCACGCGGTGCTGACGATTCCACGATCCCGTCGAGGTCTCAAAGGCACTCGCGCCATGCTCGTCAAAATCTTTCATGGTCTGTAAACCTAGAGTCAGCATCATGATATGATGCTGTTGTCATTGCCATCTCGTTTTCCTCCGAGGTACCGCGTACCGGAGAAGCAGCACGCGGTGCTGACGATTCTACGATCCCGTCGAGGTCTCAAAGGCACTCGTGCCGCGCTCGTCAAAATCTTTCATGGTCCCTAAACCCAGAGAGTTAGCATTGCGATACGACGCTGCTGTCATTACCTGTCTCGTTCTCCCTCCGAGGCACCATGTACCGGAGAAGTAGCACACGGTGCTGACGATTTTACGATGTCGTCGAGGTCTCACGGCGAAGGTGCTCGTATCACGCTCGTAAAAAACCTTTGATGGTCCGGAAACCCAGAAAGTCAGCATTGTCATTACCGTCTTGTTTGTTCTTCAAGATACCGTGTATCAAGGAAGATTTCCCTACCTGATTCGACATGCCCTCGCAAACGGCTGAGCCGGTGAGTCTCCATCCACCACCTTTTCTTTCCTCTTTTCTTTCGGGTTACGTTGCCATTTGAGCATGATACGTTAAACCCAGGGCGCGGCCTCAGAGATGTCAATCGTCTCTCGAGCGGCTCTGGCAGTATCAAACTCGAGGTTGAGCTCACCGTGAGCCCTCACTCGTCCCGTTATGCCGATGCCGTCGCGCTCGGTCTCTGACGCTCGGCACGCTTGGCCAGCGTTGGTACTATTCGGGTCCGTGATACCCGTGGTCTTATCTTCCGCGGCTCGCGACGATTCTATGATTCCGTCGAGGTCTCGCTGCACGAGAGGAGGCTCTGCACTCGTTCAAATCCTTCCGAAAGCAGCGCTTTGTTGGTCGGTTTTGTTTTCTTCCTATACGAGAAATAGGCATGATACGCAAAAGCCAGGATCCAGTCTCGAGAACGTTTCACATCTCTGAGCGGTACTGGCAGTATCACCCCGAGGTCGAGCTCACTGAGAGCCCTCGGGCGTCTCGTTTTATCGTGACTACTACGTCCAATGAATTAGCGCTCGAGCGCTCGCACCCGATGGCCTCGCTCATCAGATGTTTGGGCCCTCTCCGTTTGGTTGCCATGCTGTTTCGGGCACAATACAGAAACCAGGTCTTAAAAAGGGTTATCCTTTTCTGAGCGGTCCTGGCAGTATCACTTCGAGGTCGAGCTCCCTGTTCATCTCGTATCATCGCGGCTGCCATGTCCGACCAACTAGCGCTTGGCACTCGCATGCGGCAGCAGCGTCTCGCTCATCAGATATTCAGGTCCGCAAGGCCTGCAAATCGTGACACTTCCTACGGCTCGCATGCCCGTAAGCCAGCAGCTGATGCTGTGGCTCGTCTCGTCTCATCGCTCGACATATCGCATACCCAAAGACCAGGACACGGTGCAAATTCATTTAAATACGGGTCGCTACCGCCCCCTGCCCACGCAGGCCTGCCACGCGTTCAATATATCTACCGCACGCGCCCCGTCCCACCCGCGCACAAGCTATCGCTCGGCCTTTTGTTCAACGGCTTTGAATCTTCCGTGACTCGCACGGCTTATCTGTACCAACGTGGTTATTATGCTGGACGGGGTTGGCACTCTGCGATTGAGTGCATCACGTACAAGCCACGGGGTCCTGATTACCCTTGTCGTCGACAAAAGCTTCATTGGCTTGCACGCCTGAAAATCAGCACACGGTGCTGGGTCTTGTCTCGCACCCGGCAAGGTCGCAGCGGCCGCGTCCTGGCAACATCATCTCGTCTGCGCGATGATGTCGGCCCCGCTCGAACTGCAGGGATTTTTGTTCCGTATTTCAGAACAAATCCTGCTGTTTTTCCGTCGCTACTAGCCCTTTGCGCTTCGGCTTCTCTGAATGATAAGGAAAGCCTTGGCTGGGTGGAACCACAAACTGGTCGATGTGTCTTCTTTAGGCAGTTGCGCAGTCCCTGTTTGGGCCGCTCCTCGACTTGCACTCTTGGAATACTGTCCACTGTCCGCCGTTTGATGCGCTCGTCCCCGTCTCGTGCAGTGCACTGTTACCGATGAATGCAATGTCTGCATTCGCGACGGTCGTCTCCGTCCACCCCGCACATGTGCACCCATTCGACTGGCACCAATGAACATGGCGTAGGCTCGCCGCATCTGTCACCGCGCTGTCCGTCATGCGTATTTGCACTCGTTCCGTCCCGTACAGTGCTCGTTCCGTTACATGCCGTGCTTGCTCAGCTTTTGGAAGCAGGGTAATTCTGCCCGTGCTCGATGGCGCTGTCATCCAGCGTCGCTGTGCCCGTCCCGTTCGTCTAGTGCTCGTGCGCTTCCACTCGTCTCGGTAGATGTGTCCTCTGCCCGCATTCGTGTACCTGTTCTTCTCGCACTGAACCTGTGTTCCTCGGTGCTCATGTCCTCGTTCTGTCCCGTTTAATGCTCGCGCGCTTGTAGCCCACATGCGGCGCATTCCAGCTGTGTCTGCAGCCTCTTCGCTCTTTCTGTGTGTGCGTGCTTGTCGTGCACATATTTGTCAAGTCCTATCACATGCGGCGAACTCCTACCGGCCCCTGAGGGCGTTCCCGCCGTCTCGTTCAAGACACACGTGGTGCGCAGTAGCAGCCTGATCTCTGTCTACCAGTGTTCTCGTCCGCCCCACGCCCGCACCCTCATATTGTAGGGCCCATATTCTGCCAACCCGTAGTACGCGCCGCACCTCTTCCTCGACTGCTGGTGGCTTTCCGTACGTCTCACTCGTTTGCCGCTGCCACACCCAGGGCGGCCAAGTGTCGGCGATTCATTATCCTGGCATCCCCGTCTCGCTGCACAAAATCCGACGTCGCCTGCGAAGCCATAAACGTCTAATTTGGGCTCTGTCATGCTCGCAGACAGACCTATTGTTTCCGTTGGGAGTTTGCGTTTCCTGGCCGGAGGGTTTCAGTTCGCAAGCTGTTGCTTAACCAATGCTGTTTTCCATCTGATCCACTTGGAATCTGTCTTTGAGGTCACGTCCGCTTTCATCGCTGGTAACAGCGCCGCTTCCCGTCTGTATTCCGTGTTTCGTGCTGGACATTAGTCTCTGTATGTCGAGCCCGTCGTCCATGTCTCGCCGTCTTTCGCAATCTGCAGGCCTGCCGCCTAATCTGCATCGAATCTGGATGGTTCTTCCCTGCCTCGCTCTCGGCACAATCAGCGTCGAGTTATGTGCACCATCACCGTCATTCTGGTAACAAACCGTTATCCCCGCCGCATCCCTTTCGAGAATCATGATTGCTGGGAACCAGCAGACTGTCCATCTACTCAATCAGGGTTTCTCTTGTATATCTGTCTCGAGGGCCGGTGTAATTGGGTTCCCGCTGGGCCAAATACTTGGTGCCAGAGTAATTGGGCGCACTTACTCACGCTTATCCGAGGCCTACCCATACCGAATCGCATTGTGGAGAAACAGCTCTCATTTATACTATGTGCCCGGCAGTCGAACAGCCAACTGTTCTCTCTGTGTTTGGCCCCAGGATCATCGGGATCATTTCGTCTCTGTAGAACCTGCTGTTCGAAGACTCGACTATCCCGGGTTCGGTATACGATTCAGCAGCAATACCTGTGATTTCGTGATCGTTGCTGCTCGTTCCTTCATGTCTGCATGCGTTCGTCGCTCTGCTCCATTGGGGTCCTCGGGTCCTTCCACTCACCTCGCACGAGCCTTGCTCTTAGAGCTTTCGCTCCTTGGGGTTGCTTTGGGTTCGTTTCGTACCCTTCCCTTTGCAGCCCTTGTGTACGAGTTTGGTTGTTCCACGCTCCGTTCCGGCCTGTCTCGCTTTTCCGGCGGCTGCTCCCGTTGTGGCCCGAAAGCTCGCCAAAGCCGGCCCAGCCAAACCCTCCACACACACACACAAAAGATATCCGCATAAATTTTGGGAACATTGGTTTCCATAAATTTATCTGTCATCGTATCGTCTCATTTCGTATCGTCTCGCTCTTTTCCTTCCGTCCAGGAATCCGCTTGAAAGATCGACGTCTACCTTGCCTGTGACTCCGTCGCCTGTCGCCAACAATGTAGCGTCGTCCTCAGGCCCGCATGCGACGAACGACGACGAACAACAGTCGACTGTGGCTTCGTCGCCCGTTGTTATCGGTGCCACGTCGGCGGACCCGCATGCACAACAGTCGACTGTGACTTCGTCGTCTGTCGCCAACGATGCCACAACGTCGTCGGCGTACCCGCATGCGACGAACGATGCCGAACAACAGTCGACTGTGGCTTCGTCGCCTGTGGTTAACGGTGCCACGTCGGCGGCGAACCCGCATGCACAACAGTCGGCTGTGACTTCGTCGCCTGTTGTGAACGGTGCAGCGTCGTCCTCAGGCCCGCATGCGACGAACGATGACGAGCAACGGTCGACTGTCCCTTCAGCCTCCCCAATGTCCCCGGCGACCTCGCCTGTCGCGAACGATACAGTGTCGTCCTCAGGCCCGCATGCGACGAACGACGACAAACAACAGACGATTGTGGCTTTGTGGTCTGATGCTCGTCGTGGTGGTGGTGGTGGTGGTGGTGGTTATGGGATGGGTATGAGCTCTAGGAAAGCGTCTCTCTGGATACTGAGGCATTTTAACAGGACTTAACTATAGAGTTCTATTGAATAACGCGGCACACGCTTATGGATTGGCTCATACATATGAAACTTCGTGGACCGGACCTCAAGACAACCCGCGGTGGACCGCTGTTGCCTATGGTGTGTACACTTCCTCGTACCCCCCTCCCATGTTGACACTTTCGTCTCATCACATTCCAGTGAATAATATTGAACACGGCCGTGGAAACGCCGGATCAAAAGGACGCGCTAAAGAAGCTGCGGCGTATGAGGCGCTGATAGCTGCGGGAGTTCTGCGACGCCCTTGAACCACATGAACCGGGCGCTATATCTGCAAGCCCATACCGAGGCAGGCGCGAGGTCAACGGCGTACGCGCACGAGTTGACAGGCTCGTCTGCCTTCCTTTTTATTCCGGAAGCGCGGTTGCCGTAGACTAGATATGGTATTATGAGTTTCAGCTCTTGGGAACATTTACGTTGTACTTGTGGACCACTCACAATTTCTTGCACCACACCCCAGCGTGTTACTTGGTTGAAAGGTTCTCGCACTCACCAGATACTATAAATCAAACGTTTCATTCGCTGTCGCGAACATGCACATCCCAAACTCATCCGCACTCTCAACCCACCGACCCGCCCGTTCTCACCGCTCCCTCACAAACGCTCCTCCGGATCCGGCCACAAATTTTCAAGCAGCGGACGCGTCTCCTCCGCCCTAAAGCCAGCGTATTCCGCACTGAAGCGCGCATACTCCGCCCTCCACGCGCCTGCGGTGTTGGCACCCCACAGGCCTTTCGCTGCGGGGAGCGGCAGGTGCCCGAGGTGGATCCCGATGTACGACGCCGTGTCGTGGAGATAGTTGTGCACGTAGTCGAACGTATACATGGTGTAGAGCGTGCGGCGTTTGGTCTCGGCGACGATCTATGCATCCCAGTGTAGTATTGGACGGCGTGTGGCAAGAATTTCTTGGCGATACCAACAGGGGGAGGAAGCAAGCGTCCATCCAGGGAGAGCCGATTCGGATGCTTTCGAGGATCGGAGTGGATGAATTACTGAGCTTTTCCACTGCTGTCGTCGTCGGAGACGCGGAGGTGCTGGCGTGTGCGAATACGTCGGAAGCGGTGGCAGTCGGGCTCGACACACCCACCTCAGACGGTGGCGTAAACCAATAACACTGAATGCCTCCGAGGTTCCTTGGCAGCGAGAATAGACAGGCCGAAGACTGCGGCTTCAACACATTTCAGACAGGATTTTTTGCGGGTACTGAATTGACTGGAATTCTGCTTCAGTTCTCTTGAGCGTTCTGAGTGCAGAAGATGAATTGAATCGGTAGCCCTTCAGCGAGAGACGTAGTCGGTCTGGCGGTAGAGATGGGCAAAGTATAGTATGCTGCATGCACAAACAACCAACAAAGAACAGTAACAGCAACCAAAATGCTATCGCAGTTCACATATATGTGCACCAGGTTTCATTAGAGCAGGTCAGAATACGCGAATCCGAGAGTATGCGTCAAAGTTCCAGACAGCTGTTGTTTGGCTGCAAGCCGCTTTGTTCAAGTGAACCCGGGCCGAGTGCCGGCACGTATGCTCAAAACAGGCTCAAACACGCCCTCGTCGCACACCACCATGTTCGCGGCCATGGGTAAAAAGCAGCGATGTTGCGGTGGCGAGTCCATGACATACGCGCATTTGGGTTAGTTTCCCAGAGGCAGCCGTTCGACCCGGGGAGCCCAAACTTTCGCATTCACGATCATTCCCTATCGGAAGGATATTCTGAGTTTACGAAGGTTGAAGGAATTGATCTACTCTGCCTTCTCGCCACCTCGCAGCACTCGACCTCCCAACCCAACTCGCCGCGCCCCTTGCGCCACTTGACTCCCGCCGTTCGGTAATCGAGCCCACTGCATCAACACGCCCGGGATAACGCCCTGCCTGCGTCCACCATTGCTGTCTTTTCGAACGGCTCCGCACCCGCGTCCGCGCTGTCGCGGAACGGCGTATCGTGGCTACGAGGTGCGCCGATTTCCGTCTCTGTCTCCGCGTTTACTTATCCCTCGCACGACGAAGCACTCGCCGTCTACACCGCCGAATAGCGATTGCGTGCCTCTCTAAATCCCGCGGTGAGGGCCTCGAATCCTCGTCGCCATGCACTGCAGACCTACCTATCCTTTCTAGGATTCCTCGGCCGTCGACGCCTCCACTATCGCCCCATATAATCCGACTTTTGCTTCGAAGCACGAACAGGAGGGACGCGTACACCGGGCCACCGAGTGCGCCCGTCTTTGCGAATCGGTGCTGCCGGCACGCCACACACGTCCATCGCTGCGCGGCCATGTTCAGTTCACCAACCCCGAGCGTCGCAGGAGTCACCGCACACGCAAGTCGTCGGCAGCCGCGTGGATCGAGTCCCTACATGCGCTGTAGATACAGTCAAATGTAAGTCGAAGTTTTTAATAAACAGATTTTTAGAGCACCTGCTTGAACGAGGCGCGAGCGCGAGCGAGAACGCACACATGAGCGCAAGATTCGAGTCGACTGGGCCGTGCGCAGGCACAGCGCGTCGTAACGGTCAGAAGATAAGTACTGTGAATGGAGTCGTTGATCACAACGCGGCGGGAGAAGGACGCGGGAACCACATTACTGACAAGCGCGTACCTACCAGCCCATCAGCGCGACGTCGCAGGGAGCACGAGTAAGTACGTCGCCCGTACACATTCGCCGATTTGAGTATAACTGATTTTCTCATTCAGGTACAGAGGACAGATTAGGAGTTGTTGATGAGGTGCGTATGCATCTCCTCTCCCATGTCGCGTCCCGTGCGCACGCCCTGCGCGCCAAACTATGCTTTTCTCGGCCTGTGCGAGTGGAGTCGAGCCAATGGCGCAGAAGAGCTCGTGCATGCCCGCCGAGCGGCGCAACTCGACGGCTGCGCCACGCACCCCGCGTCGCGCGCAGTTGGAGGTTCAGCAGGTGCGCTGCGTTTCGGAGCGCCTGATTCTGATTTCTCCCCTGGGTCCGGATCTTGAAATACGAACCGGTAAATCTTGCCTTGAATGTTCTGAAATAGACGCAGTAACTGACACAGTTCATGTTCATCTCTCCTGAAGGGGCAAATTATCGGCGAACTCGGCACATAACTGGTTTCTTTCATTTCCTCCGCTCTCGGATAACCTCGGATTGCTGGATGAAGCTCGGCGACTCTCTTTCATTGTGCCATTTTACTCTGAATAAAACCTCGGTCTTCATCGCCGTTCTATTTGGAACATCCAATGTCCGATTGTGTGTTCTTGGCAAAACTGTCTGATAGCAGACCGGATACTAGCGCCAGTGGTCTCCAAGCCATGCATTTCAAGTTCTCGCAGTTTCTGCGCTGTATGTGCAGATTGACTCGGCCCAACGCAATGGGGAGTAAACCACCGGATATGGACAAGAAACGGAAACGAGCGGTGCATAGGGAGAAACACGAACCGAGGGGCACGGATACCACCTGGACGGCAGCTGACTTGCTGAACTTCGCACCAAGAATACTTGGTGCCGTGTCTAATCGTAGGGGCTTTCACTGGTATCATCTATCCTCTGCTAGAAATCACGGCACGGATCAAGGTAAGACTAGTCGAAATTATTTTTGCACTTGCGTCAACATTTTGACACAGTCAACGCCGGATAACGAGCATGGCAGCACGACTGGGGCGGATCGGCGGACGACGATCCCCAAATTATCGTAGACTCTGAAACGGTCAGCCACGGTACGCCAACGCTTCTCCAAACGAAATCAATAAATCCCTCCATGACCTTGCGGTCAGCTTCGACGCTGCGACTTATGTATATTTTACAATGAAGTAACGGGACTCGAGATTACAGAATCCTGGAAAGTTCAACATGGCTCTCAGCCCAAAATGATTGTTGATTTCACGGGGCGTGTCTTCCGTGTTGCTCTAAAAATGGAATGACGAGAAAATATCACAAGATCGGATCCACTTGGGATTGACGTTTGGGAGACATGAGTGCTCTCATCCGGCGCAGGTTGATTACTGGGCCCTTGCCAGTTCCACCCTTCCCGCCCACTTGGACACCGGCTCCGCCCGTGCCACCCATTCCCCCTGGAAAATACACGATGTAAGCATCAAGTTTGGCAGAGGAGCACAGCTATTTACTGACCAGAAACGCTGCCGATTTGCGCCCGCTTGCTAGGGTCCATGTCAATTTGGGGACCTTCTTCTTCGCCACCTTCGCCACCAACGTGCCCGCTGACCCCCGTACTGCCAGTTCTTCCTATGGAGAATTTCGTCAGACACAAAGCTTCAAAGACAGGATATTCTCACCTGTGATCTCGGGCGGAGCTGTTGCATTTTCGAGTTCTGTGACTCGAATGTGGGCTGGAAAAAGATCAACCTCGGCATCTGAGCTCACCTAGAGGTCGTTGCGCCCACCATGTGCATTAATATTCGTATAGGCAGATCGTATCACCGATGCCGCGAGAAGTCTTCCAGATGAACGTGATTTCGTCGCAAATCGAAGGAATGCTGTGGTTCTTTCAGTTCGCTTCGTGGGCCAGGACTAATGAAAGAACTATCGTTTCCCTATCAAAAGGCACCGGGAGAAGTTGATTAGTGTGGCACGCTCACAGACACGGCCAAGAAAGGTAGCAGTCTCTCATCGTCCGTTTTGGCTCCGCGGAGACAAATCAAGAGGCCTTGGTTAACATCTGGACCCTCTCGGACCCAATACGCCGTGCATCTTACATGCGACCCCAAGCTGTACTTTTCTCTCAGGTCGGCGAAAACAGGCGAGTACAATGCTGTGGACGTTTGTTCGATGTCAAAGCGATTTTGGATGCCTGCGTTGCTACGTCTTTGACTCACCTCGCCAAAAAACGTTGGGGCGCACTACTGCACAAAGAAACACTGAGTGGATGAACACGATGCATGTAAATCCAGGGTATTGCGACTCTTCTCGACCGGAGCTTTTTTTCTCGGGTCGCCAGACTCAGTTTGACCATTCCATCTGCCAGCTTAGGCCTCCGATTCCCAGATACGGTTGGCTGGGATCATTTTGGCTTGTATCTATCAGCGATATCGCCCCGCTCATGTTTAATTAGTCCTCAGAACCACCGCTTCCAAGCTGTATTTTCACTGATCTGGGGTCGTAATTGATCCCAACCTAGATGTCATTTATACTTCAAAGTTCGTTTCCTTGTGTCCTTCGTGTCATCCAAACCTCATCTGAAGGCATGCGCTGTTTCCTCCGCCAGTTCTTTACTAGGAGAAAATCCCCGGTGAATTCGCCCGCTAGTGACGACGAACTTGTAGAGCAAAATTTTTCGACCCAACGAGGGGACCACCGAGACAGCAGCCAACGTGCTGGTGTTCTCGCTCAAGACGCTCAGTAACATCCCCGGCAGTATTTCCAAGGTTGGAGCCCTCAGTGGCATCACCGACGCTCTTTTGAGTGTTGTAGGGCAGGTTCAGGTAAGACCGGTCGCAACTATTTTGGACTCCATCACCATCCGAGTCCAGCAAACACCGGCCAACGAACAAAGCCTTGTCCAGTTGGCGGCGCGAATAGAGCGGCTCACGACCATCGTTACCGAAAGTGATCCAGAGAAAAGAAAAGACATCGTTGAGAAGCTTCAAAAGTCAGCGGATGCCCTTCACCAAGAACTTTCTGACCCATGGGCAGGGAGCTCGCGTCGATGACAGAGCAGCTAAATGCGGCCAAGGACAAGGGTAAACTCAGTCAGTTTTTCAACAGCACCGATAATTCAACAATCCTCCAAAACCACAACATCGCTCTCGATCAAATGATCGCCGACTCTTCTGTAGGTCTCCAGAGTCTCTTGCTTGTATTTTGTTTTGATTCGATTCCAATAGTTTCTCGCTGTCCATGAAATTGCCAAATCTATTCGTGACCTGGAGGTGAGTTCAGATGCCGAGATTGATCTTTGTCCAGCCCACATTCGCGTAACAGAATTCGAAAATCCGCCCCGAGATCACAGGTGAGAATATTTTGTCATTCGAACTTTTGTCTTACGCGATTCTCCATAGGAGGAACTGGCAGTACGGGGGACAACGGGCACGTTGGTGGCGAAGGTGGTGAAGGAGAAGGTCCCCGAATTGACATGGACCCTGGCGAGCGGCCGCAAATCGGCAACGTTTCTGGTCAGTAAATAACTGTGTTCCTCTGTCCAAACTTGATGCTTACATCGCGTATTTTCCAGGGGGAACAGGTGGCACGGGCGGAGCCGGTGTCCAAGTGGGCGGAAAGGGTGGAACTGGCAAGGGTCCAGTAATCAACTTGCGCCGGATGAGAGCACTCATGTCTCTCAAACGTCAATCCCAAGTGGATCCGATCTTGTAATATTTTCTCGTCATTCCATTTTTAGAGCAACTTCAGAGGACGTGTCCCGTGAAATCGAGGAGCATTTGGTCGTCGAGAGCCGTGCTGAACTTTTCCGAGTTACTCCATTGTAAAAACATACATCAATCGCAGCATCGAAGCTGACCTCAGGGTCATGAAGGGATTTATTGTCTTCGTGTGCAGTGCCAACAAGCTATTGAAGTCATTCAAAAGACAAGGTTTGGAGAAGCGTTGGCGTATCGTGGCTGACTGTTTCAGAGTCTGTACGAGAATTTGGGGATCGTCGTCCGCCGATTGGCCAACAAGACATGTGAGCCGCCCCAGTCGTGCGGCCAACTGGGCAGGGCCTTGCTCGTTATCCGATGTTGGCTGTCTCCAAATGTTGACGCAAGTGCAAAATAATTTCGACTAATCTCACCTTGATCCGTGCTGCGATTTCCAGCAGAGGATCGATGGTACCAGTGAAAGCCCCTGCGATTAGACATGGCACCAAGTGTTCTCAGTGCGAAGTCCAGCACGTTCTCTGTATGTAAGGCAGATGGTATCCGTGTCCCTCGGCTCGCGTTTCTTCCCATGCACCGCTCGTTTCCGTTTCTCGCCCATATCCGGTGGTACTCGCCACTAGGCTGGGCCGAGCGAAGGAACTGCAAGCATAGTTTGAAGGACAGAAAATGACAGGGGGCCACTGGCGCTAGTATCCGGTCTGCTGTGGGACAGTTTTCTTGCTTACGGTACGCGTCATAGGCGCTTGACTGCCATGTTACCACAGCCGCCAGCTAATTTCAGCCCTTGAAGAACACACAATTGTATGGCAACGTAGAGTGAGCTGCTCTGTTGTGCAGCAAGCTGCTGATGATCCGCTCGATTTGGAGTTGATCCATGATGCGGCAGGGTGTATGGACCCCAGATACCTTGCTCAGCGCCGCCAAGGCTTCCCTCCCTCCACCCCCCGTGCCAGCTTGACCCGTTGACGAGTCGACCCTCATTCTTCAAGCTCCAGTTCCACAAGCCACAAATCATATCACCGAGCCTGAAGTGCTGTCATAGTTGTGCAGCAACCCTAAACTGGCATTTCTGGCCGCCAAGGACGGGATGAGAACCGACAGGCCACTGGAGGCCAAGACGTGCTATGCAGAAGCAAATTGTCACGCCTGGATGAAAGAGGAGATCTGCCGCGATTCTGCTACATTTCGGTGTACAACAGTAAACTGTCGGCGCGCGCTGCTTTCTGCATTGACGAAAGAGGGCGCCTCCGTCAAATTTCTAACAGACATTAATCTCCTTCGTATCCATTCTTGGCCTCGGCTGGCCACTAAGAGCTCACTGGTAAGGCTGCGGTCATGGAAGGTGCCTCTTCCTGATCGCTGTCAAATTTTAATCTGCACCGAAGCAATTAGGCCATCCATCTGCTTTGAACACTGGGCAATAACTGATTGTGAAGAGTACACCGGCAGACTGCTTCAAGGTGAGTGCATTTCGGCAGCTACATCAAGCTCTCCACAAGGCACTGAGACAATATCAAGATCAAGGTCATAGACCTCAGTCGAGATTGCGTGAAGAGTCAGGACTGCCATTTCGACACATTGGAAGACTTCTCATGGTCGCTTTTTCTGCAAATTCGATCCAGCTTGACTGTTCGTGTCAAGTGGACCAGAGTTTCAAGAGCAACGTTCCATAGATCTCAATAATGCTTCGCTTCGGTTTCTAGTGCTTCAAGTTGAACCAAACTTCAATCAAGCTTGCGACGAGTCGGCCAACAACAAGTCACCAGCAAATATGGAAAGCTTGCACTGATGTACAGGTAGGTTTTCTTTTGTTCAATTGTAACCATATTGACAATTGGTTTAACTGGATTCTCTGAATATACAAGTGATCTGGATGCAGATCGCACCCGAGCAGACGCGATGTTCATTTGGTCTGGATCATGCTGCTGACGGCCAGTTATCGTTGTGTCCCCTCGAGTTCACTGATTTGCCTTATGCATAACTCACTGGACCGTATTAAGCCTCCACTTAAGATTCTTGACCTTTTCACCATGCACCGCCGCTCGACTTTTCGCCCCGGGCCCCGACAAAAAAAATCAAATATCAATGCGGGTCAAACTGTGCGTTTCCGTTACTGCTTTCATGAATAATGCGAACTAGTAATCACACATGTTTCAGGTACGGGGAATGACCTGGTTCATGATATAACGAGGCGCGCAGGGATGGACAAGTGTGAGATTTTAACACCAAATTCTTCACCTTCCTTTTCCCCGCCACGCGATGCCAGAAAACGCCCCACAATTTTCAGTTAAGGTTGAATGAGTGATTATAGACTCGAACCAGTTCCATGTTCGACATCCGAATGCTCCAAATGGATTGTTCCTGAAGCAAGCTCCCTTCATATCAAGTCAATTGATTAAATACTTGTTGGAGCTAGGGTTCGGAGTTCGTTGGGCCAATTGAGAGAAAAAAAGGAACAAAAATACTGTATCGAAGTGATTGCTTGGAACAGCACTGACACGGCGCGCAATGTTAACCTATACAGCTCTTAACTATAAAGGGGAAGCCATGACGCTGGTGATCTCTACACTCTCCAAGTTCTTGTGGACGGGTTGGCCGTCGCTGCTAATGCTGGATGCGCACCATCGAACCGGAACATTAATTAGCTCGCAGCGCCGTCGCCGATAGCCGTCAGCTCCACTGGCAGTAGACTCCATAATAACTCGTTGTGGAAGTGCCTGCCACACCAGTTTATACACTCGAATATTTCTGCTATCGGCTGTCGACGCACGCTGAAGACGTTGGCCGGTGCTGAAAACATCAAAGTGGTTTAGAGCAGTAGAATGTGTCCGGGGTCCCAAATACTCTGCCGTGCATGGATCAGCTCCAAATCAGGCGGATCATCGGCAGCTCGCTGCACAACAGAGCAGCTCACTCTACGTTGCCATACAATTGGACACTGGATGTTCCAAATAGAACGGCGATGATGAAAATCGAGGTTTTACTGAGGGTAAAATAGCATGATGAAGAAGAGTCGCTGACTTTCATTCAGCAGTTCAAGGTTATCCGACTCCCGAGAACGGCAGAACGCAAACGAAGAAACCGATGTGCCGAGTTCGGCCGATGGGAGCCGATATCGAATTCGCGTACGAGATCAACCAAAGATCAACGGTGTTGAAGGCTGGCTCTCCGAGAGACTAATCCTTTAGGAAAGCCAATCAATTGAACGATGACTGCGGCACAGGCTGAAGACCAGTGTGGATGAACTATGTGTATTTCAGAAGGGTGATTCTATTTGGCACCCCGGGCGCTGCTTATAAAGTTGACGCCCCTTTCCACTCTAGGCAATTCACCGGGCGGTGCATAGCCGCATAATAACATAAGCCGTGATCTGAAAGAATTACTGACCACGACCTTATTCATTGTCCACTTCCTGTGAGAAAAATCAGAGAGACGCATTGATGTTTATAGCATTGCTTTAATAAGCTTCTAGCCAGTGCGAGTCTTACAATGTACAAGAACTCGAATGGAAGATTATGTGACACTTTTGTGACAGCGCCGGACTGTTTTTGAAGCGCATGCTTGAAACATTTATATCCTCCCAGAAATATGCTCCAAAAATCTGAGTATATTTCACTAAGAAGGGCCATTGCTGAAAACTCGATCATCGGACATTCAATGGCACTTGCATGCCTTCTCGATGAGACTAACAAGGACGGCTTTTGCCCAAACGTGGCCACCGGGATATTACTCAAAATGGAAGGGGCGTTGCATTTGTAAGGAGCGCCAGGGGTGCCAAATAGAATAATTCATTTCAGAATAAGGTAGAGAGCGTGGGAATCCGACACCTTATGTAATCAGCCATCAAAAGGTTCCCACGGCCAAATCCATGGGTTGAGAGAAAGAAAAAAATTCAACTGTTGCTAGAAAGCACCAGAAACATATAAAAAAATACAAAAAATATTTTGAGACATAATAGGTATATTAGTAGCTCAAAATGGCAGCCTTTATCTCAGCAATTATGGAAAGTGGCAACATGCAATGGACACCGAACTGCTAGTTAACATGAATCAAATTACCTCCACAGTGGCTTTGCGAGCCTTCAGGAAGTTATTCTGATGTGTCTTCTTTGCTTTGCAAGCCTTAGGCATGTCTAGAGGTTAGAAGAGATGATAGTAAGAGCAGAGAAGCAAGAATACCATACTGCTAGAGTGTAGCACGAATACCAAATATCACGAATATTCGTGCCAAGCCATTTGTGAATAGCGAATATTTGTATTCGTGAATGGCTGTGGCTGTGCTATTCGCACGAATACGAATATCAGTTTTCAGAAAAGTTGATATTCACGAATATTCGCAGCTGTAATACACAGTTAAAATTTCAATCAAGTATAGTAAATTTGGGTCTGTTTAACACATCCCCTCTTTGGAACCATAGCACACTTCATTTACACCAACTAGATCTGTAATTCATATGCAAACCAACCACTTTAGAGACATCTTCGCTTTGACAACTGCTTGACAGGTTGACAACAAGTGTGATGATGGTCAATCAAATGGTTGAACATGCAATACAAGGGCTTGTATGAGTCTTTGACAATGTTTAAACTCACAAGATAACATAAAAGGGTCCTCAGCAACTCATTAATAACTACTAAACCCCCGAATCTCCAATATATTCACTGAATATTCATATTCACAAATATTCGCGAATATTGCTGACTAAGCAACGAATATTCGCCATCAATATTCGTACGAATGCAAATATCAATTTCTAGGGTTCGGCGAATATTCATATTCGCGAATATATACTCGTGCTACACTCTACATACTGCGATCATGAGGAAGGGACATGTCATGAGCTGTCCAGATAGCGGGCCGGACACCGGTCCGATTAACCGGCGGCTATGCTGTGGCTGTGTAGTGGACAAATGTGCGGCACTACTTTCTATCAAAAATGCTCTAAGAGCTTTGCAAACTGTGCTAAAACTCAAAAAAAAATAAAAACCTTATTTCTCTATCTCCTCCCTCAAAAAAAATTATAATTTAATTTTGTTCAATAGGAACTATGCACAATGACCCTAAGAACAATCCCTATTAACCAAAATGTCTATACCTATTAATGGTGGAAAGTAGATAGAGCTGCAAGTTACAGCTGATGGCTGATTACATAAGGGTGTCGGATTCCCATGCTCTCTACCTTAGTCAAGTTGGAAGTACAAATTCAATTTTAAATTTACTTTGATTTACTGGTGCAAATTTCGCCTGGCGGGACCAGTGGGGGAAATCCGAACAAATTAGGTCTCTGCCAAGCTATTCTCCGTGTACGTTCCTGTAACCGATTTGGTTACACAGGCTACAGTTTTTGGTCGTGCAGAAAGTCTTTCAAAGCTCTCTTCACCTCGTTAACTTGCCCCGCCTTGAATCCCGCGTCCTTAAGATCGCCAGGAGACGCCTCGAAAATACCCGCTACAGTCTCGAACCCGTTATCTTCCAGGTGGCTGCGGAGATTGTTGCTGAGGTCGTACTTTTCGCAGAAATTGTCTAGAGGAATGGCAGGCATACGGATTCCTGCGGCCTCGGGCACCAGCAGCTGTTTTCCGAACTTCGGGCGCCCGACCTACGCCTCCATCACCGCCCGTTGACGTCGCCCGGACCACCGTCACCGCCAATACCGCCTGTGTAGAGTATTTTTGTAAGCTATGATTCCCGATTTGCATGACTGACGAAAACTTGCCGCTAATACGGCTGAAGCGACGGATTTCGTCTGTCATGACCTCCGGCCCTTCACCAGGGCCACCGCCACCACCTTTTGTACCACCTTTCCCTCCATTTCCTCCCCGGCCACCTTTGATTTTCCTTCAGTAAGTTCCATGGAATTCTTTCGGGGCCTGCGCACCGCTAACACTGGGCTTGGGAGAGCTCGTTCGGTAGAGCTCTTGCATTTTCAAACTCTGTCACTGCAGTGTGGAAACCAAGTTCAATCCCGGCGTCTGTGCTCACCGAAAGTTCGCGAAAAGTATTCGGTAATTTCCTGGACAGTTTGACACTATTCAAATCGACTCAAAATCCCGGAAAATCTAGAAACTCTTCGGCGTACTGTCCAGTCGGCGATCAGTCGGTTGAGAGCCGTATTGTGCTTGTCAAGGATTGAGGCGATATCGCCACTGTTGATAAACCGGCTCGAACGGCTGCTTTGAGGAATTGCGTCGAGATCTGTTTTTATCGACGCCATCTCCCTGCCAACGAGTCAGAAGTTTATTGAGAAAGGTGATTCGCTGACTGTTGAAGCTTCTCCACGATACCTCGCCCGTTCTCTGAATCATTTCCCACGATTTGAGCAACAATGGGCTTGAGGTAGTCTATTCGTCTTTCCAATTCAATCAGACCTTTTTCATTTTCCGATGTTTTCTATGCATAAATGTCTCTATCAGTGACAATTGCAGGATGCTTCGTGGCTGATCTCACGTCGATTTGGTCCATAATTGCCAAAAAAGGCGCAATAACTCCCCTGACGATGCTACCCATTGGGATGGCGCTGGAAACGGTACTGAGTTGCTCAAGCGACATGTTTGAGGCCGTCCGAAAGGTCTCCACATTAGTTTTCTGCTCAGTCTTTGTTTCGGGCATGCTTGGCTCAGGTTTCTTTTGGCGCTCTTCTGAATCGCTGTGTGATAATTTCCCGTCGAGAGGGTGAGTATGAGTCGGCGATTTCGGCACACGATGAAAGGGCCAGGGTAAAAACTGGAAGCAACACATGCCAGCGAGAGTACCACAGTATCAGGGGGCTGGGAAAAGAGCTGGAAGCAATGTATGCGAGAGAGTATCAAACTCTTTATAAAATTAAACGCATCTGCCATCCACTTGTCTTTTCGGAGGTGCTGACTATATCCGGTCAAAAACTGATTGATTATCACCCACTCAATCTGATGTTCAAAAAAAGGTGGGAAGGGGGCGATATCCTTCTTTTCTTATCTTTGGACCCCCCCTTGCACGCGTCATAGGTTTATGTCTCGCATCAATTCTACCTGACATTCGACCTCATTCTACACGGTTTCTGTGGTGGAACTGTTCTCAATGGACCCGCTTCCCTCCGAAGGATTGTTACTCGTTGTCGGGCACCCGCGACAACTTTGTTCTCAGTTGATCCAACTCTCCCCTCCGAAGATGCGGTTGTCACTGGGCCCATTGCAGCACCTTGGAATTTAGTCAACGTTAAGGCCGATCTCCTTCAGATCGTCGGCCGGTCACCGCCAAAATGGCTTCTGCCGTTGTGAATTCTTCGTCTTTGAGGAGTTTGCCTACTTTATCGTTAATGCCGTACTGGCTGCAAAAGTCGTCTATCCCCATGTGCGGCAATTTGGCGAGGTTCGCGTCATGCTGCTGGTGCAGCAGCTCTGTTGAGATTATCGGGCCCTGGCCTGCGCCTCCTTCACCGCCTTCACCCTCGTTGCCGCCGACTGCGTTCCCACCCCTCCCGCCCCCACCGCCTGTAAGAAAATTCCTGTTAGCAACGGTGCCTCATTGACATCGCTGACGAAAGCTCGCCTTCAATGTCGTTGAAGCGATCGACGTCGTCTCTCGCTAGCTGCGGCCTTTCACCGACACCGCCCTTTCCGCCTTTTCGACCGCCATCGCCTCCCTGTCCTCCTTTGCCACCTGTGATGTTCTTTCAGCAAGTTCCGTGGATTTTCTTCGAGGCCTGCGCACCCTTAATATTACTGTAGCGTTTCGACCAAAGGTTCAGGTGACGGGTGACGGGGACCCCTGAACTGAACAATTTTGGTAGGTGTGACGGTGACGCCGAGCGAATGAACGATGACTTTTTTGAAGTTTTCAGAGGGCTCGAAAACGATTTTTGAGCTACTCTAAATCTGACGACAAAAGGCGCGAAAATTTACAACAAAAAGCTAATGTTCTTCCCAAGCGGGGCCTTGAATAACGCCTCGCGACAATCTTCCTGCGCTGACCACGTCCAAGGACTGCCGGCTCGACCGACTCTTCGAGCTTGGCATCAGAGGCCTCTGCGTCTCCCGACCGAGTGAGTCCGCCGTTGACATCGACAGAGAAATTAGCAGCAACGCCAGATCCACCTGAAGCAAGATGTGCCGAAACGATGTCCAGAGGGACATCACAATCGTCGTACACATCTGCACCCTGGTACGGATCCTCACTGTCACCATGATCAGGTTTCTCCGAAGTGGGATCCGTCTCGGACGTCTGCGTGAGTGCGCCAAGAAGGGCTGGATTGGTGGTACGAAGATTGCAAAGACCGGCGAGAGCTTCAGGCGACATGAGCGAAGCCTGAGAAAGGTTCCATGGCCCAACGCGGCACATTTCAAAAGCTTGCAATATCTTTTGTTAGTTGGAGATCAAAGATAGTAAAGACGTACCACACACCCGTGTGATGATGGCCGAATCCCCAACGTTAAGTAGCCAATTAGACCGTTCACCGCGCCTTGAGCACCCAAATACGCCAAGTCTTCCTTTCTGTAATATTATAAGCATGATTTCCGGAGCCTTCTTGAGCCCCATGCGTATGCGGATCACTTTTTGGCGAGCTCCAATACTCTCAAGCAAGCATAAACCTGCATTGGCGGCGTCCAGACAGTCACTTGGCAAAATGAACAATTGCCAAGCCAGTGACGGCCTCGGCCGACGTGTGAACACCGTGAACAGTGAACAATTGCGGTGACGGGTGACACCCCGTGAACCTTTGGTCGAAACGCTACAGTAGGCTTGGACATCTAGTACTGGAAGAGTTATGCACTATTCGTCAAGTTTCGTATTGGTGGTTGTTGCGTTTGGTAGGGAGCTGCAAGGCTGGCTTGGGACTGGCGACATTTATCTGCTCAAGTGGGCGCTAACAGATTGCATCTATGGCAGGGTCAACGTTTCGGTTTCTTCAGCGCGCTAAAAAGAATGTTTCCCTTGCTGCGTGATCGCTTGCAGTACGCCCAAAATAAGACGCTCTAACGCCCGTCGGTGGTCGGAGGCTGGTCACGAACGAGGAACATGCAGCATCATGTGAGTAAGTTGCCTTGTTGCACATGATTTGTTGAATTTATAGAATGCGTCTCGAGCGCTTCACACAAAATCAGAGCTCGGACATGCTGCGCGGGCGCTACACAGGAGGTATTTACGGTGCTGTTGTTGCCGCACTAAGAGGAGAATGTTCTATCTGTCAGTTTTTATACAAAGCACCGGTCTTCGAAGCCCACTTTAGTTAAAGTAAAGAAGTGGAACTTGAGTCGGAGTACTGCGAGTTAGAAATACTGTACTGTTGCACGCTAATGGGCACAGTAGAAAGCGGGCCCAGAGCGCTGATAGCAGATTAATAAAGATTCCACAAAGAGAGATAGATATTGGTTCTGTCTTGACTCCGGACGTGGTCTGAGCCCAAGTCGGAAGAAAGCAGACAAAAAGATGAGTGCAAATGGCTAGCATTTGCCTAACCAAGGCCCAGAGACTTCCATGAGAAATGAGAATTTTCATTGTACTTAGCAAGTCGCCGTGAAATAGCTAGAATCTGTGTGCTGGTATTGGCCGGTCAATGAGTCCTTTCGCCTTCAATATCGCCAGTTGGATCCTGTTTCTGAACGCGTTTCTGTTCTCGCTCTGTGGTTCCATTGTCTCTGAGTTCTTTCACCGAAGGAGCAGTCAAGTTTGCGAGTAAGCCTAAATGTGTTGGCTGTAGCCACAGGTTTCTGGTCCAGATAGAGCAAGGTTTCCCCTGGCTGTTGTCCGTATCCTCCTCGGCTAAAGGAGCTCCGACTAGGTGCGCCTCTTCACTCTTGCAAGCCATCGTCTATCACCAACGCCAGTGTGCGGTAGATTATGAGTGGACTGAACGGCTGCCTTGGAA
Source organism: Mycena sanguinolenta (assembly GCA_014462675.1). NCBI lineage: Eukaryota > Fungi > Basidiomycota > Agaricomycetes > Agaricales > Mycenaceae > Mycena > Mycena sanguinolenta. The sequence goes on along the minus strand of JACAZH010000003.1, from coordinate 6,413,052 downwards.
TATTGACTTTAGAAGTTTACACAAGTCTGTAGAGTTGATGGTACCGACCGCGGTTGGAAATAAACAGCGCGTCGCGTGTGCATCTTACCGCACTCCCGGGTTGAATCAATGGAACCAGTGAAGTCATGACTGAAGTAGGTTACAGAAAATGCCCCGCGCGGTCGCAGAATCCTTCCTGGTCGCTGGAATATGGTTGCGAAGGGTGAACAGAGTATTTGAGCGTGTTTGAGCACACATGACACCGCACAGGCAGGCATCCGGAATCGTGGTCGACGTCCGTTGGGTCAAGGAGATCTGTTTGCGAACCCACAGCCATCCTATAAATCAAACGTCGCATTCGCGGTAGCGAACATGAACATTCCAAACTCGTCTGCACTCTCGACCCACCGATCCGCCCGTTCCCGTCGCTCGCTCACAACACACTCCTCTGGAGTGTTGGCCGCCCACAGGCCTTTCGCTGCAGGGAGCGACAGGTGCCCGAGCTCAGTCCCAAGGTACGACGGTGTGTCGTGGAGGTAGTTGTACACGTAGTCGGAACGTGTACATGTTGTAGAGCGTGTGGTATTTGGCCTCGACGACGATCTATGCATCCCAGTCCGGTGGCTCCGTCGCAGACTCGGCACCAGGCGGGTACAGGCGCAAAGACATGGAAGAGGCAAGCTCCTGGAGGTTGACCATAGTGGCTGTATCGACTAAGGCGGAGGTGTCAGAGTCTGCAGAAGAGGTAAATCGAGTAGAGTAGGTAGGCTTGACAGGCGCTAAGCAGCGTTATGTGGTCGTAAGAGCCCCAAGATTCAGAAATAAAGAAAGTCGAGGCGCCTACTTCTTGAAAAACCCTGATCATCTCCCTCTGTATCGTCTCCCTCACCAACACCTCGCTCGCAGGTACCGGTGCCCAATTCTCCTACATGCGGAGTAAGGTGCAGCAGTTGACTAGCAGCTGGTGTGGAGCAGCTGATTGAAGCGGATGAATGATAGGCGGCAGGGTATCGTCCGAGTCTCTGACCAGAGCTTTAGGGTATGATTTGAGGACGCGAGACATGTATTGGACGGCGTGCGGAGAGAATTTCTTGAAGATTCGGCTGAGGTCCGGAAGCACTGAGGCGTCCATCCAGCGAGAGCCGATTCGGATGCTTTCGAGGATCGGAGTGGATGAATTATTGAGTTCTTCCACTGCTGTCGTGCGCGAATACGTCAGAAGCGGTGGCAGTCGAGCTCGACACACCCGCCTCGACGGCGGCGTAAGCCAATAGCACTGAATGCCTCTTCCTCGGGATCGAGACCAGACGTCGACAGGCCGTTGAAGATTGCACTGTGCTTTAGCTTCAGCGCATTTCAGGCATGATTTTTGCGGGTACTAAATTTACTAGAATTTTGCTTCAGTTATCTTGAGCGTTCTGAGTGCAGATCTAGAAGATGAATTGAGTCGGTGGTCTTTCAGCGAGACATACTGGACATGAGTAAAAAACCAACAAAGAACAACAGCAAAATGTGCTATCGCAGTTCGCATATATGTGCACCAGATTTCATCTGAGCAGATCAAAATACGCAAATCGAGAGGCATATGTGTCAAGGCTCCAGCCAGCAGTTGGTTGGCTGTAAGCCGCTTTGTATTAATTTATTTGTGTAGCCCGGGCCGCGCCGGCACGTGTGCCCAAACAGGCTACAACACGCCTCGTCACCACCTTCGCGGTCATGGCGCACCATGAAGAGCAGTGATGTCGCGGTGGCGACTCGATGCGCATTTGAATCACTTCACTTCACTCCCGAGCGGCACGAAGCAACTTCCTAACACAACTTGCCGCGCCCCGTCCGCCATTCGCCTTCCGCCATTCGCCTTCCAGCCGTTGGGCAATCGAGCCCACTGCTGTCTCTTCGAACGGCCCTCCATCCGCGTCTTCTCCAACTCGATTGTCGTGTATCGTGGCTACAGAGTTCCTCCATAGTGCGCCACCTTCCATTTCTGTCTACGCATAGCTACGCATCTAATCTTATCCCCCGCATGACACAGTACGCCTTCGACACAGCCGAATAGCGATTGCGTGCTCCCGCGGTGAGCACCTTGAATCCTCGTTGCCATGCACTGCAGACTTACCTATCCTTTCCAGGATTCCTCGGCCATCGACGCCTCCACTATCGCGCCATATAATCCGACTTTTACTCCGAAGCACCCACAGGAGGGACACGTACACCGGGCCACCGAGTGCACCCGTCTTTCCGAGTCGGTGCTGCTGGCATGCCACGCGCGCGCATCGCTGCGCGGCCTGTCCAGCTTGCCAACCCCGAACGTGGCAGGAGTCGCAAGTCGTCGGCAGCCGCGTGGATCGAGTCCCCGCATGAGGCGTCGCGCGCAGGTGCCCTGTGTCTTGTGGAGCCCGTAGATACAGTAAGATGTAAGTCGAAATTTTGAATAAACAGATTTTTGAAGCACCTACTTGAACGAGACACGAGCACGCGCCACATCGTCGAGAACGCGCAGATTCGAGTCGCCTCGGCAGGGCGCAGGCGCAGCGCGTCGTAACGGTCAGAAGATACCGTGAATGGAGTTATTAATCACAGCGCGGCGGGAGAAGGACGCGCTGCACGCACCTTCTAAGTCCTGCCCATCAGCGCAACGTCGCAGGGAGCCCGAGTACGTCGCCCGTACACTTTCATTGATTCGAGTACAAGCTGATGTCTGTTCAGAGGTCTGCACCGAGATTCAAGAATTACACCTTCAACAGATACAGAGACTCGGCAAGTCGGTCGTCCCGCTGAAGACAGGATCCGCGAACAACTTGTACTGTTAGATGGTCGAATCGGATATCGTCACGAGCTGCAACATTTGGCGCTGAAAACCAGAAGCGAGGCCTCGAGGCGCAGACAAGATGTGATCCGGATTCTTTTCTCACCGGGAATGAACGAAGAACCGGATTTATGACCTCAATCCCGACTCCTTCACTCGATTTCCTTTTTTTTTGGTGGTACGCCTTCACTCGATTTCCATCACCGTTCTATTTGGGACATCCAATGTCCGATTGTATTCTTGACTGGTTTTTGGGTGACAGAAATTAGCTGGCGGCTGTGGTAAATGGCGGTCAAGCGCCTCTGACGTGTACCACAAGCAAAGCCCACACAGCAGACCTGATATAAGCTCCAGTACTAGTGGCCTCCTGACATTCTGTCCTTCAAGCCATGCGTTTCAAGTTCTTGTGGTTCTTTCGCCCCATGTGCAGATTCACTCGGTCCGCTCAGTGGCGAGTGAACCACCGGATATGGACGAGAAAAGAAAACGAGCGGTACCTGAGGAGAAAGACCAACCGAGAGTGGACACGGATACCACCTGGACGGCAGCTTACTTGCTGGACTTCGCACTGAGAACACTTGGGGCCATGTCTAATCGCAGGAGCTTTCACCGGTAAGGTAGGCGTCAGTCACTCCCCGCAAGCGGTCACATGACCAAAGTGTGACAACGATAAAGCTCCAGCCACAAACCTTGGAGACGAAAAGTAAAGCCAGGAAAACATGCATTTGGGTCTACCTGAGAGATCCCTGGAGGCAGATCTCCAAAATTTTGTCTCTACATGGAGCATTATGAGATTTTCTGACTCAATTTTTTTAAATGCAGAAGTGGTTGTTTCGGCAAATGGGCACTATTTGGTTCTGAGCAACAAAAACTTTTGCCGCTTAGGTAAGGTTCCCACGGTCCAAATAGGGTAATGATGACTGGATGAAGCCGGAAGAGGCCAACAGAAGCAAAAGAGAAGCACCCACAGGTCTCAGCCTAGATCTAACAGCCATTCTAGTTGTCTTATGGTTTGTTATCTTGATTCTATTTCCAAGTTATTCAACCTCTGTCAGACTCGGAAAAAATTCGATTTTTTTTCGGACCTCAGAAACATCAAAATTGAGCGATTTCCAGCCTATTGTGTTTTGCGCCCAAAATTTTTGCCGTCACGCATAACGCGTGATGTACCACGTGACCGCTTGCGGGGAGTGACTGACGCCTACCTTACCATCGATTCTCTGCTGGAAATCACGGCACGGATTAAGGTGAGAGTAGTCGAAATTATTTTGACTGGCGTCAACATTTGGACACAGCCAACATCGGACAACGAGCATGGCAACACGACTGGGGCGGCTCACCGACCAATCGGCCGACGACGATCCCCAAATTATCGTACAGACTCTGAAATAGTCAGCCACGGTACGCCAACGCCTCTCCAAACCTTGTCTTTTAAATGACTTCAATAGCTTGTCACTGTGCACGAAGGCAATAAATCCTTTCATGACCTTGAGGTCAGCTTCGATACTTACTGTGATTTATGTATGTTTTTACAGTGGAGTGACGGAACTCGAGATTACAGAATCTAGGAAAGTTAAACATGGCTCTCAACCAAAAAATGACTGTTGATTTCACGGGGTGTGTCTTCCATGTTGCTCTAAAAATGGAATGACGAGAAAATATCACAAGATCGGATCCACTTGGGGTTGACGTTTGGGAGACATGAGTGCTCTCATCCGGCGCAGGTTGATTACTGGACCCTTGCCAGTTCCACCCTTTCCGCCCACTTGGACACCGGCTCCGCCCGTGCCACCCGTGCCCCCTGGAAAATATACGATGTAAGCATCAAGTTTCGACAGAGGAACATAGTTATTTACTTACCAGAAACCTTGCTGATTTACGGCCGCTCTCCAGGGTCCATGTCAATTTGGGGGCCTCCTCCTTCACCACCTTTGTCACCAACGTGCCCGCTGGCCCCCATACCGCCAGTTCCTCCTATGGAGAATTCCGTCAGACACAAAGCTTCAAAGACAAGATATTCTCACCTGTGATCTCGGGGCGGAGCTGTGGCATTTTCGAGTTCTGTTACTCGAATGTGGGGTGAACGAAGATCAATGTCGGCATCTGAGCTCACCTCGAGGTCGCGAATAGATTCGGCAACTTCATGGACAGTGACAAACTATTGGAATCGATTCAAAACAAAATACAAGCAACAGGCTTTGGGGACGTACAGTGGAGTCGGCGATCATTTGATCGAGAGCCATGTTGTGGTTTTGAAGGATTGCTGAATTATCGGTGCTGTTGAAAAACTGACCGAGTTCATCCTTGTTCTTGGCCTCATTTAGCTGCTCTGACATCGACGCCAGCTCCCTACCCATGAGTCAGAAATTTCTTGGTGAAGGGAATTTGCTGACTTTAGAAGCTTCTTAACGATGCCTTGCCCTCTCTCTGGATCACTTTTCGCCATTTCAGTAACGATGGGCGCGAGCCGCTCTAATCGCGCCGCCAACTGGGTAAGGCTTTGTTCATTGGCCTGTGTTTGCTAGACTCGGATGGTAATGGATTGCAAAATAGTTACGACTGGGCTTACCTGGACCTGCTCCACAACACGCAAAAGAGCGTCGATGATGCCACTGAGGACTCCAACCTCGGAACTACTGCTGGAGATGTTACTGAGCGTCTTGAGCGAGAAAACCAGCACGTTGGGTGCTGTCTCGGTGGTCCCCCCGTTAGGTCGAAGTTTTTCCTCTACAGGTTCGTGACGTTCGTCGTCGCCAGCCGACGATTTCACCGGGAGTGGTGTGGTGGGGGGTTTTCTCCTAATAAAGAACCGGCGGAGGAAACGGTGCATGCCTTCAGAGGAGGTTTGGGTAACACAAAGGACATAAGGATAGTGACACGGACTTTAAAGCCATCGGTTTTATTGCGACTCACACGCATTTAACATGCTCTCAGAAAGAAGCGGATGGTTGATTTTTTTGTGGACCAGAAGACGACTTCGGAGCAAATATATGTAAGGAATCGGGTGATCGAGTCAAGATTGCCCCCACTCTAGATGGGCTGTATGGATGACTGTAGCATACTCATGATCTTGAGGTCCGTGTATGTGGATACTTACAGTTCCTTTTAGAGACCACCGCGGTGATACAGCCGTCTTTTCTTCCGCCAAAACGTGAGTTCAACATCCCACATGCGGCGATCTGGATCGCCGCCGCGACAGCAGGAAGGAAGGAAGGATGTATCACCGGTTTTGCCACAAATTAAATGTATGTAAGGGATCGGGTGATCGAGTCAAGATTGTCCTCACTCTAGATCTTGAAATATCATCAGAACAGCTTCCCACCCGGGCTCATGAGGATGTTAAAGTAAGCTTCGACTGCCGCGAGATCAAGATATCCAAGCAAGCAAAAAGAACGTTTGTAGCTCTACTGAGCCTGTAAGAGACGTACAAACGAGTGAAGAAAAGTGTCCATCCCACCCGTCATCTATATACCCACACCTGCCAAGCTTCCCACAATAATCTCCGCGCCTTACTCGCGCGCGCACAAAACCCACTAACGTTAACAGAGGAAAGCCACAGCATAAGTAGCATCCGATAGTACTGGATAGTACCGCCTAGCATCATAGTTGCCACAGGTACATTCCCAGTATGGAAGCACTATGGAACTGTTTGGGCCCAGCACGCCCGGTCATGCAGCTGCTTTTCATCCTCCTCTCTCTCGCCGTTGCCAGGCCTCACTCAACAATGGTGGGAATTGAAACAAGTTTCATCGACGAGATAGTTGTTACATGTGCTACGCAACGTTAATTATATGGATACTCGGCGCGTCAAGGGAGCTCCCTGCCGCCGCCATACCGCACACCGCTCAAGACCAGTCGTCTCGGAAAACATGGGCGCCTGATACGAACTCTGGAAGGAAGAGCCTCTCCGAAAACGCTCACCGAGAGCTCTGTAAGGCAAATCAACACCTTAACATGTAATCTGGGTACAACGATGTACGTGGGAGCTGGCGCTCTTGCCAGAGCGACGCTGGGAGTCCGAATCCGAGTCGGAGGCAGATGCCTCGCATGCCACGGATACGCTCGGGTGGCGTGTGGCGTGACGACGAACTGTAAGCAGAGCGGGCTCTGGACAGGTTGAGAAAGACATATAAACACGCACCATTTAGATCATCTTTTGCTTCGGCTGCTGCATATTACTTGGGAAGAATCCAAACCACAGAATCAGTGACAGCAACGCTGAAATAGCCAGCCGCATACTGGCGCCAGCTCTGTACCTGACGATTCCGAGTAGAAACTGCTGAGAAGTACATATTAGCGGCCGGCCTGTCATCACGGTGATTTGTATTGGGAAGCGACATACATTAAATGGAAGTGTTCCACGGGTGAATGCAGCGGGTGAGCGCAAGAGACGAGACAGAAGATGGTGGGAGGTAAGAACCAGCAGTGTTGCACGTGTGCGGGGATCTTTACAGCTAGAGGGTACTATCCAGTACTGTCGGATGCTACTTATGCCATGGCTTTCCTCATGAGCCCGGGTGGGAAGCTGATCTAGCGATATTTCAAGATCTAGAGTGAGGACAATTTTAACTCGATCACCCGATCCCTTACATACACTAGGGGGGCGCAGGCCGTCGCAGGGCGCGCGGCGGTGACGAATACTTTAATTTTTGTTAGATGTGGTACTTGACATTTAAACCATCAAATCGGCGACCGAGTTCCCCATAGCCGCCGTGCACCAACCTTCGGCCGATTTTTACCGGGGCACCATATGATTTGAAGATACCGTCGGCGCAACAGCATCAGAGCGGCATCATGCCGAAACTGTCGCTATATCAAACGCGCGAAGTGGCGGAGTTTAAAATTCTCTCTTCCCAACCATACTCTTTCAATCCCTGGTAAGCTTGGCAGGGCAACGGATGGCGTTTGTTCAATAGTACTATAGCTATGTCTTCCTACCAACTTGCTTGTATCCGCACTCAGCTGTCTGCTCGTGATTTTTTTACCGATCGGCGACGTCGACCCTTTTTTCAGACCGTCAAAGATTCAAATTCGGGCACTGTACCATCCTCGGCAGTGGCCATGGTCGTGGGAAAGAACGCGAAGGCCTTCTTTTTCCTGGGGGCGTGAGCTGAATAATCGTCTTTGGCATCATTACATTTATACCATAGATTGAAGTTCCGCATGTACCGCTGTTGCTGTTCCGTGAACTGGTGGCGGGAAAAGGAGTCATCCCATGACTCGTCTCGTGTTTTTAAATCGAGCCCTCGTCTCCACAGCTTGAAAAAGGTCAACATGGTTGTGCGACAACACACTTCACGATCACCCTGGTCCTTCCTTGGTAAAGATCCGCCCATAAAATTGGGCACGGTAGTTCCTATAAAGCAACAATCATATTTGACGTAGTGAGTACGCCAAAGCGGATGCGTTCTGGCGAACGAGTACGAACCCACTTCATCCAAAGCCATCAAATCGCCTCCTGCTGGTAGATCATAAACTAGCCAACTGTCGTCGACTGTACCACTTGCACCTGCTAATGCGGGACGCTCTTCTTTCAAGCTTTCCTCGAATTTTTGCATGTCTGAGCGAGAACGCTTGCAGCGTGTGCTGATTTACACGTATTCCAATATGCTGCAACTTTCTAACTCGGGGGGACGGTGAACATAATCTTCAACATAACGAGGTACGAGTTACTATGTTGTATCGTCTGTCTAGGAGAGACTAATCATCGACAGCTGTGGCTCCAACAAAGCCTTTATCGGAACTCATCAGTACCGCGCGGTCGCTTTCGTCGGCAGGATCGCGCTCTGGGATGGACTCTTGCTCTAATTCGACGGACTCAAATTGCAGAGGTAGAGGCCAATCTTTGCAGACAAACGTAACATATGATTTCCACCAGCATGCTTTGAAAGACAAATTGGTATAGTGATCGGGGTAGCCCAGTAAGTACATGCACGCCATAGGACTGCCTATCTGTATTTTTGAAGTCAAAGAATGAACCATTTGCATTAACATACGGCGGCTGTTGTCCTTTGTAAATCCAGACTGACCGATGCTGACCGTGGATTTATTGAGTACGGAGATTATGGTGTCGAAAGCATGATACAATTTCATGCTGGGCTTCGTTACGTAGTCGCATATGTAGGCAACCACCGCCTTGATTGCAGTGCCGGAAAGCAGGCAAGTGACATCAGTGTTGCATCGCGAAGAGTATGTCAATGCAGGTGTCACAGAATTAATCATGGGTTTTAACTTCTTGAGTCGAATGGACCCGTCTTCTTCGTTGATCGGAGTTTCCGGGTATACATCGCGAGGAATTCTTGCGGAGCATGTACCATCTTTGCGCAAACAGCCAGAAATAGGGATCTTAATTTTGGCGCCAGCTAAAACCAATCCATGAGCAAAGTAGATCAAACGAGCACAACCTTTAACGTTAACGAAGATGTCGACGAACAAATCGGTCCTGTAAGAAGAGGAGAACCTCGCTGTCTAATAGGGAAAAGGACATTTGCCCCCGAGTAGGGAGTACATCCGAATTTCGTGTCGTCGATACAACCAATTTCGAAAGTCCGATTCTGATCGGTTTTAGTGTACGAACCAGTCATGAGGTACCATTGAATTTTGGGTGAACAAGAGCACAAGACAGCGAATAACAACTTGGGAATCCAGCTGTGATCCAGAAAATTGACCATAGCGATATGATGTTGGACATTGTTCCACAAATCCAAGGCAAAGTTATATCGAGAACGGATTGGAGGTTCATTGATACTAAGGCATTCTACTTAGACCAAGACAATGGTATATTTCAGGGGCTACGCGAGACAGCGTCCGAGATGAAGTATAGGCGTTTAGATTGGGGCCTGGTACACAGGCGATTGCGAGAGTAACTGAGACGAGGAATGGTATGAAAATGCCGAGTACGTTCCTGATGCTGGTAAGAGCAAAGCGGGGAAGAAAAGGGGCTGCGTTGCACTTGATTTACAGGGGAAATGTCAAACCAATTGCTTACCAACTAACAAACACAAGCCATATATAATGAAAGCGGGTTACGAGAGTGCGGCGCAGTAATAAAGAAAAAGAAAATAAATACATGTATCATCAGCTGGGAATCGGGACAATCCTACAGAGAACATAGCGAGCTGGGCAGAAAGGGGACAGGGGTCGTATCCATGACATGCGGAACCTACCGCGACGTCACGGCTGACGACAAACTCAAACGGGATTTGACAAAAAGTCAGATATTCATTTCAGTGTGCAACAAACGTCGCTCAGTTCGAAAGCTCTCAGATGAATGTCAGACAAACATGCCATTGTCTCATGCAAACAAATATCAAACACGGCGCGGGGCGCTCATGACGGTGCGTAGGCCATTTGATGAATCGATCGCAGTTGACATGATCTGTCTATCAATGAATGTTGCCTGATTGCGGAAGCGCAAACCGGACCCGCGCAAAGGCGAACCACGCAAAGACGAAGAAGAGGAGGCTCTGCATATGCATCGGAGGAGCGGAGAAACGGGAGGCGGAGAACACGGAGAAGTTAGAACACGGCCAGACACGTTCTCAAGAAACAAATTTTTTAATTCAATCACAAAAAGCTATTGAAAATTAAGCACAGCCACTAATTTTGTTAGTTGGATTCCTGTCTACCGTGAGTAGAGAGGTCCTTTGTTTGGCCTGTACAAATTGTAAGAACGAATACATAAAGTATTCGTAATTTACGGCAGACTTCGACCGGTTATACATCCTTCCTTCCTTCTTGCTGTCGCGGCGACCAGCGGCCCGCGATCAAATTGCTGCATTTGGGATGTTGAACTCATGTTTTGGCGGAAGGAAGGAAGGCTGTATTACCGCGGTGGTCCCTAAAAGGAACTGACGGCTTTTGTAAGTACCTACATACACGGACCTCAACATCACGAGTATGCTACAGTCATCCGTACCGAATCTCTTCGCGACCTCGAGGTGAGCTCAGATGCCGAGATTGATCTTTGTTCAGCCCACATTCGAGTAACAGAACTCGAAAATGCAACAGCTCCGCCCCGAGATCACAGGTGAGAATATCTCGTCTTTGAAGCTTTGTGTCTGACGAAATTTTCCATAGGAGGAGCTGGCAGTATGGGGGCCAGCGGGCACGTTGGTGGCGAAGGTAGTGGAGGAGAAGCTCCCCGAATTGACATGGCCCCTGGCGAGCGCGCGCGAATTGGCAACGTTTCTGGTCAGTAAATGACGGTGTTCTTCTGTCCAAACTTGATGCTTACATCGTGTATTTTTCAGGGAGAACGGGTGGTACGGGTGGAGCCGGTGTCCAAGTGGTTGTCGTGTGAATTTTTTGTTTTCCGCGAGTCTCCATAAGAGGAGGAACTGGCAGTACGGAGGGCAGAGGTACTCTCTCCTAGACAGAGGCTTCAATGTATATGAACTCGTACCTCGTTATATTGAAGTCAGGACAGAATCGGCAATGTTTCTGGTCAGTAAATAACTGGGTTTCCAAGGGGCCAAAAATGAATAAAGGATATTGTGTTGAAAAAGGATTATACGAATCAAGAATACAGGTCTCTAAGCAATTTCTGCGGGTTGTATCAGATTATGCGAAGTGGTTCGATAGAGGACTCTTTGGGCTGAGGCAGCTATCCCTTGGTCCTTCTGTACAGGTGAAAGACGCTTCATAATGTTGTAAGAATAGAGTCGAGAGAAAGTCAAAGTAGAGTCAAGAATTGGCTCACATGATACTTTAGACCTAACCCTAGTATCGGGTTTCGTTGAGAGTGATGCGGATCCACATTTGATCTCAGTCACGTGAACAGTTGCACGAGCTTTCTGCCCGTTTGGCTTTGACATAAACACCAGAAACTCACGCGTTCTAGACACCCGATACGTGTCTTAATCATTTATTACCTCACATTTTGTGTTTTTGAACAACGACATGGCTTCTTTGGGTAATTCCGCAACAAAGCAGCCACATTGAAAAACGACAAAGGGCTGGCCCGGAACAATTCCCTATTGCGATCTCAAAGCCGGTGGTATCGGGCGGCCAGTAGATGTATAAAAGACCCAGTGGAATCCGCAAAAAATTGCTCTCATAGTTAGTAATTATAAGCGATGCGCTGAAATTTGCTTGTGGTGGCATTCATCTGGTACGCGCTGCGCGGAAAGTTGTTTGCACATGGAATCGGTACACGTTACGCGGAAAACTGCCATTCCTCGAAAACTGCTTAACAATTCACCCCTGCGATCAGTAAGTGATACACTGAACCTTGCTTGTGCTGGCATTCAGCCGGTACGCGCCGCGCGGAAAGTTGTTCGCACTCGCAATTGAACATACCTTGTGCGAAAAATTGCACAACAACTCACTACGCAATGACCAAGTGATGCACCGAAGGTTCCCTGTGATTGCACTTAACTGGTACGCAGTGCCCGCTGCACGGAAAGTTTTATGTGAGCAATTTGGTCGGAACTCGGGCCGTATCCCGTACATGCTCGAAATCGTTTTTAGGATGTACAGCCACTCTCTGACCACACTCGTATCTGCATTTGTCGTTTTCGACACTACATACTTTGTACTTGACATCCTCAGAAGTTACGGTGCTCAAGACAATATGGTGGATTAATGTAGTATATTCACAAATCGGTAGTGAATTATTTGGTTTCGCACAGACGGAATTGGTGTCGGATAGGACAGTGTACCCGAAGACGGGACCTCGCGAAACAGTCAAGGGCAGGATCGGATACAACCATAGGCGGCTGCCTGCTTTGCAGTTCTTGGGCCGAGGAAAACTCGCCGAACCTGATGCCAAAAGGCCAGAATGCATGAAGCCCAGGTGGAACACAACACAAGGAAATATCCGGCTATATCATATAAAACGGTATTTGGAGAGGATTATCGAATAAAATACGACGAGCCAGTTTTGGATTCAAGAAGCTATGGATGGAAGGCTAGAAACTGCAAATCTCCGACTTGAATGACTGGGCGCCGCCGTCACCGAAGCACAGCGGTTTTTTACAGGTACAGAAGCATTGAGATCACTTAAATGAGCTGAGGAGGTGTCTCAATCCTGCAGGCACACGCCAGCATTCAGAAAGGGAATGATCATAGTGTCAGAGAGTCCGGACTCCCACCCGGCGTCGAACTCACTTTGAGGGTGTATAGCTACACGGGAACGACCTGGGTGTAGAGTGGAAAGACACAGGGTCGTCGTTAACTTGTTAGTTTGAATTTGGAACAAGGCTGGAGCGCGAGGGAATCAGATGACTTCCAAAAAACCGCGTGGACGAGTACCGCCATGCGAAGCACTCGTCTAAAGAACTAGTCGGATGTATGCCGGTTCTCATTGAATTGCAGCAGAAGCAAGCCATTTCGTGGACTGCGTGTATTTTGGAACAGTAATCAAGTTGGAAGTACGAAATTTACCGGTTCGTATTTCAAGACTCGAGAGAAAGCAGAATCCCCGAAACGCAGCGCACCTGCCCCTCTAACTGTGCGCAGCGTGGGGTGTGGCGCAGCCGTCGAGTTGCGCCGCTCTGCGGACGTGTGCGGCACTTGCGGGCCTCCATGAACGCTTGTGCGCCAACGACTCGCACAGGGCGAGAACGAGCAGCAGGTGGATGCAGACGTACGGTGCAGGGTACGGGGCAGTGGATTCAGTTCAAGGTCCGTTGTTTGCAGAGCGCTGAATCCAACATCAGTTTGTACTCGAATCGGCGAATGCGTGCGGGGGACGTACTCGGGCTTGCGCTGATGGGCAGGACTTAGAAGGAAGGTAAGTCCGGCGCGTCCTTCTCCTGCCGCGCTGTGATAAACGACTCCATTCACAATATCTTCTGACAGTCACGACGCGCTGCGCCTGCGCACGGCCGAGTCGACTCGAGTCTTGCGTTCATGCGTACGTTCTCGAGGATGTGGCTCGCGCTCGTGCCTCGTTCAAGTAGGTGCTTTGGAAATCTGTTTATTCGAAAATTCGACTTACATCCTACTTTATCTACGGGCTCCACGAGACACAGGGCAGCTGCGCGCGACGCCGCATGCGGGGGACTCGATCGGCGCGGCTGCCGACTTGCGCGAACGGCGACTCGGGCGATGCTGCGGCGTTGGTGTGCTAGACATGGACAGCGACGGCGCTGTTTGTGCGGTGTACCGCGACTCGTGAAGACGAGCGTACTCGGTGCCCCGGTGCGCGCGTCCGTCATGTGCGTGGTCGGATTATATGTACTGATGATGACTCACCGACTCCAGACTGACGGGGCGCGCGCGAGCACTCGATGCGCAATGCCGCGTGTTCTGAGCCGCCGACGTGGTCCTAGTTGTGCACAGAAGCGTCGACGGCCGAGTGATGCCGGACGAGATGGATAGGTCTCCAGTGCATGGCGATGAGTATTCGAGGTGCTCACCGCGGGAGCACGCAGTCGCTATTCGGCTCTGTCGAAGGCGAGTACTGTGTCGTGTGAGGGATAGGAGTGGATACATAGACAGAGATGCAAGGCAGCGCACCATGTAGGAACTAACAGAAAATATAACCGAGGCGACAGAAGGGCCGGTGGCTAAAAGCCAAGCTCGTAAAGAACACAGAGCTATCGGGTGCAGGTGCAGCAGGCACAGGAAGGGCACAGACGATGTAGATGAAGAGTTAAGTAGATAGATTGATTGTAATCGACATGAAGAGGATGTATATATAGGAGATAGCTTGTAAACGTATTGGTAGTGATCGTCCAACCGTAGTGAAGCAAACCCAAATATATCCATATACTGACAGGAACTCTGTAGCGGACGCGGATGGCGAGTCGTCCGTCGAGTGGCGGACGCGGGCAGGGCGTATTGACGCAGTAGGCTCGATTGCCGAACGGCGGGAAGCCGAGTGGCGGACGGGCCGCGGCAAGTTGTATTGGGAGGCGATACGAGTTGGTCGGCGCTGTTCGGGGGAGCGAAGTGGGGTGAGTCAAACGTGCGAGTCGCCGCCGCGACATCGCTGCTCTTCGTGATTGCTGGACGAGACATGGCCGCGAACATGGTGTGGAATGAGGGCGTGTTGTAGCCTGTTTGACTCGGAGCACACGTGCCGTGACTCGGCGTGACTCCCCCGGCCGCACGTGTGCTCAAACAGGCGCCCACACACTCTCGCCGCACACCACCTTCGCGGCCATGGCGCGCTGTCTCGTCCAGCAACCACGAAGAGCAGCGATGTGGCGGTTCCGACTCGGTCACTCTCGTCACCTTGCAGCTCGAATGCTCGTCGCCATGCACGGCAGACCTACTCACCTCGTCCAGTATCGCCCGGCCATCGACGCCTCGACGCTGTGCACAACTAGGGCCACGTCTGTGGCTCGGGAAACGCGCACATCGCACGCGGCACTACGCATCGAATGCGCCCTGTCAGTATGGAGTCGGTGAGTGGTCATCAGTACATATAATCGTTATTATCACAATAATCTGGCCACGCACATGACGGATGCGGCCAACGCCGCAGCGTCGCCCGAGTCGCCGCACGCGCAAGTTGTTGGCAGCCCCGTGGATCGAGTTCCTGCATGTGGCGTCGCGCACAGGTGCCCTGCGTCGTGAAACCTGTAGATACAGTAGGATGTAAGTCGGAATTTTGAATAAACAGATTTTCAAAGCACCTACTTGAACGAGGCATGAGCGCGAGCCACATCTTCGAGAACGCACGCATGAGCGCAAGACTCGAGTCGACTCGGCAGGGCGCAGGCGCAGCGCATCGTAACGGCCAGAAAATACGGTGAATGGAGTCGTTAATCACAGCGCGGCGGGAGAAGGACGCGCCGGACGCACCTTCGAAGTCCTGCCCAACAGCGCGACGTCGCAGGAAGCACGAGTACGTCCCCCGTACGCATTCGCCGATTCGAGTACAAACTGATGTCTGTTCAGAGGTCTGCACCGAGATTCAAGAATTACACCATCAACAAATCCAGAGACTCGGCAAGTCGGTCGACCCGCTGGAGACAGGATCCATAGCTGGTCGAATCGAATATCGTCGCGAGCTGCAACATTTGGCGCCGAAAACCAAAAGTGAGGCCTCGAGGCGGAAACATGATGTGATCCGGATTCTTCTCTCGCTGGGAATAGACGAAGAACCGGATTTATGACCTCAGTCTCGGTCACTCGATTTCCCTCCAGTGTCGTTGCTTTGGTCCTTCAAATCACCTCAAGCTTCTGGACGAATCCCGCTTTCATTCTGTCCATGAAGTTCCATTTTCACAATCGCGCAAACCGTGACAATTAACCAGACACTTCTTGCCAAGAGCACCCTAAACGCGTGTCACTCCCAACAAGACCCATGGCTTTGAAAGTTCGTGTCCTTGTGTCCTTTGTATCCTTCAAACCTATGCTGAAGGCATGCGTCAGCGTTTCCTCTGCTGCCAGTCCTTTACTGGGAGGAAAACTCGCACTACACCTTCCCCGGTGAAATTCTCGGCTGGTGACGACAAACCCGAACGACCTATCTTAGAGGAAAATTTTCGACCCAACGGGGGAACCGTCGAGACAGCAGCCAACGTCCCGGTTTCCTCGCTCAGTACCCTTTCCGGCAGTATTCCGATGGTTGGAGCCCTCGGTGGCATCATGGACGCTCCTTTGGGTGCTGTAGGGCAGGTCCAGGTAAGACCAGCCGTACCTATTTTGCAATCCATTACCATCCGAGTCCAGCAAACACCGGCCAACGAACAAAGCTTTGCTCAATTGGCGGCGCGAATAGAGCGGCTCACGCCCATGGTTACCGAAAATGACTCAGAGCAAAGGAAGGACATTGTTGAGAAGCTTCAAAAGTCAGCGGATCCCTTCCACCAAGAAATTTCTGATTCATGGGCAGGGAGCTGGCGTCGATGACAGAGCAGCTAAATGCGGCCAGGGACGAAGTGGAGCTCGATCAGTTTTTCAACAGCATCCTTCAAAACCACAACATTGCTCTCGATCAAATGATCGCCGACTCCACGGTAGGTCTGCAGAACCTCTTGCCTGTGTTTTGTTTTGAATCGAAAAAGCAACAGCCCCGCCCCGAGATCACAGGTGAGAATATTTCGTTTTTGAAGCTCTGTGTCTGACGAAATTCTTCATAGGAGAAACTGGCAGTACGGGGGCCAGCGGAGACGTTGGTGGCGAAGGTGGTGAAGGAAAAGGTCCCCAAATTGACATGGACCCTGGCAAGTCGGCGCAAATCAGCAAGGTTTCTGGTCTGTGTTCCGTGTTCCGCTGTCCAAACTTGACGCTTACATCGTGTATTTTCCAGGGGGGACCGGTGGCACGGGCGGAGCCGGTGTCCAAGTTGGCGGGAAGGGTGGAACTGGCAAGGGTCCAGCAATCAACCTGCGTCGGATGAGAGCATTCACATCTCCCGAACCCCAAGTGGACTCGAGCTGGTGATATTTTTGTGTCATTATATTTTTTAGAGCAACTTTGGAAGACTCGCCCCATAAAATCGACTATCATTTGTTGGTTGAGAGCCATATTGAACTTTCCCAATCCAAGGATCAACAGTGTAAAGCCGTGAGTGACAAACGCCGCGGAAGAAGGACGCGGGACCACATCACTGACAAGCGTACCTATCTGCCCATCAGCGCGACGTCGCAGGGAGCGCCAAATTTGAGTATTACTTATTTTTTCTTTCAGGTGCAGGGGACGGATTAGGAATTATTGATGAGGTGCGTACGCACCTGCGGTCCCATGCCCCTTCCCGTCCGCTGCGGGCCAAACTGTGCCTTTCTCGCTCTGTGTTGGAAATAAAAGTGGAAGAACTAACTACAGGCACTTACACAACGTTTATTATAACAAGAAGGTCCGCCTATCCCGTATGCTTAGACTTGCGTAAATTGTGCACTTTGGTATATAGCGCATGCTACATATTTATATTGCAATGATAAATTTGAAGCGTCCTTCTTCCGCGGCGTTTGTTATTCACGGCTTTACACTTTAGATCCTTAGATTTGGAAAGTTCAACATGGTTCTCAACCAACAAATGATACGCGTCTTCCAAGTTGCTCTAAAAATGGTACAAAATCGGATCCACTTAGGGTTCGGGAGATATGAGTGCTCTCATCCGGCGCAGGTTGATTATTGGACCCTTGCCAGTTCCGCCCTTCCCGCCAACTTGGACACCGGCTCCGCCCGTGCCACCCGTTCCCCCTGGAAAATATGCGATGTAAGCATTAAGTTTGGACAGCGGAACACGGAACATGGCAGTTATTTACTGACCAGAAACCTTGCCGATTTGCGCCCGCTCGCCAGGGTCCATGTCAATTTGGGGACCTTTTCCTTCACCACCTTCGCCACCAACATCTCCGCTGGCCCCCGTACTGCCAGTTTCTCCTATGGAGAATTTCGTCAGACACAAAGCTTCGAAGACGAGATATTCTCACCTGTGATCTCGGGGCGGAGCTGTTGCATTTTCGAGTTCTGTTACTCGAATGTGGGGTGATCGAAGATCAATCTCGGTATCTGAGCTCACCTCGAGGTCGCGAATAGATTTGGCAACTTCATCGACAATGAGACCCTATTGGAATCGAATCAAAACAAATACAAGCAAGAAGTTTTGGGGACGTACAGTGGACTCGGAGTCGGCGATTATTTGATCGAGAGCCATGTTGTGGTTTTGAAGGATTGCTGAATTATCGGTGCTGTTGAAAAACTGACTGAGTTTACCCTTGTCCTTGGCCTCATTTAGCTGCTCTGTCATCGACGCCAGCTCCCTGCCCATGAATCAGAAAAATTTTTTGGGGAAGGGAATTCGCTGACCTTTGAAGCTTCTCAACGATGCCTTGCTTTTTCTCAGGCTCTGGATCACTTCCCGCCAATTTAGTAACGATGGGCGTGAGCCGCTCTATTCGCGCTGCCAGCTGCGCAAAGCTTTGTTCGTTGGCCGGTGTTTGCTGGACTCGGATGGTGATGGATTGTAAAATAGTTGAGACCGGTCTTACCTGGACCTGGACGACGGCACCCAAAAAGAGCATCGATGATGCCAATGAGGGTTCCAACCTCGGAAATACTGCCGGAGATGTTACTGAGCGTCTTGAGCGAGAACACCAGCACGTTGGGCGCTGTCTCGGCGGTCTCCCCGTTGGATAGAAATTTTTCCTCTAGGATAAGCTGTTCGGATTTGTCGTCACCAGCCCACGATTTCGAGGATGGGGTAGTGCGGGATTTTCTCCTAGTAAAAAACTGGCGGAGGAAACGGCGCATGCTTTCAGAGGAGGTTTGGATGACACCGTAAAGGACACAAGGACACGGACTTTAATTCTTTCAGAGCCATCGGTTTTATTGCAACTCACACGCGTTTAACGTGCTCTCGGCAAAACGCGGGCGGTTGATTTTTTCTGGACCAGAAGAGCGACATTGGAGCGAATGTATGTAAGGAATCGAGTGACCGAGACCAGACTGAGGTCATAACCAAGAGTGCGTGAGATCTGGGTCCTGGCATCCGCTCCCACGACCACCCGGGTCCCCGGTCAAGTTCGTCACCTGCGGACGATTTCACCGGGAGTGCCTTCTGGAGTGGTGTGGTGCGGGATTTCAGTAAAGAACTGGCGGTGGAGGAAACGCATACCTTCAGAAGAGGTTTGGAGGACACCAAAGATACCAGGGCTGTTAAAGCCATCGGTTTTGTCGCGAGGGACATGGGTCTAACATGCATCAGGTTTCGGCAAGTCGCGGTATCGTAATGGTTTGGGCGGCTATGAAGATGAAATTTCATGGGCACGATAAAAGTAGGGTTCGTCCAGCAACTTGAAGCGAATTGAAAGACCAGAGCAACGATACTGGAGCAAATCTACGTCAAGAATCGAGCGACCGAGTCAAGATTGAGGAAAACCTTTGTTCGTTGGCCGACGTTTGCTGGACTCAAATTGTGATGGATGGCAAAACAGTTATAATTGGTCTTACCTGGACCTGACACCCAAAAATAGCGTAAATGATCCACTGAGGGCTCCAACCACTGGGACACTGCCGGAGATGTTGCTGAGCATCCCGAGCGAGAAAACCAGCACGTTGGCTGCTGTCTTGGCGGTCTCCCCGTTGGGTCGAAAATTTTCTCTAGGATAGGTCGTTCGAGTTTGTCGTCACCAGCTGACGATTTCACCAGGTGTAGTGCGGGATTTTTTTAGTAAAGAGCTGGCAGCAGAGGGAACGCCTTCAGCCAGTCCTTTGTCTTTCGGCAAGAAGCGGATGGGTGAATTTTTCTGGACCAGAGCAACGACATTGGAGTGAATGTATGTAAGGAATCGAGTGACTGAGTCAAGACTGAGGTCGTAAATCCGGTTCTTCGTTGTCCCAGTGAGAAAAGAATCCGGATCACAGCATGTCTGCGCCTCGAGGCCCCACTTCCGGTTTTCGGTGCCAAATATTGCAGCTCGCGACAATATTCGATTCGACCAGCTAACAGTACAAACTGTTCTCGGATCCTGTATTCAGCGGGTCGACCGACTTGCCGAGTCTCTGTATCTGTTGATGGAGTAATTCTTGAATCCCGGTGCAGACCTCTGAACAGCCATTAGTTTGTACTCGAATCGGCGAATGCGTACGGGGGACGTACTCGCTCCTTGCGGCGTCGTCGACTCGGGTCTTGCGCGTTCTCGAAGATGTGGCCCGCGCTCGTGCCTCGTTCAAGTAGGTGCTTTAAAAATCTGTTTATTCAAAAATTCGACTTACACCGTACTATATCTACAGGCTCCACGAGACGCAGGGCACCTGCGCGCGAGGCCGAATGAGGGAACTCGATCCACGCGGCTGCCAACGACTTGCGCGTGCGGCGACTCGACGCACGCGCGCAGTGCCGGGCCCGATGTGCGCGTGTTTCGAGCTGCCGACGTGGTCCTAGTTGTGTACAGAGCCGGGGCGTCGGGATGGGTAGGATTGCAGTGCATAACGATGAGTATTCCAGGTGCTCATTGGAGGACGCGGATGGAGGGCCGTCCGAAGAGACAGGAGTGGCGAACCCAGGCGGGGCGTGTTGACGCAGTGGGCTCGATTGCCGAACGGCGGGAGTCGAGTGGCGGACGGGGCGCGGCAAGTTGTGCGGGGAGGCGACGCGAGTTGCTCGGTCTGCGAGGAGCGAGTGCTACGAGGTGGCGAGAGTGAGTCAAATGCGCGTATGTCATCGAGCCGCCGCCGCGACATCGCTGCTCTTCGCGGTTGCTGGACGAGACATGGCCGCGAACATGGTGGTGTGTGATGAGGGCGTGTTGCAGTCTGTTTGACTCGGAGCACACGTGCCGTGACTCGGGCCGGCCCGGGTTCCCCTGCCCGCACACAACTTGAAACAAAGCGGCGTACGCTTGTGGCTAACCAACAGCTGTCTGCAACTTTGTACCTCTCAGACGTGGATCTGCTCAGATGAAACTTAGTGCACGTATATGCGAACTGCAATTCAGATCGCACATTGTGCTGTTCTTCGTTGGTTCTTTGCTCATGTCCAGTACGTCTCTCGCTGAAAGGCTACCTCTGATTCGACCCAAGTCATCTTCTGCACTCAGAACGCTCAAGAGAACTGAAGCAAAATTCTAGTCAATTCCGAGTCATACTCGCAAAAAATCCTGTCTGAAATGCGCTGAAGCTAAAGCTAAAGCGCGGTGCAATCTTCAAGACTTCAACGGCTGTCTGTTCTCGATGCCAAGGGAGAGGCGCTTCGTGCCATTGACAGGTTCGGTCCGGATCTGGAACAGGTTCATCTTCCCAAGATGCATATCATACGTAGGCGCGTCCCACCAATATCGAGACCCGAAAACGCTATGAACAGTATCAGTGCCTCAACCCAAGTCATCGACTCGAAAGACAGCTTACCGGTCGTTTCATGGACACAGCGTCTGTGGACGTGGGCTGCGGTGCCACCCGGGATCATCGGAGCCTCCTCTGTCGCCTGTAGTGCTTCTTGGCAAATTCCCTCAATGTTGTCGCGCGCCGTCAAAAACAGGCGAAGGCATTGAGGAGACGGATCGAAGACTTTTTTCATCGGATAAAACATTGTTCATCGCAGAAGAAGCCGACAACAACGTTGGGCGAGGACGTGGAGGACGTTGAAGACGACTGTTGTTCATCGGATAAAACGTCGTTCGTCTGCGAATCCGAAGCTGCAACATATTTAGCATAGCTCCGACGTAGGAACGGTGTGACCACTGCCCAATACATCTCAGATATGCTTGCGCTTTGGAGATCATCGAGGCTCTCGACGTCCGAGAGTATGTAAGCCGTGGTTCTTTTTATGTCTCTGTTCTCGCGTTAAAATCTCTCCTCAAGCCCAGAATATGCTTAGCGATGTTGCAGGTGAGAACACATTCTGCAGTTCAGGTCCATTTTGAACCACTCTTATGCAGGAGGACTTGGTGGCGCAGGAGGCAATGCTCGCATTGTTGGTTAGGGTGGCGTGGGTGAAGGGCCTCAACTTAACATCGACTCTCCTCATCGCTGGAACATTGGCAATGTTTCCGGTGAACATTTTCATTCCTCTCGAACACCACGCTTCCCAATGGCAAGTAGGAGGAAGAGGCGGTACGGGTGACGCTGGAGTCGAGTTGAGGCAAGGGTGGGACCGAGAAGGATCCTGCGATCAGGTTGCGGCGGAGCAGCAAAATCATGAGCTGAGGGCGAGGCGTTGACAATATAATTCCAAGTATGGTTCTGTATTGGATTCACACAACGGCTAATTTGCGCCCTTCAGTTTCGACAATGTCGTCCCGCGAATACAACGCGTATCTCGTCTACATGTGTTGATGCTATCGCAACGGGCTTTCCCCCACCTTGTCGCTCCAAACGGTGAACACATTTAAAAGAAGGGCACGGAACATGGTGCCACGGTGTGCTTGCCCAGTATCCTTGCTTCATTCCTCCGTTTCTCGGTACAGCAGTCTGTTGGACTGCTCCAGCTGCTCCAGCTTTCCGCGCGCTGGCTCAAATTCAGCCAAATAGGGCAAGTCCCACGCTTAGTACCAGCGTTCGTGGGCTCATGCGCTATACCGGCTCGCATGGATCGCTTCCAGCTTTTTTCTGGCCCTTACTCAGTTGGCGCTACGAATAGAGAGCCTCACGCCCATCGTTATCCAAATGGCGGAAAGTGAACCAGTTATCGTCTTGATATAACATACGCCATATTGCTCTCCCAACCCTCTACCTCGACTCCATCCCCCTTCCTACCTCTCCTTCACCCCCTCCAACTTGTAGCAGTTCTCGAGTTATTTTCCATTGCTAGTGGTTAATCCTGCTCATTAAACACGACTTTTAAGAATATTGGAGGGTAGAAATTATGTCGGAATTTGGAGTAACAATCCGTGGGAAACGCTTCGGGGATCTCGGTGATGTTGAAAACCGAGGCATCGAGGAAAATTAAAATGCAGAACATTTTAGGCATCGAACCTTTCATTGTGATGGGTGTTGAAATTGAAAAAGTGCACCAATTCAATAAAATGCATTTCGCCAGTATAGCTTCGTAGTGCAACTTGATGCAACGGAATGTGCGCTACCATGAATATTGCTCCTGCATTCCCTCAGCATTCAACTGCATCTCAGTTGTATATTGGCGCATTGAGCTGCATTACACTGCATTTCATTGCATGAGTGCATGATATACGACAGAGTAACAGAACTCAAATTTGCAAGAGTCTTCTTCCCTGAAAGTAACCAAGTTTAGTCTTATCTGGGATTCTTGTACTAATCTGCATTAAATCCCTGATGTCTGCATAATTCCACATCACAGGTACACAGGTAAGAATATTCCTGTGTAAAGTGTGTTTGGGGTAATTCTCTGCAGGAGGAATTGGCGGCGCAGGGGGCCCCGGGCGCACGGGCGGCAAAGGCGGTGAAGGTGAAGGCCCGTAACTCAGCATCGACTCGGATGGAGGCTATCGGGTCAGCGTTTCCGGCGAGCAAATAACGACATGATGTCCTTTTCACCTCAGTACTTGCTATATCGTTTCTTTAGGGGAACGGGTGGCAATGGACTTGAGATTGGTGGAAAGGGTGGAACCGGCAAGGGACCGGTGATCAGTATGCGGCGCACCAAGGTTCAATGATAAATTTCCATCTTGTACCGAGTAGAATGGAATCGCTTCTCCCAGCACATGTTCAGCACCTTCAGTATCGAGACCATCTTTCAAAGCATTGGGGCGATTCCTGGGCGCTCCAAGCGAGAAGCTGGTCGTGGTTCGTCATATCGATGGGGCATCGGCGGAGAATTCGACAAACCTTGCAATAAAGGTGGAAGAACCAACTAGAGGCACCTACACAACGTTCATTATAACAGAATGCTTGAAAATCTGCCTATCTCGTAAGGACTGCCATATGCATGGTTTGCATGTCTTACGCCAATTGTACACCTTGGCAGCCAGATAAAAATTGAATAATGTCGATGACATTTTCGATCGTTGGGTTTGGAAAGTTGAACATGGCTCTCGACCAATAAACGATAGTCGATTTCATGGGGCGTCTTCCAAAGTTGCTCTAAAAATGGAATGACACGAAAATATCACCAGCTCGAATCCACTTGGGGTTCGGGAAATGTGAATGCTCTCATCCGGCGCAGGTTGATTACTGGACCCTTCCCAGTTCCACCCTTCCCGCCCACTTGGACACCGGCTCCGCCTGTGCCACCCGTTCCCCCTGGGAAATACACGATGCGAACATCAGTTTCGGACAGAGGCACCCAGTTATTTACTGACCAGAAACGTTGCCGATTTGCGCCCGCTCGCCAGGGTCCATGTCAATTTGGGGACCTCCTCCTTCACCACCTTCGCCACCGACGTGCCCGCTGCCCCCTGGACCGCCAGTTCCTCCTATGTAGAATCGCGTAAGGCAAAAGGTCCGACGACAATATATTCTCACCTGTGATCTCGGGGCGGAGCTGTTGCATTTTCGAGTTCTGTTACTCGAATGTGGGGTAAACAAAGATCAATTTCGGCATCTGAGCTCACCTCGAGGTCGCGAAGAGATTTGGCAACTTCATGGACAGTGAGAAACTATTGAAATCGAATCGAAACAAAAGCAAGCAAGAGGTTCTGCAGACCTACCGTGGAGTCGGCGATCATTTGATCGAGAGCCATGTTGTGGTTTTGAAGGATCGCTGAATTATCGGTGCTGTTGAAAAACTGACTGAGTTCCCCTTTGTCCCTAGCCGCATTTAGCTGCTCTATCATCGACGCCAGCTCCCTGCCCATGAGTCAGAAATTTCTTGGTGAAGGGAATTCGCTGACTTTTGAAGGTTCTCGACGATTCCTTGTCCTTTCTCTGGATCACTTTCCGCCATTTCAGTAACGATGGATGTGAGCCGCTCTATTCGCGCCGCCAACTGGGCAAGGCTTTGTTCGTTGGCCGGTGTTTGCTGGACTCGGATGGTGATGGATTGCAAAATAGTTACGACCGGTCTTACCTGAACCTGCCCTACAACACCCAAAAGAGCGTCGATGATGCCATTGGGGGCTCCAACCTCGGAAATATTGTCGATGTTACTGAGCGTCTTGAGCGAGAACACCAGCACGTTGGCTACACTCTCAGCGGTCTCCCCGTTGGGTCGAAATTTTTCCTTTACAAGTTCGTGACGTCTGTCGTCACCAGCCGAAGATTTCCCCGGGGATGGCGTAGTGCGGGATTTCCACCAAGTAAAGAACGGGCAGATAAAACGGCGCATGCCTTCAGAGGAAGTTTGGATGACACAAAGGACCCAAGGACACGGACTTTAGATCCACCAGTTTTATTGCTCACATCAAGCTCACATGCGTTTAACATGCTCTCAGCAAGAAGCGGATGGTTGATTGCAACCGTTTGCGTGATTATGAAAATGAAACTCCATGGGCATGATGAAAATAGGGTGCATCCTTGTGAAGGAGGAACAACATTGGATCACAGCTTGTCTGCGCCTCGAGGCTATCAACGAAGAACCGAATCTACATATGATAACCTACCATTTTACTACGGCCGCCAGCTAATTTCAGCCAAGAACACACATTCAGACATTATTTAATTGGGAAAGTCAAAATTCAGAATCGCTGCTGATTCTGACATGGATTCTGGGGCTGTATGGTTTGGATTCTCCGTCGAATCTTGATCGAGAATCCGCATCAGAATCGTCCTCGATTCTGATTTTGATTTCCCCTATTAGATGTTCGAAATAGAACGGCGATGAAAATTGAGGTTTTATTGAGAGTAAAATGGCGCAATGAAAGACGGTCGCCGAGCTTCATCCAGCAGTCCGAGGTTATCCGAGAGCAGTAGAGTGCAAGCAGTGAGGGAATGAAGAAACCGCCGATGTGTCGAGTTCAGCCCGTGATTTGCCCCTTTAGGAAAGACGAAGGTTGAGATGAACTGCGTGTATTTTGGAGCAGTCAAGTTGGAGCTGAAGGTTGAATCTGCTGGGACGTAGATTCTACCATAAAATCTCGCGTAGAATCCTCGTCAATCAAAGTCTTGGGCCCTTGGCGAGCAGTTTGGTCAGAGATATGTGCGTGAGGTAATTGACAGCGCTGGCACTTCCCGTGCTTCGGTTGCTTGCAACTCGATTCTACTTGCAGCATACCATTTCAGGATTATTTTATTTCAGATGGTTTTTGCTTGAATGCCATCCAGTCAGTTGGATTGAACAAATCGTTATTCTTACAGATAGACCCCGCGAGGTGGGGCACGAGCTGAGGGTACGACAACGCGACGCGTTGCCGCGCGTTCATTGCATTTTCATACTAAACCGGTTCGGTTGTAAGTACAAGCGCCTCGGAAACTGTTTAGCCGAACTCTACCATCTTTCCACCATCATTTCTACACGTTTTCTGCAGTTTGTTTCTCGCGTCGATTCTACCCGCGATTCTACGCGGCCTCTACGGTGGAACGGATCCAACGTTCTCAACTGGGCGCAGCGCGGGGTGCGTGGCCCAGCCGTCGAGTTGCGCCGCTGTGCGGACGTGTGCTGCGCTTGCGGGCCTGCACGAGCGCTTCTGCGTCAATGGCTCAGCTCCCTTCGCGCAGGGCGAGAATAGCACAGTTCGAAGCACAGCGCGTGCGGACGGGGGACAGGACGGACGCACCTCATCAACAACTCGTAGTCCGTCCCCTGCACCTGAATGAAAAATAAGCTATACTCAAATCAGCAAATGCGTACGGGCGACATACTCGTGCTCCTTGAGACGTATTGAGTACGTATCCTTCTCCCGCCAAGCAGTGATTCACGACTTCAGTCACAGTATCTTGGGCTCACGACGGCGACGACCGTTGCGACTCGCTGCGCCTGCGCGCAGCCGAGGAGACTTGCGTTCATGCATGCTTCCTCGAGGATACGTGCGGCACTGTGCCTCGTTCAAGTAGGTGCTTTAAAAATCTGTTTATTCAAAAAATTCGACTTACACCGTACTGTATCTACAGGCTCCACGAGACGCAGGGCACCTGCGCGCGAGGCCGAATGAGGGAACTCGATCCACGCGGCTGCCAACGACTTGTACGTGCGGCGACTCGACGCACGCGCGCAGTGCCGGGCCCGATGTGCGCGTGTTTCGAGCTGCCGACGTGGTCCTAGTTGTGCACAGAGCCGGGGCGTCGGGATGGGTAGGATTGCAGTACATGACGATGAGCATTCCAGGTGCTCATTGGAGGACGCGGATGGCATCATGGAGGGCCGTCCGAAGAGACAGGAGTGGCGAACCCCGGCAGGGCATGTTGACGCAGTGGGCTCGATTGCCGAACGGCGGGAGTCGAGTGGCGGACGGGGCGCGGCAAGTTGTTCAGCCTGCGAGGAGCGAGTGCTGCGAGGTGGCGAGAGTCAAATGCGCATATCTCATCGAGTCGTCACTGCGACATCGCTGCTCTTCATGGTTGCTGGACGAGACGGCGCGCCATGGCCGCGAACGTGGTGTGCGATGAGGGCGTGTTGTAGCCTGTTTGACTCCGGAGCACACGTGCCGTGACTCCCCCGGCCCGGGTTCCCTCTGCCATGCGAACACAGCTTGAACAAAGCGGCGTGGCCAACCAACAGCTGTCTGGAACTTTGTACCTCTCGGAAGCGGATCCGCTCAGATGAAACCTAGTGCACGTATATGCGAACTGCGATTCAGATAGCACATCCTGCTGTTCTTTGTTGGTTCTTTGCGCATATTGTACTTTGCTCATGTTCAGTACGTCTCTCGCTGAAGGGCCACCTCTGACTCGATTCAATTCATTTTCTGCACTCAGAACGTTCAAAAGAGCTCCTAGTCAATTCAGTACCCGCCAAAAATCCTGTCAGAAATGCGCTGAAGCTAAAGCATGGCGCAGTCTTCAACGGCCTGTCTGTTTTCGATGGCGAGGGAGAGGCATTCAGTGCCATTGGCAGGTCTGCATTCTCCCAAGATGCACATCATACGTCGGCCCATCCCACCCATATCGAGACCCGAAGACCCCTTGAGCAGTATCAGTGCTTCAACCCCAAGTCATCGGCTCGAAAGACACCTACCAGTCATTTCATGGATGGACGCAACATCTGTGGACGTGAGCTGCGGTGCCACTCGGGATCATCGGAGCCTCCTCTGTCGCCTGTGGTGCTTCTTGGCAAACTCTCTCGATGTTGTCGCGCGCCGCCAAAAACAGTTGAAAACATTGAGGAGATGAATCAAAGACTTTTTCTCACTTGATAAAACATTCTTCATCGCACACAGGACCGACAACACCAGTGGGCGAGGACCTGGAGGACGCCGAGGACGACTGTTGTTCATCGGATAAAAGGTCGTTCGTCTGCGGTCCGATGCTACAACATATTTAGCATGCCTCCGATGCAGGGCCTACCAGAGTTTGAACTCCTGCTGCTAATACATCTTAGATATGCGTGCTCTTTTGAGGTCATCGAGGCTCTCGACGTCCGAAAGTACGTAAGCCATCGTTCTTTTTATGTCTCTGTTCTCGCGTTGAAATCTCTCCCGAAGCCCAGATTGTGCTTGGCGATGTTGCAGGTGAGAACACATTCTGCAGTTCAGGTCCATTTTGAACCACTCTTATGCAGGAGGACTTCGTGGCGCAGGAGGCAATGCTCGCATTGGTGGTTAGGGTGGCGAAGGTGAAGGGCCTCAATTTAACATCGACTGTGCTCATCGCTGGAACATGCCGATGTTTCCGGTGAATATTTCCATTCTCTCGAAACCTACGCTTCCTAATAACAAGTGGGACGAATAGGTGGTACGGGTGGCGCCAGAGTGGACGTTGAAGGTAAGGGTGCGACCGGGAAGGATCCTGCGATCAGGTTGCGGCGGAGCAGCGAAACCATGAGCTGAGGGCGAGGCATTGACTATATAGTTCCAAGTATGGCTCTGTATTGGATTCGCACAACGGCTGATTCGCGCCCTTTAGTTTCGACAATGTCGTTCCGCGAATACAACGCGTATCTCGTCTGCGTGTGCTGATGCTATCCCAACGGGCTTTTCCACCACCTTGTCGTTCCAAACGGTGGTGAACGCATTTAAGAAAAGAGCACGGAACATGGTGGTATCCTCACTTCATTCCTCCGTTTCTCGGTACAGCTGTCTGTTGGACTGCTCCAGCTTTCCACCCGCTGGCTCAAATTCAGCCAAATTGGGCAAGTCCCACGCTTAGTACCAGCGTTCGTG
Source organism: Mycena sanguinolenta (assembly GCA_014462675.1). Lineage (NCBI taxonomy): Eukaryota > Fungi > Basidiomycota > Agaricomycetes > Agaricales > Mycenaceae > Mycena > Mycena sanguinolenta. The sequence goes on along the minus strand of JACAZH010000003.1, from coordinate 6,383,757 downwards.
GGCTCATGTGCTATACCGTCTCGCATGGATCGCTTCCAGCCTTTTTTTCTGGCCCTTTCATTCGGTGGAAATTCTCGCCGGCATGCATTGGTTACAGTCTTTGCTTTGGCCCTTCCGTCGTCTGCGGAAATCTTCCACTCATCCTCGCCCGCAAGCCCGAAAATCATTGCATAACGATTCAGAAAAGCCTCAAAAGGAATCCGAACCAATTCTGCCGGCAGAGAAGCCTGAGCCGAAAACCAAGGCGGAGATCTTTCGGACGGCCTCAAACATGTTGAAATACGCGCTCACGACGCTCGGCTTGATTTCTAGCAGCATACCAGTAACTGGGATTCTCGGTAGTGTTATTGACCCTATCTTGGATATAACGGAGCGGATTGAGGTGACCAGTCAGAAAGCATTCTGCAATTATTATTGACGGAGTACAGCAAACTTCGGACAATGCAACAGGACTTACTCAGCTGGCACTGCGAATAGAGCGCCTCACGCCCATCGTTATCCAAATGGCGGAAAGTGAACCAGCTATCGTCGAGAAACTTTGAAAGTCAACGAATCACCCTCCCCAGGAATCTTCTGACTTGTGAGCAGGGAGCTGGCGTTGATAACTACAGAACTCACGGCAGCCCGTTCAAAAGGCAAACTGAACCAGTTTTTCAACAGCGTCGATAACGCCTCAACCCTTAACAAACATAACATAGCTCTCGACCGATTGATCGCCGATTGCACAGTACGCCCACGATTCTGCAGATCTTCTGGCTTGATTCGACTTAGCACTTCAATAGCTTGCCACTGTCCAGGAAATTGCTCAATATTTTCGGGAGCATTCGGTGAGCACGGATGTTGTGATTGAACTTAGTTCCTACATTTCAGTAACAGAACCGGAAATTGCAACAGCCCTACCCCGAGATAACAGGCGAGAATATTTTGTCGTTGAAACCTTTTGTCTCACGCGACTCGCCGTAGAGGGGACTGGCGGTGCGGGGGGCAGAGGGCACGTTGGTGGGCAAGGTGGTGAAGGCGAAGGTCCACAAATTGACATGGACCCTAACGGTTTCACGGTACACCAACGATTCTCCTCTTGATTCAATTTCAATAGCTTGGAATTGTCCAGCAAATTGCTGAAGCATTTACCGCTAAGATCTTGGTCAAGCTCGACGCGATCGAAGCCACCCAGGCAGCCTTGATCCACAGCCTGCGGTACATCGTATGCGCTCGAGGTGGCCTCCCAGCGAGCCGCGGCTCGACAATGATATAAATGGTGGAGAACAAAGGAAATAAAGATATTTCAACGTTGCGCGTGTCTCGGGCGTTTCGGAGATGATTTAAAGTTCAGGTTTACTCGGCACAAGGTCGGAATAAAACCGCCGGGTGCCAAAGGGTAGTCCCCAGGCAGCTTGGGAGCTGAAATGGATTGAACCTTGCTTCCTCTAAACTGCGATCGTTGATTAAATTTTTACAAATCAAACGTCACATTCGCGATAGCGAACATGAACATCCCAAACTCGTCTGCACTCTCAACCCACCGATCCGCCCGTTCCCGTCTCACAACACGCTCCTCCGGATCCGGCCACAGATCCTCAAGCAGCGGACTCGTCGGCCACTCCGCACTAAAGCGTGCGTACTCCGCCCTCCACGCGCTTGCGGTTGTGGCCGCCCACAGGCCTTTCGCTGCGGGGAGCGGCAGGTGTCCGAGCTCGGTCCCGATGTACGACGTCGTGTCGTGGAGATAGTTGTGCACGTGATCGAACGTGTACATGGTGTAGAGCGTACGCCGTTTCGCCTCAGCGACGATCCATGCATCCCAATCCGGTGGCTCCGCCGCAGACTCGGCATCACACGGGTACAGGCGTAAAGACATGGAGGAGGCAAGCTCCTGGAGGTTGATCATGGTGGCCGTATCGACTAGGGCGGAGGTGTCAGAGTCTGTGCAGAAGAAGAGATAGATCGAGTAAAGCAGATAGGCTTGACAGGCGCTGAGAAGCGTTATGTGGTCGTAAGAATGGTGCTGTGCCAAGTCAGCCTCAAGAAATGAATAAAATCGAGCCCCCACCTCTTGAAAAACCCTGCTCATCTCCCTCTGTATCGTCTCCCTCACCAACACCTCGCTCCCCGGTGCCCTATTCTCCCACATCCTCAGGAGAGTCCGGCAATTAACCAACAGCTGCTGTGGAGCCGGTGATTGAAACGGATGAAGGATAGGCGGTAGAGTGTCGTCGTCTCTGACCAGAGCTTTCGGGTATGATTTGAGCACGCGAGACATGTATTGGACGGCGTGCGGGGAGAATTTCTTGGCGATACGACCAGGGGGAGGAAGCAAGGCGTCCATCCAACGAGAGCCGATTCGGATGCTTTCTAAGATAGGAGGAGCAGAAGAGATTCCAGTGGATCCGGGGGTGACAATTGAATTACTGAGCTCTTCCACTGCTGTCATCGTCGGAGACGCAGACGTGCTGGCGTCTGGCCTATCCAAAGGCGTGAATACGTCGGGAGCGGCAGCACTCGCGCTTGGCAGACCCGTCTCTGGCGCAGGCGTAAACCAATGACACTGAATGCCTCTCCCTTGGCATCGAGAACAGACAGGCCGTTGAAGATTGCACCGCGCTTTAGCTTCAGCGCATTTCAGACAGGATTTTTTGCGGGTACTGAATTGGCTAGAAGTTTGCTTAAGCTCTCTTGAGCGTTCTGAGTGCAGAAAATTGAATTGAATCGACTCGGAGGCGGCTCTTCAGCGAGACGTACTCGGTGTGGTGGTGGACATTAGTGAAGAGGATTGATGTGGCTGTACCGATCAGAGTACAGATCTGGAGTCAGGTTACTTACACGCATTGAGCTTGATACGAGCAATGTACTTGCAGTAATATTACTTATCTTGGGTCTCATGGAAGCCACCTTTGGCAAGAACCAGCTTGGCAACATTTTGGTCACAAATTGGACTGTCCCGACAGGCGCCCGCTACTTATATATCAAGTAAAGTACTAGCAGTCGCACAAAACTTGTTAGTTGACCGGTACAATTTCAACTTGATTGGAAATAAATGAGACGCAACCAAACGGATACTTACTCGTCCAAACGCCCCAAAAAGGCAATTATCAAAGGTCAAGTGGCTGTGCATCGAAGGTAATTTCGATTTCAAGGAGAGTGGAATACCGAGTACAGGTACATCAAATAGACAAATAAACAAGACGAGCAATAACAGAATATACTTGAGGTATGAACAGATAAATATCTGGGACCTAGCCCGCAGTGGTTGTGATAGGTGGGGGATTTCAAGGGCTCGTGATTTCTTCATCGCTGACATCCTCAAACTCGTCGTGTGCGGTGGCCTCGGTGAGGGTCATAGAGCGGTGGCGCACGAGCTCGTGCTGCTCCGGACCCAGCCACGCGTTGAGGCACGGCGCGGACTTGAGGCTCTGGATGTCCTGAGCAATGATCTCCTGGCAGAACATGTCCAGATCGAGATCGTTTTCGTCGTAACCTGCGTCAAGAGGGAATCAGCTTACATCCTTCATGACAGTGGCAGGAAATGAAGACGCACCGAAGGGCTGTTCGATCTCGTCACCAGCGGCGACGAATCCGAGGTAGATGAAAGCGCCGATGCAGACCTGGCGCGGAATAATGAGCGCGACGGACTTAGAAGAAGAAAGATAGAACGTACGGCGGGGACGGTGTGCCAGCCAAACTCGCTGACGAGCTGGAAGGGCAGAAGGAAGAGGTAGAGCCATACAGTACTGAGAAAGAAAGTTAGTGACGACGAAAGGAGAAAGGAGAGGTGCTTACTGTCTAAATAATAGATCGCAAAGGCGTCAACGGTCAGTCAAACGGGGCTGCAAGGAAACGAACCTGATATGAACCGAGAACGTGCTGGAATATCATATTAGTAAAAAGCTGGCAACAAAGGACGGGAAACATACAAAGGAAGGGGAGTGGTCAAAATTTGCTCAAGAGCTGGCAGAGGAGATCAACGGTTTGTAACACGCGAAAAGCGGAGTCCTTACTGGCAAGGGTTCCCTCGAAAGCCGCGATTCCACCCATGATGCCGCCCACATCCGGGCAGGTACCACGGTCCTGAAGAACGCTGCACCACTCGCTCATGCAGCGCAGAATCTCTTCAGGCAAATTCTCGCCAGATTCAAGCTTCATTTTCAAGAGCTTCAAGTCCGGGTGAATTGGACCGGCCCACTTACGCGGGGGAGGGCCGTCAGTGTACTGCGGCTATAGAAAGATACTGAGCACCGTTGCGTATTTCAAGTAACTGACAGCTTACAATGACCGTGTAGTCGTTCTTTCCGAATCTGCGGTGGAACCAAAGGCGGATGGAGGAGAAAACACCAGCGAAGGGGATCAGGGCGTGATCGACTTCAGAATGTTGGCCAGTGGGGTTGGAGCCGGGGAGCAGAGGCTCGTGGTGGGAGCCAACAGAATCGTGGGAGGAGCTTCTGCGGAGGTTGTGCTTGAGGGAGGTGCGCGAGCCAGTGCGAGAGGGATCAAAGGTTCCGTATACATTGGCTGCGGGGACGAGAGCAGGTCCTTTCGGGGGGCCAGAAGATGTCGCGGGTGGCGGGGGCGTACCAGTTGATGCGATGGGCAAATGCGATGAGGAGGTCATGCGTACATTGCGTGGAGTGACGGCAGCGGCTGTCTGTGCATTGTATTTCCGCTGTTGCTTCGCGGAGTGGGTGTGCTACGGGATGAATCAGACGATAATTGTAGACTTGTGGATAATGACGCACATCGTGGAGGGGGCGGACGAGGTGGTACAAATCATCATAGTAGATTCCCAGTTCTCCTCGAATATGGTGCTGTTTCGGATTTTAGAAACCAGTGTGAGGATATCATGCGCGAGTCGAATTACCTTGAGTGCTACCGCGAATCTAAATTAAAATGATAAATTAGAAACGAAAACAAAGATCACAATCGAAACTCGAAGTCACCCTAGAATAAGATCCAGAGCCATGCGTTTCTCCGCCATAACCTTGCTCAGCTCTTGAGGAGAGCGAATGACTTGTCCGCTGACGGTCTCTTCCGCGGTCTTGGGGGTGAGACGCGGCGGCACATGATACCAGACGAGTCTGCCCATGGTCCGCGCGTTCTTGATCACTTCCGACCAAGCGGCGCGACCCATCCAGTAGCGGTCGTATCTGAATGCAGTGTGAGAAGGCGGAGAACAGAATTTCGGAGTACTTACCCGCTCATTGCACGATAAGAAATAACGAAACCGATGACCACACCTTCAAAGTAGAATGAGAATTGTCTCAGATACAAACGTATTGCACGTACCGAGCACAGTTAACATGACGTTGGGAATCTGGAGCTTATTCTCCCTGGTTTCCGAATAATAAACGACGGCGACAGCGAAAAGTGTGTGAAACACCACAGCGGGCCATATTTTCCACACCTAACAGGAAGATTAGAGGAATGCAAAAAAAGCCCAAGATCCTCACTCACGACTGAGCCGCGTCCAAAGGTCCAAGCAACAAGAGTTATCGTAGGAACTTCTGGAATGATCTTGACTGGGACGGAGGGCCTCACTGCTGGAAGCAAATTATGCTGAGAGGGCGCGCTGGTGACGCGATGGGAAGGCATTTTGGAAGAAGAAAGAAAAAGGAATGTGGGGTGAAAGAGGGCTGCTGGAGAGCTGGCGACAGCCGCGACTTGGGTTTTGAGGGACGGTGTTTTGGAATCAGCGATGATACGCGCTCGAGCGCCCATAGCATGTGGCGCTGCAGCTTCTTGATACCCCAACTTGACAGGCTCTTCATGCTGCAGTGACCTCAGTCTTGCAGGATAACAGGGGGCGTATTCAAGCTCTCTTGACCTCGTCAGCGCGTTCCGTTTGGGGCCTTGCACCAGTTGGTACACGCTCTGTTCCTCGAGAATTTCCTGGCGAGCAATGGAGGGACGAGCCTTTTTTTAGACATCCACGCCAGCGCCCAAATTCATCAAACTGATTCACTTGTCAGCGCTGAGCGTTGGGTACTGATATTGATCGGGGGAGACTTCGGGTTACATTATTCGGCTGGATTAAGTCTGATTATTCTCGTCGAAGACGGTTTGGGCCGCCATTGGAGCGGCCCGCGGTGGTGGGTGGTCAAGATGGTCAAGAGATGGTTGTGTTTGGTTTGATGATGTGATCGGCGCCTGTGTGTTCAATTATTTTTTTTTCACTTACTCGGTCTGAACCTGTTCGGCGGTTACATTATCTTATAAAAGCATAAAGGCGTTTTTGAGCCCTTGCGGACAAATGGTTTGCTTCTCTCGCTTATTCTGAGAAACTTCAACAACTTCTATCTTCGACACCCGATCAGAGTCCCGGTGCCGAGGTGCCGAACGCGGACAGGACGACGATTCAATTATCTGGGCAAACCCACCTTGGACCGGCATCACTTGGGGAGCCTCGCTGCTTCAGACATCACCTCGTTACTGAAAATTCACCTGGCCGGGTTTGGTGACTGGCAGGTGAGCCGGGGATCTCGGAGATGTTGAGACAATTCCATTCAAGTTCAGGTTCCATCAAGCATGCAAATTTTTCGACTTGGATTGAACAGAGGAACTCTATACTATCGAATCGATCCCGCGAGCTCGGTCCGCCGAGAACTTGGCGAATACAATGGGCGTCTTTATTGCCGTAGAGTCGGTATCGTCCGCCGATGCAACAACGCGAACGTTGACAACCAAGTGGCAGGCCAAAATTGAATGTATAACACGTAGTGGGCTGTGCAATACCTTCAGCATTGGCGCTTCCTTTCGGTGCGCAAACGAAGACCTACGCGTGTCCTATTGGCTTGAGCGCTTCCTACGGAGGAAAATCGAATCAGCAAATTATACATCGTCCGGATGTAGTGGCATTTACGGAGGCATCGCTTTGAAGCGTCACAACCAATATGAGACATACTAGGAAGCATATTCGTCAAAACAGGAGAATGGACAATGAACTGGGTCTTACGCAGCATGATCACATAGAATAAGATGCCTAAGTCAAGTGAGCATTGAGCTTACTAGTTAAGGATTTCGGTGTGACCGTCATGGTAAAAGCTGGCGAGGAGGCGAGTAGACTTGAATGCTCGCCCGGCTTGCCGATAAACTAATGTTTTTTGAGCTAAGAACCGCGAAACGGCGGAAATCCTACATGTGTAAAAGGCCTTCCATAACGTTAACAGGACTATCACTGAAATGCCAAGGTAAGAAATGGAAAACTAAAAGTAAGTTGTGCCTTACTAGTTTCCCCAGCCAGCAGGGATGCGATGCAGACAAGAAGAGTATTGTTTGAACTGATACGGAGTTCGCAGTAAATGTTAGGTAGCGGCGGCTCAACTAGCGTAAATTCATCAAACCCTTGAAAGTCACTTCAAACAGGTTAAATCGCTCACCCTGGCTTGATTGCGTGTAATTCACCACGGCCCATATACACACCGCTCCAATTGACTATTAAGAATGAAAGATCAGCGAAGCAGATGAGAACAGACGAAAACGAAACACTCACCAGCCACATTATCAAAAAAAATCTCAGGACTTTTTTAGACTTTCCGTACAACGCATAGGTTCGAACCATCATTATAACTGTTTTTGGAAATCAGCTCCAAGCGAAGATTTGTACTTGGAGGTTAGAGTCACTCTCTGTAATGCCAACTCCGAAGCTTGAGTACACTGCGAAATGTTAGACTACTTTAGAATCATCAACAACAGCACCCACATGTAACGAATTTGTACAGTGCAGTGCATGTAGAAGGGTCAAGATTCACATTATTTGCATCCACTGTTGAATCACTTCGGTTTAGCTTGGGGAACTCAGACCATATTTTGTTCTCACTTAACACATCGATACTTATTTCGAGGAAGGTTCCGTACCTCGACCAGAGGTACAGGCACTCAATTAAACCCCACTTCGATTTCCAGATATGTCGATACTGGATGCCATGCAGTCAGCAAATCAGCATTTGGAAAAAGGAAAACGTGATTCTTGCCTCCAGATCAAGATTCAAGAGAGTGTCATAAGTCTTCACGGACATTTAGATTATTTCTTATCCCAAAGGATGAGGAAACTGACCAGTAGAGTTAGACACCAACGGCGTACTAGCAGGCTAATTTCAGGACAGGTGGAATTTAACATGCAAACAATACTCACAGAATCCAGTCGAAGGTCCTGCGCAATAACTGCAAGAGAATCCATTGCTACCAGAGCGAGGCCTCAAATGGTGACATCGGGGCCCAAGTTTAAATACATCGTAGTGCGGATCCAGGCCCTATGATAATCAGCAGGGTGTCTTGGAAACTCAGGGAAAATCGCAAGAGGGAGTAACATCCGCAGAAGCTCATACTTGATATGAGTAGGACTTCCCGGTGTATCACCGTGTCAGGGCCCCAACTTTGGTAAGATGGATTTCTGAATCGCTGCCAGAAAAAGTTATCGGCAAAGTCGTGGGATATATCTTCAAGCACCGCGTTCTGCGTACATCCATGCGCCTTCCCATCACAGTGAATAGGAGAGAGAAGTCACGGCTTTCAGAAATTGGACGAGCGCAAGCCTGAGGATGGACAGCAAATGATCACACGACTGGGATTGTTGGCCAAAAAGTTGGTCGAATGAAGCGAAGTTCGTCTGCCTGAAAGTTAGCCCATGAATGATGGTGAAGGATCAAAACGGACTCTGCTCTACCTTGAACTCGGCCATGAGAAGGGTACTACGAGAAACGGATGGATCTCAAGGCGGAACCTGGAAAACGCGGGATTGTGGACCGCACCGAATGGCAGATAATCATATGTGGTAACGGCAGATACGCTGCCTTTGGAGTTTCTCAGGTTTCGTACAGTCTCCGAAATCGAAACAGATTAGACCAATCTGCCCGGCGAAGGAAGATCATCTCCCGCGTTTGAATGATGAAGGCAATTGCGCAAGCCATGAACAGGTAATATGCTGATTTCAAGTAGCCATGGCGAGCTCAAGAATACTTGCCAAGCATCGGACCAGGTCACCAGGGGTAGGTTACTCTAGAAGCCGACCTGGGAAATTGCGATTGATAGCGGAGAATACGAACCATTTGGAAGTTTGGAACATGAAATCATTTCGCGATACTAACCCAATGTCTCCATCTCAGTCCTGAGCCACGAGGAAACTCCCTTACAGACATGGTGAATAGACGAGTGGCGGTTCGAAACTGGAGCCTGTTTTGATTGGCGTGCCAGTTTGTGACGTGACGCTATCAGAGTGTTCTTGTTCTGTTCCGCTACCTGCAAGAGTACCACGGACCAGTTGAACACCTCCGTTATCGCGTCTTCTTGGAAATCGCCGCTAGAGAAAACTCCACGGTCTTTTGTCGATAACGCTAGGTACCATCGTAAAGCAAAACCTGCCACATTGTGCATGTAATCGGCAACGAGCATCCAAGAACCTCTACACACTGCACACCCACAAGCTCATTCCCCGATCTTCCGGTTCTAGGAAAATTTGCTGTAGCGCACTTACACTGGGGGCATAACTCAATAACCCATGCCCAAATATGCAAAGGATATGCTAAACATATTTATGATTCCTTTTGCATTGCTTTGGCTTCAAACATGGAGAAGGTATTCAAAAGACATTCTGAACTAAAGGATGTCTTTTGAACCTGTTCTTTAAGCCACAAACTTGCTCAAGTTATTGTAAATATTTTCTGTATATCTTTTCGATGTTCTAGGCTTGATTATTTGGTTATGCTCTCTGTGTTATCAGAAAATGGTAATCAATGTTTGATTTATGAAAATTCGGGGTTTGCTTTTGCTACGGCCGAGACCTTGGGCCCAAAATAGTTTCTTTTCGTTGCTTCCCGGGACTTAAATTCACCCCACCCTGCAATCATGGGTTTTTATCTTAATATTTACATACAGGAAACCACTGCCAACACGAAAGAGCTTATAGAATTGGCAGCACGGATAGAGCTTCTGATCGCTATTTTTTCTCAGATCAGCGAGAAGAATTCGAACGAGAAGAGAACCTTCATTACAGATTTACAAGGGTCCGCGACTTGCCCCCTTTGGAGTAAAGTCCTGACATCTGAGCAGGGAATTGCAAGTTCTGATACAAGATCTCCAGGCTGTATACATTCAGGATCGACTCGACCAAATTTTCAACACCACCATCGAAAAATACAACACGGGTAGCGCTCTCACACAAATAAATGCTGATTTCACAGTACCCCTTTGATGCTTCAAATTTATTGAAAGATGTTTATTCCAATAGCTTGTTACGGTCCACGGAGTTCTTCGTAAGGTTGAACTCCTGCTGACAATATATTCTCACATATGAGTGCCAGCGTTTGAAACCACCAAGGCTCTCGAAGGCCGGATTCGGAGAACATGCTTCATTTTATGTCTCTGTTCTTGCGTTAAATCTATTGAAGCACAGAATGTGCTAGACGACGTCAGAGGTGAGGACACATTCTGAGGTTCGGATGCATTTTGAACCACTCCTATGCAGGAAGACTTGGTGGCGCAGGAGGCAACGCTCGCTTTGGTGGTCAGGAACTTGGAGGGCCTCAACTTAACATGGACTTCGCTAATCGCTGGAACATTGGCAATGTTTCCGGTGAATATTTTCATTCTTTCCAAGCGTACGCTTGCCAATTATGAGTAGGAGGAATAGGTGGTACGGGCGACGCCGGAGTAGATGTTGGAGGTAAGGGTGAGATCGGGAAGGGTCCCGTAATCGGGTTTCGACGAAGCAAGCGAGCTTAATGAAACCACGAGCTGACGGCGAGGTCCAAGTATGTTCTTATACTTGACTCATATGGGTGCTGGCTTGTTTCCTTTAGACAATCTGTTCCTGGAAGCTTCAGGTACATTAGGAGAGGCATTCTGTGTGGTTATATACTATCCTCTCTCTCATGAATTGCTTCCAGCTCTGTTCCTGACCCTTTCATCTGGTGGAACTCTCGCCGGCATATGTTGCTTGCAGTCCTTGCTCCGACCCTTCGTTGTGCACAAAAATCACCCACTTATACTCGGCCTCCCGCCGGTGAACTATCAGACGAGCTGCAAAAAGAATGCAAACCAATCATGCCCGAAGAGAAACCTGAGTCGAGAACCAACGCTGAGACCGCTCGGACGGCAACTAACATGCTCAAGGAGTTCAGCGACATTCCAGCAACATCCCAATGGGTGGGATCCTCAGTGGAGTCATTGAGCCTCTTTTGGACATTATGGACAGGATTCAGGTAGTCTCCTAGACAGACGGTATAACACTTACCAATACCTCGGTAATGATTCAGGTAAGACTTGTCAAAAGACGCTCTCCAATTATTGATAGAGGCTTTTGCGCACAGCAAACTTCGGACAATGGAACAGGTCTTATTGAGTTGAAACAACGAATAAAGCGTCTCACACCGATCGTTGATAAAATGGCGCAAGAAGACCCGCACAAAGCTTAAGAAATCATCCTGACTTTCCACATCCATACTAGACTGAATGTTCATCGATACTTCTTCTCAAGAGACTCTCTGACTTATATACGTGGTTCACAATCGCAACGGATATCTCGCGATTCGCCTGTGTGCATCACCACCTTTCTTGAGTCCCCACTGAATGGACCATGACCTCTGGGCAAACTTACTCCGGACCGTGATCAATCCCTAAATTTGGCTCGCTTCTTCCAGCATCACTGATATTACTGAAATCCGCCTGGCCGGGCTCAGCGACAAAACAAGCAAGTGAGCCGGGGATCTCGGAGATGTTGAAATCTGCCAGCCCCTGAGAAGAAAAAGGAGAACTTCTGGCCTCGGCTCCTGGGCCTGGATCGCCGGAAACACTAGTGAACGCGATGAGGGTGGCCTTCCTCCAACTTTCCTCTCAACGGACCTTTCCGTACCTTGCTCCACGGGACGATTCCATCGAATCTTACAATAGGCTTAGGTTCCACCAATCATGCAATTTTTCAACTTGGATTGGACAAAGCTTCAGATCCTATACTATAGAATTCAACTCGCGACCCTTTTCCCGAGTAAAATTCGCAAATACAATCGGAGTTATTATTGCCGCTGAGTTGGTCTCGTCCTCGGATGCAACAACGCGGATATGGACAACCAACTGACACGCCAAAATCAAGTGTATAACACGCAGGGGTCTGTGTAGCCTTAGAACTTGCTCCTCGTAAGCTGAAAAAAGAAAGACTTACGCATGTCCTATCGACTTGAGGGCTTCCTGACCAAAAAACATGGAGTCAGCAAATTATACACCGCCCAACTGGACAGGCATTCACGGGAGCATCACTTTGAAGCACCACGACCAAGATAAGGCATACTGAGTCCCGTATTTGTCACAAAACATGAGAAACGGAAATAAAACCAGGTCTCACGCAGCATGACCAAATAGAACAGGATCCCTAAGTCAAGTGAGCATTGATGATTAGCAAATATTTCAGCCTAACCCTCGCGATAAAAGTTGGTGGGAAGGCGGCTCGGCTTGAGCGAAGACTCAGCCGGCCGATGAACTAATATCTCTTTGAGACACTCATTGTGAAATGGAAGAAATCCTACACGTGTGCAAGGCCTTCCATAAAGTCAACAGGACTATCACTACATTCGACAGCGAGAAATGCAACATCATATGATTTATATCTTACCGGTTTCTCCAGCCAGCAGGGATACAAAACAGACGAGAAGAATATCGTTTGAACTGCCGTAGAGTTCACACGAAATGTTCGGTAACGATTGTGCAACTAGTGTAGACATCACGAGTTAAAAACGGCCTTCGACTAACCTAAGTCACTCACCCTGGGTCGACTCAGACTCCTTGACATTGACCACGGCCCATGTACCGATTGCCCCAATCGACTGTTGAGTCATGAGACCCCGAAACGAACAACGAAAATGAACACTCACTAGCCACATTAGCACGAAAAATACCAGCACTTTCTTGGACCTTCCATATAACGCGTAGGTCCGGACCATCACTTATGACTGTTCAAAGTCATCCCCGGAGTTTGAAGTCGGCATGTGTGTTTACTCTCTGTGATGGCTATACCTAAACCCGAGTATACTGCAATTGAAATGTCAGATGTTTTTGGATTGTCCACAATACCACTGACTTGCTATGAATTCGGCAAGCGTAGAGCACGTTGCGGGGTCAAGGTTCTCATTCTGCTCCGCTATAGAAACACTTCAGTTGTTGAGATTGGAACCATGTATAGATTGTTCGTACTTAGTAGATCAAGGCTTATTTCGAGGAAGGTTCCGTACCTCGACCAAAGGTACAGACACTTTATTAAACCCCATTTTGATTCCCAGATATAGCGATGCTGCCATGCCAATCAGTCAGCAGTTCGCCACAGCATTAAAATAAAACACATTCCTTACCTCCAAAGCAAGGTTGAGGAAAGTGTCGTAAGTCTTGACAGATATTTAGATTGTTCGCTATCTCAAGCAATGAGAAAACTTACCAGAAGAGTTAGACACGCAGCTGCATGCCTTCAGAACTGTCTTCCGTCAGAGCATTGCCAGTAAAGACTCACCAGCAGTGTACTAGGATACTAAATTCAGGACAGGCGGAATTTGGCATGCAGACGATACTTACAGAATCCAAACGAAGGTCCTGAGCAGTAACTGCAAGAGAATCCATGGCTACCGGAGCGAGGCCTCGAATGGTGACATCGGTCCATCCAAGTTTATTTAAAGAGAATGACTTCGGAAGAGCGGAGTCCGGCCCCATGATAATCAGCAGATTGTCTTGGAAACCGACGTAAAATCGCAAGAGGAAGATTATCAGCAGAAGTTTGTGCTGGATATAAGTAATTGCCACCGACGTATCACCGTATCAGGGCCCATCTTTGATACGACGGATTTCTGAATCGCTACGAGAAAAAGTTATGGGCAAAGTTGCGAAATATGTCTTCAAGAAAGTTTTGTGTACATCCGAGCGCTTCGTTTCAGCGGATAGAAGAGACAATCACTGCTTTCAGAAATCGGACGAACGCAAAGGTGGACAACACGAGAAATGATGCCCACGCAACTGGGATTGTCGATCAAAAGTTGGTCAAAAATGTTATGGGAGAATTCGTCTGGCTGAAAGTAAGCCTACGAATGACGCTGGAGAACAAAAACGGACTGGACGGTCTTTATCTATATATGTGGATGTGAACATGGACCCAAAGTCAGAGCTTGAAAAAACGCGAGACGGTGGACTGCACCGAATGGTAGATGATCATATGTGGAAACGGTAAATGTGTTGCTTTTGAAGTTTCTCAAGCTTTGCGCCCCCCGAGGGAAAAGACTAGACCAATGTGGACAGAATTCGCAGATGACAGATCACCTCCCGCGTTTGAATAACAAGGCAATTGCACAAGCCATAAATATGGTATATGCTGCTTTCCAGTAGTGATCGCGAGCTCAAGAATACTTGCCAAGCGGACCAAGGGTAGAAGCCGACGCGGACAAATGCGAAATTTTAGTGGGAGGATACTGGAACCATCATTTGCCATTTGGAAATCGTTTTGCGATACTACTTTGGAATCTTCATCTGGTGCCTGAGACACAGAGGAACTCTGTGCCAGACGTAGTGAACATTGATACAGATGAGTGGCGTTCTCGGGCAAAGTAGGTGGATTCTTCGGGATGACGCGGGGACAGAGAGTGCGGGTGCGAAGCACCCGCTGGAGAGCTAGACGGGGACGAGGTGTGTGTGTGTGCGTGGGGGAATGGCCGTCCGACTGGCTCTCGAGCGGGAGTACGCGGGAGAGAGGAAGTCGGAGCCGGGAAAGACGGATCGCGGGAACGGCCGGTCCTGCAATAGCACGACGGGTCTGAGACGAGACCCAGCGCGACCCAAGCTTGAGCGACAAGAAAAGATGGAATGGGCGATTGGGGCCGAGAAGATCTGAGTGCTGAGGACGCTGGCACGTCGTCGACGATCGTGCAGAGCAGGAAAAAGTGGCTGTGTCGATGAGATTGCAAGCTACTTATCTTATCTACACAGCATGACTGCGTCCGCGTCTGTCTCGTCCTCCGCTTCCTTGCCTCCCACTCAGCCCGGCTCGCAAGCTCACCTCGGCTGAGCTCACAAGTAAGTACCGTGCGCCACGGACACCTCCCTCCGTTGTCCCATTTTCTTGGCAGTCGCCTAGAGAAATCTCCACGGTCTTGTTTCGATAACGCTCGGTACCATCCTAAAGCCGCTAAACCTGCCACATTGCGCATGCAATTGACAACGAACATCCAAGGGCCTATACACAGCGTACTTCCACGAGCTCAGACGGACGTATTGTGCGAGGTCGACTCGGAGTCTTCACTTGTGCGATCAAGTTGGCTCTTACAAGTGGTGCGTGTTGCGGATGGTTCCATGGAACTTGGGGAACCGAACGTGCATCCGGAGTCTTTCGCTTCGCTTCGTGTCCCCGTGCCGCAAACGCAAAGAGCAATTCTGCTTCTTGTGCCCCAAGGGCTTTTGGTCCTATTCGCCGATCTTCCGGTTCTAAGAAGATTCGCCGTAGCGCATTTCTGTTAACGGCAGTCTCTTCAATAATTCCGCTCGATTTATGAAAATTGGGGGTTTGCTTTTGCTACGGCCGAAACCTTGGGCTCAAAATACTTTCTTTCCGTTGCTTCCCGGGACTTAAATTCACCCCACTCCACCTTTCTGCGACGCATTGTATGAGACAAATCGACACAGACTTATCCGAAGTATTCATTTCCCTCGGCGCGCTCGCGAAAATACACAAATTCCTACTGTGATTTCGTCCATCCGATTTCATTATCGACACCCTCCACGAACGAGCCTGGCTGCGAGTATAGGTGGAATGGGGAAATTAAACTGCGTTCGACGTCACAAGGTAAATAAGGATGGGCCGATATTGACATCTATGACAGTTATTTTCAGCCATCTCGCATCGTCCCTGGTCCTTGTGTTTAGGCGCCGCCCGGTCCTGTCCGAGTGCTTCATCTTCGGTACCAGTAACCCGGAGTTATACCACTCTATGACTGAATTGCACACTAATAAGCCGTTCCGATTTACCGAGTGGGTGCTTAAAAGTCGTTTCGTCTTTTACCAGATAACCATCTCGTCTCGTCTTTTCCTAGCAGCCCGCCCGATCCCGCAATATTTTATCGGTGCTGTTAAACCGGGTCTTTCTAATTCACATGTGCCGTCTTTGTCGACTATTCAACTTTCGGGTTCGAGTCAAAACCAACTCGTCGGATAATGCATTTCCCGCATCGCAGTCAAAACATTTCGCAGACTCGGACTCGCCTGCAAACGACCCCAACACTAATCGGACCGCGTCGGGTTCTCTTCAAGCTGCGCTCAACACGCTGGGTTCTGTTGCTAGCACTCCTTCAGTTCGTGCAAACCTAATTCCCGTCATCGATAATCTGATTGCTACTACGAAACGCGTCGAGGTGAGACTGGAGGAGCGTTGGCCCTGCGATCATGGATTATTGTCTCAGTATTTGCATATAGGAAACCACTGCCAACACGAAAGGTCTCGCGGAATTGGCAGCACGGATAGAGCTTCTAGTCCCGATCCTTTCTCAAATCAGCGAGAAAAATTCGAACGAGGAGAAAACCTTCATTGCAGATCTACAACGGTCTGCGACTTGCCCCCTTTGGAGTAAATTTCTGACATCTGAACAGGGAATTGCAAGCTCTGACCAAAGATCTCCAGGCTGCATACGCTCGGGGTCAACTCGACCAATTTTTCAACATCTCCATCGAAAAATACAACACGACTCTCACACAAATGGTTGCTGATCTCACGGTACGCTTGCCATGCTCCAAATTTGTTGATGTTTTTGTTTAGTCCAAAAGGTTGTTACGGTCCACGAAGTTCTTCGCAAGGTTGAGGTGAGCTTGGACTCCTGCAGAGGATATATTCTCATATATGAGTGCCAGCGTTTGAAAACATCAGAACTTTCGAAGTCCGGAAGTAAGACATGCTTCATTTTATTGTCTCTGTTCTTGTGTTGAAACCTCTATTGAAGCACAGGACGTGCTAGGCGACGTCACAGGTAAGAACATATTCTGCGGTTTAGATGCATTTTGAACCACTCCTATGCAGGAGGACTTGGCGACGCAGGAAGCAGCGCTCACATCGGTAGTCAGGGTGGCGAAGGCGAGGGGCCTCAACTCAACATGGACCCCGCTCATCGCTTGAAAATTGGCAAAGTTTCCGGTGAATACTTGCATTCTTTCCAGGCTACATTTGCCAATGATTACTAGGAGGAATAGGCGGCGCGGGTGGCGCCGGAGTCGACGTTGGGGGCAAGGGTGGGACCGGGAAGGGTCCTGTGATCAGGTTGCGGCGAAGCAGGGAAACCATGAGCTTCGGCGAGGCGTTGACTATATAATTCCAAGTATGGTCTCATACTTGACTCATATAGAGGCTGACTCGTTTCCTTTAGTGAATCTGTGACTCAAGTAGACCACGACACGAATACAACGTGTATCTTGTCTGCGCGTGTTGATGCTATCGCCACGGGTTTTACTACCATTGTGTCGCTTCAAGCGGTGGCGACGCATTTAAAAGAAGCAACGGGAAGAAGAAGGTGTGCTTGCCCAGCATCCTCGCTCCATTCTTCTGTTTCTCGATGCAGCGGTCTGTTGGACTGCTCCAGCTTTCCAGCCGCTTACTCAAATTCAGTTAAGTAGGGCAAATTCCAAGCTCGGTGCGGGCGTTCGTGCGCTTATATGCTATACTCTCTCGCATACGTTCCTTCCAGCTCTTATCCTAGCCCCCTCATCCTGTAGTACTCTCGCTGGCATGTGTTGTTTCCAGTCTTTGCCCCGGCTCTTTCGTCGTGTGCGGAAATCTTCCACTCGTACTAGCCCACCAGCCAGGAAACTGTCGCATAGTGATTCAGAAGAGCCTCAGCAGGAACCTGAGCCAAAAACCAACGCGGAGACCGCTCGCACAGCAATGAACATGCTGAAGTTCGCGCTCAAAGAGCTCGGCAACATTTCCAGCAACATCCCAATGGGCGGGATCCTCAGTGGAGTCATCGCGCCTCTTTTGGACATTACGGAGCGGATTCAGGTGAGACTAATCAAAAGACTCTACAATTGTCATTGATGAAGACATTTGCGCACAGCAAACTTCGAACAATGCAGAAGGTCTTGTTCAATTGGCACTACGAATAGAGCACCTCACGCCCATTGTTACTCAAATGGCGGGAAATGATCCACAGAAAGGGCAAGGTATCGTGGAGAAGCTTCAAAAGTCAGCGAATCACCTTCCTCAATAAAATTCTGACTCGTACGCAGGGAGCTGGAGTCGATTACCACAGAGCTCGGGGCGGCTCGTTCGAGAGGCAAATTGAATCAGTTTTTCAACAGTGTCGATAACGCCTCAATCCTTGACAAGCACAATACGGCTCTCGACCGACTGATCGCCGATTGCACAGTACGCCAACTATTCTCTGGATCTTCTGGCTCGATTCAGCTTACAGCTTCAATAGCTTAACACTGTCCAGGAAATTGCCGAATCCTTTCGTGAGCGTTCGGTGAGCACAGATGGCGGCATTTAAATCGGTTCTCACATTGAAGTAACAGGAATTGAAAATGCAAGAATTCTATCCCGGCCGAAGTAATCATATTATTCTTACTTGATCCTTGAGCTAATATTAGTTCAAGTATCCACTGTGGGCAACATCACAGGTGATAATGATTTATCGTTGAAATTCGTCTGGTAATCAACTCTCTGTAGGAGGGATTGGAGGTAAAAGGGGGTGATGGGCGCACCGGTGGCGAAGGTGGTCCAGGTGAAGGCCCCCAAATTGACGCAGATGAACAGGTGAAAATTGGCAATGTTTCTGGTAAACTAATTGCATTGGTACATTTTCCAATGGTTGCTCACACGCTGTAGGTGGGACCGGCGGTGCTGGCGGAACCGGAATCGACGTCGGCGGTAAGGGTGGGCCTGGCAAGGCTCCAGTGCTCAATCTACGGCGGAACAGAGTGTCTTTGAAGGCGGAACCACAAGCTGAGGAGGATTCGATCTTGTAACAGTTATTATTTTCCTCGAGTTTTCTTGTCGTTTTTAATTCACAATGCAAGTGCGGTTATAACAGTGTATAACCCCTACACATAAGTTATTTTTACCGCTCGAATAGAAACTAATGAGTAGGTTTAATCATTCAACGCCTTCAACAGTGTATCCACTTTATCCATAGATGTGAACGCCGGAGTTGGGTAGAAACCTGATTTGTTGAAATACGAATCGGTAAATTTCGTACTTCCAACTTGACTATTTCGAAATACAAACAGTTCATCCAGCATGGCTTATTGAAGCCTTGCTCGTTCCCAGGTGGATGTTCGTCTTTCCTAAAGGCTCAAATCAATTAATCAAAGGCAAAACAATGGTCGAGCTCGGCACATCGGTTACTTTCCTCTCGCTTGCGCTCTGCCGTTCTCCGATAACCTCGAGCTACTGGATGAAGTTCAGCGACTCTTTTTCGTCGTGTCATTTACACCCCCAATTTGGTCGGAGCTCCCACGGACGTCCGAACTGCCATGTCCGAAGTTGTAAGCGAGCAGATCCGAGAAGAGCTCCCCGGGATATCGAAAACTACAATCCGACGATAATTCTGGGACTCGATATCCGTCGGAGCTCTTGACAGCAGCTCTTCCAAACCTGCTTGACCTGAGGCTCTCATAAATTTGTAGTAAATGCGGAAATATTTGTAAAGCAGTATATTCACAGACGTGATCCAAGTACATTATCAACAGTTAAGGATAAATTAGAGGCAGGAAACACAAAAAAACAACCAAGGGTGAAGGGAAACTTGAAGAGACTTGAATTCATTTTGAGATTTAGAAAGCTGGACAGAGAACAAGCGAAGAATGATGTAAAGCAAACTTTGAAATTGAGAGTGAAATATTTGCAGCAAAAAAGTCGAAAATAGTCGGACTTGAGCAGGCTTGACAAAGTCATCTGCTCTTGAGGGCCATAGCTTATTGAGGATGGAGAACACTTGTGAAGGAGGGTCTCTGGCCAAATTCATGAAGCCGAGGTCGCTGAAAGCTCTTGATCAAGCTGAAGAAGATTTGGCAGACTTGATGCATCGGCGGTGCGGGGCCAAACGAGACTTGCTCTCAAGGGTCTTGGCCAGGCTGGAGAAGGCTTTTATGACTTGCTGTAAAGATACCAAACGAAGCTGACTTCGGCTTGAGTGTCTGCATGACGACGGGGCGCAAGGAAGAGCAAGAAAGGTGGGCGGAATTATGACATGTTTGGTTGGTTGATCAACATCACGTGTTCTATGCACGGACCACCTCCAATCAACAATCGTGAAATAAGAGAAATCATCGTCAAGAGATGTAAAATTGATAACTATAGCTTATAGCAGTTCTTGAATTACCATGCCATGTAGTTTGGCAGCAGACAAGCTGGTATGAGTGATATCCGAGAACCACCATTGATAAAAGATTCTCAAACGATTCTCGAAAGCTCCCCGAGATGTTTTGGATGATGTCCCCGGACATCCTTGATCCGACCCTTCCATCACATCTCGACAGATTGGGGGTGTACTCTCAGGAAAACCTCGATTTTCATCGCCGTTCTATTTGGAGCATCCAGTGTTCGATTGGGTTGAATTTAGCTAGCGGCTGTGGTAAAATGGCAGTCAAGCGCCTGTGACGCGTACCGCAAGCAAGAAAACTGCCCCACAGCAGACCGGATGCCAGCGCCAGTGGCCTCCTGTTGTTTTCTGTCCTACAAGCCATGCGTTTCAAGTTCTTGCAGTTCCTTCGCCGTGTGTGCAGATTCATTCGGCCCAGCCCACTGCCAGCGAGGAAGGCACCGGATATCGACGCGAAAGGAAACGATCGGAGCCTGAGGAGAAAGACGAACAGACAAGGAACCCCTGGACGGCAGCTAACGTGCTGGATTACCCCCTCAGAACACTCAGTACTACGTTCAATCGTATCTCACTGGCAGGGGACCTCGGTGGTACCATCGATCCTCTGCTGCAAATTACGGCAGGAATCAAGGTGAGACTACTTAGTTTGAATGGTTTCGCACTTGCCTCAACGTTTGGATAGCAAACATCGGACAACGAGTACTGTATAGGCTCAGCGTTTCTGGTGAGCAAATAACGACATAATGCCCTTTGCACCTCAATTTACTAGTACTATATCGTCTCTTAGGGGGAACGGGCGGCAATGGCAGAAACGGATTTGAGGTCGGTGGAAAGGGTGGAACTGGCAAAGGACCGGTGATCAGTATGCGGCGCGCCAAGGCCCAATGATGAATTTCCCATCTTGTAACGAGTAGAATCGATTTTCCTAGTACACATCTTCAGCGCCTTCTGTGTCGAGACCATCCTTCAAAAGGCTAAGGCAAGTGAGAAGCTGGTCACGGTTCATTATATCAGTGGGATATTGGCGGAAGATTCGACAAACCTTGGAATAAAGGTAGAAGAAACAACTACAGGCATCTACACAACGTAACACAAGGAAATCCGTCTATCCTGTATGCTTTGGCTTGCGCGACTTGGACAAATTGTGCACTTTGGTAGACAGTGCATGCTAGTACGTATTTATAGTATATTGCAACGATAAAATTTGAAAGACGTCGATTACACTTTCGATCGTTGGGTTTGGAAAGTTCAACATGGCCCTCGACTAACAAATGATAGTCGATTTCCTGGGGCGCGTCTTCCCAAGTTGCTCTAAAAAATGGTACAAGATCGGATCCACTTAGGGTTCGGGAAGTGTGAGTGCTCTCCGGCGCATGTTGATTACTGGACCCTTGCCAGTTCCACCCTTCCCGCCCACTTTGACACCAACTCCGCCCGTGCCACCCGTTCCCCCCTGGACAATACACGATGTAAGGATGAATTTTGACAGAAACGCAGTTATTTACTGACCAGAAACGTTGCCGATTTGCGCCCGCTCGCCGGGGTCCATGTCAATTTGGGGTCCTCCTCCTTCACCACCTTCGCCACCAAAGTGCCCGCTACCCCCCGGACCGCCAGTTCCTCCTATGAAGGATCGCGTAAGACAAAAAGTTCCGACGACAAAAGATTCTCGCCTGTGATCTCGGGGTGGAGCTGTTGCATTTTGGAGTTCTGTTACGCGAATGTGGGCTGGACAAAGATCAATCTCGGCATCTGAGCTCACCTCGAGGTCGCGAATAGATTTGGCAATTTCATGGACAGTGAGAAACTATTGGAATCAAATTATATTTTTTAAAAACATGCAGGAGGCTCTGGAGACCCACAGTGGAGTCGGCGATTATTCGGTCAAGAGCCATGTTGTGGTTTTCAAGGATGACTGAATTATCCGTGCTGTTGAAAAACCGATCGAGTTTACCTTCGGCCTTGGCCGCATTTAGCTGCTGTGTCATCCGCTCCAGCTCCCTGCCCATGAGTCAGGAATTTCTTGGTGAAGAGGATTCGCTGACTTTCGAAGCTTTTCGACGATGCCTTGCCCTGCCTCTGGACTTTCCGCGACTTTAGTAACGACAGGCGTGAGCCGTTCTATTCGCGCCGCCAGCTGGACAAGGCTTTGTTCGTTGGCCGATGTTTGCTGGACTCAAATGGTGAAGGATTGCAAAATAGTTATAATCGATCTTACCTGGACCTGCCCTACAACACCCAAAAGAGCGTCGATGATGCCACTGAGGGCTCCAACCATCGGAATACTGCCGGAGAGGGTACTGAGCGTCTTGAGCGAGAAAACCAGGACGTTGGCTGCTGTCTCGACGGTTCCCCCATTGGGTCGAATTTTTTCCTCTCGGATAGGTCGTTTAAGTTCGTCGTCACCAGCCGACGAATTCACCGGGAGTGGTATAGTGCGTGATTTTCTCCTAGCAAAGAACTGCACTGCGTTGGGTCGAAATTTTTTGTCTGGGATAGGTCCTTCAAGTTCGCCGTTACCAGCCGACGAATTCACCAGGAGTGATGTAGCAGTGCGAGATCTCCTCCTAGTAAAGAACTGGCAGAACAGGAAAGGCATAGCTTCAGCATAGGTTTGGAGGTCACAAAGGACACAAGGGAACGAACTTGGAAAGCCATTATTCCACCACGGCGTTTTCTTGGGAGTGGCACGCGTTTACGGTGCTCTGGGTAAGAAGCGTCTGGTTGATTGCAACAGTTTGCGCGATCATGAAACTTCATGGACAGGATGTGGAAGTAGGATTCGTCCAGCAGCTTGAGATAATTTGAAGGACCAAAGCAACGACATTGGAGCTAATGTATGCAAAGGAGTGACTAGTCGACTGAGGTCATAAATCTGGTTCTTCGTCGATCGCTTCCCAGCGAGAGAAAAAACCGGATCACATCGTGTTGTTTCCGCCTCGAGGTGTCACTTCTGGTTTTCGGCGCCAAATGTTGCAGCTCGCGACGATATCCGATTCGACCAGCTAACAGTACAAGTTCTTGGATCTGGGCTTCAGCGGATCGACCGACTTCCCGAGTCTCCGCAGCTGTCGATGATCTAGGTCAGTAATTCTTGAATCTCGAGTCTTGGAAACGGAATTAAAGGAGTGCAGCCAAAGACCCAAGCAGCTTCAGGAGTTTGGCTCATGGTCCGAGAAAACTGGAGACTCAAGCTGAGTTGCACCAGCAGGAGCCGTTGGGTGCTGGCGAAGTCCGAAAGGTGCGCAACCTGCCAGACCACCTCGTCGTATATTCTGACGGGCTACTCCTGACGACAAAGAAAACAAAAACGGAGCGTGGGGTACAACGTAGTAGGCGTACGCGAGCGCACTACGCGTGTGGGCCCAATGGGAGAGAAATCAGAGGGATACGACGCGGAATGGCGGGACTCGCGTGGGTGGCATGCGACGCACTGACGTTCATAGAATCTCACCCCGAGATCAGGCATTTTCACTTCGCAGACAACACCCCGGTGCTCCGTGCCAGATTCGACCCGGAGGCAAAGGCGGGGCAAGCGCACGCAAAGCGCTTCGGAAACCATGTTCAGGAGTTCCTTGGCCGAGACCAGGAAACACAATCGACATCGACTGACCAGCTGGTCCCCCGGACACACCAACAATGAACGCGCGGACGAACTAGGCGGCGGCGGGGATGTGGTGCGCAGACGAGACCACAGCGCTCACGCACGAGAAGCGCATCGCAGAGGAGAAGGCGCTGGATAGGTGGACAGACAGACAATTGGAAGAAGACGTACACGACAGGGAGATGAGGACCGGCTCCACCAGCTTGGAAACCAAAGGCCCACTTCTGGAGAACAAGAAGGGAGGTGCACGGGAGGCTGATACAATGCCGAACATATGCGTTCATTAGCGAGTACTACGCAAGGTTCGTATCTTGGAAGGGAGTAAGGTGTCAGTGCGGCGAACGCGTTCAGACCAGGGATCACATCTTATGGGAACGCGAACGAGACGCGTAGGGACGCGACATAATTATTCCCCCAACTGCCAATCCCGGACCTGCTGGGCACGGAGGAAGGTCTCCAAGCAGTGGTGAAATTCTTGGAGAAGATGGGGGCGTTCACGAAGACGGGCCAACCGCGGTGCGAGACGGGGCCCCTAGTGATGGGCGAAGAAGATGAAGACGAGGGAAGCGAGGCCGAGGAAGGTTCAGAGAATGGGTACGGGGGAGACGAGGAGGTGGAGGATGGAGCGGACGAAGATTGAAGACACAGCGAGACGCTGACACCGCCACATTTAGGCGCCGCTGGAGCAATCGAGCAGCTGAGCGCTTAT
The DNA here is from genome assembly GCA_014462675.1 of Mycena sanguinolenta. Taxonomy (NCBI): domain Eukaryota; kingdom Fungi; phylum Basidiomycota; class Agaricomycetes; order Agaricales; family Mycenaceae; genus Mycena; species Mycena sanguinolenta. The sequence continues at coordinate 6,359,132 of JACAZH010000003.1, read as the reverse complement.
TCTCGTTTTTCTCAAGAACCTATAGCATCCCGCTGGGGCAGCCCATAGTCAATCTGCCGGAGACATTGACCTCGCTTTTCGTTGAGGCAAATCTTCGAAACCCACTGGCACTCACACCTTTTTGTTCGATGGAGGCAGCCCATGTGATTGGTATCTTATTTGCGCATCCAATACAGGGGGCGAGCAGCAGTGCGATCCACATCACGCTGGACCCTAAAACTCACTCGAATGGGTCAATCTCAGCATTTGCTTGCATCCAGTCTTTGCGGCGTCTTCCTGCGAAGGGTTGCGTGAGGGCTCTGTGCTCCGGCTCCGGTCGCGTTAGACGTCGGAGCACCCCATACGCCAAAACGGATTGAAAGCGGTACACTCTGATAAGGAGTTGACTTTCGCCGCACGCGATGAGGAGCTCGCAAGCCGCTTCTCCAAAAGCTTCTCCGCCTGAGGCTGGCCGCCATCTCGCTGGAGTCTGGACAGTTCGCGCTTCGACACCAGCGGCACTCGCATGGATGGGATATGCGGGCTTGTTGACCAGCTGCGCTACCTCCTCACTCCTGTGGGAATCCCACTCGGAGGGGCGGCGAGGGAGACACAGCTTTACAGGCATACAATCGCACGATCCCGCGCTCCACCTCATCCTCTGACACGTTCGGCATCCCGTGCCCCAATCCAAGCAGTGTCGGTACTCAGTTAGTGGTCATCATCGTCTGCCAACTCGCGGGAGATACGGGTGGCAATCCCAGGTGAAGCGCGGGCCAATTTTATCGCGGAGCTCTGCAGCTGGAGCCGCTGGACGCCCAAGTCGAGCAGAACGTCCGATACTCGTTGCGGGACTGGCTGCCTCTCGTCTCAGACATGCCATCAACGAGGCCCTACGTCGCCTTGCGGACGGTATCTTCTCTGTCCATCGAGAGGATGCGAGCCTCGGTATCTACTTCGACGCACCCCCGCACGGAGATGGCCAGTGAGACATGGGTTTCGCGCCCTGCTGCGGCTAAACCCCTCGAGCCTTTGCTCCATCTTCGCCACGCCGCCTATTCCGCCATGTGCAGGATAGTGAAGACACCCCTCGGCGCATAGCGACATTCTCAAATCTGCCTCGATGTCCAATGCTGTTCTCGCATCGGGACGACTGCCTCGCCGTTATTGCGCTTGCCCTTACACCTCTGGGTGCGCATACTTCGCCAGATGCTGTTGGCGCTATACCCACTTGCTACGTCCCGCCTGTGACTACGGGGGCGAAATCCTAGCATTCGACATTCGACATAATATCATAATAATCGACAACGGGGATTGAGCACTCCCTATTTTATAGTTGGAGCGTTAGATCGCCGGAGACTAGGGTCTGCTCCCTGGCTCTTTCGCAGCAGACCTTTCAAAGCCCTCGTCAGTTCCGCAATTTGCCCAGGCTTGAAGCCGGCGTCCTTCAGATCTGCAGCGGGCACCTCCAAAATGGCCCCTGCCGTCTCGAACCCGTATTCTTCGAGGAGGTGATGGATTTTATGGCTGAGACCGTTCTCTTGGCAAAATTGCTTGATCGGCGCATGAACCCCTTCGGCCTCGGCCAGCAGCAGCCCGTGTAGGACTTTCGGACCCTGGCCTACTCCTCCGGGACCACCTTCGATGTCGCCATCCCCACCTTCGCCGCCGATACCGCCTTTGCGGAGTATTGCTGTTAGTCACGGTGTCTGTCTTGAATCCCTCACAAGACTTACCGTTAATCTCGCGAAAGTGCTGGACGTGCGCTGCGAGCTGAGGTCCTTCACCCAGACCGCCCCCGCCGCCTTTTTGTCCACCTTTGCCGCCTCGTCCTCCCCCTGCCGCCTATCATCGTTTTAAGCGAATCCTATCTGGCGTTTTCAGCAGTCTGCGCACCGTTAATAACAGGTGACTTCGTCCAGGAGCTGAGGGCGGGATTCACGCTATAATATCGATCGTCCTTCGTCGACCCATACGGCGGTGGCTGCTTTAAGAGCTGAGAAAGATAGACAGCCCCAGTCAGTTCCTCTGCCGAAGACGGGCTGGGAAGTGAAGTAGCGTTGGCTCCGTTTTGGCGATCCGTTTGCACATTCAGCGCCGTCTCCCCAAGCTTAGCGTGCATCCACGGAGGCTCTAGCAGGATCGCTGGCTTTGGGGTAAAACCAACGGATGGTAGCGTCTCGTTGGTGGGTGGTGGAGTCGGATAGCCTTCGACCGGCGTAAATGGTGGAGAAACGAATTGTGGGTCGGAAAGAGGGGAAAGACATTGAAGCCATGAAGATCGGGAATCCAGATTTGGCCAGACCATACTTTGCACTACAGATTGGGTAGACGGTCGTGCAGCATGAGTTTGCGCCCAGAATCTTGTTACGTTCTCCCAGAGCATATCGGACATCGCCGGGGGACCAGGTGGTCTTTCTGGCCGTTCGCCATTAAGAACCTTCAGCAATGCTGCAGTTTCAGACACATCCGAGAACGGAGGACGTGTTGTATACAACTGGAAGAAATTAGGACATTTGGCGAACAAGTATGATAGCCTGGTACCTCTACGCAGACACATCCGAACGCATACACATCAGTGGCTGGAGTTCGTGCGAACTTGAGGTTGAAACGGTCTGGGTCGAGTAATTCGGGAGCCATCCAATAGAGACTCCCCGCTCGATTTGTGCTCATTGTCGCAGTGGCGTCTGAAAAAATACTGAGGCCGAAGTCATTCAAGCACGCAGTCCAGTCCTCCTTGATCAAAATATTGGCCTATTGATAGAATCAGCTGAGCACAAACGTGGCTCGAAATGCGTACTCCACGTAAGTCTCCGTGGACCAGATTGTGAGAATGAAGGTATTCGAGGCCTTGTGCAACTTCATATAGCTTAACACCGGTGTTAGATGGAACATGTCCAGCTCGGACACAGGGAAACGCACCAATTTATCGACATTTGCATGACCATGAGTTTTGAGATAATTTATCACCGTGCCATGCTCCATCCAAGGGGAAACCAAGCAAAGTGAGGAAGGGAAGCTCTCTGCATCGATTCCCAAGAAGGGTAAGATATGCGGGTGGTGTAAAGTCCTCCACATGAGGGCTTCTCGACATAATATCTGTATTCATGAGATAGATGGACTGTCTGTACCAAACCACTTACCGATCGAGTGCGGCGCAAGTCCGAGCCACGGAGGAAGTGTCGCATGCGTTTCAAAGCAACGCGCTGGCCATCATATGAAGCGCTATATATGTCTCCGAATCCACCCCCGAAGGTGGGATGCTCATCTCGCTCCTCGACCCCGGCGATGAAAAGCGACGAAGGAAGGCTATCGCACGACTCGGACAGCTTTCTGACTATTCTCCTTGCCGCTCTGGTATGTTCCTGTTTCACAATAAACCCTCCATCTAGTTTCTTGATGACAAAGGGTCAGTCATGATTTGCAATTGAATGCGGAATCACCTCTTGGATGACATCAAGGAAAAACTGTGCGGAATCTCCCTCGAGACGTAGCACCGCTTGTTCGTCAGATTTGCTGCTGAAAATGGACACAAGGAGTGAAGCAATTCGCTCCTCATCTCTGCGTATGGCAGTTCGAAAATCAGGGTCATTCGAAAGCTGCAATTTATTCGACAACTAAGTGCCAATTAGAGGATATCCGGCACTATTTCAGGAGTCAAACATACCTCCAAAACTTTCTGTCGGCACTCCAGGCTTTCAATAATGGCACTGATAACACTATTGGATGCCATTGACGATATGCAGTCGTCCACTGTCATCTGGAGCAGACCAACTTCGCTCGGACTTCGACTGAATTGAGATAAGGCCATCAAGTTTCAACGGGAAGCTCACTTACGAAAATTGGCTACTGCAACTTGAAGCACCTTTGAGGAAAGAAAGCGAGGTCTCGTATATCAAAATTTTCGAGCTCGTCCTCGTTGTGGTCTTGTTCATTGTCGGCCTGCGTTCGGTTACAACTCGTAGCTCCCACTCAACCCCCTTCCTTGACAAGATGAGGGATCGATGAAGGGAAGCGCCCGTTGAAGTAATATTGGACTGACAAATAGCTGTGGCGTTGCTAAGCCCCCGATGACGGCACAAAAACAGTACAATCTGGAGCCTCCAAAGCGCCAAGGCACCACCGCGAGTTTATGTACATTGTCGGTACATAGTGAAGCGAGCTTGAAGGGAGCATATTCGAGGATTGAAGATTTTTGAAATATTGTCAATGGTCATGCCGGTTTATACTTGTTTACCCAACTGTCACCTCGACCTCAAGGCCTCAAGCTCCGATGTCACTTGATCTCGATTCTATGCAATTTCCAGAACATGTTTTAAAATTAGGGCAATGTACTGCTCCAATTTCCAGAACATGCTTATGGCAATGTACTGCTTTCCGGCGACTGCACTCATGCGAAACGCACCCGGCGACAACGTCCGTGACGGACGCGCAACTTGAATGGCTCGAGCGTGGTCTTTCCCTTCCCCGTCGGAGAAGCGCAAAATGTGGAACGTACTGATACATGGCGAAAATTGTACAGAAACGACAAAACATCAGAAAAATTATCGCCCGTACGCCCAAGTCATCCTCGTTGGTTCTTGTTACTAGTCGCGGTCACCATATCTTTCAACGCTCTCTTCAGCTCCGCAATTTGCCCGCCCTTCAATCCCGCTTCTCTCAAGTCGGCATCGGAAACCTCCAAAAGAGCCCCCCGCCGTCTCGAATCCCTCTTCCTCGAGGAGTTTACGAATTTTTTCGCTGACGTGGAACTTGCGGCAGAACTCGCCCATGCTCAATGTCGGCCCATGGTACGTCTTTCCTCCGACGCCAGACATCATCAGTTGCTTCGTGAATTTGGGGGCCTGGCCCACCCCTCCGGTACCGCCTTCGGTTACCCCCGGTCCACCGTCGCCACCAATGCCGCCTTGAACCGTATTAGTCCTCTGCACCATCGTCGACTCTGAAGAAAACTTGCCATTGATTTCGCGGAAACGTGGGATGTCTTCTGTCCCCAAGTGAGACGCCTCACCAACACCACCCATGCCGCCTTTTTGTTCACCACGTCCACCGGGTCCTCCTCTGCCACCTGTGAGTTTTCTCTGGGTGAATCCCCCACTCTGATTTGTAAGTCTATGTACCGTTCAAAATAGGTAGGCTACTCCACTTCGAGGTGCGCCTAGGGTCGAAGGCAGGCCATCCTGAAGCGTCGTAGGCAGGTGCGGGGTCAGAGGCGGGCGGGGGGCTGGTGGCGGATCTAGATTTGTAATTTCGGGTTGTAGCCATCGTTGCTCCTCGTATGCGATAAACAGGACATGGGTGAGCAGCGGCGTTTATCTATCTCTCAGTGGGCGCTAAAGAGATTGTGGATGACAGGCCCAATGTTCTGGCACGCTGTGCTAGGCAATCTAAATGGGACGCTTCCAACGGCACTTTGCGGTCGGCTAGTTGTCAAGGGAGAGAAACGCAATCGCGCCGTGTGAAGGGGGTGGCTCTTCCTGTGCCTGAACCTCTCAATTGGAACTTTCCTTCTGCTTTCTCGGACAATCTCGCCTCACATGTCACGACTTCCCTCGCACCAAATCTGCCGCCGTCGATAGTGGGCGCTAACAAAACTCATAATGCCCGATCCCGTCGAAAACTGTCAAGGCATATCAAAGAATTGACCTCCGAATAGGACCTCTACGCCAACTTTCTGCCCACCAATCGAAATCACCGATTTGCGAGCCTAGTTTGCGAGACGCATTTGGAACTTGATGAAACGTAATGGGGATTCGCTGTGTTTACCGGAAACACAGGTTTTCAGAAAAAGGACACTACTTTCCCTTATTTTAGGTACGCCGCGGCGACGTTGGAGCGCTTCCGAGCTAATTTGAGACAATCATAGACGCCAGCACGTCGGCGGCCAAAATATCATTTCACATTGAAGGAGGGTTTTACAACGGCTTCCCTTTACCCTGGCGTGTGCGGCCATCCAAGCTGGAGGTAAGTCAAGAGGATAGACCCGGATCCATATCTGTCAAATTTCTGGATTGGCCCGACAGCCGAACCACACTAATCCCTGAGTCGGACTTTCACCAGTATCTTCGCCTCGTCGACTCTTCGCTAATGACGGCTAATGTTATAGATCCAAGAAAAAGTTGAACTATCCCACTTTACCGTTGGATCGTTCCGAGCCCGTCTGACTCTTCTGAGACCTAACTATCATTCACCAAGTCTCTCAACGTCCTCCCTAGCTCCGTAATTTGCCCAGATTTCAAGCCAACGTCCTTCAGAGCATTATCGGACACCTCAAAAATGTCACCAGCCGTCTCAACACCGCATTCGTCGAGGAGATCGCGGATCTTATCGCTGAGGTGGTACTGCCGGCAAAAGTCGCCCACAGGTACCTTGACGTCCGGCACACGGAATGATTTCGCTTCTACGACATATAGCAGCAATTGATTCGAGATTTTGGAGCCCTGGCCTACGCCTCCGACCCTGCCTTCCATACCCCCTTCTCCACCGTCGCCGTCGATAACGCCTTGGAAAGGTGTATGTATCAATCACAGGCCTCGCTGAAATTTATCATTGATTTCGCGAAAACTCTGGACGTCGTTTGTCGCGAGACGAGTTGCCCCACCAAGCCCGCCGCCCCTATTCTGTCACCTTTTCCGCCTGTCCTCCTCCGCCGCCTATGATTTTTGTGAGTGATTTCATTGAAAGCCTGCTCACCGTTAACAATAAGTCAGCCTTTCATCCAGGGTTACGACTCGTACTATCTGTCGCTTTCCTCTGTGTTGGTGTGTGATGTGGTTGTTCAGGAAGTCAGGGACTTGTGGCATTTGTCTACCTCTGAGGGCACTAAATAGCTGTGGTGTGACAGCTCCAATGTTTGAGCATGCGCCGGTTCCGGCGGCGGTTCTCGGTCAACTAGCACGGTACGAGATATACATCAGCTTGCCAGCAACAAGCTGCCTTTGTGAAGTCATTCTTCCCACGATTGGCACACGCTACTTGTGGGCCTCGCGCTACCCACAACTTGAATAATTCGTTACCGCGGCTGATTTATCAGACGACTCTGGTACTGCCGCGCTTTTCTCGTACGCGCATATGGGGTGTGTTTGCGACACTGTTTTGTCGAAAATTATCGGAAACTCTAAGAACGGTACGGTGCGACGCAGGCGGAAAATAGTCTTTGTACTCCTAATGGCCCGACTTTTTTTCTGACTTGAAATGACCAGATCTAGACCACTTCCGATTCTCGCATTCGTTACGATGTATGAATCAGTGATATTTTGGTCCTTGCCAATTATCTCTTTGCCAGCAGCACTGGCATCACCTGTGCTATCTTTCATGCTCCACGACCCTCGACAACAGCGCATACAAGTCGAGTATTCAATGGTTGATGGTCTTCCGCTTTTGATTCCGAACCAGACTGATTTGAAAATCGACATGATCGCAATAAATATTATCGACACTTCATTTTACGCCTCTGGTTCGGTCCCTTACGATCTGCTTCGCTGGAGGCTGATCACTGGACCCTTGCCCACCCCACCCTTGCCGCCTCTTTCAACTCCGTTTCCTCCGTTGCCGCCCATGCCGCCTATGAGATACCAGAAGTAAGCACCGATTGAAAAATAGAGACAATGCAGCGGATCGCTGACCAGAAATGTTGCCAATCTTCCACCGTTCATCGGGGTCCATATCCAACTCGGGGCCGCCGCCTTCACCACCTTCGCCGCCGATGTACCCGTCACTCCCCGCGCCACCAGCCCCTCCTGCATGGAGTTTCCGAAAGCATTCAAAAATTCGACGGCGGAATTTACTCACCCATGATATCGCCCACCACGGTCGTCGCATTACTTTCGGAGTGATCAGACTCGAGCGATTTTTTCAGGTCCTGAGTGTCCCTCCGACATGAGAACATGGATCAATGGTCTTCCAGCATTCGAACTCACCACAAGTTCGCGAAAAAAAAGTGGCAACATTTCGGGCAGTGATGAACTATTGTGATCGAATCAACAATGGAAGAAGATCAAGCGACGGGAGAGGCATCGGCGTACCTCCGCAATTTTTTTGTCCAAATCGCGGGTCGTGTTGTGCGTTTTAAGGCTAGAAGATGGGCCAAGTGGGTCTTTCGCAGCGGTCGCCTTTAGTTCCTCCAGCATCGATGTCAATTTTCTGCATACGAGTCAGGAAACCATTTGAAATTCGTAAATTTGACTCGCGGACGTGTGGAGATTCCGCGTGATGGTGTTGTAAAGGCCGAAGTAGACCCTTTACAGTAATAAACGATTGTGTTGTGCTTGTTTGTATTGACTTGCCTATTTTGGAATCGGGCGTAGTATAAATTGCCCGTGTTTACTATAGTTTAGACTACTCTTACTTACTCTTAACTATCACTACTTACAAGAATCCAATATCTTCGCTGGTTCTCTTGTGCTGTGATTTAAGAGTGTTAAGAGACCCTTAACACTTTTTTGAACCACGATAGTGGATCAAGTCGCTTGCAGCAAACACTGCGCGAGCGATTTTCTTATCGATTAAAAAACCTTTTATCTACTTTTCTTTCATGCACATCGTTGACGACGATGGGCAAGAACAGGAAGAAAACCCAAAATAATACTCAGATCGAGCACGACGAGCATGGTCCGGCACCGCCGTACCAAGTCCAGACGCCGCGTATTTCGATCGTGCCCGATGACGATGATGGAGATCCTCCATCATCGCACGGGACCGCGTTGACAGCGGCAGCGCAGTCCCGAGACGTGGGCGCAAGGAGATCGCCGACGGTGGCACAGCCACCTAATCGATCTTTATCCCTACCACCACGCGATGTCGAGCGTTCACGCTCGACACCGTCAGCTTCCCGCTCGGGTGCCGACGCGAGGCTGACGGCCCCAACCGACGACTCCAGACTGACAACAGTCCCTGGAGACGTCTCAAGCCTCATCCAACGACAGTCGCCGGGTCATAATTCTGACCGGGACAGTCGTCGATCTGAGAAGTCCAGTGCCTCTCGCGAGAACCGTGAGGGGACTGAAGGTAAGAAGAAGCATAAAGCTCCTACTCGTCCATCGGTGGAGGAGGTCGACGATGTTGACGACCCCCCAGCCGTCGTGGCTGCGCACAGATTTAGCGCTAAGCCCCAAAAGAAGGAGAAGGACTCGCGTGAGCGGTCCAACTCCTCTTCGCGTTCGATCCGTAACTCAGACCGTGGCCGCACCCCGCTGGAAAACGCATCGGGGCGCGAATCATCGTATGTAGGTTCGCGTGAACGGTCTCGAGAGCGTAATACGCACTCAAGCCGCCGTTCTGTGCAATCCCCGTACCCCGCAGAAGCCATTTTGCGTGAGTACGATGAGTCAGACGTTAGCTCGTACGCACGAGCTAAGCGTCGTGCTGAGAAGCAGCGTGATGAGCAGCCCCGCTCGCCGCGCGCTAAAATAGTTCCGTCGTCGCCAGAGAAAAATCCTGAGAACGACGAGGATGTAATTCCACCACCTAGTATATCTAGGTTACAATGTCTCGCTAATGAAGCTATTGCGCGCGATTGCGCCAATCTTGAGAACACACCCGAAGCACGCGCTCGGTGTGAAGAGTCTGAGAAACGTAAACGCAAGCTCACCGAGCGACGCGACGGTGAATTAGCCGTCGCGTTAGACGAGCGATTCACGTTGGAGGCGACCGATGAGGCTGAAGAGTCACGTCTGGTCGCGGAGCAGCTAGAAGAAAATACCAGATCTCTCCGTGAAGAACAGCGTAGAATCACTGAGGAGAAAGAGGAAGCTTGCGAGGATGTTCGAGGAGCACGCACAATGCTGAAAACAGCTGAAGATCAAATTGCGGCGCAGGACAAGCGCCAAAAAGAAATTAAGAAATTAATTGTGCTGGAGGAAGACCGCCTCCGCGCATTGCTGGTTGCTGAAAAAGATAGTACCAAATCTAAGAAGAAAACGGAGAAGACGGCCACTAAGCCGCTTCCCATTCCACCTATACGAGCGACGGGCAAAATACCGACGCTCAACGATCACGCTGTGATCCAGCGTCTTCGTGAACATGATCTGCAACAGTATGGAACTTCCCATTATAAAGACCAGGGTATCAAATGGGACTCCGATGGGGAAATTGTGGAAATAGGCCCTCCACCCAAGAGAGGTAGCTCTGTTGGGACCTGTGGAGGATGCGACGAAACCCCTGAGGCTAAACCGTCTCAGGAGGAACGAAAAAAGAAGGCGGCACGCAAGGATAAAAAATCCGCGTGCGCGACTGAAAAGAAATCCGTCAAGACTGAGGAGGCAAAAACTCCTCCTCGGTCGAAATCTCCAAAGAAGGAGGAGGCACGTACTCCTCCTCGCGCTAACTCTACTCTCAAACAAGACGGGAGTAAGCGAAAGAAAGATAATGATGATAAGAAAGCTGGATCGTCATGGCAGAGGAAGCAGCCATCTAATGGTGGAAGCTCCTCGAGTTCCAGCAGCAGCTCGGACTCAGACAAGCCAGCTGACTCTGAAGATGAGTCGTACAGACATGAATCGGATTATTCCCGTACAGATGACACGGACAGTGCATTCGGCGGGGAGCGCGATGATCCCGATGAGTCGCGTAGAAGACGCGCTCGCGAGAAGAAACGCGACAAGAAAAAGTGACAGAAGCAGCGCCGCCGCCACTTTAGCAGCAGCGAGCCCAGCGAGCCTAGTAGCTCGTCGAGTAGCTCGAGCGATCCGTCCGAGCTGTCTAGTGATGGTTCGGACACTGATGACGATACCAGCACTAGCTCAGACAGCAGTTCTGGATCAGAACGTTGTCGGGGACCATCACGTACACCGCGGCGGCGCCCCAAAGAAACGGATCGTCAGCATGAGGCGTTGCCATCGGCGTAACTCGCGCCGTAAACACCATTCGCACGGTACCCGAGATCGTCGGCACCGTAGCAAGACGGTGGACTGTGATGACGGCCGGCGTCATCATAACGAAGTCGCGGATGCATCTCGAGCTGGCGGGCCCGAGCACCAACTCGGCCGCTGGCGGGATACGTTACATAGTCACATTGAAAGGAGGTTGGACGATACGCTAGGCAAGCGTTCGCCCATGTCGTCGGTTTTCGATGAAAACCGAAATCTAAAATTCCCTGTACCGCCTGTATACAACGGCAGTCAGGACATTGATAAGTTTGACGAGCACCTTCTGCCTATGTGCAGATGGATGGAGTTAATGGGACTAGGAGGTCGTGAAAATGACCACCGGCGCATTCTAACTCATGGATTCTACCTATCTGGCGCTGCTAGAGACTGGTATGAACAGCAAGTTGTGGGTCCATACCGCGCTAAGTGGATATGGACGTATAAAGAAATGGTGATCGGGTTATTTGACCGGTTCATCAACACGGCGTGTGTTCAGAAGGCTACTGATACCTTCTGGAGCGCGACGTATTCCCCTGAAATTGGAATTCAGGGTTATTATCATCAATTAATGACCGCATTGAGGAGAATGGTTAAACGACCAGACTCGTATACATTTAAAACTCAGCTTATGGGTAATATGCCCAGCGGGATGTTCAAGGCGCTCACTGAGCGTAACATTACTGCTGAGTACAGTAAAATCAAGGAGATTCTTGATTATGCTGCCAACTATGAGACACACCAAACGATCAGAGACCGATATGAAGAACGACGACGCCGTCGCGCAGCACACACTGCCGCAGCGTCATCCAGCAAGAAAGAGGAAAAATCGAAGGATACTCCTCGTCTTGCTGCTGGGCATTGTGACACTACTAAAAAGTATCGTCTGGTGCCTAGGCGCTTACCGGTTCGAAATGATGCCCCGAGGCGGGACTATCGACCGGATAGCGATCGAGTTATTCCCCGCGAGACTTCATTGCGACCTGCAGCTCACGATGGGGGAGAGAGTGGGAATAAAAACCCGAATAGAAACGGGAATAACGTGAAATTCAAGGCGCCGTATCCAAAAACGGCGTATCCTAAGCTGGCGCAGGGTGCAAAACACCCTGTACCGAAGGCCAGCGGCTCGAAGAGCTGCTATACATGTGGCGGTTCGCATTATGCAAATGTGTGTCCGCAGAATAAAGAACGAGCGCCCCTGTTATTCCATGGGCGCGAAGTTGTGAATGATAACGAAGAAGAAGAAGGGAGTAAGAACTTCCCTGAAGCCTCTGCGTCGTCTTCGGCGTCGTCTGCTCAGGAAGAGCAAGTCGAGCGGCTCAACCACGCGGTTGAGGACGACGATAGTGCTCCCTCGGAGGATCAGCTGCAAGGAGATCAATACGAGTCGGATTATACGCTAGAAGAGTGTACCGACTACTCCGACGCTGATGATAACGTCGAGCGTTGTTGTCACATAGATGTGAACGACGACGAGGACGATCTCCCGCCGCTCATGCACACCTGGTACGATAGCGACACGGACTCTGACGAGGACGGTCGCTCAGTGGAAGATTGGTCTGACTCCGAAATGGAGGGCGATGACTTAGACCCACCAGTGCCTGAAGAGCAAACGGAGCCAGTCCCTTGGAGACGCTATCAGCCTACCCAAGCCGAGGAGGGACTATACGGCATCTGCGACGACTACTCAGATGATGAATTCACGAACGACGAAGACGTTGACATGTTGGCCAAAGAAATGGCCGAATGTCTACTAAAAACGGGCGACATAGACGCGACGCTCGAGTATTTCTCAGCAGTACGCACTGTTGAGGATACTGGAAATAATAATAACAAACGAGGAGTGCTTTTGAAGAAGTCAAAAGAGCCTCGTCCTCGCCCAGCGCGTACTAAGGCAGAAAATTACTGTCTTACTGCGTATGTAAATATCAATGGGACGCCTGTGTTCACGTTATTCGACTCGGGCTGTACCACAGAAGCGTGCAGTCACCCGTAGCTGTAAGGGAAACACTTCCTGGCTGGCCACAGCCAGACGGTATGATGTCTTTTTCCGCGGCTGCAGCCAGGGCATAAGCTAGGCTCACTTTTCTGCCTCCCAACACTGCCAGAACGCTCTCAAGCCCGGCCAAGCTGTCCCGACATTCCCACGCCGCGATTCTATGGTAAACGTGATATCTTCGGCTATCCAGATACTCGTTGTCAGGATATTCATTAAATGAGATATCAAATACATGCGGCGATGCTACGCTTTTGAACCCAAAATGGTAATATTTTATACTGGCTTCGGCACCGCTTGCCCCCGCTCTTCCGCTTCGTTCCGTGCTGGCTCCCCCATCGCCAGCCCTTGCTCCTCTGCCTCACTGAAGGCAGACATGCTCTCCACCAGGAGAGCATCTTCTGCAATTGCCATTCGGACCGCGCTGGCCGCAGACGTGTCCCATGTTGTCTTGAAGCGGCGACAGGTGCCACGGGCTCCCTCTGCCTGCCGCGCGGGCGTAAGCGGCCAACCCAGCCCGCAGTTCCACCGATACACCCACCACCCTCGTCGTGCACCGTTCTTCCCACCATACCGCCCGCCACCGTAGAAACCGCAACACCCGCCTCATTTCCTCGCGCAGGAGGTAGACCTCCTCTTCCCATCGTTCCTTGCGCGCTTTAGCCCTGGACCACTCAACACGGATTGCTACAATCAAGAATCAGCCCTTTCTCAGGAAGGAAGTAGTTCGGCTGCACTCACAATCATGTAAATCTTTTTCACTCTCCCCAGGCCCCCCTCCTTCCGTCCAGATCCACGACAGATGCTTTTCTTTAGACGACAATGCGGGACCTTCCCGATGAGGGTGTGCCGGACCCCGCCTAGCTCGCGTGGAGCCGATACTCCCGAGCTTCTTCCGGGCGCGTGTGTCGATTTCCCTTTCTTCGTCCAGTTGTACGTCTGCGGCAGTAAGCTCCGGGAACCCCAGGCATGCGTCCTTGCCTCTCAGCGCAATGAGCGCGAGGCGCGCCTGCCTGTACTTCGTCGCTGCCGCGTCCACGCGTTCGCCAATTTGCCCTATCAGCGTCTGCGCTCTTGTCGCCGCCCGCTGTCCGACCACGGCCCCGGAATCGCGATGGTCTATTAGATGGCGCTTGGCATGCAGTCGACTCCGTAACACTCTCAGCGCATCCCGGCACTGACCTTCCCGCAACCTCCCCTCCATTGCCGGCAAGCCCTTCCTACACCCCTCCTCCCTGTTCGCCCCTCCGCAATCCAGAAGGCAGGTACAGTTTCACGTCCTCCGCCTTGGGCGGCGGCAGCTCCCGAGTCTCGGGCGTCCTCGTCCTCCTGGAGTTCCTGTACGGCCCCCGGCGTGTAAATAGCTTGCAGTGTCCGAAACTTCGCCAGCTTTGAGAAGAAAGCAATCCGCATCTCCACGATCTTCTGATTTTGGTCTGATGTCAGCAAACTTCGTCCCTTGACCTCGTCACGAATTCGACGTCTGCATTCTCGTCAATATTTTCGAATGGCTCCCATTGTCTCATGGGACTCACTGGGTCTCCTCCAATTGGAGCCCTGCGGTCAAGAAGGAAGTCACACTGGAGCCATGCAGCTTCGCCCCGCCCATCGACACCTCCTGCGCCTCGTCCTGCGCCAGGGCTAGACGGATCGCAGCCTCCCCTGGCCCACCTTGAACACATTTAGTCTCGAACCTTCCCGCTATGCGCACGATCGTTCGCTCACCGTCCTTCCCCTCGGCCAATTTGTACGGATTCGGCTTAGTCTTGTTCTTCCGCCACTCGTCGATTTGCTGCTGCCACTGTTTTCTCAGGCCCTTCTTCAGCGTCTTGTCCACTTGCGTGAATAAAGCCACTTGACGCTCGCGCTCGTCCATAGCTAATATCAGTTTACGAGGTAAAGTCGTTTCTGTGATGATTTATCGTCGTCACCCAATCAAGTAACGTATTGGCTTTCGTACCTTGGTTAATGTTCTTCTCAAAATTGAGATGATCCACCTTGTCTTCGATTGCGTCATGTCGCGCTCTGATATTCATCTCCTTGGTGGCCCACCCCAGTGGGATTCAAATGGGACCACGTGCGCTCGATCCCCTCCCCATCTGTTCGCCCTACGCCTGGCAGGTAACTGAGCGAGTTCTGTACCTGGCAATCCCTCTCGTGTGCGGCAGCGTGCCACACAGGCAGCCCAAACATCACCGTCACAGCGAACAGGTCCAGGCGCAGCCGCTCAGGCATTTTCGCCATCCGCGTTGGTAGGTTGATCTGCCATTGGCACGCGATATCATAAGAGATCGCGAGATACATCCCCGTCACACCCATGACGGCGGACAGGAGTATATAGTCCATATTAGAGTAGCTACAGAACGGTTTTAGTTAGCACCATCTCGTTGATCTATCCGGCGAACATACCGTTCACCCTTTTGTAAGTCGCCCATCCCCTGCGGCCGCACGAGCTCGTGCCGAGCGCATACAACTCCGCCCACTCCAGAACACCTCAATCCCATCGTCAAGCGCGTGTCTTTTTGCATGAGCGCTGCGAATGCAATACACGTGCTGACCTAAACTTCCTTCGGTTTCCTTGCAGAATAAAACAAAAAGCGACGTACGTCTTTCTCTGCCACGTAGCCCTTCAAGTGTTCCTTGTACGGACCCTCTTCCACTAAATAACCCCACCCCGAACCCAGCGGCAGGTCCTCGTGCTGATTTGCGCGTAACCTATTCTTCAAGCGGAAGTTCGCATCCATCGCGAGCAATAACATATATAGAAAGCTTCAAATCTGAGAATAAGCCCTCATCTCGGCGCGTTCCGACCAGCCAACTCACCGAAACTCTGGAGCGACCTCCCGCCAACCTTCTGGCAGGTTGATCTTGTCGTGGGGGCACGCCCAGCACATCACGGCGCATTCCCCCTGCTTCGTGTTTTGCACACCGGCGGGATCATGCCCCCGCCCACTGCGCTTCAGCCTCTTTAGGAACGCGTACTGACGCGCCATGCGGCCAAAGGCCTTCTCCCGGTCCTGCAATGATACATATTTCGTTGAAATTCCGTGCAGAAAAACAGCACAGGTCGACTTACCGGAACTGCCTTCATCTCCGACGCGTTCGTCTTGCGTTCCAGCGTCCCCACGAAGTCGTGGACATTGATATTACCAACGATGTTCAGGAGACGGAAAAGCTCCAGGGCCGCAAATGTGGCGCACGTTGCAGGATCCACCGTTGTGGCGGGGGTACCACCCATTACGCAGAAGCTGCTCGAGATTTTGCGCTCGATCTGATTTGTCGCACCCACAATATCGATATTTGACACTGTGGATGTACTCCGTGTCCATCACGACCATGGTGCGCTCCGTGGGGACCGGCCTGGGACAGGGATGGCCACCATGCCCCAGTTGGTACACATATCCAAGCCCCGCGAGAGTCACCGCACTCCAAAAATCGCCGTTCCATTCCTGGCTTATGTGTGAGCGCTTGTATTCATTACGCAGAAGACAGAAATACATACCTGTAGCCGATGCAAGGGAGACAATGCGTGGCGAGACAGCACGCACGTCGCGCACTGTATGAATTCGCCGCAGGTTAGGCATCGGAATCGCCGGGTCGTTCTGTGCGAGTGTCGCACCACAGCAGGCGCAGCGCCCGGCTTCGTCCCCCGAGCCCCTCGCGCCTTAGGAGTTCGTCGAGAAAGCGCTGAATCAGGGGTCGCCACAGGTTCATGGCATCGTCCTGTGAAAGGAAGGTGAGCGTGAGCGCTCAGTGGAATGTCCATGAATGAAGCCATACCGAGCTTTCATATCTTTTCCTCTTTCCGCCAGAGTTTGACGCGTCATCCACATCTCCATCTCCATCCAGCTCTGCGCTGTCGCCTTCCAGAGTATCCTCCGGCAAAGGAATCCATGCGGCATAGGTATCTGCCAGGTCGGAGGGCAAGATTTTACGTTTTTTCACCCCGACATTGAGCACTTGCTGCACGCCGCGCCTCCCGTCACTAGACCTGTAGAATCCGGTGTCGCGGCTGAAATCCCCAGCTCGAGATTCGTAGTGGATATCGCATTCCAAGCGGTGCGCTGCATTCGGAGCCCGACGTGATGAGACGTTGAAGGAAGCCATACAAAAAAAAGCGAGAAAGAGAACCCGAGAAACGGCAAAGCGACGGCCATGACAAACAAACCGACCGCCCAGCGGTCAAGCCCAAAAAGAAACGCATGGCCACAGGCCGGCGACCTGCGACCTGGCAGTGGGTGGAACGCGGAAGTATGCACGTGAGCCCGTGAGCGCGTACTCAAGTCTCAACATCAACAAACAAATGAACAATTAGCTAACAATAATTCCGAGTCGTATCCAAGTTAATTCAAGGGTAGTAACAAGGTCTTTAATTTTTTGATGACTAGATTCCCGTCATGATCTCGAAATGCGTAGGCCTGCCGTTCTCCGTAGGCTGCATGTTGCCCATTCTTGCAGTCGCACTCAACGTCGCGCGTTCCATGCAGACTAATCAACTGGGAGAATCGAGCGTGAACAAAGAGGTAAATCCGACGGAAAAGCAGGATGCCTACTCGCACGCTGTGTACTGACGTCCCACCATCGCTCTCTGCACCGGCCACCGATGGTGATGGTTTCGGTGACTGCCAAGATGTCTCCGTATGCCTGTTCAAACGCCAGCTAAGACGCCCAATCCATAGAAAAGTAAAGGTTGAACTCACTCGAAAAGGCCTGCACCCCACCCGCGCTCGGGGACCTCTCCTTCGCAATTCCCAGCCCCCCAGATCCGAGACGCAGGTACGAAGCCCCGGAATGAAGCCACACGGCGAAGAGCTGCAGCAGGCTCGCCAGCGCGCTCGCAGAGACCGGAGTCAGACACCGGTGGAGACGATGCGCGGGACGGTGCAGAAGAACGCGTGTCAGCGCTCACTAGAGCCTCTGGAGAGGCTCCGTCGGTGGAAGCGCTTACTGGTTCCAGAGGAGGCATGGACTCGTCATCAGAACCGAAGATGCTGTCGTCCGAATCCCTGTTATGTATGTTAGCAACTGAAATGAAAACCGGATATATGACCATACGTGTGGCTACCCGAAGCTTCAATTGCGTGAAGATTCTGGTAATATTGGCAACATAAGTCGTACGTCGCGAAAGGCCGAGTCTCAGAGTTGGGTTCCGCGTGAAAACGTTGGCGGTAGGCTCGCAGGATCTGGTACTGTTCGTATCTAAACACAAACCGTCATTCAGTAAGTACTTGGGTCCAGCCGTGACGAAGGGCAATGCTACTTACGGGGGCAGCCCATATATGATTGAGGTGGTGGCCTTGTGATAAGATATCACCGTCTTCTCAGGTTCTGAAGGTTTGAATAAGTAGTACCTGGCACGGCGCCCCAGCGCACGAGGAAACCTACCGGGAACTGGCTTGTTTTTCTCCGTCAACATGGTGGTTCGGTCCCAGGCTGGATCCCACGCTGGCAACCTTTTATACCGCCCGCCTCCATTTGATTTGCCCTTGCTTGGCTCCATGACTTCGGGTTCAGTGTTAAGCGATTTCTAGCCAGCCAGCTGGCAGCCAGCCGTCGGGTGGCTCCATCCAGGTAGCTGGATCATAGATCCGCCATCCGAACTGAATAAAATAAGCGACCTTAGCCACACTAGGCGTGAGGGCCGAGACAAAAAAAGACACGCACTTTGAATTCCCCTCCCCCCTCCCGACCCCGCACCCCCAACATACGAATGTTGCGCGATCGCGTGCGTATCAATCTCGCAAACGCCTGGCTTCGTCCACCGCCCTTCTCCGCCCCCGCGCAAATATGGGGCTCGCGTTCCAGACCACGTTATGCCCGGCTTCGATGCGCTGGAAGACAGTCTTAATCCCCACCTAGAATTTCATTTTCAGACCAGCCTACGGAATGAGTTGCGCCTCCGCGATCCCAAACAACCTTTCCCCGGCGATCCATTGCCCGAAGAACCGCCGGATGTCCCAGTTCCAACGCCCACCGCCCCGTTCATTCCAACCCGGGGAGGGATCTGCGCCAAAAAAGCATTGATCGACCTCACGACGCGCCTCAAACGTCGCGATATGGTCAAACGTGCCGCGAAGCGCGAGGAGCGTTTCCGCCAAATCCAAAAAAAATTCCAGCAACAGCGGGCGGCCGCCCCGCCACTCCCTCGACGGCAAGAATATCAGCGTCGCCGAAGGTGGTGCCATAGATCTTGCGTTGGTCGACGACAGAGATTATGAGCTGAACGAAGTCACTGGGCCGGGTTCGCGGTTCCGTTTCAGGCTCATTCCTTGGGGTGCGGAGTAAGTTTCGTCCCAATTCTTTGCGGCATCCCAGATTAATATATCCTGTAGCGTCTCACGAGCCGTGTATGCCCACGACAACAGTATGGTGCTCTTACTTGGTGGTCGGCCCCGAAACCCGAACTGGTGCAAAGAGATTGTTAATCCAGCGACACAAGAATGCGAAATAGCGATTCTGAGCATCCAGCAGTCGGCCGCAGACAAAGCAGCTCAAGTCGCCCCTGTCTTGTCTGGAGGTATTGGTGCAAACTTCAACGAGCCCAGATCAGTACGTGGAACCGAATGTTGCCGATGAAACGCAGTTCAAGAGAGCCATAGGGTACCAAGCAGTCGTACGGATCACTCTTGAACTCCTTGGTATTCTTCCAGTTGCTCTCGACGTTGGCCATGAAACGACTCGTGTGTTACGGAAATAGTGAGTGCGGTGGCTATGTTGATTGATCTCCCTTTATTCATCGACGCCTACACGTAGGACTCCTGGAGATGTACTGTTCCGTCGCTTTCCTTGCTCTTCAAGCACAGAAAAACGAATTTCTCCAGTACAACCCGAACGCCATGTACCCTTCGGACTCTAGCGTTTTTTCTGCCGCCACCTTCGAATTCGGGGGACCTCATCGCCGTACGACTTCCACTGGCGCGCCAGATCGCTATCATGCTGGGACCTGGAGCGTCTTGACTTCGCTGGGGAATTACGCACCAATGCACGGAGGCCACGTCATTTTCTGGGAACTTGGCCTCGTCGTAGCATTTCCTGCTGGTGCCTCCATCCTCATCCCTACCGGCATTATCCGCTACTCCTTTGTCAAAGTCAGGCCTGGTGAGCAGAGATACTCGCTCCTGCAGTGGGCGGGCTCCGGCATAAGCCGCTGGTTCCAAAACGGACGTCGCATGGACATCGACTTCGCCATGCATGCCACCAGAGACGAGCATGAAAGCACGCGAAGCTCTCCACTGCAAAACGCACGCCGCCGCACTACATTTGTTCCCTGTCGAGGGTGAGCTGCCAGAGGGTGGGAAGTTCTGGCCTTTTGTGGGCACAAATCCCGAGGACTCAGTTTCGGAAGAGGCGGATGGCCCATAATTGTTCCTCGAATATTAAAATGGACTCCGAGCCGACCTTACTTACTCGTAACCTACATCGTCGAGTCTCCTTCCCTTTGTCTAGATTTACTCCACTCAACTTGCTTTTGTGTTTTTTTTCGCCTGAATAATTCGAATAGTCCGTCTAAGTAAACGGTCCGGTGAACCGACCAATGACAGGTCACAGTGCCATACGCCGATCATGGCTGCGGATCGCAAACTCGCTCGCAACCTCACTCCACTCAAAGGTACGTCCAGTTTCCCCGCAGAAGGAGCACATTTCTGACTATTCACCATTACCAGATGTCCACGCCCGTTGTGAAGCCCACCGAAGTCCTTGAGTTTCTGGAATCATTTGAGCCGTCGCTTGCCCATCTCCATGCGGGGGTTCCTACAAGCTGGGATTTACAACCGGGATTATCTCGTCGCGATCTCACAATGGCCACGCGAGCATGTCAAGAATTTTTTCAAGACGCAGTATCATGTAGGCTATTCGAGCCCTCTTTCCCCAGTGGTTGTGCAGGCGTTAGTAGTCCGCTTCAAGGATAGCTCTTGCATTTGTGGACTATGCGAGGACCCACTGCCCCGCCAGCGCTGCTGTGACCGTGCGTAAATCTCCTTGCACTCCTAGCCCATTTGTTTCTAAGCGGCTGGCTGGATCGGTGCAGAGTTAGATGAGCTTCTCAAGCTCGCCCTCGACGCGCTGGCGGTGTGAATGGTCCATAGGCGCACATAATTTGAAGACTCGAGCCTCTACACGCATGCCAAATCGACTGGAATCTAGCCCACCCAAATCGCTGAAGTTCCCCAACTGTTGTCGAGATGCAGAGAAAAGAAAATGAGCGCTTAACTAGAGGTGAGTCTCACTGTGTGTCCCGAAGGTGAGCCTCTGTTAATGTTCGGACTTTGTTGCCTAGCTGAAATGCCTGGCGCGCTTGTATATACTAAATAACCTTGTCGGTCGTCGCCGCGAGATTCTAATCTACTGGTTGAAAATTTTTGATTGTTGACGATTTCTTGAACGGCATCGTGCTGTCTGAATGAATTCCATTGAATCCGTCGAGCAAAAAGAACAAATATTGAAATGCAACACTTATTAGAACCAGTAACGAACTCCCTGTCTAAAATATGGTTGCTGCCCAGGCAGCGGCACGTAGTCTGGGTGACCTGTAGCATTGAGGTAGTACGGCGCATCGCGCTCTGAATCAGCCTGCCAGCCGCTGTCGCTATTCTCCGCCTCGCTCTTCTCATCATCCTCGTCCTGCTCGTCTCTGCCCGCGATATCGCTGAGTGATAGTGGAGTTGGTGAACCTGGAGCCCGAGGACGAGGGATGCCTTTCTTGAGACCGGGCTTAGCCACCGCCGCGCGCGCGTCCTCACTTCTGATCGCCTTTTGGCCTTTTGGCGATGCTCGTATTGGTTTTGGTTTTGGTGGTTCCCTTAGCGATTTGCGCCACTATGGCACTATCTTGGTCCTTGCGATCGACGCGCACGGTTTTCTCCTTCTCTTTGGTCTTTAGCTTCGGTAGAGCCTTTTTTTTGTGATCTGTCTTTGTTCGTCTGCGGGGCGAAATCAACGTCAGCAGTGATTTTTTCCATACAAGAGAAACACACACTCGCGGTAGTTTCGCCGATATTGGGCGGCACGTATAGTATACTCCAACTGGACTGCACTCGGTGCCGTCTTCAATGCCTCCCGCCGTCTTTCTCAGGTGAAGTGAGCCACAATAGACAGAACTTATAGGTGGGCGTTACACACCGGCGCATCCGCAGCTTGGCCTTCTCGTTGGTGGCCTCGCGGTTTTTCTGGCGATATCTCCACGCGGCCTCCGCACGCCGGTACAGCAGTTCTTCAGTGATTTTGGGGCGAGGAGGCATGGGGTGGACGCAGACGTGGCAGGGAAGAGTTGGTTTTGTGGCTGTGCTCATTATCGTACAGCGACACTGGGATTCACCATTAGCACCAGCAAAAGCAAAACGGGGGGTAGACAAGCGTACGAAAAAAGGCCAGCTTCCTTCAAGTAGGATCGTCGTACAGGAATCGTCGGATAAGCGGACAATCCCGGGGAAGCCGCGCGAAAAAGCTGGAGTTCGTCATCCGGAGGAGTTCGTCGAGTGGTGGAGTTCGTCACCACGAGAAAGAACCTGGATTGTCAATTGCCGCACGGGAAAGCGCGTTCGAAAAGCTTGTAACTACAAAATAGTATCCTACTAACACAATTAATGATTCAGCACCCTCGATGCAAAGAAAGAAACAAGAGAATTGTCACCGCGAAACATGGTCAATTTCAACTTGTTCCTTAGCACGAGTAGAAGCATAGGAAATTGTTGTCGAAAGGTGGAGTTCGTCATTATCCGCGATTTTCCTCCTGGCAAAAACCCGCGGTATGGCCATTTTAGTACAGGTGGCGGGAATGAAGACTATAAACGACCGAGAGTGGCTTGTTTGCCCACAAAGGTGCTGAGTGAGGGTGTAAAACGTTGTTGACAGTAGCGATACCGCCCGAGCGGAGTTTGTCACCGCAGCGAGTTCGTCATCGCTGTGGTTCAGCATGCGATTTGCATCCTCGTCAAAACAGGTTGGCCGGAATGAAGGTCACCAACGACCGTCAGTGGCCTGTTTGACCTCAAAGGTGTTGAATGAGGGTGTAGGACGTCGTTGACAGCAACCTACCGCCGAGCGGAGTTCGTCACCGTGGCGAGTTCGCCATCGCTGTGGTTGAGCTGTGACCCAATTTGTGCGCGGAAGATTTGGATTATCCATTAAATAAATATTGAGTGTTTTTGAGCTTCAAGGCAATTTGTGCGTGGAAGATTCGGACCATCTAATAAAGATCAAATGTTCTTGAGCTGCAAGCTAATTGTGCGCGAAAGATTTGGACCAGCACGTAAAGATTTAATGTTGCATTTTCACGCACGCACCCAACGTTCAGGTATGAAGTCTTTGGGACGGCGTTTCGTCGAAGTTCGCATTGACGCACAGATGCGAAGTGTGGTTCATTGTCGCGATGCAATTTTGCTTTTGGGTTTGCTTTTGGGTTGGAAATGGTTGAAGGTCAACGAGAGGAGTCGCCAGCGTCGCTGTCTTGTGTGAACATTAAGGTTAGTTAGGTAGAACGTCGTTGAGAGCAGCGATCAGCAATGTCACAAGCGTTATGGCGTGACAAGCTAGCGTGGCTCTACTCTGGCTGGCGACTGTCTGGCTTGCGCTCTTCTTGGAATTCAATGGCTTGCGGCCCTCTTCTTGGAGTTCAACGAAGCAAATAAAATTGTATTCAAGCGAAGCGGGGAACAATTGATGGAAGTACCACTATTTTTTTCTCTGTTTTGGAGGCACGGACTGGACTGGCTATCTGACTGGCGAATATACGACGAATATGCAAAGCTACACGTTCAGCGCGACAAGCAACGGGTGTAGGAACTTCTGACCGCCTCGGTAAACGCCTCCTCCGCCTCCGCACGAGTCTGGAAAACATTGTATAGGCTTCCCTTCACGCCGATGGTGTTCAAGCTACACTCCAACCACGAGCGGTACACGCCGGGCACAAGGCCACAACACACGACATACCAGGAACTCCTAGTGGAGGCGGAGTTGAGAGGGTTGTCGTCCGTACGACGACGGCAGAGGGAGGGGGGAATTAGAGTCCTGCGTCGGGCGGGGCAGAGTCCGCCGTCCATCCTTTGCTGCGAGCATACTCCAGGGCAGCGTTGGCAGCCGTTACGTTGGGGAACCCCGCGTGGATTGCGAGCCCGTGGCCGGTGGTGCTGGCGTGGCGCATCTCCCCAATTTTCGAATACGCCGACTTCGCGGCCGTAGAACACCACATATGCGCCCGCCGGACCCCTGCGCGGACGGCGCTGACGACCCGTCGAACGCACGGACGCGCCCGGCACACCGATTGTGAGCGCGCCAGCCTCCAACCAAGTAGGGACCAGACCGGTTTTGACTGGGGAAACGACGTGGTAGCCCGCAGTGCGCTGGGGTGTGCGAGGAGCGGATGGTGCGTTGCGTGCCAGGGTAGGAGTCTGGGGGCGGATGAGGCGAAGACGGCGAGGGCGGAGGGGTCTCCACTGTGTGCAGGGTAAGCCTCAGTCGACTGGAATTGAAAAAAAAAATTGACTGACCTTCGTCCAGATCGATCACCTCCAGGCTGGTGATAACATCATCGATAGCGGCGAAGACGCGATGGAAATCCTCATCGCTGTCGTTGGAAGCGCTGGAGGTCGCAGAGGGAACGCCGCTCTCGTCTGCGGCCCGCTGGTTCGCCACTCGTTCGGCGGCTTGAAGGAGCCTGGACATCAGAGGCGGCAAGTGGTGCGCCAATGCCGCCAGCCCCATTTCATCGAGGAGTTCGTCGAGCTGCTGTTCATTCAGAGGGGCCAGGAGATGATCTAGCAGGCCAGGAGACAAGGGTTCGTGCTGCCCGCACAAGCCCAGTAACTCAGCGATTTGGGACGGGTTGAGAGAGGACATGGGGGAAGCAAGGGAGCGTCCAGGAGTTCGGTTATGACCCGTGAGATAGGAAAAGCTGGGAACCGCGTTGACACCCTGGTTGGTCAGGTGGCTTTCTGGAATGGCATGATGAGCATACGCGGTCGCATCCCTTGACTGTCCGATTGGTGGAGGAAGACGCTCGAGACTCGGAACGAGGTGAATGAATGGACTGGACAGACGCGATCGGAGATTTTACAGGAACTAGGAAGAATATATTAGTTTTGGCATGAATGAGATGGTTTCACACGTACATCGCTTGCGTATCGCCATTTTGGCGCTCCACTCGAGAGCATTGCACCGAACACCGACTTGAACGATTGCGCGCGTGAGTGAGATGAGAGATAGAGAAAACATTAGGGGAGGGCGGCCCACCTGCGACGCTGGCATTTGGGCTGGCTCCCTGAGACCCTGGATGATCAGCGACGCGACATGAAGGCAGTTTTTGAGTTTAAGTTTAGTTGCGCAGTTTTGGAATCAGACCTTCCCACCCTCGCTTTGGCTACAGCTTCCTTTGGCTGCAGCCAGCGGCAGATAAAGTGTTTCAGGAAAACGTCGCTTCCGCAATTGGAAGCGGTAACTGCGCTCGCGTGAGCGCAGTCGGTGCCAACTCAGTGCCGAAAATTCAAGTAACCTGCTTCGCGCGAAGAATTTTGTACACGACACGATGGCTGACGGACCACTATCTATTATCATGGCGAAACACACGGGCCGTTGTGAGCAGGCGTTGTGAGCAGGGCTAGGGTCAGCAGGAGAAAGGAGGATCAGAAAATGAGCTGATTTAATCGGCCGACATGACACGAGGCACTTATATTTGCATAGCCTCAAACCGGAGGTTTTTGGCCAGGGACACCCCTCGCTACAGCCAGATATCCAAAAATGGACGACGAAATTCGGACGATCACCTTCTCGTACGGTCGACAGTTCCGAATCCGCGGAGTCCATTTATTTGGGGGCGGAAAGAAGTCATTCGGAGGCAGAAAGAAGTGCCAGTGGAGTGGATACGGGAATTTTTTGCACTCCGAAACCGTGATTTTGGCGGCGGCGGGATTGCGGCAGAAAGTGCTGGGAATCAGACGACAAAATAAGCTTACGGTGGCACCGACATTGCGGTAACAAAATCATTGAGCAAAAAAAAAAACAGGGAGTATTCTATTGCACGCATATCGTAATCCAATCTTTTTCAATGCCGTAGTTACGACTTCCCGGATCCTGGAAGAGGTCGATTCTGTAAGGAAAAAAAGTAAGCTCTTGTGCGGAGAGGGAAGGTAAAGAGAAGGTATAACGCACGCGGCGCGGACTAAGCGACCTGGACTCCACCCCCAAGTGAGAGCGCGGTTGAAGGCGTCAAGCGCCAACACTTGGGTGGTATACGCCTTGCGAGTGCCATGTGCAACGCCGGTTATCGCAACTGTAGACAAGGCACTTGTAAAAAAAAAAAAAATTAATTGAGCGCTGCGCGAAGCGTTCGAGAAAAAACTCACTATTGGTCCACAACGCCAACGAAACGCCCGCGGGTAATTGCGTACCACTCGGGGGCGGCGACGGTCTCTTCAATGGGAGCAAGAGCCTGGGCCGGTGGGGTTTTGAAGACCTCGTTCGCGAAGAAAGGTCCTTCGGTACCGTCGCGAAGCAAAGGCGACCAAAGCCGCCCGGCAAGCCAGCGCCAGCCGGGGTGGGAGTGGGTGCAGGACCAGGAGCAGCGGTGGTGGCGGATGCAGGGCCTTCATTAGCCACAGGCGCGGAGGATGCAGTGGGGGGCTGGCACGAGAGCGAGAGCGACGGCAGGTAACGGGGAGAGGGCAACGGGAACGCCGCCGACGAGGCTGACTGACACGAGCAAAAAAGAGGACGCTGCTGAAAAATTGAGTTGCTCAGTGAAGCAAAACCGACGTTTGGCGCGACAAAGCTCACCCAAGAGAGCGTTGGCGTTGGATGGCTGAGAGCGAGAGTTGGTCATATTGAAACGGGAGGCAAGCACAAAGCAGAAAAACTAGAAAATCAAAGAATGGCCAGGCAATTTATAATTTATGGAGATGAACGAGATGGAGATCGTTCACACCGATTTGGTATGAGCAAATCGGGAGAGCGAACGGAGATTGGTGTTGAGTTGACTGATCTCGCCTGTGGGTCCTTCCGCGAAGTGTTACCTGCCTTGCAAAAAAAACGAGTGCCTGATTAAGACGACCCACTCACCAGCGCAGACATTGACGAAAACCTTCGGTGAGTAGCCTGGCTTGTACCGTGTGCACTTCGCTGATCCTGCTCGCTTGTGACCAGGCTCCTTCTACGTCACCCGCCCAAAGATGCCTGATTCGACCAATGCTGCGCCCGCACCTCGGAAACGAAAACGGACATGGAAACGTATGGCAAAGAAAGACCGCCGGAATCTGAAGATGTGGGCTGAAGGCGCGCGCGAGTCCATTCTGAAACCACACATTCCTGGCTATACAGACGCGTTGGAGGCGAGGTTGGAGGGCAGAACGGGACTATGTCCAGCTAGTCTGCAACGAGTTTCATGCGCGGATTTCTTGGCGACTGGCCCGACGACGAAGAGCCCGAGCTGCCCCTTCCAGAGTACGACCAGTTCGCGTCGCCAGATATCGAGATACTGGACCAGGAAGAGACGACGGCGAAGAGACTTCGTATAGAGACGATGAACGCGGTGAGCATCGACAATGATGTGTGATGGTGAGTACGGCGCGTGACTGATACCTCCTTGAAATAGCGCATCGGACGTTGGCTGAAATACCGTGCTCGACGACTGCAGCGCCCAACCAGAATGGACCGCGCTCGCGACCCCTTCGCTGTACTGCTGGCTAAACTGTCTGGACACCACGCACCACCAAAAAGCTCGGCAGGCGTTCCAGCAATATATGCACGAGTCCTACGAACATGAAATTAGACCCGTGGTTAACGCACGATGGTCGGCTTCGTGCCTGGAGGACGACGGCTTGACTTTGAAGAAGACCGGTCCCGATGCAGCCTTCCGCGCGCGAATTGCACGAGAAATGTTCAGTAAGTTGTCCCCACAGGAGCAAGAAGGGCTTCGTGTTCGCGCAAAAAGGAGAGGCCCAGGCGAAGTCGCGACGAGTACGCTGCGTACATGAAAAAGGGTCCTTCGAAGGACCCAGCGGACCGTCAACGGTGAGTCCATGGCGGTAATATAATGAATCGAATGACAACTGATACGACATGACGCTACATAGGTGCATCGACAATCTAGGCGCTTTTATGGCCCAGATTTTTACAGGGCATTGGAGAATACACTGGCCTCCATGCGGTGTGCATTTTCGGGGGTCCAATACCACAATACCAAGGGGAGCTGAGGACGCTGACGTGCGTAAGCGCCACAGCGACACTTACTTCCAATCGAATTTGCCACTTACTCCCAATTATCCTTCTAGTGTTTGCCATGGCCGAAATCATGGTCCATCACCATGTCACTTTTCTCAATGGTCCAAGGCCCGTTTTGCGACGCATGTCGTAGGGTTCATGAAGGAATATCTTCAGACCGCATTCAGTAAGTGCCAATAAATGAAAGAGTTAGCAAGAAATGACAACTTCATTTGCAGCGCCCGAGGAATGTAAGGAGGCGGCACTTCCTGAGGATGCAAAGACGGCTGGAGATGGGCTGGGGGCTGCAAAATATACAATCGATCCAGATTTCGAAGAGTCGAGCTCCTCAGAGTCAGACGGCGACAGCGACGTAGACGCGTCGTCATCCTCCTCGGACAGCGACGTCCGACAGCGTGATGGCCGAGGACGTCTCGACCTCGAAGGCTAACAGAAAGACGAAGTCAAAGAGGAAGCGAGAAAAGGCCAAGGAGAGGGAGAAGCAGGATAAGCAGCCCGGATCGACCACGGGAAGGGCTGATGGGAAGCGCAAGCGCGACTTCGTCGGATGCTGGGAATCCAGTCGGCAACAAACGATCTCGCCCTTCATCGAGTAACGCGGAGGAAACCAGATGTCTCGAAGACAGCGACGACGTCGCAGAGGAAGAGCGGGGTCTGACTAGCGAGCAATTGTGCACCGCCAACATTATCCGGAATAAAGGACTTCTTGCGGAGGTGGATCGTCAATACGCGCTGAAGAATCCTGACTGGGCAGCAGACCGAGAGGCGCCGCAAGCAAAAACCTCGGAAGCAGGGATCCAGGGCGAAGAAGGCACCACGAGAGAGACAAGGAGAGGGGTGGTCCTGTCCGTAGGTCTGGCCGGCTGAGCAGCCGAGAAACGGGGAGCGAGAGGGGTAAGTTTTCAATTTAATGCAGCGGGTATAGATTGGCTAACTATGTGTGTGGCTAGAGGACGTAGATATGGATAGCGAGCTGTTCTCGAACCAGGAAACCACGCCCCTCCAACAGGATCCGCCTTCGCCGTTGGGCACCTCGCTTCTACCCCAGCAAACCTCGCTTTCGGCGCAGCAAACCTCACCCTCGCCACGCTCGTCCGCGCTGGAGCACTTGGCGCCGCCCGCAAGGACGAGCTCCTACTTCACCATCACCGAACGCGCTGGACCCACCACTCTTACCGGCGAACGTGCAACGTCCTCCAACATTACCGCTTTCATCACCATCCCTGCCGCCGCATCAGCCCGCGGATAGGCCTGCAAAGCCACGGCCACCACACGCCGCGTCGACCGTGGAAATGCTAGACGGTCGTCGGCGGCCACTTTTACATGCGGCACACTGGGGTGACGAGCAACCTTCGCCGGCTTCGAACGACGAACCCTCCCCACCTTTGTCTTGTCCTGACGGCGAGCGCTCGCCGGAGGTTTCAGCACCCCCGCTCTCGGCGTCGCCTTCACCGGCGCCTGCCTCTCCCAGATCTGGGACGCCACCAACAGGGACAGCGGCGCTCGCGCCTTTGTCGCGCGCCGCGGCGAAGGCATTAACTTTGGGATGCGACCAACCTGATGGTACTTCCCATACGTCTGCGGTGACGGAGGGGACGGACACGACGCATTCGCCCTGGCAGCATATCTGCGGCGGAAGATACCGATGCCATCCCCGTTTGTCCGGCCGACGCTCCAGGGTGGATGGCCGAGGTGTATCCCCAGATAACCCGCTTCAACTTGGGGGACAGTTTCAATGCGCTTTTGAAGGTCTGGATACATCTCGAGAGGACAGTCGAGGGAGCGACGGCGACAAGTGGGATACCCATGTGGAATGCGAACGCGGCGCACCGTCCGGCGCAGTTGGGCACATGGGTCAAAGGCGGACGAGGGTCGAAGTCGAAGACACCCATAGTGATTTCTTCGCTGGTGTTGTATTCCGCGATATGGTGGGAGTGGTGGGCAGGGCTCCAACCATCTTGGCGCGTGAAGGATGTGGGAAGACCCAACAGATTCCTTCAAACAGCGTATCCACCTTCGACAGACGAAAACTGGAAATGGATGCTGCATCCAGGCCCAAACGGCGTTTTGTCCTTCGTTGCGACTTTGTACTGGTGGGGCAGAGATCTCGGCGCCGATGTGGACCGAGAGGATCGCGAGTCTTGGGCGGAGGCTGTTTCTGACGTGACATGGATGCTCACGGGTTTCCTTGCCGCGGGGATAAAGTGAATTGGCAGGCGGAATTGGCAGCGTGGGGCCGGTTCTCCTCATGATCGTCGCAGTCGCGGGGGCATGGAACTATTTGTGCGCGTGTACCTTACATATATCTTCTTGCATTGCGGGGGCGCTTGATGAATTCCATTGTTGAAGTCGTGTCTTCCTTTGATTGTCCTCGTCTTCTTTCTTGAGCATGATTTGGTGTAAGTAGGTAGTCAATGGCAACCGGTATTGTAATCAAAGTTTTGTGGGTTTGTCGAACAACTGATGTGCATTGCAAGAAGTCAAGTCGGGCATGAAGCAAAATCATTAAGTCGAGTGTAATTTGGAAAGTAAGCAGGGCGGGGGAGCAAGTAATATCAAGTTTCTGGATTCTGAAAGAAGTGAAATTGCAGCCTAGAAATAATATGCATAAGTAATATACGGAAGGGCCTGAGGATCTCAAGATTTGGAGAAACAGGGGTGACGCGACGCGCTGAACATTGATGCGCAAATGTGCGATGTGCGGGATTGATGCGCCAGTGGCGTTGACAGGCGATGAGCAAGGCCTGCCGAATATTGATGCTGATGTGATGGGCGGGCGGGGAAACCGATGCTTAACAAACAACACTGGGGTACCTAATATTTGACAGGCGCGGTAATATTAAAGGACCAATTTTTCAAGGTGCTTATTTTTACATTGGCTTTATATTGGAGACAGGAGCTATATTGCGAGCCATTTTGTAATTTCTTTGTCATTAGAAAGATTTAGATATTTGATAGTGATTTGTTAGTCATTTCACAGGCGTGGCTGTAGATGATTAAAGGAACAGTTCTTCAAGAGGTTTAACGGCTTGGTGTCCTGGGACCATTGGGTCTAAGTATAGTATAGACAGCAGTCAAATTTCCCAATTGTTGGTGGTTCGAATCCGCCCCGAGCCCTTCTTTTTTTGGTTTTGTCGTAAATAGTGATGGCTGATTAGATTATACGAGATATTGATGCAATGCCATGAATATTGATGGCTGATTAGATTATACGAGATATTGATGGACAATTGTCCACCGATTGATATCGAGTCGACTGCCTCCCTTCAATCACCGGGAAAAGGACCTAAAATGGTATAAAAAACGGCCCGCAAAAATGGCCGAGCCACTGCTGAGGAGGAAAAAAGAGACGCCAGCAGGACCTGTGGCTAGTACCAGGAAAAAAGGAATCGGTGTGCCTGGCTAGTACCAGGCCACTTATGCTATATATTACAGCTACGGCTCACCCCTGAGGCCGTTGACGACATGTTCCCGTACCTGCACGGACTCGCCATGGACATCATGGCGGAGCCGCGCACGAGCTGGGATGTGGAGTTGATTTGCAGCGCACTGACTGGCTGCTCCACCGCCGCTCGTCACCCACCTAAAGGAGAAGTAAGGGAGTACGGGCAGTACATCTTCCGTCCCCCTGGTCTCCTCTGGCACGAAAAGCCTATGAACATTGTGCAGGAAAAACTGCTATTTGTTCCTGGCATCCCGTTGTATCCAGCACCGGGAAGCACCGAAGTTAGGACATTCACGTTCAAGCCTGCAACAACGACCTCCTCGAGCCGTGGTACAAGCCACCCTCGAGCACGAGGAACACCGTTCCGCGGTGCACCCTGCGGCGGACAAGAGCGCGGACGAGGGTTCGCGCCACCACCAGTGGCCAGCCCCGACCCCAACATACAGGCAGCAATGGCCGCATCCGCATTTGCGACGCCGCTGCCCAGTTTTGGTCCCCCACAACAAGGGGTACCTTCCGGATATATGGCGAATAGCGCCAATTTCCAAACGACACCTGCGACGCCCGCGTTCTGGGCCAGTGCGCCGCCTGCGGTAGCGTTGCCGACCGCCGGACCTTCGTCAACCCTGCGTCGCAGGCAATGCACCAGCAGTACAGCACGAACGAGCTGTTCGTGCAGCCGGACGCCGGAACCACATACTATCCATCGACGGGTTTGACGTCGACTTTGCAACGCGGCTTCTCGTTCAGCGACTTGGGAGGATTCTAGCCGCAGCAGTTCAAAACACTGCCCGCCGCACCACCATCATCCCCTTCCTGTCGTCGTTCGTCTGCCCACGCCGCCGTCGTCGCCACAACTTCTTGGCGCGCTATACCATTGCTTCCCGACGCGCACGCCATCCGCCTCACACTCGCACTCGCATACACTCGCATTCGCACTCGCACTCGCGCGGCTACACAGCCGCTTTGCATATATTCATTTTGCGCGACACCTGCATCGCTGTACCACCACCACTAAACACACTTGCTGCTGCTGGAATTTGGGTGCTCAGTCAAATCGAAACTGAGCGGGGGAGAATGTAAAGGCCGAAGTAGACCCTTTACAGTAATAAACGATTGTGTTGTGCTTGTTTGTATTGACTTGCCTATTTTGGAATCGGGCGTAGTATAAATTGCCCGTGTTTACTATAGTTTAGACTACTCTTACTTACTCTTAACTATCACTACTTACAAGAATCCAATATCTTCGCTGGTTCTCTTGTGCTGTGATTTAAGAGTGTTAAGAGACCCTTAACAGGTGCCTTGGTTGTTGTTTGGATCATCCTTCGCCATTTGAGTGAGGATGGGAGCGACACGCTCTATCTGTGTTACTAAGTGGGCCAGGACATTCGTGTCAGTCGATGTCTAGTAGATGCAATTATTTATAAGTGGTAGTTCCAGAATAGTTTCGACCAAGCTTGCCTTGACCTGTGCCATAAGTTCGAGAAGCAAACCCATGATGCCACTCGGGGTCGCAGTCGCTGAATTCAGGCTGGGGATATTATTGAGCAACAATGCTCTGAGCGCGAACTGAAGGCCGCACCGGCAATCCTCGGATGCCATGCCCGATAGGTTGGTTATAGGCTGGGATTTCTTCTGGGGGTTGTTGGGAGGCTGATCGACGTCAGTCGATGATTTTCCGAAGGGCCGGGAAGACTTTTTGAAAGTAAGGCGGCGGGGGGATGAAAGCTGGAAAACACATAAGCGCAAACTCGCTTGAAGAGTAATACCAAAAACCACACGGTGTATGGCTCTATATAAAGGTGTGTGGCCACTGGCGTCGGATTTATGGGGATAATACATGGCTGCAAGCCTTCAAAGTTTTAACCGATCATACTACCTCCGGAAATCTGAGCCTACTATATATATACAATTTGAAGCCTAATACGGTGTGTCCACAAACGAAGCTTATCTGATCAATATTTTGTCATCAGTGATCACTGTGATCATTTGAGTCCATTGGTTTGCAGTTGGTTTGCAGTCGATCCATTCCTGCTTTGAATGCATTGTTGAAACTTGTCCGAAGGCCGTATTACCGCGGCGGTCCCGAAAGTTTAACCAAATTGTTGCAAGACGATAATCCTTACATTATATATATCTCAGATCTGTGCCTAGACTTCCCCGGATCGACATCATTTAGGAAGCGAGAAAGGCTCGGGTCGGGCGTGATGACAGGCTGTAAGATTGATTGTCAAGGACCTCGCTTATATCTCGGTTACTATGCTGCTAAGTATGTGCAGCCGTTGCATTCAGCGACTCGAGCAACGAACTACACAGACCTCACAGCGGCGAATCGGAATTCCCGACGCTCGGCTGACTGTTCAAGTCTTGTGTTTCTGACTGACACTAGTTACGTCCAGCGACGACTAAGTAAGTCCTGGAGATAACTCCCACGGGCGGATCGTCTTCTTGTATATATCTTATTCATTCATCTCTGTCACATTCAATTAGATGCACCGTGGGCTCTCAGGCGCTCTCTCTGCCCACCCCACACGCGCCGCTTGCATCTCATGAGCGAACCGGGACCATTGAAACCCATTCGTCCCAAGTCCATCAAATGTAGATCTGGAATCCCAAGAGATTCGGGCTTGAGACGGATCAAAGTTGCCTGCGCAGAAGAACAAGTAGTATTATTCTACGTAAATATGGCGTCTACCGAGGTTTCTTCTGAGAGAAAAAAGCCAAATGCTCACTTTGCGACAGGAACCTTGGCGGCCTGCTTTGGTGCGTTCCAGTACTACAGTATGTCGCTTCATGTTGGTTTCATGGAGGATAATTCAAGGATACAATCAAGATCAGGTTGGACTACGTAATATAAGCCCACCTTGGCCTTCCGGAGCGTGCACCGGTGTCCTCCTCCGCTGTGAGAAAGAATTTCAAAAGAAGGCGCATTTGGCCAGATTTATTCAGCAAAATATCGGACCTTGACTTAGACCTGAAGATTTTGAACACGATGATATTCGGTTGGCGGGGTGCTGGCTCCGCACAATGTATCTGAACGTTACAAGTTGTCATCTGCAACCTGGTAATCACTGATGCGGCCTCACAGGGTTGTGAGGTAGTGACTGGCACAGGACTGGGCAGGAAAGTACGTACATGTCAATAGGCGTTCCGGTCAATTCAAAATTTCTTCCCTTCATTTCCGCTATCTTCGCAGAATTTGCGTATTCACACGGAGCATTACTCGGCTTGCCAGGAAGAAGCAGAAGCACAGGTGTCGGACATCCGATCGATTCATGACAAACATCACGGTATCAACTGGACCTTGGGCACCACTGGGTACGCCTCGGCACGCGCCATTTGCGACGGTTTGAGTCTCTGGCTCGACTCCGGCTATGCCGCAGTGAATTCAGGAATCCTTCTCCATCTCAAGTTTTTTTTCTCATGGTTAAGTACCTATTTTCTGTCTCTTACATCGAGTTCATTGTTGCATGCTTTAACTTTGAACAAAAAATCCTGGGACCCATTCTCCACTGCCTATGATGAACACTTGACAACACTTGAGATTAATATTATTGAAGCTCACCAGTAGGGGTTGCATATTTTCTTTGGAGACATTCGGAATGTGAGCACTGATAATAGAAAACTCGGATACTGTCAGACTCGGAACCCATTCAGTGGTTGAAACTTGAACCGTTCGTCAAAATGCGCAGAATCAAAGTCCGTCATCGAGCTGACTTTATTAAGCGCCTTGATGGAATATGAGCCATAATGCAGCCAGCTCAATCCCAAACCCTCTGGCTTTAAACTGGAGATAACATAGCACATTGTGTATTTTCTAAAGCATTAGCGGTGTGTTGTTCTGCAGAAGAGATTCTCGTTTCATAACGATGAAAATTCTTCTAGAATGCCGATGATGGCGACTTCCCATTCAATTTGCAGTCCCCTGGCGACGATCCCGCAATGAATGGATGGAACGAAGTTGAACACATTTTCAAAGGCATTTCCGAACACTTATTTTGATACGCAGGGCGCTTATTCGGTAGCATTGCAATGGTGATTGCGGCGCTGCCGGTGTTTCTTCCGCGAGCAGACCGTTGGCAAGTCCTCGATAGAGCGGCGCTCCAAGCGAACTCTCTTTCCCGGTTCCCGCGCTGCACGGGCGTCGAAAGCCGAATAGTCTAAGTGCTAGTAGGTCGCTGTCAGTGTCATTACCCGGAGTTGGGTAAAGTAAACCGAAGTCCCGATATGGGAATGATCGGCATCATCTGACGCGCACCTTCTTCAACCCGCCGGGACCCTGAGTCTTCTTCTCTGTTCACATATGCCGTAGGCAGTGGACACAGCCGAGCCGCGGGGTTCCAGTGGGCCGGGCATTTCCCATGTTCTCGCTGTTGCGACGTCTCGGAGCGGCCGTGCTGCAGGACAACGAGGGAATGGTGCCACGCCCAAATACCGCAGGCCTCGCGCGACCCATCATTTGAGTAAATCGTCACTGAAAGAGGCACCGCCGCCCCGTGCATATCGGGCGTGTTCGCGACATGGCTTTGTCGGAAACAATTCGCTGGCGAGGATCAACGGATGTAACGGTAAGACGCAGGTGTACAACAGAGAATGCGGAATCTTCGCACTCCTATATAATGTCCCGATCTTTTCTAATTAGAAATGGCTAGATCTAGACTAGTTCCAATACTCACATCTGCTGCGATGTGTGAATCAGTAATATTTTGGGCCTTGCCAATCATATCTTGCCAGCAGTACTGGCGCCACCCATGTTATTCTATGCTCTAGGACCTTTGTCGACAACGACACCGCATACAAATTGAGTATTCAATGGTTGACAGTCTTCGCTCTTGATTCACCAGACTGGTGTAAAAATCGATATCATCGACACCTCTCTACGCGTCTGATTCGGCCCTTACGATCTGTTTCGCTGGAGGCTGATCACTGGGCCCTTGCCCACCCCACCCTTGCCGCCTCTTTCAACTCCGTTTCCTCCGTTGCCGCCCGTGCCCCCTACAATATACCAGAGGTGAGCATCGATTCAAAAATAGAGACACTGCAGCGGATCGCTGACCAGAAATGTTGCCAATCTTCCACCGTTCATCGGGGTCCATATCCAGTTCGGGGCCGCCGCCTTCGCCACCTTCGCCGCCGATGTACCCGTCACTCCCCGCGCCACCAGCCCCTCCTGCATAGAGTTTCCGAAAGCATTCAAAAATTCGACGGCGGAATGTACTCACCCGTGATATCGCCCACCACGGTCGTCGCATTACTTTCGGAGTGATCAGACTCGAGCGATTTTTTCAGGTCCTGTGAGTGTCTCTCCGACATGAGAACATGGATCAATGGTCTTCCAGCATCCGAACTCACCACAAGCTCGCGAAAAAAAGTGGCAACATTTCGGGCAGTGATGAACTATTGCAATCGAATCAACAATGAAAGAAGATCGAGCGACGGGAGAGGCATCGGCGTACCTCAGCGATCTTCTTGTCCAAATCCTGGGCCGTATTGTACGCTTTAAGGTTAGAAGATGGGCCAAGTGGGTATTTCGCAGCGGTCGCCTTCAGTTCCTCCAGCATCGATGCCAATTTTCTGCATACAAGTCAGGAAACCATTTGAAATCGGTAATTTTGACTCGCGGACGTTTGAAGATTCTGGATGATGGCGCCTTGGTTGTTGTTTGGATCATCCTTCGCCATTCGAGTGAGGATGGGGGCGACATGTTCTATCGGTGCTGCCAAGTGGGCGAGGACATTTGTGTCGGTTGATGTCTAGTAGATGCAATTTATAAGTGGTAGTTCCACAATAGTTTTGACCAAGCTTGCCTTGACCTGTGCCATAATTTCAAGAAGCAGACCCATGATGCTACTAGGGGTTGCAGTCGCTGGGTTCAGGCTGGAAATGTTATTGAGCAATAGCGCTCTGAGCGCGAAGTGAAGGCCGCACCGGCAATCTTCCTCCAACACGTTGGTGGATGCCACACCCGGCTGGGAATTCTTCTGCGCCTGCCATTGGGGGACGGTTTGTTCGGATTCGACACCATTCGATGATTTTCCAAAGGGCTGGGAGAACCTTCTAAACATAAGACGGGCCCAGGAGGGATTAAACTCGAAAGACACATGGGGCAGGACTCCATTGAAGAGTAATACCAAAAAGTATGTGGCCCTTATAAAGGTGTGTTGCTTGTGCGTCGCATTTATGGGGATATACTGGCCATAAACAGAGTTATAACCTCTCCGATCATCATAGCGGGTCAGAGCCTCAGAGATGATGGGGTCGTGGCCGAGACGATCACTGATTGACTGTAGATCGTCGCGAAGAGGTAAGTAGCAGATCATTGGTTTCGGCAGTGGGTGTTTGCGGGTGTGCCGTGGTGTCCGTCAGGCCGTGAAAGCCTAATAATGTATGTTCGCTGGTTAATATTCCATCGCTGTTGGTGGCATGTCTTATCTGGCGGCACGTCCATAGGCACGCAGTAGAACCCGGCGGCGACGAAGTTGACATAAATTTCTGCAAGACGATCATAGACGATCAGAATCCAGATGGTGAATAGCGTTTGGGGAGCGGGGAAGGAGACTCGAAGGAGCGGGCTGATATCAGATATATATCTGATGGTGTCACTGTCAAAGGCTGTTGAAGTACGGCGCTTATCATGATGACATCATCCACCGACTCCAGGAACGAACCATGGTGACCCGTGACCGACCTTGGACCGACCTCGAATCGGACCCCCAACGCGGGGCGACAATCGCTGAAGCGCTGAAGCTTCGTCTCTCTGACTGGCATTCGTTACGCCTCCGGTGGCAACTGGAGACCTTTCGGAGGTAATCTCCCACCGGTACATTCTCGCGCATCGCTCAACTCAATCCCAGTGGCAACTTCCTTATCCAGCCGCTACGTACATCTGCGTGAAAAATGAAAGACCACATCAGTCATCTCTGCATCTAGTCTGGGCTTCATCGTGCGACGCCTGCGGCGCAGCCTCGAGTACTCGGAGCATTAGCCGGTGAACAAGGCCCACTTTGCGGAAACCGTTTCCGTTGCGTTGGTGCGTCCCGGTGGAAACGTCGTTTCGTGGAGGCTAATTCAAGGATATAGTCAAGATCAGGTTGGACTGCATGAGCCCAGCTAAGTCTTTCGGAGCGTGCACCAGTGTGAAAGAAAGAAGCCTGAGGCGCATTTGGCTCACATTAGTGACGGACCTGGACCCGAAGATTTCGAAGACGATGGGATTCGACTGGTATTCATCTGAAAATCTCAGGTGACTCACGAGCTCAATAATATTAATACTCCTGCCGTCGCTGGCACGTCACTGTTTCCGTACTATTTCCAGATCGGGGTATTGCAGCCTACCGTAAGTTGAGGGCGCACTTGCAGGGTAATCACGGTTGCTACCTCAGCGCCCAGCGGTGTGGGCGAGTGACTGGAACAAGAATAGAAGACAGGAACCATTGACGTATGTCAGTTGGGCTCCCGCTCAATTGAAAATTTCCTCTTTCCCCTTCATTTCCGCGCTATCTTCGCAGAAGACGTGTGTGTTCTGTTTATATCGCGGTGCGCATGGAGCTGATACATGTGCTCCTCGCGCCTCTCTTCACTCTACCCTGACTCTTCCCTGCGCAGATACGTTCTAGGCAGCAGATACAGCCGAGCCGCGGGACTTCAGCTGGCCTTCATCGAGCATTTCTCATGTCCCCACAAGCGTTGAATGCACTTTCCTGCGACGTCTCAGAGTGACCGTGCTGGAGGACAGTGAGATAGCGTCACCGCTATTAGTATTGAATTACGTGCGTCCTTGTGCCTTTCCTTGCTTTATACCGCTGCTGTTTGTAGAATTGCTGCCGTGAACGGAACGGCGCGTTCGCGGCTGTGCGGGACTCGGGCCGGAAGCACTTTAGCTGTCGGGCGGGGCGATGCCACCCATCAGACGGTGTACGCTGCACTGGCGATCCACGTTGCATGCACTTGAGCAGATACGCCACCATTGTGCCGTTACAGCGCATTCCGAAATCTCATGCCATCACACGCACTACCCATTCAAACTCTTGATCGTTGGCATACCGCCGACTCCTGTAGCTCGCCCTTGTCGTGCACATCTGGTAACCGTGGTTGAACTTTATTCACCACTCTGCAGATGATCCCAAGTAAAAATCTTTCAGAAAAATCCATGGACGAGCAATCGAAACTAACCTGAGTCAGGGTGAGCGCCTCTGCTCAGTGGTGGGAGTTCGCTCTGTATGTGAGTCAGCGTGGTTCTATGTCTTCTCACCCGTATTGTGATTGTCAGCAGTGCTGGCTTTGCCCATGGATCCCTTCGGTGGCCGAGTCAATAGGTAAGTATTTATCGAGTCTTTCTTTGCTCTTGATTCACCAGAATCATAGCAATTTCTTCAAGATCCTCCCCCTTCACTTTGGTTCGCCGACACACGACTCGCAATGCGCTCCGCTGTAGATTAATGGTACAGATTTATACACTACTGATTTTGAAAAGCTAGCGACGACGATAGGAACCGATAGCAAAACAGTTCGATATTCGTTTACTCCCCTGTTGGATTTTCCGACCCGGTCATGTTCTTCGGCTCCTTCCACCTGTAGTAGCCGCGTGATAGTATTCTTTCAACGCCCTCTTTAACTCTTCAATTTGGCCAGACTTGAATCCTGCGTTCTTCAAAGTGGTGTCGGCCACCTCGAAAAGCGCCCCCGCGGTCTCGAACCCCTCATCTTCCAGCAATTTGCGAATTTTTTTGCTGACGTTGTACTGATGGCAAAAGTCGGCCACAGTCATGTTCGGCACGTTATAGGCCTTCGCGTCAGACACCAACTGCTTCGAGATTGTAGTGGCCTGGCCCACTCCTCCGCCTCCGCCTTGAACACCTCCCCAACCACCGTTACCACCGAAGCCACCTTTAACACTGTTGATGCCAAAGTTGTTGACTCAAAAGCAAACTCACCATGGATCTCGCGGTACCGGTGGACGTCTTCCGTCGCTACTAGAGTTGCTTCACCAAGACCGCCCCTTCCACCTTTCAATGGGCTAGGACCCCCGTGTCCTCCTCTGCCGCCTGTGATTTTACTTCTCAGCGGGTTATCTTCACCAGATGACTGTTGTTTTCCGCACCGTACACATTGGGGCGGTTCATCATCGAGGCGTCAGATGGAGGCCATGGGCTAAAGGCTTGCGGGGCATTGGAGGGGAAAGATTGCGGGGCATTGGAGGGGAAGGATTGCGGGGCGTTGAAGGCGGGTCGGGCGCTAGAGGCAGGCGGGTAGTAACCGGGCCAGGGGTTGGAGCCGGAGTAGGACCACGTTGCAGACCTCTGGTTATTCCGGTGGTGGGACATTGTATGTGGGCGCGTCGGTTCTACCAGATGGGCGACGACAATTTATCCACCTCCGAGCGGCGCTAAACGGTGACATGCAATGACTCGGCATACACTGCTGCTATAAATTTGGCATGCTTTTAGACGGCACTCTGGTCAGATGGCCGCGATACGACAGAATCACAACAGCTTCGTGTCAGCGAATTGCTTTCCTAGTACGTGCATCTCTGGTTTGGGTCTTTGTCGGGCATTCCAACTTCACATGTCAATGGCTTCTCTCAGCTCGGAATGTGCTACCGCCGATGTGGTCTCACGCAGTCCTTCTGTGGGCGCTTCACGAAGATGATAAGCTGCCCGAGACCGTCGCATTCGAAAGCTGCTAGGACATACAAAGTACAAATTAGCACAGCACCAGGACAGGTTGCTAGTAAACTGTTCCGTCATTACTCACGTACCTTTGTGAAGGACCCAGTGCCATAGCGTGAGGCATTATTGAAAAATTTGTTGAATTTTCAATTCTCTTAAACTGGCTGCCGCTACTGTGACGTTGCCCAAGTGCAATTTGAATTTGTCATCGACATCGACTCGGACTTTCTGTTTACCACCCGAGGATGGCGGAGAATGAGATATCTTGCCATTGAGATCCAAGTCGTAACGGTTCCCGGCGCCCGCGTAGATTCTAGTTCGCCGACCCTGACTGCGGTGAAGGAACTACAGGAAGACTCAGCGCATAACATATCAGGTGTATGTAAGATGGAAAGGACAATACAACATACGTCTTGTTTACAATTTCAGACTCTGAAACAAGATGCAGACACCTGCTGTTTCAATTTGGGTCTGCGCAGGCAATCCTCCGCCGCCGCTGTGAAAGCGTTACAATTTAGCAAGTCAGAGCAAGATTAGAGCAAGACGTTGGCAAGACGCCACACACCAAGACCGGCATTGATGCAACTTGAAGTGTGGTGATTCCCAATGATATTTCACAATGAACTGGTTCGAAAACCGCGAATTGGAACCAGCAGAGGACCTCGCAGTGACAGCAGCAGCAAATGCCAATGTCACACGCTGCCAGAAATGACGCAATTGATTTCTCAAACTTTCGGCTCGGCCCGACGGCCGAGTTCCTACTGACCAACCACTTCCACTGACCGCCACTGTCGTCCTGTGTCACTTTGTTCCGTTGGTTCAAGAACTTTCTGGTACTTGTGGGTAATGCTACAAAATCTACGATGATGGTACCTCTAGGCTAAGAACACCCGAAAAAAAGTTCAGCTACTCACATGTCGATGGATCGAGTCCCACACCGAGCCACTAGTTGCTCTAGGACCTATAGGACTATCCACCAAGTCATTGTTTTGGCTCTTGTACATCAAGACCTGCAAAGCCCTCCTCAGCTCTGCAATCTGCCCAGACTTGAAGCCGGCGACTTTCAGATCCAGATCGGACACCTCAAAAATGGCGCCAGCCGTCTCGAAACCATATTCGTGGAGGAGGTTGCGAATCTTGCCGCTGAGGTGATACTCCTGGCAAAAATGGCCCACAGATAGGTCCGGTAGACGCGTCCAACGGGATAACATCCTTG
Organism: Mycena sanguinolenta; assembly: GCA_014462675.1. Classification (NCBI taxonomy): domain Eukaryota; kingdom Fungi; phylum Basidiomycota; class Agaricomycetes; order Agaricales; family Mycenaceae; genus Mycena; species Mycena sanguinolenta. Next base: position 6,316,756 of record JACAZH010000003.1, on the reverse strand, counting down.
CTTCCACAGATAGGAGCCCCATCGAGATTGTTGCGCCCTGGCCTACGCCTCCCACACCACCTTCTATGCCTCCCTTCCCACCCGTACCACCGATCCCGCCTTGGAAAAATATTCAGTATCAGCCACGGCGTGTTTTGTGTTGCCGAGAACAACTTACCATGGATTTCACTGAAGAACCAGACGTGGTCTGGCGAAAGGTGAACCCCCTCACCAAGACCCCCCGGCGCCGCCTATTCTGTCACCACTTCCACCATTTCCTCCCCTGCCTCCTGTGATGTTCTTGTGAGCAAATTTCATTTCACGTTTTCAGAGCCTGCATACCCTTGAGGATAGGCAACCTCTTCGATGAGGTGGACGCATTCAAGCTGGGATCATCTTCTGTACTTTCTATTGCTCCGTCCGTATTGGTGCTTGACGCGTTTGTTAGGGAGACTTACCACTGATTTTTTGGTTCAATTCATACAAGTCCTCCTCACTGAAATGCTGGGCGTCGTCTGCCGTAATATGAGCCCCCTCACCAAAATCTCCGTTGTCGTCTATCGTGTCATTGTCTCCGCTGTTCCCTCCTATGACGCCTATGAGTTTCTTGTGGGTAAATTCATCTCGTGTTTCCAAAAGCCTGCATACCGTCTAGGCTGGGCAAATTCGTCGACGAGGTGGGCCCATTGGAATCATGGTCTAGGTTTTCCATCGCTTGAGTCTTTGGTGGTTGACGCGTTTGTTCGTGAACAGGAGGACTTGAGTGAGCAGTATTTATCTGCTTTGAAGGCGCTCAATAGCTGTAACCAGACTCAATCTTTGGGGTTGCGCTGCTTCGAGTGGCTCAGTGGGTGTTGAACAGCTACAACAGCTTCATCGAAATAGGCCGCGGTAATACAGCCTTCCTTGCTTCCTTCCCGCACGACTCATTTCACACGCCACGCTGGCGCTGTGCACAGGGATCAATTTGCGGTGTGGGCGTCTTCCATAGCGCCTCGGGCCGATTGGTGACTTGGCTTTCGTAGCACTGCATCTTTCTCGTGGATATCAAGTGTTCGCAATTTGACCGAGATAATCTTCAATTGTTCGAAATTGTTGGAAAGAATCCGTCGGCGAACAGTTATTTTGGTGTCGCGGAGGCGGTAAATTAGAACGAGGCCGGGACCTTTCGCATTCCCTGACGCGACATTTTCCTGACCAATGGCAAGACTACAGCGGACTTCAATTCTCATCTCCGCTGCGCTGTGGGAGTCGGTGTGAAATTTTGGCTCTTGTCAATCCTGTCAACAGCGCTGACGTCGTCCATGGTATCCCTCGTGCTTTTCGGCCGCCGTTGATGACAACACCACGCACAAGTCGGGCATTCAGCGATTTGACTCTTCGGTCTTTGCTCTTGATTCACCAGATCGATTAGAAAATTGACAGCATAGACACTCCCTTGTACCCGCCTTTACGATCTACCCCGCTTCAGATTGATCACTGGACCCTCACCCACCCTGCCCTTGTCGCCTCTTTCGACTCCATTTCCGCTGTTACCTCCCAGCCCGCCTAAGCGATACAAGATGTAAGTAAGCAACGATTCAAAAAAGTAAGAAATTGAATACAGTTATTCACTCACCAGGGACGTCCCCCGATGTTTCACTGCTCCTCAGGGTCTATGTGTAGTTGTGGGCCGCCTTCACCGCCTTCGCCGCCGATGTGCCTGTCGCTCCCTGCTCCGCCAGTTTCTCCTGCAGACTCCGAGGGTCGGCGAAAGGAATCGAATTTTCGACAGTGGAATATTCTCACCTGAGATGTCGCCCAACACAGCCGCCGCTTTGATGGAGACTGGTCAGCGCTGGGTCAAGTAGCGGCTTAAAGAACGAACTCATCGCATGACTTTCGGCATGGTAGGACTGGGATTTTTTTAAGTCCTGTGAGTTACTCCACATGAGAATATGAATCATTAATTGATTCCAGTACTCACCACGAGCTCGCGAACGAATTTGTTGAAGTTCTGGAGCATTACCAGCTGGTGAAATGGAAGAGTCAAAGAAGGACGCAGGGATATCGGGAACAACGTGGGCGCACCACGTCCATTTTTTGGTCCAGGTCGAGAGCCGTATTGTGGATTTCAAGCATCGTGATCGAGTTGAGTCGATGTCTCATACCAGTCGCCTCTAATTCCTCTGTCATCAACGCCACCTCCCTGCCTACGAGTTTGGAATCGATTCGCAAATTGGTCAATGTGACGGGCAAACCTTCGGAGATTCTGGATGGTGGCTCGGTCTTTGTTTGGATCGTCTCCCACAATTTGAGGGACGACGGGTGTGAGACGTTTTATCTGTGTTGATAATTCCTGAAGGCCTTCAAGCTGCGGACTGTTGGAGGCTTGCTGCAAGTGGGCACAGACGTCGACGAAAATGCAATATCATGTATTTCGACTAGTCTTACCTGAATCTGCCCTACGATGTTCAAGATAGAGTCGACGATGCCGCCGAGGGTCGCAGCTGCTGAGCTCGAGCTGTGAATCGTTATTCAGCCATTACTGGGTGTTCCAAGTGCCAACTAAAGAGCGCGCCGGCTATCGTTCTCTTGCTCCACAGTAGCAAGGGCCGCGCCGCGGGCCGATTATAGGCTGGGGCATGATTTGTTCGCAATTGAAGCCATTCGACGGGTTGCCCGTGGATGGAGGGGGGGATTTTTCCATTGACCGACGAACGAGACGCGTGCCAGAAAGTGCTTGAGGATTCAAAGGAAAAAACGCCGTAAACAAGCCAATATAAGTAGCACAAGGAATTCATCCGTCACATATATATTATATATAGAAAGCGGCAGAAGACGATAAAGTTTCCCTTCGCGACAGTCAATCAACCACTGGCTTCGCTTGCTCCGCGTCTCAGAATAATAACTGGCCTTAGACATCTCATATGCATGGTCACCTTCAAACCACCTCGGACGCTGCATTGTGTGCCGGTATGGGTGAATTTCAAGAGGTGCGCGATCTCTCGATCTTGGCGCATTCCCGCCTAGTGAATCAAGTAGGCCTCGAGGCATTGTCAAGGCACACTTGAAACACTTGAAAATAAGGCGCCTTCACTCGTACCCATGTGAGGAAGACAAGTCCCTGATGATGCATAACCTATTTGCTCAGGGTCGCAGTATAGCATGTATGAACGCTGACGTCCGGGCGTACGCCGTACCTGCAAATCGCGGGAAGACGCGTGCTTCAAATCACCACTTGAAAACCCAAGGCAGGGATCCGGATTCGGATTCCTGTCTGACCTGCGATTACGTGCACATGTCTTCGTGCCTTTCTTGTCTTCGCTGGAACTGCTGTTGTACGCACAATCATCCGCGAGTGCAGTGCGTCGCGACGCGCCGCGTCGGCGCTTTCGGAAATGAAACCGTAGATCCGTACGTCATCTCGGAATCAAGTCGCCGATCATCGATGATTGACTCGGCCCGTTGGGGATAATGGCCCGTTTTGCCACCTCATCCGTCAGAACTCTAACTTGAAACGCCGCAAACTGACAACCCGCGACCGCCCGCTCACCTGGATCTGGGACTCGTCGCTGCGACTCGCATGATCAATCCATCGCCGTCACTAGACTCGGGGTCTTTGGGAGGCTGCGCAATCTATACTCGATACTTGTCGTCACCTACTCGTGCTTAGTTCAGAACTCTAACTTGAAACGCCGCAAACTGGCAACCTCTGGCAACCCAGACCACCTCGTCGCTGCGACTCGGATGATCGATCGCCCTCACTGGACTCAACCTCTGGTAGTCGGCCCGGGGTCCTTGGGAGGCTGCGCATTCTATTACTCCTTGTCGTCACCTACTCGTTCGTGCGCAGGTTGGCCCTTCGACCATTTCGTGCTCTCAGCTTCACAGTGGGAGATCCTTTGGATCAAGCGTGTCCGCAGTTGACATCACTTGATCAGCACGGTGCGCCGTCCATTACCTTGGTGCGTATTTTGTCTTTACTTTGTGGATCGAGCTTGACGGTTTGTAGCTCGAACTTTATGAAAGTTTTCGCTGAGTTCTGATTTGATCACAAGTTACCGTTCGGTTCAAGTCGTGGCTTCGATGCGCGTCGTGATGGTCTATGCCCAATTCTGAGTTCCAATGACGGCGTCTGGCGAAGCATTCGGGGTACGCTGCGCGCTGTACAAATGTTCTTTATTCCGATTCAACGCTAGCGCTTCCTCTCAGCCACCTCGTCTCCATCTCCATCTCCATCTCCATCTCGTTCAAGTCGTAGTTTATGTAAATACGAAACGTATTCGCTTTTTGCCCCTCACTGAAATGTTTTAGACTCATTCCTCCATGACCAATTATTTGGACTGGCCGGATACCACGTTGACTTTTTGTCATATTATTTTCTCGAGATCGTCAAGTCTATTCTCTAAGTTTTTCGTGGCTATGTCTTCGAGGGCTGCCGGCAGATCAAATTGTTTACATGGCACCGGTTACGAAACTTGTGGGATGTACATATGTACTTATCAAATGATAGTATCATACAAGCATGAATTATAGGAGTATAATACATTCTATACCTGGAGGGGTCCGGGAGGCCATGTATTCCAATGGTATGAAATACCCTACCCCAGCATCGCGTTTGAAGTAGTTGGAACTTGCTCACACAACTGGTGCAGCCTCTACTGATGACTTTCCAACCTCTGAAAAAAAAATTACCGGGCTATGGTGCCACAGCTGAAGCGGCCACGGCTCACAGAAGGGTCCTTTTATACACGCAGTACATAAAATACATTTAATACCGTATTTTACGGGCTGGCGGCGCCGGTATTTTTTGAAAAAAGAGTGGCCGGAAGCTGCCGAATGATGATCAGTACGTAAATGATTCAAAGTTTCGGGGACGAGTTGTGCCCACAGGCTAACCGTCAAGTTTTCCGCTGACCACCATTGTCGTGAAGTGTCGCTTTTTTCGGTCGTTAGAGAACTCTCTGATAAATATTACAGAATCAACGATGACGGCATTACTAAGAACACCCGAAAAAAAAAGTTCAGCTGCATCTCGCTGGATCATCCTACACCGAGCTACTAGTTGCTATAGGACCGTCCAACAGGTCATGCTCCTGGCTCTTGTAAATAAAGACCTGCAAAGCCCTTCGCACCTCCGCAATTTGACCAGACTTGAAACCAGCGACTTTCAGATCAGCGTCGGACACCTCAAAAATGGCCTCAGCTGTCTCGAAACCGCATTTGTCGAGCAGACTGCGGATGTTGCCACTGAGGTGGTACTCCTGGCAAAATTCACCCACAGAAAGGACCGGTAGACGGGATGGACGGGATAGCATCCTTTCTTCCACAGATAGGAGCCCTATCGAGATTGTCGCGCCCTGGCCGACGCCTCCCACACCGCCTTCTATGCCTCCCATCCCACCTGTACCACCGATACCACCTTGGAACAGTATTCAATGTTAGTCGAGGCGTGCTTTGCGCCGCGCAGAACTCACCATGGATTTCGCTGAAGAACCAGACATGGTCTGTCGAAAGGTGAGCCCCCTCACCAAGGCCCCCGGCGCCGCCTATATTCCCACTGCTTCCGCCGTTTCCTCCCCTGCCCCCTGTGATGTTCTTGTAAGCAAATTTCATTTCACGCTTTCAGAGCCTGCATACCCTTGAGGATAGGCAAGCTCTTCGATGAGGGCCCTCTGGGATCATCTGCACTTTCTATTGCTCCGTCCGTATTGGTGCTTGACATATTTGTTAGGAACTTACCACTGCTTTGTTGGTTCAATGCGCCGTACAAACTCTCTTCCTCGCTGAAATCCTGGACGTCAATATGAGCACCTTCACCAAGATCCCCGTGGTCGTCTGTGGCTCCACCGGTCCCTCCTATGCCGCCTGTGAGTTTCTTGTTAGCAGTTTCAGTTCATGTTTTCAAAGCCTGCATACCGGTCAAGATAGGTGGCAAATTCATCGACGAGGTGGGCTCATTTGGTTCCGGGTCTGGGTTTTCTATTGCTTTTCGTCCGTATCGGTGTTTGACGTGTTTGTTAGGGACACTTACCACTGATTGGTTGTTTCAATTCGTGCAAGCCGTCCTCCTCGCGGAGGTGCTGGGCGTCGTCTGTCGCGATGTCAGCTTTCACAGCAAGATTTCCGTCGCTCATTGCGCTATTGTCTCCACCGTTGCCTCCTGTGCTCCCTGTGAGTTTCTTGTAATTTCATCCGATGATTTTAAAGCCTGCATACCGTCTAGGCTAGGCAAATCCGTTGACGAGGTGGGCCCATTGGGATCGTGTTCTGGGCGTTCAGTCACTTTCATCTTTGGTGGTTAACGCGTTGGTTTGGGGACAGGAGGACTTGATTGAGCGGTATTTATCTGTCTCTCAAGGCGCTAAAAGCTGTGACTACAATGGTTCTTATTATCAGAAACACAACAGCTACAATAGTCGCTTTTGTTGAGGGGTCGCTCCACACGTCACTTACGACACTTCGCACTGAACCGTTCCAGTGTGGGCGCCTATATAGCACTGCGCTCTTCCCGGCCATATAGGGGTTTGTTCGTTCGCACCTTCATCAAGGATCTTCAATTGATTGGCACGGGTAGGGAAGGAAGGAAGGCTGTAGGGCTACCCGTGGCGGGTTGCGGGTACGGGTGGTCGCGGGTACGGGTACGGGCCGACTTTCGAGGACCCGCGCTGACCCGCGTGACCCGTCAACGACCCGTGTGCCCAAGCTCTGGCTCAGTGAAAGCACTTTTTCGGGCCACAAATCCACTTGCTGAATACAAATGGTTCATCTTTCCTTTGCGATGACATTTTGCAGTCAGTTAGAGGATTTTTAAAATTTCCGAACAGGTCAAACTCACCAAGATTAATTCTTCGGCTATGACCCAACATTCTGGAATGCCTTCACTACTTATTTCCTCACCCAGGCATGTGCTGGGCACAGCTGTTTTCGTTTCCAGGTGCTCAAAATATAAGTTCAAACATTTACCGCTGGGGCAATAGTATGACCGAGAAGTGGAATGAGTTTAGGAATTTTCGGTATCGATGCGGCCACAGATTCAATCTTTCCGCATGCACCGCCTCCAGCGGCAGCTCGTGGCGAGCTAGTTATCATGCAAGAAATACAACGGCGGCAGCTTCATCATAATGGAAATGAAGTTTTGTTGAACATGATTCTCGATTCGCCATTTATGACACTGCACCACAGTGTCGGCGCGGTCTACATAGACCCACTTGTGGCGTGACTCTCGAGCATTGGGCATTCCTGTGCACACTTAGGGGGGTTGCTGGTCGAAACTGCCAGAAGGATTTAATCGCCAAACAGTAACAGATCCTTCCGGTACGGCCGAGGAATGGAACGAGTCGTTCACAGCCTAACCCTTCGCCAGACGCGGTCGAACATAACTCTATGGTCCCGCCAGGCAGTGTTACAGACTCGAAAACATCAGGGAACCCAAAGAGAAATGTTGAACCATCCCTATTCGAATAATTCTACCGTTGGATGGTCCTACTCGTCTTAGGCCAGTTTATGTTCTTGGCTTTTGTCCACGAACTCCCTCAAAGCCCTCCCTAGGTCCACAATTTGCGCGGACTGCAAGCCGGCTTCCTTGAGAGCAGTATCGGACACTTCCATTCCAAAGTGGCCGTCTCGAACCCGCATTTCTCCAGGAGATCGCGGATTTCGTCGCTGATGTGGTACTGCTGGCAAAAATCGCCCACATGCACGTTCGGCACACGGAGTGCCTTTTGCTTCTACTGCAGACACCAGTGGTTGATTCAAAAGATTTTGGGGCCTGGCCCACGCCTCCGACACCGCCTTCAATGCCTCCTTCCCCACCTTCGCCACCAAGCCCCCATTGGGGGAGTATTTATCAATATCAGGCCGCTGAGGAACAATTATCATTGATTTCGCGGAAACGCTGGACGTCACTTGCCGCGAGATGAGGTGTCCCACCAACTCCCCCGGCGTCGCCTATTCTGTCACTCTTCCCGCTTGGGTCTCCTGTGCCGCCTGTGATTTTCTTGTGAGGGACTTTATCTACCGTTTCAGAGCATACCAATCATCAATAACATTCAAGTTCATCCCTGAACGCCCACTACGATCATGATCCAGACGTTCCATCGCTTCGGTTTGTGCAAAATTCGGGGGAAAGACAGTATTTATATATTTCGGAGAGGGCAATAAATTGGTGTGGCCACAGATTCAATTTTCCCCAAGCGCCACTTCCGGCGGCAGCTAGTGGTCGGGTATTTGTGGACCGACTCGGAGAAATACAGCAGTACCAGCTTCATGGAAATACGATCAATGTGGCTTTCTTATAGAGTTGCCACTTGCGGTGCTACAGGCACAAATTTGCGGTGTAGGCGTCATCCATGGGGGGCCGACTTCTCTTGTATCACTGCGTCTTTCTCGTGCATATGGGGTTTGTTGTTCGAAACTTAGCTTTCAATCGAAATCGCCAAACGGAGAACAGCAACGGATATTTTTGGGATGCCCGAGAAATGGAACGACTCCCGAACGAGCTGCCAATTTATTGCAGCTGCACCGAAACCTGTAGTTCAGCGAGTCTGACTTGCCAACAGCCCATACATCTTTTTTGCGAACAACACCCCCTAAAAGTTGGTATTTATTGATCTAATGATTACTCTCCTCCTGAACCAGAATGATAACTGTGTCTGTCATCCAGATCAACGCCCGTCTCCACCGGCGTAGGCTCACGAGTCTGACTTAGTAACTAGCTTCGGCGCAATTTGATCGCTGGGCCCTTGCCTACTCCGCCCTTGCCGCCTCTTTCGACTCCATTTCCCCCGTTGCCGCCCAGCCCGCCTATGTAAGTAAGCAATAAGTCAATGATATAATGTTATTTCGTCACCGCAAATGTTGCCAATTTTCCACCGTTCGTCAGGATTCATGTGCAGTTGCGGACCGGCGCCTTCTCCACCTTTGTCCCCAATGCGCCCGTCGTTCCCAATACCGCCAGATCCACCTACAGAGAGTTGTCGAAGGCATTCAAAAATTTGACGGCCAGAGGTATTCTCACCTGAGATGTCGCCCAGCGCAGTCGCTGCTTTGACTCATCAGCGCAAGGATCAAGTGATTAGAGTGAACTTAGCGAATTACTTTCGGGGTGATAGAACTCGAGCGATTTCTTCAAGCTCTGCCGCTGAGTTCAGTTGGGGAACACGGTCAACCGATAGAACTCACGACGAGCTCCCGAAGAAATTTCGCAACTCTCCATACTGCGACGAACTATTGCAATCAAATGGAAGAAAGAATATCTAGAGAACAATTGGTGTACCTCATCGATCATCTGGTCCAAATCTTGAGCGGTATTGTGCGTACTTGAGGCCAGGTTGAATCGGTCTCTCGCAACAATCACCTGTAGTTCCTCTATCATCGGCGGCAACTCTCTGCAAACAAGTCAGGGTTTCTTCGCGACTTAATGAACGCGCGCTGCTGACTTCTGGAGCATCTCGATAATGGCTCGACCTCTTCCAGAGTCATCTTCAGCCGTCCATGTTCCCAACTCGAATTGAACGTTCTTGAAAGTTTCCTTGCCGCAAATAGATGTTAATGTACTTGCAAAATCATAATTCCGACTTGTCTTACCTGAATCCGCTCGATGATATCCAGCAGAATAGGACCGAGCGTCGAAGACGCTGGGCTAGAGCTGTAAACAGTTACTGAGCAATCACTGAGCAAGCGAAAACTCTGAAACGGACTGGCAATCCTGTCGGTCCTCTTCGTCAGTTGTGAGCCCGTTGATTCTGGGCCGGGGTTTCCGAGAGTGAAGTTGTTCCAATGAAAGAAAACGCATGTCTCGAGAAAGAGCTTGAGGTGAAGAACAGCTTTAAATCCTGCAAACCGACTGGATTACTCGGGCCGCAATAAATTCAAGAATTATTTACCTCATCGCCAACGAGTCGGCTCGCTTGTATGGATGTATAACAGAATGGACGGACAAGACTAAGAGGAGCTGTCCGAGATCGGAGTTCAGCGGTTCAACACTACTATCCAAATTTGGCTGGACTGGTTTCCATAAGTGGACAGTCATAGCCATACCGCCTGTCCGCGCGCCAACATCCGCGCGAATTTATATAGGCTGCTGAATCAAGTTCCTTGCAGTATGTCCCCATGAAAATGACTAGTCTTGAATTTTCATGGCAGTACCGGCGGCCCGCGGTCAAAGGACACTTCGGGCATCATTGTTTCAAGACGATATCTGAATGGTGCCGCGAGCTTTGGGTACTGAAAGAGAGGCTTCCGAGATGTCGTTTACAGCCAATTGACAGTCCGCACAAGAATTCTATACACCGCTCAACAGTGATTGACAGCTGTGCGAAGGCGCTCATGCGCGTTTATCACAGCGTTTAGCGAATTCCTCGTCACGGTATCCCCGCAAGGAGTACCCAGTGCTGCGATAGCGAAGATCGGATTTTATTGACAGTAATATTTCATGTTAGAAGTTGGAAGCTATCCAATTGTGGGCTGCTGTGGGTGGTTAACGAAACGACGCAGATCCTTACGTCACCTGGACGCGATTTGACTGTGGCTCGGTCCGGCTATCAGTGACTTGGTCCGATCGCCGAATGGCCGGGTTCTGCTCTTGTCATCAACTTTGACCTCTGCTGCTCGTAACTCTCTAGAATGTGGGCCCCGAGCACTGAATTTTAAATTATTCGAGGGCAGTAAATGAATCATCGCATATTGACAATCTAGGTATAGTGCTGTGCTACTGACTTTTGACCTTTGCCAGAAATTGTCTCAGCGCCCTCCTCAACTGCGCAATCTCCCCAGACTTGAGGCCGATAGCCTTCAGATCTTCGCTGGAAACCTCCAAAACGCCCCCCTACCGTATCGAATCCGTCCTTTTTGAGGAGATCGCGTGATGTATCCCTGACTCCGTACTCTTTGCAAAAGTCGTCTATCGCCATGTCCGGAACACTGGCAAGCTCCTCGGCGGGCAGCAGCTCCGTCGATATGTTTGGGCCCTGGCCTGCGCCTCCGTCGCCGCCGTCGTCGCCACCTTCGCCACCGACCCCTCCAGTACCACCTGTGAAGACCATTGTTATTAGTCATGGCAGAGCTTATTTGCGTTTCTGGCGAAAACGTACCGTGAATCCCGCTAAAGCGATGGATGTCGTCTCTCGATATATGCGGCCTTTCGCCAATACCGCCGTTCCCGCCTTTCTTACCCCCCCTTCCCCCCTTGTCCTCCGGTGCCGCCTGTGATTTCTTTCAGCCATTTCCATATAATTTTTTGCAAAGCCTGCGCACCATGAACAACAGGGTTGGACGAGTTCATTCGATACTTGGCTTCAAAGCTGGGGTTCTGTACTGTGCGTCTCTCAAGCTCGTATTGGTGCTTGGCACGTTTGTTAGAGACCTGCAGGACTGGCGACATTTATCTGCTTGAGTGGGCGCTAATGGACTGCAGTCCGTGATAGGGTCAATGTTTCGGCTGCTGCAGAAATCGGCGCTTCTAACGGCAGTCGGTGGTCGGAGGCTGTGCGTGTGCGACGAACATGACAGAGTCATGGAAGTGAGTTGCCTAGCTTGGATATATTTGTCTTGTGGTTCGCGGATTGTGCTTCTCTATGTTTTGTCGAACAACGCCGCTTCACACGGAATTAGCGCTCTGATTCGTTGAATTAATAGAGTGGGCGCTTCTCTATATGTTTTGTCGAACAACGCCGCTTCACACGGAGTCAGGGCTCGGAGTCTACTACCACCGATGCTACCGGCGTTCTACATAGAATTTGTACATTCGATGTTGCCCCCCTGTTGCCGTCACATCCAAGGAGAGAAACTATATTTACTTGAAACGGAGTGTTTCTAAAGTAATGGGACACCAATGTCATAAGCTTGGACGCCGGTAGTACGCTTTAGGCTTCAGGAACACATGAAATCTTGTACTGAGACTGGAACGGGTTTATTCAATACGGGTGCGGTTATGAGCTAGTAGGACATTAGTTAGTTTACCACGTTGCACGAGAGATACCGGAGGCCAAATCGTTGGGTGCGCGAGCATCACCCATGGCAGCAGACTTGCCACCAGACTCTCGCAATCCACCCTCTCATGCATCTCCGGTTTGTTGGCGACTTTGTCAAGGATCCCGATAATCGAAAATGCCAGAAAGAATTCGCAGACGGGCAGCTTTGATCGAGTCATCAGCGCAAGGAGCAAGTGACGAACTTGGCGAATTACTTTCGGGGTGATGGAACCCAACAATTTCTTCAAGCTCTGCCAATTGGTTCAGTTTGGGAGCACAGTCTACTGATTAATACCAGAATTCAAGCTCACCACGAGCTCTCGAGGAAATTTGGCAACTCTCCGGACCGTGACGAACTATTGGAATCAAATCAAACATGAAAGAATGAATATCTGGAACAGTGTTAGCGCACCTCAGCGATTATTTCGTCGAGGTCCAGAATCATGTTGTGTCTCAAGATTTGCAGACGAGTTAATTCCTCACACCAACCGCCTCTAGTTCATTTATTATCAAGACTAGATCCCTGCCTGCGAGGCAACAATATTCTATAAATTTATGCGCAAAGTGGTAAAAGTGACTCGCTGACCTTTGGAGATCCCAGAATTGAAGATCTTGTGCCTTCGAAAGTTTCCTGAACGAAAATGTTGGCGCACTTCTGGCAGAAACATAGTTCAGACTGATGCGCTCAAAGAGATTCAGAAATGGGTTGGCGATACCACTGCCAAACCTCACAGCCGCTGACTAGAGCTGTACAAAAATCGTGATTGAATGGTGATCGAGTGCTCTAAGCGCGAGAACGTACAGGCTATCCTTCTCATCCAGCACCAAGTCAGATGCGGGCATAATTGATTAGGCCTTAGGGGCCGGGATTTCTGAGAAATGGTTCGTTCGGATAAGGGCTAAAAACGCTGCTTTAAATGCCTTAATCTGACTTCTGATTTACTCGGCCCGCGTTAAATTCTAGGACAACTTACCCCATGGCTAACGAGTCGTCCCGCCTGTGCGGATACATAACAGAATGAACGGAGCACGCTTCGGACGAGCTGTTCAAGAATAGAGCTTAGTGGTTCAATGCCACAATCCAAGTTTGGCTTGACCGGCTTCCATAAGTGCCTTGTCAATGAAAGGCATAGCACGTACCGCCTGTCTTCTTCAAGCGTCTCGGCAATGTGATTAGCCCAGTCGCTTGTGGCGTGTCCTAGGAAAATGACTGGTGGGAAACTTCGAGTGAGATGATACCGATGTTCCCTAGGTGATTTTGCCGCGAGGATCGAGGTAGTCTCTCCTAGACTGACGATACAACACAGTAACTCGTACCTCGTTATGTTGAGGTACTGCACAGATGTGCACAAATGCAGTTGATATCCAATTGACAGTACTCGTAAAAACTCTACTCGCACTACTCAAACAGCCAACACTGTTATACAGCCGCGTGAAGGCGCTCTGGGCGTTTATCAAGCGTTAAATAAATTCGCCGCACTTATCCCCGCAAGTGACAGCCCACTAATCCAGATGTGGTTTCCGTGAAGATCCGGTAGCAATACTTCGCAATGAAAGTGGGAATATGAAAGCCATCGGTGGTGCGGTAACATCCAGTTGTGGGCTGTTGTGGGTGTGCTAAATGAAAAGACGCAGATCCTTCCGTCACCTTGATATACAATCAGGTAATCAAGTCACACCCGGCTTCCGGCTATCATCGACGAGGCCGAATGCCTCTTGTCCACAACTTTGACCTCTGATGTCCGTGACTCTCTAGAATCTGGGATCCCGAACGCTGAATTTCAGAAGAGTCGAGGGTAAATGAATTATTACATATTGACAATTTAGGTGCAACGGTTGTGCAGTTGTGCTACCGACGTTTGGACTTCGCCAGAAACTTTCTCAAAGTCCTCTTCAACTCCATAATTTCCCCAGCCTGGAGGCCGAATGTCTCCAGATCATGCTCGGACACTTCCAAAATGTCCGCTGCCATGTCGAATCCCTTTCCTTTGAGGAGAGTGCGTGATCTATCCCTGACTCCGTACGTTTTGCAAAAGTCGTCTATCCCCATGTCCGGCACATTGAGGAAGTCCACGCCAGGTAGCAGCGGCTCTGTTGAGATTTTGGGGCCCTGTCCTGCGCCTCCGTCACCGCCTTCGCCGTCGTTCCTTCCGACTGCGTCCCCACCCGTCCCGCCAATACCACCTGGAAAAGTATTCCTATTAGCAACGGTGCCTGTTTCGTATCGCTGACGAAAGCTCACCGTTAATCTCATTGAAGAGATTGATGTCGTCTCTCGCTAGCTGAGGCCTTTCACCTATACCACCGTTCCCGCCTTTTCGACCGCCATTGCCTCCTTTTCCTCCCTTGCCACCTGTGATTTTCTTTCAGCAAGTTCCATGGGTTCTTTTCAAAGCCTGGGCACCGTTAAGATTAGGCCTGTGCGAGTTCATCAAGTGCTTGTAATCGTGGCTGGATCGTGTTCGTCTTTCAAGCTCGTATTGTTGCTCGACGCGTTGGTCAGGGCACTACAGGATTCGCGATATTTATCTGGCTGAGTGGGCGCTAAAAGACTGCATCCATGAGAGAGCCAGTGTTTCGGCTGCTGCAGTGCGTCCAAAATGGGACGCTTCTAACGGCAGTCGGTCGTCGGAGGGTGGTCGTGTACGACGAACTTGACGCCGTCATAGAAGTGAATTGCCTGGCTTGGACAAGTCCATGACATATTTGTCTTGCGATTCGCTGAATTTATAGAGCGAGCGCTTCTCTTATGTTTTGTCAAACAACGCCACTTCACGCGGATTCAGAATTAGCCCGCTGATTCTCATTCGAGAAATTAGCAGAGTGAGCGCTTCTCTTATGTTTTGTTGAACAAGGTCACTTCACACGGAATCAGGGCTCGGACTCTGCTGGCTAGGGTTATGTCGTGTTCGTCTTTCAAGTTCAAGCTCGTATTATTGCTCGACGCGTTGGTCAGGGAACCACAGGACTCGCGACATTTATCTGCTTCAGTGGGCGGTGACTGACTGCATCCGTGACAGGGCCAATGTTTCGGCCACTGCAGAAGTGGGCGCTTCTAACGGCAGTCGGTGGTCGGATATGACGTTTTTTATCGGTATAAATTCTGTCGCAACTTCTCACCTGGTCTGAATTCCAACTCCGAAGAATTCTTTGATTCCAACTCCCAGGTTCCAACTTCCGGCCAACTTTTCCGCAACCGTATTTGGAAATCTCGCGACACCATCATGTGCTGACATCCCCATCACACCGCCGCTCATCGCACGATCAACGCATCGGCGACGCCATCACTTCTCGTCACCACCCATCAAGCCCCGCCCACTGTCGCACACAGTGAGCACGCAATTGTTCTCTTTATTCACCATTAAATCTCAAAAATGCTTCAAGATCTCTATTGACGATTCCCCGAGACTGATATTCCCGTATCACTACACAGCGACCCCACCTTCGCCAGCCCCAGCTCTATATTGATCAATGCATGAAATCTTGACATTCTTATATACCCTAAATTTATCATTTTGGACTTCATGATGGGCACTGTCTGTGAGATTATTTTCACCAATTCGTTGTCACTGGAAGGTCATCTACAATACTTCTGAAGGCGGGATTGATGCGATGTGGTACAGATGTGATGCGACATCACGGATTGATCCGGGCTGTCAAAGTTGAGAGTTGAGACTTGACAGTTGGCACGCAAACCTCAAAGTTGATGCTCAGCTGACCCAAAACCACAGCATAATACCTGGAAAGCGGCCAAACTACATGCCTGATGTTCAAAGTGTGGATAAATACCGAAAAAAACAGTCATAGTCGGAGACTCTTAGGTCGTGTACGGCAAACATGACAGCGTCATGGAACTAAGTTGCCAGGCTTGGACATATTTGCCTTGTGATTCGCCGAGTTTATAAAGCGAGTGCTTCTCTATGTTTCGTTGAACAACGCCACTGGATACGGAATTAGCACTCGGATTCTCATTCGAGGAATTAGTGGAGTGAGCGCTTCTCTTGGGCTCGGACTCTGCCACCACCGATCTGCTTGGGCCGCTACACAGAAGTTGTACGTTCGATGCTGCTCTCGTTGCCGTCACATCCAAGAAGATAATCTATATTTACTTGAAACAGGGTGTTTCAAGTTAATTGGACACCGACGCCAGAAGCTTAGACGTCGGGAATGATTGACGATATACTACTTCTGCGGGGAGAGTGGGCAAGATATGATCATAAACTTCAAGGAGCGCTTATTCTTCAGGAACACATGAAAGCTTGCACTGAGGCTGGAGAGGGTTTATTTGTGGGTACATTCGCGGCGATGAGCTAGTGGATACATATGTACATGAGTTACTACTGGACATTAGCTGGTTTACATTGCATGAAAGACACCGTGAGCCGAACCCTCTCAATCGTGAGGTGCGCGAGCATTGCCCATGGCGGCCGCTTTGCCGCCCGACTCTCGCAGCTCACCCTTCTCGTGCATCTCAGGTTTGTTGGCGACTTTGCCAATGATCTTGATGACCGACAATGTCAGAAAAAAATCGCAGACGAGGAGCAACTGTTAACTGACCTTCTGGGCTTTGCCGATAAGCTTGTCAGTCGCACTGGCCTTGCCCATGGGCATGTCTTCGTGGCCGCCATCAATAGCAACACCACCTATGAGTTGTATAATTAAATAAACGGAGTCTGCGAGAATGTCCAAAGTTAAACGTACCTTCGGGATGTGGTTGTGTGTTCAGCGGGCGCTCCCCAGTGAAGGCCGTCCTTCCTGTCGCGCTGTTAGAGCGTTCCGGGAGATCAGGTCTTGTCTGCGATTGTAAATCCGACGGGTCGAGCTCGCGTGTGGGGCTGGGAAGGGTCGGCGTCCTGCCAGACGGAACTAGGAAGCCGTTCCATGGTTTCGGCGGTATAGTCGGCAGCGGGTGCACCACCACGGGCTCCGGGAAGAGGTTCAGAAGCTTTGTGGACGTGATGCTCGGGCGGTGCATCGGTAGTCATAGAGCTGTTGGGCAAGTTGGGGATGGAAGCCATGCTGAGGTTTGTTATGAGAAGGGAAAGGCAAAAGTTGCAGCTTTATAGACTTTGGAGACTCGAGTTGCATCATAGGTACGTCAGAGAGCGAAACTGGGAGCACGGGTCGATCGTGGAGTGTGCCAAGTTGGAATGGAGCCGGCAACTCGCGTGATACCATCAGTAACTGGGTGGCATTGACAAGCAACAGCAAACCGAACCAGCCACCAGCTTAGCGGCCAGCGGCGCTTCGACTCTGTTGCAACTTGCTCATCGCAGAACTAGTTCTTCTCGAATGCGAATGCTGTGATATTTGGGCCTGGTTATCCAGTCTGGAACATCGACGACTTGCTGAATACACCTGTATTGGTAGATTCAGATCTACACTTGCGTACGACTGGGAGAAGGCAAGTAAAACAACTCCAGTACAGTCCGAAATTCCTTCTTTATCAAGTCAACGTTGCCTTCAAACTGCAGATGATACATGGGCAGGCCTTCACAAATTGGTATTCGCGGCATCGAACCGCAACTCGTCATTCGAAAAGAACCGTCCTCGGCGCTTCATGCTCTTGCTTCTCCTCCTGACCGCCACCATCTCAGAATCGGACTCGTTCTGAATATGCGATGTCATCAGCATGCGGTTTCGACCCTCATAGCCAGCCCCTGCTTCACACGTACCTCAGAACCACGCTTATCCAGCTCAAGGCGAGGGCGCAACAATCGCGCTTCCTCAAGACTTAGGTCGTCTGGGTGCGCCGGAGATGCATTAGCAGGCTTCCTCAACAGTACACCTAACACGCACCTTCCGTCCTCTGACGCTTCAAGCTGGCCTTGGGGACCTCCTTGTAGCTGAGCTGCTCGAGGAACCGGACTTGCTGGGCCTGTTTGTGCGCGACGGAGCGGCGAACGCGCGTGATCTCCTCCTCGAGGTTGTCGTATCGCAGCTGAAGCTCGAAGATCTCCTCGTCGTATTTGCGCAGACGCGTCGCGAGGGCGGGGAGGTGGTTGGCAGCGAGGTCGCCGGCGAGGTCGGAGGCAGTGGGCGACATGAGAGTAGATCAAAGAGCGGTAGTAGGTGCTTGGGCGGGCGGACGAGATGGGAGTCGGGGTGAAAGGGTGAACTGGGGGAGGACGAGTGGCTGACAAGCAGAGAGACCCGGCAGGAGGATCGCCGAGCCCAGGAGTGACTCGGTGGGAGACATGTCAGCCACCCCAGCGCTTTCCTTTCCCTCCACCACCACGACTCTTAGTCCGTGCCCACCAACACAGAACGCCCACCCCGCGCACTCGACAATGAGCACTTTCATCAGATTCGGGAACCACGTCATCGCGCCGGCGGGCACCACACTCATCTCTGATCCTACTTTTCCATCGCCCTCCTCTACATCCGCATCGAGACCCGACGTGAACGAAGCCCTCGGCCTCGCGCTCCTTCTACAGGAGAAGATCAAGGACCTCGAACGCGCACTCGCAGAACGTAAAGCCCACCGGCACGAAATGCGCAGTGGGGTCGAACGCCTCGACAAGACGCTCGTCTCGCTGCGCGCGCAGGACAACAGAGAGGGCGACAAGCTCGCGAAACTCGTCAAGCGGTGGAACAAGACCGTCCTCCCTGCGCAGCGCCGCGACCCGGCGTTCCCCGTCCTCGCACAGCACCCCGCGCGCCATGCACTCGAGCTCCCGCGCGACCGCGACCGCGACAACGTCTTCGTGTGCCCGACAACCCAGGCTGCCTCGGCCTTCAACGGGAACGACGAACGGTACCGCGACTCGTACACCTTCACTGGGTCCGCGTGGCAGATTCCTCAGTTCTCCAGCCCGCCCCAGTCGCCCATGCTTCAGCACGACAGGGACAGCTTTCACTTCACGATGTCTCCCGAGGCTTTGCACGTCGAGAACCCGGACACAGATACACCGGCGAAGCACAACGAGGATACCGGTCATCGCGCTGCGTTTTCCGACATAGGGAACACACAAGACGTCGAAGGGAACAATGGGCGCAAGCGCAAAAGTGTAGATTTCGAAGTTGACGAGCCGCAGAAGAAGACGAAGAAGGCAGCAGAGCAGTACGGCTCTGGGAGGTACGGTACGAGGCGGAGTTTGCGCAGGAAGAATAGCAGCAAGAGCAAGAATTATTAGAGTTGCTGTTATCCTTGTTCCTTGTGTTTCTTTTTGAATTGACGGTTATGTTACTGTTACATCAACGTTCGTACTCGCTTCGCTCGCAATTAGTCTTTGAGATTTCATAGGAGAACTGTGTATTCGTGCATTGAGGAAAGATCAGAATTACCTTGTATTTTATGCTGTGGCATGCCAATGAAAAGGCGAGAGGAGAGCACAGCCACGAATCACCTTTTCGTCTCCGGTCTTCGGTCTTCAGCGCTTCAGCTTCATTCAATTATGACGTGGTATCTCGCTGATTCTTCGCAGGATATGCTTCGCCCAAGCTTTGCATCAAGTGCCTTCAAGTCCAGCGACGAATCGACGCAACTGTAGAGGAAGCCTATACTATATAGGCATACGACGATCCCATGTTGCGCGAAATTAAAGAAATTTTGGCCAGTGTGACTGCCCCTTGGAAGCTCCGCCTTCTACTTCGACCACAGAGAGAAAGAGCAAGGTACATCGAGCACTACGTTCGTTCTTGCTTCCACTCAATGTAGACGTCGGCCGATACTGATATTTGGCTCTGCATCTTTCAGGCAGGCACGTTGGCTCTCTGCTTCAGCCCTGAGTTGGCTGTGGAGAAGATTTCCGTGGAAGAGCGCAAGGACAGAGGACTGACAATGGTAACCAGCGGTCACAAGGGAAATGATAACGATTACAAGATCGAATTCTCCTCTCCCGCTTGTGGTTCTTTGGCCGTGAAGCGGGCTCCGAGTCGACCTCGCCGCATATTGATCAGTGGAGCCTTGCCAGTTCCACCCTTCCCGCCTCTTTCGACTCCGTTTCCGCCTGGGCCACCTGTTCCCCCTACGGCACACGATGTAAGCAATGATATCAAAATACGAATGCAGGTTATCTCCTTACCAGAAATTTTGCCGAATCTGCACCGTTCATCAGGATTCATGTCAAGTTGGGGGCCTGCGCCTTCGCCGCCTTCACCGCCGATGTAAGCGGTGCCTCCAATGATGCCGGTTTCTCCTGCAGCGAGTTGGGGAAAGCATGTTTTATTCGAGGAAAAGAATATTCTCACCTGCCATTTCGGCACCATAGAGTTCTTGCAATTTCGAGTGCTGTTACTCCACTGAGGCAACGTAGATCAATCGCAGCGTCCAAGCTCACCTCAAGCTCGCGAAGCGAGTTGACAACGTCCTGGACAGGGACAAGCTATCGAAAGCAATTTTTTTTAAAAACTGAAGAGGACTGCAGAGTCGTTCACTTACCGTGGAATCGGCGATCATTTGGGCGAGAGCACTGTTGTGCTTTCGAAGGGTTGAGGCGTTTTCGACCCTATTGAAAAACTGGCTGAGTTTCCCGTTCGCATCGGCCGCCTCGAGCTCTATGGTCATTGACGCCAGTTCCCTGTCTACAAGTCAGAAATACGCTCCAAATACTTGACCTACTGACTTTTGCAGAATTTGGACGATAGCTTGTCCTTCCTCAGGATCATCTTGCGTCACTCCAGTAACGATGGGCGTGAGACGCTCTATTCGCGCTGCTAATTGAGCAAGACCTTGGGCGTTGGCCGACGTTTGCTGGACTCAAACGTCAGTGGTGCTATTACAAAATAATTTCGACCGGTCTCACCTTGATATGGACCGTAATCTCCAGCAGATGATCGATGGTTTCGCTGAGGACTCCACCCAGTGGAGTACGATTAGAGATGGTACTGAGCGCCATGAGGGAGAAAACTAGCATGTTCGTTTCCGTCTGAGCAGTCTCTGTGTCGACCACAGGCTCGGGCTTCGTCCCAAGCACATTTTGTTCAGGCTCCTCGTCCATAGTATCCGATGGATTACCCCCGGCTGGGATATAGGGGGGATCTGCCCTTGAGACCAAAGAACTGGGAGCGCATGCCAAGAATTCAGAGGGGCGGAAGAAAAAACAACAGAAGGACAGGGAGTTCGGATGATAGGAGGCATTCGCACGACTTTATTAGTTGTGGCATGTGTTAAAGGTGCTTTAGCAATTTTTTTTACCACAGCCGAGCTCATTGGCAGCAGGGGAGACCATGACGAACACACACAGCGAGTCGGGCAGTGTGTGAGCACAGGAACTAATATTATTAATAGTACGCTACGCGGTAGCGCAGATATGGTACAAAGAACGGAAACGCCGGGTCGTGAGTCCGGTTTTCAAACCCAGGTGAATGAGAAGGAACCGAAATCGAATCTGCCGCGGAGCTAGAAAAACCGATTTGGGACTTGATCGCGGCAATAGCCGTAGAAACGTGATGAATTTCCTAATATGGGAAGTGTTCTCAGATTCTGAGATTCGCCACATCAACACTCAGCATTTCAACTTTGCTTTATGTTTTGACACTTACTGCCTGTTCTCTTCGGTCCTCTCGGTGCCTTGCATGTGCTTTATTCTGATGAAGAACCTCTAGATAACTTCCCCATGACCATCATTTGATGGCCATTGGAGCCACTCCTCGTCGGCACTGGTCAGGGCGTTGCCCTTTCCAGAACACGTTCGTGCCAGCTGCATGTGTCTCCTACACCGCCTCGCCGACTGTGTCGTCGAAAAATCGTGACGGTGAGCCTGGGCCCCGCGTACTTCGCGTCAGGCGTCCTCGATCCCGACCACCAAACTACGAGTGTCCATGTCTACTCACCATCTACTATATCTTGCGCGCGCGAATGTGGGCATCTGCCCCAGCGGCATCGATTGTTATCGTCATGCCTTGGACAACAATATCAGAATCAAGAAACAAGCGCCCAAGAGCCGCCAGCTCATCATTACGGTGACACAGTCCCAGCATCGAGATTCCAGTGCTTTCCAGAAAAAACACTACCCTGAATTCACCGACTCATCCTGCTTACTATACCTTCGGTGAAAATCACGGCGCGGGGTAATTAGGCCTATCCTTCCCTTGAGGTTCAAGTGTCTGCTGCCCACCACTCGCCACTTCGACATTCTGGATGGCTTCAGATCTATGGCATCTCGATTTGGGAACTTGCATGGTTGCTGGCATAATAAAATAACGAGGATCGAATGTGGTCTGATTCTGACGTTTCTCACCAGATTCGATTCCCTACATAGCTCGGCCCCGGGTTGCTGGCTACTTGGTGGAGATCTTTTTTAAAATCGAGGATGCCTCAGTTAAGCGAAATTACTTTGTGCGCGCCTATTCCGGCCGCTGTGCGAATCAGAAGCCAGCGACTCTCGAAAATGAAGGTACACTCACAATCGATACCAGGGCTGGATGGCTTTTATGGTATTTCCACTATTTCGGCTACAGTTTAATGAATTTTATCAACGAAAATATGGATCAGCACAAGGTCGTGGAGCGGCCAGTCGAAAAGAAGGGATACCACAGGACCATCAACGAGTCGAAACGCAATCCTCATTGATATCTCTCCTTCCAACAAATATTCCCTTCAGTTCTAGTCTTTCTTTCTCACTTTTCATTTCCCGCTCACTCGGAGCCTCTCACCATTTTCCCTTGATTATATCAAATAACCCGGTCATTCCTCATGTTCGTCCATCTTCAAGCCTGTCCAGCCTCGTCGCCCCATTTTCCGCAAAGTTCCGCCTCAACATGCTGCTGTGCCCTCTCGTAACTGCCCTCACACGAATCGCGCTGCCAGTGCGGCAGTCTATCGGTTTGTTTCGGTCTGCCGCAGACACCCCGTGTCCATCCATATCTAGAGTAGGAAAATTTAACAGTCTATTCGGTCTATAGACCACCATAGACATCGGGAATTTTCCAGATGTGCACCCCGATGCCCAAGGAAGGGCCCAGCAAGCGTCACGCCGACGCTGCCGGAACATGGCACGGAGGCGCTGAATATTCGCTTGGACTTGAGAGCACGATGACATGAGAGTAGCCGCTGAAAGATTGCAGACAGGCTATGCTGCAGTGCAAATGCTGTTGAGTGCCGCTGTGAAAAGCCGCACAGCCAAATGAGCAGGGTAGACTCGGAAAATGATATAATGCGGGGCCCCATTGAGGTCCATGAGGTGGACGCTATGAGGCGGCCACTCCGAGTCCTCGGCCATCGACTTGTGCGCGGCTGTCCCCGAAGCCCTGTAAAGACAACAAGATGGGACGGGTGTCCATTATACACGGAGGCAACGATGCGCCCGGAAGCTGTGGCAGGAAAGTCCTAGTCAGACAATCTATGCTTGAGTTAACGCTATCCTCCGTACACACACTCTGGATTTTTTCGCGCATCTCTTGTCTCTTTGATGGCCGGGCACAATCATCCAGGATCCTCAGCAGCCGTGCATTCTCCGCAGGATAGGCTTTGCTTCAAGTGCTTTCAAGTCCGGGAACGGATCTAGATTCTAGACTCGGAGCAACTATACTAGAGGAAGGTCTAGATATAGGAAGATCACATAGAGCGCGAATTATTGGCAGAGGCGATAGTACCTTAGGAGCTCCGTCTTCGCATTCGACCATAGGGACCAAAGCAAAATACAGCTTACACTACGTTCTCGCGAGTCCGAATTTTCTTCTTTCAATCAATATGGAGGGCGGCCGATGCTGCTCTGCATCTTCCAGGCAGGTCTGCTTCAGCCCTGGGTCGGCTGTGGAGAGCGCGAGGGCCGAGGACTGAAAGACAGCAACGTTGAATGGACAACGGCAACCAGCACCCACAAGGAAAACGATAACGATTACAAGATCATCTTCCGCTTATGTTTTTTTGCCTGTGAAGCGGCGCCGCATCTTGATCAGTGGACCCTTGCCAGTTCCGCCCTTCCCACCTCTCTCGACTCCGTTTCCGCCTGTGCCACCTGTTCCCCCTGCGAGATACAAAATATAAGCAACAATTCAAAAATCATTTATCTCCTTACCAGAAATTTTGCCAAATTTGTACCGCTCATCGGGATTCATATCAAGTTGCGGACCTTCGCCTTCGCCACCTCCACCTCCGATGTACGCGTTGCCTCCGGAAATGCCAGTGTTTCCTGCAGAAAGTTGGTTAAAGTATATTTCACTCGAAAAATATTCTCACCTGCCACGTCGTACAACATGTTCGGCCCTTGAATGGGGATTAGTACAGGGATCAAGTAAGAACGACTCGGAGCTTTATTACTTTCGGCACCGTAGAACTTTTGTAATTTCAAGTTCTGATCTTCCGGCGTGAGCACGTCGATCAATGGCAGCATCCAAACTCACCTCAAGCTCGTGCAGAGACTTGGCAACGTCATGGACAGTGGCAAGCTATCGGAATCAGATCAGAAAAGGAAGAAGATCCGGAGATTCGTTCGTATACCGTGCAATCGGCGATGATTTGGGCGAGAGCGTTGTTGTGCTTGTGAAGGACTGAGGCGTTATCGACACTGTTGAAAAACTGGTCGAGTTTCCCTCTCGTACTGGCCGCCTTGAGGTCTGTGGTTATCGACGCCAACTCCCTGCCACCTATACGTCAGAAATTCATTTCAAAGATTCAAGTTTGACCAGCGGCCCTGACTTTTGGAGATTTCCAAGGAGATTCTGGACAATGTCCCGCCCTTTGTCCGGATTATCTTGCGTCGCTCGAGCAACGATGGTTGTGAGTCGCTCTACTCTTGCTGCTAACTGAACGAGACCTTGAGCGCTGGCCGACGTCTGCTGTACCCAAATGTTGATGCAATTGCAAAATAATTCCGACCAGTCTCACCTTGATACGTGCCGTGATCTCTATCAAAGGATCGATGACCCCAGCCAGTGGGATGTGATTGGAGATAGTATTGAGCCTTCTGAGTTCGATATACAGCACGTTAGTGGCCGTCCTGGTGGTCTCCAGATCGACGATACGTCTAGGCTCCTCGTCGAGAGCATCCGATGGTTCACCTACGACTGGGCTAGTGCGAGATCTGCCCAGACGGCGGAGAAGCTGGAAGAAACCCATGCCTCAGAAAGAGGTTGGATCACAAAAGAAAAAAACAGCCTCACGGCGAGGGCGTCCTATACTAGCAGCCGTTTGGGACGATTTTATTGGTTGTGGCACGCGTTAAAGGTGCTTTAACAGTCTTTACCGTAGCCGAAGCTCATGCGCCCGAAATGCAGGGAGCCTGGAGGACACGACGAGGGGGAGAAGAAGAACTGAGAACCTTCAAATTCCCGATATGGAAGCGATCCGATCGGAGTCTGTTGCCTTTTTCCGGAACGCTGTTCGCTCTAACGTGGATGTCCCGGATTACTCTATTTCGATGGAGAACCTCTATTGGACCTCAATGTATGACCCCATGCACTCGTTACGGCCTCCAGCGCCACACCCCAGCCGCTCCTCGTCTCGCGCCATCTCCTTTCGTCGGTGCATACTCTTCTTTCCAGAACACACTTTCGTTCCAGTCGCATGTGCCGCCCACGTAGCCTCGGTAATTGCGTCGTCAAAAGATCGTGTGGTTTGCGTGAGGACGTGCGCCCCGCCTACTTACTTCGTGTCAGATATCCCACGACAACGTTGAGCGTGGCTTCAAGCACCTGGTGAAAATCCGCAAGGTAGACCATAGCAGCTATCCTGAACGCGCGACGGCGGGCATGCAGTACTGCGTTTCTACATCGTCGTCGTGGTCAACAGCTATCAGCTCGAAGCTCGGAACCACCCAAAAACCGCCAGCTCAGACTAATCACTGTCACGCATCTACAACTCGAGTGCTTCTCCCGAACAACCTACCTTGGGTCACCGAGGTCCGACTCATCTCTGCTTATGGCTTCGGTGAAAAGTATGGTGCGGCGAAATCAGGAGTTCGTCGCCAACTTCGCCACCTTTCGCTTCTTGCTTATCCGTTGCCTTGGGGTTCAAGTGTCTGTGCTGCTGCCCGCCACTTTCGATATTCCGTGGACCGCCGCAGATCTGAAAGGTTGATTTGCATAAGTTGCTGGCATGATAACTAACCAGGAAATGGGGTCTGATTCTGACATGGCTTGGCCTCGAGCTGCTGACTGCTGTTTCTTCTTTTGATCGAGAGTAGCCCAGTTGGTCGATATTACTTCGTACACGCCTATCTCGCCTGTGACATGAATCGTCGACAAATAAAGCGAGCGATTCTCGAAAATGCAGATGGCTATACGGATCTTATAGTATGTCTGCCTCGGCCACAGTTTAATAAATCTTACTAACAAAAATATGGACTAGCAGCGCAAGGTCGCGAAGCGGCCGGTCAAGGACGAATCGTCGGGCGGTGGAGATACCACATCCTGCAATTCCAAAGAGGTCGAGGCGCAATCCTCCTCTTTCGGCTCTCTTTCCTAAAAATACTGCTCGAGTTCTATTCTCACCCACTCTTTATTACCCTGCTCACTCAAAGTCTGCTTCTCACTATTTCCGCTTGGTTATATCAAAGAAACCGCTCATCCCTCGTGTTTTTTCATCTTAAGCCTGTCTGGTCTCGTCACCCTCTGCAAAGCCGCTTCGACATACTGCTCATAAGGGCGCCATCCCATGAATCGCGCTGCACCCCGGCGCGTGAGGACAGTCATAGCAAGCAAACTGACAGTCACGCCGTCGCCCCTGGAACACGGCGTGGAGATTCTGAATATTTACCCATTTACGTGTTAGACTGGAGCGCGATGAAAGCGAAG
Organism: Mycena sanguinolenta; assembly: GCA_014462675.1. NCBI lineage: Eukaryota > Fungi > Basidiomycota > Agaricomycetes > Agaricales > Mycenaceae > Mycena > Mycena sanguinolenta. The sequence continues at coordinate 6,290,144 of JACAZH010000003.1, read as the reverse complement.
ACTCCAGTAAAAGCAGCCGTCGAAATATTGCAGACAGGCTGGGTTACAGTGAAAATGCTGTCGAATGACGCTGTCAAGCCCAAGCGGCCGGTGTTCCGCGGCAATCGATTCATTTGGTCGAAAAGAGCAAGGGCTGTGGCGGAAAAAGAGAAGCTTGTCAGATAACAACCTTTTCTTAAGCGGCTGGATCGCACTTCAGTTCTGCGTCGCAGGGACGCTCCGAATATCTAGTTTTCCAGGCATATTCAGTCTCAACCGAGACTTGTCGTCAATCTCTTTCAGCCTCGTAAGTTTCGCCGTTCTGTCAAATCCAGTTTATCTTCTTCGTGGCCACCGCAACATTCATGTCACGAACCGCCCAAACTATGGCCTCAGGATGGTGGAATCCCGCTGGGAGCAGCACGGCCCTTGCCTCCGGGTCCGCGAGCACGGAAATGCCCATCGTAGGCGTTCCATCGTCTTCTCCGATTTCAAAAAGCGTACCAATTCTCTCCGCGCTTCTCGGCCTGCTCCCGGAATTTCGTTAATGACAATAGATTACTTCATGAGGCACCTTCTTGCAAAAGTAGAACTCCAGTCTTGCTGGAGATATCAGCAACGCTGCTGGCCCCCCACGGGAATCAATCTGAAATCGAAGAACATTGAGAAGGGCGAAATATGACGCAAAACATCACTTGCGCGTTGCTACACAGATCAACTTTCGAGTTCTACTGCCCCTTCCGCAGCTTTGAATTCGAAACATGGGACCCAGGTCCGAAGCGCGTACTCCTGGGATATAATCCTCAGAATTCAGAGGCACCTCTTCAAAGTCCGCGGGCAGGCCCCAATTGGGACGGTCGACGCGGTCCGCTGAGCTACGAATATTGAAAAAGACATTGAAGGAACCGTCGTCTGCCACAACTCCGACGTCCCCGATTTCGATGCCCTGCGGCCTAGGGAAGTTATTTGTTGGTTGCGGATGGGGCAGAGGATAGCCGTGGCGTGCTACAAGGAGTAGTCGGCTGTAAAGATCGATATCTGACATACCGGATAGCAGGAATGAAGGTCTGGTGACCGAGATGTACTTATTCTGAACTTTATAACACATAAACCCCACCGCTTCTTAGCAGAAGGGCCATGCCGGGAGAACCGCCCATCTCTGTCTGCGCACGCCGCGGCCACTTTGCCGTTCACACTGTATAGCTTCGTTCAAGTATACTTACATGCGGATTCCGGTTTATACCACATTGCATCCTTCGGGGGGTAAAACTTAGAAACCATACTGTAATTTACCTTGCCAGTCACTTGCAAGTTGCTTGTCGTCGCAATTTTGGTACAAGGGCATGTCCGTTTCAGAGCTTGAAGAGGTCCATAGTGTTAGTGTACATGTGAGCTAACAATATTAAGACGCACCCCAAGTAGACTTGGTATCAGGTGAGTGAGGCAGGACGAGCCAAAATTACGTTGATCAAAACTCTCACGAATCTGATCCCGCCGATTTTGACTTCCATTTCGCGCAGCCACTTCGCGCAGCGCCTGAAAACTGGTGCTGGGAGTGTTGCACCTTAAACTTGGCAAGCGGGAAATTTCCGAGTTAGCCAGACGAGCTTGACGCCTACGCGCGTTCATGTGGCCGCGGACGCGTCCCCTGCTCCGAGTCACGTCCGCTCCGCCGCGTGTCTTTTTTTTTACGCAGCTGCAGCGACGCTCAAGTCTCAAGGCAATACATGTCGCGGCTTGTTATCCTGTGGACTTTCTCTGTTCGTTCCGTACCAGTCTCTCAGCGAAGCGCAACGCTTTTGCCCTCCGTTCGCGCTCGGCTTTTTGACCCGCAGCACGACGGCCAGGAGGTATGATTGAGCTCAATTGAGCCGGGATGCAGGCCTACCGAAGCATTTCTGGTGAGTCTCCGTATATTCCCTTCTTTGTGGTGCACACTCCATTGGCTGAAGCTCTGCCTGCCTGCGGCTCTCTGCTCCTCTGCGTTTTCTCTCTCTCCGCTTTGCTTTGCACGACGACTCAGGCCCTCTTCAAATTGTTGGGGACTTTCGTTGTACATTCGCACCTTCGTCCTCATTTTCGAATACATTTTCTCCCTCCTCTCTCCACGATAGCTGCCCATTCAGCCTCGCGTGTTCCTTTCCTCTCCCCCTCTCGGCGCGCCTTGCGTTTTGGTGGCCAGCCTCCATCCTCATTTATGGACGACGGCTCGTGCAGCCCTGTTATAATAAACAGTTTCTTACATGTTCCTCCTCTCTTCCTCTCACACGTATTGCGCTAGCTGACTTCCATACATTACCTCCGTCAGGTAGCGTTGCCCTGTCAGGGCACAAGCATGCAAAAACCTTTGTAGTCGTCCATTCTGATAGCGGTTTTACCTTACCCCTCTTTCCTTTCAGTGTCGCATTCCGAGCTGGCTTTGGATCTTGCTTTGCCATCGTGTGGGTCCGCTGCGCGATGTCGGCATCTACGTCGACGCGGGCTCTGTGTCACCGGGCTCCGCTCGCGCCGAGGCGGGAGACACAGGCTGCGGCCGACGGATTTGCCCGCTCGAGTCACTGCCTGTGCCTACTTGTCATGTACCTCGAGCAGCAGCATACTTCCTTGTGAGCACTACGCCAACAATGGCCCCCTAATCACAGCGTTTGCGTACAGATCATATTGGAGCTGGGCGGATTTACTTCTTCCTCGCGCCCAGTCGCTCACATTCTACTACTGTCTCTGTGACACGCAGACGGCAGAGTCCGCTTGCATGCACGGACACCTGACATTTATTGATGCCCTCGCTTTTGAGGGCTCATTGCATACAAGTAAAGCATACTTTCCCTCTCATCGCGGCGCACTATTTTGTGAATTCCAACGCCTGTACTCGTAGCTATTTTCTATGAAATATGGTGCGGCAGGCTTGGCCGTTGCCGTGCTCCGTTTCGTCCTGACTGCTTTCCCACACTTCCACACAGCGCAGAAATATCATAGGGCCGAGCTTCCCACAGATCCACACTTGTACAAGTTCCTTTTCTCCTCCGACACAAGTCCCTTTTCTCCTCCGTCTCGTGCCCTGGTTCTCGCTCTCCAAAGACCGAAGCGACGAGGCCAATGGATCTGCCGAAATTTTGTATCCATGCATTCAGGAAAGGTCAGATTTATTTTGGAATTTCATCAGCATCTGAGCACCCTACTGCACAAGTTTTTGCTGCGAGAGATGAGAGACGAGCACAGCCACGAATTACCTCCGAGTCCTTTGATGGCCGGGCACAATCATCCGGGATCTTCAACCATTGTTCAACCACGCATTCTGGATACGCTTCGCTTCAAGTACTTTCAAGTCCAGCAACGGATCCAGATTATAGACTGTACTAGAGGAAGGTCTAGCTAGAGGAAGATCACATGGAGCGCAGATTATTGGCAAAGGTGATGGTTCCGTCTTCCCATTCGACCACAGGGAACAAAGCAAAATACAGGTCGCACTACGTTCTCGCGAGTCCGGATTTTCAATCAGTATGGAAGGTGGCCGATCCTGCTCTGCGTCTTCCACTGGCAGACGGGTTGGGCTCTGCTTCAGCCCTGAGTCGGTCGTGGAGACAATTTTGGTGGAGGAGCGCGAGGCCTAAAGGCTGACAGACGAGAACATGAAATATATAATGGCAACCAGCGCCGACAAGGAAAATTATAACGATTACAAGCTCGAATCGGCGCCGTCCTCCTCGCCCGTTCGTGGTTCTTTGGCCGTGGAGCGGGCTCCGAGTCGACCTCGCCGCATACTGATCACTGGACCCTTGCCAGTTCCACCCTTCCCGCCTCTCTCGACTCCGTTTCCGCCGGTTCCACCGGTTCCCCCTAGGAAGGACAAGGTGTAAGCAACGGTTTGAAAATACGAATGCGGTCATTTCCTTACCAGAAATTTTGCGGAATTTACGCGGCTCATTGGGATCCACGTCAAGTTGCGGGCCCGCACCTTCACCACCTTCAGTGCCAATGCGGCCGTCGCCCCCCGCACTGCCGGTTTCTCCTAAAGAGAGTGAGGTAAAGTATATCTTGTTTGAGGAATGTTCTCACCTGCCACGTCGTACAGCACATTCGGACCTTGGATGGATGGAAATTAGCGCAAGGTGCAGGTAAGGATAACCTTCATTACTTTCGGCATCATAAAATTTTTCCAATTTCAAGCTCTGGTATTCCGGTGTGAGCGCCTAGATCAATGAAATCATCCAAGCTCACCTCAAGCTCGCGGAGAGACCTGTCAACGTCATGGACAGTGGTAAACTATTGTCACAGATTCAGAAATGCAACTAGCCTGAAGAACTGTTGGCATACCGTGCAATCGGCGATCATTTGGGCGAGAACACTGTTGTACTTTTGAAGATTTGAGGCGTTTTCGACTCTATTGAAAAACTGGCTGAGTTTCCCGTTCGCATCGGCCGCCTTGAGGTCCATGGTCAATGACGCCAGTTCCCTGTCTACAAGTCAGAAATGCGCCCCAAATATTTGACCTCCTAACTTTTGCAGAAGTTGAACGATAGCTTGTCCATTCGGATCATCTTGCGCCATTCCAGTAACGATGGGCGTGAGACGCTCTATTCGCGCTGCTAACTGAGCAAGGCCTTGGGCGTTGGCCGACGTTTGCTGCACTCAAACGTCAGTGGTGCTATTGCAAAATAATTTCGAGCAGTCTCACCTTGATATGGGCCGTAATCTCTAGCAGATGGTCGATGGTTTCGTTGACTGCAGCCAGTGGAATGCCATAGAAGACGGTACTGAGCGCCATGAGGGAGAAAAACTAGCACGTTCGTTGCCGTCTGAGCAGTCCCCGCGTCGACCACAGGCTCGGGCTTCATTCCAGGCACATTTTGTTCAAGCTCCTCGTCCATAGTATCCGATGGGTTACCCCCGACTGGGATAGTGTGGGATCTGCCCTTGAGACCAAAGCGCTGGGAGGACATGCCAAGAATTGAGAGGGGAACAGAGGGACAGGGGATAGAGGAGCAGCCATTTGGGACGGTATTTATTGGTTGTGGCACGCGCTGAAGGTGCTTCAACTGTTTTTTTACCGTCGCCGAACTCATGGACAATGCAGGGAGGAAGGGCACGTATGGTGGGCTGGGGAGGGTGCGAGCATAGCAATTAATATTATTACAACTGTTCCGGAAAATAATGAGACTGATTTTCTTCCACGATCGTGCCCAAAATGACGACCTCCAACTTTTGAGAGCATTTGGCGCTGGGAAGAAGCAGGGATGGCTGGGATGCATTGGAGACATGTTTTGGTTGTAGTTCAGCTTCATCTACCGAATTCGGAAATCAGCTTCTCTCACATCTAGCCGATTGCGATCACCTGTTGGCGCTCTGAATGGATCGACACATTTTTATCATTCCATTCGGGGACTCGGGCTTTCAAACGGTCACCGATCGAGCCGAGTAAGTCCGATTTTGTGTAACCCTGGCTCTTCTAACTCGTCTGGCAGATATGAAGGGTCCGCACGAGGTTTTTCGACCTCATAGAGCACATTTTGCCTGTATCCAGGTGCTCCCAGGGCTAGGAAAGGTGAGAAGTGGGTTGCTTCCATTTTGGGAACGATCGGATGCAAAAAACTGATCAGAATTATTTTCCGGAACAGCTGTAATAGTATGATATGAGGTGGGCATGTCACAAAGAACGGACACGTCGGGTCGTTGAACAGATGATGAGGTTTTCACAACTGAACGACGAGAAACAAAGTCGGATTCAATGCCACGGAGCTAGAAATCCCGATTGGCCGCAGAAACTAAATATGGGAAGTCTATAAGTTATCACATTTGCATCAAAACCTGGCTTTATGTTTTGGCCTGTTCTCTCCCCACCTCGACGACTCATATGTGCTTCATTTCGATGAAGGATCTCTAGATATGGCAGTGGCATCTTCCCCAAGAGCTCCGTGACCATTTAATGATTACTGGGGCCGCTCCTCATAGCTACTGGCCTCGGGGTGACCCTCCTTTCCAGAACACGTTCGTGCCAGTAGCATGTGTCGCCCACGCTGCCTTGGATTGTCTCGTCTAAGTATCGTGGGGACGTGCGCCCGGACCCCGCGTACTCGCGTCAGACGTCCTTGATCGCTACCAGCAGACTAGCAGTTGCACGCGTGAATGCGGGGATCCGCCCAGCATCATCGCTTTATCATCGTTCTCGCAGCTTGGATAACAATGGTATCAGAATCGAGGAGAAACCGACTCGGACAACCAAGGGCAGCCAGCTCATCATCATGGTCTCGCGTCAGACGTCCTTGATCGCTACCACCAGACTAGCGCCCAACCAGGAGTTCTTCCGTTTCATCGCCAACTTCGCCATCTTTCCTTTCGCTCGTTGCCTATTCTCGGCGATCCAGCATCCGTGCTGCTGCCCCTCATTTTTTTCGACATTCGGTGGACCGCCTCAGATCTGAAATGTCGATTTGAGAATTTACATTGCTGTTGGCATAATGAGCGACACAGAGGTACGAGACCAACTGTATGAAGTCTGGCTGCGAGAGACTAGAGGTGTGGTCTGATTCTCACATTTCTCACCCCACCGTGACCGTAAGCGCCCAACAAGCACCGTCGGCGTAGGCCAATTGCAGACGCTCACGGTTGCAGTCGCTCGCCGGATCTTCGTCCCTCCAGGAGTTCTCCTTCACCCAGACAGAAGACGGGGCTCCAATGCCTTTACTGCGTTCCTGCGTGTAGGATCGATGCATACTCGACTTGCGTCCCTCACACTCGCATGAAATAGCGGAGCAGAGAAGACCCGAAGATGGACCAACCCTCGTGGGCCGACACCCTCTGTGCCACGTTCACATCCTGCTCCCGTGCTTTCCGTCCCACTTGCTCTTTTCGCGGCTCTAGGGACTGAGCATCAGACAACGAGCACACCAAGACCAACTTCAATAGCGTCCGACCCCTCGCCACGCGCGCCGCTCCGACGAGCTCGATGGCCGCCTCGCCGACTCCCATTCGCACTCTCGCACTCCTATTCTCCGACATCGCTCGGCCTCGAGCTACTGCCTGTGAGTATTTTCGTTGTCGAAAGTGCTCCAATTATCCCGGCGAATGATCGAGATTGCTTTGCACACGCCTGCTAGTCCAGCCGTGATGAGAATCGTCACCTTTCGGGGGCCATTGACTTTCGCAAATGAAGTCAGCGGCTCTCGCAAATGAAGCTAGCCACTCGCGCAGATGAAGCCAAGTACTCTCGCAGATGAAGCCAAGTACTCTCGAAAATCATCTCGTGGTTTGCAGGACTCTTGTGGTATGATCTCCACATTGACCGCATCCTGATAAATTTCGCTAACAAAAATTATCGCACAGCGTCATTATCCTACAAGTCGAGACCCGAGGTGCAATCCTCCTGGAGATATCTTCTCCCCAAAAGTCTTGCCTTGAGTACTAGATTTTTCTTCTCGCCTGCTTATTGTTATCCAGCTCACTCGAAGTTTGCCTCCCACTACTTCCCCTTGGTTATATCAAATAAACCGTTTATTCCTCGTGTTTGTCCATCTTCAAGCCTGTCCAGTCTCGTCGCCCTCATTTTCTGCGACCGCCTCTGGTACTGCTGTTCGTAAAGGCGCCATCCCACGAATCGGGCTGCACCCAGGCGCGCAAGGGCGCTGACAGTCACGCCAACACCCTTGGAACACGGCGCAGAGACCCTGAACATTCATCGATTCCACGTTGGACTTGAGACCCATGGTCGCGAGGACTTTAAGTGAAAGTAGCCATTGAAATATTGTAGACGGGCTGCACTGCAATGCAGATGCTGCTGAGTGAAGCTGTGAAGGCCTAGGCCCGGCGTTCCTGGCCGGAAAGAGTAAAAGCTGTGGTAGCAAACGAGAAGTTTTTAATTACGACGTAACAAGTGAGCCAACAACCTTTTCCTGAGCGGCTGGACTGTATTTCAGTCCTGCGTCGCACGGACACTCCGAATATCCAGTCTTCCAGGCATCGTCAATCTCTCTCAGCCTCGTAAGCCTCGTCGTTTTGCCAAATCTCCAGCTTATCTTCCTTTTTCATCGCCACCGCGACATTCATATCGCGAACCACCCAAACTATCGCCTCGGGATAATGGAATGCCGCTGGGAACAGTACGGCCCTTGCCTCCGGGTCCGCGAGCACCGAAATGCGCATCTTAGGCATTCCATCGTCTTCCTCGATTTCGAGATCCACACGCGGGCCGTACAGCGCAACGTCCCCGCCCGCCTTCATCCGCCACCGCCCCTTCCACGCCCGCCACCCCTCGGTCTGCTTGTCGACTGTGGCGCGGTCCGCAGGCGTCCTGATCAGGACAGGGAAGAAGCGCTGCGCCGCCGGCGGGCCACCGAGCTTCAGTCCACCGAGTCTCAGCGGCGCGCCGACAAGCCAGCCGAATGCGGCGACGATCCCGCTTGCGAGCTGCGGGCCGTGATCACTGTTCGACATCCACGCGATACCCACAGGCGGAGTCGCATTCGCGACCGGGACTGTACTCCCGACGAGCGGGATGTCACCGACAAGAACAAGGCCGCATCTGAACCCCTGGTTCGACCCGCCGTGACCCAGCATTACGCGCCGCTTACCAGTCCCAGTACCACTGCTCGAGTCTGTATGGATCGTCTCCGACATCCACCCGATTCCAAACCCGCCGAAACCGTTCAGCTCGGTGAAGGATTCAGCAACGAGCGCTGGTGGGAGGAATGACGAGTCGGTAGTACCGGATAAGCAGTCGAATACCGCGCGGAGACCTTTGAGAATGTCGCTTGGCGTGGTCCAGAGGCCCGCTGCCGCCATCTCGGGGTAGATGATGCACTCGGTGCCGCCAGTGTACCCCGTGTGCGCGTTGTGGTGCGCTTTCGCATAGTTGACGCGGGGCCCGCTGCCGGGTATGGGCTGTTCGTAGGTGCTCCTCGACATCCCGAGAGGTTCCAAGACGAGCTCGCGCATCAAGACAGGGAATGTCTTGCCTGTGACTAGCATCAGGATGTGCTGTACGACAGTTGTGCCACCGCCCGAGTAAGACGTGCCGAGACCGGGGAAGGTGAACGCGCGGATGGGGAGATTATTGGCTGACGGATCGCCATTTATGGTGGCGGGGGGTTGAAGGGATCGCAGCCCACTTCCCGTAGTATCCAGCCAAACCCGAGACTGTGCTCAGTCCTGACCTGTGCGCAAGAAGCAGCCGGAGGGTGATTGGGGTTCGAGGGACAGTGGCGGGGTTGACGGTAGTCGACGTATGCAATTCTTCCCGGACCACGGCATGGTTCTTATCGAGAGCGAGGTATTCTTCGATATCAGTGTCGAGATTGAGTTTGCCTTGAACAACGAGACGTAGGACAGCGAGTGCAGTGAATGGTTTAGAGATACTGGCTGCCTGAAAGGTTGTCTCGGCGTCGACAGAGCTCTGGCTATCAGAGCAATCGCGGATGCCAAAGGTAGAGGTGAGTAAATTGGTCTTGGAATACTCCTCGGCGCTCTTCGTCGGCGGGAGAATCGCGAGAGAAATTCCGGGAGTGTTGTAGCCGCTCATTATCTCTTGTGTGATCTGTGGGCCATGCCCACGAAGATGAACGGGGAGGATGAGGTCGGTGAGGTAGGCGTGGAGGTCGTTGTTAGTGCTGAATATCTCCATGATAGTGCAAATGGTAGAAGTTGCTGCGGCGCAGCCCGCAGAGCGAGAAGCTCAGAACTCTGGGCTGACAGATGGCTGTTGGGAATGTGGGCGCGGGCGCCATCCCGGAAGTGGCACCCGGATCGTCGATGACGGAAAAAGAGGGCGTTCATGGTTCCATGATTGTACATTCAATTCCTGAGGGACTTGACACTCGCACATCCGCTCGACGGTCGCAAAAATAACATCGAATCCCAGGCTTCTGCGAGGGCTCGAGATAGTCGTGGGTAAAGAGACTAAGGGGAACACAGCCACATATTGCCTTGTGACGCAGTGCTCGGGTCGAAAAGAATTTTTGATTAATATTTACATGAAGGGTGTGAGGGCACTGTCACCAGGTAGGTATCATTATGGCGAGTCTAGCTATGTGCAGGGAGTATCTATCCTGGCCAAGATGGTTCGTGCACCAATTTGTTCGACTGATAAGAACCTTGTAAGAACCGGATAGCTTTTCGGCTATGCTTCGACAAGATTCCGGCCGGCCTGCTTCTTGGACTGACCTTTCACGAATGCAGGCACATGCCTGGAGTTTTTAGAAGGTAAAACTGTAGGCGTCAACTTAGTAAGCGTTCGGCTAAAAAACGAAGAGACGCACAATCCTTAAGGGCACTCAAAGCTTTGGGCTGCCACCACTTGCGCTTTTGCGACGGAGATGTCTCCATTCCCCAGGAGGAGCCTAGAGTAAAGTATCGCCCATCACTATCATCCATTCCGATCTCTCCTAGCAAGCTCGACACATTGACCCTCCTCCGAGTCGAAGGTGAACGTGACACATGGCTGAATAGACTGTCGGCAACAATTGCACGGGAGGTAACAGGGATGGAACTCGGGGATAGTACTGAGGATAACTTTCCCTTGACCGAACTGGATACATGCACCAGCAATGAGGCATTTTCGACCAGACTGCTGGCATCATCGAGCGACGACACCTGGTGGATAGACTGCTCGTCTCCGTCTGAATCACAGTCCACCAGCGAAGTTCGCAAATGGTCGTAGCCGCTGTCTGGTTTGGTGGAAAGAGGGTATTGATGAGGAGCAGAGTCCGTGAAAGAGATGCGGTTGCCTAGCCATGAGTTCTCCTGGGGGGTATCTTCTGATGGGCCAATGAACAGCTCGTCACCTTGGTTCACGAGCGGGGTTTGCTCGGGCTCAGCGCTTAGCCGCACGGGCAGCACCTCGCCGTCAATCTTAAAGTCCGACAGGTTTGCGAACCTGGTAAATGCGCCATCTAGCGGAATCATCGCTTCTTCTGTTGCGGAAGTAGCAAGAGACGACGATGACTCGTTGATCACCGGTGAAGTGGAGGGAAGGTTCCCAGTTGGGGTGGATGGGGCGGAGGGCGTGTCAGGGAGGGCGGGCGGTAAACGAGGATCTGGAGTTGGCCAAATCATATTCTGTAGAACGAATCCAGTGGATGGCCGCATGGCGGAAGCTTGCGCCCAAAATTCCGTTACATTCTGCCAGAGTGTATCGGACATCGCCGGAGGACCGGATGGTCTTTCTGCTCGTTCACCGTCGAGGACCTTCATGCAAGCGGCAGGTTCGAAGAGGTCCGAGAACGGAGGTCGCCCTGTGTACAACTGGATAAATCCAATACTTAGAGTGATAAGAAATAGGGAAGAATGTCTAGTACCTCAAAACAGACGCAGCCGAAGGCATACACATCGGTGGCGGGCGTACGCGTGAATTTGAGCCCAAAACGTTCTGGGAACAGTAACTCGGGAGCCATCCAATAAAGACTGCCTCCACGATTCGTGCTTGTCGTCGAAGTGGCGTCGGAGAAAATACTGAGTCCGAAGTCGCTCAAGCACGCACTCCAATCGTCCTTGACCAAAATATTTGCCTACGTTGGCCAGAATCAGCTGAGCACGAGGATAGTTATAAAACATGCAGTACTCCTCGTAAGTCACCATGGACGATATCGCGGGAATGCAGGTATTCGAGGCCTTGTGCAATTTCGTACAGCTAAACCCTAGTGTTAAATGCGTGTCATAACTCGAAACGATGAGAAAACATACTAGTTTATCGACGCTTGCATAGCCATGAGTTTTGAGATAATTCATCACCGTGCCATTCTCCATCCAAGGAGAAACCATGCAAAGGAACGAAGGGAAGCTATCCGCATCGATTCCTAGAAAAGGCAAGATATGCGGGTGGTGCAAATCTTTCCACAATAGAGCTTCTCGACAGAATTTCTACTTTCATCAGATGACGTGGATGGCTTGTACTTGGCCACTTACCAATCGAGTGCGACGCAAATCCGAGCCACGGAGGAAATGTCGCATGCGCTTCAGAGCAACGCGCTGACCACCGTACGAAGCGCGGTATATGTCTCCAAATCCACCGCCGAAGGTGGGATGCTCGTCTCGTCCCTCGATCCCAACGATGAAAAGCGACGAAGGAAGCCTGTCGCATGATTCTGATAGTTTTCTGACTATTCGCAACGCCATTCTAGTGTGTTCCTGGGCCATAATAAACCCTCGGTCTAGGGACTGAGATACATGTCAGTCAGGAATTGAGATTGAGTAAGATAATTACCTCTTGAACGACGTCGATGAAATTCTGCGCAGAATCTCCCTCGAGACGCAGAATTACTTCCTCGTCGGGTTTTGAGCTTAAGACGGACACCAGGAGTGTAGCGATTTGCTCCTCGTCCACACGTATTGCCGTTCGAAGCTTGGCGTCATTCGTGAGCTCGAGTGTCGTTGATAACTGAGTGGTGTTAGGATTCCAGGAAATATGCGAGGACAAGTCGTACCTGAAACACTCTTTTCCGACATTCCAGACTTTCAACAATGGCACGGACAGTATTGTCGAATGTCATGGATAATATGTAGTCGTCCACCGTCATCTGGAGCTCATTGACTCTCGGATTTCGACTGAATTGAGATCAGGCCCACAAGGGTTTCAATGAGCAATTCACTTACGAAAATTGGGTGCTGCAAGCGTCTTTGAGGAAGGAGAACGAGCCCTCATACATCAAGATCCTCGGGATCCTCATCGCCGCGTCTTCATTCATTGGCATCCTGCGCTCAATCCAAACTCGTAATTCTTGTCGGCCGCCTTTCCTGAAGGCGGGAAGAAATGGGCAGAAAGAAAGCGCCGTTACTGCTGGGCCGATAGATGGCTGTGGTGTTAACGTTGTTGGGGACACAGCCTAGCGCCTAGAGCGCCTAGCGGCCAGGGACCGCCGCGAGTGTACGTTCTTCCTTCAATTCTTGAGTACAACTCGAAGCGTACTTGATCCCAGCTTGTACTCGCACATCCACTTGAGCGTTATGCTGCAAGGCAACAAATTGGGTTCCCATGTCTTCGGCGAATCTTTGGTGATTTTGCTTGCGGGAGGTCCATGCAGGAAGTAGATGGGTGAATTGTAGTCGCGGTAAAGTCGCCGTGGCGCAATTATTGGTGAGATTCAAGTCGATACGAATGGTTTGGCAAGGCACACAGCCACAAACTACCCTCTTGGCGCTGACGAAAACAATACATACTTACAGTAAAATTACAAGTGACTACCACAGATACACAAACAGTGAAGTTCAAGCAAGAAATGGGACGACCTTAGCCTCAAGCCCTTCTGCAGTCTCTGTAGTCCCCATCTTCTGCAAAGCCGCCTCAACATACCGCTGCGCTTTCTCATAAATCCCCTCCCAGGAATCGCGGTCCACCCCTGCACCCAGCTTGTTCGCAAGGAACGCCATGGCAAGGACGCTCGCAATCACGCCGTCGGACGCACTAGCGGGGAATACCGCGCGGACAGCCTCAATATCGACGTTGGACCTGAGCGCAATAACGGAGAGAACTCCGAGGGAGAAGCAGCCGTCGAAAGATTGCAAACGGGCTAGTGCTTCCAGCGGATCCGCCGACGGCGGCACTCCTGGATTAAAGGACTGGTTCTGGGCTGGGGCGGCAGAGCCAACGGCGACTCCTCGGAGATTGTCCATACCCCTTGGTGCCCTTCGTGAGGCGGCTCCAGGCCGCGGACGATGTGGGCATTGTCTTTTCCTCTCCGCGGTCGGGGCCCTTGTACGTAACGGAAAACGGCGCCATGCTCCACACAGTTGCTGAGTCGGAGCCATCATCTTCGCTGTCGGGGGCAGACACGAACACAGTCTTGCCTCGAGCCACGGATCCCAATGGACGAGCAGGCGCAACAAAAGCATCTTCGGCAGTATCACTGCGAACAGACTGAAGGCTCGCTGCTGGCATGCTGCTGGGAGGAGCGGGAGGAGCGGAACGGGGGGCGCGTGGGGGTGGGCGTGGTCTTTTGCGACTGAAAGAACCACCACCACTAGTAATACCCCTCGGCCGATCGGCAGGGGGCGACGGGGGCAGCGGGCTTGCGGCCACCACATACGCGAAACCGGCCGATCGCACAGGGCTGGGCTTCGTCTCATCGACAGCAACGAAAGACGTATGCGTCGATGCGACAGAGTAGGTCTTGCCCAGGCGCACCACGCTCGCCTTGACCGTGCGCTTGAGGAGGTCCGTATCGTCCGGATTCGCCAGCGTCGCAGCGAGGCCGTGCTTCCCGTCCTCGAGATCCTGGATGATTTTCCGCGCAGCGAGCGCGTGCATGGCGGGCGGCGCGCCCGGGGTGTTTTGCAGATGGCTGGACGTGACGGGGATGGGGAGCTCGATGGAGGCGCCGCCGGCGGTGGTGCCGCGGATGGTAACGGTCTTGGGAATGGTTTTGCCTGAATGCAAATTAGCATCGGTAAGCGGGAGCATTTAAATAAGGAAAGTGAAAGGCGCACCTTGCAAGATAGCGTAGGCATTCAGCCGGATGTTGGGGAAGAGATTCTGGATTGCGAATGGCGCTTGCTGAATGGCGGGGAAGTCGGGGAGCACGACGGGTGGCGGCGGCGGTACGGGCGTCGATTCAATTTGTATAGGGTCGTCGATGCTCTCGTCAAAAATATTCAGCGTCTTCTTTTCCGGTTCCTTCCCCTTCTCGGCGACTTCTTCCACCATTTCGAAATCGCCGTCATCAGGCGGGGTCGCTTTCTTCTCTTTCTCCTTGGCCTCCTCAGCCGAGCACCCCCAGTCAACGCTGATATCCGAAATCGGCGGTGTCTTCGCAGCCTTGAGCATACGCGCGATCTTCCCCGTGAAGCTCGTCTCCTCCTCCCCGACCATCATACACACACCACTCCCCACCCGCGCCATGCCCTCGCACATCGCCGTCGACGCCGAGTTCCCGATCCCCAGCACCGACACGCGCACGTACGCGTCCTTCGGCGCTTTCTCCACCGCACTCTTCACCTGGCCCAACACCCCGTTGAGATCCCACGCGTCCCCGTCCGTGAGCATCAACACGCTCAACGGCCGATCCATCTTGCGCGCACTGAAGCACTCCCGCAACGCCACCGCGATTTCGGTGCCGCCGTAATCCGCGTTCATCGAATCGACGTGCCGCGTCGCCTCCTCGAGCGTCTCCTGGTTATACGGCCTGCTACCGTCCCCCCCAGAGACAGGTGCTGCGGCTGCCGAAGGACATGATCTGGAAGAGC